>OZ034801.1:12380891-14780891 GCA_964028335.1 Altica lythri | reverse complement strand
GGCTTAATAGCTTCAAAGTTAGCAATAGAATTAAGTAAATCTTTTAAATTTGAAAATGGGGAAATGGATCCACCTACACACTTTATATTTGATGGTGTTACTTATAAACTAGACACAAAATGGTATCAGCAAATTAAAAAGTCATGTAAACTATATAGAGTTTATATTTAAACCTAAATATGAAATATTATTTGTAAGTAGTAAATTCAGTAAAAAAATAATTTGTATAATTTGAATATAATTCTGTTGGAATATAAGTTGTTTTCAAGATTTACAAAACTGTATCAATTATAAAAAAATTGATATTCACGAAAAGTAACAATTGCTATAACTATTTTATTTTCACCACATATTTTTTTGTATTAAATAAGGATGGATAAAGTACAAAATATTGGTGCACCAGAAAATAAAAAGGCGTAGTAATGGAATGAGGAATTACAAAAAGTAGTGAAAGCGAAGAAGAAATGGGATTCATTAGGAAGTGCAAGTAATAAGGGATAATATGAGGTAGCAGAGAAGAATGCAAAAAGAGAAAAATTGATTTGAAGATGGTACTGCAAATTTTGGAACGGTGAGAGACGTGTCTAGTGAGGACGTGAAGACAGCATTGAAAAAGATGAAGAATAGAAATTAGGGGAAAGGGATAGGAATACCAGCAGAAGTATAGAAGGTGGTTGGTAAGTAGTAGATATTATTTTGGACCTGATGAGAAACGTAGATTTAAAAAAAATACTGGGCCTGTAGGAAAACCGTGCTTGTCCCAATCTTAAAGGAAACGGGGATTACAAGAATGTAGTAACCATAGAGGCATTAAACTAATGTCACATACTGTGAAAATTTTGTAGAGTATTGAGAAGAGACGAGTATAAGTGAAGAGCAATTTGGATTTATGCCTGAGAAAGGAACGACTAATGCTGTTTTTGTTATAAAAAAAAGAAAATGATTGAGAGATGTCGTGAAATGCAGTGTGATATCCACGCTGCTTTCATCGACTTAGAAAAAGCGTATGGCCGAGTGCTGAGACAAGAAGCATGAAGATGTATGCGAGTGATGGCTATGCCGGAAATGTATGTCCGATTTGTACAAGAGATGTGTAGTAAGGGAACAAAAACGGAAATAAAAAGCAATGTTGAGGTTACGGAGGGATTTGTGGTGAACGTGGGGCTCCACAAGGGGTCGAGAAACTGGAAGGAAAACTTGAGAAATGGAGAAAAGCCATGAGAATAAGTAAGGCGAAGAACAGACGTGACGAATAGAATTACAATCAATCTGCAGGACCAAGTGCTGGCTGCTGTTCAGAACTTCAAATATTTATGGTCTGCTAGAAAATATTGCTGGGTTAAAGAGTGAGATAAATCATAGACTTTAGTGTGAAGAATGAATGGAGTTTTGTGGGACAGGAATGTGAGTGCAAAAATAAAAAGAATACTGTACAAGAGAGTGGTAGAACGAGCGTTCATGTATAACTCAAAAACCTAGTTAATAACGAAAGAGCAAGAGAAAAAGTTAGAAGTGGCGGAGATGAAGATGTTGCGTTGGATGTGTGGATTAACGAGAAGAGATAGAGTAAGAGGTACAGTGAAAGTGGGACAGCTGAGCAAAAAAATCTAGGAAAATAGGTTGAGATTGTTTGGTCTTGTACAGAAGATATGAAAATTCTGAGTAAAAGAGCAGATGAATATGAGATTGGGGGTAAAAGAAAGAAAGGAATACCGAAATTGAGATGGATAGATAAAATATATTTTGATCTGAAAGAGAAAAATGGAAAAGCGAGGATGCATTAAATAGACACAGATGGAAACAAATGATACGTTAGGCTAACGCCGACCCTAACTACTATTTGGATAAGGTTAAGAGAACACAGTACAAAATTTTGATTATATTTGATGAATGTATTTTTTTATTAACTCCTCTACATCTTAAACTGTACATATTGCATTGTCATAAATATACATACATATAAAGCTTATTTTATTGCAATATTTAAACAAATAGTAACAAAAAATTATATTATCACTGTAATGAATTTATAATATGAAGACATACTTTCATAATTAATAACAAACTTAAAACAATTTTTAAAGCTTCTACTTAATATATTTTGTCTTTTACAGAATTAAAACTTATTATTCAATATACATAAGTACACTTTATTTTTTTATAAATGTTTTAGAGATTTTAACAATATAAAAATAATTAAAATCTTTCTTACAATACTAATTATGTAAAAGGTAGATTAGTAAGTTTTTAAAACCAAATTACGTATCTCATATTTGTCTTAATAGGTTGATTGATATTAGCAGTAAAAAAATAACTAAAATATTGTCAATATTTCGGCAATACAATTTTTAGTAAACTTATTAACCAAATTATACCTAATAAAACATTTTTTTGATATTTTTCCATAAATTTAATTCAAACAATAATATTTTGATGAAAGTTGTTTTCCTATATTTGTATAATTAGTGATTAAATTATTAGTTTTCAGCGAAAAAAAATCCGTTAATAAAAGTATTTGTTTAGATATATAAATTGACCTAAATGAGTTTAAATAGTTTCGGCATAGATTGAGATCTTTAATTAATAAATTATTTAAAGGCAATTTTCCAGATTACGTACGATAAAATAATAGTGAATAACTTTACATTTGTAAATAATCGTACAAGAATATCCGTTTAAAGAAATATTGTGTATAAACTTAGTTTATCTTGGCAAGTATGTTGTAAGCATTTAGCACCACAATATCGGCAAGATCTAGAAAATACTGCGTTTTTCACAGGTACATCTTTATATGAGTTTGTGTAAAGGTCACCAAAAGTAATGTTAATGTTAGTGGTTTTAAGATATGTATCGAGATTATACTAAACTGATAGTATACTTAAATAATAAGAAAATAGGAACAAAATGATGTCTTTAATACCACACTAAATGAACATATACTGTTCACAGTTTCTCAGGAGATCAATATTATAAACAATTAAATATTACCTCTTTAAATTGAAAACTATTCAGGCACACTTTTACAAAGGATTAGTTTTTAAAAGGCACTCTAATAATTTGAAGAAAGCTATATATAAACATCATTGTCGCGTTTGATAAAAATCTTTACAATCAACAGTAAAAATATATATAAAAAAAACTCTACTTTTATGCAGAAAAATTTAAGGTTAAGTCACGATATGTTTACCTTATAAATTTCTAGTCAACATAACATGCAGTAATAAAGTATACATTGAAATTTGCATAAAATGGACGAATTTCTTTTTTGGACGTTTATAAAAATAGTTATAACTATCAGTTTTCGTCATAAATCACTTTCTACTGGAAGGGGTGTTTCAGGTCTTGATAGAGGTTTATTGCTTCCTGGTAAAACCCAGGATAGCCCTTTTTTTGTATTCGAGTCATCTATTTGACTTAGCATAGTAGCTTTTACCTAAAAAACATGGTAAATTACCATCATCAACTACTCCCTTTAGGAAACTACCTTGTCATGAATTTCTGCTACATAAGGTTCAAATGTGATATAATGCTTATCTTCAGTAGGTGGTTCATCATAAAGCTTTTCCTTACTTTCTTTTACCAATTGTAAAGCTTTTTCTTTAAAGTTCTCGATATCATTCTTATACCTAAAGATAACAAATCAATTATATATAATTTATACAGGCTTTAGTAAATATTTACAATTCTACTGCCTCCGTGTTAACACCATGCTCAACACTTTTATCCATGTTTAAAAAAATCCAATATATATATTTCACAACTTGCCAAACATGCTGATTTGTTTTAGACCAAACTGGAAACGCTTTGGATAAATCTAACTCATTAGTCGTAGAGTCTATCACAGGATGGAATATTTTTGAATTGAACACAACTTTCTATAAAATATAAACATTTATATCTAACTCAATAAACACTAAAAAAAACTTACTGGAGGTCTTGTAGAATCGGGAAAATCATCATCTAAGAAAATACTAAACCTGAAAACTCCCTCTTCGTAATAACCAGATCTAACAAAAATAACACCAAACCAGACTAAAAAAAAATAACTGTTATAAACTGAAACTAAAATAATAATAAAAAAATGAATTACCAAAAGACGATTCTTTTGACGGAATCACGTAAACTCCTGGTATATTCTCATTTTGAACCATTTTACTACAAAAAAAAACGACGTTAAAAACCATCAATATCTAATGCACATAGTGTGTTATTTATATTGACCTATTAAGTGTCTATCTAAAGCTCTTTATAGTTGTTTTTTGTTATTATGTATTTATGTAGTTACCAAATTTAATAACATTGTCAATTTATAGCGTTAAATCTATTTATTAAAATCTTATAAAAGTTTCGTCGTTTATTTACACATAGGCACAACTTACTACTCAGCTAAAATCACATATTCTTGTCGATATACTTTGTATAATTTTTGTACATCATCAATTTGTCGTTCAGGTAGTATTTCTGCAGGTCTTTCACCTGGTAAAACTCTTCTTAAAGATCCTTGTCGATGAAAATTATCATCCTGAAAATTTGCACTTTCACTGCTACTATCACTCATAGTTAAAACAGTGTATCAACTTACTTTCGAAAATGATGCATGCATAATTGATGTAGACGATAAGATATTACAATAATAACATAATGATTAGGTAAGATAAGGTATATATATATCACATAACAAACAAAAAATTATTGCACAAAATAAAAATAAATAATTGTCACTGTCACAAACTCATTCTTTGTCTTCTTCTTTTTTATACGTAAATTGAATGAATTTGTGCGAGTAGATAAAAAAACAAGTAGTTCAAACGTTCGAAGTTTGAATCTGTTGTACTTTTGACGTTTTGAGGTTAATTTCAAAAACATTTTTGATTATTTATTAAAAAGAAAATTAAAATAGAAAAATTAACGAAATGGATGATAGAAAACAAGAAGTACAACTTTCAAAAGGTATTTTAGAAATGAAGTTCATGAAAAAAACTAAGGAGAAGGTGGAAAAAGACTTAGATGATCTAGAAGGAAAAAACATGTACTCTAATGAAATCACAGATGAAATGAGACGCAGTGGAAATCTGGTATTTATATCTACTAGTATAGTTAATTGTAAAAATTTAATAGATGGTAGATTATCTTTCGGAGGCATGAACCCTGATATAGAAAAACTAATGTCGAATGAGTACATCAAACTACTTGAAGCGGAAGAAAGAAAAAAAGAAAAGGATATAACAGACGTAGAAATGGCTCAAGGATATTCAATATTAGTAGACACTATGGGTAAAAAATTTAAAAATAAAAAGAATAAGTCTAACAAGAAAAAGTTTGCCAAACCACCAACAGACGAACAACTTCTTTAAATTAGGTATAATATTAGTTTACTACAAAATTTGTTATATACTGTTTTTGTAATATAATTATAACAATAATGAATACAGTTTTTCTTAAATACCTTGGCTGAAAATAATAAATAATTCATAAAATTATAGTAACTAATTAATGTAACATCGCGCCAACAACTCCAAGAATTCTGTTGCTCGGAAACGCGGAGGCATTCAATAAACTGCCTCATCATACACAAGCCATTCTCAAATTTGGCACTTAAATGTTTCATCAATTCCCATGGTACTTGTGCGTAAGACTAGCAGCGCTTAACATAATAGCTCAAAAGTCTAAGATTCTGGCATTTACCACAAGATGGTATAAATATTCAAGTGGTGGGTAAAGTTTAATATCCTGGGGTAATATTAGTCTCAAAGACCCTGAACTTTAAAAAAACTTAAATACTGTAAATTGCTAGTTAAATATTTAACAGTGATATCCTTGGTCTCTTGAGTCTATTTATTTTTGACTCAAGAATTCTTCGTAATATGAAAGATCATGAGAGCAAATATATTACAAAATTACATTATACAAATAATAAACAAAGCAGAGTTTATTAAAAAGCCCGAAATGGTTTTTTTTTACTTAAAAAAAATGATTAAAGATATATTAATACTTAGTAGTTATTACAATTTTTGATTTCTAATACAAAATAAACCAATATAACAAGAATAATATATGTAAAATCAATTAATCGCGAAAAGCTTTTAATATATCATTAATTAATTAATTTATTTTTTTATTTATTATATTTCTTAAAATTTAAAATAAATACTATTGTTAAAGACTATAATCACCGCTATTGGATTTACTATTATATTGTTACGAGCCGGTCCGGACCTGTCGCACAGAAAGTAGTGTGAGTGAGTCGCCGTTCTAAGAATCTTTGAATATTCTGGTGACTTTTGGAACGTTCGGAAGATTCCACAGTGTTGTATGTTCTGGATGTAATTGTGGAAATGCTTCTAGAATGAATTGATTTCGTATATAGGGGACCGCTTTGGACGGAAACAATAATAGTAATTGTAATGGTAATGCGATTGTGAAATAAGTGCGAATTGTTATTTTAGAAAGACGTTATTCAGTAATTGTGACTGTACCAATGTTGTGTAGATTATTTAAAAAAATTGTTATTCATTTGTGTTTATCAATAAATTGTTAAGTTTGTTTGCTATTTATCACTTATCCCTAATCCACGAAGAGAAAAATATAACAATATTTACCTGTATTCTACCAATTCCTATCTAAAAATAAATGTCTATTCACTTTAAAAATTAAATATCTTAACGTTTTATTTTTATATAAAATAAATATGAATGACTCTTCAGTTCAGGGCTTTTATTGGTAAATATTTAATAACGTTTTGAATGTAAATTGAGATTATTTTATTACTTTAATAGAAAATAGTCTCTATTGTTCTGATAAGATGATTTAGTTTATAATTGCTTCTTTGTTAAGTGTTTTTTGAAAAATGGATCACACCGAAAAGGAAATTAGAAAAAAGAATCCTAGAGATAGGGCTAATGTTTTCTCACTGATATTTTTCACGTAAGTTCATATTATCTAAAAACTAGAATTATAACATTTATATATAATGGCTCTCCAGACCCCAATATTGAATTATTTTATTTTTCCTATTATTTCTTTCCACTTTTTTCTGTCCTTAGTTTCCAATGCTTTATTCTGGCCCTGGATAGGTCCTCTTCAACTACTTTTAACCTTTTTGATCTGGGTTTTCTGCGATTCTTCTTTCCTTCTTTTACATTGTATTATTTCATATGTCAGTGTCTTTTTTCCTGCTCTCCAAATATGTCTCAGCCTTCTAATTCTATGCTGTTTTGTTTTGGTCACAACGTCTTCTTTCAATTCTTGCATAATTTCTGCATTTGTACTTTTTCTTCTACTCAAGTCTGGTGCCGTTTGAATTGGTTCTGGTTTCGCCCCTATAATTTTTCTTTCCTCTATCAGTAAATCTTCTTCGTCTTTTTTAACCATAGTCATTGTCTCAGGTGCATACAGTAGTATTGGCCTAATTATTGTATTATATGTATTCATTTAAGTTTTCTTTGACAAAATTTTACTTTTGAGTAGTTTACTGTCATAATTTATCTTTTATTTCTGGTATTATTTCTCCTGTGTTGTTTATTGCCACTACCAGTTATTTAAAGTAGTATTCCACTTCTTTAAATTCGTTATTCCTATTTTATTTATTTTTTACTTGTAGTTTTATTTTTTTCTTGATTTAGTGTAAGTCCCATTATCTGTCTTTCTCTATTATTTTATTTAGCATTTCTTTCAGTATTTTTCTGTTTTTGATTATTATAACAATATCATCAGCGTAGGTTATTATTTGTCATCCTTTTTTTCTTCGATTACCTTTTTTTCCCTCATTGTTTTTTTAGAAAAATAACATTTACATCTATGAAAATAGATTGTGTAGAAGTAGGTAATAAAAAAATTTGAAAATCAGGGAGAAAATTTTTTTAACAGTCAATGAAGTACTTATTTCGTTTAGATACATGTGTGGTCTTCTTAAAAGAGGATACAAAAAAGACTTGGATTATGATGATTTATATGAAGTCTTACAAAAATGCTCTTCAAAAAGATGCGGTGATAAATTTGAACGTTTATGGGAAGAAGAAAAGAAAAAAGAAAATCCATCGCTTTTAAAAGTGATGTGGAAACGTTGGAGAGCAAAATATTTTATAATTGGACCATTACATTTTGTATATAGTTCGTTTTCTAGGTGAGAATATTGACAAACAAATTTTAGTTTTACTTAATTTAATTGTTTATAAAGTCTAATTTAGGATATTTTATTTATTCTAGTATTGCTAAACCTTATTTCTTAAGCAACGTAGTAGCATATTTTGTACCAGGACAAACCCATACAACTCGAAATCAATTATATTTATACGCAATTGGTATGGTGTCAGTACACGTATTCCATTATCTGTACACACACAATTTTTTGATGTACATTCAAGGATTAGGAATTGAAATAAAGACATCAATGTCATCATTATTATACAGAAAATCTTTAAAACTATCTCCAGCCGCAATGAGTGGAGTGTCAATGGGAAATATAGTAGCAATTATTACTAGGGACCTAAATGCATTTGTTATGATGATTTTTATTTTGAATGATACATGGGTTGCAATTTCACAGATTCTGGTAGTTTGTTATTTGTTGTATTTAAAAGTTGGGTACGTTTCTTTTATTGGAATTGGTATAGTGATGAGTACAATTCCTGTACAAAGTAAGTATCAAAGAAAAAATTGTGGAACTCGTGAATTCTAATGGAAGCGAAGCTTTTAATTATATCTTTGGTGCCGAAGAGTGAATAGAATAGAGTATTTGAAAAAGTGCGTTTTTTGATGCTTAGATTAGTTTTCTTCTTTTTCTTTCTCTCAGCCTTATCTCAACCCCAGTTGAGGTCGGAGTTGGACTTTTGTAACATTCGTTTCCATTTGTCTCTATTCAATGCATCCTCTTTTCTCCATTTTTTTCTTCCAGGTCCTCACTTATTCTATCTATCCATCTAACTCTCTCCCTCTTACCCTTTATCTTACCTTTTTCGACTCTTTTACTCACATAAATCTCATCCTTCTACATGACCAAACCATCTCAACCTATTTTCCTGGATTTTCTTGCTCAGCTGTCGACTTTCACTGTACCTCTAACTCTCTTATTTCTTACTCTATCTCTCTTCGTACCTCTCCCAGGCATAAATCCAAATTTCTCTTCACTTATACTCGTCTCTTCTCTTAGTTTATTCTCCAGTATTTTCTCCCAAATTTTCACAATATACTACATCAGTTTAATGCCTCTATATATAGTTGCCACATTCTTGCACATCTTCTTTTTCTTTATCGATTGGTATAAGCACACTTCTCCTCCACTTGTTCGTCAATTTCTATTGATTCATCACTTTTCGCATCAACTGTAACAGAATATCTACTCCTTGTATACACAAGTCATTAGGCCAATGTTAACCTATGGTTCGGTGGTGTGGTGAAGTAGAATGCAGCAGTCCGGGGCGATCAGGCAGCTGGAAAGCATTCAAAGGCAGGCATGCCTGAATGTTACAGGTGCCATGGGGACCGCCCCAACGGACGAACTACAGGTTTTGCTCAACCTACCACCATTGCACATCTACAAACAGGGCGAGGCTATGGCAACTGCTCACAGGCTGCTACAAGGCCAGGCTCCCATTACCTTATTAAAAGGAAAAAAGCAAGCAGAGTTATATGATAGGGTTAAGGCGGATCAAATAATGAGCATGCCTCAGGACAGGATAGTCCCCAGGTATAACTTTGCGAGAAACTTTCGAGTAGAAATACTGGAAAGGGACTCATGGAAGAATGGCCCTCCCCTCCAAGGGAAGTCCATCTGGTATACCGATGGCTCAAAGACTCAGAAGGGCACAGGGTCAGGTATATATAGTAGAGGACACAGGACAGAAGTCCAACTAAGTCTAGGTGCGTATGCCACAGTGTTTCAGGCTGAAGTAATGGCCATACAACACTGTGCAACGGAGATCGTAAGTCAGGGTATAACGGGTAAAACCGTAGTCATATACTCGGACAGCCAAGCAGCTCTAAAGGCGATAGTCTCAGCACAAATAAGCTCACAGCTGGTGTGGCACTGCGTTGGGGCCCTGACACATGCCGCTAGTCAAAATTCTCTGACACTGGCATAGATACCAGGACACTCAGGGTTTCGGGGCAATGAGAAGGCTGATGAATTGGCCCGTGCGGGAGCTAATACTCCAATGATTGGCCCGGAACCATTCGGCGGAGTTGCTAATACATTCAGAAAGGCAGCCATTGAGAAATGGAGGCTAGAAAAGGCCCAGGAGTGGTGGGAAAAATCACCGGGCAAGCGACAAGCCAAACTCTTCATAAAGGGATACTCGGCGAAGTTTACTGCAGAGCTGCTATCACAAAGGCGAAATGCTGTCAGAATGATTGTCAGTCTCTTGACAGGACATTGTAGGCTCAGAAAACACATGAGTCAGCTAAACTTAGCAGATGAAGACATTTGTTGATACTGCCAAGAGGAAGAGGAAACTGCATTTCATGTCCTATGCCAATGTGAAGGCCTTGCAAGGACGCGGTATCTATTACTGGAGAGGAGAAACCGGCTGCTCCAAGTTATGCGGAGTGGCCACTGTCAAGGCTATTAAGTCTCATTAAGAGGGCAGAGCTGGACAAGGTGCTCTAATCCTATTCCACAGATAATGGGTGTTCACAATAGATCTGCAAAGGTCGCAGTGATATAGGCTAACAGCCAACCCAAAAAATATCTATCTATCTATCTATCTACTCCATCTTAACCAAGCACGATCCATACTTCTACTGGTATCCCATCCGATCCCACCGCCTTTCTATTCTTTATCTTCTTGACTGCACTCATCACTTCCTCCCTAGTCACGTCTCTCACCATTCCAAAATTTACAATACCATCTTCAAATATATCTCTTTCATTTTCCTCGTTTAGTATGGTATACCTACTACATTATTAACAATAGAAAGTGGGAACAGCGAATCAAAAAGGACAAGAAAATGCAGACGGAGTGTCTACTTACTCCAAAGTGGGAGCAATGGGTCAAGGGAAGTTCCTTTACTCACTTTTGTGCAGGTGTTTTATGTCGTCACACCTTTTCTAAACCTACAATTAAAAGCTTTGCTTCAAAAATCCTGATTATGTACCAAACTAAGTGATTCAATCAAGTGATTGATTTATTACCATCAACTACTTTTGTACAAAGTTAAAGGCATTATTTAATTATTAATTTTAGTATATGTGGGTTCTTGGATAACAAAATTAAGACTACAAACTGGTGCTAAAACTGATGAAAGGTTACAATTGATTCAGGAGACTTTATCAACAATGAGAATAATTAAAATGTATACTTGGGAAGCATTTTTCACAAATAAAATTAACGAAGCTAGAAAGTAAGCATACTTTGTTTCATTTTTATCTATTTATTTACTATTATTATCTTGCAGTTTATTTATCTTGTGGGTTTCTTTAAATATTTTATTGTCTGGTTAAATACATATTTACGTAAGGTATTATTTACAATAGAGCTTCTATATTTAATTTAGTGCTGTTTGTTTTATTATAAATCAGTTAGTGTCATTTAAAGCATTTAAAAATATTATTTTCATAATCCTATAGTAAATCATTTCAATGCAAATATATATGTATAAATAGAAATAATTTTTCGAAATTTATATACGGGGATAACTTTAGAGAAAATGCACCAATTTATTTAAATCTTTTTGTAGCGTAGATGGATTGAACAGTGAGTAACCTACTTTGACTCAAAAGGTAGGCATTAATCAGCTTAACTCCAGCATGCCAAACTTTATTGAACTCTTTTTGAAGATCTAGAAGAAAGATTGGATGAGTGCTTTTGTTGCAAATGTTTGTAGCTCTGTTATGAGATTTTGGGCCCAGTGTTTGATTCTGAAACCTTGGTTAAACTCGTGTATGCTGGAATTTGACTCAAAGTGATTCTAGATTTCGTTTTTGTACAGGATTTCAAGGAGTTCTTTTAGCAATTAGGTAGAATAGTATCGAGTGTTGGTTCTTTCCTAGTTTGAGATTTAAGATTGAGTGTTAGTAGCCATGTTGGATATCTTCGGTATAGAATGAGGCAAGAAGTGGTTGGTCCTTTTCTAGTTTGGGAATTAAGATTGTGTTGGTAGCCATGTTGGATATCTTTGATAGAGAATGAGGCAAGAAGTGGTTGGTTCTTTCCTAGTTTGGGATTTAAGATTGTGTTTGGTAGCCATGTTTGATATCTTCGATGGAGAATCAGGCCAGAAGTGGTTGGTCCTTTCCTAGTTTGGGAAATAAGATTGTGTTGGTAGCCTTGTTTGATATCTTCGATAAAAAATCAGGCAAGAAGTGGTTGATCTTTTTATAGTTTGGGATTTAAGATTTTGTGATTTTGTGGGTAGCCATGTTTGGTACCTCCGATAGAGAATCAGGCAAGAAGTGTTTGGTCCTTTCCTAGTTTGGGATTTAAGGTTGTGTTGGTAGCCATGTTTGATATCTTCGATAGAGAATGAGGGCAAGCAGTGTTTTGTCCTGTCCTAGTTTAGGATTTAAGATTGCTTGGTTGCAATGTTTGATATCTTCGATAGAGAATGAGGCAGGAAGTGCTAGGTCCTTTCGTTGTTTGGGATTTAAGATTTTGTTGGTAGCCATGTTTGATTTCTTTGATAGAGAATGAGGCAAGAAGTAGGTTTCTGTTTGTTATAAGGATTGCTTTCTATATTCATCTTTTTATAAAAATGCTCATATTTAAGATCTGCTTTAATTTCAGAAAAGAGATATCAAAACTTCTAACTGGATTGTACCTTAGAAAAATGCTAATAGTAATAGGATCGGTGTTTTGTAATGCCGGATTTTACACTCTTCTACTATTTTGTATGTGGTCAGGAATTTCTTCGAACACCAGCATAATTTTTTATATTATTGCTAATTTTAACGACTTAAAACATTGGATAGCAATAGTATTACCAAATGGAATGAATGCTGCTAGCGTGTTTGTATCTGCTTATAAAAGAGTTGTTATAGCTTTATCAGGAGAAGAACTTGAAGAAGATGTTTTGATGATAAATGATGAACCAACAGAAAAACCATTTATAGAATTTTTAAACGTTGATGTAAATATACATAATAATCAAGTTTTGAAAGATATTACGTTTAGAATTACAAGTGGTTTGACTTTGGTTAGTGGTTCTGTGGGTTCTGGTAAAAGTTCTCTTTTTAAAGCAATACTACGCGATTATACTGTCGATAAAGGATCTGCGATTACTGGTGGAAGGATTTCTTATGCGTCACAGGATCCTTGGTTGTTTCCTTCTTCTATTAAACAGAATATTTTATTTGGGGAAGCATTTGATTACAATCGGTAAGTTTTTAATTTTAGAGTCTATCAAATGCTAAATTTTGCTATACATTATTGTTCTTTTAGTTATCAAGAAGTAGTACGAGTTTGTGCACTAACTTTCGATTTTAACCTTTTTGAAAGAGGTGATGAAACAATTCTAACAGATAGAGGTTTAAATTTAAGTAAAGGTCAACAAGCAAGAATAAATCTAGCAAGAGCTGTATATAGAAAAAGTGAAATATATATCCTAGATGATAGCTTAACAGCTCTAGATGCAGCTGTTCAAGATTTTATATTCAAAGAATGTATACAGACGTTTTTGAAGAATACAATTTGCATTCTAATTTCACAAACAGTCAATCATATAGCTGAAGCAGATAATGTTATAATAATGGATAAAGGTAAAATAAAACGTATTGGATCGCCAGATGCAGCCATATTAAACGAAGTTCAAAAGTTAGTAGCAGAAGATGATGATTTAGATAAAGAAGTTATTAAAAACGAATACAAAGAAGTGACAGAAAAAACACCATTAATAGAATCTGAACAAGGCGCACCAAAGCAACATATTTATAAAGAAATTAAGAAAGAGGGTTCTGTTGATTTTAGGGTATATAGAAAATACTGTAGTTATGGTGGTGGAGTATTTTTTGTACTATTAAATATTTTCTTTAGAGGAGGTACTTCGTTTACCAGCAATTATTTACAAAAATTATTGACTACTTGGTGAGTACTTCAGTACAGTCAAAGCTCCAATAGCTACTACTAATTAGAAATCCTTAAATTGATTGTTAGACTAAAATCGGAATACTGGGTAACCGATTGCCGAAGAAAGTTCCGACAATCAGCACCCCAGGTTTCTGATTCTAGTAAAGTCACAATTAATTGAAAAAAAAATTAAAAAGTTATATCGATCCTTCCTTTCGGTGGTTGATCTACTTTTGTCCCAAGTAATGTATACTATATTTCTTCATATCCGGTCAAAAATTCCTAGTCAATCCACGGCTAGAAGAGTTCAGGCATTTATTATGTTAAAAAGAATATTTTAATGAAAATATGTATAAAGTGACTATTTTTCTCTTCTCTTAATTAATGGGCTTACTTTTAGGGTTGATAAGACGCAAGAAGTGGTATTTATTGAAAATAACATTACTTACTTTACAAATTCTTCATTATATGCAGCTATAGATTCAGAACAATATACTTTTAGAGTGTATACTATTATTCTAATAATATCTGTATTCCTCGAAGCATTTACAACTTATTTATTGATAGAATTTTGTAAAAAGTCTTCTATCAACTTACATAAAGCAATGACAAAAAATGTAATCAGTGCTGTAATGTCGTTTTTTGATACACATTTAGTTGGAAATATATTAAATCGATTTTCTCAAGACATGAACATTTTGGATGAATCTTTAACGATGTCTTTAGACCAGTTTATTCGGGTAAGTCTTTAAATATAATAAAGTCTATTTGGAAAATGATGATAACACTGTTTTTATGGTAAAAGCTTAATATGGTTTTTATACAGGGTTGTTCAGAACAGAAGAAAAGTAATAATATCGCTCCGGGAAAAGTCAAGTGACTTCTCTGTTTTTCCCGCAAACGACTTGACACTACTTCTTCTGGTTATGACTTTTAAACCGGAGTGTTAAAAAAAATCTTACCTTTATTAAAGTCTTGAGACAAAGATGTTTAATTTAACATCTTATTTGTCTCTCTAGCCATTTTGATAACAGAGTAGATTTTTTTACAGACAGACAGACGAACAGACAGACAGACGGACGAACAGACAGACGGACGAACAGACAAGCGGACGAACAGACAGACGGACGAACAGACGGACGGACGGACGAACTTTAATGTTCACTAAAAAGTTGTATACAACCAAAAAGCGAATTTATCACAAATTTAAAAAACATGGTCGGAACATAAAAACATTTTAAGATAATTATTTATTGTTATATTAATTTTGTTTTAGTTTCTGTTTCAAATCAGTTCAGTTTCAATAATTCTAATAATGATAGACATCCAGTTTCTGTTTCTTATTGTTGTAATAGTAGCACTTCTACTTTTCCTGAGGATTTTGTATATACCAACAGGACGAAGCCTAAAAAGATTAGAAGCAGCAAGTAATTTTAAATTTATTTAATTTTTTAAATTATTGAACACTAATTTTTAAATTCCAGCACGTAGCCCAATGGTAGGTCATCTTAGTGCTACTTTGGAAGGTTTAACTACGATCAGATCTTGCAAAGTTCAAGATACTTTAATAGAAGAATATGATAAACATCAAGATCTATATACTTCAGCACATTATTTATCCATTTGTACTGCAAGGGCTTTTGGCTTTTTTGCAGATATGATGTGTTCAGTTATTATTATGTTTGTATTGGTTAAATTTATATTTTTTTACACAGGTATGTATTTTTTTGCACCTTTAATGATAAAACTTTTTTTAATGTAACAATCAATTATGCCCAAATAAGTAAAGGGTAAAGACTATTTGATATAAATGTAATCCTATGATAGCCTTTTCTGTGGTCAATGGTACTTAACGATCTCATAGCAAAACTTAAAAGAAAAGAGTTTGGTGTGTTCTGCTGATGATTTAGTTATTGTTGTAAGAGATAAATATGATGACCGCATGCAAAATGCTTTTAACCCCATAATTACTGGTTTTCTGAAGGAAAAACTTTTAGCCAATTCTGGCAAAACGACACTCATTTTATTCACTAACAGAAGGAAAGCAATTATTTTACCTTTTGTTATGAATGCAGTGTCACTTTCATTCTCAGCAGAAGTAAATTACTAGAAGTTATCGTCGATAGGGATCACTTGCAATAAGATCGTGTCTTAGTGAGGCCTTGGAGGTAATTCTAGACCTTCTTTCTTGCGTTTACATGTAGAGAGGATTGCTCTGGAAAGTGCCTATAGGTAAAAAAGAACTGAGACTATGAAACCACTTGGTCTTGCAGAACATTTTGTGATTCCAATGGTCCGAGCATCCCAATCCATGAAGATAACTACAGACATATCTCATTGCTCAACTTACAAAAGGAGCCCTCACTTATTATACTGATAGGACTGAAACACCAGCAGGAGTAGGTGTAGGGATTAAAGTCCTAATGTTGGGCTCTCAATATTCCTGGGAAACATTCATAAAATCTTCTAAGCTGAGCTTTCTGCAATTTGCTTCTGTGTTCTGGAGTGCATTAAAAACGATAGAATTTTACTTTGAAACTCTACAATCTACCACGGTTAAGTCCAAAATGTACCATTGCATTGCCAGAAACGAGATTGCTTATAGTCTCACAAAAGAAGGAGCTATTACTCGTTTTCAAGTACTGTTTCATTAAGACAATTCGCCTTATCACATACGAGTAAAAACGATGGTATGGATTCTCCAGACATTACCGACTTTTTCTCAAACTAGGAAATGGAAGCATGGCTAAGGTGTCATCCAGGGAGGATTGCATATTTAAGAGCAGAGATTGCAGTCAATTCATTTAAAAAAATCCAAACTGCAGATTTTGCTGTTGAAGATATAGAACCAGAAGAAAACATGTCGCTTGAATCATCTAATCCATCTACGTTGACTGTTTCTGTCACTCTTGGTGAGGATTTCGTGCAACTGGAGACCTCATACATCACATTTTCCTTGGTCTGAATCTTCTGTTCTTTCCCATTGATCTCACTTCCCATGTCTAGTTTCTTTTCATTAATTTATTCTTTTAATGTTTTTACATTGAATTCTTTTCCAATATCTTCGCTACGTCTTTATTAGTACTTTTAGCTCCCAATAATGGTAATAATCCTCAGGTAAACATGTAGGACTAAGGATTTGGTGTTGTTATTTTTAATAGTTTTTACTTCTTTTCAGATGCATCTGCTGGTATAGCAGGATTAGCAGTTACTCAAGTAGTTATCCTTACAGCAGGTATAACATTTTGTATAAGAAACTTAACTGAGGTAGAAAACCATTTGACTTCTCTAGAAAGAATTCTGGAATACACAGATATAGAGACTGAGACAAAAGATAATGGTATACTGGTTGAAAATTGGCCAACAAAAGGTGCAATCTCGTACCAAAACGTTTATCTTGCTTATAATAATAGCGAAAATTACGTTTTAAAGAATTTAAATTTTGATATAAATCCAAAAGAAAGAATTGGTATTGTGGGTCGTACAGGAGCAGGCAAATCTTCGATATTAACAACACTATTTCGTCTATATGATGTTAAAGGAAATATAATTGTTGATGGAGTTAACACGAAAAATTTATCATTAGATTTCCTAAGAAAACATATTGCTGTTATTCCACAAGATCCTGTATTATTTTCAGGAACGATTCGTACCAATTTAGATCCACTTAATGAGTTCACAGATAATAATATTTGGGATGTAATCGAGAAAGTTGGAATGAAGAAACACATATTTAGTTTAGATGAAGGTATTACCAGTTTTACATTGAATTTCAGTTCGGGACAAAAACAACTTATTTGTTTAGCTCGAGCAATTTTACGTAAAAATCAAATTGTTGTTATGGATGAAGCTACTGCGAATATGGATCATGAAACAGATGCTTTCCTTCACGATGTTATTAAACAAAACTTTATAGATTGTACAATACTCACCATTGCCCATAGATTGCGTTCGGTTTTAGAATGTGACAAAGTTATGGTGTTAGATAAAGGAGAAATTAAGGAGTATGATTCACCGAGAAATTTGTTGCAAAATAAAAATGGATGGTTTTATAAAATGGTTCAACAAGCTGGGCTACTTAATTATATAAGTTAGCAATTTTTTAATATATAAACTGTGATTATTATTGTTTTTACTAAAAAGTATAAATAAAATATATTATCTTCGTTTTATGAATTCTTTATTTACTTCTTCCGAGGATTTTACTATTTTTTTCGTTATATTTTGTAATTTATCGATTAAATATATTAGAAATCAACTGCACCACCTTACGGTGACATCATAGTACTTAAGTAAGTGTTGCTCATTTTAATATATAAGATATCAACAGTGTCACCTTGCGGTGGCGTCTTAGTACTTAATTAAGTAAGTATTCTGGTTTACATATATGGGATTAGCTGGTGCCCGCTTCGAGTAGCTTATATAAGGTTGGCATAGAAAAGAACTAACGTTATGGTATATTGGGTCGCATTTAAAAAATATAACGGTATGACAATATTGACAGAGTTGGGTATTTTTGCCAAAAAAAAGTATTTGAAATACAAAATGCAAAATGCTTTTATAAAACTTATTTGGAATGCTAAATGCAAAATGCATTTTTCAAAATCATGCAAAGTGCAAAATAGAAAATAGCTATTTGAAATAAAAACAAAAATTAATTTTAGAAGATTTATTAAATAATATATTCATATAAAAAAATACGGAAAATATACAATTTGAACAAAATTTTATAGTATTATTATAAAAAAATTTTGTTTAGTTTTAATAAAACGAGTTTCTCAAAGTTGGAATCTGTTAAATTGCCTCTTTTAGCTGTCATTATCATTCCGCCATATGAGAACGGCCTTTCCACTGGCGCAGACGTGCGCAAACATGTGTTATATTTATAAAATAACTTTTTTATATTCGGGAAAGATTCTAACATATTAATATTTACATTTTTTGAGGCCAAATATTGGATTGCTTCTTTTGTATAAATATTTTTTTCTTGGGTCTATTACAAAATTTTTAAATAAAAATTCATTTATTGTAGATATAATGCAACTATTTATAAATACTCTCTACTTTTGTACTGCGACTTGCGATCCCGCGATAATGTAAATTATTAGTGAGTAATTAATTAATCTTACCTTAAGATGGTTTCTAAAATTAGTAGTTGCATCTTTGTGCCCTCGTATTATTTTAAAACATATTTGGCACTAAGCACTAACAACATTATTTTCAGATTCTTCTGTAATAACAAAAAACTTTCTATCTAAGATTACAGAAGCCGACTCAGTCGAAGACATTTTCGTAAATAAAATTAAGAATTTGCTTACAAGTGCATTCCCACCCCCTTTTTCTCTGAATTCGTATAATCTTATAGATTAAAACTTAAAATTACAGAAACGAAAACAGGATGTAATAGTTATTTATGTATCAAGGGAGTTATGAGGATGTTAATTATCGAGGGCAACAGGTTGCAATCCCGAGGGACGCTAGTCCCGAGGGATTGTTAAGTTGCACGAGATTATTAACATCCAATAACTCACGTGATAGATAAATAATTTTATTTCATACTAATTAAATGTGAAAACCAAAATTTTCTGGTTTTCAAAATTAAACCAACGTTTTTTAATAATTAAGTAGGCAGGATTACTATGGATATATCGACTGACAGATTTGTAAATAAAAATTTGTCAAATTCATTAATTGGTAAAAATGAATGAAAACATGGAGAAAAGTGAGATTTCAGGCGATTTATTAAAAAAAGCTGAGGAAGCTCGTGCTGTACTAATACCGACAAAGTCAGAACCGAAATATAAAAAAGAATATGACAAGTTTCTACAGTGGCTGAAAGTTAACCGTATTGAAAAGAAAAATATAACTGAAACCATAATGTTGGCGTACTTTCAAGACATGGTATGTGTTTATTCTTCCACGTTCTAGCATAAGTGATATTGATTTACTTTTATTACAGTCTGAATCGTACAGTCCTAATTCCCTGTGGACTAAGTGGTCCATGTTAAAATCAATGATGGTAATTTATAATAATACCGATGGGAGTAAGTTTCATGAACTGGAAGCGTTTCTCAAACGAAAAAGTAAAGGCTATGAACCAAGAAAGTCAAAAGTGTTCACTAGGGATGACGTTGTCAAATTTTTGAAGAATGCTTCTGATAAAACACATTTGTTACACAAGGTAATGCATTAAACCGTAAAGTATTGCACATTTATTGCTCTATTGTACAGGTGGTTCTGATTATGGGTTATTTCGGAGGCTGCAGAGGTCAAGAACTTCTAAATATGAAGATTAATCATATTGAAGATAGGGGCTCAGTTATGGTGGTTGATATTCCAGAAAGTAAAACAGATATCCGTAAGAAATTTACAATTGTAGAAGAAAATGAGTTTTCCGCATTAAGCCTGGTGAGAAAGTATATGTCTCTACGTCCATCGGGTCCAGAAAGAGTTTTTCTAACGTATCGCGAACAGCGTTGCACAGTTCAGCCCGTTGGAAAAAATACATTCGGAAAAATTCCTAGCAAAATTGCTAGTTTTTTGGGTTTGCCAGATCCCGAAGCTTTCACCGGACATTGTCTGCGGCGGACTTCCGCGACTGCCTTGGTCAATGCAGGAGCAAATATGACGACGTTGAAAAGACATGGTGGATGGCGAAGTTCAGCTGTAGCAGAAGGGTATTTGGCCGATAGCATGGAATTAAAGAACAAAACTGCAAGAATGTTAGCTGGCGTGTCAGATGAAAAAAGTGAGGCATCAACATCACGTCTGACTACAGTAATAGACAGTAGTAATAGTTTAACGAAAAATTCTTGTAATTCGGGCAACAATTTCAGTGGGAAATTCGACAATTGTAAATTTATTTTTGTAAATACATTAGAGGGAGTTAAGGATTTATAATTGCCCAAGGGAGTTATGAACATGTTTATAGTTACGGTAACTAAGGATTTATTTGTTTATAATGTATTAGTATGAAATAAATACAATAAGCGGTTTTCATAATCCATTTACCTGCCCTATACCGAAAATAATAAAATAAACAATAAACGAAAAATGAATACAAAATAGGTAATTTATTGGCCCTATATTAAATAGGACTTGGAAAAACCGATGAGAGTAGCAAAACAAAACATTTCTTGTAGTCTGACAAATCTATTTTAAATACTTGTATTCAAAATGGATTTCTACGAAATTTTTCATTTGAAATGCAAAATACAAAATGGATTTTTAAAAAGCATTTGAAATACAAAATAGAAAATGCCATTTTGTATTTTAAATAGGTATTCCAATTACTTTTATTTGAAATAGGTACCCAACTCTGAATATTGAGATTATGGAGTGTAAAGGAGGAACGTCTCTGGGTTAAAAAAAAGGAGCTGACGTTTCTCCTTCTTTACACTCCATAATTGGAGTTGCACTATAATGACGTAACAATATGGTCAACATAAGAAATACGGTAACTAAGCACTGCAGATTCCTATTCATAGGTCTATAGGTAGCTACTATAAACTATATTTTCGCTTTGGAAACACGTGAGCAAGCCACATAGAACTGAATATGAGAAAAATATGTCGTGCCCAAATGTATGCCTGCTACCTTCAAGCGACTTTTAATGGGAACTGCAGGGCAAGTTGTTGGGCAACTAGTAGGCAGTAGGTAAAAGCTAAAATCAGCTAAAATAGTGTCATTCACGATGTGCCCTCCTAGTTCGCTAACTCGCGCCGATTACCGTTTCATAATCTTGGCGCGTCCAGGTTAAGCATTTACAAAACGGGTATACCAACTTGATGGCAACCCGGGTAGCTCTTAAGAGTTTAGGAACTCTACATATAACTGTAACACTGATGTTTCGCTTTTCATTTCAGCGAAGATTTTTTTTATGTATTTTCGCAACAGTCTCATTTTTTGGTGCTAGTATGGTTCTTTCACACAACCAATTTTCATCAAGATTATATTGTTGCAGATTCGGAAAAATTTTTTCAATAAGTTCGTCTTCTGTCTCCATAGCATGACAAAATTGCTGTGTGAAAAGAACCATACCTTCTTGGTCACAATCTAGGTGGACTTCACCAATTTCTAGCGGACATGAAATCCGTTTAGGTAGAGATAACCAGACATTTGAGCTCCCCGTCGCATAGGATTAATAATTTGGATAGCATTAGGTAAAGCAAATTATGACTTTTAGTCGGATCTACCCATGTGCCTCAAAAGGAAAGTCTTTGACCAGTGTGTGTGTCTTGCCCGTTCTCACTTATGAAGCCGAAACATTAACCCTCACAAAAAGGACAATAAACAAGATTCGCGTGAATCAGAGAGGCAGACGTGGGTATCTCTCTTAGAGACCGAATCCCAAATGAAAAAATACGTCTCAGAACAAAACCCGCAGACGCTATCAAAAGAATCACGACGCTGAAATAGAATTAGGCAGGACACGTTGCCAGTTGATCAAACAACAGATAAACAAGACGTATTGTCGAGTTGACGCCAAGACAAGGAACCAGGTGGACCGATGATCTAAAGCAAGTTAGCAGAAACTGGATGCAAACCGCGCAAAACAGAGATAAATGGAAGAAACTGAGGGTGACCTATGTCTAGCAATGGACGCATATGGTTTGTCGATGATGGTGAAAGGATTGGTTTAAAAAAATAATATAATCTTTGAAAATTCTTTATTAAAATCACCTTTTTTGGAACTGGTATAGGTATGTATCAGGTAATCGTTATCACATTAATTGATAATTTTCATTTGATAAGTAGTCTAGATACTTATTTTCGTATATTATTGAGTAATTCTTTCTGATTATTTCCTTGAAACTCTTTAAAATGGTCTTCAATTAATTCATCAGTAACGTCTTCTAATCGTGAAGGATTCCATTTTGGAATATCCCCTCTATTTATTAATGTAGTTCTTACACCTAAAAATAAGTTAGTTAAAAGAAAGTATCGTCTATATTTTACAAATCTAAAAGTTTGATACAGACCATAAAACATTATTTTTACAAATTAACTACATTAACAAATAACTGGCTCCACAATCATATTATTTTCCTCCAGAAAAAGTATTAATCGGTTGGTACTGATCATCAGGCCGAATGGTAAAGACGATCTATGCTTCAGAGCCTTAGTGAAATGCTCAGGTGGATGCAGAAAAATGGCCTAGAGGTCGCTACCTCTAAAACGCAGAGCATTATATTGAAGGGGAAAAGAGAAAGTGACAATGTTTTGTTCAATATGGATGAGGACGTTATTACAACTGTCAAATCAGTGAAGTATTTGTATGTTTGGCTGGATGTCAGACTGGCGTTCACAAAACACGTAAGGAAAACTTGCTAAAAAGCCAGGACAAGGGCAGAGGCTCTAACCAAGATCCTGCCAGATAAAGGTAGTCCAGGGTTTCGCAAGAGGGGTAGTCTCATCAATACTGTCTTACGTTGCCCCGGTATGGAAGAAAACGCTAGAAAATGTTTACTTAAACACAAAGAAGCATGCTTGTCAAGGCGGTCACAGCGTACAGGACAGTGGGATCCCGGATCATTTGTCTTTGTAGCTTCATGGATGCATGTTATAATATACAATCTTACTTTTTGATTTCTCATTTATCATGTGTTCCCGATTCTTGAATCTTTTATCCATGGGGTTGTTTTCTTACCATCTAATCTACAATCTGCAATCTCTCTGACTAAAGTAGTAAATACTTTTATAAAGTTTGTTCAGTGGAGTTGTCTTCAGTGATCATCCTCTTGCTTGATCCATCGTAAAAAGGTACACGAAATTGTTTCATTCACTTACTTCCTGCAGCTTACATCTTATGATAGTTAAAAATAATTTGAAATTTTATAAAGGGAATATGGAGCCAGTTGTTGTTCAAATTTTACAATGCTTTAAAACCGTAAAACGTTATTTTTTATTTTCTTACCTTCTTCAACATCATTGTAATTATAGAAATTAGAAGAAAGATTACTTTCCATATACAAACTATCTTCTAAACTCATATTTTTTCCTCTTTGGAGTTGTTCCAGTATCACTTTAAGTGAAGTTGGAGAAAATTTCTTTAGATTTGCTGCTACATTTTTAGTCCAATCTGTTCCAATTTCTTCCAATTTACTTATTATTCTTTCGACTGTTGGTTCAGAAAAACAAGTTTCTATGTCTTTTAAAAATGGTGTTAATGAAAGTTCAGGTAGGCTACTTTCTTTTTCACATATATCATCGATGATGTTTTGGATGTTATCATTTTTGGTTGATTTTAGTAAAGCGTTTTCTAGTGTATTTAAATTTTTATTAAGGCAGTAATGAGTAGCAAATCCTGCTTTTAAAACATCGGTGCCCTTAAGAACATCGCTGGTTAAAGCTAGATAATAACCTAATTTCCGTTTTGCTTTACCTAAGAAAAAAGTTGCTCCAGAGTTAGGATGGAAAGCTATTTTCGATTCAGGCATAGCAAATAAGGTTTTCTCGGTTGCTATTTTGTATCTACTAAATGATGCTAAACCAGCACCACCACCAAATGTAATCCCATTCATAAAACATATAATAGGGATTTTGTAAGTATGCATTAAGTATAGAATTGAATTTAGTCCAATAATTAACGACCTGGATTCATCAAATTTATTTTGCTTAAAACTTTTTCGTATATTAATCAAATCACCACCAGCAGAAAACGCTCGATCTCCGGCACCATTAAAAATTACTAATGACTTTTCTGTTTCATATGTTTGGAATGCTTTGTATATATCTTTAATTAAAGGTGGATTTATAGCGTTTAATGAGTCTGGTCTATTAATTGTTAAAATAACTTTATCTTCTATTTCTGTGGTTAATAAAACCGGCTGTACACTCGAAAAGAACCTTGGTAGATTATTCAGTTGTTTGTTAAGTATCAGTGTAGAAGTCTGAAATGTTAAAAAAATATATAAAGTATTGATGCAAATAAAAAAATATATGAGGGAACAAACTTCTGTAATCCTCCCGAAAATAGTAGATAATACAACATTTTTTCTGTGGGGTCATTTGTCTAAATTGAATGTAATCATTGCTGCTCCCTATTCCATTACTCTGTATATGATAAACGGATCATATACTTTAAGCAAAGTTAAAAAAAGTGCGTAAACTTAAAATATTTATAATTTAATAACCAAATGATTACTACGCCTATGTGTATACAAACTGTTGTATTGGAATTTCCTCGCGCATGCCTTTTTTATTTCGTATTTTGTCGGAAAACAAAACCTTAGTAAACTTAACCTACAATTATAAATAATTGTTCATCTGGTCTAGATAACGAATCTAATAGTTAATATGTGTTAAATAATATATAAATAAAAGTGATTGTTACGAAAATAACTTTTGTACAAATATAATACATCGATTTCAGTTGTATTCATAAACAAAATGTAGCTGACGAAATTTTGATGTATAGGTTAATTATAGTGGAGTTTATAACTTATAACTTACCTTGATATTCATTTTCATTTGATATACACTTTTTGTTGAATTTTTAAATTAAAAACACACTTTTTTCTGTTTAGTAAAAACTTTTTAGATATCTTCCTTAAACGTTATCTCAATCATTTTCGACATCCAGTGGCGGAGTGTTTTATGTATTTAACAAAATTTTTTATTCGATTATTTTTTTGCCTATTATTTATTTGTATTTGGATGGAGTGTATTTCAACAACTTAAGGTTTGCTGATGAGATAATTCTAATCAGCAGTACAAAAGAACAACTTGTAGAAATGCTAATAGAATTGAAAAGGGAGTCGGATAGAATTGGGCTTGAAATAAACATCGGTAAAACCAGAATTATGACTCCAGAATCAGACGGTAATTTAGATGAACAACAATTAGAAGTCAATGAATATAAATACCTATATACTCTATAACAAAAGGTAAAGAAGAATCAAACATCCGAAATAACTAGACTTTCATGGACAGCCTTAAAAAAGAGAGTCTTCAACGCATGAATTCTTCCAGTTATGACTTATGGTATGAAAACCATGACCCTCACCGTTAATAGTACCAACAATTTAAAATTTACTCGAAGAGCTATTGAGAGAAGGATGCTGGGAGTAAGCAAACGAGAACATATTAAAAATGAGGATATTAGAAAGAAGACAAAGGTGGATAATGTCATAGGATATATGGCTCGTCAGAAATGGAATTGGGTGGGTCATGTGGCAAGACAGAAAAACGGAAGATGGACAACACGAATTGTGCAATGAAGACCTAGGAAAACCAAAAAATTTGAAGGACGTCTACAAAGGCGATGGATAGATGACATAAGAGAGAGTGTATAAAAAAAAGGTTTCAAATAGCACAGGACCGGATAGAATGGAAACGACAAGGGGAAATCTATGTCCAGGAGTGCATGCAAAAAGGTTGTTTAAGAGATTATTTATTTAATTATTGCAGACCTAATATGTTTCTCTTTTCTTATATATACGAGGTTTGTTCAGAAAGAAACGAGAATTTTGAATTTCATTTGTTAGTTTGTATTTGACAGATAGAAAGGTTAGACATGTTTTAGTATACTCTTCCATTTTCCACTATCGAACAAAATGCATCAAAGAATCTGCATGAAATTTTGCGTTAAAAATAAAATTAAGTGTGCCAACGCATTAAAAATGTTGACTGTGGGATTTGGTGAATCTAATTATTTGAATAAACCAAGAATTGTATAAACGCTTCAAAGAAGGCCGAGAAGACCCTTATGTAGATGATCGAGTTTTGTTTGTGAAACATCTTACTCATAAGAAAAGCACCTTACTTTAGCACCACGTGTGGGACGAGCGAACACCTGCTTATTTTCGTGAATATTTTCTCAAATGATTATTGACAAAGTTTTACAAACCTGACCTAACGATTTTCTTCAAGACGTTGTTATAAGTGATTATTTTGTTAATAATTTAAGTTAAAAATTGATTTTCTTCGTCCAACCTTAAATGTAATTTACTGAACAACGTTTTCCGTTGTCTTCAAATCCAACATTTTAGATTTTATTTGCTTAATCCTATTATTCTGACCAAAGTTACGCCTATGTGATTTATGTAAAATTTATTATGATCATTAAACGCGTTTTTATAATAGTAGCAATAATAGATAAAATTTCAAGGTAGACGTGTTTAGCTGGATATAATCATGAGTTTCCTTTTTTTTAAAATTAAAATTCATACTCACCAAGTAGACACACAAATAATAAAATTGGTGTCTTTGTTTGTACTTAACATTAAAATAACCGCTTTTTACTAAATGCAATTTCAGAACCCATTATCTCCCTTTCAGGAGTTCTACAAGGATCAATCTTAGTCCGTATTCTTTACACTATTTACGCTAGCGATATTCCTCATCTTTAAAATATCCAATTATATTTTCAACTAGTTGTACTCGCAACTCGCAACGTCGTTTACCCCACCCCATTTAAGGAATTGGAGGTGATCTTATGTGACGATTCCTGACGATTTTGTGTTATGTGACGATAGAGTTACGACCATAGGTACCCCAGATTTCCGATTCTAGTCTAGGTCATGTATTACGCGACCTAGGGAACTGAAAGCATTCTTGTGTTGTTTTGAGTGTAAACATGACATTGCAAATAATTTTTTTAACCTTATTAAATTAAAAATTTGTTTATTTAAAATAATAAGTATAAAATTTGTAAAGAGAATATATTTTATACCGAACTTCTTATATTACGTAAAAGTTCTCGTTGCTGATTTCCTTCAAATGTTTTAAAATGATTTTCAACTAAATCTTCTGTAACATCTTCCAATTTTGAAGGATTCCATTTAGGTATATCATTTTTATCGATCAAAGCAACTCTTACACCTAAAACATTCATAATAAAGAAAAACAACTTTGTCTTTGTCTTTGAAAATTGTCATAAGCAGTCCGAGAAGCAAATATAACGAAGTGTTTTTTGCCCTTTGAAGTTAAACGAACAGTCAAATATTGGTATGGTCGGAGCGTACCGAACGCCTATGCACGTGGTTGGTATGATTCAACCATTAGAAAGAGAAGCAAACACTTCCGGTTTTTTTCCCTGTTGCACTGAAAGAAACGGCTTAAATGTTAATATACATCATCAACAGTGTTTTTTACACAGGAAAAAAATAGCAGTGTTTGTTTGTCTTGCTTATCGTCTGTGCACATGGTTGGTATGATCCAACCATTAAAAAGAGAAGTAAAAATTGCTTTAATATTTTTTTTTACATTGGGAGAACGGGCTTAAATCTCCATGTGCAGTCTATGCCAACAACAGTATTTTCTGCACTTTTAAGTTAAACTATCAAATATCTGTCTTTGGTATGGTCGGAGCTTATCGAATTGAGCCGCGAGAGTCCATTAGAAAAAGAGGCAAACTTACCTTCTGAAAATCTGTATAATTACAAAAGTTGACTGTCATATTACTCTCCATAAACAAACTATCTTCTACACTCATACCTTTCCCTTTTTGTAATTGGCGTAAAATAACTTTCAATGAAGTCGGTGAATATTTTCTTAATGAATCTAATACTTTTTTAGCCCATTTAGATTGATCATTTTCTAACCTTAAAAGTATTTCTTCAACGGTGGATTCGTTAAAATAGTTATTTATATCTTCTTCTATAGAAGCTAGAGGACATTCTGGTATATTTTTTTCACAGATATCATCAATGATATCTTTTAAACTTGTGTTGTTATTTGATTCCAATATTGCATCTTCAAGTTTCTTTAAGTTTTTACTGAGACAATAATGAGTAGCAAATCCTGTGCTTACCACATCTGAGCCCTTAATAACATCTCCACTTAAAGCTATGTAATAACCTATTTTATTTTTGGCTTTCTCCAAAAAATAAGTTCCTCCAGAGTTTGGATGAAAAGCTTCTGGCATAGCAAATTTCGTGGTTTCTGTTGCTATACTATAATTAGAAAACGACGCTAAACCAGCTCCTAAACCAAATGTTATTCCGTTAATAATAGCTACAACAGGAATTTTATACGTATATAGTAAGTATAAAATTCGATTTATTTCATAAATTATTTCTTTTGATATTAATTTTTTGTTCTTGTTATGTACCAAGAGTATATCTCCTCCAGCGGAGAAAACTTGATCAGATCCTTTAAGAATAATCAAAGATTTTTGTGACTCAAGTTGTTTTATAGTTATTTACATTACAAGCTGCGAAAGTTTACTTTTAGGTGCGAGGTGTGTTTAAATAGCCGAGGCGAAGCGTAGCGTAGCCGAGGCTATTTAAAACTCCGAGCACCTGAAAGGGCTTTTGCAGCGTGTAATGTATTAAACTTTTCATTCTCCCCTCTCGATTCCGTAAAACACATTCAAATTTGATGCTGAAAATCTATTGTAATAAAATGGGTAGAAGGTGGCTTACGACAATAAAAATATCAGTTACCACACTGTTGGTTGTTAACGTTACTAAGGTAACATTCATGTCAATAAAAAAATATTCTGACAGTTATCAAATTATTAACAGTATTATTACTGAGTTATTAAGTTGATAATTTTTGTATTAGGCGAGAATTTAACAAAATATGAATTCTATCAAAGAAGCAGCCAATATAGCGTGCAGAAGTTTGTTACCAGACAAATCTAAAGATCGGTACAATCAAGCCTATGATAATTTCGTTAAATGGTGTACAACTAAAGATGTATCCACAATAACGGAAGATGCATTATTGGCATTTTTCTTAGAAAAATCAAAGACATTATCTCCTGCTACATTGTGGTCAGAATATTCGATGTTAAAATTGACTATTTCGTTAAATAGGAATCAGGATATCTCAAAATTTGGCCGCTTAAAGGCATTCATAAAACGGAAGAATGACGGATATCAACCTCGAAAATCTCAGGTATTTACAAAGGATGATAATATATCAAAGTTTTTTCGGACAAGATTTAAATCAACATTTGCCGTTAAATATTTCAGGCTCATATAACAATTGTAATTTTACATTTAACTTTAATTCTAAATAAACGTTTGACATTACTAGTTTGACATTTTAATTATTTTCGTTGTCCAGGGCACGAAAGTTTTATTTTCATACTTAGCAACCGATCTACAAGCATGTTTTACTTTCGCTTTCGCTTGCCTTTTTAAAACAGAAAATTATAATTTCGTAGAGGGGAGAATGAAAAAGATTTAAAGTGACAGCTTTGGCTAGATCTAGGTTAAATGCGTTTAAAGCTTAAGTCTGTTCAGCGTTAAAATAGCTTTATCTCCTGTTTCTTCCTGTATTAAAACTGGTGGTTCAGTAGAAAATAATTTACAAATATTTTTTATATGTATTGTAAGTGTTGGATGTAATAGCCTTGGATTCTGGAAATAAATTAATGTGTTACTAACTATTAACTTAAATGAATACTTAATTATGAAAGAAATTAATAAATATTACAGCTACCTATACCTCGAGGCCCAGTTGTCTGGCAGTGAAGTCATTGTGACGCAAATGCGAGGTTCGAATGAATGTTTGTTTCACTTAGAAAGTCTTACTATCTTTGTCTTATTAATGCGCAATAGAAAGAGATACTTTTTAAGAAAAACGTCAAGTGGCTCTAGCGCACTTAATGATGTTCTCCAGTGTTGACAGTTTTAGTTCCATCTGTGTATCAGATATGAGTATAAAGATTGGGTTCAGTACACGAATTTTGCCATTACTCACGTTAATGTATTTCTACCTTTATTGTTTCCTTAGACACTTATTTGGGAACCATGTGGTCTGAATTCAGCTTCAAGAAGTCTTCTTTAATTTCATGGTTTATTATGCTGTGTACTGATTTAACAAAAATGTTGCTCAGATTTTCTTATAGCCTCTAGAAGTCTATCCTTTCTATCCCCTTATGTAAATAGGAAGAAGATATAACTACTTCTATTGCTACTGTTGAAGAGCCTCACAGAGCTCCAGTTAAACCAAGGCAATCAAGTCTTTGCTTAGCTGGATGATGACATTAAATTGGTTATCGCCCTCTTGGTTAAGATGATGCTTCCAGGTAAGTTTTTAGCCTGTATACCAAGGGAACTTTAAAGCTTCAGTTGAGAGCTGGTATTTTGCAATTCCTAGTGTTAATTATTTCAACCCGGAATGTTTCCTTGGACAGTTATTTGGGAACCATGTGGTCTGATTTTATCTTCAAGTTGTCCTCTCCAATTTCATGATTAATTTTGCTGTGTACTGATTTTCTTGTAGTCTATAAAAATCCATCTTTCTTCTTTAAAATAATATGAATAGGTGGAAGATTTAAGAGGACTTCCATTGCTACTGTTAAAGTGCCTCATAGAGCTCCAGTTATGCTAAGACTATCAAGATAGGGCGCTAAAATCAAGTGACTTAAAATTTGATATTTCAACTCTTATTAATGTCATGCATGTGTGACGTGAGTGGAACCAAGACAATCAAAAAGTCGACTAATGCATCTGTGGCTGAAAAGGTTAAAGGTATCACCGGCAATAAGTAAAGGTTACAGGTTCTAGTACTGTCCGCATTTATCCTTGTTTGTGTAATGCCTAAATTTTAAAAATCTGATGAGATTTCTTCGTGTTAATGTATTTTTTTAAATATGCGAATAGACTTCCTGGATTTTTTTATCATTTGTCGTAACCGGTGAGGTTTTTCACAATGCGAAGATAGTTTCTGGTTTATTTAGTACTTTCTTGTTTGGTTAAATAAAATTTAAATAATTTTCAATTATTCATTTAATGTTCGCCTACTCATGCCATTTTCATTAAAAGAAATGTTTAAACAAAACAATTGTAGATAAAGATGCAAGCAAGGTCAGCATATTTATTTTGGTAATTGTTAATACATACATTACATTTTCATTGAACTTCTTTTTTAATCTTACCTTAAAATTCATATTGACTCACTAGAAACACTTATTATAAACTAAAGAAACTATATTATTTTTATACTTTCTTATATATAGTTTTTACCTGATTAAAACTGATAAAAATGTTAATATTGATTTTATTATTATTTATTTATTATATTTTAACGCGAAAACGGTAAAGATCAAGGAAAATCGTCATTTATTCGGTTTATCAAGTATCTAATCAATTTCCTTGTAACTAGGTGTGATTTTTTCACTCAAACTAAACATTCGACATTTATTCGGTTTATCAAGTATCTAATCAATTTCCTCGTAACAAGGTGTGGTTTTTCAACTGTTAAAACTAAATTATTTTTTACTACTACTAGTCTACCCTTAACGAACAACACCGACCAGAACCGATTGGAATCGCAAGCAACTGAGGCTCCGCCCACTTCCTTCCTGACTCACTAGTTCGCAGACTGTCAACCAGAAAGCAACTTCTGAAGATGCCAACCGCTCGTGTTGGCGAAACGTCAAGTCAACATGACAATCGACGCCGGCCTAACAGCCCAAAAACCATTGATACAACTTTTAGATCGTTGTTCTAGAAAAATTCCTATGGTTTGGTGAAATATGTCACATATCTCCAGTGATGTTTTGGTATGTTTACAGAAGTTATCTTCAATTTAGCGGAGTGTCTCCACTCTCCACCCTATCAGTTGAAAACAGGAAAACTTTTGCTTATTTAGTTAAGTGGTGCTTTAATTTTATCCATGAGTTAATATTATCTCTGGTGATACTGTAGATCCTAATAATTGTACAAAAAGATATCGTGGTCTGTCCCAAAAGTATCCGACCTGCCAAAGTGTTCTGGGCGGGAACTTAAACAGTAAAGTATCACAAATTTATTGTTTACTTGCTGATACCTGCCGGACGTATGAGCAGCATGTGTTTGCTTTCAAAGTGTTTTTTTAAGTTCCTCGGATTTTTAAGTAGCTAAAAATGACCGAAAAAGTTGAGCAACGAATTTGCATCAAGTTTTGCTTGTACAGAAAGTAGTTAAATGTTGAAAAAGGCACACGATTGTATGGGAAAAAAAATAAAATAAAAGAGTGGTATAAACGTCTGTTCACAGTGATTCTCGTTCTGGTCGACCTTCGATGGAAAAAACATTGGATAATGTTGAGCGTGTGCGAGTGGTAATTGAACAAGATCGTCGTTTGACTGTTAGGGAACAAGAAAATGACCTTGTAATACAATAAAGTACATTTTAAGAATCTTCACCTAGAATTTAAGCCACTTTTAAAAATATTGCAATTGGAAGAAAACGACCACAGTTTTGGCAAACTGGTGACTGACTTCTTCACCACGATAATGCTCCAGTTCGTACATCAAAACTTGTACACAAGTATTTATTAAATCACAGTGTTGTACAGCTTTGGCAGCCTCCATACAGTCCCGAAATAGCTCCTTACGACCTTTGACTTCTCCTTGATTAATAATGTCGCTTAAAGGACCCCGATTCGACGACAAGAAGACTGTTGAAAGCGATTTCGACAAATACACTAAAGGCGATTCCAATAACTGACTTTCAAGATTGCCTTGGGAATCAAATGGAAACTATTTCGAAGGATACCATCAACCAGATGACGAAGAATAATCCAATCTCTAAAAAATAGGGGCATGTCGGATACTTTTGGGACAGACCTCATTGTATAAGATGAAAAGACAAATTTAACAGGACCTAATCTAATTAAATACCTTTTAGTTACCTTTAGACAAAATTTTGTGGTAAGGGATAAAAAAGGTTTAAATTACTAGATTTAGATCATTTATGGTATAAAAATTGAATTTCTTATATTTTTAAAAAATAATAAACAAGTATACTAAAATTTATTAAAAATATATTTATATAAATTTTACTGTAAAACTTAATCTAATAGTTTGAGCTAAGAATATTAATATCATCCTTGGACATTAAAAAAGGTCTGAATTAACGTAAATAATTCTCCAATCCCGCTTGTCTAACCATATTATAAAACATCCCATTTTTATTACTTAGTAATGTAATAGGATCATTAAATTCCTTTATTTCTCCTCGATCTAATACGATCACTTTATCACATTTTAAAATAGAATGCAATCTGTGAGCGATGGTTAAAACTGTCGAATCTGCAAAGTTTTCTTTGATAATTTTATGTAGTGTTGCATCGGTTTCATGATCCATGTTGGCAGTAGCTTCATCCATAATAACGATTCTATTTTTATGTAGTATAGCTCTTGATAAACAGATTAACTGTTTTTGTCCTAAACTAAAATTTAGATTTGTACTGTTAACAATCTGGTATAAACTGGTAATATGGTTTTTCATTCCAACTTTTTCTAGACTTTCCCAAAGTTGTTCATCTTTAAATTCTTTCAGAGGATCTAAATTGGTTCGAATTGTACCTGAAAATATAATAGGATCTTGTGGAATTATAGCTATACTTTTTCGTAAGGTATCTAATGATAAAGTTTTTATATCGACACCGTCTATAAGAATTTTTCCTTGTGTTTCATATAAACGAAAAATCGTAGAAATAATCGACGATTTACCAGCACCAGTTCTACCAACTACACCAACAGTTTGCCTAGGTTGAACTTCAAAGTTTAAATTCTTCAACACAAAATCTTGAGTGTTATTATAAGACAATGACACTTTTTCGTAAGTGATTGCACCTTTACTTGGCCAATTCTGCAATACCAATCCATCTCTTTGTTCTGTTTTTATATCGGTGTATTCAACCAGTCTTTCAACTGATGTCATCAAATTCTCCAATTCGGCCCATAATCTTACTCCTGCTTGGATTGTTCGGCAAAATGCAAATACTTGCGTCAACGCTAAGGTTATTTCACCAGTAGTCGAATCTAAGACAAAAAATTACTATTCTTTAACATATAAGAACTATATAACATTGCTTTAAAAGAATCTAAAAAATGTTTAACACTATATGGCGTAGCTGTATTTTATTAACGATAGATGGCGCAAGTTGTAAGCTCTGTCAATACAAAATTTTGAACGAGCTGACTAACTATAGGTATGTTTAGGAAAATAAAAATAAAAATTTTAATAAGTAAATTTTCAGTTTTCCTTAAAATTTCTAAGGTTTATTCTCTGCTATTAGTATGCAGATTTGTGTCATAGTAGCAAGCAGATGTTCTAATCCTTTTAATGTCATCAGCCATATAATTTAATCCCTTTATGTCATTGTTATTAACTTTTTATCATTAATCTTGTTACCTTTACACCAACACCATTAGCATCAATATTATGATGAAGAAGAAGAAATAATTGTTATCAACAATAAGACGAAGTATATTTTGTCTTCTTTTTGCTAACTTGGTCCCTTTTGTATCGTATTCCGTCAAATAATAATATTGTTTAGATGACAGTAATAAAAGACTAATCCATTAAACTGACTAAATGGATAAGACCGTTTGCTTGCTTACATCACAAATATTGCATACTACTTATAGAGTATGTTATCTATTGGAATTCCAAGTTGAATTCTGGTTGACCTCTTGAAGGGGTACAAAAATTACATTTGGTGAATACTTACTACCGGCAAAAAATAAATACTTGAGTACGACTATAATCAGAAAGGAGCTACAAACACTATCTATCATAAAACCAATTCCTCTAGCAGTAGACATCGATATGTAAGATGCTGACATATGAAGATTTTGGTGTTGATCAAATTCATCAATTAGTAGTTGTTCAACTTTACATGCTCGTATAGTAGTCAATCCTTCAAGTGTAGCATTTATGTGACCGATCATTGGACTCCGAGCTAGAATTTAAAAATCATTAAATTTTTAACACTTAAGTATTCTGGATTCCAACTTAAGGACCTGAACTCAAATTGTAACATAGTTTAAGTACACATGAGCACTAAAATTCTATTTTCCAAAGCGTATAGTAGTAATGACAAAAATATTCGTTTCTTTGTTGGATATCTTCAAAGTTATACATCCCATTGACATGACGTAGAAAAACTAATGGTTAAGTTTAGTATGTTGTTGTTTAGTTACTTTGAAATCATAGCATTACCAGATTTTTATAGCAATAACCATGTTTACCACAGGAAAGATACAAAGTGAATATAAAAAATACGGGAGAAAAGAAAGCAGCTGATCAATCATAATTAAATTAAATTGAAAGAAGCACTAATCGAATTAGTGCCACAAAATATTCATGTCTTCCTCTTCAGCCCCTTCTAGCAGCCTCTTCTAGTCCACTCGTGGACATAGGCCTCCCCTTGTCTTTTCCAACTTCGTTTGTCTTGGGCTAACTGGTGCCAGTTTCTCCCTGCATCCTCCTTGATGTCATCGGCCCACACTTTTTGTGGTCTTCCTGCACCTCGTATATGTTCTCTTGGCCTCCATTGTATTATTCGCTTTGTCCACTTTTCTTCGTTCTCTCGTGCCACGTGTCTGACCCATCTCCACTTGGATTTTGCAATCCTTTTAACAATATCGGCTCCTCTGGTTTTTCTTCTTAAATCCTTATTTCTCACATCGTCTCTTAAGCTTACATTTGTCATAATTCTCTCTATAGCTCTTTGAGTTGTTCTATTGAGAGAATTATTAGTAAGTGTCATGGTTTTCATTCCATAGGTCATGACAGGAAGGATACGTGTATCAAAAACCCTTCTTTTTAAGTTAATTGGGATTTTCGGATCTTTTATGATAAAACTTAATTTACCTGCTGCTACCCAGGTCATTCGTATGCGCCTTGTAATTTCCGCCGTTTGATTTTGTTTACCTTGTTTTATTTCATGCCCCAAGTATACATTTTCATTTTACATTTTCAATCTTCTTGTCGTCCAGAATGATATCATGTAATTTTTGTAATTTATTACTCATTTACTCAGTGACATTATATAGAAGCTAACTATGAAATACCAACGAGGAGTTGTAAGTTACCTTTGCCGGGAAGGGAATAGGATGGGCGAATTAGAATGATATCATCTTTGAAAGGCCTCCAGAAAACCATGTTAATTAACACAAACACACAAAATTATAAGTAAAACCAAATGCACGCGCCACTGTTACATTAACCATGAAAATCTTGTTGTAACTCCTCTAAAACTTACTCATAGAACAAAATATTCATGCAAACAAATTGGGGTCCAGTAAAGATCTGATTAAGTAATTTTAACTAGCTGGACAACGTAATTAGTCGACACTACCTTGCGATTGCCTGTGGGCTGTTTTAAAAGCAAAACGTGGTCGTTTCGTTTCTTTGTAGGCAAAATTAAATAGCAATTTAATAGATTCTTATATATAGTGACGTTATTTTAAAGTAGTTTTAGTAAAAATCGTAAAAATAATTGGATTTTTAAGTTCCTTTGGAAAAGAATACTTACTTGATGCTTCTAAACGTTTTAAGCTGCGACCAGCGGGTAAATAGAGCCATCTTAATAAAACTACTGTAACAAATATTCCAATTATATACAAAGAAAATTCTAGTTTTACTGACATTATTAGAACAAGTTGACCAAGAACGTTAAATAGTATCTGAAAGCAGAAAATTACAATAATAATATTTAGAGCTCTTATTCAAAGTTGTCAATAATGTATTTTTAACAGTTCTGTCCCAAAAATTCAATCTAAGATATTGTGATTGACGAGCCAGAAGCAGGTCGGACTTTGATTTTTCTTACTTACCCCATAACAATCATTTAGAGTAAAAGGTAACATTTCATCAATATTGACCAAATCTTGTGAAAATCTGTTTAATATATTTCCAATCAGGTTAGTATCAAAGAATGACATAACAGCATTGGAAATTTTTTTTGTGATTGCTTTGTGTATATTAACTGAAGCTCGTCTACAAAATTCAAACAAAAGATATACTGATAGTAGTTCTAAAAATGTTGATAATACGACCATTCTTGTGTACATTTGAAAAGTATTTGACTCTGCGTTTAAAGCTGCTTCCAATGAGGAATTATCAATAGTAGAACCAGTATTGGTCATATTATGTACTATACTTAATACCGTTTGTTTATTATCTATCCTAGAAAAGTAATAACTTAGAATATAAACAAAATAATACAAAAACGTTGATGTACCATATTGTTAACAGTTTTTCTGAATAGCTAGAAGTATATTGCGCAATTCCTCCTCCAAAAAAATTCACTACGACCATAATTAAACCTCCACCAAATATAAAATACTTTTTATAAACTTTATAATCAACACTTCCCTCTTTCTTAACTTCACAATAAACTTTTTTTCTTTCAATAACTTGTTCAGTTTCAATTAAACTTGCTTTTTCATTATTTTCATTTTCTTCGGTATCAGATTCAATTACTTCCTTATCTAAATCATCATCTTCAACTACTAGTTCTTTAACTTCATTATAAATACCTTCTCCAGGTGGTCCAATATCTTTAATTCTTCCTTTATCCATTATTATTACATTATTTGCTTCGTGAATATGGCTGGCAGTTTGACTGATAAGGATAACTATTTTGTTCTTTAAAAACTTCTTTATACATTCATTAAAAATATAATCTTGTACATTAGCATCTAGAGCTGTTAGACAATCATCTAAAAGATAAATTTCACTTTCTCTATAAACAGCTCGTGCTAGATTTATTCTGGCTTGTTGACCTTTACTCAGATTCAAACCTCTATCTGTAAGGATGGTTTCATCACCATTTTCTAATAGATTAAAGTCAAATAGCAACGCACAGACTTTCAACACTTCTTGATACCTAAAATTTATAAGGGAATTATATAGGAATGCTACTAAATAAAGAAATTAGTAGAAAACAAAGAAAACTCACCTTTTTTCATTATACTCTTCTCCAAACAATATATTCTGCTTTATAGAAGAAGGAAACAACCAAGGATCTTGAGAAGCATAAGCAACTCTTCCACGAGTTATAATTTCTCCACTTTTTACAGGATACTCCTGCAAAATAGCCTTAAAAACCGAACTTTTTCCAGATCCAACTGTTCCAGTTATTAACGTTAAACCCGAAGTAATTTTAAATGACAGATCATTTAAAACCGTTGCATCTTTAATTGAAACTGTTACATTTATAGCTTCAATTAAAGGTTTGTTGGTTGGTTTATCTTCCTTTTGATTACGTTCCAGCTCTTCAGCTTCCAGTGCTGTAACGATTCGTTTATAAGCAGAAAGGAATTCTCCAACGTTTCCCAAACTAGCTGGTAATAGTCCTCCTAACCAATATCTAAGATCTCTAAAGTTTGATATTATGTATATAATAACAGTGGTGTCTGTGGTTACATTTGCCCATATACATGCTATTATCAGTACATAGAATCCTAGTTTTGCGGATATGTGACCCAATATCGACATGACTATTCTTAGACAAAAGCCTAAGAGTAATTTAGCTAATTCTTTTCTAAAATAAATGTTAATGTTAAATATAAGCTGGAATAGGTGGAAAATCAACACCAAAGAGAAACTTAATTATCTGTTTGAACCAACTAATTCTGAAGCTGGAACATTAGAACTAAAAAAATCAACCACCAACGAAATGGGTACATGGACTGATAGCAATCTCTTTAAAAAAGAGATACTCACAAGACTAAAACATAACTAATCTAAAAAGCTGGAGGCACTTTAGTGTAAAAAATTACTACAATTAACGTCATAGTAATTGATAATATCATTTCTTGTTTGTCCAATTTTAAAATTTAATTAATTGCTAACAAGTGGTTACCTACTTTGATCTATTTTTTGTTGGTTTAAAAGCAAGTACAACTAAGGGCAAACTCTATAAGAAGACCACTTTTTCCAAATGAATATGATAACATTTTTCAAAGACATACAATGTAAAGTTTATAAGAGAACTTCTTTATACATACTTCAAAGACAAATAAAAAATTAAGGTTCCTTTAGAGTTAGGGAAATAAGAAGTGAAACTTTCCTTTTTGATTTAGAATCAGGTGCCAAAAAATCTTATTTACAGCTTTTTTAGGCAACTGTAAGTAAAATGAGACGGTATAGTAAAATGAAAAAAAAAACACTTCTACTGAATATCTAAGAAATATCTTCTTCAGTTACATACCAAGTAGCCAGAGATGCTGGTTAGCAGCATTAGCTCTGGATGTTAAGATGTTAAGAATGCATTCACACCACGTCATGGAAAGAGACCATGGACGATCTCAAAGAGAATAGTCGACACGTACCTAGAGAAGAGGAAGATGGTAATAGATGAGGATCATCGGCAAAAACTAAAGGCAGTGGTACCTGAGCACTTAGTATTGGTACTGAGATTCTGGAATGTGCTCTTTGACAGCCTCTTTCATAAACATTGGGAAGAACGGGTAAAAACAATAGCATTCGTTAAAAACATACTCATTCTAAAAGTGAAAGAGAAAACTTATTAGAAACAGCGAATGCTGGAGTTTTTAGATGGATACGAGACCATGAATTGGAGTGGCAGGTAAAACAACTGAAGCGATCATATTAAAGGGCACCTGGAAAAGGGATGCCACACAGTTCGAAGACAGAAATGGAATAATGATAAACCATAGTTTAAAGCTGAACAAAATGTGAAATATCGGACCAAAAACGCGAAAAAGAGACTATCTACATTAACAAGGCTAATGACATACATAAAAATGTCAAGATACGAAAAAAGGCTGTATGAAAGGAAGTTTTGCGTATGGAAAGGAATCAAAACATGTCCATAACACAGCGAGCCTCATAGGATCGTAACAACGGAGGTGGTAAAGGCGATTACTGACCTCCCCTAGATAAGAAAACAAGCAATCACAGAAGGGAGAACAGAATTATGGTAAGAGTAAAGTAAGAGGAAAGAAAGATCCAATGGTCCAAGAGATAAAGTAGCAGAGGACATGGAGAGATGGGACGATGGCCAAGAATCCCAATACCAGACCATAAAAAATGGGTTGAATGTAAGCACCGAAAAACGGAGTACTTCATAACTTAGTTCCAATCAGGACACGGCTCGTTGGACATTTAAATAAATAAAACTTGAAGCGAGAAATTTTGATACTGTAGGGAAACCAACGACTCCTCTAAACACATAGTTTAAAAGTGCACCAGGTTCTCAATAGAAAGGATCGAGGAAAAGGCATCCGTGAGAATGGATATCACGGTAGAAATTATTGTACCTGTGATGATAAAGAATGCAAAGAAGTAAAGATCTACCCATAACATGACCGAGAGTACATTGAAGACAGCAGAAGAACTAAAGAGACTCCAGCAAGGAAGTACGTAAATAAAATAAAAGAAACTTCTCTTACACAAAGAAAATAAATTATAGCTTACTTTCGAGCGTAATGAATTTTCTTTTCAAAATATGCTTCCCAAGTGTACATTTTAAGAATCCTCATGGTTGATAAAATTTCTTGAGTAACTTGAAGTCTTTCGTCAGTTTTCTCACTAGCTTTTAGTTTTAAATTTGCTACACATTTAGAAAGCAGAACTACAAAAATTACCTGTTAAAATTGTAGATTTATATAAAATATACCCATTACCTTGTAATGGTATGGATGTTACCAATATACCTAATCCTATTAAAGATACTGGCCCAACTTTGATATACATCAAGGTACAAATAATTAAAACTTGAGTACACGCAATCCATATATCGTTAAAAAACCAAATAGACATCCTTAAAGTCTGAACATCCTTGGTAATCAAAGTAACCATATTTCCTAAAGATATCTCTGATAAAGCAGCTGGAGTAAGTTTAATAGCTTTTCTGTATAGAAGTGAAGAGAAAGCACTTTTTATTTCAGCTCCAAATGTTTGTCCCCACAGATTGTTGTTGTGCATGAAAACCACGAAAAAAACAGCTTCAAATATAACTAGAAATCCGTAAAAGTAAGATTCATTTTTAGATACTGCTGTTTGACCCGGTGTAAAATAAGCGATTAAGTTGCTAAGGGCCCAGGGTTTAATTATGCTGTAAAAGTAGTTTATTTTCAGTATTAAGGTTTAAAATATATGATTTCATTGCCAAAATATATACCTAGTTAGTTATATAGTCTACGATCTTAAATCGTTCGTTCTTCAGAAGATATAAAAAGCTGTAGACAATTACATTAAAAGAGAAATCCTGCAACAGGTGCCACTGAACCCTCGTCAACATGCGTATCAAACGGGACAATCCATGGAGACCGCCTTGATATAATTGACTGATGAAATCCAAGTCTCTCTTAACAAAAAAGAAACCGTGGTATGTGCCTTTCTAGACATAGAAGAAGCTTTTGACGTTGATCCACATGAGACTGTCAAAAATCACTTAATGATAAAGAAGTAGATAGAACCAACTTCCACCTGGTTGTCCCAATTGCTGTCTACAAGAATCGCAGAAATGGAGATCGTCCAAGACACTATTACCATCAATATGATCAGAGGTTGCCCACTCATGTGGAGACTTACTGTGAACTGCTTACTCTGCGGTAAATGACCGAACTAGATATACCTTGCTATGAGTATTCCGATAAAGTGGGAAGTGTGAAAATGTCCTCTGCGACATAGTACAGAGAGGACTGAACAAAGCAATGGTATAATTCGGTGAGTCTTAATATAAGCCTTACCAAGAACACTTTAGTAGCCTTTTCAATAAAAAGAAACCTTAAAAACCTTCAAAGAATCAGATGGTAAAACACTCTGTCAATAATTGAGCAAAGAATCAGATTACTGGGGTACCTAGCAAGAAAGCAACAAACGAGAGTAAGAAGGATCTTATTACGAACAGAAATAGAAGGCAACAGAAAAAGAGTAAGACCAACAAGACAATGGTTGCCATAGTAACAAGGATCTTATTACGAACATGAATAGATAAGAAGAGGAATATCAAAAACACAATAATTGCTAGCAATGGAACAATTAGAAAAACTAAACGTCAGAACTTGGGAAGAGAAACAGCCCCTTAATAATTAAGCAAATTAAGGCCCAAAAAACCACATGACTGGCTTACGTATCGAAAATGCAACAAGCAAGAGTACCGAGGTTCTTATAACGAACAGGAATTGAAAGCAAGAGAAGAAGAGGAAGACCAAAAAGACAAGGAGAAATTAGAAAAAATAAACGTCAGAAATTGGAAAGTAAAACAGTTTGTCAAAAATTTGCCACGTACTTTTAGTAAAAATAAAATAAAATCAAATTTTGAAAAATTAAACTTATGGTTTAAATTGAAATCTCCAACTCCAGTTAAGATGGGTAAGTGGTTTCTCTACTGGCAAATTTGTGCCCAGCTCAGCCGTAGAGGGTATGTACAAAAGTGTGAGTTGCGCCACCGATTTTAACGGTTCAAATCGGAAACCCCTGATGTTCAAGGCACTGACCTATCTTACTGGAGATAAATAATGAATTTAAGAATCTTAATTAAAAAGAAAATTGATTGAGTAACAAATATGGTGAGTGGGTGATGATCTGAGTAAGACACAAGTTAGATCTATCAATTATATTAACGAAAATAAACCCAACAGAGTAATTTACAAGATATAAAAAATATATAATCAAACAAGAAAGTTAATAATAATAATATCAGCAAATAATGCCAAGAACTTGGAGTTTTAATATTGAGTGATCACCCAGCGCAATAATAAAGATTTAAAATTAATAAATCCTATAAAATAAAACAATATTTAAAAACGTTAGGCCAACTCTTTACAATGTCTTAACTTAAAATTAGATTTTTGGCTTATCTGTTTATCCGCAGATCTGAAGTGAGGCTTTCGTTAATAGCCTGCTGCTCTGTGGATGGTGAGGCTCGGTGTTGATTCCTCAGTAGTAAGCTGATCTTACTATTTACCAGCCAGGTCCAAAAACAAATGTTCAGCCAATACCAAAAATAATTTCAGCCAGAACCAAAAACAATTTTACTCGCCAGGTCCAAAAACCCCTTTTTATATTAAGATTTGGGGTTAAGCAGTTAATCTGCGATGTTATTTCGCTAACAACCTATAGCAAATTTCGATTCTTAATCGGATGTCCACGCTTCTTCGTAACGAACTCCTTAGCAATCACACGAAGAAAGCACCATTTAATCAAATCCCAAAAATATGGAGTTATCTATACGCCTACTCAAAAATACCACAAAGGAATAACCAAAAATGAGGCTTAGATAAAGTATATTGAAGTGAAATTCAAAAACCCATAAGGATGGCTTGAATATTGCCAAGAGAACTTTCAACTTCACAAAATGGCGTCACTTAATTCGATAGTAATAGCACTAATGTGTTCGTACAATCGTTGAAAATACCGAGTATCTTATTACGAACAGGATCAGAAAGCAAGAGAAGAAGAGGAAGACTAAAAAGACAATGGTTGTCAGCAGTAGAGGAATTGGAAAAACTAAATGTCTGAAATTGGGAAGTAAAGCAGCCCCTTAATTATTGAGCAAATTAAGGCCGAAAAAATCATATTACTCGTGTACGTAGCAAGAATGCAACAAAAGAGAGTACGAAAGATCTGATTGTGAGCAGAAATAGAAGGCAACAGAGAAAGAGGAAGACCAACAAGACAATGGTTCTCAGAGTACCTAGGAGCTTATTACGAACAGGAGTAAAAGACAAGAGAAGAAGAAGAAGACCAAAAAGACAATGATTGTTAGCAGTCGAGGAAAAGGAAAAGCTAAACGTTAGAAATAGAGATGAGTAGTGAAACAGCCCCTCAATAATTAAGCAAATTAAGGTACAAAGAAGCAGATAGCTGGGATAGGTAGTGAATTTTCACCCCTCATTTTTCATTTTTACCCTTAAATTGTGTTTGATAAATAATTTGTCTTAGACTTAGAATCGAGTTTTTTTGCATGTATTTTTTAATTTGATCAAATTTGGTGTCAAAATATTGGTTTTAAACAGAAAGTACGAAAAAAAGGCTAACTAACTAGGTATTTATCTAAACTTGAGCACCAATATTTATACTTGAACATTTATATTAACTAAATTTTTAGTTTAAGATAAAAAAATTGTATATTTGTTAAAAAGGATTAACTTACCTTCGACCAGTATGCCAAAGAAAATCAACAAATCCAAAAATTAGATATTTTTTACCCCATCGTTTCCAAAATATTTTTGGTACCGATAACTGCTTCCCTATGCTTTCTTTCTGCCATTTTTCTTCATACCAAAACTTTTCTAATTTTAAACCACATCTTTCTGAGTTTAAACGACGTATATTTTCATATAGATCGTCGTCGTTTAAATCCCTTTTAAAAGCTTTTTTTATAACTCCTAATATGTATCTATAAAAGTAGGTTTTTTACGGTAAATCGTAGTGTTAAATAAGTACGAACAATTTTAGGAGGTAAATTTGCATAAAAAATAACAGTTTGCTATACAATTAATTGTATTTCCGCAAAATCCTCGATTTAAAATATATATATATATATATTTTCATTTTTTAATCAGTTATACTTCTATTCGTACACTATGTAGAAAAAGATTGGGTAGAGTTAAATGGGAAAAATCATTACATATGTAATGGTGTGAGTAAGAGAGAGACAGAAACACTTATAAGGTATATTGGTCGGTAAAAACAAAGATAAAATATATACCACATGTTATTAGTCATAACTATAAGTCCTTTGAATCCCGTTTCAACATTCAGTACATACAAAAAACAGTCTGAACTAATGTATGAATATCATAGTGACGGACCACATGATTATTTGACAGATTATTTTATAGTTCTGTCACTTAAATATACATATAAAGTTTAGCATTTTATATTAATAATAATATTCAGTAATGAGTATTGTATTGTAGTCTAAAATACCGTCACATGGTTGCAGTATATTTTGCTCCATGCTTTTAAGGTTGTTGGATACATAAACAGAGTTTTTACGAATAGTCGAGGAAATAAAGCACCAAAACCTCCGAATTTTGTAACGTAAGATGGAAGATGGATCGGAATGCGTTTTTTTGCATTGGATTCGTTAAAGTATCAGGAAATTTGTCGCTATATTTTATAATGTAAAAATGGAAATTGCATTTCTGCATTCGAAAGGTACCTACATTCAGACAATAGAGAGAAAACTTACAACTCGGTAAGTATTGCTGAAAATGAGTTCAATTTATATACTCGGGGTTTTTGGAGTCACTGAACACTAATATCACGATTCCAAAAGTCTCCGCGGCACTTGGTGCCTAGGGTATTTACCTCTTCTCCTGGGGTTTTATGTAAATTCTGTACGAAATCAGTGCACACTTGGTACCCGGTGGTTTTTTTGAGTCGCTAAATACTGAAACACTTACGGGGACTTTTACACAATTTATTTACAAAATTGTTAAGATACACAGAACTCTGCTGGATAACGTCTAACTACTTGACAATAGAATGAACTCTTGTGAATACTTGAACTTAAACTGACGTTAACTGCCCATGCATCCCCTTATATACAACTTTATTTAATCTAGTTAGTGTATTTAGATCTTTCTAGAATTTTTTAGAAACATTATTTAATCTAGTCATTCTGTTTAGAAGTGTCTAGAATTTCCTAGAAACATTATTTAAACTGGTCAGTTGATTTTTAGAAACATCCAAAAATCAACTGTCAATAACAATCTTTCAAATTAAGGTCCCTTCCTTTACGGTTATCCCGTTACGATACGATTATAATAATAGCGATGGTGTTCGAAACACCTGGTGCTTAAGACGGACCTCGTCTCCAGGAATTTTATGCAAATTCGATACAAAAAGAGTGTGCACACGGTACTAGGAGGTTTTTGGAGTCGCTTACCACGAATATCATATAATGAGTTTGCTAAATCATTCGCATACAAATCCATGCGTGTGCATAGAAGTATAACTTCTGCTGGCAGTCCCACTGACTGCCACACTAGTTTTTTTGTTTTTTTTTAATTCTCTCGTTTTTTTATGTTTTTCTAATTTCTCATTTTTTCCAATTTTCACAGCTTTTTGAATCTTCCTCTTTTCTTCGACTCCTACTGATAAATTGTTAAAAATTGTAAAAAAAATCTTGAAAAAACATTGAAAATAAAAGAGGTTGAAAAATTGTGAAAAAAATTGACAATCGTGAAAAATTGACGAAAATCCTGACAAATTTTTAAGAAATTTGTGAATTTTTTTTTAATTTGTTTCTTTCAAAACGTGACAAATCGTAGAAATTTGAAAGAAATTCTAGACAATCTTAAAAAATTGATAAAAATGGTACAAAAACTGAAAATTCATAAAAAAAATGTTGAAAATCGTAAAAAATAGTTGGAAATCCTAAAAAACAAAAATCGTGTAAAACCGTAAAATATTATTGAAAATCATGAAAAATTGTCGGAAATAAAATAATGAAAAAAAATTAAAAAAGTAAGTAAATTAAAAAGCGAGTAGGTAAAAAAATAAAGAAAAATATGAAAAAACCGAAAAAATGAAAAATTAGCAAAATTGGAAAAAAAAATCAAAAACAAAAAAAAAATAAAAATAAATCATACCTACATAGAAAAAATTGTAAAAAAAGGTAAAAATTTAAAAGCGGAAAAAACAAAGAAAAAATCGAACAATATCACAAAAATTGTAAATAAAAAAAGGTAAAAAAACAAGAAGGGACAAAAGCGTAAGAATTAAAAAATACGACAATTTGTTATGTTAAATAATAATAATAATAATATAATAATATTCTTTATTTTCCATTAGACAGTACAACTGTGTGGGATTCGTCATTTACAAAAAATATGTTTAAAACTAAGATTAAGACTTACATGCAAAAACACATTGATACAACACACTTAAAAATATTCCAAAAATTCACTCAGTGAATAAAAACAATGATCTAATAAAAATGTCTTTAACATTCTTTTGAAAATATTGATATTAGATGCTTCTTTGATAACATTTGGCAATCTATTAAATAACTTTAGGCCTAGAAATTTGGGAGCATTTGAACTGACTTTTAAGCGGCAAAATGGAATATGAAATTCTGCACATTGTCGCGTGTGGTAGCTATGTACATTTTCCACAGGAATAAATATTTTTTTATTATTGTATATATACACACACATTTCAAAAATTAATAACGATAGAAGAGGTAGAATACTATATTCCTTAAAGTATTGCTTACATGAGTCTCTCTGAGATATTTTTGCAATACATCTTATAATTTTCTTCTGGGCAATGAAAACTTGGGGTACATTGGTTAAATGTCCCCATAAACACAAACCATACCTAAGCCGAGAATCGACCTGGGCAAAGTAAACCATCACAAGTTGATGAACTTCCAATACTGATCGAAGATTAATGAAAAGAAATTTTAACGAATTAATTTTAGAAATCAGATGATTGCAGTGAGATTTCCAATCTAGCTTTTCATCTATATAAATTCCCAAGAAGCGAACAGGCTCATGTGTATTAATAGGCAAGTCCTGGACTGTCCCTGTTGTGACAAATCTGACCAAATTTGTTTTGGTAGCGTTAAAAAATAAATCGAGGTTATTAAAATAGTTAGAAATATGTTTAATAAGTGTAACGCTTTTCGAAGCCAATTCTTCAGAGTTTTTATCTGAAACTAGAACAGAAATATCATCTGCATATGCGACATACGCTGGATGATTCAGGTATCCATTTATATTATTGATATACAATATAAATAAAATAGGACCCAATATGGATCCTTGAGGGACACCCATATTAACGTTTATAAATTCGGAGTTAATAGTTCTTACAGAATTACCTTCTCTATTAGTTAGTGAAACGTATTGTTTCCGATCATTGAGAAAAAATGATATCCAGTCAAGTGCCACGCCACGTATTCCATAATTTTGCAAAATTGATAATAAGGTGTCATGATTGACACAGTCGAATGCCCTGCTGAGATCACAAAAAATACCAACAGGACATTCGCCCGTTTCAAAATATTCTATGATTTGATTGTAAAATGAGATCATTGCAGTATTAGTGGATTTATTTTGACGGAACCCGTGTTGATTTTCTGTAATAATATTAAATTTTCTTAAATACGAAACTAGTCGATCAATAAATGCGTATTCAAAAATTTTAGAAAAAACGCAAGGAACAGTGACTGGTCTGTAGTTTTCTATTGATGTTGGATCTTTCTTTTTAAAAATTGGAATAATTTTTCCAATCTTTAAATTAGATGGAAAACAGCCGTGTTCAAAAGACATATTTATTAAATAGGTTAAAGGCTCTATAATATTTTCGAGTACTTTTTTTATTAAGTTAAGTTAAAATCAGCTGTAGTAATTCATTGGGACAAAACGGTGTTAAATATAACGAACTTTCATTCGATAAAGTGCCAATTACATTACAAGTTTGATTTACATTTATATTACTTACAAGTTCGACTGGTGAATTCAAGAAAAAGTTATTAAACTCCGTAACGATTTCATGTGGGTCCTTTAAAAGTACATCATTTACTTTAATGTTGATATTTTCATGTGGTTTAACTTTGTTGGTCATTTCGGATACTACATCCCAGGATGCCTTAATTGTGTTACTAGAATTAAATATACGATTCTGAAAATATAACTTTTTCTTTGAGGCCATTAATGTAGAATGAGCTTTTTTATTAATTTTATAAATTTCTTCAAAATTAGGACAGATAGATCTCATACAAAATAAATCTTTTAATTTTCGACTGGATTTGATAACTTCTGAATCAATCCAGTTTTTATCATTATATTTAATACATACTTTTCGCTTGGGAAAATGTAATTCAAAGTGATGTAAAAATGTATTATAAAATTTTTTAAAAGAGTCATTGAAATCATCCTGCATAAATATTTGTGACCAATCAGTATTTGACAATGTTTGCTTAAAATTCTGTATTTTATTTTCGTTAAAATTTCTTTTCTCTATGATCAATATCTAAAAGAACTGTGCGATGGTCAGAAAATTCATTGTCCAGAACACAACATGAAAAATCATATTTTTGATCACTAACAAATATTTGATCAATGAAAGTACAAGTATTCAAAGTGACTCTAGTAGGCCAATTTACAATCGGAATAAGATTAAAAGAAGATAAAAGAATGGATAAATTATTAAAATGCACATTCTTATACTTATCAAAGTTAAAATCGCCAGTTAAAATAAATTTTATAGTAGGTTTATACAACGCATCTAAAACTTCTGCAAGCTTATTAAATAATATATCTACATTTCCAGAAGGTGATCTGTAACAATTAATGATAATATTCACTGAATGTTTAAAATTGTAAGACACTGCACATATTTCAAAATCTTGGTCTATGCAGTACTTATTTAAGTCGACTATTTTAAGAGATTTAAATGGTAAGATTTTACCTCAATTTCAGTTATACACAAAATATTGACATCCCGATAATAGTTTAAATCACTTTCTAAAAAACAAATTTTCTCGTCATTTATCGTATTAATAATTAACAATAGCAATGTAGGTCTAAAAATTAAATCTTTTGAGGAATTTCCCTCTTGTGTCTCGATAAAAAACGACTCACACATGCGTGATAAGGCCATAGATCTGCATTCATCGCTTTTTTAAAATTACTAGCTAAAATATTTACCTTAAATGAACTATACAAATTAGGAAATTTAGCGTTTAATTTTTCACATTGAAACTCAGGAAAGTGTCCTTTCATTAAATTGGTCAAAAGAATAAAACAAACAAAAATAATAAAAAAAGTGAATGTACTGAGCATTTTTAAGTAAAATGATCTAACGTCTGTAAAGCTAGAAAGGTCAACTCGGTAGAATCACTCGTATTACATATCAAAATTTAGTGCTCGTTTAGTGCTAATTTAGTGCTAATAACAGATATTTGGTGCTGTGATAGGGGGACTAAAAATGAGAACACTGCTAACTTTTCATTAAGCTAGCAATGTACCATTCGTGACCGCGCTAAAACGGAAACTAATGGAATTAAAAGACGTCACTATTTAGTGCTCAATTAGTGCTGCCAGTACAGCAAAAGATTTTTGAAAAATAATTTTTTTTAATTTTTTTTTTAAATCAACTTCTGCTAATATAACGACGCCAGCAGTCTTGAGAGCTAGAAGAAGACTCTAAAACGGAAACTAATGGAATTAAAAGACATCACCATTTAGTGCTCAATTAGTCTGTCGGTACAACAAAAGATTTTTGAAAAAGAATTTTTTTTTTTTTTTCAAGTCAACTACTGCTAGTACCTATAACGACTCCAGCAGTCTCAAAATTATTACTTGAATTATATTAAACTCCAATGTTGTTTGAAAAAAATATTATTTTCAATGATAAAAATAATAATTACTTTTGTAAAAAATGTGTTTTTAAACTAAGCTAACGACTCACCGAATTTTATTTTAAGATTTGTAATTAGAAAATATTAAGATAATTTATATTTAACGATGAGTAAAAATAATTAAGGCTGGTAGCGTAGTTATACTAGCAGGATTTGATTTGAAAAAAAAATTATTTTTCAAAAATCTTTTGCTGTACTGGGCACTAATTAAGTACTAAATGGTGATGTCTTTGAATTCTATTCGTTTCCGTTTAAAAGTCTTCTCCTCGCTCTTGTGACTAATGGAGTCGTTATACTAGCAGTAGTTGATTTGAAAAAAAAAAATAATAAAAAAATATATTTTTCAAAAATCTTTTGCTGTACTGGCAGCACTAATTGAGCACTAAATAGTGACGTCTTTTAATTCCATTAGTTTCCGTTTTAGAGTCTTCTTCTAGCTCTTGAGACCGCTGGCGTCGTTATATTAGCAGTAGTTGATTTGAAAAAATAAATAAAAAATAAATTACTTTTCAAAAATCTTTTGCTGTACTGGCAGCACTAATTGAGCACTAAATAGTGACGTCTTTTAATTCCATTAGTTTCCGTTTTAGCGCGGTCACGAATGGTACACTGCTAGCTTAATGAAAAGTTAGCAGTGTTCTTATTTTTAGTCCCCCTATCACAGCACCAAATATCTGTTATCAGCACTAAATTAGCACTAAATGAGCACTAAATTTTGAGATATAATACGAGTGATTCTGCCGACTTGACCTTTCTAGCTTTACAGACGTATGATCTAACCTAATTGCTACATACTAGAAGAACTGAGAATATTTTGGAATACATAACCTAAAAACAGTATTTTATCTAAAGGGCCCTTACTTTTTCGGTTATCCCGTTACATTATGTATGTCATTAATTTTTGTTTTCTTTATCTACACTACGATTTATTATAATTGTTGATAGTACAGTCATTGGCGTATATAAAAAATAAAAATATAATTGTATAATTTATTTAAACAATGCTGATAAATTGCAATCTTATAAACATTGTTATCTAAAGGTTTTTTCGGATTTTCTGAAAACTAAAAATAGACAGTTATTTTTAGTTTCTGTTACCAATGATAACTTTTTATTAATATTTAGAATTATTCTGGTAAATTATTACAGTTTCTGTTTTATTTCCTAGTTTACGACTATTAGAAATAATATGGAAGCACCAAATTACAGGCTGTTAAATAAACCATTTCCATAATAGGTAATGAATCAGAAAAATATGGGGTAATTATAGCCACACTATAAATTAATGAAGCTAATCAACCAAAAAATCAACTTAATATATACGTTAGGGCCTCTAGTATTGAGTTTTGACTAATTGTATGATACCGGAAATTCCAGGACACAAAATAAACATTATCAAGGGCACCAGGAGATCACTTTCGATGCCATAATCATTTTCAGCGACCTCCAAAACCACCGTCTAACAAAATTGAACTCATTTTCACGACTAATTAAACGATTCTGATTTTTTTGTATATTTTCTATTTGGGATGCTGTTTACGAATACAAATATAGTATTTCAAAATTACATTATCGCATAGGGTCGAAAGTAATACTTGGTTTCACCCCATTGACTGGGACTGTAGGGATCACCCTTGACATAGGGACGTTACCCCCACTGTAGGGACCAGCACCCAAAGGTGCAGTTTGATGACAGAATCGCTAAAATTGATACTACTGTTTGACAAACCTTAAAAAATATTAACAAATAAGATAGCAGACCCCAACGCTCTGAGTGTCTATATGAATGGATCAAAAGTCAGCAAGGTGTAGAATGTGAAATATATTCTAAATACTTGAGCCTAAAATTGAAATGGTATATAGATGGTTTGCCAAGTGTAGTTCAGTCAGAACTCATAGGCATAACAATAGCTGCAAAAGAATTACTCAATAGGAACATCACAGACAGGAATGTAAATATTTACACTTATTACTGACCTTGAATAGACCACGTATTACTTCAAGATTAGTACTAGAATGTCACCAAACTGTAGCTGATGCCAGCCAGAATAAAGTAGTCACTCTAAGCTGGATGGGATCTCTAAAGGCAACCGCATTGCGGACAAATTAGCAAAAAGGGCTATGGGCTACACATAGGTTAGCCCTTGCCCATCTACCAAGTTAACGATATCTGCTGTTGTGGGTATTACCAAACAACACTCTCACCAAACTTTATACAGTGCTGGGATAAAACAGCAAACTGTAGATTGGCAAGAAAGTTATTACCTCATCCTGGCAAGGAAACAGCAAGAAAATTTAACGTATTGACCAGACAAAATCTCCGAACAGTGGTGGGAATCTTAACAGGTAACTGCCAATTGCGAAAACATCTCTTTAAAATAAAATTAGCAGAATTGCTCCTATGTAGACGTTGTAAATAAGAAGACTGTATGACTGCTCTGCTTTATCTGAAATAAGAAGATCCATTTTGGGTAAGTACTGGCTCACACCAGCCGATCTCAGGAAAATCCCCCTCAGGAGTCTCATTACCTATTTTAAATCTTTAGGCCTGATAACAGCCTGAGGTTGCACAATGGTCCATATGTGCCAACAGAGTACCTACTTGCTCATCCAATTCTCCAGATCTAGATCCAGATAGATTTACAAAATTTCCTGACATTAAAATCCGTATTTCTGTTTAAATTTTGGAGGTTTGACCGATTTTACTGCATTCTTGCCTCGATTATTTTCAAGGAAATTAAATTTTCCATAAAATTAACTACTTACGTAAAAGTCAATATACCACAGATATTTGTAGTGTCCCTTGGATTTGGTTTTCTTTTTTCTCGAACACAATGATCCATCCTGTACGATAAGAATTTAAAATAAAATAATACACATAATAAATTGTACGTTATTTTATCACTTGAAAGTAAATTTCACTAACAAATCAAAAACCATTTTCTTGATCTAATTTTATAATAACGTATAGGATTACTTATGTTAATTTTAAAAATCTTTAGTCATTGTTAGATCTTATCTTACTGTAATTAATAAATATTTTAACCAAATATTTCATTGCATTTCTTTGTCAGCCTCATAACTATGCAATATTTTTTTAAGGACAACTGGAATGTTGAAACTGTACCAACTTTTTCTCTACTTTAAGCGATTTTCTTGCTACACAGTAATGAATTTCAGAGTTGCTCATATTCAACTAGTAAAAAACTCACACTGTTTAATAAATGTCTGTAGGCAGCTTTAAGGATTGGGTTGCTCTGACCCTTAGAATCCCAAGATGTTCTGTGAGATCGCTGCGTTTCAGCAACTTAGTCGTTGTTAACCTTTGGGCACATTCCAGAGCAATCCTCCATTCATGTAAATTCAAAGGGTGAAAGGTGTAAAATACCTCCATGGCCTTACTAGTACACAATCTCATTGTGCCAGTGTTGCCCTTTGTTGCGTTCTTGTGTTCCACAAAACCAGCGCCTCATAGGTGATTAGAAGTCTGACAAAGCCCCATCTATCTAGCGGCCCAAATTGGGAAATTTGAGCTTTAAAAAAGTGCTTCTATTTGGTCACTAATTGGTCGTAATGGGTCACTAGGTCCAACTAATTGATCATTTATACAGAAATTTTTGCAATGAGTTTAAAATATCAAGGTCAACCAAAAAATTTTAGCGGCCTTATTTGATCGTACAGAGCTCAATCAAATTGAATTTAATTGGTCACAAACTGGTCAACATTGGTCAGTATATAATGATAATAATTGGTCAGCGTTATTGACGGAGTTTTTAACTAAATATTGATTTTTAAGGACAAGCAAATTTAGTGAAAAATTGGTTAAAAGTTTGTTTTAAACCTCAAATTTCTCAATTTGGACCGCTAGATAGATGGAGGCTGTCTGATAACTATTAGATATGACTAATAAAACATTTTAGGTTTAAACTCGAAAACCCTACTGTAGCGACAGAGGTTACATTTGTGAGATGTGGATAACGAGGATAACTCCCAGGTATTTTGAAAATAAAAGTTTTACTTTATTCATAACAGGAGGTTAAATCATTGATTTCCTTCTGTTGGTAGATAAAGTCAATTTGGAAAGCGGTGCAAAGTGATCTTCGCGTTGAAATATTTTTTTAGTGGTGAAACTGTTGTAAAGCTGGTTGTAATAAAAATTGTTAAAGGTTTGAAATTTTTTAAAGTTTCATATAAAAAAAACTAAAATAGATATCAAGAGTTTTATTTTTATATAACTTGTATAAAACTTAAAAAATATGTAAGTACAATTTTTCTATAAAATTTAACCAAAAACATTACCACTCATTTTCAACATAAAAAATAACCGTTTTTATTACCTCAAATAATTAAGCAATCCAGCCTGTTTAACCATTTTATAAAACAAACCATTTTCATTATCTAATAATGTAGCAGGATCATTAAATTCCTTTATTTCTCCTCGATCTAATACGATAACTTTATCACACTCTAGAATAGAATGTAATCTGTGTGCGATTGTAAAAACTGTAGCATCAACAAAGTTTTCTTTGATTATTTTATGAAGTGCTGCATCAGTCTCATGATCCATGTTTGCAGTAGCTTCATCCATAATAACGATTTTGTTTTTATGTAGAATAGCTCTTGATAAACAGATTAACTGTTTTTGTCCCAAACTATAATTTAGATTTGTACTGTTAACAATCTGGTATAAACTGGAAATTTGGTTTTTCATTCCAACTTTCTCTAGACTTTCCCAAAGTTCTTCATCTTTAAATTCATTCAAAGGATCTAAATTGGTTCGAATTGTACCTGAGAAGATTATAGGATCTTGTGGAATTATAGCTATACTTTTTCTTAAGAAATCTAATGATAATGTTTTTATATCGACACCGTCTATAAGAATTGTTCCATGTGCTTCATACAAACGAAAGATCGTAGAAATAATCGATGATTTACCAGCACCAGTTCTACCAACCACTCCAACAGTTTCTTTAGGCAGTATTTCAAAGTTAAGGTCCTTCAAAACAAAATCTTCAGAATTATTATAAGATAATGATACTTTTTCGTAAGTAATTGCACCTTTACTTGGCCAATTCTCTAGTACCAATCCATCTTTTTGTTCTGTTTTTATATCGGTGTATTCAAGCAACCGTTCTACTGATGTCATCAAATTTTCTAGTTCAGCCCATGATCTTACTCCCCATTGAATTGTACGGCAAAATGCGAATCCTTGTGTCAATGCTAAAGTTACTTCACCAGTAGTGGCATCTAAAATAGATAAAAGCTATAAATGTATCACTTTACATATAAATAAGCAACAATATTCCAAGGAGAAGGCAGTTTTAAAAACTCCTTTAATAAGATGAACAAAGAGTTTTTTCGACAGTCTTATAACTGAAGTAATAAAAAAAAAACTCGGATCATACTGTCAATTTGATCCAGATATAAAATTTGTGCGAGGGTTAGAATACCTGATGAGCTCTAATCGAGCGAAACCCAGTGTTGCAGTTTGGTTTTGCTCTTTTATCGGCTGATTGACTCCTATATCTATATCATAGCATTCTGTGCTTAGGGTTAGAAATTCCAACTATCGCACAACTCCTGGATCGATCATATTGAGAGAATGGCACGAGATACATTTTTTTTAATAACTTCCTTTAATAAATTTCGGATTTAAGATTAAATAAAACTTCAAAGTTTCTTTTGAAGTAGATTTCTACAGAAAAATTTAATACTTACTTTCGGAAAAAAATAAGAACTTTAGTACAACTACAACCAAAAATGAGCTACAAACGCTGTCGATTAGAAAACCAATTCCTCTAGCTGTTGACATCGATATAAAGTATGCTGACATATGCAGATTTTGGTGCCGATCGAATTCATCAATTAGAAGCTGTTCAACGTTACATGCTCGAATAGTTGTTAAGCCTTCTAGTGTGGCGTTAACGTGGCCTATCATGGGACTACGAGCTAAAATTAACAAATTAATAAATTTTAATACAGGAGTAACCAGAATTTATGTTTAAGTTTAGTGTAATTCTAAAGTTCTACTTTTTTATTAGAGAAGAAGAGAAGAAGAAAAAAGAAGAAGAAGTAATGACGAACAAGAAGAACTATTGAATGATTAAATAAAGTTTTGAGTATAATTTACTTTAAGGACTAAGTGTCCTTTTTAGGGATTAGATTGGTGCATGTAGTGTAAGCTATTGGACTTTGTTGTTTTCTTTTGTAGTTAATCGCAAGAGCTTGCTTATAACAACAAAATCTTGGTGTTTCACCTTCAGCAATGTAGTGTTGGAAAAAATTATCTTATGGTTCCTCCGGAAAAGTCAACTACAAAAATCATAATGGAGTATTTAGTTGTTATTGGGGGTCAAAAGTTATTGGTAAGAGTGTCGAGCTCTACAAGAAGTGCTTAATCTAGTGTGGAAAAGATTTTTAATTTAGGAAGGGAATCTTCTTTTGTTTTCTGGTGATTTTATAGCAGTTATATTGTTAATTTTATGGTTTGTGAAAGAATCAATAGCGCAATGAGATCACGTCTTAGTGCGGCCTTAAAGGTAATTCTAGATCTTTCCCCTTACATTTACATGTAGAGAGAATTGTTAACGAAAAATTGCCTATATGTAAATAAGAACTATGCCTCTGAAACCTGGCGATCTTACAAGACATCTTGGGATTCTAAGAGAGGAGCAACCCACATACAGATATTATGTCTCCAAACTAAAACAACTAACTAACTAAAAAAAAACGCTTTAATTTAACCAGAATATTTATTGGCTCCAAGTGCCAAACCTTCTTTAAAGAATCTATAAAGTACCTCATTTAAGTCCAAAACAGCATAAAACTGCAAACTGCCTCTTAAACAACTGGTTTAACACAACAAAGTGTGTACCAGAGCATAAAGGGATTGTTGGAAAGAAGATTGCTGATGGTTTTGTTAGTACCCCTTTTATTGGAACTGAATCTTTTTGTGGCATCACGAAATGCCACATCATAGATGATATTCGAAATTGGGAAAAGGAATCATTGCAGTCTATTTGAAGAATATTCCAGATCAATGGCAAGCAAAAAGGTTAATATGACCTTCACTTCACAGTGAACAGTGGAACACGCAGATTCTGTGATTGTGCAGGTGAAATAGTTGAACATGTTATCTGTTATTGCAGGTAATTGTTCATAAACGATATAAATATCTGTAAAGGTCTTCTTGGTGCCTTCATAGGCTACAAACTCGGTGGATTATAAACTTTCTTTAAGGTCTAGACTTTATGAACTTATAATTAGATGTAGACTATACACAAAACATCTTTTAGTGAGGTAAGGTCACTTGCGACACTCGATCCCACTTATAATCTACAAGAAGTATGTTCAAAACACGTGTTAAAAATAATATACAGGTTGGTTGAAAAGTTTTGAAAGCAAAAATGAAAGAAATTATACTGACAGGTCAAGTTCCATTGGCTTGTAAACAAAGAATGAATTGACAAATCAAAATAGAACTTTTTGTGTATTCAAATAGAAGATGAACTATTAAAATAGCGTATAAAATTTGATATTTGTTTCCTCTACTGGTTAATAGGTGTCGCATACAAAACTTTTCAACCAACCATTAAGGCGGAAACATACTATCAAAACGTGACACGACGCCACGCCACCCGACGCATGTTAGTACCTCTCAATTCCATATATTTAATACAGTTAGAAACACATAGACAACACGCTATGTGACCACACGCCGCAACATAAATATATGGACTAACATGCGTGGCGTCGTGTCACGTTTTAATAGTATGTTTCCGCCTTTTTTATACTTACTCGCTGCTTCCAAGCGTTTCAAGCTACGACCAGCAGGTAAATAGAGCCATCTTATAAAAACCACAGTAGCAATCATTCCAATTATATAAATCGAAAACTCTAATTTTACTGATATTATTAAGACAAGTTGACCGAGAACTCCAAGTAATACCTAAAAACAGCAAATATTAGTTAAGTTCTAAGACAGATTTTATATATATGATGAAGGTAAATCAAATATCAATAAGTCTTTTGTAGAGTGAGGTAACAGGTAAACATTTTTCAAGAGTAACTTGCCACAGTGCTGATCATAAACTTTATAGCATATCATGCAGAAAAGATTTCGATCGCAATCTACAAGAACTATCCAGGAATTGCGTAATTGCCTTCGAGAAAAATGGGATAGTTTTACTCCAATGTAATGTCAAACTTTGGTTAATACTATGCAAGAAATATTGAAGAAGTGATAAGCCAAAAAGGCTGCAGAACGTAATGGTAGTTTCCTTATAATCCTTCTCAATTTTTTGTTTATAAGCATTCTTTCTTAAAAGTTAATCACTTATATTTTTTAAATTTAAACAACAGATTATAAAATCATGAGTGCTTACAACCACATCTGTGAGGGTAGAGAAACGAGTCGGATTTATGGATCGCTCGCTGTTCCCAGGAAATAAGTGATTTCAAAGATTCTTTATTCATATATGTATATATTGAAATGGATCCTCCTTCCGGAACACCCTTCTTCAATACAATTCTCGGTCGCGGATTCCAATATTTCCAAATTGATTGCTAGTGACAAAAATAAAATAAAAAATTTAGTAACCCGGTCCCTTATTACACAATATAAAAAAAATAACTTCCTTTCTTTCTCTGCTTGGTCTTTAACCCAGGTCTTTATTTATTAACTCCTTTATTCTGCTTTTCTATACCTTCTATCTCGTTCTTTCTGCTCTGCTCTGATTTCTGCTATTTGCCTCTGTACTAATCTGGTTTCAATCTTTTTTCTTCTTCAATATATTTTTCTTTTTTATTTTAATTTATATGCTTTTTATTTAAATCAAATTTTTTGTTAAACTATTTATATGTTATATTTCATTCATCGTATTAAAAAATTCATTAATGACAATTTCAAGTTTATCTTATGACAATCTAATCAATAATAATTCTCTTAACAACGTAGCAACACAAAAACAAAATAATTTTACAAAAAACATCTAAATAAAAAAATACTTAATCTAGACAACCAATTTACAAATCATGGATCACGTTCCAACATTTCATTGAAGGAACATGCACCATGAAGAAAAATCCATATCTTCTTCAATAAAATTATCGGTTGTGGATTCCAAGATTTCCAAATTAGTTGTCCTTAAATACAAAAAAAAAAATATACAAAAATTATTTTCTTCCTCTTCTTTCTACTCCACTTCCTTTTTCTGTTCTTCAACCCTTTCTCTATACCTTCAAATTTCTGATTTCTTCCTATTCGCTGCTTCTTTCTGCTTCTATACTTTCTGTTTCTATATTTATCTCTTGCCTTTCTGCTCTCTTTAAATTTCCAACTCTCTGGCCTCTCTACTTTTCTATACCTTCTATCTCGTTCTTTCTTCTCCAATACTTATTACCTCAACTATTTCTTTCAGCTGCTCTATCTTCAATGTCTGGTTTCTATTTCTAATTGCTTTTTTAAAATATAATTTCTTTAATTTCTTTTAATAACTTTTTATTAATGACAACCCTTTTTATTTGATGACAATCTAATCAATAATAATTCTCTTAACAACGTAGCAACACAAAAACAAAATAATTTTACAAAAAACATCTAAATAAAAAAATACTTAATCTAGACAACCAATTTACAAATCATGGATCACGTTCCAACATTTCATTGAAGGAACATGCACCATGAAGAAAAATCCATATCAATATATTTATATTATATATTTTTTTTTCAGTTAAATACTTACCCCGTAGCATTCATTTAGAGTAAAAGGTAACATTTCATCAATATTAACCAAGTCCTGTGAAAATCTATTTAATATATTTCCAATCAAATGTGTATCAAAAAATGACATAACAGCATGAGAAATTTTGTTAGTAATTGCTTTGTGTATGTTTACAGAGGATCTTCTACAAAACTCAATAAAGAGGTATGATGATATTAGTTCCAAACCTGTTGATAATATCACCATTATTGTGTAGATTCTAAATGTATTTGATTCCTTATCTAATGCTTCTTCCAATGCAGACTTGTTGATAGCAGATCCAATGCTTACATTATTTACTATATTTAGAACCGTTTGTTTCTTATCTATCCTAAAATAATAATAAATCGTAAATTAGAATTTAAACAATAAAAAAATTAACATAATCTTCTTTCTAGAAGGAGGCAATTACTATCCTTATTCCAAAGGGTAAAAGTGTGAGGCATTTGATGTTCTAAAACCAATGAGTGTTTCATTACTTATTTCAAAAAAATTGGAAAAGATTACTAAACTTCATTGGTGGCAACACCTAGGCACTATCGGAGTGCTTCCTGAAACACAGTCTGGTTTTTGACCAGGTTATGGTTGTGCAACTGCTCTATGTTTAACATATCATGTTTGTACATGCCTTGATGCTCACCAGAATTATGCTCTAATCCTCAAAGATTTCTCAAAAGCCTTTGACTCTATCAATCCTGAGTTGTTTTATTAGTCTATCAGAGATTCCTTTGTCATTTTTCACTAATTATTTCCAGAATAGGTCGCAGCGAATCAAGATATCTAATGAGCTTTTAGATCCTTTGCTCTTGTTTGCCGCTGTGCCACAGAGATCCATTTTGGGCTCCTTGCTGTATACCAAAATACTTCAGATTTATGTTGTTGTTTGAATTTCTGCAGGCATCATTTATATACGCAGTTGTACTTTTCATTTGTACTGAGGAGATCGCTATAGCTGGAGCACATTATTAATGAAGATTTAAGTCGTCTAATTTTAAATGAAAATAATTATTGTTTAATAATTAACCTTTAAAAGTCGTCTGTTTTCTTTTTCAGAAAGTTTCGAGACCGTGATTTTCTTCAGCAGAATCTACGTTTAAGGCTTAGAAATGATGCATTGGGTTTTTCATCGGTGGCCAGAAATTTGGGTCTGATAGTGGTTGTTAGTATTCGCTTTAGAAAGCATATTTCTATTTCCGTTAAAAACATATTCATGGAAAATGGTCTTTTGGTAAATGTTGCTGAACTTTTGCAAAGAGCTAAGTTTTAGCATGCTGATTAAAAGTCTTATTGGCAGCTAAGTCAAAAAACCTTATTCAAGGTAATTTCAAGGTCAAATAGAGAACTGACCCTCGAAAAAATGTTTGCAGGCTTTCAGGCAATCATCCACAAAAATATATAGCTAGACAAGTAACTCTATAATCCTGAACCTCAAATCCAAAAAGTTGTTGCTATTGTAGATGGAACTCATTTTTTTATAGATAAAAGCACAAACTACCGAACTTTGAGACAATCATTTTATCGTCATAAAGGAAGTCAAATTGTCGCTCCAGATGGTTTTATACTTGCCGTTTAAGGCCTTTACTTCTTTGTTAGTCGAAACAATGATGCACAGATGTTGATTAATGAGTTTGAAAATGATCATCAGTGCCCAGTTTCAAGAAGGTGAATAATACTAGTTGATCGTGAATACAGAAATGCTTAATGCATTGGGAATTGTTAATAAAATACCACATTTTTTAGAACAAGAACGAGCTCATTTATCTACTGAAGGGGCCAATGAGAACGCGTTTAATTACCAAGTCAAGGTGGGTAACTGAATCACGAAACGATCATATTAAATGTTTTTCGATGGAGTCATTGAAATAGCTCACGTGACTACTGCTTTGATAAATAAATACTATCCCTCGATTTCCATGATTGATGTAACTGGAGATATGGCCAAAAGAATGTTGTAACTATCTCAAGAACTGAATGTACTTCAAGCGAAAATCAAAGTTGATAATCTTAACGATATCTTCTCTAATTGACCTTAGAATCAACTTGGAATGATTTTAAACAACCTCTGGATTAGGTTTTTGGGTCGAGCGAACTATGGATTCGTTATCAGAAACATCGAAAATGTACTCAAGATTTTTTTCGACGTTTAGTTCTATATTTGACCTTGAAATGACCTTGAATGAGTTTTTTTTGACCAAGATGCCATTGAGACTCTTAATTATCATGCAACATTTACCGAAAGACCATTTTCCATATATTATGTCTTTTATTCCTTTCGTAAGTGTTTACCACTATGTGCCACCCTTGTCCTAAGTGATTTTAATTCCTGTGATGATGTTTACGGTCCTTGTCTTGATTGCATTTTTTCTTCTAGGATTCAAAAGGTTCAGAATTCCTGTTTACTCTTTATATATGGTATCCGTCGTCGTAATCATGTCTCTGGTGCCCTGAGGATTTCTGACTGGGTGAATATTAGAGGATTCATACGTTGAGTTTCTTTCACAAAATTTTAGTTTACAAGAGTCCACCATATTAATTTACACGTCTCACATTTCGAACGGACATTCACAATCTAAACCTACCCCACAGTGGTCTTCTTTCCATTACTCGTCATTCTAGCAGTCGGTTCCGTCTATCTTTTACATACACAATAGCGTCGTCTTATTATGATATTCTCGTTGAATGGAAAAGTCTAGGTGACAGCCTAAGGTGAGGATATCCCTACACACGGGAAGATGCACAATGGGTTATATGTTGCCTCAGTGTTGGCTGAGCACTAGATCGCCCCTCCCCAAATTTCCAGATCCAGATATGGAAAAGTCTAAGTCTGTATCTTCTGCATAGTTAAGTTTTTGTGATGGATAGGGTTCGTCCATGTACACGCATTTTATGAATAGATCTTATTATCTTAATTTTTGTGTGTCTTAGCACTTTGTTTTTTAGAATAATTTAATTTAAGTTTTAATTTTCTATATTAGAATTTACTTTTTATTTCACTAAACAATAAATTATATTTAATTTGATTAACTTACCATACGGTTAAAAGTTTTTCTGAATAACTGAAAGTATACTGCGTTAGTCCTCCTCCAAATAAATTTAATATAACCATAATAACACCTCCACCGAATATCAAATACTTTTTATAAACCTCATAATCAACACTTCCTTGTTTTTGAACTTCACTATAAACCTTTTTTCTTCCAATAATTTGTTCGGTTTCAATTAAACCTGATTTTTCGTTACTTTCGTTCTCTTGGTTATCAGGTTCAACAACTTCCTTGTCTAAATCATCATCTTCAACTGCTAATTCCTTAACTTCATTATAAATACCTTCACTGGGTGGTCCAATATCTTTAATTCTTCCTTTGTCCATTATTATTACATTATCTGCTTCATGAATATGGCTGGCAGTTTGACTGATAAGAATAACTATTTTGTTCTTTAAAAACTTCTTTATACATTCATTAAAAATATAATCTTGTACATTAGCATCTAGAGCTGTTAGACAATCATCTAAAAGATAAATTTCACTGTCCCTGTAAATTGCTCTAGCTAGATTTATTCTTGCCTGTTGACCTTTACTCAAATTTAAACCTCTGTCTGTTACGATCGTTTCATCACCATGTTCTAACAGATTAAAGTCAAACAACAACGCGCATACCCTTATCACTTCTTGATATCTAAAAGTTATAAAAACTTGCAATTAGTATCGTGTTAAAATAATTTAACTGTACTAAACACGCTTTAATAAGATCAATTAAACTGTATTAACTATTGTCCACTTTTAAAAAAGACCTATGGTAACATATGGAGCTGTAGTGTGGTGGCCTAAAGTAAGTACATGAACTGACAGCTTCCAGAAAATTAAACCAAATCCATAAATTAGCGAGCCTTCCCGTAACATAAGCCATGCGAACCATACTGTCCAGAGCAATGGAAGCAATACTTTGAGTCACTGTCCAAGACATGTTTGTTAAAAAGGTAGTATTGATGACCTTGGTAGGGGAACAGAGGGTAATGGGAGCCAGAGGGTAATGAAAGCGGTACCATTAGAGACAAAACTACAGCTCGTATTTAGTCGGTTGCCTCCCGGGAGCCTTCGGCACGCTGTGATTGTGTTTCCCTGTGGTGCTAGACTTGCCAGAGCAATTTGTTGTGTCACCATAGGCGATTGTTGATTTTTTGATTCGTGCTTATAAAAAATAACAAATTTCATAGGCCAGGTAAGTGTGAAATTATAATTTTGTTACAATTAAACTTCTTTTATTTTGTAACCAATGTTATCAATTTTGACTATCTGTTCGTATCATTTCGTTACAAGTTAGATTCAGTATATCATTTTATTTAATTTTAAAATGGTGGTAGTCGGGTAATGAGAACTTATTAGGCTCTGATTACCCCTTGTAGCTCCAATTGCCCCATATGCTGTTTTAACAAAAACAACATTCAGTAATTTTATCAAGCTCGCCAATGAAAATAGTATTTGAAGAGAAGGAAAAGAAACGTTTAGATGAAAAATGTAAAACTAAAATATTAGCAAAGAAGAAGGGAAAAACCAGCAACAAAGAAAGAAAATTACCACAGAAAAAGGAGATAAACGAAAGAAGACATCCAACAAAAAAGAAAAAGTAAAGTGGGTAAAAAATAAACTTTTTGAAGATGAAACCGACACGTCTGAAGAAGAAGACGTTGAGAATCTTTGCGACGATGAATCAGAATATTCAGAAGAAGAGACGTTGTGTACTATTTGCTGTGACACAGGAAAAAATAACGAAATGTGGTACCATTGTAGAGGTTGCGGTAAATGGGCACATAAAGAATGTTCTGGTTCTGACAGCCCGATTGATTAAATTTGTGTTTTTTGTTTGGATTCTTAAACTTAATTGTTACACTGTTACGTTTATATTAAAATTTATACGAATAGCTGATATTTCAGACTGACAAAAATTTGTGAGGCTGATTTAATAACTAAGTAGCTCCCATTACATATATGGGAATTTATAGGTTCTCATTTCCCGCAAAGTCGGGTAATGAGAGCGATTCTGTTTTTTTCTTAAATGTTTATCTGTGGGCAAATGCCTAGTAATTTAATGTTAACGCTGTGTTTAAATGATGGCTAAATGAATAAGGATTCAGTTTCTAATAAAAACTTCTCAAAGTATTAATAAATATGGCTTTTATTGAATTTTTTCCTTAGTAGGCTCCAATTTCCCCCTTCTCCCCTACGCTTTCACACGGTTGGTATCGAAACCACTGTAGGTACAGGCACCCATAGGGACAGTCTACAGTCGATGCACGGAATCGCTTAAGGCTAGCATACCATTCTTACAGGATGGCACGGATGCCGTCGTACCAAGATTTGTCTTTGACAAACCCTACAAAATATTAACATCTAAGACAGCAGACCCTAATGTAGTAAACGCTCTAAGCGCCTATACGGATGGATAAAAAAGGCAGCAAGGTCTGAGATGTAGTACTTGAATTTCACCAAACTCTAACTGAGGCCAACAGAAATAACGTGGTCACTTTAAGCTGGATCAAAGGACATGGGAACTCTAAAGGCAACCGCATTGCGGACAATTTAGTAAGGAGGGCTGCGTGCTACAAATATGTAAGTCCTGGCCAATCTATCAAGCAAACTATGTCCGCTGTCATGGACCTTATCAAACAGCACTCTCACCAAAACTTTATACAGTACTGGGATGAAACAACGAGCTGTCGACTGGTCTCATCCTGGCGGGGAAACAGCAAGAAATTTTAAGGCATTGACTAGACAAAATCTCCGAACAGCTGTGGAAATCTTAACAGGTCATTGTCAATTGCGCCAACATCTCTTTAGAATGAAATTAGCAGAATCGCCTCTATGTAGAGGTTACCAATAAGAAGAGGTAACAAGAGCATATAGTGTATAACTGCTCTGCTTTTTCCAAAATCAGAAGATTTTGGACGAGTACTGGCTTACACCAGCCGATGTCAGGGAAATCCCCCTCAGGAGTCTCATCACCTATTTTAAATATTTAGGCCTGATGATATCCTGAGGTGTGGATATCCCTACACACGAGAGGATGCACAATGGGTCATATGTGACCACAGTACCGGCAGAGCACTTGCTCGCTCCTCTTCAATTTTCCAGATCCAGATAGTTTTAAACAAGATAAGAACACTAAAATATTAATAAACTGTTATATATCAGGCACAAAAGAACAATTAACTAAATTATCAATTTTAAGTCATACAGTAGGAAAGTAGGTATACAGAAAATAAATTATTACCTTTTTTCATCATACTCTTGTCCAAAAAGTATATTTTGTTTTATGGAAGATGGAAACAACCATGGATCTTGAGAAGCATAAGCAATTCTTCCACGTGTATTAACCTCTCCACTTTTTAACGGATAATCCTGCAAAATAGTCTTAAAAACCGAACTTTTTCCAGATCCTACTGTTCCTGTCATTAATGTTAAGCCCGAAGTCGTTTTAAATGACAAATCATTTAAAATCGTTGCATCTTTTATTGCAACTGTTGCGTTTATAACTTCAACCAAAGGTTTATCTGTTGGTTTATCATCTTCGCGATTAGGTTCTAGTTCTTCAGCTTCAAGTGCTGCAACGATTCGTTTGTAAGCAGAAAAGAACTCTCCAGTTTGTCCCATACTATATGGCAACGCTCCTCCTAACCAATGTCTAAGATCTTTAAAGTTTGACATTACGTATAAGATAACAGTGGTATCTGTCGTTACTCCTGCCCATATGCATGATATTATTAAGACATAGAATCCTAGTTTTGATGATAAAGCACCCACTATCCACATTACTATTCTTAAGTAGAAGCCTAAGAGCAATTTAGCTATTTCTTTCCTAAAAAATAGTATTTTGGTTAAAAGAGGCAACAAGGAAAAGTTTTAAAAAGTGTCATCAAGGAAAAAATAATTTCAACCAACTCATATGCACATAAATTGTTATACTTACGACAATATATATAATAGCAACTACTACAGCAGTGTAGTAACTAAGGGCCTATAAGTTAAATGATGACAATTGCAGAAGTATGCAGAAGTTTTACAACCCTTCCGATCGCTCGTTTCAATATAGAGGTCTTTGCAATGAGAACTCAATCGAAAGTGAGCATAGATGGCTTGCATTTCGTTAAAGAAGTCTCTAAAAGCTTCTTCTACTTTCTACAAGTCCCAGAGACTCTTACTCAAAGTTTCTACAAGGAGAACCCAACAGAAAAGAGTGGTCAAATATCAGAATTCTAATTCTTCAGCGTCTCAAAGACTCTTTTACAAAAGTCTCAAGATAAAAATTAAGTGGAAGATAACCTTTTAACACTACAACTTAATACCATTAATAAAGAAGATTTTCTTTATTTGTTAACCCCATTTAATTTTTCAGCGTTATCTTAAAATCTTTACGATGAAATATTGATGAAGAGGAGCTATGGAATATTGGTATATAAAATTAATACGTTGAATGCCGAAAAATAGAGAAGGAATTCAAAATCTATTAAATCTTTATGGCGATGAGAGAGCACACATCCACAGAAGTGCGCACAGAATTATGGTAAGAGCAAATAGAGTTCACTATAGATCAGAGATGGAGTAGAAGAGGAGATGAAGAGACGGGACACAAGAATCCTGATACCAGAACATAAAAGATGGGTTGAATATGAACAACGGACAACGGAGTACTTCATAACTCAGTTTCTCCGAGGACAAGTTTCGTTTGCCACCTGTACGTATAGGATAGGTAAAACTTGAAGCGAGGAATGTAGATACTGTGGAGAAACAACCGACACCTCTGAATACACAGTTAAAAAGTTCATCAGATTCTCGTCAGGCTTGAAGCCGAATTATCAAAGAAGATGGAGATCACCGTTGATGATAAAGAATGCAAAGAAGTGAAGATCTATGCATAACATGATCAAAATTGTAATGGAAAAGGAAGAAAAACTAGACACACTTCAGCAGGGAAAAACCTATATAAAATAAAAGCAACTTATAGCTTACTTTCGAGCTTGATGAATTTTATTCTCAAAAAACGCTTCCCAAGTATAAATTTTAATAATCCTCATAGTTGATAAAATTTCTTGTGTTACTTGAAGCCTTTTGTCGGTTTGCGCACTAGTTTTTAGCCTTAGTTTTGCCACACATTTACCAAGGACAACTGAAAACACATAAAAAATGATTATTTATTTAATTCGTATTTTAGCGTTGTTCTAAATCTTCTTACCTTGTATGGGTATGGATATAACTAATATCGCTACTCCCAACAAAGACACTGGACCAACTTTGATATATAACAAAGTACAAACAACTATAATTTGAGAACACGCAATCCATATATCGTTAAAAACCCATATTGACATTCTAAAAGTCTGAACATCCTTTGTAATCAGTGTGACAATATTTCCTAAAGAAATATCAGATAATGCAGCTGGAGTAAGTCTAATAGCTTTTCTATATAAAAGTGAAGAGAAAGCGGTTTTTAATTCAGTTCCAAAAGTTTGTCCCCACAGATTGTAGTTGTGCATGAAGAACACGAATAGAATTGCTTCCAACAAAAAAACAAATCCATAAAAATAAGACTCATTTTTTGATATTGCTGTTTGTCCTGGAGTGAAATAAGCTAATAGATTACTAAGAGCCCATGGTTTAATAATGCTGTAAAAATATTATATTTTTAGGTTTATTATATCATTTTATTGTCTTAATATACGTAGTTAGTCAGTCTAATATTTTTTTGTCTCAATATAACCAAATATCAGTAAATCTAAATACCAAACTACCAGGAAAAGGTACTTAAAGGGAAGAAGGGGAGCGAGTCGTGGATCCAAAGTTTTAAATGTTCAACGCATCAAATTCTACTTTTGGTATTATTCCAATTTCTTCTCAGTTTTGCAATAGTTTAAAATTTTTTACCTTTTTTTTCGTTGAACTCACCAAAGGGTAGAAAGAGAGCGAGTCGTGGATTTAAAGTTTTAAATGTGCAACGCATTAAATTCTACTTTTAATATTATTCCAAATTCATTCTAATATTTGCCATATTTGAAGTTTTGTATCATTTTTTTTTTGTTGTACAATCTGAACGCACTACTTTTACACATAACCAAAGACCAGAAAATCTAAATACCAGGAAAATACTCTCAGAGAGTAAAACCAGAGCGAGTCGTGGATTCAAAGTTTTAAACGTACCAAGTGTCAGATTCTGCTTTTGATAGGATTCCAATTTCGTTTTAATCTTTGCAATATTTTAAAATTTTGGGTATAATTTTTTTCGTTGTACTAATCTGAACGCACTACTTTTGCACATTATTAAGGATTAGTAAATCTAAATACAAAATTACCAGGAAAAGGCAGTCGGAGTAGAAGGAGAGTAAGTCGTGGATCGAAAGTTGTAAATTTTCAACACATCAAATTCTACTTTTGATATTATTCCAATTTCTTCTAATTTTTGCAATAATTTAAAGTTTTGTATCATTTTTTCATCGTACCAATTTGATCCCACTACTTTTGCCCATAACCAAAGATCAGTAAATCTAAATACCAAAATACCGGAAAAAGACTCTAAGAGGGTAGAAGAAGAGCGAGTCCTGAATTAAAATGTGCAACGCATCAGATTCTACTTTTAATATTATTCTAAATTCATTCTAAAATTTGCCATATTTTAAAGTAATACCAAAGAAAACACAGTTAAAGTTTTGAAACGTTTTTTTGTGTACTAATCTGAACGCACTACTTTTACACATAACCAAAGACCAGTAAATCTAAATATCAAAATACAAGAAAAATACTCTCAGAGGGTAGAAGGAAAGCGAGTCGTGAATTCAAAGTTATAAATGTTCAAAGCATCAAATTATTCTACTTTTGTATTATTCCAATTTTGTGCTTTTGCAATATTTTAGGTATCATTTTCTTCATTGTACCAATTTGTATCTTTTTTTTTTGTTGTACCAATTGGAACATACTAATTTCGCATATAACCAAAAACCAGCAAATCTAAATATCAAAATACCGGGAAAAAAACTCATAGGGTAGAAGGATAGCGAGTCGTAGATTCAAAGTTTTCAATGATGTTAATAAAATGAAGTTTAATTAATAAATTAAGTGAAATAACCAAAAAAATCAATAAGTTATCTAGAAATAAAACGAAGATTGACATAAGTACTATAACAAAAAAACAGCTGTTACTGCGAAATATATATCTTGACGTGATAAACTAGTAATTTGGTTAAAAAAAAATTCAAAAAAACTCGAGACAGCTCTCCGCCTCGCAAAAAAAATCTGGTTAATAGAAAACAGCAGATGTGTTAGATTTGTCTTCTAAGTAACCATACCAGAGGAAATAAAAGCGTTGATTTTTGGAATTAAAGCCATGAGATGATCAAAAAAGGATCACCTTAGTTCTCGATGTGAAGAACCGAGAACTTTTTAATTTTTTTTTAAATTTATTTGATGGCTGACATTTTCTGCTATATATTTTTTTATTCGTCTTAACTTACTAATTTTTTCTATAATTTTTTTAAATATTAAGTAATCTTACTCTTTGTAAATTTTAAACTGTATTGATTTATTTTATCACCGCTAGATACCGCCAAGTTGTAGGTTAAACCATTTCAATTAAAATTCTTTTAAAGACTTACTAACTACGTAATAGTCCAAAATCCCGATATAGGACGACCTTCACCGAGCTGGTTAATGGACCAAACATATTTTTTATGTAATTTAATATATCAAAAAATATATTGCATATGAGTTGCCTATCGAATTTCAGTCAAGGATATTTTTAATTAATTAAAAAAAAAATTGTGCGACTGAGAGGTCCCTACCTACCGTCCCATGCGATAGAAGAGGACACAACATAACAGCGTTTGAATCCCGGCCTTTTAAAGAGAGAGAGCTCTCTGCTTTTTGGTCTTGAAAACAAGAAGGATAGCAATAGACGCGTACAGTATATATCTATAGATACATTAATTATATAGAGCAAATTGCTTTAATTTATTTTAGTTAATATTTTTAAATAGGAAAAAAAAAGAAATATAATTTGTAAGATAAGAATTATATATGTATTGCTATAACCTTCTTATTAACTAAAGATTTATATATACTTTAATGTAACAAAATATATACACATATATATTTAATTGATTAAAAAAAAATTAAAAACAATCCTTTATTTTAATATGAAACTACTCCAAAGTAATGCTCAGAATGTACGCGTCTATCGCTACCCTTCTTGTCTTCAAGAGCAGAGAGCAGAGAGCTCTCTCTCTTTAAAAGGCCGGTATACAAACGCTGTTATGTTGTGTCCTCTTCTATCGCATGGGACGGTAGATAGGGACCTCTCAGTCGCACAAAAAATTTTTAAAAATTAATTAAAAATATCCTTGAATGAAATTCGATAGGCAACTCATATGCAATATATTTTTTGATATATTAAATTACATAAAAAATATGTTTGGTTCATTAACGAGCTCGGTGAAGGTCGTCCTATATCGGGATCTTAGACTATAAATTTTATAGAAAAGTGTTTTAACTACTTAATAACTTACCTTTTACATGTATGCCAAAGAAAATCAACCATTCCAAAAATGATATATCTCTTCCCCCATCGTTTCCAAAATATTTTTGGTACCGATAACGGTTTCCCTTTGCTTTTTTTTCTTTCTTTTTCGTCGGACCAGCACTTTTCTAATTTTCCACCACATCGTTGTGAGTTTAAAGCGTGAATAACTTCATAGAGATCATCATCTTTTAAATCTCTTTTAAAAGCTTTTTTTACAATTCCTGCTATATATCTACAAATAGTAACAAAATAAGATATTATCTATAAGAAAATTAAGTAAACGTCAACACTATGTACAAATTATATCTCTAAGATTTAATACGCATTGTTTTTCATGGAATATTTTAACAAAAATAATGATATGTCCCAGCTTAAAAAATAAGTTTATAGTAGTTTAAATATTTAAAATTGAAATTTAGTATCATTTTTTAAATTCATTTTACTTTACTTTTTAGTGTTCAACTAGTAAAAAAATTAGGAAATATTATGAAAAACAAGAAGTACCTATACAAAAATTTGATATCAACCCTGGCAATCGCTATCCTCGTCTTTATATATATTGCCATAAAATGGAAACATATTTCCCAAAAATCAATTAATAAAAATTTTAATAAAAATACTAGCGACCACATTTTAATAGGCCGATATACATTTTCCTAATCATAAATGTGCGTACAAACTTGATTTTTAGCATATACTTGATGATTAAACTAATTCTGCAATCCGATCTCGGACTACTAGTGAGTGTTCACATTATGAAAATAAATATCTGTCCAAACTTCACATTTCTACCATTAGCGGTTACGGCTGTGCGTGCGTCTATACCTCAGTCAGTGAGAAAATCTCCTTTTATGTATACAGATTACAGTTTTTTTGTGTTTTTTTTTGTGTTTTTCATTTATAACCAATATTTCTTGTGGGACGTTCTGGTAAACGTTCAAAATACGACTCCAAAGATCGCTGAACTCTTTAAAGTGATTTTAAAAACATCATCGTGAAACAATTGAAAATTTTGCAAAAAAGAGACTTAAAAAATGATTTTTTGGATCAAACAATTGAATTTTTCATATAAAAAAAACCTTTTTATCTAAAGACGTGTTTTATTTTATTCAAAAAGCCTTCTTTTTTTATTGAAAAACTAGCGGACCCGGCGAACTTCGCACTGCCTACCACTAATGTTGTTTCCATTTTTTTTTTTATTTTTACGTTTAACTTTTTGTATTTTTTATCATATTTTCTCGTTAGTTACCAGTTTTTACTATTATTTATAGTACTTTGTAATTTATCGGTTAGGTATATTATATATTAACTGCGTCACCTAACGGTGGCGTCATAGCTCTTAGGTAAGTAAGTTTTGCTCTTTTAAATATATGAGATATCAACTGCGCCACCTTACGGTGGCGTCATAGTACTTAATTATGTAAAAATTACAGGTTTAAATTTATAACATCTCAACTGCGCCACCTTAGGGTAGCGTCATAATGATTAATTTCGTAATGAACGCGTCCGATCGCTGCAAAATTCAAAGTGCTATAAAGGGCCATATAGATCTATATTAAATCAACAATGTATTTCTTGACCTACTTAAATTATTGCAAATTGTTGATCGATCATGGCTTACAAATGCGATAACTGCTACACGGAATTTGCAGAAAAAGATAAATACAACAAATTGAGGTGCAGTGGTGAATGTCGTCGAAATTTCTGCATGAAATGTACAGGTTTAGATAAATCCACCACGAAAATTTTGTTGGTTCAAAAATCTCATCATTTGAGATTTTTTTGCACGCTTTGTGATTCGCCGAATTTGAAGTACCTTAATGAAAAAATAACTAATTTAACCAAAAATCAGCTACCCCTTGAGAACCTTGAAACCTTAATAGATACAACTAAGAAAATTACAAATACCTTGCCTATTTTTAATGAAACCTATGACATGCTGGTCGAAAATGAAAAAAAACTAGATCACCTCACGAAAAAAATGGATGAATTCCATAAAATTTGTGATCTGTTTAAACCAGATGTGATTTTAAAATCATTCAGACAGATGGAACAAGACATCTTTAATATTTCATCCATCTTTTTTAACAGTTCTGATGACACAATTAAGGTTCAGATTCATGACTCAAGCGCGTCAGAGATAAAAACGGGTTTAAATAAGCTATCTTCAAATATCGACCATATCAACAAACGGATTTGTGACTTAAATGAGACGATATCTAAACCCACTTCCAGAAAGATTTCGAAGAAGAGTGTAGCTTATGTCACATCGGCCACCCAAACGGATGAACCCCAGACTCTACAAATAACACCCCAAATTCCGAAGAACCAGAAAGTTTTGAAAGATAAGTGGCACTATATTATCATTAATAATCTTTCCCCGAACTATACGCCCATCCAAATAGTTCACTTTATTAAAGAGAAATTAGGTTTATCGAATTATATAAGATGCTACCCCTTATTGAGAGAAACTGGTACCGACAAGAGATCATGCTTTAAAATAGGTATGACATCTAGAACATCTCTTAAATTATTATTTAATGAAGAGATTTGGCCTCCTGATATTACAATCAATTGGTCAATTGACTCCAAAGAACCCTCCGACGATTCTTTGAAAATTACTTCTTTTACGTCTGGACCACAACTGAGCAAAAAAGAAATCGTAGGCAGTTCTGATCACTCAAGCAACTCTTTCAACATAACCAACAACGAGAAGAAGATAACCATCTGTTCAGACAAACAAGCCATTGAGATCTGCAAGTCAAAAATAAATCCATTTAGTAATGACTCACATTTGAACTTCGTTAAAGATTTTACCACTGATTCATCCATATCGATCGATCCTATGACTCCACCAACAGTAAAATTAACGAATAACTCAGACTCTCTGGATAACCGTTATCTTCTGGCAAGACTAAGAGAACCCGCTATCCTAAAAGCAGTCAAGTTACATCTCGCCTATCTTCACGATCGACCAGCCTCAGTATGTTTTGATGGATTCACCAATACCAGTATTAAACTCTTTTTGGCTTCTGAAGGTCTTCCCATTCATACAGAAGCCCTTCGCAAGATTTTTTATGGATACCACGATGCCTACGGAATTAATGCTGCAGAAGTGGATGCTGACTTAGTTACATATGGGTCATTTATCGCATCAGAAAGAATGATTCATCTTCAGAAATCTAGGGAAAGTCATCATAATTACTTCTCAGCTGTCTCACCAAGACGAAATTTTTAAAAAATTTGACGCGTGTTGAGGAACTAGAATCCTCAAGTACTTTTAGCATGGTTCTCATAAATATTAGATCTCTTAGAAATAAAACTGATGAGCTTTTTTTGTTTTTGGAGGAGTTAGGATTTCCTCCATTAGTTGCAATTACGGAACACTGGCTGGAAGTAAACGAGCCCTTTCTTGTTGAAAAATATACCACAATAGCTAGGTACGACCGTACTAGTTCAGCTCATGGAGGTACCCTCATTCTTTCTAGAGCAAATGATTTCTCTTCAGTAACTAAATACGAGTTTCTATTAAGCGAAGATTTCTTTGAATTTTCCCTAGTTTATAATAATGAGATGAACCTTTACATTATTTGTATTTATAGATCACCTAGTTCAAACATCGATCTATTTTTCCAGAACCTGTTAAATTTACTCGATTCTCTGCCCATCAAGAGCAGAAAAATTTTATGCGGCGATCTAAATATTGACTATGCTACTGCTTGTGCTTCCCAACTGTCTTTGGTAACTATTTTTGAATCTTATGGTCTCTCAATGCACGTTGACTCCCCAACTAGGATCACGAAAACCTCTGCCACCATTATAGACTACGTTGTTTCCGACTTTTCGCCTCCTGATGTCGATTCTTTGGTTATCAGCGCAGGGCTTTCTGATCATGAAGCGGTTTTCACCAAGTTCTCTATTCCATCTAAAACTTCAATTAAATCTCGGCGTTTGGGTAGGATTTTCTCTGCCAAAAACTTTGAAAAGTTTTATAATTTATGTCTATCTACCGACTGGAACTTTCTGTCCAATGATATCAACTTAAACTACAGTAAATTTTTAAACAAAATTGTTAACGCTTTTAACAAAGCCTTTCCTCTTAAACCCATTAAATCCAAACGTCATAAACCTTGGACTACTAAAGGTATACGTAATTCTGCCAAGAATATGCGCTCCTTATTATACATCAAGAAATTTACTGCTAACATCCATGTCACCGAATATATAAAAAAATATAGGAATGTTTATTTAAAAATAATAAAAATAGCTAAACAACGGTATTACCAACATAAACTAGATAGTTCCAAAAATGTTTCTAAAGAGACTTGGTCCATTATTAATGATCTTCGTAATAAAACTAACTCAGTGGATCAAAAATTCCCCTTTCCCAGTTCCGATGATTTAAACGAATACTTTGTTAATGTCAGTAATAATCTGACTGCAAACATCTCGCCTAAGTTCGATCCTATCTCTTTTCTTCCCGCCTCTAAAAATGTTGCAAACACCTTCTTTTTAAATCCAGTGAATTGTTCAGAACTTAAACAAACAATCAACAATATTAAAAGTAAATCTTCTTGTAGTACAGACGGCTTATCTATCAAAATCTTCATAAACCTTCCTGATAATGTGATAGAAATACTATCATCTCTAATTAATAGATCTTTTGAAAACGGAGTATTTCCTGAATGCTTGAAAACGGCTATAGTCATTCCTCTTCACAAAGGTGGTGAACACTCAATTACCGGTAATTACCGACCTATTGCTTTGTTACCGGCCCTTTCCAAAATTATCGAAAGATTAATAAAAGTCCGACTCATGCCTTTTCTCCTTAAGCACAATATTCTATCACAAAATCAGTTTGGATTTCTGTCAAATAAGTGCACAAACGATGCCATGTTTTCAGTGCTCAATGAAGTTTACTCATCTCTTAATAATAATTATTCCACCGCTACAGTTTTCTGTGACTATGCCAAGGCATTTGATTGTGTAAATCATAATATTTTATTAAAAAAATTAGAGTTCTACGGTATTCGTGGCATTTCACTGAACTGGTTCAAGTCTTACTTGGAAAATAGGAAACAACTAGTCAGAACAAACGGTAAAGATTCTAGCTGCAGATTAATTACTAGTGGAGTACCTCAAGGTTCCGTGTTAGGTCCCATACTTTTTTTACTCTTTATTAATGACATCACTAATTTAAAAATTAAAGGAAAAATCTTTCTATTTGCTGATGATACTAGTATCACCTGGAGCAACATCGATAATCCATCTTTACATGCCGACATTTCTAATGATCTTATTACAATCAAAAACTGGTCCGATTGTAACATGCTTTGCTTCAATGTCGAGAAGACAGTTGCATTATCCTATAAAGAAGCCTTTCATCCAATACTTCTTGAAAGCAATTCCGTCAGTGTCTTTTGAGTCTGTAAAATTTCTAGGTCTTTTCATTGACAGCAGTCTAAAGTGGTCTCTTCACACAGATTCACTAACGAAGAAACTAGCATCAGCATGCTTCGCGATTAGATCGGTTTCTAAAGAACTAAATCTCCACTCTGCCAAAATAACTTATTTCTCTCTCTTTGAATCTCATCTTCGCTACGGACTTCCCTTTTGGGGTTCTAGTAGCCTTGCACAATTCAACGCTATTTTTAAATTACAAAAGAGAGCAATCCGTTATCTCCTTGGACTTAGCTCAAGAACCCACTGCAAGCCATACTTTCAAAGGAACGGAATCCTAACACTCCCTTCATTATTTATTCTAGAAACTGTATGTCTGATTCGAAAGCATTTACATATTTTTCCTACGAGACCCAACCATGGCTACTCCACTAGAAACTCGAGTTATGATGTTTATTTGCCAATCCCATCCACCGAATTAGTAAGAAAGTCAATAATTTATCACGCAAAAAAATTGTACAATCAGCTCCCTGTGCAAATTAAATCGGCGACTTCTTTTTCTAAATTTAGAAAAATGACTAAAGAGTATCTCATTGAGAGATCATATTATTCAGTGGATGAGTTCCTAAATGAATAATTAAAACGTCTTGAATATCACTTCCAGTAGCTGCAAGTCTTATTTTAAATTCTGTAAATTTTTTGTATTTTGTTGATTTTTTCATATTATGTATTGCAGTTTGTATTTTTTTTTAAACTTTTGCAATTATTTTAGGTAACAAATTTGTTCTTTTTTTAAAAATTTTTTTATATTTTCTAACATTTTAATAACCATTGATGATATATTTATTTATATCAATCAGTAATTGTTTTTGTATATATTTGTGTTATATATTTCCCTAGTGTGTTTTAATCTTATCCTGCTTTGTCTATAAAAATTGTATTTTTTTTAGTGACAATAAAGCATACGTATTATTATTATTATTATTTAAGCTATTTAATTAATTAATTAATTAATGCTGTATTGGTTAAAATCGCTTCGAAAATTAGCCATTATTTGTCGTAAAAAGTAAATGACAAAAAAAAGTTATTGTGGGATATCCATAAGAGATAGACATATACCATCGCGGAGTTTTCTGTAGACCTTTTCAATGTGTACAAATAATTACTACATTATTTTGATAAATCTCGTAGGGTTCAGCCTGCGTTTGCAATGTAAGCGGAAAAAAATTGATAATTATTGACATCACATTAGAAACCTCAAAAATAACAGTATTTCTCCACTATTTAATGGATGTTATTATACATATAAACCTTCCTCTTGAATCACTCTATCTATTAAAAAAAAACGCATCAAAATCCGTTGCGTAGTTTTAAAGATTTAAGCATAGGTACAAAGGGAAATAGGGACAGAAAAAGCGACTTCGTTTTATACTATGTATTGATTAGTCTTTTAGGTTTTAGGTCAAACAATTTTGTTTTTTGTGATTCAAATCGGTTTTTAGATTATGATTAAAAAAATTTAATTTGCATTCAAAAACTCTCCTTTAGTTAAAAAAACTCATTTTTCATTAAAAAAATACTCTCTCAGATAAAAAAACTTTTTTTTTTCATTCAATAAATACTCCGTCAGATCAAAAAATGTTTTTTTTTTATTTAAAAAACAGTCTTAGAATTGTATTTAGATTTGTTTATTATAGTCTCCTACCTTGAATGTTGAGCTAGTAGAATCGCTCCCTTTAAGGGTGCTTTGGATTCAAATTTTTTTTTCTGAAATCGCTTAGAAATGTCTAGTTTCTCGGATCACATTCGAGCCGCAAAATACACTATTCTTGTATTTTAGTCCGTTACTGGGCAACCAACTGTACGGGAATATTTTTTTTCTACAAGCATGTGTAAAACAACACTTTCCCGCACGCATTTTAATTCAGAAAATATCTCTTTCCCGCACGCATTTTTTTTAATTAATTGAATATGTTTTCCGATAACCTTTTTGACAAATTATTGTATTATTACCTTTATCTTGTTGGACCACATACAAATAGTAAAAAAAATTAAGGTTATTTTACATGAAAATAGAGATTTTTAAAATGTTTGTTTTTAAAAAAAATCATAATTTATTAAATCACCCCTGTAAACCTTACTCAAAGCAACAACAAACTCACCTGTTTAAGTAGGGTTGCTATAGCTACAGTCGTGTATTTATTGACACTAAGAAGGATTTAATTGTCACAATCGCATCTATAATTTTCGAGGTGATTTGGCTTGTAGAAAAAATATTGATCCTAACTCTTGCGGAAATTAACTTTTCCGCACTTAACTGCTTGCACGAACTCCACTTCGCGTCGTTCGGGAATCGGCAGTTCGCGTGCGGGAAAGTATAACTTTCCGCGCTTGTTAGGATAATAACTATTCCGTACCTGTGTATATTGTCGTCCGGGAATGTATCGCTTTTCCTACTAGATACACAATATACTATTTAGCCTGATTAAACTAATGAAAAATAGGTAAAAATTTATAGCACAGCCAGAAAAACTCTTGTGAATCTGATAGCTGAACGTTATCGCTCTCCTTAAAGGGGGTTTAAAATTTGGAAATTATAAAGGTGGTAACGTATTAAAAAATTTTGGTAAAAAATTATGGCACAGTTAGTTTTTTTATTACTGCTAGCTTATTAAGCTAACAGAATTGCTCTTCTTAAGGGTAATATAGAGATAAAAAATAATTGGGGTGGTAATAAATTAATGAAAACTGACTGAAAAATTATGCCACATTTAAAAAAACGGTGTGATTTAGAGATTTAGTGATTTAGAAATTTATATTAACGGTTATAAAAAAAATAATGAGATACTAATATATATTTGTCCGCTAGATTGAACGCTAATTTAGCAATAACGCTCCTCTTAAGGATAGTTTAGAGGTGAAAAATTATTAAGATTGTAATGAGCTACTGAAAAATTATGGTATAGTTGTAAATTGGATTTCGCTTCTTGACTTCGCTAGCTTAAGATATTCAAAAGTGAACAAAACTGTGTACTTACGTAAAAGTTAAAAGTCCAAAAATATTGGTAGTCTCCCTAGGATTTCTTTTTCTTTTTTCACGAACACAATGATCCATTATTCACACGCACTTAAAATTCTTTAGTGTTAAGAACCTCCTATTTGAAAAATAACGATAAATTGAATGATATCTTATCATTAGAAGGTAAACTCTCTTTAACTTGACAAATCAAAGACCATTTTCCATATGTGATTCATATTTATTTTCATTTAGATTTTATATTAACTTATAGGATTACTTATGTTAATTTTAAAAAGTTCCATGCATTGTTAGATTTAATCTTAATGTAATTATTAAAGACTTTTTGCTATTTTTGTATTTAATTCTTGTCAGATTAATCCTGCAACACTTTTCATAATATATAGCGATACCTTCATACTAATCTTATAAAAAGTAGCAATGCTTATATTTATACATAATACAAACGTGTCATGCTGTCAACGTGATCCAGATATAAATCCTGGATTTGAGCAAGGGTTAGAATGCCTAACCCTAAGCGCGACATAGATATAAGTATTAATCAGCTCATACAAGGGCAAAACCAAACTGCAAACACAATAGAAATTTGTTAAAATAAAACATTTAAAAATGGTTTAAAAGTGTTAAAAATTGGTAAACGCGAATGCAGTTTTGAGCTCAAAATTAAACGCATAAAAATAATCAGGTTTCCAGTAGTACTTAACATGCTGCTAAAATGAGCAGAAGGCTCTTATGATTTTGAGAGCAAAGCATAGTCATCCAGGTACTGTTATTTAACTCAAAGAAACCAAATCAGTATCAATATTTATTTCAACTAGATTTACAGTTACGACCGTCAACAACAGAAACTGAGTCAAAATTCTGATGATACGCTTTCATCATCTTCTTGTCCTTGTTCAAGTTCATTTAATTTTACCATTTCTTCGTCTTCATCACTCTCTTCTCCTTTGGAGGCATTTGTAGAATTGTTGTCCTTATTTTCTTCTCGTTTGTTAGGTTGTGTTTCATCAGGTTTCACGTTGCTCTTACTTGACGTTTTTTCATTTTTATCACTTTGTACTATATCGTTTTCAGTTGAAATCTCCAAATCGCCTGCTGGAAGTACTAATAAATTTTATTATCAATTCATATAATAAGAAAAATATATTTAAGAAGCGTTATTTTAGCTAAAAATTTCGTAGGCTAAAATTTTTTGGTAGAATTCGATTCAAACTTAACGGGAAGAGGGACATTCGAGATCTAAAATTCCACAGGTAAATGTGGAAATTTGCCCCATAAGCAACCTGAAATATCTGGGGGTCTGTCTAAATAGATACCGCTGTGGCCTTTACCTATTAAAGGCAATTAGAAAAGCGAGTGTGGTGCCCGAAAAGATCCAAGATATTCTGCCCAATATTGGGGACTGTCTAGCAGTAAAAGAATTTAGCTAAACAGAGTTGTAGAGTACACGCTCCTCTACGGGGCTCCAGTGTGGCACGCTGCAGTTAAAATTCAAATACGTAAGAACAAGCTAGAGGGTCTCCAACGAAAAATGTTGTCTACTGAACGATCTCAACAGGGGAAGACCAAGTGGTCGTAGATGTAATCCCAATCGACCTTCTTGTCAACGAAAAAGAGAAGTATCCCCACAGTACCGAAAGGAAGCCAGAAGAACTATTGGGTCATCGCAGCAAAGGTGGGAAGATGAGACAAAAGAAAAAAAGGCGAAAAGACTGATTAAAGATATCACTATCTGGAGCAAATGTTAACACAGGGAGATAAACTACTTCCTTAGTCAACTTAGTGGACATGGTTCGTTTTAGGACTATCCGCACCATATAAGAAAAGCTACAGCTTGTATTGCGAACAAGTAGACACAGCGGAGCACACCTTCTTCGTATGCCAGAAATGTTTATGATGGTCATATCTGGCTACCTAACGATCTCAACAGCGGCAGGTGTAATCCCAATCGACCAAAAAGCTAAGTCTTTGAAAACGAGCATGCCACTCAGTACCGAAAGGACACCAGGAGGAGAACCCTTTCTTTTTGACACCAAAGGTGGGAAAATGGGACAAAAGGTACGTGGACTAGAAGACTGATTAAAGATATTAGATACTACCTGGAGAAAATGTCAGCACAGGGTGGTAAACTACTTCCTTAGCCAAGTCTTTAGTGGACATGGTTCGTTTCGGCACTATTCGCACCGTATATGAAAAGTTAAAAACGAACTGTACAGGAGAAAGGTCGAAAGCAGAAGCCAACTTTGGTGTTATGGACGCGGAAACGGTCATAGAAAAGATAATTGCTAAAACAGCATGGAAAGCAGTTATGACCTATGTGAGGAAGATCAGGAGGAGGGTGGACTCTTGGATAAAGAATTAACGAATCAGCCGACCCGGAAACCCTAAAATATCCTCCTCCTCCTGATTCTGTAGTAGCCAGGAGATAAAAAAAAGGAAATAACCTAGACTAAAACGTTTAAACATGTTCCTTTGATGTCTTTAGAGTCGATTAACTTCATTCTCCGATCATTTTAAATTATTTTGTGGACTTTTTTTGATGTTTGCATCCATTTAGCAAACCATTTGTCAAAGGTTGATTTTTCTGATGCCAATCTGAATAAGCCTTGGATTAATAGTATTGTTTGTTAACACTCGAAATTTTTTTCTATCAATTTTTTCACAATAGAATCAGTTGCTTTACTCACAACTGCTATATGTCACAAACTACGTATCTGATATCTGTCAAATATTTATACGTATCTTTTTTTGAAGGTTGGTACTAACTAAACATTAGGTATATATAATTGCAGTAAAGCTATCTATGTGTCAACCTACGAATTTTTTAGCTAATCTTTTATAAATAACTTAATAATATTTAAATATGCATTTTTTTAAGAACCTAAGACACAGAGGTCTAATTAAAAAAGTTACCTTTCTTTTTACGGAGCTTATCGTCACTATTTTCACTTTTTTCTTTCTCTTCCTTTTTATCCGCTTCATCCGAAACCGGTGTAATAATTAAATTCAACTCTTTACGACCTTGTTCGTCTACATAGGTCATAGGCGGTGCAGCTGGGATTGTAGTTTTTACTTGATTATTCTGTGGTTGGACATAATCTTGTTCTGTTTTGATTGGTCTTATATTAATTCTTTTTATAAGTGCATTCTCTGCTTTTACAAAGCTTTCTTCAGGAAGACCACTAGTATTTACCTGAAAGACAAGAGTATAGATACGTACTTATTATAAACAACTTTTTCTTGACAGCTGTCATTTCTATATTGTCATAAATATATCATGACATATGACAGCAAAGCTTGGGAGTGATTATAGATGTTAAAATTCTTTAAAATGAGTTTCTAAATTTAGTCTACTGGTCTCATATCATGCAGGAACTAGAAGAAACCCTTGATCTGAAAGATTAGAGTAAATTTCCTTAGAACTTTGTTTTAAAAAGTTTTAACTTTCTTTTTTCATTGTCATGAGCCAAATGTGACGTAAAGGTCAATGTTTCAACTGTCAATTAGAAAAATAATCAAGTAGGAGTCCTAGACGACAAAATTTAAGTCAAGATTTGATTAAAGACGATCACTAACCGCTAGGCATACGTAATCAAATGGTTTAAGGCGTTATAGGTTATGAATAGAGATCACAAGTTAGAGTTCTACCCAATGAGTCATTTTTTTCTATTTTGTCTTATCATTCCCATTAAGAGATGTCTTGTTTAAGGAGCAAAATGATGTTTTAAAGTGCTTAAAAGACTAAGAGAATTAAAAATCTTACACTTTCAATTTTTAAAGTAAACCTTCCTAAACACATTTTTAAATCTCTGGTTCCAATGGCAATGTCGCGTCGTAGCGTTTCTGCATCAACTGAAGCTCCAAGTTTTGCTTCTGCTCGGCTTATTAATAAAGGAACTTCTGAGTAAAAATAATATATAAAATTGACATTGGCAATTTCTCGAATGAATCGTTCAGCTTGTTTTGCAGTCTTTGGAAAGTTGGCTATCAGAAATCCTTTATTGTTTGTTGAGACTAGCAATGCTTCTTTAAGAAGATCCATTACTATTGACTAAAAAAGAGATTTATTAAAAAAAGTGTGTGTTTTGGTTCTTACGAAATCTGGCTATTAAATGATTTCTCGAGGAATGGGGATAAAAACGAGTAGAGCTTTGGGTATCTAGAAGTTTTTGAAGGAAACCAGATAACTCAAAATAGATTCAACCAGACAGAAAAAAAGGTAAAAAAAATTACATCTAGACCAAGCTCTCAAATAATCGTAAAATGCAGCGAAGAGACCGATGTCGAGGTCCAAAATCACTTAGAAAATAAAGAACCACAATCTCAACGTAGATTGTAAGAGACAATCTCCCAATTACAAACATACAAACTTTACCTATAATACTGCATTTTAAGATGCCACAGAAAGGTTTGGGTCGAATAAAAAAATATTTGCTTTCTCTTTTGCCACACTCGTTCCCGACAATCTCTTAAGGCCACACAGCAAAGTTACTTTCTTGTGATTGTCTAGCTACTTAAGAGACTAGCTACTTGTTTGTGGTAGATTTTAGAGCCATCAAAGAAGCCTGAGTACCGGAAGCAATAAATATTCTGTCTGAATTAAGGCGACGTTAAATTCTCACAGAGACTAAAGAACCACAACCTCAATGTTCGTATTTTCTAAAATCTTTTAAACCCAAAAAGAAGATCATCTAGAAAGTTAAATAAGCCTAAGCCAACGCAAGTTTCTAAGCTACTTTATTGTATTTTGCCAGTTGTTTAAGAGACTGTTTGCAGTTTCAGGTTGTAGATTTTGGTGCCTTCAAAACAGTCTGAGTATCGCAGACAATCAATATTCTGACTGAATTAAGGCGGCGTACAAAATCTCAGAGAGAATAAAGAACCACCACCTTAATATTCTTTTTTCCTAAAATCTCCTAACATCAAAAAGAAGATCACGTAAAAAGTTAAATAAGTCTAGGTCAGTGGTTCCCAACCTGGGGGCGATCGCCCCCAAGTGGGCGATTTGGGTTCTAAAGGGGGCGATAAATTTGTGGGGGGCGACAGGGGGGCGATGAGTATTAAAAGGCAGAAAAAATATAACTTTAGTGAAGGGTAGAATCTTTACTATCGCGGATACACGGTAGCGTTTTACAAACAAATAAATTCGTTTTTGATTTAGTTATGAGGAAAAAACTATAATCTGCATAAAATATGCGCGTGTGAGAGAGTTGCGTAACTCTACCTACAGTGATTGTTGATTTTAGCTGGCAAGGTCACTGCACTTCCCTCTCCACCGGCACCACGAACCACCCCTACAACCCTTCAGTCCAGTGAAGCTAAAGAGCCTGTGCACAATTAGTTATTGTGTGTATCTGTTTTTTTAGTGTTTAGTAATTGTACGTAGTTTTGAAGTGCAGAAATCCGCGCACGATGGAATCTAAGAAAAAGTGTCGTCAGTACTCAGCTGAGTATTTAAAATACGGTTTTATTGTGTCGCCGAAAAATGTGCAGTTTCCATATTGTCTTTTATGCGATAAAACATTTACCAGCAATGAAGCCATGAAGCCTTCACGAATGAAAGAACATTTATCAAGAGTACACAATGATAAAATGAATAAAGAACTCAGTTATTTTCAAGAGCTCAAAGCTAAAACAGAAAAATGTCCTAATGTGAGTGAACTATTTAAAAAGCGAATAACCGATCTTGACAAAGGTCTTCTTGCTTCTTACGAGGTATCCTTATTGATCGCTAAATGTGGTAAACCTCACACGATTGGCGAAACTCTGGTTTTACCTGCTACAAAAAAAATTGTTGAAATTATGTTAGGTAAGGGCTCTAGTAATAAGATAAGTCAATCAGTGCCTTTAAGCAACAATACTGTTTCCAGGCGAATTGATGAAATGGCTACAGAAGTTGAATCCAAACTTACCAATATGCTAAAAAAAGGTAAATTTACTTTACAGATAGATGAAGCAACTGTAATTGATTACAAAGCCATTTTATTAACCTATGTGAGAATTGTCAATGACCAGAAGGAAATTACTGAGGAAATGGTGATTGCAAGAAGTTGTTCACTGATGCGAAGGGGTCATCGATTTTTAATGTGGTAAAAGAGTATTTTGAGGAAAAAGAGATTCCCCTATCAAACGTAAGCGCCTGCGCTACAGACGGTGCTCCTGCCATGACAGGTCGCCATGCTGGTTTTCTAGCCCATCTCAAGAAAGAAGTTCCAGACGTCATCACCATACACTGTGTCATCCATCGCCAACACTTCGCAGCGAAAAAATTAAGTGGTATTCTGCATGAAACCCTACAACTTGTCATTAATGGGGTAAATAAGATAAAGGCTAATTCCCTAAATGACCGTCTGTTCCGACAACTTTGCCATGAAAATGACGAATCGTTTGAGCGATTACTTCTTCATACGGCCGTGAGGTGGCTTTCCAAAGGAAACTGTTTGCGCCGTTTCTTTGAATTGTTTGAAACAGTAACGGATTCTCTCGACTCATGTGATCCTGGATTAAGTCAAACTTTGAGACATCACAAATTTGAAATTGCATACCTTACTGACATTTTCGAAAAACTCAATGAAGTTAATCTTAAGTTTCAAGGAAATAAGATGAATCTCATTAAAGCCAAAGGCATTATAAGTTCATTCATTGCCAAGTTTAAAATTTACAAAGTTAATATTGGTCGTAACGAACTGAGTCAGTTTCCTTCCCTAAAAAAATGCTCAGAATCTCTTCACCTTCAAGATGAACAAATCTTTACTTTCACGGACCACCTTGATAAGTTACAATGTGACATGAAATCAAGATTTGAAGACATGACCAATCTTCAAATTCCGGATTGGATTTTAGATCCATTTTCGTTTGAAGCAGTGGACACTCTTGAAAATCTTTTGCAGACAGAGTTTTTGGACCTTAAATATGACTGTGAGGCAAAGATAGTTTTCAAGCAGTTCGGTTACGAGTTAGCCTGGGTAAAACTTATGGACACTTATCCACAACTCTGGGGAAAGGCTGAATCCCTCCTCATCTCATTTCCATCAACCTATTTAGTTGAAAAAGGATTCAGTTCTGTTGTCCAGCTCCTTACCAAACAAAGGAATAAATTGGATGTTTGCACCAAAGGAGACTTGCGCCTTCACTTGACGAACATACAGCCGGATATTCTGGCTTTGACTGCAGTCCACCAAGCGCAAGGGAGCCATTGAAAAGGTAAATAAATTAATTTAAAACTATAAATATTTTTAAATTGGTTTAAGGCACTTAATGACGCAACATATATATAAAAAAAAATAACCAATTACTTTGAACTGTAATTTTTTACAGAGATGATGGGTGTGTAATTTTCTTGAGGATCAAAAGCACAATAACATACTAAAATTTCATCAAAATCATTAAAGCAAATTTTAAGATAACTGTTTTTTTTCTATTTTTTTCTACACATACACAAACCCAAATGCTTATATACTTTTTTTATGTAATATAAAATAACTCTCTAAAACTATTTATCTTCAACAGGCTTACAAGATACCCAATGTTTATGGTTGAACACCAACTCATGAGATGAAGTATAGTGAGATGAAAAATTCTGGACACATCTGATTTGGCTAATTATTTGTTGTAAATATTAATAAATCTTTTAAAAGAATAAAATACTCTATTATTTGTATAACGACCTGTTACTTAAAATTACATTAGGTAAACAGTAGTACTAAGAAAAGGGGGCGACAGGTGTAAGTCATCTTCCACAAAGGGGCGATGCCCCATAAAAGGTTGGGAACCACTGGTCTAGGTCAAGGCAAGTTTCCGATAGCGACGAAGGAGTCAGTTGCATTAACAGAAAAGCATTACCACTCTAAAATTAGGTGTAATTTTTAAAATAATTTTAAAACGACTAGCCTTAACTCGTTTGACCCGCAAGAAGTTCTTCAAAACTTTATTCTAATTCTAATGTTTCTGGTCGACTTCTAAAGGTGAGTCTTCTAGAATTTTTGCAAGAAACAATTGTATCAGATAGAAAAAAATCACGTCTGGGCCAGGCTCTTAAATAACCGTGAAAGTCAGCGAAGAAACCGACTTTCAAAATCACACAGAAAATAAAGAACTACAACCTCAATGTTCCTCTTTCCTGAAATCTTATAAACCAAAAAGAATATCACTTAAAAAGTTGAAAAATCCTAAACCAGGAAAAGTTTCCATTAACGCCAAACAAGTTCATTAGAAACTTCGTTCAAATCTTATTGATTCTGTTTGACTTCTAGATGCAAAAGTCTTTTAAAATTGAAAAGAAAACTAGATCATTCAACGTAGATTGTAGAGCAACTCAGCAAAGTTACTGTGTTTGGCTTGATGTTTAAAAAACTATTTGCAGTTCCAGGTTGTAGATTTTAGAGCCTTAAAACATGCCTAAGTAACGGAGGCAATAAATATTCTGGGTGAATTCACAGAGAATAAAGAACCACAACCTCAATGTTCCTCTTCCCTCCTTTAAATTAAAAAAGATCACTTAGAAACTTGAATAAGCCTAAACTAAAGCTGGTTTCCAGTAGCGACGAAGAAAAAGGCAGCGTAAATAACAATATATGCTCCATCTGGAAATGCAACTTCCATCACCACAATCTAAAAGGACTGGAAATAGAATCGTCGTAATTCTTTAAAGTAAATTTCATAATCCTGTGACCTTCTGTTCAAGTGTTACTTGTACCGCACATGGATGGAAGGACAAACAAGCTGATCTTTAGAAGAACCATTAAAATTTCACCGTTCGTGTTATTAGATCTGAACCATTTTCAATTGGGTTCTTTCCCAACTCCTTTAGGAGTTAAACGGAAACGAACAGAAGGACACACAGGCGGATCTTATAAGGTATCAATGGTACTTAAAAATAAAATAACTTTCTCCAAAGGTTTCCCACCCTTGTGGTTTTATTTGAATTTTTATGTTGTTAAAAAAATTTCCTGAAAATTGCACAATGACTAAACTGCAACTTAGCGGAATAAGCCTTTAAAAAATAAGATGGAAAGCTTTTAACTTTAAGAAAGCTATTGAAAGACTCTTTTGAAATTTTAAGTTTTGTGTAACAACCTTAAGTTAATTACGAAAATCAGAGTTTACTTACATCACTAATTTTCTTACTGGCTGTTAAAGCGTCGCTAATAGTTTGGGCTCTTTTTGTTTCTTTCGTTGCTTCTTGGGTTAACAAATCTGATATATTAATATACTCAAATTCATACTTTTCTTTTAAAAGAAGTCCTAGAGTTTTTTTACCAGTATTCGGTTGACCTGTAATCCATATCATTGGCAAATTTTTGCTTCTTAACGACGATAGGTCATAATCTTCAGACTCTGAGCGCTGTTAAAATAAACAAGCCTAAAAAAATAGTTTCTTTTGGTAAAGGATTTTTATTACTTACAGTTCCAACACATGACAAAAAGTTGCCCATAGTATGCCCAGAAAATCAGAGAATTTCAATTTTGGAAAATGACGTTTTTGGGATATTATTTTGTAAATGTCATTATTTTTTATAAAGAGTGTTTGTAGAACAAAAAAAAGTTATAATTATTAGTATTAGAAACATTGGAAACTAATGTTGCACACCTCTGTAAACATAATAACAGCAAAAAAAGATTTTTGTCCAAATTCGTTATTTAGTGGGTTTTCGGGGTTGGTGAACACGAATATTACGACGAAGACGGTCACCAAAGCAGCTGGTGCACTATATGAATTTCATTCAGTGCAGTTTTCAAAAATTGTATACAACTCAGTTTTTTTGAGGAATTTTTCCATCGAAGCAAGTGGTGCCAAGGAGGAACCTCATCTTCTGGAGTTTTTCTTCTGTAAATTCGATACAATTCAGTTCAAACTTGTTATTCAGGAGTTTTCAGGGTTGCAGAACACGAATATCACTATGGCGATGGTCACCGAGGTACCTGGTTAACACGTTTTACATCTTTTCTGGAGTTTTATAGAAATTTGATATAACTCGTTAATTGATGATTTTTGAGATTTTTTGGGATTGCTGAACACGAATATCACGAAGGCGACGGTTATCAAAGCACCTGATGTACAGAATGAACTTCGTCTACTAGATTTTTATAAACCGGTTCAAACTCGGTTTTAGAGAGGTTTACGTGGCTGCTAAACACGAATATCACTACGGCCGCGGCCACCACAGTACTTAGTTATATGATACAATTCAGTTACTGGCTGGCTGCATATGAATAGAATATCCCCACGGCGACGGTTCCCGAGCACCTGATGATCAAGGTGCTCTCGAATTTTTACATTTCATTAAAATTCTCTTCGTTTCAAAACCTTCTCGATGAGCTCTAAAAAATGCATTTAGATGGCTCATAAGTCAGCTTTCTGATAACTTACTGTTATCTTTAGGATAGTTATTTCTGATGTCATATCATAAACATTTTATCATTAAAACCTCCTTAAGATATCTTTTTAGGGTTGTATATATGTATGGTGTTAGGGGTCACAGATACACCTGCGACCTATAAGATCCATTGTGTCCCCCTTTTCTTGCTATATTTCTGATGATTCCTCAGACTTATAGCAGCTCTTCTAGTCCTATCTTCCTTAGAAAGTTTAGGATATCATTGGGTTTTAAATTAGGTAGTTCTTCCCTTTCAATTTCGTATGACCCTAGGTATTTGACCCTAGAATTACTTAATGCCATGCATTCTGTATTGAGGTTTCATCCTCTACCTCACAGAATCTGCAGTTTGCTTTATCTACTAATCCTAGTTTCTTCATGTGTCCTCTTAATCGACAGTGACCAGTTAGTATTCCTGTTATAATTCGGAGGTTTTTCTTACTCAGGTTAAGACAGCTGTGAGATCTCTTCTGGTTATAGTTCCCAGGAGCGTCTTCGGTTGTCTTAGTCCTTCTAGATCATTCCAGTACTTGGATTTTTCGCTATCCATTTTTTTCTTTAGTTTTTCTAAGATTGTACTATTGCTAATCCCACAGGATGGTTCTGGTCCCAGGTATGGTGTTTCAGCTCCTTTTTTTGCCAGCTTGTCTGCTGTTTCATTTCCTTCTATTCCTACGTGTCCTGGAACCCATAGGAGGGTAACAGTGTTATTCTGTCCTAGTTCATTTAATTTGCCAAGGCATTCCCAGACCATCTTTGAATTGATTGTATCTGAGTTCAGAGCTTTGATGGCTGCTTGATTATCTGACATGATTACAATCTTCTGTCTACGACAGTTCCTTTCAATGTTAAATTCTTTACATCTTTCGATGGCACGAATTTCCGCTTGAAAAATGCTTGGGTACGTACCCAAGCTTTCTGAGTATTTGGTTCTAGGTCCAAACACCCCTGCTCCTGTTCCTTTATCTGTCTTGGAGCCATCCGTGTACCATTTTATGGCGTTTTGGCTTAGCCCCAATATGGTGTTTTCGTCCCATTCAGATTTGCTTCCCAGTTTAGTGGTAAATTTTCTTACAAAGTTAAATTTCTTTGGCATGTCATCTTGGGGCATTTCCCAAGTTTGATCAAGTTGGAGTGATCAAGGTTTTTCCTTGATTATTCCTTCTTTGATCATTCTATATATTGTTTTCTTCCTAGCATTTTCTACTTGAATATGCAATGGCGAGAGATTTAGTATTACCTCCATTGCAGCAGTGGGACATGTTCTCATTGCTCCAGTGATACATGCACAGGCTAGTCTCTGAATCTTTGAGAGGTTTGTCCTCATAGTGATCGGATTAGCACTCGTGCCCCAACCTACTGCCCCATATGTGATGATAGGTCTCACTATTGCTGTGTACATCTTTTTAGGGTTACCACTGTAAAATATTAGGACCTTTGGAAAAAATCTTACGAAATTTGGGGAAAATTTTGGGACATACTATAAAATTTGAAAAATCTGGGACCGTTCGTGAAATTTTGAGACAGATCGTGTGTTTGACGATTTTAAACATATTTGTATTTGCGAGTAAATCTGGGTAGCTTTTGAATGTTTGGGACATTTTTTAGGAGGTTCAGGTTATATGTGAAATTTTGAAACAATTCGTGTTTTGAACATTTTTCAATAAATTTGTGACTAAATAGTGATTTTCAACGCTTGAGACAGTTTTTGAAAGATTTTTGACAGTTGTAAAATTTTGAGACAGATCGTACTTAATCGGATTTTTAAACGTTTGAGACACTTTCGATGAGTTCTGAAAGATGCACCTAGAGCACCTAGATGGCTTCTAAGTCAGCTTTCTGTTGATTTATCTTTAGGATAGTTATTTCTGATGTGCGATCTTAAAAATTGTAGTATTAATAGCTCCTTATGACATCTTTTTTCAAAACAGGTTAACACTATGGAATGTTGTGATATTTCGTAAAAAATTAATAATTCTATAAATTTAAAAATATTTTACACAATTTGGGTGATATTTTGGGACATCTAGTAAAATTTGGGATTGTTTGTGAGATTTTGGGACAGATTGTACTTTGTACAATTTTGAATAAATTTGTAATTAAATATAATTTTTGAATGTGTGGAAGACTTTTTAAGAAGATTTAGGACACGTGTAAAATATTGGGACAAATCGTGTTTTGGGATGATTTGAAAGAAATTTGTAATTAAATACTAATTTAATGTTGTTTATAAATTAGTGGGACATTTTATAGGAGGTTTGGGGCACATGTAAAATTTTTTGATAAAGTTTGTGACACTTTGTATGAGCTCCGAAAGATGACCCTAGATGGCACATAAGTCAGCTTTCTGATATCTTAACGTTATTTTTAAAAATGTTATCAATAAGAGCTCCTTATTTCTTTTTGAGGTTCGGGTTGCCACTTTGGTATGTCGGGATATTTCCTGTAAAATTGATAATTTTATAAATTTTCGTATATTTTAGAAAATTTGGGATGGTTCGTGAAATTTTGTGACTGATCGTACAATTTTAAATAAAATAACGATTAAAGGTGGTTTTTGAATGTTAGTAATAAAGTTTGTAATTAAATGTATTATATAAATGTTTATATAGGTATAGAAGGTTTGAGACACTTGGGATACAATAGGGCTTTTCTAAGTTTTTGAAATTTGGGACAAGTGTGAAATTTTGAGACAGAGATCGTACTTTGGACAAATTTGTGATGGTGATTGGTAAAGATCATATTTTGGACTGTTTTAAACAAATTTTTTATAAATTTCTAATTAGATGTGATATATAAATTTATGAAAGTTTGGGACGCATGTGAAATTCGTGTTTTGGACATTTTTAATACAAATTGTGTTAAAGTTTGTTATTAAATAGTACTTTGAAATGTTTGGGACAGCTTTTAAAAGATTTGGGACAGATCGTACTTTGGACAATTTTAAATAAATTTTTTATGGAGTTTGAGATTAAATGTGGTTTTTGAATGTTTGGAACTATTTTTAGCTGATTTGGGACACATGTAAAATTTTGTTGACGGTGAATATTTAAATTGAAAGTGAACCGAAGTTATTGATAATTAGAGATAATAGATCAAAGTTTTATTAAAAGCGGAAAAATAGTGCCACTTAACATTCTAAATTAATTGAAGTATCTGATAGACATGTCAAGTACAAACGATAAGATTTATGTCTGTAATCTAACTATAGTAATTTTATAAAAGTACATAAGGGGATCTGTAAGGCCATTGAAAAGACAATGATAACTAATACTCAAATATTTATTTAATATTATAAAGATAAAGTATTCTTTTTGACTAGGTTGATATCTGCATATTATTCTATAGTTCAAAAACTTTGTTTATGAAATGAACGATGGACTACTCGGAGAAAATAAAGAGGAAAATAAATCCTCGTGAACGAGCCAATGTATTTTCGAAATTAACATTCTTGTAAGTACACTTGCATTTACTAAATTGTTAAATTGATACATCCGCATTTGTTCTTATACTATATTTACTACCAACTAAAGTTTTATCAGTAAGTACAATGTTTATTTTATAGAACAGAAATACTAAATTATTTTATTTATTTTAATTTGATTTATAGAATAATTAAAATATGCAAACGCATTTATGAAAATCGTTTTATATATTTATATTACTATCAATTCTATGTATTTATTATCTTTTGTTTGATTTACTAAGTTTAACTTTTGTTTAATGGATTTATTTAATTTATTTTTTTCAGTGTTATTATTAAATAAAATCTTTATTTTTACCTCAAATTGTTTACATTATGTTTTCCATTGTAAGAGAGCTAGCAACGTCGGGAAAACAAGAATTTTAAAAAGTTTTTAGATATGCTATCTCTCTCACTCTCACGGAAGTCGTACGGACCATCTGGCTGGCAGCAGACCTGTACAATATAGTCCTTACATCGTGGTTCATGTATAATATGTTATGCGAAGATAAAATGTTTGAATCTGACACCGAACTAACACAACTTTCTTAACAAGTGTTAAATTTGAAAAGGAAATTGTAGTCTTCGAAGTGCGAATAAAGAATATGGGATATGAATATTGTTACGAGCCGGTCCGGACTTGTCGCTCAGAAAGTGGTGTGAGTGAGTCGCTGTTCTGAGAATCTTCGAATAATCTAGTGACTTTTGGTACGTTCGGAAGATTCGAGAGTGTTCCGTTCTAGATGTTATTTCAGAGTTACTTCTAGAAGGAATTAATTTCATATATAAGGGAACGCTTTGGACGGAGAAGAATAATTGTAATTGTAATAGTTGGCGATAGACAGTGATTGAAGTGCGAATTGTTGTACGAGCTATTTAAAAGACGTTATTTCAGTAATTGTGACTGTATCAAAGTTGTGTAGATTATTTTAAGAAACTGTTATTTGTGTTTATCAATAAATTGTTAAGTTTGTCGGCTGTTTATCACTTATCCCGAATCCATGAATCAAAAAATGATAATTGGTGTTAGAAGCGGTTAAGTGAAAAAAGACGTCGAAGTTTATAGTAAACACAAGAACTGCTAATTACAACGAGATGGAAGAAATTCGAAAATTGTTGGCAGCTATGGAACTGCGTCCATAACAGCGTAGAAAGGAAGAACGAGAGGCTGAAGAACAACGCAGAAAAGAAGAACGAGAGGCCGACGAACAACGCAGAATTAAGAACGAGAGGCTGAAGAACAACGCAGAAAGGAAGAACGAGAGGCTGAAGAACAACGCAGAAAGGAAGAACGTGAGGCTGAAACAGCGCAAAGAGGAAGAACGTGTAGCCACGGAACTGCGTCAAGAACAGCGCAGAAAAGAAGAACGAGACGAGAGAATACAAGAACGTGAAGCTATGGAATTCGTCTAGAACAGCGCAGAAAGGAACAACGAGTTGCTGAAGAAAAACGCAGAAAAGAAGAACGAGAGGCCGAAGAACAACGCAGTAAGGAAGAACGAGAGGCTGAAGAACAACGCAAAAAGGAAGAACGTGAGGCTAAAACAGCGCAAAAAGGAAGAACGTGAAGCTATGGAACTGCGTCAAGAACAGCGCAGAATAGAAGAACAAGAAGAGAGAATAAAAGAGCGAGAGGCTAAAAACAGCGAAGGAAAGACGATAAAGACATGTTTATGAAGATATTTCTGGATCTGAGAGAAAATAAAGTTAATAAACAGGAATTTCAAGAACGAATCGAAGCAACAGAAAAAAAGATAGAGGAAACCAAAGAAGAGCTTCTACAGCAAATCCAAGAAACGAAACAGCAAATCCAAGAAACTAAACTTGTCTGCTCTTTATCACTTATCCCGAATCCACGAAGTTAAAATAAGTATAACAATATGTACCTATGTTTTTTCCAATCTCCTCGCAAGCTTCTTGGCTAATATATTCTCTATAAGTATATTCTCTTAATTTTTGATTATAAACTATTCTTCGTCCATTTTCCTTAATCAGATAAAAGCTACTAAAATCTATGAGCTCACGAAAACAAAATATGTACAAGCGCAGAATACAACGTGAAATCACACGTGAGGTCTGTGACGTGATGTGATATATATGAGGTAACTATAGTGTGGTTCTCGTTCATAACGAACCATGCAAAAAAATATTACACACTTTTTGGCCACTTCAAATCACATGACGTGATAGTAGTCTGTTTTTGACTTAATAGTTTCTTGTTTATTATAAAACCTATCTATCCTCTTGGTTTCTTTTAGTTATACAGCAGGACTGTTTAAAAAAGGGATTAAAAATGATTTGGAAGAGAAAGATTTATATGAAGTTATCAAATGCTGTCAGTCGAAAAGATGTGGAGATAAATTGGAAAAACAATGGGTGATAGATAATAAAAACAACAGTTCAAGAGCAATTTATAAACTATTATGGCATAGATTTGGATGGAGATATTTACTAATTGGGTTTATAGATATGTTTTTTAAAATAAGCAGCAGGTAAATCATTCTATACAGCTATTTAAAACTATAAACGATTATATTCCATGTTACAATTACAAAGATCTATTTTGAAAATATCTGTATCTGTATAAGTACCTTAAAGTGGGTTAAATTATTATTAGTCCCAAGTTCGTGCGGAATTACTAATCTTAACAGCAAAGACTTTAAAGCTCAGTGCCGTAATAGGATCTATATTATACCAGCAGGGATCGACTGTTCTTTTCAATTATTTTACTGAACAATAATCTGTACTATTAATGACACATTAATAAACAATTAACCAACAAGAGAGAATATGTATAAGTGATTTTCACAATTTTTTTATTTGTTTTCTAGTTTAATTGCAGAGATTTTTTAATTCTATAATTTATAATTTTAGTGTATTAGATCCATTAAGTGTAAGCAAATTAGCAGCATTCTTCAATAAGTCCAGTGGTTTAACTAAAGAAGATGCTTACTTTTGGACAGCAGTACTTCTAATTAACACTTTAGTTAGCACCATTTATGCACATAACGTCCTCTTGTGGGCACAGACACTGGGAATGGAAATGCGAACTTCTTTCTCAGCTATATTATATAGAAAAGCGTTAAAATTAACACCAACAGCTGTTTCAAAAATTACTTTAGGAAACATTATTACATTGATAACAAAGGATGTTTGTTCTTTTCAGGTAAAATGCTCATTAAGATATAAATTTACATTAAAACTGACTTGTTAAGATTCAAATATGACGATTAAGTTAAGCAAAAAGTAAAGAAAGAAGAATAGAGATAAAAGCTTCTTATTCTTAATGTGTCAATCCGTTTTGAATGATCATCACAGCGATTTTAACTTTGTCCACTGCAGCTCTGAACAGTTGCAGAGTTGTTTTATTTGAACAGGTTCTAGGGAAATTCTTCTTTATCCTAGGCCTTTTTTCCTGAAAATTTTTCTTTACAGCAGTAATTCATATCTATTCTTATTCCTCATACTATGGCCGATGTTTTAGAGTTTTCTTCGTTTTATGTTATTTATCACTTCCATGCCTTTTCCATCCTTTTAACACTTTAACATTTGTGTTAGGAGCTGTTCAGGGTATTCAGCATTCTACTGTAGAGTTACATTTCGAATGCATTCAGGTTTTTTCTTATAGTTTCATTGAGCATCCAAGATTCTACTTTATAAAACAATACTAAGAAGACATATCATCGAAAAAGTCCCATTTTTGTGTCGAGGTAACTTCTCTCGACAATTAACGACACCCAGAGCAATCTCACCACTGTCATCGACTACGCAGAAGCTATCCATTAGACAAAAACAATCTAGTTTAAAGACCATTTCCCTAACTGTTAACCGGTCAACCTACTCTGACCAGTACTCGCACCACCGGTATATCTTCACAAAAACCATCCAGTTTAAAGACCATTCCACTAACCGTCACATCGTTAACTGGACATAGAGACCAAAGGAAACATCAACACCAAACCACAACTTGGTATGGTACATCTCAATGACCCCAGAGCAATCTCACCACTGTCATCTACTCCGCAGAAGCTATTCATTTGACAAACCATACAGTTTAAAGACTATTCGCCTAACTGTTAACCTGTCAACATACTCTGACTACTACTGGCACCACCACCATATCTTCACAAAAACCATCAAGTTTAGAGACCACTCCACTAATCGTCCACCTACTCTTATGACTACTCGCGTCTCCAGCATATCTTTTTAACAAGACCACTCGACTACCTTCCCACATCGTTAACTGGACATAGAGACCAAAGAAAACATCAATACCAAACCACAACCTGGTATGGTACATCTCAATGACCCTAGAAAATGGTATCGGTCCGCGCAATGCAACGTTGTGACCGCTAAAAACGTTTTCGGTTTCTAAAGACATTACCTTTACCTTATTAATATACAGCCAACATTGACCAGACAAAATCTCCGAACAGCGGTGGAAATCTCAAGAGGTCATTGCCAATTGCAACAACATGTCTTTAGGATAAAATTAGCAGAAGCCCCATATGCAGATGTTGCGAACAAGAAAAGAAAACAGTAGAGCATATACTGTATGATTCCTCCTTCGGGAGTCTCATCACCTATTTTAAATCCTTAGGCCTGATGACAGCCTGAGAAGTGGTTATCGCTCACATGAGAGGATGAACAATGGGTCATATTTTGTGATCTTCTTTCTTCTAACTTATCTTCTGCTGGAATATTTAAGATATTCAGTCAGACTGCTTTTCAACACTTTTTGGGTCATGTTTGAATTTGTATAAAAGTTAAACTTTTTTTTATAAAAATATAAATATAATTTATTAATATTTTCTTCTAGAGATCCATTTGGATGTTAAATGATATATGGAATGGAACACTACAAACTTGCGTAATATGTTACTTATTATACAGCAAAATAGGTGTTTCATCTTTTATTGGTATTGGTATAATTATATTAGTTATTCCTTTACAAGGTATGTTAATTATTTTTGGTAATTATTTTATTTTCAAAAACAAATTTTATAAATTTTAGCATACATGGCCAAACTAGTTGGACAATACAGATACGCTAGTGGTAAAAGAACTGATGAACGTCTACAAGCTACTCAGGAAACTTTATCCACTATTAAAATTATTAAAATGTATACGTGGGAAAAGTTTTTTAGCAATAGAATCAATGAAGCAAGGACGTAAGTAAATAGTATTATTAGAGCAATAGAAGACAGAAAAAAACGTGTATGTGTACTTATAGACGTACATAAGAAGTTATACTTCTTTGGCGTAATAAGATTCAGTCCATGAAGATGCTGAACATGGTAGGACTATATAGGGCTGTCTCCTTCCCTAGACAGTCCTTCGTTCGTTTTTATTCTGGTTCTACTTTTGCTATTTAGTTCCAGTATGATTCTTTGGTACCTGTATTTGATGTTCTTTTGATCTAGAATCTTAATTATATCATCTAATCGCACCCTGTAAAAAATCTTGGTCAAATCAACAAAACAGATAAATTCTATCGATTTGACCTATTATGAATATTTCTTCTACTGTTGATCTATTGGACATTGGACCTTAATCCTTGCTGTTTTTCGGATATTGGCCTTTTTAATTTGTCTGGTATAGTCTCGGATGTAATTATCTTTTTAAACAGACTGATGAGTTCTGACTAAAGTTCCATTTCCCCATATTTGTAAGTTCATTATTGATACTGTCGACACCAGGAGTCTCTATTGCTCCAGAATGTGATGTTCCAGCAGGCCAGTCATAGTTTCTTTCATTTTCATTCTCGTTTTTTCCTTTTTCTTGCCTTGTCATCTATGGTAAAAATCTGTCCTGTTTCCGAGGCATTCGTTTCTTTACTTTGAGCAGTAAAGGTTTTTTCTAAAGGTTACTAGCCTTACCCTTAAACCCTCCTCCTTTACCCGAGCTTGGGACCGACAACAGTGTTGTCGAAGTACTCAATCCATCCAACAACACTGCAGACATGATTGTCACATGTAAATTTTTTGATAGTTACAAGATATATTATACTTAAATTTTAGGAAAGAAACTAAGAATATCGTAATTACTTACAACCTACGAATGGCACAAATAGTTGTTGGTATGCTATTTTCGAGAATAGGATTCTACGCCCTAATTATGTCATATATTTTTATGGGATATTCAACAGATACAGAAATAATATTCTACATCAGCACAATGTTTAAAGATCTAGAATACAATCTTGGTAGTTTGATACCATACGGTATGGGAAATGGAGCAGAGTTATACTCAGCTATTAAAAGAATAAATCAAGTTATATCTGCTGAAGAATTGCCAGCAAAAAAAGGATCAGATCAACCAACAGATTCACCGTTATTAGAACTTAAAAATGCAAATGTTAAAATATTTAATAATACAATATTGAAAGATATTAATTTACGGATAGAATCTGGATTGACTATAGTTACTGGTAAGGTTGGATCTGGGAAAAGTTCTTTGTTAAAAACTTTGTTGCAAGATTATCCGCTGACTGAAGGGTATATAATGTCACGAGGAAGGATTTCTTATGCGTCACAGGATCCTTGGTTATTCCCATCTTCCATTAAACAAAATATAATTTTTGGAGAAGAGTATAATGAAGTAAGGTAAGTGGTAAAATTATTGCATTTCTGTTAAATTTCTTTGTCATGCCCCATAAGTAATGATTGGTCTCACTTTTGCCGTATACATCCATTGCAATGTCCTTGAGTTACAACTCCAAAGTTACTACAAAAAGTAATAAAAATATATGTGCGTGGTTAGTACGTTTTCTTAATGTTAATAAACTTTCAGTTGCAATTAACTTAATGCTTACTTTTAGATATCAAAATGTGCTAAAAGTTTGCGCACTTCAGTACGACTTCCAGTTACTCGAAAAAGGAGACGAAACCATAGTTTGTGACCGTGGTCAAAATCTTAGTAAAGGACAGCAAGCTAGAATTAATTTAGCTAGAGCTGTATATAAAGAAAGTGAGATATATTTACTAGATGATTCACTTACTGCTTTAGACAGTCAAGTACAAGATTATATATTCAAGGAATGTATTCAGAAATTTTTGAAAGGAAAAATATGTATTTTGGTAACACAGACTGTTAACCAGTTGAAAGAAGCTAATGAGTTGATTATTATGGAAGATGCTAGAATTACTAATATTGGTAAACCTAATGATGAATTAGTAGAAAATCTACAGAACCAAATCGGCCAACCAGTAAATGATCTTGAGACAGAAGAAAAAGGATCAAATAATATTATTGTCAGAAAAGATGATTCAGATGATGAAGAAACTAATTTACTAGAAGAAACAGAACAAACTAATAAACAAAAAATTTACGGAGAAGTAAATAGAAAAGGAAAAGTATCTTTGACTATTTACAAAGAATATTTAAAATATGGTGGAGGATATATTATGTTAATTTTGTGTATCATTTTTTACTTTTCTGCTCAATGTTCTGATAGTTACTCGGATTACCTCTTAGCTAAGTGGTAAGAATTATGAAAAACTAGAAGAAAAGTAAATAGTTTAAAAGATCTTTTTTAGGGTTGATAAACAAAATGCGATATTTGATATCCAAAATGGAACAAATCCAAACAATAGTACCATAACACATCTGCAACAAGAAACTTCAAATATAATTAAAATCTATTCGGGCATTATTTTAGTACTAGCTGTTCTAAATTTTGTTAGAGCTTTCGCAGTGTTGGAATTGAGTAGAAGAGCTTCTTTGAATATACATCACAAAATTGTTGATAAAATAACAAACACAGGAATGTCATTTTTTGATTCACATTTTCTAGGGAACATACTTAATAGATTTTCACAAGATTTTAGCAATATTGATGAACAAGTACCATTTGTTATATTAGAATTCTTTTGGGTAAGTTCCATTTTGGAAAAATGAGAGAATATACTCATGAAATTTCAGGTAGCATTTATAGTTGCAGGTATATTGATACTTATAAGTACTATCAACAAGTCGTTTTTACTTATTTCCTTTATTATGCTGAGTATATTGGTTTTTATTAGAAAACTGTATTTACCCACTGGTAGAAGTTTGAAGAGGTTAGAAGCAACAAGTAAGTAACAAGTTTAGATAAATACTTTATTTAAATACATTTGTTATCCTATTCCCTCATGTTAAGTAAACAAGGAATTACAAGTGATTAGAAATAACCACAAATAAGTGATTTTAAGTAATCACAATTGATTTTAAGTGATTACCAGTGGGTTCAAGTGATTCGAATTAACCACAACTAATCGGAAGTGACCACAAGAGGTTTCAAGTCATCACAATTGAGCACTTTTAATGTTGTTTATTCTTCAGTGCGCTATGAAAGCTATTCTTTCTTTCCTAGATGACTCTTAAAGGACCACATCTTCTTTTTTATCTATTTTTAGCTCGAAGTCCAATGGTTGGACACATTAACGCATCGTTAGAAGGTTTAACAACAATAAGAGCTTATAAAATGGAAAAGAAATTAACAGATGAATTTGATAGACATCAGGATCTATTTACATCAGCTCACTTTGCTTGGCAATGTGCTACAGAAGCTTTCGGATGGTCGCTGGATTTTCTATGCTCTATCTTTATTTGCCTGGTTGTTTTGACATTTATTTTTATTGACACAGGTAAGCAATTTTCAGGTTTTTATATTCTTAAACTAGAAATTACGTATAAAATATTCTATATAAGTTCTTAGGCTACATGACCTGCGATCTCTTCTCCAATGTCCTGCTTTATTTGTTTGTGTCCTGATCTGACAAAAATGTTGCTCAGGGTTTCTTGTAGCCTGTAGAAACCCATTCTTGACTTTCTCTTTAAGATTATGTAAATAGGAGGAAGGACAGAGAGGATTTCCATTGCTGCTGTTCGAGTGCCTTTCAAAGCTCCAGTTTGGCCAGGGCAAGCAAGTTTTTGAACCTTTCCAAGCTTGACAATGGCATTTTTTTGTTGCATCTTTGGTCATCGTAACAAAGATTAGTGGTTTAAACGCTATTATGTAGACAGAATAGAGTTTTTTCAATTTTAAGCCTGTAAATTTTTTTGGCAACCATTAAAATGGTTATCGCTCTCTTGGCTATGCTATTAATGGGTTAATTTTGAGCTTTGCTTCAACTATCACCACAAGATACTTAACCTCTTCCATCACTTGTATGTTTATACTATTAGGCTTGAGAGGATTTGTGCTTTTTAACTATCTCCTCTTGGTAAATATCATAAGCTTCAAGAGATTGATGATAAGCACAAATGTAAAGTAAGAAATTTTTGTTTAAAATTTCTAAAGTTTCAATTTTTTGCTTACCTACACTAGTTTCTGATGCTATGGTTGATTTGGTAACACTAAATAACCAAATTAAAGATGATTGTATTAAGTAAAGGTAGTAAAAACAAAGATTCCTACTGTTCTATAAATATTTACGTTTCTTATTTCAGAAAATACTGCAGGTGATGTAGGTTTAGCAGTAAGTCAAGTAATTGCTCTTTCTGGAGAGGTAGAATGGGGAATCCGGCAATGGGCTAACCTTGAAGCTCTGATGACATCCGTAGAAAGATTATTGGAATACGCCGAAATTAAACCAGAGACCAAAGAAGGTCAAGTATTACAAAACTGGCCAACCAGAGGGTCGGTTATATTTGAAAATGTATCACTAAGTTATAACGACACAGAACCAGTATTAAAAAACTTAAACTTTAAAATAAATCCTTGTCAGAAGATTGGTGTTGTAGGTAGAACTGGTGCTGGTAAATCTTCTATAATATCATCAATATTCCGTTTGTATGAAGTACAAGGAACTATATTTATTGATGGTGTTAATATAAGAGTTTTATCATTGGGATTTTTAAGAAAAAAGTTAGCTATTATACCACAAGATCCTATACTCTTTTCTGGTACAATAAGAACTAATTTAGATCCTTTAGGAGAGTTTACTGACCAAGAATTATGGCAAGCTCTTGATAAAGTAAATATTAAAAGTATTGTTCCTGATTTAGATTATAATGTTAAGAGTTATGGTTCGAGTTTTAGCTCAGGTCAAAGACAGTTATTGTCAGTAGCCCGAGCTATACTTAGAAAAAGTAAAATTGTTATTCTGGATGAAGCTACAGCTAATATGGATCATGAAACTGATGCTATGCTTAATGGAATAATTAAAGAAAATTTTAATGATTGTACGGTTTTTACTATTGCTCATCGTTTAGTTACAATATTGAGGAGCGATAAAGTTATGGTGATGGATAGGGGAGAAATTAAACAATTTGATGATCCACAAATATTATTAAGGGATAAGGATGGGATTTTTTATAAATTGGTTGAACAAGCAGGTTTACTTAATTATTTTGATTAAGATTATATTTATTATCAAGTAGTGTTTTATTTACTGTATCTGTACTTTCTTTACTCCTAGTAACTGAGTGAGAGATTCTCTTGTTACTTAGTGGATAGAGTATTAGAGCTTAAGGTAGGTCAACTAAGGTTCTCATAAAGATCAGTCAAAAGTGAAGAGTAAAGCGTGGAGAAGAAAGAATAAAGATTGCCTAGTAAAGGCCAAAACTCTATCTGCTGGAAAAGTCCTTGCAATGATTTTTTTGACTTTTGGGTAGTTTTACTAATCGCTTTACAGTACAATTAAAGTATCGTAAATGCAGCTTACTACTGCCAGTTGTTACGGTTAAAAAAGCCGCATATCAAACAAGAAACATGTCCATCAGAAACTTCATTTTTCTTGAAGATAAGGCCAGCGCTTACACTGAGATTTTGGCACGAGATAACAAGGAAAAATTGGACTGGGAAACTTTCGATCACCCTCCTTATAGTCATGACTTATCCTCCTGTGACTATTTTTGGTTGGCGCCTATAAAAAAATCACTGGGATAATACTAATAAAAGGAAGGCTTTTCACAAGACTCCCTTAAACGACTTTTTCCATTAAACGACAAATTTAAAAAAGACCAAATCACATGCCTGACCACATAAAATAAGCTTTCGTTGCTTGAATAATATCCATGCATAACATGTGACATGTACCTACCCATTCTATTTTTTTTGTAGTCTTTCTTCCTCCATACGTCTAGCATAACCTTAGGTACCATATTAATTGTTGGTTTTTAATGTCTTCTATTATTGATCTTTGTACTTTCATTTTTCATGTCCTCATTTCTCACATGTTATAATCTAGACTTCCCATTTGTTCCCCTCCAAAAATCCATTACAACTGCCAATAGGTTACCGTTAAGTTTTTGTAATAACTGCCACACTTCTGAGTCATACACGATTACTGGTTTCAATATGGTATTATATATTCTTTTTTTTTCGTTTTTGGTCTTATATTTTGTTGCTACAGTACTGATTTCAATGTACCTATAACTTGTTTCCCTTTGGTTATTCTGTCTTTTATGGCTTCATCACTTCTCCCTGTCTTTGTCAGTTTTAACCCCAAATATACACATTGATCACGTTTCTTAATTTTTCCATTTTCTAAGTCGAGGTCATCTGCAGTATTTTTTCCTCCTATACAAAGATATTGCGTTTTTTGTACATTTACTATGAGGCCCCATTTTTTGTACTCTCCAGGTCTTTCTTGTCTTGGGCAATAACTACCTAGTCATCTGGATAGTGCAACGTATATAACGTTTCATTCCCAATAGACAACCCCATCCTTATTCGTCTTTTTCCAGTGCCTGAGTGCTTCATCGATATATATGTTGAACAGTGTGGGAGATAAACAACAACTTTGTTTCTGTCCTTTTGTTACCTGAAAACCATTAGAAACCTTATTTCCTATTTTAACTTTTGATATTTTGTTCTTAGACAGATCTTTAATAGCGTTGATTAGTGTAACGCTGATATTGGTTTTCTCCAATACTTCCCATAATTTCGCAACAGGCAGGGTGTCATATACATTTGTTAAATCTACTAAAAGTACATGTACTTCTCGAGATCTCAGTGTCTTTTCTCGAGTATTTGGGTTAAGCAGAAAATGCTATCTATTGTGGATCGCCCTGCTCTGAATTCGTTTTGTTCTTCCGATTCAAAAGGACGGCATTCTTCGCATATACGTTCTCCCATATAATCTGCTAATTTTGCTTGTAACAGTTATACTTCGATAGTTGTTGCAATCTTTCTTACTTCCTTTCTTATGGATAGATATAATCCATCCTTCTTTCCAACTTTGTGGCACTGGTTCTCCATGCAAGTGCACATTGAAAACTTCTGTTAATATCTCGAATAGTTTGTTTTTTAGTAATTCTGCATATATCCCCTCTGGACACAGAGCACGTCCGTTTTTCAACAAACAAATCATCATATCAGTATATAATTACGATAAATTTGCTACCCATAGCACAAAATCTGGGTCTTAAAACGCTTAGTCTTCCAAGATGTAGGTCTTTAAAAATGTGGTTCTCTGTCCATCAAGGTACCCTATATAAAGAATACTATACTATTCTTTCCCATATTTTAAATTTTAAGAAAAATAAACCAAAGTATTTTTACAATATCTGATAGAATACAAAAATTGTTACCTAAATAAAAAAAATTATACAGATATTAGAAAACCCTTTATTTATTAAAACATCACTTAGTATGTACATCAATTCTTCAATAACTTATTCATGCGATAAAAAGAAAATCAATCAAGTTCGGTGTATGAAACAACAGAAGTATAAATTCTTTATCCCAAATTTTTTGACCTTCCTCTGCACCACTGTTGTATTGATTTCTTGATGGAAACAGAATACAAGTAGAGAATAGGTTATATTACATTGGTGTCTTGTTCTAACTAAGTTATTTAAAGCCAACATGAGCTCTGAAGATACTGATGTAAGTACCTACAATTTTATTAAATTATATTTTCATAAATTTCAATATTAATGTTTCTACACATGAATTTTATAGGCCTATATTCTGACCTATTTAAAAAATGAGGTTAGTAAGTTCTTTATTATCTAAACGCAGTTTTCGAATGTAATTAATTAAAAGATTTTTTTATCAAAAATACTCAATTTGTTAATATTTCCTGATATATATATATATATATATATATACAGGGTGTCCCAGAATTAACTACGGAAACTTCGTATACGTATTCCTTGATGACAAATAAGTAGGGTCTTTCCTATAAAAAAAATTTTTTTAGAGGCTCCTGTCAGAGTTATAACCCTTTAAAGAGGAGGGGTAAAATACTGTTTTAATTTAATATCTTCTGATTGGTCCAAGATAAAAAATTAAAAATTTGGGTGAACATCATTTTTATAAAGACGCATTTCTCCTGCCACTTTTCACCTGCCCTACCCCATTCTAAGGGTGCAAATCAAGGAACCCCTCTTAATATTTTTTTTGTAACTTTCTTAGCAATTAATATTTGCAATAACAAAAAATTATTTTAGGAAGTTTTGATTATTTAGAAACTTTTTTGTTCCTTGTCGTTTTTTGCGAAATCGTTTCGATTTGGAGTAAAAAAATAAAATGTAGGACCATGTCAATTGAGTATTGTGTATCGCGATCAAGTAGCGCACATTTTACCATTTAAAGAGTTAAAGGGTTATAACTCTGACAGGAGTCTCTAAAAAATTTTTTTTTATAGGAAAGACCCTACTTATTTGTCATCAAGGAATACGTATACGAAGTTTCCGTAGTTAATTCTGGGACACCCTGTATATATATATATAAATATATATATACATATTTACGGTTTGGTATATTTTTTATTATGTTTAAGGTTTATTTTGTTTTGTTGTTTTCATCATATTTTCTTGTCAGTTTCCTAGTTTATTATTTTTATAAGATATTTACTGCGCCTCCTTACGGTCGTGGTATCATAGTACTTTATTAAGTAAGAATTGGCCGTTTACATAAGTGAGATATTACCTGCGCCACCTTACAGTGGTGTCACAGTACTTAATTAAGTAAAAACTGCTCTTATATTGTAGCATTTTTAAAAACCAGTTCTATTTTATTATTTCTATCCGAAATATAAGCCGACCTTGTCGTTAAAAAAGTTCCATTGTTTATTAAATACATTAATTAGAATTTGTTATTCTAGAAAAAAACTTGTAAACGAGTATCGATAAGTCTTACCGATAAGATTTTTCTTTTCAATCACGTGCTCTCGTAAAATTTTTAATAAAGCCTCACCCAGTAAAAAACCCGGTAGGTACTCACTTTAGGTACTCCTGAGTCTCCGATCTTTCACGACAACTCCTACGTGAATACCTGTAGCCAAAAAGTCAGTCGTTATGGTTTTTTATAAAGCTTACAAAGTGATTGTGTTTGAAGTGACGATTATTGTAATTACAAATTCAAGATCCTTTTCACTCCATTAGGTGAGAATTTTTTGGTAAACTCAAAAAACATCCTAAAAACCACCTCTACCAAATAACAGGCAGGCTAATCTACATAACAGGGGTAGTTTGTAGGAATTGTTTTTTATGTTTACAAAAAATTCTGACCTAATGGAGTGAAATGGGCTTGAAATTTGGAAACAGCGACCTAAACAACATAAAATCAACATGATCGGGTCTCAGATAGAATTTTTTCGATTTTTATTTGTGAATAGCCTAAATTGCCAAATTTCGAATTGCGATATTTTAATAAAAAAAATAGATATTTAAAAAAATGCAAATTAAAAGAGGTAGAGTAGTACTTTTAGTTGCCATAGTACGTTTTTCGAGAAAACAATTTCTCGTTCCGTTCCATAAACTCAAAATCAACAAAAAAACGCGTTTTTTACACTTTATGATTCGGATATCTCAAAAACACGATGTATAGAAGCAATTCTAAGCTCGGATTTAAATTCAGCACATCCAAATACTTCGGGTACGGTAGGTCTGGTCTCTGGTTCTAAATTTTCATAAAATTTTGTTGACCTGTGATTATCAATCAAAATGTACCTAAGTACTCTTTTAACTCAAGTAAAATGGGAAAGCAAAAGATGAATTTTATTTTTTGTCTAAATTCAACGAACACCTAGTTCCCTTTTATATAAATCACTGTACAACTAAATAACAACATGAGACCTTAACTGTTATTATAAGTGTTTAAAATACCAATTTTGAATATTCACTTATTGTGACCTTATATATTATTTTTTTATAGCTATCTGGTTTCAGTAGGTACTATAACGCCACCATAAGGTGGCGCGGTTAACACCTCATAAACTTGTATCGTGAAAATACCCTTGGCTAGCTCCAGGGTTCGTGGCTTCCTTCTGGCTTTCTCTTTAACTCCCCCCAAACAAATAAGAAAAGGGCGCCAAGTACAGACATACAAATAAAAAAGGAGAATCAGTGTTAAATTGTTTATTCAAACTTTAATATATTAGTAAAAAAAATAGTGAATAACTAATTTCTTATCTTTTGTTTTTTTCTTCGGAATCGACGTGGTAGACGGAATTTCTGTCGTAGTTAGCACCGGTTAAAGATGCCGATGGCAAGATGTTTTCTCCTTAAATACTGGAAGTATTTCGAGGAAAGACTTTGGTGGCGGAAAACAATCTGTCTATGGTGGCAAGATGAAAAATTCGGCTAGAAAAAGCATCACTCAGGATAAATCTTCTATTAATAACAGCCCTCACTTTGGACCCTTCACAAATTGGCAATGGCCCGAAGGGAGAAGGTAGTGAGAAGAAACTGATTGCTTTAAAAGCACAAAATGAAAAGGATTACAATAGCAACACTTCTCATGTTCATTCCCCTTCTCAAAACAGATGAAGTCTACGCGTCGACTTCAATAACCCGAAAATTATAAAAATTAATAGTCCATAGGCCAGGCCACAAATAACGTTGTAAACGTTACAAACTCGAACGGACAACTCTTACTTAATTAAGTACAATGACGCCCCCGTAAGGTGGCGCAGTAAATATCGATTACCTACATTTACAACGAAAAAAATTGTAAAAACCTGGAAACTAACAAGAAATATGATGAAAAAGACAAAACACAAAAAATATTGAAAATAACAAAAAAAAACAAACGGGACAGAATCATAAAAACTTGAATAAACGAAAAATTAAAAAAAGAATCAGTGTTAGAAGGTACAAATACATAAAAATCAATTTCTATAAATATATAAATAGAGATCACTTTCAGTTACAGGTGCATATTATATGACATTTTTAAAAAAAGCAATATGTTAATTTTATGTTATTTTATAAATAAACTTCTACAATATTTAACGAATATTTTCGGATAAGTATTTTTGGATATCATTCAATTTGAAGTGAGTTTAGAATTTGACTTTTATGTTTTTTATAACCTATTATACAGCTAGTTTTAGTTTAATTTATTTTTTAGATTGTGTTACACAATTTATTTTAAAGGTGAGAATATTTATCATTATTAAGTAATGAAATCCTAAGAAATTTTATTTTTGTTTATATAGAATCACGTTTTTACTGGTTTTCTTTGTTACTGTTACACAACCAGTTTATCTTTAATATAAATACAAATAATAGTTATACAGCGGAGATCAAATATAAACGGTAATTTTTATATGTTTATTATATAATTATATTCCTAAATCATTGAGTTGACATGCTTGACCTATACACTTAGTTTCCTTATTCACTGCTTCACTGATCTTAGAAAGTGTGAGAGCGGTTGTAAAGCCAATTTTTTGTCCTTTCTTTTCGATGTTTGTTCGGCTAGTGCTTTATCCTTATAGTTTACTTTATTCTTTCAATTTATTTAACCAATCTTTTTTACCAAGGTTTTTTTAGTACATACATATGTTTTTACAGAAATTTTATTCTACTAAAGTTTCGCTTGGGTTTTTGTCGTTATACTGGTTGCCTATATACCGGTACCGATACAAAACGGTTGTCATATTTGCCAATTTTAATGATCTCTATGTATGGCAGCGCATAACCAAGGGTAACGGGTGGAAAGTGACCACCATTGTCCATTTTCTAACTGTTTTGTAGGGTGGAAACCGTCTATTTTTAAACGATTGTGAATAATATATGTTATTTAAAACTAAGTACTAGGTGTAATCAAATAAAAACGGATTTTTTTTTTGTATGTTTATTAAATACATATTTATTGATTTAACATTGTTAAATATAGTATCCGGCATGATATAACTACTTTTGACACCGATTTGGAAGTTTCTTTACGCCTTGGTAATACAAAGTTTATAGGTGTAAAGCCAATTGTGCACGTGTACCTTGACTTCTTCATTACTTCCAAATAGCTTTTAGCAAGTCTGTCGTTAGTCTCCACAAAAAAATTGTTACAGTTGAATAAGTTAAAAATAAGAAGTAAAGAGTGAAAATGAAAGCACAAAATTTGCCCAGTAAACAACAAAATTTGTCTCCCTGCTCTAAAAGTCATTGCAACGATTTAAGGAGTTTGAACCATAGAGATATAAGATATAGAGCACGGGAGCCAGCCGATATGACCAGCACTAAATAGAAAGAGAGAGGACAACTAGTGCGTCGGTGCCGATACGACCAGCACGAAATAGAAAGATAGAGGACAACTAGTGCGTCGGTTTATCTTTGTCTAATCACATGCGCAACAGGCGAGTCTCTCTCTTTCTATTCCGTGCTGGCTTTCACTTGTGTGCGTTCCTATGGCTCACGTGCTCTATATCTTATATCTCTATGGTTTGAACTGATCGATTTTTTTCATATAAAATCAGCGTAGGTACAGCGAACGCAGCTTACTACTGATAGTTGTTATCATGGAGACTAGACAAGGAGTACGAACTCCATGTATGCAAATAGGGCTACTAAAATAAGAGGGCGCTGGTGTTCCATTTGTACCAAGATGACGACCAATGAGGACGTAGTTTGAAATCAAATAAATATTTTTTAATTATTTCATTATTCATTTATTTACACAATGAAAAAAATAGTTCGATCATTCAGATATAAATAATAAAAACCAATTTAATAATTCACGATTATTTAATTGTCTATATTCATACCGGTACAAAAGGAACACTAGCGACGCTAGTGGTGAAAAAAGTAAACCTAATATGTACGATACCGTGGACAGATTTTGGCAATTCTCCCGGTCGAGTGCGTACTCCTTGTCTAGTCTCCATGGTTGTTATGGCCAGAAAAAAACACTTATCAAACTTGGAGCAATCCCATCACAATTGTCATTCTTCTCCATGACAATGCCAGGCCCACGAAGACTAGATACCAGGAGTTTAAACGTAATGTTAAAAAAATGGTCTCAATTTAGGGGACAGAACTATTGCCGGTAGAGTGCGCTTGTGTTCCTAAGATTTAAATACAATATTTCAAAAGATAAATGAAAATGCACAAAAATTTTCAAATATTAGTTAAAAACGACACAAATTTATAAATTAATTATTGATGTCCTTGTTTGTTATATGGCTCTGCTACTTGGCAATCGCCAGATAAATTAAAAAGATATTATTTTGGTGTTACTCACTTTTGGTGCTTTGAATATACCCACTTTTTTTACACTGTCATCTGCCTTTCGGCCACTAACACGACCATGAACAGCACAATACTTTCCCATTTCTTTTTATTAATTTTATTACAAGTAATTTTAAATAAATTAATATCATATATTTAATTTAATTTCGTGAAATTTAAAGGTCATAAACATCGGTTTGGTTCTTACTGCTCCTCGCGCCGCCAGTGGCAAAAAATAGAAATATGATCTGGCCCGATTATTGAGACCAGAAATATTATGAAAAAGCCTATACCGTGTAGACTCCTGGTATCTAGTCTTCGTGGCCAGGCCTTACACTCCAACAAGCGATTGTCGTAATTCTAAAAAGCATTATAATTGGAACTCTGCCTACTATAGTTTTTTAAGAAACTAAACAATGAGAAAATTTTGTTTATACAGAATTATAATATAAGAGTGACCGATCCACTCAGAAATTTCTTTATAAATTCAGTAAGAAATGTAATGATGTCATTAAAGACAAACAGATCATCGTCGTCCGTCTCGTAACGTATAGTTTGCTTTTTGATACATACAGACGGTGCTCCTTACATCTATACCTATTTTTCATTCTGAGGTTTTCAAAGTATCAGATACATTTGAGACTACTCTAAAATATTCTAAAAAAATAAGAAGAAGAAGAAGCCAGATGAACTGACAACAATTTGGATCTTGAAGACGTGCGCGCGCAGGTTACTGAGCCCGAGATGAAGAGCATGTCATTCTGGCATCGACTTAGTTGTCTGGTCTGAATGGCTTGCTCTCTTGCTTCTTCCACTACTTCCCCTCACTTCCGAGGGCACCCAAGCAATTTCCGACCCCTAAATGACTTTTGGGAAAAGTCGCGGTTCTCATCTGCTTCTGCCAAGACAGTGCTCTTGCACTATATTCATGGTGTCTGGCTGTTGTTTCGTGCTTTTCTCTTTGTTCAATCTTCTGTATTTTGCAGTCTCTCTCTCCCTCCCTCTCTCTCTCTCACCCCCATCTCTCTCTCCCCCTGTGGTCACTCCTTTGTCATTTTGGCGCTATGTTGTCTTCTGGTGATCTTCAATATAGTTTGGGCTTCTTTTATATAATTTCGTGTGTATAAAAATCTGTTACCCCACATTTTATAAATCCAATTCTACGTTTATAATCTGTCTGAATGAATCTGTCGGAGTGCAGCGCTCTATTGAGAGAACTACTAAAATTATAATATTCGAATCAAGATGGGGCTCTTGCAATATTTTGTGGTTAACAATATGTCAATTTATATAAACGGGTGATATTTTTCAAAATTAAAAATGGCATGTAAATCAAACTGTCGTCAAGAAAAATGTACTGTAAGTTTTAATATTTTTTATATTATTTTCTCGACATCAATCCCTTTAATAATAACAATTTATCTGATACTTTTCATATATGAATTTATTGTATTGTATTATTGTATAGACTAGTATAGAGGGATGATTGTTAGTTTTAAGTTTTAAGTAAGTTGATGCACTTTTGCTAATATAAGTGTTATTGTCTGGTTTTCATTACAGTTTTATCCAACATTATTTGTTTAAAAGTATTTTTTTAGTGCGCTAAATGTTTGATAGCTTGACACCAAGGTGTAGAGAAGACGTGGTCTGGCGATCTTTTTAGCTATGAGCTATTGTTTTCCTTTTTATTTAATAATCGTTAAAAGTCTCTACCTGTTGCGGTCCGTGCATATATAGTTTCCTGTTTACTTATGACAAAAAGAGGCGGTTTTACTTACAGAATTGTATACAAATAACGAAAAATGACACTTTTTAAATAATATAAGTACATTTTTATACAGTACAAAGTAATGCCAAATCAAGTTTGAAAGATATTTTATAATTGATATTTGTGTAACAAAGCACAAGAAAAGAAAGTTGTAAAAAAATCTTTATAAACTATGACAAAAACTTAAAAAAATTAAACTTATTGTTTTGACCAAAACACGACATCTCAGTTCGTGATAGCAACATGTTTTTTTATCAATCTATCTCCAGAAACAGAGTCAGCTACACATTGGGAAGCCTCTGTCACTAGTTTGACACATCTTTTCACAGATTGTGTGTGACAAAGAAAGTCATAAATTTCTAAACTCCTCTATGATCTCTATCATCAAATAACATAAGTACTAACAAGTAGGGCCTATGGGTGCGCAAAAAATACATTTCTTTATATAACAGAACCTACTATCGATCTTAGATTTTCGGGTATATTATCAAAGTAAATGCTTTTTATGGCAATATCTTTAATATCTTTAGAAGCATCTTTGTGAACCAAAGATATAGCTCTATTGATTTTGTTTTTATCAATAAACAAAGTTATATCTTTGGTTGAAATGAAACCAAAGTCAACCAAATCAGCTGAAGCATGACTATCACAAACTTTAGTAGATGGACTCTTCCTCGAAGAAGAGTTTGTTGGGGTTTCTGAAGAAAATTTTTTCAGTATAGTTTCGTTCAATGTTAATTTTTACGTTTTTTGCATTTACACTTCATGTCGCAAAAGGATGCAGACAAAGGATAAATGCCGTCAAAAAATCCCGCCAAAGGAAATCTTTTGTCGGCATGAAGTGTGAAGAAAAAAAAGATAAAATTAACTTTGAACGAAACTATATGTTTTGATCAAAGTTTTACCAAGACAGAATCGTTTTTTTGAGAGGAACATATTTTGTTTTTTACTCTTATTGCCTTTGTAGTTTATCTCTGTTGTCGTTTCATAAATCTAGGAATTTTCTTTTTATCAATACCGTTTATAACCAGTTTCTTGTCGTTTTTTGATCCAATTAGAAATTTCTTTTATCAATGGGAACTTTTTTGGCCTTAAATATGAACAAAGTTTAAATGACGTTCACTTACAAGCAGCAATTTTAAATAGCGTCTCTGATGAAGATAAAAGATACTTCTGTAGATATTAGCCTATAGTTTCGTTCAAAGTTAATTTTTGCTTTTTTGCATTCACACGTCATGCCGACAAAAGATTTCCTTTGATGGCATTTTTTGTCGGCATTCTTTGGCGGTATGAAGTGTGAATGCAAAATGCCAAAAAAGCCAAAACTAACTTTGAACGAAACTTGACATTAGTATAGTTTCGTTTAAAGTTAATTTTTGCTTTTTTTGCATTCACACTTCATGCCGATAAAAGATTTTCTTTGGCGGCATTTTTTATCGGCATGAATGCTTTGTCGTCATTATTTGTCGATGAAGTACGAATGCAAAAAACATTAACTTTGAACACACACACACACACACACACACACACACACACACACACGCACGCGCGTTTTTTTAAATTCCTAGGTTCATTTAGATCAGCTTATTGTCAGTATGATGAATGACTTTTTGTTAGTGTTACTTTTTAAATACAAACCAAAACATTAATTAAAATTTTTTAAAGCAATGAATATGACATTTTTAATGGATTGTAATAAGACATCAAATCTAACACGATTGATGAAAGATTTATAAACAAAAACTGTTTTAAAAGTCTTCTATATTATATGTAGCATGGTTAACGACATATGTATTAAATTTACTGATACAAAAGTAATTTGTCGTTTTATATTAAGAAATAGAGGTTTTGAATGTCTCATTAAATTAACTTCTATATCAACATCAAAGCCCAAATTTAGGTTACGCTGTATGCAACTTTTACTAATAAAATTAAGCATTTTGATTAACTTAATAAAAAATTATTATTTTACATTTATTAAAATCAACTTTGGCATTACATATAAGTATGTTCCGGTTCCAAGTTTTCCGAATCATTAACACAGATGACATATCGCAACCATCAACTAAGTGTGTAAATTCAAAAGTTTATAGGTATTTTAAAAAATATCTTATACATAAATTCATATATTTACGTCTTTAAATTGGCATGACTGACTGATATGGTTACGCTCTTTTAAGTTGCTCGATGCCGTTCAAATATTTTTAATTAATAGTCATAATTTTGTCGTAAACCTGACCTAATTGTTTATCTGTGGTTTCGTACGAGAATTTAAAACGTCCTGTAGAAAAATAAATAAAAATCGTTTGGCACACTTAAATCTTGTATCAGCCTACGCTTTACATACCGTTCTGTGTTTTATTGAAGTATTTCGAATGAAACATTTCTTGAACTTCTATTATACAAGAGGGATTAAATAAGTCGTCAATTATATTTATTTATAAAAAAAGTATATATAAAATACGGTAGCATAACTTTAAATACGGTAATGAAGTTATTAAAGTTTAATCTAAAAAATGCCGTTAGATTTAAAGATGGACATTTAAACTCTATTATGTCGTCATTACTAGGTACGTCACATTGTTCATCAATACCTAATACGGTTGGCTGAAAAGTTTTGAAAGCAAAAATAAAAAATTGCTCTGCAAAATATTGTTCCACGGCAGCAATAGCTTCTTTATTCGATGAAAAACGCCTTCCACGAAAAAAATGTTTTTTCGCCTGGAGTAGTCGTTGGATGGAGTAAGTAGCTAAGCGATCATTCTTGCCGGTCTCAAGCACGGGTAAAGGAGGAAGGTTAGACGACAGGCTACCCTCTTCTCTCTGTAAAAAGCCTTAAGTTCTGAAACCAGTAAATCAACCTCGGAACCGGACTGAACAAAGGGAACGACCTAAGCTATAGTTAAGGGACATGAATGTTGGAACATGGAACTTTTTAAGCTGGTGTAAACTAAGTGCCGCCACTATAACCACTGAATCACTAGAAAAATAAAAAATGGACATCACAGCACTTCAGGAGATTAGACGTAGAGGTACAGGTACAGGATACTCCAAGGTTGAAAAATATATAATATTCTACAGTGGCACTGAAGACAGACACGAATATGGAACTGAGTTCTCAGTCATATAGAAATTACTGCCAAACGTGATTACTTTCAAACCTATTAATAAAAGAATATGCCTTCTATGACTATGTACTAAGTGGTATAACACAACTCTGATCTCAGTACATGTTCCGACCGAAGAAGATAGTGAAAAAAGTGAGAGGTGTCAAAGGACAACCGGATGGAACGAAGTTCCTTTCGATTAATTAGTGAAGGAATTGTAATTTGTAAACACAACAGAGAGTTTGTATATACATAAGCATTTATTATCGTCTGTATAAAATCTCTACTTACCTAACTCTATCAACAATATCCGGAACTTGTGCAGAAACATTGTCAGGATACATTATTGTTTTTATTTTCTATTATTTTAACATTTATTATCTACAAAAAACCTGTATAAACTTAACAAAGTCGCGACACTACTACACTGTTCAAAGCAAAATAGAAAAAAAAAAGTAAAAAGATTGCAGTTTTTCTGCTCGCTATAATGTTTGCAATTGGGGACGAAACACATCACCATTTTTACTGTAACAGAATACTATTTAATAGTTAAAGAATACATAATTAATTACAAGATTACCATAATAAAATTTATAAACTTTGAAACAAAACATAACCTCAATTGCACTAAAATGCATATAAAATTTAAACACTTATACTAACTTTCAATGTTTATTCACTATCACAAATTGGATACAATAGGTCGTATGAAAAGTGTCCGGAAAACGTTAAGATTTTTGATTAGAAACCACTACAAGTAATAGAAAAATCTTTTCTCCACGACCATTAATGAATGTAATAATTCCGACTTCATTTTTAATAATAGAAAGTGTTCATTCTCACTCTTGAGATAGAATATTCATTCTGAAACACTTGCTTCTTATGTGTTTTGCATGTATTTCCATTCTATAACTAGTGACGGAATAACATTCTGTAATTGCTCAACAAAAAACATAGATTGCCCTGCGAATTTTAAAACTGTCACTCAGTTTGTCAGTGCGACGTTCTAATTGTTTTGCTACATATTTCAATTTAAATAAACAGAATTATAACATGGTCGTGGAGAAAATACAGTCTGTTACACGGTTAGAATGAAAATTCGATACGAGTGGAGAATTCCGAACGCGAGCGTAGCGAGCGAGAGCAACCACGAGTTACAGAATATACTATTATGGCATTTTCAATGCAAATATGTTTAGTAGTTTTGTGTTTTGTTTAGAAAGATTTGTAAGCTCCTCCCATAGCTGACGTCACACTTTTCTATCCATTGTAATATATCTATCTATGAGAGAGAGGGAGAGAGAGTTATTTATTTTTTGGTCTGTGAGAGAGAGAAACATGCGTGTGTCGTGTCATAGTGTCGTGACAACTTTTGGTATGAATTTTTTTTGGCTAGCTCCTAGTGTCAGTCGTAACTGTTCGTAACGCGCGAAAGGGAACTTCGTTCCAAAAACAAAAGATGGATTCTACGGCACGCTACAACCGGTTATCGGCCAAAGTCCTAAACAAGATATGCGGCTGAGTATAGGCGACTACAATAAAAAGATTGGTAAAGACTCTAAAGCACAACCTATCATTGGAAAACCAGTTTGCATAATACATCCTATGACTATGGTTCAAGAGTAATTAATTTGACCACATCCAAAGATCTCTGTTTAAAATCTACAATGTTCAAACACAAACAGACATGGAACTGTAACGATGGGCGTACTAGAAACCAAATAGATCATGTGCTAGTAGACGAAGGATATAGTAGTAATGTGCATGACGTAAGGATATGTAGACAAGCTTGCAATAATATTTAGAGATAATTGCACTACCTTTTTCAAGATAATAATCAATCAACAAAACCCATTTTCCTTCACATAAAACTGACGCCTTAATCTTTTTTTCCGATCATTCTAACTTCAACTGTTTTGGAGCTGAAGAATCAGCTTCAGTCATGCTTCAGTATTCAAACGAAAGATAAATTTTGATTCTTCTGCTGATTACTAGGTGTCGCCTTCAAAACTTTGGAACCAACTCTTATCTCGACCTTTACATTTCTCTCCCCATTGTCTTTTTTTTTGATCTACATATTTCTGCTGCTTCTTTTAACTTCTGGTGATTAATTAATTATTATCAAACCAAATTTCATTAAAATATTCTGTTAATTAAAAGAAATATCAAAAAAATATTAAAATAATACCCCGTCAACCTTTTCTAACCTACGCTGTTGAGTTTGTCATCAATGTCAATTACTGCAATACCACCTCTAATTTATTACTAATTAAACTTAATTTTTGTTTTCGTAAAAATCGTCCTGTATAAAATTAAATAAAATTGGCAAACGTAAACGCAACACTCATTGCCACCGATATCGATACGGCTCACAACTTTTCAAATCTAAATCTTTAGGTACATTATTTTATACACAGTTTCATTCTGATTTCGTTCACAAAGAGCTGAGCGGTGCCGCGGTTTCGAAATTATAATTTTATCCTTTTGTTATACATAATCAAGTTACGTTAAAGTAATTTGAATAAATGGTAAGTTGTTTTTTAAATTTAACTCTATTATTGTTTTATTTTTGTATGCAACGCATCTCTATTTATTTATTTATTTAATTAGAATTGTTTATTTAAACGGTTCTATTTGATTATGTAACTTGTGTTACCTTGCTTCGGTTGTTATTTTTTACGTAAATATTGCACGTTGTTAAACTTTAGTAACTAGGTATTTAAATAATTTTGTTATCGATGTTTTAATACTGTTTATTATTTTTATCTATTTTATATTTGTATCAATTAATAACGGTTTATTAAATTGTTTATGTCAATAAATGATTGATCTGTTGATACTATTAATACGATTTGTTGTAATTTTAAAATTAAATATTTGCTAAATAAAAAATAAGCACTGGGATAACCGAGATTTGTTCGTGAAAGATCAAGTTTTGTAATTCTCTTACTTTAGCACACGTGTGGGAATAAAGTAGCTTTGGTGTTATATTTGTTCCAAAGTGAATGTGAAATTTTTTGCTCTTTGTCGGAATTTGAATGCCTTTGGTAGCTATGCCGACCATTGGCGTGGAATTAAATAAAAAGGGTTTTTATTAATTTTTGTTTTAAATTTTGAAAGAAAAACGGTCTCAAATTTCTCACAGTGAAGATTTATTTCAAGGATACCGTCATGAAAATAATCAGGTTTCTGCTCGTCCCACACGTACTGCTAAAGTAAGATGGTTGCAAAATTTGACTGACATTAAACGAGCAAAGTTCGATCATCCAGTTACTATATTTAAACGAGAAATTCTTACTATATTAAGTACTATTAAGCTCACCTTAATATATATCTCATATAAAAAATCAATAAAAACCAATTACGCTACTTTGTACTGTAATGGGAAACAAGACTATTGGCGGTATTTAACTCTTGTCGCATTTTGCAATTTTCCTCTTTGATGTTTCGTTTGATGTACCGACGCGCCGTCAGCATTTCTTTACGGTAACATCAATGGGTTACGAACCGACTTGAAAATGGGACAGTAAATACACAATGTTGCCGGTATTCAAAAATATCTTTAAGTATAAGTAATATATACAAAATTAATATCATTAGAAGTGAAAACTGTTTAAATATAAAGAACCTAGTTAATTAATTTAAGTATATATTTTGTAAGAATATTTTTATATTTTCTTTCTAAGAGTCATTGACGAACAATTGACTAGTAAAGTAGAGAGAACATTTTCAAAATATATAAACTTAGGAATTTTCGGAAATATAACTGGCAACCTAGATTCGAAAGTCGGTTCCTTTTTTGGGGTTAGAAGGCTTGGTTGTCTTTTCACATTAATATTAGTTAAACTATACGGTCTCACATAAAAAATAATAATCGTCAATAGTTAAGGTTATTTTATTGTAGCAGTTTTTTCATTGCCTGTTTTTGATTGTTTTCCATATTTTTTTCTCTTTTTGTTAATTCTATCACATTTATGATTTGTTTGCTAGTTTTCACTGTTTTTTCTTTTTCGTTGTATTTTATAATTTTTTCAGTTGTTTTTTTCGATTTACCACATATTTCGTTTTTTCTCATTGTTGTGAATTTCGTCGGTTTTTATTGTTTTCCTTTTTTTTAGTTTTTTTGACTATTTTCCTTTTAAATTTAGTTTCTTGTTTTTTACTTATTGTTAACCCATTTGTTTTGTTACCATTTTCTTATTCTTTTTTTTTTTGCGAAAAAATCGATAAAAAAATTATATATTTTTGTGATTGTTTCTTGTTTTCCTATTTATCCCTAAATTTTATTTTTTCCTATTTCTTTTATTTTGTTTTTCGAATTTTTTTCCAACTCTATCGTATTTTTCTTATTTTTGCTGGTTTTCCCATTTTTCGATGTAGGAATGCCAATTACCGGTTTTCTTTTCTTACTCATTTATTCTGATTTATTATTCGTGATTTTTCGAGTTCTCTATTTTTTTGCCTTTTTTTTTTAAATTGTGCGATTTTCCCTTAATTTTTTTTATTACGTTTGCTGATTTTATTTCAATTTTGACATTTTTATAGCCTACCAGCTGTACACAGCGCGCGTTGCTACGACAACAATTAAAAAAAAAATAAGAAAAATAAAAGAGAAGAAGAGATGGAGAAGGAAAAAAAGTTTAAAGTTTTGTTTTACTTATGGCACCAAAAATATATTTTTCAAATTTATATTTATACGAATTCGTATAGATATCTATTGATCAGTATTGAATTTAATACATGGAAGCGCCATCTGGTGGTAACTTACATTAATAGGAATATCATATTCATCTTACCCATTAAAAATAAATGATCATACTAATTTTCATGACAATCAGTTGAACGGGGCAGAAGTTGCTACTCTGCAACGCTACCTGGTGGCGAGTGGCATCAATGAGCATATCATACAAACCTTCTCCTTGGAAAAATACATATACATACCAATTTTCATGACAATCGGTTGAACGGGACAGAAGTTGCTACTCTGCAGCGCCACCTGGTGGCGAGTGGCATCAATGAGCATATCATACAAACCTTCTCCGTGGAAAAATACATATACGTACCAATTTTTATGACAATCGGTTGAACGGGGCAGAAGTTGCTACTCTGCAACGCCACCTGGTGGCAAGTGGCATCAATGAGCATATCATATAAACCTTCTACCAATTTTCATAATAATCGGTCCAGTAGTTTTTGGGTTCATTGAGTACATACAGACATACAGACAAACATTCATTCTTATATATATATATATATATATATATATATATATATATATATATATATATATTGAGATGATATTAGTTACTATGTTATATTAAATAAGAATGTAGAAGGAAAATCTAATGGAAAGTAGAGAAAGGAGATTTTCTTATTTCGAGTCAGAGCGCAAATTTAGTAACATTGGGATTGATTATCATCATCTTCTTCATAATTCCTAAAAAAGAAAAAAGAAAATAGAATAATAAGAAAAAAAATACAAATACATTTCAAAGATTTTTATTTAAAGATTCAAAAATGATTAATCTACATTATATAAAGTTTTGATAATTATGAAATTGATAAATGGGTAAAGTAGATAATTAAAAGTTTATAAAATTGCCAATACGTTAGTAATCAAACATTAATTTTAAATGAATTAGGGGTGTAAGTAAATGAGAAAATTAAATTATAAAAAAAAAGGACATCACAAATAGTTAAAATACATGTTAAAACTTCTACTTACTTTTAAATAATACGTATTTACCAACCATATTCTAATTTATTAATAGTTCAAATGCCAAATGAAATATTCTGAAAAAGAGAAAATTATTAGTTTGTAGTGCTAGAAAATTTCATAAGAATATAAAAAAAAGAATGATCATTGTTTTAAATTGTAATATTGAATCAAGAATTAGATTTTGTTAAAAATTTTATTTGAATAAGAAATTAGTAGGCGATTAGATGGAAAAGATGTATAGATTTAAGTTTGTTGAATTTGTCATTTGTTTTTTTTGTTGATTCTGATAGAATCTCTCTTGTTTTCGACCTTCTGAAGAGGAAGGATGTAAAAAGTTTCGATGAAGATTTTTGTAAAAATTATGATGTTAAAAGAAAGTTAAAAGGAGATTAGTAAGATTTATATTATAAATAATTAGTTAAGAAGTTTGTAGAAGATATTTCTCTTGTTTTTTGGTTGTTGAGATAGAAGTTGTATTAAAAATTTGCTCCGTAGAAATTTTGAGTTTTTTTTGAAAGTATTGAGAATAGAAAGTATTAAAACAGTTTAAAGTATCAAGATTATCCCAAGGTAACCAGAGAGAGCAATTGGTAAGAGAAATTTATATGATTTTATGAAGAAATAGATATTTCAATTTATGGGGCTGAGCACTTTATGGTATAACTGTATTTTAATTGAGTTAAAGAAGATTAAATTAATATTTAACAAGAAAGAAAGTCATAATCACACTTACCAGAGAAAATTAGTGGCCATCCATTGCTTGGTTTTGAAGAGGAAGTGATTATTTGATCTTCATAAAGTTTCCTGAAATCTTTGCTGTATTGGAGGAAGAAAGTAGATTGTCCTAAGAACAGAATCCTGATTCCAGAAGAGGGTGAAGCTTCACACAAATGGTAACAACTTTGCACTCGTTATAATAAAGAGTTTTATATGTGTTTGATTTTTGAAATTTTGATGAACATTTTTATTTCACTGTTTTATGTATTTAACTAAATAATTATTATTATTATTCACCTTTTTGATAAGTTTAATCCAAATTGTTTAGTAACTCAAGTCAGAATATTTCATTTTATATATTTGATGCATATTTGGGTTTATCAACGGTATCTTTGAAGTTTGACACATTTTGAATTAGAAAGGTTAGAAATTTATATGCAATTCACGCCTAGAAAATATTGTTGGTCTAGGATAGTGCGGTTATACAGTCATTTTATTGCAAATTTGTGTATTAATTGATTTTGAATCTAGTTTGGTTGAATATTTGAACTCTGACCTTGACACAAGGGAATAGCCGGTAGCATTTTTAATTAATCATATTGGAAAATAATTACACTGAGTTAATTCTTACCTATTCACTATTTATATTTAAAATTTAAAATTAATTAAAGGTAAGGAATATTTTATAACATAGTGATTGATATTATCAAAACATATTATTATTATTATTCATATATGTTATAATATATATATATATATATATATATATATATATATATATATATATATATATATATATAGATTTAAGCCTATTTAAGCTACAGACAACATTTGCATATTTCAGGTTAAAGTTTTTGCAGATTTTAATTCACTTTTGATAGTTTGTTGAGAGATCAAGGAAGTTTGAAATTTCTAAAGTTACAAAAATCTTAATAAAATATAAACAAGTTTAAGAAAATTTTAGGATTTATGGGGGCTAGAATATTAAACCGAATTAATATCACTCACTTTATTTTATTTAACCCGCAAGAGAAAAAAATATCTTTATTCACAGAACTCTCTGTCACGACTTACTTTTTAAAAGTAATTTTTACTCTTAATTGAGGGTCTGGTTTCTTTAACAACTTTCCCATGCTTATCATATATTTAGCACTAATTCTTTTAATACAAACAAACAGTTTTTCTTATTTAGACACTTATACTACAAGAGGGTTGCTTATGGGTTAGCCCATCGTTGTATAAACAAAACATTAAATACCATACACGAAAATTTCAAACTATGACATTATATAAACATAATAAAATAATATCCATTTATTTATATCGTAGATAAATTTTGAACTTATCTTTTAGATAACTAAAATAATAATATTCTATTACATTTTTCAACAGAAAATTTTAAGATAAAATTAGTTTTTAAAATTTTCAGAAAAAAAAATGTAATTAAAAAGTTATTAAATAATCCATTCAACAAATTTTGAAAAATAATTAAATATTTAAAATTATTAGAATATATTCAGAAATGTGTTCTTCTCAATTTCAATTTTTATAGTAACTATATTAATATTGACGTTAGAATTGTTAACATCTGCACGTAAACATGCCTAATTTAATAAATTATATTAGGTTTTCATTATTTTATAATTTCCTCAGTGTAGGTCAGTTTTTAGTTAACAAGTTTGCCGCCTGATTCATATCCGTTCTTCAAATAACTTTATTTTATGTAAATAAGTTTGGATGCCAAAATGGTCTTATTATAATAACAAAATAAATATAACACACAAACTATAAATCTGTGTTTAACGTATTTTAATAATAACAAGAAAATAAAAACAACACTGACTATATTATTAATGAGTATAATGGCCATACAACACTGACTGTGCAAGGGAAATTGTAAGTCAGGCTGTAACGGGTAAAACCGTAGTCGCATACTCAGACAGTCAAGCAGCTCTAAAGGAGATAGTCTCGGCAGAAATGAGCTCACAGCTGGTGTGGGACTGCGTTAGGGCCTTAACACATGTCCCAGGACACTCAGTGTTTCGGAGTTATAAGAAGGCTGATGAATTGGCACGAGCGGGAGCTAACATCCCAATGATTGGCCCGAAACCATTCGGCGGGGTTGCTGACACGTTCAAGACAAGACAAGAGGTTGATAGGTAAATAAAAGAAAGTTTATAAGAGTGTTGGATTTGACGACCGTGTTGTAGGACTTATGTCCTTTTCAGGGAGTGGATGGGAAGGTTTGGATGTTGTTAGTACAAACTTCCCCATTTCCAGCAGGTTGAATTGCTTTAACTGTAGCTCTTGTATCTTTTTGCCATCCATGGCGCTTAAACGTACCTAAAGAGTCTTTACTTTTTGGTGTATGTGTGGAATTGTAACCCATTTCTGGTTGAAACATACTTGGATATGCACCAAGGCTTTCTGAGTATTTGGCTCTAGATCCAAAAACCCCTGCTTCTGTTTCTTTATCTTTCTTGGAGCCATCCATTTTGGTTTAGCCCCATTATGGTGTCTTTGTCCCATTCAGATTTGCTACTTAGTTTTCTGGTAAATTTTCTTACAAAGTTAGTATCCTTTGGAATGTCATCTTGGGGCATTTCCCATTTGACAGTTACTTACAGCTGACTCAATTTTAATAAATGATTATATGCACGCTGAGGTGCCTAATTAATAGCATTAAAATTGTTTATACAATTTTTCTATATATCACGTCTATCACGGTTAACAGCTCTAAGTCAAGCAATTTTATTTATAATAAATTATTATTATTAAAAAAATATTTGACGAATGGTGTTTAAAATTTACATGTAAAATTTTTAATATAAACATTATACAGGTACCCACAGATTAAAGCGTACTTTAACCTTTATATTTTAAAAACTGATAAGCAATAACTTTGCCAGTGATGGAACATAGCAATTGGTTGTCCAAAAATATACTCAACAAAAAGTATACTAAGTGACCGGAACACCTAGTAAATGATAATTTAATTTAGCAATATTTTGTTGCCATATTGGTCATCGTAAAAGAAATATATATGATTAAATTTTCATCCTTATCAGTTAAACGTCTTGGTTTTAGGCGAGTTTTAGTGATTTGTGGGACTTAGCTATAACTGATATTTAAAACTGCTGTGATTCTTTAACTTTTACGAAGTGTACTTAGTGCGTCTGTAACCATTCTTTACAACGCAAATGCTAATTGTCAGCAACTAACCGAGTTTGAAAGGAATTGTCGAACTACGAGAGGTGTTTCAGTCCGTGAAGTTAGATATACAAGTGCACTCTGGTCTTCATGAAGGCCAAATACTAAAATCTAGGGTTCGAGGATGAAGGCGCAAAACAGAACGGGAAAATCACAGACTAAGAATGCTGGCGTTAAGAGATCGCTTTTCCGATACCAGAGCAATTACAAATCAGTGGTTTGGAGAGTATGAAAGGCCTATTGGATTTGAAGTTCTTATCGTCGTATTAAAAGTTTTGAAGTTTGTTCGCGTCCACCTTGGGTGCTACCTCTGATTTCATCCAAAATCACTTGCAATTCAACGTCTTCAATTTTCTTTTCTGGTCTTCCTCTTTCATTGTTATTGAGTTCGAAATCCCTAGTTTTGAAGCGTCAAGCCAATTCGTGGTACTCTGTTTTTGATAAGGCATATTCTTTAAATTTTTTTTACAAATATTTGATGAGTTTCTTTGCAAGAAAGTAATGAAGTGTAACTTACCACTAACGCTCGCTTTTTGGCATAAAATTCGACATTTTTGATGCATTAGTATATTTAGCGTGTATTTATGTATTCTAAACGTTGTTGAAAGATGTTCAAACAATAAAAAAAGGTAGTTGTGACTGTTTGTCAAAGCTCACATTTATCAGTGCAGCTATCTATGAGTGAACAGCGATTATTATATTCACACACCAGATCATAAGACAGTTGGTTCACATAACAGCTCACGTTAAATTTTTTCGTTTGGGTCTCCATCGGATACAGATTTTAATAAAATACCACGACAGGAAAATCTATTTTTTTATCACCAGTAACAATCCGAAGTAAAACCCCTTTATTTATCCTCAACAACCATTCGCTGCATTGTGTTTCTGATAAAGCATTTTCTTTATACACTTTTACAAGAATTTTATAAGTTTTAGCTGCGTTATTATTTACAAGGAATTGATCAAGTAAAACTTCCCGCACATGATTCTTTTTTGGGACAAAATTCGATATTTTGATGCAATAAAAAACTGTGTTATTGTATGTAGCTCTTCATCGGATACAGATTTTAATTAAAATATCGCGTCGGGAAAAGTCAAGTGACTTGTTTTCACCCCAAACGACTTTCCACTACTTCTTCTGAGTATATCTTTTGAACTGGAAGGAAAAAAGTTCTGATCTTTAATGACGTCTTAGGACAAAACAGTTTTAATTTGACATCGTATTTGTGTCTCTAGCTCTTATAATAACAGAGATGTGTTTACAGATAGCCGGACGGACAGACAGACAAAACGATTTCTACGTTTTCAGTGTTTAAAGTTGGGGTGAAAACAAATGTAATCTACAAATGGAAAAAATTATATAGAAAATTGGCTTCGTGAATATTTGTCTGCTACTAATAGTTCTTATTATTTAATTAAATGTATACGTTAGTATAACATCCTTAGTAATATATCTTTATAATGATACTAATTAATGTCTTAGATTCAATAGTCTTGTTTGTTTTGCTACAAAAAATAAGCTGTTTTTTTAACCTTGATCTACATATCATGTATATTAGTCATTGAAGCATCAATGAACTTAAACAATTGTACAATTCATTCTAAAAATAAATTTGGGAACAACATATCTATAAACCACGTTTTATTATTTATTTTTCATTGCCAAAAACTAATTTTAAATAATAGTAGTAGATAAACTGTGAAAGGCTTTCGCGGCCATTGTCTAATGTATCAATGTTAGGCCGGCGTCGAATGTCTTGTTGACTTGACGTTTCGCCAACACGAGCGGTTGGCATCTTCAGAAGTTGCTTCCTGGTTGACAGTCTGCGAACTACTAAGCTCTGCGTGGACGGTGCCTGTATTTATACGTCGGGAAGGAAGTGGGCGGGGCCTCAGTTGCTTTCGATTCTGGTCGGTGTTGTTCGTTAAGGGTAGAGTTTTCGCACCCTTAATTATGGGGACCCATGTTTTGTTAATCTTGACTGCTTCCTCTTTTTTTTTATAGTAAACTGACCAGCAAAATTATTGCATCACGTAAAAAAATGCTCTTTTATATATTTTTAACAAAAAAAACATCGAAAACAATTTAAATATTTAATAACAATAATAATTATTTATTTGTAAAACAGTTTAATAACTTTTTGAATCACTGCGTGATCCATTTGTTCCCTCTCTTCGTAAAAAGTCTCAAGAAGTTGTTTAAGTCTTCGTGGACGAAATCTGCGCGCTCTGTGTCTTCGCTAAATTCCTCTCAGACGTGCTCAATGAGATTACAGTCTGGGCTTTTTGCAGGCCCGTCTAATTTTTGAATTTTATATATCCTAAAAGTACCTTGGATGTACTTCTTCGACCCGGATAGTAAATGTCAATCCGATGTGTGGGAATTTCACGATGAGGAAAAACCAACAAACGCGTTCCATTTTTGAAGTACTTCCGATTGGTATATAAAAGTTTAGTTTACTAGAAGTTATCGCAAAACTACGACAAAGCAACACAAAACGGTGAATCATTCTACATCAGGACAATACAAGTGCTCGAGTTTTTGGATTTTCAAAACATCGAATTATAGGATCATTCATCGTGTCCCGTCCCAAGTCCTACCGACGTCTTCACAATTCCAAAGATCAAGAATTCAATGAGTGGATGGCGATTCCAGTCACCAGAAGGAGCTATCGATGCCTTTAAAACACACGTCTGTAAAGCTAGAAAGGTCAAGTCGGCAAAATCACTCGTATTATATCTCAAAATTTAGTGCTCATTTAGCACTAAATGGTGACGTCTTTTAATTCCATAAGTTTCCGTTTTAGAGTCTTCTTCTAGCTCTCAAGACTGCTAACGTCATTATACTAGCAGTAGTTGATTTGAAAAAAAATAAAAAAAAATATTTTTCAAAGATCTTTTGCTGTACTGGCAGCACTAATTGAGCACTAAATGGTGAATTCTTTTAATTACTTTCCGTTTTAGAGTCTTCTTCTAGTTCTCAAGACTGCTGGCGTCGTTTTATTAGCAGTAGTTGAATTAAAAAAAAAAAATTCAAAAATCTTTTGCTGTACCGGCAGCACTAATTGAGCACTAAATAGTGACGTCTTTTAATTCCATTAGTTTCCGTTTTAGCGCGGTCAGAAATGGTGCACTGCTAGCTTAATGAAAAGTTAGCAGTGTGCTCATTTTTAGTCCCCCTATCACAGCACCAAATATCTGTTATCAGCACTAAATTAGCACTAAATGAGCACTAAATTTTGAGATATAATAGGAGTGATTCTGCCGACTTGACCTTTCTAGCTTTAAAACACCGATTTTGCAGGTATCAACTGAAGACTGGAATTACTGTTTTACCAATTGGTTTAAACGTATTTACAAGTATATCGATCTTAATGGGACATATTTTGAAAAGCAATAAAGAACTTTATATTCATTCATAGAATGTAGTATAGTATTTTCTATTTGATTAACAGAAACAAATATTGTTTAATAAATAACTGACACGTACATTGGCTAAGATCTAGCAGATGCCAAGTAAAATTTTTTAATCCACTTTTTAGCAAATTTAATTCTTAGTGCCAATTCTGAAATTAAATTATTATTAATAACTCTCTAGTAGCTACCGTGTTCTAGATTACGTCTTGGACAGTAAACTAATTAATTTAAGATTTGATATATAGTGATTTTAATTTTAGATTTAAACGTACGTGACCGCAAAACAGGTTTTTCTTTCCTAAACATTGATAGTTGGTTTGTTATTGTATAAACAGTAAAATATTGGAGAGTTGAAAAGCGATTTCAACTGGTGCAAATCTAAATAAGTGGAATTTATGTTGATTTGTGAAGTTCTTTTTAGTATACAAACTGACATATTTGATAAATGACATCGAAATTTGTCAATGCATACTGCCAAATTTTTGATATTTAAGATTTTGACAAGGCATTTTTTACTTGAGGCTAAACAGTTTTTCATGAATAATGGTGTTTCTGAAAAAAATATCTAAAAAAACATTTATTATGAAATAACGTATGTTAATATTAACAGTTACTATAAACAATTTGAGTTCAATGACATCAAAATTACAGCAAACATTTGTTCAATCTTATTATTTTATTTCATGACAAACTTGGTAAACAGAAATATGAAGTTTTTAAAAGTTAGAAATTATACAATTAGAAAATTACTTTGAGAAGAATTCTGCACCTTTACCTATAGCTGGTAACGTAACAGCTTCAGCCAAAAATGCATTAGTAGGTAATTAGTCGATTTTTTATCGTCTTGTTGACACTTACTTAAGTCCATTCTAATTGACAAATAAAACATTAAACTTTAGACCACTCTTTTGTGCCCCGTTAAAAACCTTTAATACCTTTAATTATCCGGTTTAAAATAAAAGTTACTTCAAAAAACTTGTAACCTTAAAAGTACCCTAGGCTAGCTCCCGTGGGTCGTGGCTACCTTCTGTGTTCTACTAGATTCTTTCCAAACATTAATTAAAGGGCGCCTAGTACAGACACACAAATAAAATTCGAAAGATCAGTTTAAAATGGTTTATTACTTTAGAAGAGATTAGTAATTTAATTAAAAATATTTAATTAATTATTTCTCTTATCTTGGTTTGGTTCCGATGGCTTCTGACAAAGTTTTGATCCAGTGGAGCGGAGCAGTAGGAAGGATGGGGTACCTTCCTAGGGACTTCTAGACGGATTTTCACACGACGTGGAAACGGAACAGCAAACCGGAATGGAATTCCCCTGTAGGAACTTCTTGTCAAATTTCCTAACGACGAGGAGTTAGAACAGCAACGGAATGGAATTGCCCTGTAGGGACTTCTTGTCGGCTTTTCTAATGACGTGGAAACGGAAGAGCAACGGAATGGAATTCCCACTCTAGGAACTACTTGTCGGAATCTCACACGTCGTGGAACGGAAGAGCTGTCGGAAGGGAATACACCTCAAGGACTTCTAGTCAGATTTTCTATCTACGTGGAACGGAACAGCAAAATGGCGTCGGCTTCACAGAATGACGTCGAACTGCGAAATTCGTTCAGATAGCAATTTGTTGGTCCTTAATAGGGCCCTTCTTCTAGTTGGCAATAGCCCTATTAATAAAATTGGAATCAAAACTCCGACTTTCAAGTAATAATTTTCAAACACAATCGCTACAAGTCTTCCCAAATTTCGAGAAAAAATTAATTACCTTTCATGTATAAATATTAAAATACCACAAAAACTGACCTTGAATCAACAGAAATTGTATTTGAAAAATTTAAATGTTAGTAAAATAGATAAGATATTATATTTACCGCATTTTGGATTATTTTAACTAGTAAAATTAAAACCAAGGCAAAATGGTACTCACCAGAAACAGAAGGGCAAAGATAGTCGGAGAAGCTCTGAATTTCTTCAAATTCATCGATAAAGTGAACGAAATAAAATCACAAACTCACGACGAGACCCATTCTGTCCTTCCCAACTAGCAATCCCCTCTCGTATCAACGCGATAAGAATAAATAATATAAAAATATTTATAGTCCGGATGGAATGCTAGAAAACCAACGTTACAAACTATATGACCTAGTCATATAGTTTGTAACCTTTATTTTTTAGATAGATAAATATGGCCACACATTCCTGGAGAAGAGTATAAGCCGCCCAATAATAAGAGCTGCTCTGATCGGTCCGTTTTTATTTTGCTTTTTTTTCTGTATGATCTCGTTCGATATTGAATTCCAATCTCTTCTGTTTCTTATTTGGGTCCTCCAGTCACGAATGCTGATCTTGCCTATATCTTTTCTTATTCGGTCTTCTTATCTCCACTTTGTTCTTTCCCTTGATCTTTTATTTAGTACTGGTTTCCACATTTGTATTTTCTTAAATTAATTCATCTCCCGTCTTTGTACATGCCCAAACCATTTCAACCTTCGAGCCTTGATGTATCGGACAATATCTTCTCCCTTTATTTACACTGTTATTTCTTAGTTGAAAAGCTTCTGAAGTCTTCTTCTGAATCTTTTTGGTCTGAGGATTCTTTTAAGAATTTTCCTTTCTAGGATATTTATATATCTTCGTCTTTGCTAATCAGGCACATTGTCTCTGCTGCATATGTTTTTACGAGTCAGATTGTTGCTTTATATCATTGATCTTAGTGTTTTTACTAATATTCCTATCTCTCAGAGGTTTTTTGTAGCTCCTATTGCCTGCAGTCACGCTTTTATTTATTTGTGCACTGCTGTTGATATCTAATATATTTAATCAATAAATGATAAAATACGACGAAAAAAAGTAAAGACTAATAAGACAATTTGATGAAAACCACAAATCCAAAAACAAACACTGAAAACAATAAAAAAACGAGACAAAATCATAAAAATTTGAATATATTCTATTATAAATAAAATAGAAAATAGTCATTCCAATGTATTTAAATATAACAAAATATGGTAAGTGTAGACTTAATTATTTAGTGTGCCACAAAATTAGTCTCCGTGTGAATTTCTCCACATTTCTCAAAACAACAGGTGGAAACCATATATTTTCTCATTAGTTAAGTCAAAAGTGATTGATATAGGTACTCGCCAGATAAAAATACGAAATCTGAAAATAGGTAGTTGATATGTCTTCAACTCGTAAAGATTTAAGATCCAGTTTCATAAATGTTTATTTCGTACAAATTTTATTTTTAATGCTCTAAAAATATTTTAATGATACCTACTTTTTCGAAAATATATTTGATTTAAAATATATAAATATTAAAATAGATACCAATAAATTCGAAAGTATTACCTACTAAAACCCATTCGAATGCAAAAAATATTTTTGTTGACAACAAAAATCAAAAACAAACCAATGAATTATTTTAGGTACCTACATAAAAATGGATTTATTTTATAGACGTTAAGTGAAATATATATATTTTTGTAAAAAAATATTTCATGAAGATAATAATAATTGTTTACTTAAAATCCATGTATCTGGTCTCCTAACCGAATAAAAATATAAGACAGGGCACAGGGAGAGTGACTATGAAAAAGCCTTCGATAGAGTCAAACATCAGACTCTTATAGAATGTTTGTCAAGAAAAGGCTAAGATAAGAATGACATCAACATAATCAGAAATCTTTATCGGGATCAAACTGCACTGGTCAAAACTGAACACGGCAGAACTAGAGAGATGAGAGTGGAGTAAGGCGCCACTATTGTTTAATTTTTACTCGGAAGAAGTATTCTCTTAAGCACTTTAAGATATAGAACAGGGCTTAAAGATTAATGGAGACCCATTAAACAATATTCGTTATGCAGACGATACAGTCATAATAGCTGATAATGAAGGTGACTTACAGAACCTCCTTAAAAAAATAAGTTCAAAAGGCGATAAATACGGCTTGAGAGTCAACATCAAAAAAACTAAAATAATAGTGATAACAAAGGTAGACCGACAAATGCAAAACGACCTCAAGATCTACGGAGAGCAGATTAAGCAAGTCGACAAATTTAAATACCTGGGATGTTGGATTACTGACGATCATGACCCCGAAATGGAGATTAGATCGAGATTAGAACAGGCTCGATCCTTCATCTTCTTACTCTTTTATAAGAACTGTTAATTTTGAACGTGCGCTGTAGCATTTCCTGTGATGTGGACTGCCAGCTGTCCTTCCATATCTTTGAGGGTCACCCCTGCGATCGTTTTCTTGCTGGTTTTCCAATTAACGCTATTTTTGGTAACGTGTTTTCATCCATTCTTCTTACGTCGTTATTCCACTGCCTTCTTCTGTGTCTTAACCATCTTACTTTATTCTGTATTCCGCATTACTCTCTTCCTTATGTGTTCCTGACTCGATCTGGTCTTGTTTTCCCTACCATTGTTCCCAGTATGTTCATTTCAGCAACTCTCAAATACTTTTGGTCTTATTCGTGTCCTCGCGAGTTTCTATTCCGTATGTCATGATTGGCCTAACACATGTCTTGATGTTTATGATTTTGCTATCCATCTGCATATACTTATTTGCCCATACCGTCTCTCTTAGATTAATTAAACTCGGCAAATCCTTTGGTGGGCCATGGTTGTTAGACAGTTGTATCCCGAAGTATGTAAATTGTGATACTTTCTCTATTATTTTATCTTCGACAGCAGGTTTGCATCATATAGAGTCTTTGCTGATCGTCATACTTTTTGTTTTTTTGACCGAGATTGACATACTTATTAAGTTTTCGACTTATCTGATAGGATCTGTGCAGTTGTCTTAGTAAGTCATCCTCAGTTATCGCTTGGATTGATGCGTCATCAGCATAACACATCTTATAGTCTATCCAATGTAAATGTGAAAATCGGTGCTCTTTGGCGGTTTTTAAGTGCCTTTGATGACATTTCCGACCATTGGCGTGGAATTAAATAAAAAGGGTTCATAAATTTTTATTAATTTTTGTTTTAAATTTCAAAAGAAAAACGGTTTTTGTATATTTGTAAATTTTGTATCAATTGGAAAATTGTCAAATAACAATTTAATTCTTTTAAATTAAAACTTGTTAATTTTAGTTAAAATAAGAACATTTGGCTCATTATTCAAATAGTACATAACTCATAATATTTTTATAACAATTGTCTACAAATAATACTCATTTTATCAGACAATCTTAAAAGATTTTTTGTCCAGCAAGGACCATGAGGAGGTATAAGCCTTCCTTGCCTGGAAAGGAAAGGGTTGGGTATGTTAGTAAGAATATAAAATTAGTTTGTTTTTAAAAACAAGTTTTCAAGATACATCACGATAGTTGTAAAGGAAATTGGTTGGAATTAATAACAAGAATTGACAGAGTCTTCTGAAGTAGAATCGTTTCCAGGTTGAATAACTAATGGTGCTATTGGCGGTAAAACAGGATATTCCTTTTCTATTTTTATAACATATGCTTCGCAATTTTTTCTTTCATACATCGCTATTAATGCCACTAATTACCTCTTGAATATTATCAAGAAACAACTGCGCTTAAAGTTGGTGACTGATTATATTTTCGTAAACGTTTCTTTACAGTACTCCAAATCATTTCGATTGAATTAAAAATACACTAGTATGGAGGTAAACGCAAAAGGGTATGACCATTATCTGCTGCAAATGGTGTCAATGACGTACTCATTTTTAAAATTCTGACTTTTGATCATTCTTATTAATTCCTTCTTTACTGGAACCTTTTTAGGAACATTGATATTTTTGATTGCCATAAATCTTAAATTTTTATTCTTTTTTGTGTTATTATTAGGTATTTTGTTTAATATGCGGTAATGATACGACGCATTGTCCATAACAATTACTGAATTGTAAGAAAACCCAATAGATAGTGTTGAATTTGGATTCATAAATAAATAAACGATAAACTAAAAGAAAGTAGAAAATTAAAAACAGAAAAAATACGAAAAAAATAAAGTCTAAAAAAAACCTTTCTAAATCAAATAATATAACGCCACCGTAAGGTGGCGCAGTTATTATCTTATATATTTAAACGAGAAATTCTTACTATATTAAGTACTATCAAGCCAACCGTAAAATATATCTAATATAAAAAATCAATAAAAATCACTAACGCTACTGTGTACTGTAATGGGGAACCAGACCAAACGCGGTATTTAACTCACGCAATTTTTCTTTTTGATGTTTCGTTTCATGTACCGCGGCGCTTAGTAAGAGCCGTCGGCATTACTTTACATTAATATCAAAGGGGTGCGCACCGACTTTGAAATCGCAAACTATATACACAATGTTGCCTTTTCTTAAAAAATCTTTAAGTATAAGTAATATATACAAAATTGATACCTATCATTAGAAGTCAAAACTGTTTAAATATGAAGAATCTAGTTAATTAATTTAAGTATATATTTTGTAAGAATATTTTTATATTATCTTTCTAAGAGTCATTGACGAACAATTGAATAGTAAAGTAGAGAGAAAATTTTCAAAATATATAAACTTAGGAATATTCGCAAATATATCTGACAACCTAGATTCAAAAGTCGGATCCTTTGTTGGGGTTAAAGGGCGTGGTTATGTTTTCACATTAAGATTGGATAAACTATACTAATTCTTTTTTCATTCATTCTAAATCCTATTCCCATACTAGTTACTTCATCTATTATTTGATCCATTAGTAAGTTAAACAGAAATGGGCTGAGGCTATTTCCGATCTACTTTTCAGAAACTGAGGCCTCTATCGTATGGTTAAGTGTTAGATACATTCTATTTTGTTATATGGGATGGAGGCATGGAAACTTTAAGTAACATCCTTAATACGACTGGAGGCATTTGAAATGTGGATTTTTTGGCGAATAATCAGAATCTCTTGGACATCCCGAACTACCAATGAACTGGATGAATAAAGATCATGAACTGCTTATATTTATAAAAAAGCGCAAAGCAGCTTATCTGGGACGTATACTAAAGAATAAAGACTGCCCCAGCTCATTATTAAAGGCAAAATTGAGGGAAAGCGTGGACCAGGCAGAAGACTGATATCATAGATGAGGAATATACTGGAATGGACTTTGATACGAACAGCTAAAGACAGAAACTCATACAACATAGTTATCGCTAACCTCCAATAAAAGGAGCTGCAATCGAAGAAGATGAAGACAAAAAAAGTGACATAGAGTTTGATATTTCAATTATCGATGTGCTTAACGAGAAAGTGTCACATAAGTTAAATTTAACTAGCGAAAAGCGAAATCATTACTAAGTATTCTAAGCTTAGTTGTAAGAGCGCTGCCGTGTAGAGGCAAAGGTTGCGGGTTTGAGTCCTGCTGGATGTTACATTTTTTCAACTTCTCCTTAATGTCGTTTAATATATTCGAACAAAGAGCTAAGGCCATATCCAAAGTCGAGTTGCAGAAGTGCTTTAAAAGATTGGAAGAAGCGCTGGCACAAGTGTGTTATATCTGTGGGGGATTACTTTGAAGAGGATAAAATAGATATTGATGAAATGATGAATAAATAAAGATTTCTTAATTTGTTTAATGCTTAACTTTCTACTGCAATCTATAATTCTCTATAAAATAATTGATGAAGTTTTTTATAAATGAACATAACAATAAGAGCATTGTCAAAATATTAAAATAGTTCTCAATTTCTTTTATTAATTGTCTTTAACTAAAACAGAACTGTTGAAATTTTAATTCAATACTGCACATGAGGTTTTCAAAAACAAAATCTAATTTAAACACATTTTAGATTTATAGTATAAATATTTATAAAGAAACCGATTGTTTTAAAACAACAATCATACATGTTGGTCAAAATTTCAACATAACTCTGTATCACTTTCATAACCAGCCTTTCCAAATTTAGATCAAGCAAATTTTTCTTTAAAATTTACGAGACTAATTTCTAAACATCAGGTTCAAGTTCGAAATATATAGTTTAACGAGTGATACACCTCTACTGTTAAATTTTGTCAACACGTTCCAGATTCATTTTTTGTTTACACAAAAACTTACGATTTATAACAAATATTGTAGATTTTCTACATAAACTAATCGCTAAAAGCTTCTCATAAATCTGTCAATTTACTTAAAAATTACATTTCTCAAATTTATTACTCTTTGAAATGTCTAATAATTAATGATTTAATTTTTTATAGGCTCCCATTCCTGGACTAAATGTACCAATTATTTGGGTTTTGGGAGGACCAGGATCTGGAAAAGGTACACAATGTGAAAAAATGGTTGAAAGATATAATCTTACCCATTTATCCACAGGAGATTTGCTTCGAGCAGAGGTAATTAATCTAATTTTTTTTTTCTATTTTTGTCCATTTTTTGTTTGTTGTTTTTTATTTGTCAATTTTGTAGATATTTTTTTGGAACTATGTTCCTTACGGCAGGCTTGGATAAGATAGGGATTTTGCTGTGTGACCGAACTGAAAAAAATGTAATAGTAAAAACCGTAACAATAAAACCGTAACGCTTGTAATAGTGTCACTATATCTAGTAGGCAGGTTACCGCTAGCCTCCACACAACGCTTGCCTCTACTCAGTGTTCAGTATACGATAGACATAATGTTGACAGTTATGATATAATTTTTAACTTATTATTATTAATATAATCAAAATTTATGCAGTAAATACATAAAAATGATTTGACTAGCATATGATAACTCTTCACGATTGGATATCGTTGGAGGATTGAATACGCGGGATGGTAATTTTTTTTTAGTTTTTTCCAGTGTTAAACAAAAAACTATAAATATTATTTTAACTTTAAATAAAATTAATTTAATTAGCTTATTCCGATCATTATCATTATAAAAATTATATCTTTAGAGAATTTATTGATATATAAGCTACCCAAACGAAAAGTACAAATTACGAAAATATGTACAACCAAAAGAAATGTAATTATTAATCTATAGCGTAGTATAATCCAAGGCTTGGAGGAGATAGGGATTTTGCTGCGCGACCGAACTGAAAAAAATGTAATAGTAAAACCGTAACAAAAAGTCTATGGAATAAAACCGTTAAATGAGACGTGCGTAGGCGCTACACTCGTATACACAAGCGAGTAGTGTTGATTCTACATTAGCCGAAGGAACTTAGTTCCTACCTGGTGTCCCACGACAAGATTATAACTTGTTTATTCAATGTTCGTTTTAGTTTGCTTTAAAAAATTATTTTAGATTTTTTGATTTTTCTCTATTTTCTCATTGGTTCTTTTTTCATTTGATTGTATTCCTGTTGTCTTATGGCACATTTTACATTTATTCCTTAGTTTTTATTTTTTTTATATTTATTTATATTTTTTTGTTTTTTTAATCTTCTCAATTTTTTAATGCTTTTAGATTTTTCTCAGATTTTTGGTTTTCCAAATTCTTTTTACGATTTCCCATTTTTTTAATTTTTTCTATATTTTTCCATTTTTTGTTTTGTGCTTTAGTTTGTTTTATTTGTTATCAACTGTCAAATACCAACTTTTAACTGCCAAATGTCAACTGTCAGAAGCAAACTGTTAAACATCAACTGTGAACTGTCATCTGCTTAACGTCATATGCATCGGTCAAATGGTTCTTTCTCGATCTATTTCTTAGTTTTTAATTTTTTTATTTTTTTTAAACTTTGTTATTTTTTGTGTATTGTTTTTAATTTTTTTATGCTTTTAAGTTTTTTGTTCGATTTTTTTTTAATTTTTCTTTTTTACCAATCTTTTAAATATTTTTCCATGACTTTGATTTTTACATTTTTTTACTTTATTTTGTCAATTTTCAAATGTTAAATGACTATAACTATAACAAATATCCAATGTTATGTGTCAAATATTAGAAATACACATAATTGTCAAGTACCAATTATAAACTGTCAACTGTAAAACGCCGTCTGCTAAATGGCTTCTGTCAAACGTCAACTGGTAAACTTCAAAAATTGTAAACTACTAAATATAAACATTGGTAATAATGTAAAATAGAAACTGTCAATTGTCACAATTCTTTCTCATTTGTCAAATGTAAAAAATAACAAACCTCAACAGTCAAATGTGAATTTTAAAATGAAAACTTTTGATTTTATCATTTTTTCTGATTTTTTATTTCTTCTCGTTATTTCTATTATTCTATTATTTTTATTTTTTATATTTTTTGTATTGTTTGATTTTTTTTCAATTTTTTTTTATATTTTTTATATTTTTCTTATTTTTTATTTTCCAGTTTTTTTATTTTTCCTTTTTGATTTTTTTCTACTTTGTGTATATTTTGGTTTATTAATTTTGTATTATTTTTTAAATATTTTTATTTATATTATTTTTTGTTTAACTTTTTTGTTGTTTTTTTCGATTTGTTCTGTTTATTTATTTTTGTTGTGATTTTTATTGTTTTTTAGATTTTTCGGTATAGTTTATCCAATCTTAATGTGAAAACATAACCACGCCCTTTAACCCCAACAAAGGATCCGACTTTTGAATCAAGGTTGTCAGATATATTTGCGAATATTCCTAAGTTTATATATTTTGAAAATTTTCTCTCTACTTTACTATTCAATTGTTCGTCAATGACTCTTAGAAAGATAATATAAAAATATTCTTACAAAATATATACTTAAATTAATTAACTAGGTTCTTCTTATTTAAACAGTTTTCACTTCTAATGATATCAATTTTGTATATATTACTTATACTTAAAGAAATTTTTAAATACCGGCAACATTGTGTATTTACTGTCGGGATCTTTAAGTCGGTTCCTTACGCATTGATCTTAACGCAAACAAATGCCGACGTTGCGCTGTTTATAAAGCAAAACTTCAAAGGGGAACATTGCAAAATGCGACAACAGTCAAATACCGCCAATAGTCTTCTTCCACATTACAGTACACAGTAGCGTGATTGATTTTTATTGATTTTTTATATTAGAAATATTATATATTACGGTGGCTTGATAGTACTTAATATAGTAAGAATTTCTCGTTTAAATATATAAGATAATAACTACGCCACCTTACGGTGGCGTTGTATTATTTGATTTAGAAAGGTATTTTTTTTAGACTTTATTTTTTTCGCATTTTTTCTGTTTTTAATTTTCCACTTTCTCTTAGTTTTTCGTTTATTTATTTATTTATTTATGAATCGAAATTCAACACTATCTATTGGGTTTTCTTACAATTCAGTAATTGTTATGGACAATGTGTCGTATCATTTCCGCATATTAAACAAAATACCTAATAACACAAAAAAAAAGAATGAAATTTCAAGACTTATGGCAATCAAAAATATCGATGTTCCTAAAAAGGTTCCAGTAAAGAAGGAATTAATAAGAATGATCAAAAGTCAGAATTTTAAAAATGAATACGTCATTGACACCATTTGCAGCAGACATGGTCATACCACTTGTAGCCATGCTTCGACTTGCTAACAGTTTTAATGTTTTAGTGAATTTGAATTGGACTTTATCATTAATAAGTTTTAGAAAAATTATTCTGCAGCACATAATTAATATAACAGTATGATGTACTTAAAGGTGTTTGTGATATTTGTGTATAGTTCCTTGCAATTCTACTAATTATTTTATACATATTAGCATTTCTCTCTGTACTGTTAAAAATTGTTTTATGTACTCACGTAATTAGGTTGTAAAACCTGTGTGTTTACAAATAAATAAATAAATAAATAAATAAATAAATACCCTTTTGCGTTTACCTCCTTACTACTGTATTTTTAATCCAATCGAAATGGTTTGGAGTACTGTAAAGAAACGTTTACGAAAATACATTCAGTCACCAACCTTAAGCGCAGTTGTTCTTAATAATATTCGAGAGGTAATTAGTGACATTAATAGCGATGTATGGAAAAATTGCCAAACACATGTTATAAAAATAGAAAAGAAATATCCTGTTTTACCGCCAATAGCACCATTAGTTATTCAACCTGGAAACGATTCTACTTCAGAAGACTCTGACAATTCTTGTTATTAATTCCAACCAATTTCCTTTACAACTATCGTGATGTATCTTGAAAACTTGTTTTCAAAAACAAACTAATTTTATATTCTTACTAACGTACCCAACCCTTTCCTTTCCAGGCAAGGAAGGCTCATACCTCCTCATAGTCCTTGCTGGACAGACAATCTTTTAAGATTGTCTGATAAAATGAGTATTATTTTTAGACAATTGTTATAAAAATATTATAAGTTATGTACTATTTGACTAATGAGCCAAATGTTCTTATTAATAACCAAAATTAACAAGTTTCAATTTGAAAGAATTAATTTGTTATTTGACAATTTTCAAATTGATATAAAATTTACAAATATACAAAAACCGTTTTTCTTTTGAAATTTAAAACAAAAATAATTAAAAATTTATGAACTCTTTTTATTTAATTCCACGCCAATGGTCGGAAATGTCGTCAAAGGCAATTAAATACCGCCAAAGAGCGCAAAATTTTACATTAGGATTGGAAAGAGTATACCATTTTTTTCGTTTTATTTTTTCTCGTGTTTTTTGCTATTTTTTTCTTTTATTTTTTGTTATAATTGATTTTTTTTGTATTTTGGTTGCTTTGTCTAGGTTTTTCGTTTATTTTTTAATTATTTTAGTTTTTTAGTCTTTTTTTATGATAGTAAACATTTTTTTTATTCGATTGTGTTGTTTATTTCTAGATTTTTGTTTTAGAGATTTTGTGATTATTTTCAATTTTCTCATTTTTTCTTTTGTTTCTACTTTACTTACTTTTTTTGTATTCCTGTTGTCCTATGACACTATTTTAATTCTTTTTCAATTTTTTTAAGTTGTTTTATATATACATTTACAATTTTTGGTTTTTGTCTTTTGTTAATTTCATTCGTTTTTATGCTTTTATTTATTTTGTGTCTTGACCGATTAAAATAAATTTTAGGTTGAAAGTGGTTCTGAGAAAGGTCAAGAATTAAAGTCCATAATGGAGAAAGGTGAGCTCGTTCCAATGGGAGAAGTGTTAAATCTTTTAAAAGAAGCTATGATAAAGGAACTCGCTGATTCCAAAGGTTTTCTAATAGATGGTTATCCTAGAGAAAAGGAACAAGGAATAGAGTTTGAAAAAAATATTGGACTAGTTACAGTTGTTATTTACTTCGAGGCATCTGATCAGACTTTGATAGAGAGATTATTGGATCGAGCACAAACATCTGGAAGAGCTGATGACAATATTACTACTATTAAAAAAAGACTTAACACATTTCACACTCACAACGATGGTATTTTGGAACAATATGCTGATCGCCTAAAAAAAGTAAGTTCTTCGTATAAGTACACATAAATATTTAATTTTTTAACACCATAATGCGTTAGAATTCGACGCAGAATTGACATTTTTGAGACAATAGTATGTCACTGTCAATGTTTGTTTGACAGTTGGTTAGGTTGTGTCATGTTTGGTTGTATGTTTGTGATGTTAGATTAATTTGCATTTAGATTTAATGTATATTTTTTAAAATAAGTAAGCTCTTCGTATACACATAAATATTTAATTTTTTAACACCATAAGGCGTTAGAATTCGACGCAGAATTGACATTTTTGACATAATAGTATGTCACTGTCAATATTTGTTTGACAGTTATTGTGTCATATTTGGTTGTATGTTTGTGAGGTAATTTGCATTTAGATTTAATGTATATTTTTTAAAATAACTTATTATTTGTAGATTCTGTAAGACAGTAAATATTTTTTATTTGCAGATTAACGCTGAAAGAACAACGCATAAAATTTTTGAAGATGTTATAAGTATTTTGGATCCTCTAATGCCTTAAAAAAAATTAATAATAATGATCCAAAGTACTACCTAAGATTAGAGACCGATACAAATGACACCAAATATTATAATTTAAGAAGATATCTATTAGTTTTATTTATTTAAACTCTACATATTTATTTGTTTATTTATTGCAAAATATATTTTCACTCTTTGATTTGTTTCATTTTTTACCTTTACCAACTGTATAAATCAAAGTCTGTAACATTTATAAAACTATTGTATCAATGGTTTTTGGGCTATTAGGCCGGCGTCGATTGTCTTGCTGACTTGACGTTTCGCCAACACGAGCGGTTGGCATCTTCAGAAGTTGCTTCCTGGTTGACAGTCTGCGAACTACTAAGCTCTGCGTGATCGGAGCCCGTATTTATACGTCGGGAAGGAAGTGGGCGGGGAATCAGTTGCTTTCGATTCCAATCGATTCTGGTCGGTGTTGTTCGTTAAGGGTAGAGTTTTCGCACCCTTTATTATCGGGACCCATGTTTTGTTAATCTTGACTGCTTCCTCTTTTTTATTAAAGTTATTCGGGTGCTTCTCTATCTCTATGGCTTCTCTATCTCTATGGCTTCTCTATAGAGTCTGGAATGGTATGCTGATGTAGTAGCGAGGACTTGGGTCTCCTCAAACTTAATCCGATGGTCCATAGTGAGGGTATGTTCCGCTACGGCGGATTTGTCTGTCTGCCCCAGACGACAATTGGCCTTGTGCTCTTTAATCCTGGTGTTGATCGAGCGTTTGGTGGTTCCTATGGACACGCTTCCACATGTGCACGGAATGCGGTAAATTCCCGAAGCCGACAGTGGATCTCTTCTGTCTTTTGCCGATCGAAGACATTCTTTGATTTTTCTCGTTGGTTTGAAAATAGTTTTCACATTTTTCTTTCTTAGCAATCGACCGATTCTGTCTGTCACTCCCGGAATAAAAGGCAGAAATGCTTTTGCCACTGGTTGGATTTGCTCATTTTCCTTGGGTCTACGATTTGTTGGTCCAATCGATCTTTTGATTTCCCGTTCTGAATAACCATTGGCCCTTAAAGCATCATGAATATGAGTTAGCTCTGCGTTTAGTGCCTCGGGTTCGCAAATCCTTCTTGCCCTTTCTGCTAAGGTTTTGATGACTCCATATTTCTGACATGGGTGGTGGTTCGAATCCCTATGTAAATACCGATCCGTATGTGTAGGTTTTCTGTACACTGTGTGGCTCAATGATCTTCCTTTTCGTGATAATAACACATCAAGGAACGCCAGCTTGTTGTTGCCTTCGATTTCCATCGTAAACTGTATCTTTTCATGGATGCTGTTAATGTGTGTCAGAAATTCTTGCAATTTATCCTGCCCATGGCTTCATATTACAAATGTGTCATCTACATATCTATACCAAACTTTTGGCTTGTATGGGGCACTGTCCAACGCCAGTTGTTCGAACTTTTCCATAAAGAAATTTGCTATTACCGGACTGAGAGGGCTTCCCAATGCTACTCCTTCGATCTGTTCGTAAATCTTATTGTCCCATGAAAAATAAGTGGTGGTGAGGCAATGTTTAAACAAATTGGAGATCTCCTCTGGGAATTTATCATCTATATGTTCCATTGCATTGCTTAGGGGCACTTTTATAAAGAGAGATACTACATCAAAACTTACTAATATATCATTCTCTTCAAGAACTAAGTCTTTAATTTTTGAAATAAAATGGGTGGAATCTTTGACATACGAATCAGTAAGTCCGATGTATGGTTGCAGGAGTGATGACAGGTTATTAGCCAAATCATATGTCGGTGAACCAATGGTGCTTACAATGGGACGCAGCGGAATGTTGGCTTTGTGTATTTTTGGCAAACCATAGAGTCTTGGTCGTTGGTTTGAAAATAGTTTTCACATTTTTCTTTCTTAGCAATCGACCAATTCTGTCTGTCACTCCCGGAATAAAAGGCAGAAATGCTTTTGCCACTGGTTGGCCCCGCCCACTTCCTTCCTGACGTATAGATACGGGCTCCGATCACGCAGAGCTTAGTAGTTCGCAGACTGTCAACCAGGAAGCAACTTCTGAAGATGCCAACCGCTCGTGTTGGCGAAACGTCAAGTCAGCAAGACAATCGACGCCGGCCTAATAGCCCCAAAACCATTGATACAATAGACAATGGCCGCGAAAGCCTTTCACAGTTTATTTATAAAACTCATTAATCATCATTAATTTAGTGTCATATGTCAAGCTCTAGTTACAGACAAACGAACGTAGCTCGTAGAAGCTGTTAAAAATGACGTTTCAATGAGTATAAAAAGAAAAACAAATATAAAATAAATTATTTAATCCAAATTAATAATATTTGTATTATTTTCATAAACATTTATATCATCTCCATTAGTTAATAGAATACACTGTTCAGGTCTTGTCAAATTCTTTGCCATTTCATAAATAGCTTCATATTTTTCTATACATTTTTTCTGTAAAACTAAAAAGTTGCATTAAAAATACAATATTTCAAAGACATATACCTACATTTTAACTTACTTGTACTGTTAATATTTTGACACATAGATAAATATTGTTTTTGTGGTTTTTCCGGATAAAATTCACATATAGCAGGCATTTTTCTTTGACAATCAACCACTCTCCACATTCGATTATCGTCCAGAACAACACAATCTTCGTCTTCTTTATTTGAAATTGGATGTCCAGGTGCCCATGATCTTAAAATTATTCAATAGCTCACACAATTAAAAGTTTCTCTCAAGACTCATAACTATGTGACAGTACTGCTTGTCACATGTCATTTGTCATCTGTCTCATTAATAATGATTAATTTATTATTATACGTCAAATTCTATGTAGAGACAAAGGAACGTAGTTCATAGAACTATCAAAAGTTGGTAAGCTTGTCAGGTAATACCAGACTAAAGGTTTCTCTCAAGACTTATAACTATGTGACAGTACTGCTTGTCTCATGTCATTTGTCATCTGTCTTGTTTTTTTTTAGCATATATTTATAAAATCTAGACTGCACGTCCCAAATAACCCAGAGCGAAAGAGAAAAAAGTTTGCAGCAGTGTTTGTTTCTCTGTCTAATGTAATTGCCATAATATTTTTCTACAGAAACGCAGAAAAAATCAGCGTGGATTACATTAACAGTTGATTTGCTAACCTCTAGTGCTGTTTCCTTACTTCTATTTCATGACTAGTCTTTTGCAAAAGTCTTAATATATTGAATTATTTAGATAGGGCAACATAGCTTTTTCGTTTTGTTTTCACATATTTGATTTTCTGGTAGAAGAATGAGCAATTCAGCATTCAATAAGTCTTGTCTTTTGATATCCCAAATCCATAATGAGTTATATTCCAGATCATGATGAGTCGAATGGCGGGTTGTACCTTGCTGAGTTAACAACATTAAACAGATTACTTGGCACGAAGACTTTCATGACGTATTTGCGTTTTTTAATTAAAACAATATCCCTGCCAAAGGGTAGTAAACTGTGACCACTAACTTCATCTTTATTGAATCATATACATCATCATCATAGTATAGCGCTACAAAACTGGTTGGGTCTTGATTGACTTTATAGCTTTTTTCAATTTGTTTTGTCTTCCATCGATCTGAGATCTAAAGAGATGTTCATTTTTCGATGCTTTGTTTGGATCTTTTCACCATATTATGGGACGTCCGCGTGGTCTCCTCCCCCTAGGAGTCTCCTCCAATACTAGTCTAACAGAGTGTGTGAGACTTTGAGGATAAACTGGTCAAAGTAATGTTGTAAAACGTGAACTAATTTAGTGTAGTCTGTGCACGTTTCCTATCCATCGGAGTCTCTGTGATTTATTTTCTTGAACAACATCAATCTTCACATATTTCGATATTAATTCTGATCCAATACTGGTTTATGGTGGTGTCATGACGACATTATCCATAGATAAGCACGATATCTTATTTCGGAATATCTGTAGCTTTCTCAGCTTTTCTTTGAAGAAGCACTGTTTCCATTATCGACTTGTTTTACAGATGATCACAGATTTATTATGAGCGATTCCGCTATTTAGAAAGCGTAGGAGACATGAACATATCTCATTTGCTTCACGCCCTGCCATGCCTTCATGCCATAGAAAGATGTAGGCATTATTCGTACCACCTAAGTGGATTGCAAAATTATGGCAGGAAAGATGAAACAGATAAAACATATCAGAATCTAGGTACTAACCTAGAAACAAACATCACGTGCTCACGATATATAAATAAGCACAATAGTCTGGTCAATTTACTATTTTTCTACATAATCTTCATTTTAATCGATGACCTATCCGGAAACAAGCTTTCGCACACTGGTTTCGTATCTCTCCGCTACCGCCACGCACAGGTAGTCAGTGACCGCTTCTTCCACTACGTCGTCCGATGATAACTTCATGCCTCCAAGGGGTTTCTTGAGGACATTCCATCCAAATTGAGTGAGCTGAGCGCTGGTCTGACGTGAGACGTGAGGAGAAGGGTGTCTACCTTAGTAAGCATACCGCGTCTCTTGTTCTGTATGGCCCGCCTAAGCTTTCTCAGAGTATTGCAGTAACTGTCAGAGTTTATGGTTTTCCCACTTTTCATATATTTGATAAGCAATGACCCCTTGAGTGGTCAAAAGACGGTCGCCATGACCTTACTTGCAGAATTGCAAGTCTTGAATTTTTTAGGTTTAGGTGATGATGAGTTCTGGTGTGAAATGGTGTACCCACGTCTCATCTCCGGTGACAATCGAGTCCAAGAATGCTTCAGCCTCTTCTTTGAAATGGAAAGCGCTACAGTTTGTGTTCTGCGGTCAGTTGTTTTAGCACGCACCTCGTTGACTCTTTCTGGTAGCCTAGGGTATCTGTCAACACTTTGAACACCGACTGTCTGCTGACCTCTTCATCAAGGCGGTCAGTGATTTCTTCGAACATCGAGCAAAATTTGCTGAATTTTTGCCATTGTTCAGTCCGTCAAGCTAGACGGGTCAGACCGCGCTTCGTCGTGGACGTTCGTAGACCCGCAAGAGAACTGGTGCAACCATTTGCGCACGTTTTTGATGTTCTCACGATGAATTTTGATAGAAGAAACTTTTTTTGCATCCAAAAACAATAACGTTTAAAAATAGAACGGGCACCATCACGGATTGTTGTCACGCAGCGACAGAATGTTATATATCCTTACCTGTAAGTATAGCATTTTAAAGCTCTATCAAAAGAATTTATAAATTCTCCTTCTTGTTCTGTATCATCCAATCCGACATAAGCAACTTTATACCAATTCGTAAGAGTTTCATTAATTAGATTAGATAAATATTTTGTCCGAACTTCCGATATCACATCAGCCAATTCAGCACCCATTTCTTGACAGTTAATTATAGAATTAATATAATTCAGTTTTTGGGGGAATACAGTAAATAAACCTACACTTTTTATACAAGTAGCATTCTGTGTAGCTGAAAAATGAAAATTTATATTAATTCACCAACAAACTGTAATGCATTACATGTGTATTAAAGTCTAAACTCCTTCTGCTGCGCCTAACATTGACTGCAAAATTTATCTATAGGAGTAGCGTTTTTTTACAGGGAAAAACGTCACTTAAAAGAAGACGTGATAAATAATTTTAATAGATTCCAAAGTCTACTCCATTTAATAGGTAATTATGGAGTTTAGCAGTATGAGCTTGGCACCAATAACTTTGAGCCCAATTTTATTGCGGATATTATTGCAAGTTAGCAGTTCGTTAGTTTATACAATATTCAAGTATACCCAATGTCTTCATGTCAGTAAAATAACAGAAAAAGACACTATAACTACCAATAAAAAATAAATAAATAAAACCATCCAACGCATTAAAACTATACCTCGAGGTCCAATTGTCTGTCTGTGACGTAAATGCAAGTGGACCCAATGCGAGGTTCGAATGAATGCTAGTTGCCATGTTTATCTTAGAAAGACTTACTATCTTTATCTTATTAAGGCGCAATAGAAAGAGATACTTTTAAGAAAAATGTCAATACTGGATAACACTATTAAGTGCGCTAGTGCCTCTCCAAAATTTTCTAGTTAAAAGGAAAAGGTTGTCATTCTAGCCGAAGGTTAGTATGGCTGTTGTACGAGTCATACGAGTATACTTTTTCTAATACCATCTTTAGTGATGCGTCGTGAGGGTTGGATTGTATCGATTTTTTAATTGGATTAACACCATAGATTGATAAAGAAACAATTTTTTTATATTATAATAAAATGAGATTTAATTATATATAAAAAATCTTGATACGAGTAAGCCTGTTGTATGAGTCATAGATTATACTTGTTCTACTACCACTCTTAGAGTTCGAATATAATAGCAGATAGCGTTTGTTTTTAGATTCACGTGTGCGAAATGACTTTTTTTACTGTATATTACATATGTATTAGTAGAAAATATATATACCTGTCCAATTTCCATATGGGCTATAATAATCGAATCCAATATCTGGTATTAGTGTGGTACTATTCAAAATTTCTGGGCATCCTAAAATTTGACAGGTAATAGTAAAGCCTTTAGCATATTTTCTTGCTTCTTTTGGATGGAAATTAAAAGCTAGACCCTTTTTTTCTTTAGCAAGTTTGATACATTGTTCCACTTTGTCTACATTACTCAAAAAAATAACTGGTAGAGTAGATCGGTGACAAGTTTTTACTTTAAAATAGTTCAATACTTGTTTCTCTATTCTACAATGTCTTTTTGATTGAATTGTAATGAATACAGATAAAAATAATAATAATCTTATCATTTTCGTTGTAAACTGTAAAATGAATTTGATTGATATATCCTACAAAATTATAAAATTGTCCGAAATTCAGAGGATGTATCTGTCAATCAAATAAAATACTTGTGAAAACTTAATGATCAATTTAATCAATGTAATTATTAATACAATTTAAATTAGGTAGATTTTTTATCTGCTTTTCGATGTTTTAAGACTTTTTGAGTATACAAGGTCTGTCGCAAAGTCAACAGGATACTAGTAGCTCCATCTGTTATTGGGGCTAGCGTTCAATAGGTACATCTTTCATTGATGTTCTGTCAAAATTTCATCGAACCACTTCACGTCGAGTTATCGCGCGCAAAGTGACAGTACCTTTTTAACATCGGTTGAAAAATGAGCATCAAACAAAGAGCCAATATTAAGTTCTATTTTAAACTTGGTAAAACATTTACCGAAAAGTATCGATTCATGAAGCAAGTTTATGGTGATGTTTGTTTACTTCGTAGGCGAGTCCAAGAGTGATTTACACAGTTCAAAGAGGATCCTGAGTCGATGGAAGACGAAATTTTTAATTACGCCAGCATCTGTTTATTAAAAATAAGTCAAAATCGTCATTGGGGTATGTGCAAATAAAATTAAATATCTCCAAAGATTCTCTTCTATTGCAATTTGACCAAGAATTTGGGTATGAGAAAAAAGTGTTCATGATTTGTAATCTAGAGACATTATTAAAGAGGCCAACAAAGGTAAAAACTTTTTGTACAAAATATTACCACAACAACTGCAAAAACCTAAAAATCAACAACAAAACAACACAATTAAAAAAAGGGGACAAAATGGTAAAATTATGAAAAAACGGAAAATGTGAAAAAGGCATCAATATCAAGGTGCGAGGTTCGCCTGATCACGTTTTTTTCTATGATTTTTTTATTGGTTTCAATTTTTTAATAAAATTTATATTTTTTCAAAGATTATTTCTAACTATCAAATAAAATAAGTACTAGGACTCCACCGTTAGGTGGCGCAGTTGTACTCGATCCGTTCAAAAGATGGAATTCAAGGACGCGTGATCAGTGACTGGCCGGTGTAATCGTACGATGCCACGCCTTCTAAACTAAAATAACGAAGAACAGTTTACACTGTACTCATACTAGAGATAATATAAACTGTAAGCATCGAGGGTGGGTACTTTTTTGTTGAGTTGTGTAAATCGGACTTATGACGTTGGTTGGGGAGAGTAATATTCAAAAAGTGCGTGCCGTTCACGTGATCATTTCATCTTTTGAACGGCTCGACCATAGTAGTAACTATTTAATCAAAAAATTACAAAATTCAACCAAAAAAGTAAATGCCTGGAATCCAACGATAAAAAATTAAAAACCGAGACATTTTCAGGCTATAACGTTTTTTTTTTGTTCATTTGTTTTAATTTTTTCATTTTTTAAAGAACTAAATCAATAACTAGGATGCCACCGTAATGTCGGCTGTACACTCTCGCCAAAACACCACGAGACAAGACGAACGCGAGAGTGTACATGGTGCTCTCGCCTCGCCTCGGCATGTCTCGGAGTACCTCGCCCGCTCTCGCTCCAGAAGCGGTTCTTTGAGCCCGAGTCAAAGGGTCTCGACACTCTCGACGACAGCATTCCAAGACTGTCCGAGACTTAACTGGCCGAGACTGAGAGTGTAGAGGGTCACGCTCGGATTAAAGCCTCTCGTCCGAGAGCCTCGGGCGAGTGCTCTCGGCGAGAGTGTACAGCCGCCATAAGAATGCGCAGTATAATTTCATATATTTATTTTATTTCTTACTTAATCAAGTACTATGATACCACCGTGAGGTGGCGCTGTTGGTATCTTATATTTATTATTAACGGTTGTAATTTATTTTAAATTATTATAAATTTTGCACAAAATTTTTAATAGTTTAAGTTGTTTTTAATGTATATTTTACGTTTTTTTTATTATTAAGATTTTTGCCATTTTTATTTTTTTGCTTTATGTAACGTTTTTGAAAAATAACAATTTTTACAAATTTTTACGATTTTTAATTTTTTTTTACTTCTCACAATTTTTTCTAATTTTTTTTTTGTTCTTTATCCAATTTTTTTGTTTGTCTTCTTATTATTAAAGATTTTTTCATATTTCTCAAATTTTTATTTTTTTTGGAATATTCCAATTTCGATTTTTCGATTTTTTTTGCTATTCATATGTTATGACATAATATTTACCACAAAAAATATCTATCTATATAATTAATTTATTAATATCTACATTTTAATAGTTTTTCCAACAATTTTATTTGAAGGTGATTTTTGTGTTACACCGGAGCTAAACAAGATTTTTAATTAACACTTTTTTATACCGAATCAATATTTTGTTTATTTTAGTTTAGTATAAAATGAAAACCAACTGGATTATTTTATAAGGTGATTTTTAGTGATAAAGATGATACTGGGGCTTCATAATCTGGTAAGTTTTTAAATATTATTTTTTAAATATTCATACAATAAAATTTAATTATTTGCCACACCTCTCAGAATTCAGAAATAACATAAAAGAAGAAATTACTTTAAATAAAAATAACAAAATAGTTATATCAGGTAGAAATTAAACCAGGAACCTATCTATATCTGATTGATAGGTATATCTGTCGACAAACGGTTTAACGCCCCATCGGCTATAGCTAGAGATCGCAATTTCTATTTCAATCAGATGTAACATTTTTTTTTATTTTTAGTTATTGTCATTTCTTGTTTTTCTAATTTCTATATATCCAAAACACAACCCAATCTTTTGCAAAATTTTTGATTTAAAGCCAAAAGTACAAAATCTTAGGGCGGCTTGCGCAACATTTGGTCTAAACAGAATTTAGTTAAATGCGTTTATCTTGCTAAATATGTTTAGCCTAAATATATTTAAAAAGGTCTTGCTCACGTCCGTTTGGATGGTAATTTAACTAATCGTAGTTAGGGAGTCGGTAAAGCAGTTTCTTGTGTTCCGTTTTACGTTTTAGTGCGTTCAACACTTGACTTAGAGGAAAATGGTTGCTGTTTCGTAGAATTATTTTTAGTTTATATTTTATTTTTTAAGATTTTGTTGCTATTATTCTGCTCACGTATTTTTTATATATTTTATTATTGTATTCATATCATAAAAGTTTAGTCCTTTAGTCACTAGAAATTATAAATATTTTTCATCCTTAATACATTTATCCGTTTATTATGTTGTAAAAGCTTTGGCCGCAAAAGGGATTTATAGACATGGGATTTATAACTTGAACCGTTCGTAAAAAATCTTATTCTTCGTCAAGGGTTATTATTTTGTTGGAAAGAAACATCTGTAGCAATATAGTTAATTACCTTTGGAATTTTACAAAATTTAAGTATTTACTTTTAACCCGCCCATTTTTCAATAAACAATCTCTATTGGTAAATTTCTGTCTACCACCCCAACTATTTCTCCTTGGAACATTGAGGCTCCAAAAATATTCAATGTGGGACTATTTGCTTTAACAAAATTATTGTGGTTTCTTTCGTTAGACGAAACCTTCTGAAGAATTTGTCGTCTGCTCTCTCAAACAATTCCCTCGGTCTGTTGATATATTCTACAATCTCCTCATCGTCGTCAGAATACAATTTCCACAAATCCATCTTACAAACTTCCTACCGAACTCTTTACAATCTTCTATATATATAAAAATGAATGTTTGTCTGTATGTGTGTATGTCTGTATGTATGTATGTCTGTATGTACTCAATGGACTCAAAAACTACTGGGCCGATTATTATGAAAATTGGTATGTATATGTATTTTTCCACGGAGAAAGTTTGTATGATATGCTCATTGATGCCACTCGCCGCCAGGTGGCGCTGCAGAGTAGCAACTTCTGTCCCGTTCAACCGATTGTCATGAAAATTGGTATGTATATGTATTTTTCCACGGGGAAGGTTTTTATGATATGCTCATTGATGCCACTCGCCACCAGGTGGCGCTGCAGAGTAGCAACTTCTGTCCCGTTCAACCGATATTCATGAAAATTGGTATTTATATGTATTTTTCCACGGAGAAGGTTTGTATGATATGCTCATTGATGCCACTCGCCACCAGGTGGCGCTGCAGAGTAGCAACTTCTGCCCTGAACAACCGATTGTCATAAAAATCAGTGTAATGATGTATTTTTGATGGGTAAGATGAATATGATATTCGTATTAATGGAAGTTACCACCAGATGGCGCTTTCATGTGTCAAATTCAATACTGATTAATAGATATCTATACGATTTCATATAAATATATGTTCGAAAAATATATTTTTGGTGCGATAAGTAAAACAAAACTATAAACTTTTTTCCTTCTCTATCTCTTCTTCTCTTTTATTTTTCTTAAATTTATTTTAGTTGTTGGTGTAGCAATATGCGCGCCGGGTACAGCTAGTCTTTTATAAAATAATAGTAAAAATTCTATAACCTCAAAATGATGACCCGCGATTGCTACTAAACGTATTTAACGACGCTAAATAGCCATCTTTGGGTATTTTACTTTGACAGTTCGTTAAACGTGATTAGTACCTAAATTTTTGTTGTGCAAGACGCTAATTTTATTTAGAAGACTAAATGCGTTTACGTCGCTCTTAAACTATATTTAACGACGATGCGCAAGCCGCCCTTAAAGTACAAAAAAGGGCGACACTTTGATAAAATTTAAAATACTTAATTAATGCATTTTTAACCGTAACTTTTTGAGAGTTTTGTTACCTACATAAATTTAAGTATATTGTTTTATTTCGCTAAAAGTTTTAAAAAGTTTATGCGTATTATCCATCTATATAAGCGAGTTAGGCAGTATGTTGTGTAAAAGTTGTTCGTGAAAACATTTATGATAAAAATTTAATTTCATACGTTGGTAATACTATATACTTTTTTTCAAAAATTGATACACAACTATGAGCGCGCGGCCTTTTACTATATAGTACATAAGATACTTAGCTCTCCAATATTATAATTACTTAAAAATTACAATAATTTTCTGTATACAACTAAATTTTCAATCTTTTATTCAACGAACAACTATTGAGAAATTAAACTTTAGAACTTAGAGAGGGCAGCCTTTTACTATATAGCTCATAAGATATTTGCTACGTATTTATTGTATAAACTAAACATTTGTATATGATTATAGTGATATTAAAATGTCTTAATTTTTTTTTTAAATTTATAATGTTAAATTTAAAGAAGCGTTTCTAAGATAAAAACTATTTTTAGATTTCGCTAATTTTATTAGCAACCATTTTTTGGACAACAGTGGCGGGTTTACCACAAAGAGGTGGTGGAGGTCAGGGCTGGGGTGGTAATTCCGGTGGACCTGGAGGTGGATTTGGTGGAGGTTCTGGTGGATTTGGAGGAAATAACGAAGGATTTGGACAAGGTGGAAATTATGGACAAGGAGGAAATTCTAGACCAGGATTCGGAGGTGGACAAGGAGGTGGACAAGGAGGATTCGGAGGTGGACAAGGTGGATTCGGAGGGGGACAAGGAGGAGGATTTGGATCAAGACGTGGACAAGGAGGTTTTGGAAAATAGTCAAAAAAAAATTATGTGAGAACTATATAAATAAAAAAATCTATATTTGTTTAAAACTTTTTTATAACGTTACCCCTAAATAGAAAATTAAAACCTAAAAAAAAACTTAAAAAACAAAAAAAAAATTAAAAAATGTGTAAAGAATTAACTAACCAAAATTTTAAAACTTTAACCTTAAAAAAGTTCAGAAAAAAATCTAATAAACCAGGAAAAAGAAAAAGGAAAAATTGTAAAAAATAAATATATTGAAAAATTGTATTTCTTAATAATAAAAATGGTAAATTACTGTAAAAATAAGTCAAAATTATCAATGATTTAAAACTTAAATACAAAAAAAGTATTTAAATATGAAGTACACTAAAGAAGGACGTAAAATGCTGGAACATAAAAAAGTTTAAAAAAAGGAAAAAAATATAAATTATAAGAAACTAGAAGATTAAAATATGAAACATTAATAATGAAAAAATCAAAAAAGTTCTAAGCTATTACAAATAACAACAAAATAAAAATAATAACAAAAAATCAGAAATTTCGTGAAAATTTGGTATAGGTCTCCCAACGAAAGTTTGTGACAGCCACGTGTTAGTCGGCGCATGTAGGTCTATCAGTGGCGGACGGAAATAAAAAAATATTATACATCTTAAATTAATTTTTAATGTATGATGCCAACATAATTAAGAAGAATTTATTTTATATAAATTTGTTACTGCCTAATTTAAACTAAAAAAATACATTCATTTAAAAAACAACTCAGAAACTCTCTCAGCATATTTCGTAGCTAAATACAGTTTACAAAACCATTCTAGCTATTACACTGACAAGCTTTCAGAACGGTCGTTGTTATCGTAACGCTCGTAAAAAAACCACTGCGCATTGAACGAGAAGCCACGTGGCTGTCCCAAACTTTCGTTGGGCGATCTATAACAATGAAAACTCTAGAAAATCTTGTCAAAAGTTAAAGAAATTTGTAAAATATATAAATATGTAAGAAATATCATAAAAAAAATTCATTTTATTAAAAAACAAAAAAAAAATATATTAAAAAATCATGTAAAAAATATTTTAAAAATTAAGAAATCCTAAAAAACAGAAAACTACTATTGAAGATGAAAAGACTTTTTAAATCTGTAAAAGATGCAACAAATCGGAGTGAAAAAATCACAGAAAATAAAAATAAGACAAAACAAAAACAAAATTAAAGAACCACCAAAAACTAAAAAGTCTCGAAAAAAAATGAAAATTATTGCAAAACGTTGTTATTAATAAAATATGTGAAATAAATATTGAAAATGATTAGGTAGATAAAAAAGTATTAATAAAAAATAGACTTACCATGGTACAACATAAAAATTTACGTGTGTGTGTACTCAGGTACGCACGTAAGAAGTTATATTTCGTTGGCATAACAAAAATTTTATCGTTCCTGTAATGCGTTTGAAAGAGAAAATGATACTACCTATTAATAGAAAAAGGGTTATTTAAAACATTCAAAGAAAATTTTATTTAAATATAAAAAAAAATATTTGTGCGTAATAAAAAACCATTTTAAGCTATAAAACTGCGTCAAGAACAGCGCAGAAAAGGAGAGAATAAAAAAAGGTGAAGCTAAGGAACAGCGCAGAAATGAAGAACGTGAGGCAGAAGAACAGCGAAGGAAGGACGAAAAAGAAATGTTCATGAAGGAAACCAAAGAAGAGCTTCAAGAGCACCTTAAGAAAACCAAGGAAAAGCTTCAAGAGAACGTAAAGGAAACCAAGCAAGAGCTTCTACAGCAATTCCAAGAAACTAAACAAGCTATTCTTCGACTCGTGGGACAGAATGTAAGAAACTCTGCTTTTCTACGATTGTGACCCCCTCTACGATTATGACTTCATCTCACCGGGGTATAATTAAGCTCCCTACGTTTAATGGTGAAACCCCCTAGAACATCTACAGAAGCCAGTTTGAAGCGGCTGCAGAAAGTAACGGCTGGAGCAATAAAGAGAAAGCAACAGCTCTTATGCCAGCCTTGTGGGGAAAAGCTTCCGAAATATTGCAAACTATACCGATTGAGAAGCAGCGCAACTATGAAGCAGTAGTATCATCCCTAGTCAATTCCTAAAGCAAGTATATCAGAGCCAATTAAAATCAAGAATGCAAGGAACATTCGAGACTCTGCAGGAGTAGAGATATAGAGAGACTGGTCAGATTTTCCCATCGAGATGTACAGGAAAAATTCAGCCATCAGCTGTGTGTGAACAGTTTAATCGATAGGGTGAAGGACACGGAAATGCAACAAGCGTTGAGACTGAGACGTCACGAAACATTAAAGGATGTTCTTGTTTATGCTCTGGAGTTTGAAGCAGCAAAAAATGCCTCCCGCCAGTATCGCAGGGTCCATAATGTAAGGATGGTGTCGGAAGAGGAAAAGTTGATCTAAATCAAACCTTATTAGCCATAAAAGAAGTTTTGGACCACTTGAAGAAAGGTTCAACAACCAATTACAAGAAGGATTGGCCAAAATGTTTCAACTGTCGACGATAAGGTCATCTTAAGCTTGACTACTGGTCTCGATCAAGATTGGAGGATAGGCGGAACTGGCATTACACTGCATGCCCTAAACAAATGAGTTCAGAAAAACTCTGCTTAGCCAATATAATGGGCCGTCCAAGTAGATTCACTGTCGATACGGGAGCTACACGAACGATAATCAGAGCTAACGTTTCTGACCAGCGAAACTGCAAGATTATCTCACGTATCCCCGTTCTGAAAACACCACTTAAGAAGAATTCCAAGTTTTGCGAACGCCAAGTAACAAAAGACAGATGGTGCATAGCCGATGAAGAATGTGCGAGTGTAGCACAAGAAAGTATTCGGCAGATTATGGCTATACCTGATAATAAATGTGGGAACATTACACAAGAAAGTGTTCAGCAGATTACGACTACCCCTGATGACGTATTAACGAAGAACAAGGTGAAAGACGCACAAAGTCAGGATCCAGACCTGAAGCTAATCCGAAAATGGTTCAACGAAGTAGCAAGGCCGCAGTGGCAAAAGGTCGTGCTCAAAGACCTTCATGATAGCCGTTCCGGAGGACACTTTGGAGTAAATAAGACATTGGCCAAAGTATGTGAAAGATACTACTGGCGAAACTGTGGTGCAAGCGCTGTGATATATGTTTCTCGAAGAAGGGTCCTAAAACGAGGCTAAGGAGAGTCCACGATTTTGCCAGGTCAAAACTGCAGATGACAAGTGACAGGATAAAGGTCAGATTTGACAGAACGTCGACGCCAATATCCTTTAAAGAAGGCGATGCAGTATAGTTATACCAACCACAGAGAAGAAGAGGATATTACCCTAAACTACAACAACCTTGGGAGGGACCTTATTTGGCAAAGAAGAAAATTAACAAGCTAGTCTATAGGATCCAACTGTCACCGAGAAGCAAACCGAAAGTACTGGAACATTCGATTCTAGAAAACTTGTCCTTCTAGATGTAATTTCAGAGACGTTCTAGAAGGAATTAATTCTATATATAAGGACCGCTTTTGGCGAAGAAAGGACAGTTGTTACGGTAATATGTAGTTGGCGATAAATAATAGTGGTAATTGTATTAGTTGGCGATAAATAAGAATTGTAATTGTAATAGCTGGCGAAAAGTGCGAATTTTTGTACGCGATATTTTAAAGACGCTATTCAGTAATTGTGACTGTATTAAAGTTGTCTAAATTAGTTTAAGAAATTGTTATTTAGTTGTGTTTACCCATAAATTGTAAAGTTTGTCTGCTGTTTATCACTTATCCCAAATCCACGAAGGAAAAGTTATAACAATATTAATATTTTATGACATAATAATTACCACAAAAATTTCTATCTATATATTTAATTTATTAATAACTACATTTTAATAGTTTTTCTAACAATTTTATTTGAAGGTGATTTTTGTGTCAAACCGGAGTTAAACAAGATTGTTAATTAACACCTCTTCATACCGAATTAATATTTTGTTTATTTTAGTTTAGTATAAAATAAAAACCAACTGTATTACTTTATAAGGTAATTTTTAGTGATAAAGATGATACTGGGGCTTCATAATCTGGTAAGTTTTTAAATTTTACGTTTTAAATATTAAAACAATACAATTTTTATTAATTTAATTATTTGCCACAACTCTCATAAGATTTTTAAAATTAAGAAATTACATAAAAGAAAAATAAAAAGAAACTTATATCCGGTAGGAATTAAACTAGGTATCTCTATCTATATCCGATTGATAGGTACATCTGTGTACAAGCGGTTTAACGCGCTATCGGCTAAAGCTAGAGATCGGATGAAATATTTTGTCAATTTTTTGGTATTGTCATTTCTTGTTTTTCTAATTTCTATATATCAAAAACACAACACAATCTTTTACAAAATTTAAATTTAAATCCAAAAGTACAAAAAAATTTGACACTTTTTAAGAGAGTGTTGTTATCTAGGTACATAAATTTAAGTATATCGTTTTATTTCGCTTAAAATTTTGAAAAGTTAATTTGTATTATCCATCAATATAACCGAGTTAGGCAGTACCTATGTTGTGTAAAAGTTGTTCATTGAGACATTTATGAGACAATTTTCCATTCATATCTTGGTGATAATCAGCAGAAGTGTATACTTTTTGTCAACAATTGACACATACAACTTCAAAACTATGAGCGAGCGGCCTTTTACTATTTCGCACATACAATACCTAGTTTTCAAATTTCATTTTTACTTAAAAATTATAATAAATTTCTATATACAACTAAATTTTCATTTTTTTATTCAACGATCAACAATTGACAAATTCAACTTAGAGAAGGCAGTCTTTTACTATATAGCACATAAGATCCTTGCTACGTATTTATTATCGAATAAACTTAATAGTTCTGTATTGTAAATGTCTTACAATTTCTTCTTATTTCTTCTTTTTCCGTACACCACTTAAAATGCATAATCTTGCATTTAAAGAAGTATTTTTATTAAAATTGTTTTTTAATATTTAACTTTTTTCAGATTTCGCTAATTTTATTAGCAACAATTTTCTTGACAACAGTGGCGGGTTTACCACAAAGAAGTGGTAGAGGTCAGGGCGGTGGTTCCGGTGGACCTGGAGGTAGAGGTTCTGGTGGATTTGGAGGAAATAACGGATTTGATGGAGGATATGGACAAGGCGGAAATTATGGACAAGGAGGTAACTATAGACCAGGTGGAGGAGGATTCGGAGGTGGACAAGGAGGTAATTATGGACAAGGAGGAAATTCTAGACCAGGTGGAGGAGGATTCGGAGATGGACAAGGAGGTAATTATGGACAAGGAGGAAATTCTAGACCAGGTGGAGGAGGATTCGGAGGTGGACAAGGAGGTAATTTTGGACAAGGGGGAAATTCTAGACCAGGTGGAGGAGGATTCGGAGGTGGACAAGGAGGTAATTATGGACAAGGAGGAAATTCCAGACCAGGAGGAGGAGGATTTGGAGGTGGACAAGGAGGTAATTTTGGACAACAAGGAAATTCTAGACCAGGTGGAGGAGGATTCGGAGCTGGATTTGGACAGGGAGGTGCACAAATAGGTTTACGCAAATAGTCAGGCAAAATTTTTATCTGAGAACTGTATAAATAAATAAATCTATAATTCGTTTAAAACTTTTTTATAACATAACCCCTAAATAGAAAATTAAAACCTTAAAATGTAGAATAACTGTAAAAAATAAATATATTGAAAAATTTAAAATCAACAATGAAAATGACATTTTCAATTTTTTAAAGATTCTTGCCAACTAAATTAAGTACTAGAACGCCAGAGAAGGTAGCGTAGTTGCATTAACATATATTTAAACAAACAATTCTTCCTTAATTAAGTAAATTTAGCTAGAGAATTAGATTGAATTTTAGATAGGTCTTTAAGCTGTTAGAAATGTCTATACTAGAAGGCCACCGTAAGGTGGCGCATTTGACATTTAATATATTGAGATGAATTATGATTCTATGATATATATATGATATGTAAAATTAAATATAAAATGATTAAAAAGAATATTCTTGATCCCAGAAAAGAGTTCAAAGCTTTGATATTTGCATAATTTAGTGTCATTTTTCAGTATATTAAAAAATTATTCTCTTCATTCCTAAAAAAAGAAAAAATAAAATAAGAAAGATGAATTAAAACTTAAATATTAAAATACATGCGTTGGTTTAAAATAATTTAATTAGTCGAATAAATAATGGAATACTTACTTTTAATAGATTGTGTATAAATTTTCACTTCCATAATTTCCATATTTATTATTTTCATATTTGTCATTTATAAAATTAATAAGAAATTGAGAAATTCTAAAAAAATTAAATTTATATTAAAACATAATAGAAAATAAAATTTATAATTTTTGTTAGAAATCTAGTATGTAAGGTTATAATACAAATTTGCGAAATAATGTTATAAATCTAGTATGTATGATGGTAGAAATTGTTAAAGAAATTAAGATAAGTAATCTAGTAGGGCTGATTTGTTTTATTTGTATAGAATCAAGTTTGTTTTGGAAAAATTTATATAGGATTTAGATGGTTAGTGATAGGCTTTTGTTAGCTTGTTGATTTTGGAGATTGTTGCTCTTTCCCTTGATCTTTTGAAGAGAATGGTTGTAATAAATGTTATGCAGTATTAAAATTGAGTTTTTTGATAAAATAATAAGTTAAAAGAGATTTGAATAATATAATATTGGTACTAAAGTTGAATGGAAGGAGTTTGTACGAGTTTGGTAAGAAGAAAGATTATTTAAAGTTATTTTAAAAGATTGAAAAATTTGACGAGAAGAGATATTGGACTAGAAAGAATATTTATCATTGCTAAGAATATTTAATCATCAGGTTAAGAAGAGAAGTATTGAAATAGATACTTACCAGTTCTAAATATAGCAGTTTTTCTCAAGAATTAAAGAAAGTTCTTCATTTATATGGTTTGAGCAGTTCTTATATGGTAGAAGGCTTGGAGAATTGAATTAGCAGCAGTTATACGGTATTTTAATATAAAAATAAATAATTGTGTGTTTAATTTCTTGTTGTATAAACTATATTCATTTTCACTTTCATATAAAAAATAATTTTGCACATCACTAGATTTAAGAACATTTAGAATTTCTTATTTTTACTTTAAAATTTGATTAAAACAATAACTTTGCACATTCACAGTCACAAAATATTAATTTAGAAATTTTGAAGGTTAAGTTCAGTTAAAAATCGATAATCCACGCGACCACGCGTATGTTCTTACCATTGGCGTTCCAAATAAAGTATTAAAATTAAATTAAAATTAAATTAAAATTCTGTTTATAATAAAATTAAGAGTTAAATTTCAAGAATTATTTTTTCTAAATTTTGAACTCTGCTCTGGAGGTAAGAGTAGCACGGGCAATATAAAATATATATTTGGAATCATATATAAAAGTCATTTACCTTAATTAAAATATCTTATAAAAAGTTTAAATTTAATTAAAAAGGAAAAATTTTAAATTATAGCATATATACTTATAAAATAAATACTGAGCAAGTTATATATGTTATAATATTTTTCAAAACACTCCAAAATACAACCACAAAAACTGTAAAAACCTGGAAACCAATAATAAAAACGACAAAACAATTAAATGGATATATAACCGTGCGACTTTTTTCTGTTCGGTTGACTACATATGCCTATGAAGGAACAGCGGTATGTTAACGTAGAGGCCATCCAAAAGGCTTCGACGACCATTTTGAAAAACATCCTGGTCAATAAGCTGATACCATTATTTGAAACAGTTGTGGAACGTGAAAATTGCTGAATTTACCCTGCAGCAGACTAGTTTGACTAAAATAAATTCCATTAGCAAAAAAAATTATTTGTTTATTTTTTCTTTCTTAGTCCTGATTACTTTGTTACAGACCCCGTAAATACCTAAATTAAATCTACGCTTGTTGTAGGAAAATTATTAAGGTTATAAATATTAATCAACTAGATAAAACATATATTTATTTATAAATATGTGTTATTAAACTTAATCTACTTTTTGCTAATATGAAAATATCTATTTATTAAATTTAAACTAATTTTTTATTATATTGCAAAATACAGGTACAAGAACTTTTAATTTTTTTATTTAAAACACTTTTCGTTTGTTTTCTACTACATATTAAATTATAAAATAAACTAATACAAGTTTAATATGTCTTCATAATAATCGTATCTATTTAGAAGTAAATATCCTATTTGGAATTTGGCATCAATAGTAATACATTACAAGCAGTCCTCGACATACGTCATTTTTATGCGGTATAAATCCCGGTTTTCATTACATACGAGAGCGGTCTAGGACAAAACGGCCATATAAGCGCCGGATAAGACAAAGAGTCATAAGGCCATAAGAGCGCCGGATAAGATAAATAGCCATAATGCCATAAGAGCGCCGGATAAAACAACACCATATTGTTTTAGTCCAGGATATGACGGTTTTCTGCTAGCAATTCAGGTCGGCACTGTTTTGTCTCAGAAGAAAGAACTATGAGACATGGAGTTCCCCAGAGTTTAGTCCTGGGACCCCTACTTTTTCTTGTATATGTTAATGATCTGACATCATCATTACAATAGAGTGAGGCAGTAGCGTAGCGTAGTGGGGGCGGAGGGGGCGCCCCGCCCCGGGCGGCACTTTTTAACGGGCGGCAAAATTTCACAGTAAATAATAAAAATATTCGAACCATTTCATATTTTTATCGCAACTACTTTGGACCGATTGTAAAGAGCACGGAATTTTTCATTTACTAAGTAGAATTCAGAGGGTCCCCTTCCTTTGAATGGTATTTAGTAGCGACTACTGGTAAAACAATCTATTTTGACTAGCAGGGATTCCCTGTATTTTACAATTGTAAGGAGAAAGATTTAGTGATCGAGTGTCAGATGTAGAGATGGGCGTTTTCCGATTTTTTTAGTAATGATGTTCATCGTTATTTAAAATTTAAAAACGCTCATCTCTAATCAGATGTCCATTTCACATTTACTTACGTTTCGTAATCCAAGTTACGCTGTAGGCTGGGCGCAAACGCTCGGTTTTCTGATTCGTTTCAGGATCAGGAATTCAGATTCTGAAACCTGAATGCTTCATTTACATACAAAATGTTCAACAAGACGCACACGTCCTAACCATTTCCGAACGAAAAAAAACCCGACGTTCGTTTCGGAATTCATTCCATGCGTTTGGGTCGTAAGCCGGCTCGCACACCCGAGCAATATGCAACTGGCAACTAGCTACATGCAATAAGCAATATTATCGCCAATGTGTTTTTCCATTATATTTTTGTTGATCTCGCACACTGACGCAATACGATATCGCTATCGCCTTTCTAGAGCAACATATGTTGCTAGCAACACGATGTACCGGTTGAAAAGCAACTATATCGCCCATAATTTGCCAATATTTCGTTTATCAAGCAGTGTTAGATCATTAAGAGTTTTTTGGAGAACCAAAACCGAACCTTTTGGTTAGATGACGACGAGAGGCATCGTCTGATGTATCAAGACGGCGATTTTAAAAGTGTGTGAGATGCGTCTTTAATTCTTGAGCACATATACTGGCTCCATGTTTACTCAACGCTTCAAATGCTGGATTAATCAAATATAGTCTCCTTTTTCTTTTCTTTCTCAAAACTTGCCACAAAATAATCACTTCATATTCATGAGACGACAGTTTCAACAAGTGATTTTTTATTGCTTTGGTATGCGAAGTACAACAAAATATGTCGCCTGTTGCTTATTGCATGTTGCTTGTTGCTAGTTGCTTATTGCTCCGGTGTGCGAGCCTCCTAAGAACGGAAAAACCTAATAACGTCGTTTTCTCTTCTTCATATCTAGCGCCAGTAAAAGTGCAATAGCAATCAATTCATTGTCGTCGTCAATTAATGCTTTCAAAGCAACGTCCCTATTTGAACTGACAGTATAAATTCCTAATACAAAAAAACGGATGTATGCGCTAGGCACACGGAATTCCGAATCTGAATTCCTTATTCGTAAACCGAATCAGGAAACTGAGCGTCTGTGCCCAGCCGTAAAACTGTAATTTTTGTGTAAATAAGTACATAAGTGTAGTGGTTGTATAGTAATTTCTGGTGGTTGTGATTGAACTTTGTAAAAAAATATTTTTTCACCTACGTGAAACTAAATTAAACTGTGTAAGTATAAAATACCTAAATTTGCGCCAATATTTCGTAACGTGTGGGGCTGCCATAAGTAGTTGAAGTACATTTCTTTTTTGTATTATAACCATGATTGTAAAACTTAAATAAACTTTTATATTTAAAGTTTTACCTGTAGGTATAATGAAAAATAATAATGACTGTTCTTCTCAAAAAATGTCTAGAATTAATTAAGTATGTAATGTGTAATATACATCAAATTGAAATACCTAAATAAAAGGGCGGCAAAATTGTCTTCCGCCCCGGGCAGCAGACACCCACGCTACGCCAATGGAGTGAGGTGACATTGTACAAGTTTTCTCTTGCGATCTAAAGAGTGTGATGTGCTAAAAGAGTGGATGCAGCACGGTACTGAAAGTCTTAGGGCCAATCGACTTAGCCTGAACTTATCAAAAACAGAACAGGTAATCTTCTCACTAAGACCGCATGATGCGGCTGATAATCCGTAACAGGTCACGTTTTTGGGGATCCCAAACTCACTTTTGAATGTCATGTCAACAACTTGTTAAAGAGGGTGACTGCTGGAATTTTTGTACTGCGAAGTTTGTCTTGGATTGCTGATCTGAGCGTATGTCGTATTGCGTATCATGCGCTTGTCCATGCAATATGTGTTTAGGGCTGCTGGCCTGGGACCACTCAGCTCATATCTCTGTGTTTGGTGTCCAGCGAAGGGCAATCAGAGTTTTGGCTCGAGTTAGACATCGTGATGACGCGAGTCCACATTTTAAGAACTTAAATATTCTAACACTACCCGGTCATTATATATATGAGTCTTTGATCTATGCGTATGAAAATTTGGATAAATATGGTACTATGCTGGAACAACATACATAACTATGACACAATAGATCACAGAGTGATCTCTGCATAAGGTTTCTTAGGCTCTTGGAATACAATCTTACATTATGAGATATAAGATTGTTATAACTGGCCTAACAAACGGTACGTACGACGACTGCCTGTTTTTATTAATCAGGAAAAATCCAGTGATTTAATAGTGTGATAAATTCTATATTACTTCGTTAAAATTTACACATCAACAAAAAATTGCAAAATCTACAATTGGTGATGCATTCATTTTAAGTGTTTTTTTTTATAACAATTACATATGCCACTTATTCACTTATTTTATAAAAACATACAAAGATTAATTTAAACTGCCGCCAGCAGCATAACAATTATTTATATTTAATTATTAATTATTATAATTATTACTAGAAAATGAATACTGTTGGACCCGTTTCCCCAAAAACCAAAATAGAGTTAAACAAAATTTCTGAAAATAAAAGTAATAGTAGTAGTGGCGACAAGTTTTGGATTTTCGTTTTTTTTAACTTCCCGCTAAAAAAAATTAATTTTTTTTTTAAAATCGGGAAGTTATTGGTTTCACCCCGTTTTTCGAAAATCGAGTTTTCATCGGATCTCAACGTTTTGAGGTCTTAGGAACCTCCCCTGACTATTTTTACGAGGGTGTCTGTATGTCTGTATGTACGTGTGGATGTGTGTGTGTGTGTGTGGATGTATGTAAACCTCTTATAACTTTTGAACGGCTTGATTGATCGGAATGAAATAAAAAGCATTCCAAAGAGTTCCATCTAACTTAGATTCCCTGTAAGTTTGAACCGATTCGAGCCGGTAGATTTCGAGTAATTTCAAAATAACCGAAAAAAACAATTGGTAAAAATGATGTTTTTTGAGCATATCTTTTTGGCTATTGCATCGATCAATTTCATAACCTAATCAGCTCTCAAGCTTAAAAAGCCACGTCGAATGCCGTTTTGCAAATTAAAATCGGTTGATTCGTTCGTGAGATATCGTTGTCGAAAAATGTCAAAAAAGTGTTTTTTTTTTCAATAACTTAGAGATTATTTGACTAACCAATTTTGCACTTCCGGTAACGTTTTTAGGTCTCAAAAGACTGCGTCGAATGCCATCTTGAACATCAAAATCGAATAAACATTTCAAAAAAAGTCAAAAACGTCAAAATACGTCACGTTACTATAGCTTTGCGGTTAAAACTAGCGGGAAGTTGCAAGGATGGCCTTTAAGGTCAACGTCTTTTCGAATTTTTTTTTTTGTATAAATTACCCATAATTTCTTTAATAGTTTTTTGAGTTTTTCACTTCTTTTATTTGTTTAAATATTTCTATCTGTAGTTTGTTTACATTTTTTTTTAATTGACTTTATTTTACAATTTATAACAAAAATAAGAAAACTTTTTTAAATTAAATTTATATTTTTTTGTAATTACGGCAGGCTTGGATAAGATAGGGATTTTGCTGCGTGAACGAACTGAAAATAATGTAATAGTAAAAACCGTAACAATAAAACCGTAACGCCACTATATCTAGTAGGCAGGTTACCGCTAGCCTCCACACAACGCAAGCCTCTACTCAGTGTTCAGTATACGATAGACAGTTATGATATAATTTTTAACTGTCACCGAAACTTTCTTGAAAGTGTTTATAAAAAATATAATAGTTATAATGAATCAAGTAAAAGATGATCTTCTCATTACAGAATCTCCTAACGAAAGGTAAGTTTAATAATATAATATAAACATTGTAAACAATATAGAAATATCCAACGATGTCAACTTTTGTGATGTCCTATAAATTAATGAAAATAATTGGTTTTTAAATGTAAAATGTGTAAATTATGTTGTGATATTTTATTTAATTGGATTATCTACACCTGTTACTAATGTTAATCTCAAAATTTATAATAAATTATTAATATTAATATCATCAAAATTTATGCAGTAAATACATAAAAATGATTTGACTAGCGTATGATAACTCTTCACGATTGGATATCGTTGGAGGATCGAATACGCGGAATGGTAATTTTTTTTTAGTTTTTTTCCAGTGTTAAACAAAAAACTATAAATATTATTTTAACTTTAAATAAAATTAATTTAATTATCTTATTCCGATCATAATCATAATAAAAATTATATCTTTAGAGAATTTATTGATATATAAGCTGCCCAGACGAAAAGTACAAATTATAAAAATATGTACAACCAAAAGAAATGTAATTATTAATCTATAACGTAGTATAATCCAAGGCTTGGAGGAGATAGGGATTTTGCTGCGCGATCGAACTGAAAAAAATGTAATAGTAAAACCGTAACAAAAATCTATGGAATAAAACCGTTAAATGAGACGTGCGCAGGCGCTACAGTCGTATACACAAGCGAGTAGTGTCGATTCTACGTTAGCCGAAGGAACTTAGTTCCTACCTGGTGTCCCACGAAACCATTATAACTTGTTTTTTAATATTTTAATTCTTATTTTACCGATCTTATGAAATTAAAAAAAAAATTACCATTTCTTGACTTTTTAACATTTTTTTTTATTTATTTTTTTAAGGTCCTTTTTCCCAATTTTTCATGACTTTTAGGATTTTTCCACAATTTTTTTCTGATTTTGACAATTATTTGTATTTATCGATTTTTTTTTTAAACTTAATATTCTTTTGAATATTGGCGTTTTTTGCAAAATTTTTCTTATTTTATTTTTTTTTTTATAATTTTCTACAATTTTTTTTATTTTTAACAACCTTATTAATTTTGCCTTTTTCTATATTTTTTTAGTAGATATGTTTTTTTTACACATTTCCTTAATTTTTTACATTTTTTCACAATTAGAAATTTTTTTTATGAATTTTTAACTGTTTGGTAATTTTTTATAAATTTTAAAATTTTTCAAATTTTTTTGATGTTTTTACAGTTTTTTTTATTTGAGAAATTTTAATTTTATTATTTTTCAATTTTTTATAATTTTACAATTTAATTTCTTGCCTTTTTCTATATTTTACAATAATTCTATTTTTTAAATTTCTATTTGGATTTTTTTGTGGTTTTGCAATTTTTAATTTTTCATAATTTTTAACTATTTTTTCAGTAACAATTTTGTTAATAAATTAATATTTTTTACAATTTTCATGAGTTTTTTACCATCTTTGACAGTTTCTTCACTATAAGACGATATTTTCCCAATTTTCTACATTTCCGTAATTTTTTATATATTTTTATAATTATTAGTTCTCAATTATCCAATTAGTGTATTATAATTTATTATATTATTATTAATATTTAAAAGTTTAACATGTCAATGTTTATAAGCTACTGTTAATTAATTTACAACTTATTTTCAGAAACTTTGTTTTCGTCTTGTTTACATACTAAGGCACTTCTTCACACCCTTCAATATTTGTATAATAATATTTATAAAGTTTATAAAAATATCCTTACTTCTTAACCATTCTATCACAATTTCTTTATATACACAATGTAAGTAATTTAACAAAAATATTTCTACATCTATCATGCTTTTAAATCTAGAAGGAAATTAAATTTCCAATAAAAAAATGTCCAATTTTTTTAGTCCTAGAATCAATTTCTTGTTTAGAAATATTTTTATTAAACACAATATTAACGAACTATCCCTTCCAGAAACCAAACTAAATATGACCTTCAATTTCTATTCCCGGATTAACAGGTACACCATTCTGTACTACACCATTCCCTATACCCTTAGCATGTCCATTTGCCATGTGGTTTACACCATTACTAACACTTTTACTAATAGTTTCTATAGGTTCATCTTCAAGATCTTGAAGAAGGGTATCTTGTCTTGCGTGTCCATTTGATATTGTATTACCATTAGGTAGGTGTCCATTAGGTAAGTTTCCATTAGGTAAGTTTCCATTAGATATATGACCATTCTGCCCTACCATTGATTTTTCTCGAGTTTGGTCTTTGAGGTACTCTATGTGTTCTTTTACTACATTTTTGAAGTCTTGCTGAACTGGGGCTGCATCTGTGTCGCCATCCACCTACGATACCAATGAAAGGTAAACAAATATATTTTTGCTCATACAAACAGAACTGAGTCAGGTCTGGCTTTGTATCTTAAGACAAGGTTAGCTAATCTCTATGTCAAAGATATTAATTAAGTAATTTTAAGACTCTATGCTATAACAATAATGGAAACTAAAACTAAGGAGAAGTATTGGTTTTAAAAGCCAATAAAAACTTATGCTGAAAATGAATATGTGATTGTTCAAAAAGAGATTGATAGATTTATATTTAGAGGGACAATAAAGTACTAAATAGCTCTAATCGGCATGTAACGTTTTACATTCGATATGGGAGATTTATGAAGAAATTACTTACAATTGTTAGTCTTCCAATGCTATCCATTGCTCGTAACATCGGTAAAGAAGATTGCCTAAATATTTCAAGCCTTCTTCTAAATGCTGTAACGCTATCGTCCAAACGACCTCTTCCTAGTTGCAATTTTGAACAGTCCAGTAAAATGATTGCAGGTTTTTGTTTAAACTAAAACCAATAAACATATCTTAATTGAAATTGAATAAATACACTTATTAAGCAATAAATTAGATATTAGACAGTTAAAAATCAATTTCTTCATCAGTAAAATTATTTTCGTTTCTTAATAACCATTTTTATAACAAGAATGTAATTTATAAACCTTAGAAAGCCGAAAATACAATTTATTCGTCAAGTACACCAAATAAGTCGCAGTGACTGAAACAGGAAAATTTGCCTCCCTCTGGAAATATAGACATCTGTATTTTAAGCAGGTGTATATGTCATCTCCTAATATGTAAGAAAGAGTTTACAAATCTAAGGGATCAACATATGCACGGATATTCAAGCAGCTATTGGTGCTCTAAAGACCCTTAAAATGGTCTCCAGACTAGTACACGACTACCCAGTAGAAGTCGGTAACCTGGCGATACGTAACAGTACCAAACTAGTTTGGGTGCCAGGGCATAGAGAAATACAAGTCAATGAGCAGACTAATAAACTTGCTGAAAAAGGATAAGCCACAAAATTCTACAGGCTAGAACCAGCTCTAGTTGTATTAAAAAGTACGGTCCAGAGTTCGTAGACAACAAAACACATCTTTGGCCAAGCACACAATAGAAAGTGAAGTAAAAAGACATGTGCTAAAATAAGTAAAACACTGCGCAAAACTAACAGCTATATGTTATAATAACAGAATTCTTTAGATTCTATAGATGCTATGCACCTATCAAGCGACACTTATTTAGTGGAAATCAAAACTGCAGATTATGTGGCAGGAAACATAAAGCAGTTAAACACATACTATACGATGGTGAGGCACGGATTTGCCGAAGACATACAATTTTTGGAGACTTTAAAATGTCTCCACAAACATATGGCACCCATTCTTTAGACAAATTAGTACCTAGTGGGTACGAAGATCCTAGAGTGGATGACATGAACCAATGAAAGAAGTACAATAAGCCTAACTAGGCTTCCAATAATAATTAAAGATATAGATCCAAATAAGTAGGAGTCAAATTTGTTTTTGAAAATGTTAATGCTTTCAAAATCTATTATTTCGTTAGGTTAACTGTTCCAAATATCAAAAATTCTATTAATCGAACAGCTATATCTGTTATAGGTTTAGAAAGCTTCCTTCTTAAGTTTGAATGATGTCCTCGAAGTGAGTCGTCAGAATTAAGTGAAAACGCTACTTGAAGATTACCCACATTGTATTCTATACTCGGGAAGAAAAGGATTAAGTAACCTTTCTGGAAATATTCTAAGGTTTGCGATAGATAATCTTTCTTCATAAGTGGCCAAAGAAAAGGCTAGCTGCGCGTCTTTACACTAACATTTCTGGATCACGAACTAAATCCAGATGCCACGAAGAATCATATTTACGGATGGGTCAAACAAAACACTTGCATAGTCTACAATAGGTTTCGAGAGATGCTCAAGAAAAAGTTTTTTGAACAAGAAACAGTTTGAGTTTGCCCGTTTACATACATGAGAAACATGTCCACATCATGTCCGAGTTCACTATCAGCCATAGATCCAATAATGGAATATAGTTGTTGCAGATAAATTTTTCAAGATGACTCACGACACACTTATTAATATTCAAAAGAAGTATGACAGCTACAAGTTTGAACACCATTCTTGAATATTGTCGAGATCAGACTAAAAACTGTTTGGATTTCCATAGGTTTTTGAATCATCAGCTTACGAAGACTATTTGGTGGATAGATTGTATTGGTAATCACTGGAATATGCAACAAATAATAGAGGCGGATTCTCGTGGGACACCGCTCTTTTCTCAAAGAGTTCTTGTCAACTCTGACCTTAAGAAACCGATTTGTGAAAAATGTAGAAACCCATTTGTTAAGCGTACCTCTTATAACGAGATGTTCTAGCCTTGGTAGGAGTCTACGCTTTGAGACTTTTTTGAAGACCTTATAAAAATCAAGATAGATAATCGAGTTCTTTAGACCAATCAGTGCAATATGATAGGTTTGTTAAGGTTGACCTACCCTTCATAAAGCCATGTTGATAGTTAGGAATCTTCTTTTCCCGTATCAAAAAGTCCATAATTTTTTCATAAACAATGAATTTCATTATTTTAGAGACGATTGGTGAAAGACTTATGGGACGGTAATTTCTGGCATAAAATCTATTGCCTTTTTTAAAGGGTGGGCTCACTGATGCCAATCTCGACAGTAGCGATTTACAGCTTTTCGAGTAAGAATACTTCATAGCCAAAGATTAAGATTAAGAACGCAATGATAAATGTGTAAGACGCACACTTTTTATTACCAAATATTTCTACAATCTTTCTTTTCCTCTTACCATGATAAACCCAAAACTTTCCTATTGAGAAAATTGCTTTTGTATTTTTAGAAGAAACTTCAAGGTGTTTATTGTTTGGACAGTTCTTAGCTTTTAAATGTACCAAAAGCTCAAAGGAGCAGATTTCAATGTTGTGTTAGTTTTTTCCATTTTTCTACGAAAACATCGATTTTGATTCATATTTGTATTAAACCATGTAATAAACCAAGTAAGCCTCGTATATAATAAACGTTAAACATTAACTTATAATTTCATTGGAACAGCAAACAGAGTTAATAAAATATTCACCGCATTTTCCAAGGACATCACCGATAAATACCCACTAGAAAATGTAAGGATATAAAATAACAACGAATTGTGTCTGTTCTTGGATATATTTAATTTGGTAACTAACATAAAAAAACGTTTAATATGACATTCTGAAAATGATGGATTATGTTGTAATAGGTTAGGGTGGGCAAACAGCAATTTTTAGGTGGTGGTCTTTTATTGCATTTTTTTTCTAACTACTGACCCAAAATGAAAGAAAAAATATAAGGTTATTAAAATTGAGACTTAGAATTTACTATTTTCTTCAAAAACTAGCTTTCACCCACGACTATCTTTTGCGTCAAAATTTAGATAAGAATATTTCTTGATTTTATGGCCATCGCATATAATATCATAACCTGCACCCTTTGATTGATATGCACTACAGATTTTTTTTTAGTATTTGCACTTACCCTACTTTCAAAATCAGAAACCTGTGTCATTTCTCTAGGGTACCCATCAAGAATCAATCCCTCTTTAGCCATATTATCAACCATTATCTTTTCTACATGTTTCTGAATCATATCTTCCGGTACCAACTCTCCATTACTAATACAATCTCGTAACTTTGCAACTTCTTTGTTTTTCTTAGCATCAGGTTGGTCTGCAATGGCTCTTAACATTTTTCCAAGACTGACATGTTCCCAACCGAATTCGTTAGCTACACTTGCACAAAGAGAAGCTTTATTACTTCCAGGTCCACCGATCACCCAGAGAACTGGAGGATAGGCCTTGGTGGGTGATCTGAATGTTGGTGATGTGCTGGGGTTGACCGATATTACTCTTGTTTTGGGCCGTTCTGGAGATTGTTGAAGGTGGTTGTTTTGTGGTAGAGGTGCTATTTGAGACGATGATTGAGACGGCTGCAAAAAAATGATATGAGTAGATACGTATATTGTCACATTCGGTTATAAGGCAGTTTTACCCAACATATTAATTCTTCTGTTTTTAATTTATAGTGTACTCAATTTTTTCATTTTCTTTAAGAAAATTCTAAATTGTTACCTAAATGAGACGTGTATGCAAAATTTTGAGCTTAACGGGAAACCAGGAATTAGATCAAATGCTGGGCTATTAGAGCAACACAAAATATATACAAGAAAAACTAAACTTTTTATCATTGTTTACAGTACATAATGAACCATTGAAAACAAACCAGTTCTTTACCTAGCTTATGAAGTTTCCCTAGGAGTCTTAGTGAAAAGAAGAGATGGTTAGTCATCAGGGACAATATAACGTTTCTTTTTCTAACGGCTTTATTCATATAAAGGTTATTATAATTTATTTTACAGAAGTCTCATCCTTAAGCACGTGACCAAAACCTCTTCTTTTGTTTCTAAGAATATACCTACGTTTTTTACATTAGAATGCAACAAAAACCGTTGCGACTACGAGAATAGATTTGTGACAATATGATATTTTGTTCCTATTTAACATCCCAATTAGTACTTTTATTGTTACTTGGTTTTATAAAAATATACTATCCTTTTCTTGTTCAGCTGGCTTAATTTGATTTCCCCGCCCGTTACTGACCACCATAACATCTTAAATCCACGACTCGCTCTCCACCTACCCCCTGAGTGCCGTCCACAATTAGTGACCTTTTGAGTCTCCGTTTCGGTTGTAACGTTTACAACGTTATTTTTGGCCTGGCCTATGGACTATTAATTTTTATAATTTGTGGGTTATTGGAGTCGACGCGTAGACTTTATCTTTGTTGAGAAGGGGAATATTTAGTTCGTACATGAGAAGTGTTGCTATTTTAATTCTTTTCATTTTGTGCTTTTAAAGCAATCAGTTTCTTCTCACTACCTTCTCCCTTCGGGCCATTGCCAATTTGTGAAGGGTCCATAGTGAGGGCTTTTTGATCCGAAATTTTTCATCTGGACAGTAGACACCAAAGTCAGATTGTTGTTCACTACTAGAGTCACTCCTCCAAAAATTTTCAATTGGGAGAAAAGTTTCTTTGAATAAACAATTTAACACTGATTCTCTTTTTTATTTGTATGTCTGCTACACGATAAAGAGGTCTCACAGACCCCTACAAGATAAGATACGATACGATAATAAGGTCACACAGACCCTACAAGATAATAATGTGGTCAACCAGGACCACACCCAAAATGCCCACGGCAAACAACGATAGGTACCCACACTCAAGATATAACAAAATTCCCTATGACCATCTTCCGAATTTTAACTAAAAGAAATGAGAAAAACCAAAATACAGAAATTGAAGGTATACCTACACAAAAAAATTTTTGACTGTAACTTTTACAATCACAAAACAAAGTTAAATAAAAACAGACAAAGGCTTAGATAGCAACGAAAAAAGGACATATTGATAAAACGGTACAAACACATTAAAATCTGCCAAGAAGGGCCCTAACTGTTTAGAAAATTCCGCCTATAAATCAGGAATAATAGAGATAAATTCAAGATAAAGAAATATTTTAAATGTATAGATAACATCGTAAGAGACAATCGGTATAGAAAAATTACTAAATGTGAAGGCAACATTATTGTAAGGTAAAACAATTAAATTGATTAAAGAATAATAATATTTTTCGATAAATAAAATCAGTTAAATTAAAACCGAAATTTACCAATTCGATAGTGGTTAACCTTGAATCAATAGATAATAAAATCCAACAAAATAAAGTAATGGTAAAAAATATTGGATGTTAGTAAAAACAATTTATAAATATTTGAATGTCTGTACTAAATTAATGACAAAATTTAAATTTAATTTAATTTAACGTGAATGTTAGGAAAAAGTTTCAAAAAAAGCAAGAAGACTTTAGTTGGGCGCCAAATTTGTAATGGTTTGCAAATAACTAAATTAAGATTTCGACGAGAGGTTTCATCGGAGATAGTCCGTTGCTGTTCTGATTTCCCGATTAGAAAAGCCGAAAGAAAATTCCTTCCCGTTGCTGTTTTCTAAGTCCACTGCGTAGAAGCTTGGAAAATTCAGCTAGAAGTCTTCCATTGGAAATCAACCTTCTACAGCACGTGCTTAAGATACTCCGTTTTCAAGCCACCGATAAAAAACAAAGATAAGAGAATTAATTAATTTTCGTTAACTGTCAAAATTACTAATCAGAATTTTTAGAAATAAACCATTTTAAACGGATCTAAGTATTTTATTTGTATCTCTGTACTTGGCGCCCTTTTAAAACTTGTTTGGGGAAAATTAGGCAAAACACAGCAGGAAAGTCACGACCCTCTGGAGCTAGCCAAGGGTATTTTTACGTTACACTGTTCCTTTGTATTCATCGATATATGTAGCAATTTTATTTATCAGTTTTATTAACACTTTAGAAAGCGAAAAAAAGTACAAGAAGAATAGACAAGATAATCTTTAGTAAGATAATTTTTTTGCATGATAGAGCGAATGTTTTGTTATATTTCTGTACAATACCAATGACGTGGTACATAAATAATATTTATTCTTTATATATTTTATAAAAATATTTTACTAATTTATTAAAAATTATTGTATTTATTCAAGTGAAAAAGTAAAGTGACATGAAAGCAATTAGATATTATCTGTATTTTATCAGGTATAATTTTTATAATGCTTGAATTTATCTGCTTTATGCATGATATAATGCATTTATAAAATAAATGGCTTTTATGAATTGCTTTTTTTAAATTAAAATTGCATTGCGACAAAACCAACGGTTCAGCATTTCTAGTTATAAACAGTCAGTAGGACAAAGGAATTTATTTAGATTGTAAAAATATAGAATTTTTCTACAATCACTACACAAACTCTGTTTACAATTAAGAGAACCAAAATTGAAGTAGAGGTTAGTGGAAAAGTTTTGAAAGCGACACCTATTAGCCAGTAGATGAATCAAAATCTACCTATACAAGCATTGTATAACTTTATACAATGACTAGCGGCCGCCCGCGACTTTTTCCGCGTGAACTTAAGTTTTTTGCCACCGAATTTCATACAAATTTTTAACCCCTATTTTAAATCCTTAGGAGTGAAATTTAAAAAAGTCATTTCTTAATACACCACTACGTAATAAAAAAAAATATTCTAGAATTTTCAAGTTTCTACGCGTCTATCGACAGTGTCCTGTCGGCCAGAAGCAGCGTGCTATCGCCTCACTGCTCCACACACACCGCACATTAAAGCGCGAGTGGTATTAGACTATTATTATTTTAAAACTACAAAAACTTGCATGCTATATGCATGCAAAATCTCAGCCCGATCGGTTTAAAATTGACAAACTTTAATATAAATTTTCATCGCCTATTTTATCCCCTTAGGGATGGAATTAATCAAAATCCTTTCTTAAGGCATATTTACGTCATAGTAGCTATATGCATGCAAAATCTCAGCCCGATCGGTTTGAAATTGTCAAAGTTTCATACAAACTTTCATTTCTTATTTTATCCCCTTAGGGGTGGAATCAATCAAAATCCTTTCTTAAGGGCTGCCTACGTCATAGTAGCTAAATGCATGCAAAATCTCAGCCCGATCGGTTTAAAATTGACAAAGTTCCATACAAAGTTTCATCGCCTATTTTATCCCCTTAAGGGAGGAATTTATCAAAATCCTTTCTTAAAGGATGCCTACGTCATAGTAGCTATATGCATGCAAAATCTCAGCCCAAACGGTTTAAAATTGACAAACTTTCATACAAACTTTCATCCTGTATTTCATCCCCTTAGAGCTGAAATTTATCAAAATCATTTTTTAAGGGATGTCTACATTATAGTAGCTATATGCATGGAAAATCTTAGCCTGATCGGTTTAAAATTGACAAAGTTTCATACAAACTTTCATCGCCTATTTTATTCCCTTAGGGGTGGAATTAATCAAAATCCTTTCTTAGGATATGCTTACGTTGTAGTAGCTATATGCATGCAAAATCTCAGCCCGATCGGTTTAAAATTGACAAAGTTCATACAAAATTTCATCGCCTATTTGATCCCCGTAGGGGTGGAATTTATCAAAATTCTTTTTTAGGGGATGCCTACGTTATAGAAGCTATATACACGTAAAATCTCAGCCCGATCGGTTTAAAATTGACAAAGTTTCATACAAACTTTCATCCCCTATTTTATGCCCTTGGGGGTGGAATTAATCAAAATCCTTCTTAGCGGATGCCTACGTTATAACATCTACCTGCATGCCAAATTTCAGCCCCATCCATCCAGCGGTTTGGGCTGTGCGTTGATAGATCACTATGTCAGTCAGTCAGTCAGTCACCTTTGAGTTTTATATTATATAGATACAAGACTAGCATCAATCAATGATTTCCTTTTCCCGTTTTTTGTTATTTTATTTTTTTTTATTTTTACGATTTATTTATCGTTTTATCGATTGTGTCCATATTTTTTTCTGATTTTTGATAATTTTATCTTACATTTTACTATATTTTCTCGTTTATTCCTAATTTTTTTACACATTTGTAACCATTTGTTTCTTCATTCTTATTGAATTGACACATTTTTCGTTTTTCGTATATTTTTTTTGCACTACTTTTAGTAGATTTATATCTACTATTCAGCTGGTTCGCAAGTCACGACTTCGGGAAAATTTCACTACAGTTTTTCGTTTTGGGCCCCCCTGACTTCAAAAACACCTTCCGTTCAAAAGTTTATATATATATATATTGATATGGATTTTTCTACATGGTGCACATTCTTTCAGTGAAATGTTGGAACGTGTTCATGATTTTTAAATCGGTTGTCTTGATGAAGTATTTTTTTGTTTGAATTGTTTTTGTTTAGTTTATAGATGTTATGTTGTTAGGATTATTATAAGATTGTTGATTGAATTGTCAAAGATTGAAAAATTTTAAAAAGTCAGTAAAATAAATAAAGTTAAAATTTTTATAGAATTTGATTAATAATAGAATGAATATTAATACTTAAATTAAAATAAAAAGACTAGAAGAAAAATATCATAAGAAGAGTTTATAAATAAGTAAAAATAAAATTCTTGGACATAAACCAGAGAAGATAGCAGGTACAGAAAAGCAGTGAGGTCAGGGCTGGAAATTGGTAGGAGGAGATAAAAGGCAAGAAATAGAAAGTATTGGAGCAGAAAGAAGCAGCGAATAGGAAGAAATCAGAAATTTGAAGGTATACAGAAAGGGTTGAAGAACAGAAAAAGGAAGTAGAGTAGAAAGAAGAGGAAGAAAAGAAATTTTATATTTATATTTTTGTTGTAATTTATTTTAGGACAATCAATTTGGAAATCTTGAATCCACGACCGATAAATTTTATTGAAAGTGGGTGTTCCAGGGGAGGATCCATTTCAATTGGCGCCCAACGTGGGGCTGCTTTGGCACTGAGGGTAAGAGATTTTTCTTTACTATTAGGTGTCAAGCTTGCTTTATAAAAAAAACAAAGGTGTGTGATTCGGAGTGAAAGATTAAATAAATAATAAATAGTTGTATGAAATTAAGAGGGGGAAAGGTTATTACAGATAGAATGTCAGAACAAGGGGATAATATTGATAATCAGGAAAGTCAGGGTAGTCAGGGTATTCAGGATAGTCAGGGTAATCAGGTTAGTCAGGATAGGCAGGGTATTCAGGATAGTCAGGATAATCAGGGCAATCAGGATAGTAAGATAGGGGATAGAAAGGATTCATCATGGGAACAAATGATGGAAATGTTAAAAAAAATATGAAAACAAAAATAGTGTTAGAAAAGTTAAATCAATATATAGAACAGATAGGTAAACCTCAAAATATTATTTTAGATAATGCAACATATTTTAAAAATAAAAAAGTTGAAAAGTTTTTTGAACATCATCAAATTAAATGTAGTACTATTAGTATTAGACATCCAGCAGGAAATCCTGCTGAAAGGTATATTAAAGAAGTAAATAAGTTTTTAAGAATTTTAGTAAATCAAAATAATAGGAAATGGGGAGAAAAATTAAATGAGGTAGAATGTTATTTGAATGAAGTGCCAAATACTGCAATGAATGAATGTCCAGTATATATTTTAAAAGGAGAGAATCCACAAAGGAAGATAAGGGAAAGGGGAATTGAATATGAAAAGGTATTAGAAGAAGTTAAGATAAGGGAAAATAAGAATGCTCAAAAATATGTAAAAAGAATGGAAAAGAGAAGGAAAAATAAAACAACATTTAAAAAAGGGGATTTAGTAATAGTTAAAGCGTTGAGAGTAACAAGTAAAAAAAATAATATTTGTGCTAAATTACAATTTCCTTTTGAGGGACCATATGAAATTGTGAATGAGAATGAGGGAAATAGTTATATACTTAAATTTATTGGAAGCGAAGAAATTCGTGGAATGTTTAATGTTAATGATTTATTTTTGTATGAAAGTTAAAATTGAAATATTTAAAGTTAAAGCTTGACAACTGGTGGTGAAGAAAAATTTCCTACTGAAAGGAAATTTGATTTGGCAAGGTGAAGTAATTCACCAAGTCAAATCAAATTTGGGGGAAATTGATATGGATTTTTCTACATGGTGCACATTCTTTCAGTGAAATGTTGGAACGTGTTCATGATTTTTAAATCGGTTGTCTTGATGAAGTATTTTTTTGTTTGAATTGTTTTTGTTTAGTTTATAGATGTTATGTTGTTAGGATTATTATAAGATTGTTGATTGAATTGTCAAAGATTGAAAATTTTTAAAAAGTCAGTAAAATAAATAAAGTTAAATTTTTTATAGAATTTGATTAATAATAGAATGAATATTAATACTTAAATTAAAATAAAAAGACTAGAAGAAAAATATCATAAGAAGAGTTTATAAATAAGTAAAAATAAAATTCTTGGACATAAACCAGAGAAGATAGCAGGTACAGAAAAGCAGTGAGGTCAGGGCTGGAAATTGGTAGGAGGAGATAAAAGGCAAGAAATAGAAAGTATTGGAGCAGAAAGAAGCAGCGAATAGGAAGAAATCAGAAATTTGAAGGTATACAGAAAGGGTTGAAGAACAGAAAAAGGAAGTAGAGTAGAAAGAAGAGGAAGAAAAGAAATTTTATATTTATATTTTTGTTGTAATTTATTTTAGGACAATCAATTTGGAAATCTTGAATCCACGACCGATAAATTTTATTGAAAGTGGGTGTTCCAGGGGTGGATCCATTTCAATATATATGTATATATATATATGTATAGTTCCGATATAACGAAATCTGTGGACACGATAGCGGTCGCATTTCTTAACGGATCGAAATGAAATTTGGTAAAAAAATCAATCGTCCAAAAATCTCGGTCGAGTTCGTTAATGGGCCAAATCGGTAAGGCCGTTTGGGCGTGACATTAAATCAAAATGGAAAAAACTCTTAATTTTTTTACTACACCCTGTACAAAAAAAATGTTAGAGGACTTTTTTGTTTGTCTTAAAGAGACCTACAACTTTTATCTAAAACATTTTTTTCTAAAACGTATACTTTTAATATATTCAATTAATATAAATCTACTGATGCGCCTGGCTTACCAAGGGCCATTTTTTTTTTTTTAGTTTTGTCCCAGTTTTGCTAATTTTACCTGATTTTCAGTTTTTTTCCACTTTTTGTCTTCATTTTTCGATAATTCCTTTTTGATTTTGCTTCTTTTCGAATGAAGACAAATCTTTTTAACTATATTATTTAGCAATCGAAATACAACGCAATCTACCGGGATTTTTCGCACCCAAGTTTTTTACTCATTTTTCCTGATCTATTAGACATCTTTTTTCCAATTTGATCGATTTTTTCGATTCTATTTGTTTTTTTTTTGTGTCATCCTATTTGTTTGCTTGTTTTTAGTTTCTGACCCATTTTACAATTATTCAATTATTATTATTATTATTTTTATTTTTCCCATTCTTTCATTTTTGCTTTTAAACTTTTTAAACAACCTATAATTCACTAAAAATCACATTGTTTAATTGAGACCAATTTTCTCCACCCTGATTGAGACTGTATTAAGAGATGTTTTAAAAAAATAAAGAGTTAATGAGAATACGAATATCTACTTACAACAACTGAAGGAAGTTCGGTTGTAACAACATTATCAGGAACAGGTGCTACTTTACCATTGGCAAAAACTGGAGGATTATCCTGCATCCCCAGAATTCGAATAACAGCTGCTCTGAAATCTTGGTAAACATCCCCTGGGACTCTTTCACCATTTATCTAAAAAACATATATTCATAAAATATACATAATATAAAAACTGTTAAATCTGCACTCCAGAAATGACCTAAGATAGGAAGTAATATCTGATTCAACATGCTTATGAACAACACATAAACGACTATCTCGGATCGTTCGACTCGTTGGATCGTTCTTTTACTTTTTCGGAGTTCGTAGGTTTGTTCCAACAGACTAAAGAACCATTCTAGAACCGTCTGGGAACTACGCAACGGACACATTCTCGTTATCTTTAAAGTACTGAGTTGTTTAGTAACGGTTCTAGAACCGTTTTTTATTCTGTTGGAACAGACTTCGTTTGTACGTGCCAGGGATCCGTTTGAAACATTTAAAAAAAAAATAGCTTAAAACATATAAAAAATGAAAAAAAGGAAAAATAATTTAAGAATGAAATGGAATGACAGTTTAAATAAAAAATGTTGTTTACCAAAACATGAAGAATTAAATTGAAAAAAAAACTTTTAAAAACAAATATATTTATTCTGAAAATACGATTTTATATGAAAAACCTAGAATAAGACGAAATAATATAATGACGACATAACTTTATAATTCATAATTTCCTGTTAAAAAATCAATAGATTGATCGGAAAAATAATACATGTGTATCCTTTACAGTTTTCAAATTGTTTGTTCCCATCCACCTAGAAATTATCTGCACGAAACTGTTAAACCATTAAAAACAACATGTCCGGAAAATTTATTTATACATCTAAGAACCAACTCAATGAAGATCGCGTTTTGGTGTCAAAGAAATTTTAAATTACACGAAAACATTGCACGATTTTCATGACGGAATCTCTCACCTTTTACATTTAACAAACAAATTTCCCTGTCAAATTAGAATTAAGTATCTTTAGATAATACTAAATGTACATAATCCGTGGCTTCTTTGAACATTTTTTACAATTTTATTATATTAAAATTACCAAATCACCAATGGTGTCTTAAGAAATGTAATAACCACCCAAAGACTTAAATAGAATTAGCGTTCTGGCTTAAACTATTAAAAAACATGCACAAAATAATTATTATTAGACATAAGAACCAACTCAATACAGTTCGCGTTTTGGCGACAAAGAAATTTTAAATTACACGAAAACATTTCACCGTTTTTACCTTTTTTATTTCACAAATAAACTTTTCTCTTAAATTAAGTGAATTGTATCTTTAGATAATGCTTAATGTAATTCGTAGCTTGTTGTACCATTTTTTTAAATTTAATTATATTAAAATGTACACATCACTAGTCTTAAAAATACTAGTGATTTCATAAATAAATGTAAGAACCACCCAAAGCCTTAAATAGAATTAGCGAATCTGGCCAGTGCAACTACTCAAAAGATTAGCGAATCATGTACACTTTTATAATTTTAAAAAACAGTACATAGAGTTAAAACAAGTAAAAATTGTATTAAATTAATAAAAAATTTCTTACCGATACAAGCATATTACTTTGATCGAAATATTCGGCTACAGGTATAACATTCTTGTAAAAATTATTTAATTCCATACGAGCTAACGATAAAACAACTTGACCTAATTTGGCACCATAATCTATTTGTCTTTCTAAAACTTTCTGCCTCCATGATATCAGAATGACTCCTTGTACAGTTTGGATCTGAAATTAAGAAAAAAACTTTCTTGTAAAACGATAATTGATTTTTTAAAAAATATTATTGAACAGTCGATTATTATTTATACAACCAAATGCAGTAGAAACCACACTGTTGTTAATATAGAAAAAAAATATAGATATATCGCTAAAGCAACTCAGAATTTTGTTTTTTATATCGATATATTGATCAAATTTCTACTTGGGACACTTTTCAATCATTTAGAAATTCCAGCCACGCCTCCTTCGTAGCCTTGTCTCTAAACATCTAACTCTGGTATTACAATCATTCAATTTTTTCTTTAGGTTTTCAAAAGTTTTTTTTTCTATTGTTTGGACTTTTGTGTAACATAGTTTTACTGTTTTTTTTTTACTTTTTACCCTTTCTGAAAAGTGAACTTTTGACTACTTTCTCTCACCTCTGGTAGTGAGGTAAAGTTGGGCATTATCAAAAATATTAACAGTTTAAACAAAACAAATTCCTAATTTTTCATTTTAGCAACCGATTTCCTTAAAGACAGTTCACGCTCCCGAAAGGTTGCCAACAGAGTGCGCCTCTGAGGAAAATTCATATCAATATGTTTATACTGTGCTATAATAAGATATTTCTCATTTGAGTCCAACAAATAATTCATTGCAATACTGAGTCCGAGAAAATTTTACTTTTCCAATTGCTTTAAAAAAACACAATATTCAGATTTTAGGGCTGATTTTCTTTCTCACATCGAGCAAAAGTGTGCTTAAGCACATTGAAGCTCCATTTTTTCAATTTTTTTTCTAAAATACGCTTGGGATGACAAACTGTCTTAATAATTTTTGTTTTTACAATATTTTTTGCATCACTAGGCAACTTAAATCAAAAGCTATGCGATGAAATAAGAATCGAAATATTTACATACAAATAGGTAATCTAAAATAAAACATATTTATCTTATTTTTAATACAATACAGTATGAAATGAAATGGCCGAGAACTCTTATTACGGCACTCGTTTGGAAATTCCAGCCTCGGCTCCTTCGAGTCCTTCGTCGCCTCGGCTCCAAACATCTAACTCGTATCATAATTTATACAATTCGCGGCCTTGTAACGTAAATTCCTATTACAATAATTAACCACTTTTTTCATAATATTTCAAGAGTTTTTTTTCTATTGTTTGACCAATTTTATCACATTTTTTCCACTTTTCTTAATTTTTAAGAGGCTTTAATTTATTTTTTTACTAATTTATAACTATTTTATATTATGTGTTTTACATCTACAGTGTGTTACAAATTTGTTTGTTATTTTTTAATTTTTTTTTTACCTTTTCTGAATATTCTACCACATCCCTCATATTTCTCGGGTATCCAGATACAAGATAAGTCTTTGCAGTTGGAGACATCTTCATTTCTAACATTAAAACTTCTGTGACAGTTTTGCTAGAGAGTAGTCCAAAATCTGGCATATCTGAAATACAAAATAAACTAAATTATTTGTTCCAACAACTTAGTTTTTGATACTTTAATATACACTTAAAAAAATAGTGATTTACTATTCACTTTTATGGCCTTTTACTGTTGTTTTATCTATTCAGCTGCAAAAATGTCATTTAGAGTAACATTTTCGTAAAAAATAGATGAATAACAATAAAAATCAAGTAATTATTAAAATTTTAATATAAATAAAAAAAATGAGTAAAATTAATGGAACCAGTTTAATTTTTAAAATTATTTCTTACTAGCAGCCCGTCCTGGCTTTGCACGGGGATTAAAGAAAAATAACAAAAGCCATTAAATTTATTGGGTAAACAATATTACATGTTGTTTTATTTTCTGGCAGCAAAATAAATTGATTTTCAGGTGCTCCGACCCGCCTTAGGCGGTTGGCCATGAGGAAAACCGATCCCTACTATTTGGAAGGTTTGACCTTGAGACTTATTATTAGTAAAAGTGAAAGATGTTTTGATAGGAAATTGAAGCGGTTTAAATGGATTTGGTAGATCAGTTGGGATCATCGGTATCCTCAGTGTATGAGCTAGTTGACCAGCTGGAGGTTCAGTTATATTGGTTGCTACAACTTAATTGTCCTTTAATTCCTTTATAAGTAGCCTCGTCCCATTGCACATGCTAAATTTGTGATATCTGTCGTGATTATGAAATAAGTTATTTTGATAAGGATTAATACCAAGATAAAAACTTTTAAAAATTAAAAATTAGTTATTGTGACGTAACTATAACAGTTAGACATATGCTGTCGCGGCATTTTTTGTAGATATTTATATATTCTTCAAAATCGTAGTACATTATTTTATTCTATAATCAATAGTATTCTCAGCGCACGCGATGTAAGGATTTTAAGGTCATTTTTGGTTACATTAATGGCATTTTAGTAAGGATCCCTATTTTTTTTTAAATGAAACATAGCCTATGTCACTCGGGAATAGTGTAGCTTGCCAACGGTGAATGAATTTTTGAAATCGCTCCCGTAGTTTCGGAGCCTATTCATTTCAAACAAACAAACAGAAAATCAAACCTTTCCTCTTTATAATATTAAGTATAGATTATGTCAATTCCTGTATGTTTAATTTCTTAAATTCCAAACAAATATATTCTTACAACTAAATTATCGCTATCTTTATAAATAATCTAAATAATGATATTATCGCAATTCTGCAGTACCTACAAAGTGTTACCTAAATACCAAACTAGCCGCCTGTTTAATGCGGTCTATTCGCATTTAATTTACATATAATAAGAAAACTAAATTAAAGTTGTAATTTTACTCTACTTAATTGCCTGTTTTGTCCGCATAAATTCTATGCAATTTACAGCAAATGCTTAAGGGCTATAAATAAAAGAATGGCCAAGTATTGTATGCAACTGGTTGTTTTTTTTTATCAGAAAATACGGAACGATCAGGAAACAGGTAAGTATGTGTAATTTTCTTAGGCGGACTTTTTTTAGAATCGATTAGCAACAAATATTGCAGTAGAGGGTTGTTTTTAGTAGAGCAATAAATTTGTACTTGTTTATAGTTCCGAGGTAACTTCTTTTATAGGTGCAATAAAGGAGTTTTGGTATAGGAAATTTTTATAGGTTCCGGTTAGCAACATGCTATGGGTCATTTGTTCGCTTGCAACTGATCTATTAATACATATCTAAAACAGACACAAGCTCATTTATTGCTCTTACCAGGGTCTTTGAATCGGTGAATTCCAAAACCGCCAAACGAAGTTCAGTTTTGTTATCAAACAAAAGTAAAAACGGCCGCATTGAGAAGTGCCAAAAGGGCGTTAGAGTTGTACCTTTTAAACGGCCCAACGGAGTTTGGCGTGTGATGTAGGTATAATTGTAACGGGTTGACGATGTAGAATACTGTAAAGTGTTAAACTGTCAAATGACCAGAAGGGAGTTAGGGCTATATCTTTTAAACGACCCAACGAATTTTGGCGTGTGATATATTATAGTAACGGATTTACGATGTAGAATGGTAAAGTGTTAAAAAGGTATTGAGAACTGCCCAAAGGCCAGAAGGGCGTTACAGCTGTATCTACTAAAGACCCAATGGATTTTGGAGTATGATGTATCACTATAACGGGTTTACGATGTAGAATGATACAAAGTGTTTAATAGGTATTAAGAACTGCCAAACGGGCCAAAAGGCCATTAGGGCTGTATCTTTTAAACGACTCAACAGTTTTTGCGTGTAATGTAACGGGTGTGCTATGTAGAATGGTAAAACGTGTTAAAAAGGTCAAAAGGACCAGAAGTGCGTTAGAGCTGTGTCTTTTAAACGACTTAAAATATTTTGATTTATGATGTATTATTGTAAAGGGTTTGCGTTGTAGTAAGGTAAAAAATGATAAAAAGGTATTGAGAACTGCCAAAAAGGCGTTGGGGCTGTATTTTTTAAACGACCCAACAGATTTTGGCGTTTCATGTATCATTGTAATGGGTTATTGATGTAGAATGGTAAAAAGTATTTAAAAGATATCGAGAATTGCCAAAAGGGCGTTATTGATGTTATAACCGACCCAACAGAATTGGTGGATGAAATATTATTGTAACGTTTTTTCAATGTAGAATGGTATGAAGGTATTGAGAACTGCTAAAAGGGCCAAAAGGCGTTAGGGAAGAATCTTTTAAACGACCTAACGGTATTTGTCATGAGATGTCATTGTAACGGGTTTGCGATATAAAATGATAAAACGTGTTAAAAAGGTGTTGAATACAGTCAAAAGGGCGTTAGACTTTTACGGATTTCGACTTATAATGTATCTTTGTAAATGGGATGAAGGTAAGACGAAAAAATTGTATAGAAATCGACAAAAGGGCATCTGCATCTTGTAAACGAGCAAACAGATTTGAATATAACCTCACTTTCTTAATTGGACAGAGCACCAAGCGATATCACAGGAGTCATGTACTCATGTCGCTCTAACAGCTGTTGATTCTTCCTTTTTATTTGAAAGGCCTTTGAAGTTTGGCCCAAGTAGCCGATTCTTTTTTTTTCTAAACAAGTATATTTATTACCATTTTTTTATTATTATTTTCGATAATTTTAACGATTTTCCAAGACTGTCAATAATTTTTTTTCTGATTTTCAACATTTTCTTTACGTTTTTTTAATATGGATTTAAAAAAAAATCATGCTTTTCAACAATTTATTAAGATTATTAACAATTTTCAGAATGTCAACGTCATTTTCACGATTTTCAACAATCTTTCTGGATTTTTAACATTTCTTCAGAATGTTCGATTTTTTTTAAGATTTCAAGTTTTTTGAAAATCATATTTAATACTCATTTTTCCATTCGACCAAAGACAAATCCAAATAATCTTTCTAAGAGTATTATTTAGAAATCGCAATATAACGCTATCTACCGAATTTCTTTGCAATCTAGGTTTTAAACCATGGTATATATTTTTTTCTTTACAAGTTATGTCTCTCCAATTTATCCCGGGGATGTCCCTTCACTAGTGACGGGAGAGACATAACCTGTACTGTACTAATGAACTGTATGGGCTGATTGATAATTACATCTATGTCACAGGATTATGTGCTTGGGGTTAGGAATTCTAACCATCGCACAAATTCAGGTTTTATATCTGAATCACGTTGACAGCATGACACGAGATACGTTTGTATCATTTTTTCATTATTTTCTTTATAAGACTGTCAAAAAAAACTATAAATATATAGATAATGTACATAAAGGTTGCAAGTTGTCTAACCTTTGAGTATTGAGATTAGGAACAATTTTGGTAAGAAAATTTCAGTATTTACTGATTTTTTCTTATACTAAACACTTATACCCGAATTAACTATTTAATTTTATTTTATTCAAACTGTTCAATATTATTATTCGATTTTTATGTCGAAGAAGGAATAGTTTGCGTGTCACCTATACAAATGACAGAATGAGCCACATTCACACGCCCACAGTCATGTCACAACACAAAGAAAACGAAACAATAAAACAAAGCAAGTATTTATGGCTCTTTTCATCAGAATGTACTTTTATAAAAGCAAATAATAACTTTCAGTTTTCAAGATTCTTAATCCCATACAATTAAATTACTTTCCAATAAAGCCGGCAAAACTTGGAAGTGGAGTTTCTTATAAATTTCTACGTGTCTATCATTCGCTTATAAAATTTTAAACAAGGACACCTATTTGCAGTTTATCGATAACAAATTTTAAATAATAGATAATCTGTCGTTGACATTATAAAAATTAAATGGTTATTGCAATGTTAGAGGAAAAGAACAAGGTAAAATGTGTGTGTTTGTGTGTCCATATTAATAACTGCCTTCCTTGCTGAGGTGGCAGCGACGACTAGAGGGTACCATTAACAATATTTGGGAAGAACTGGGTCGATTTACTGAATTTTAAAACGACCCAAACAAATCTGGGTGGTTTAAAAACAGGGTAAGAAAAATATCAGCACTTATGCAGATCACCCACAGCACCGACAGCAAATATGTGAGTGTATACGGATCTACCTAAACAAAAACTTAATGCTAAAGCTAAGCGGTTATCAGGGTACGTAAAATGCACGAAAAGAAAACCGCAAAATGCAATGTTTAAGAACATTCTAAGAATGGTCTATAGAAAATTGGGGTCTTAAAGTAATACCTTATCAAGTAAAGAGAAATTTACAAATTACTGGTCAATATTATGGTCAGGTCCATAGAAACGCTTCCTGGATTGTGTCAGAGGTGGAAAACGTAAGTACCCCCGGTGAGTTTTGACGAAATAACCGATCCGACAAATGTGGCATGCAAGTAAAGTCGAAGTAGTCCCAGTTATATTATCACCAGGACTTATACCAAAGTCACCAGATACTAGCCTTTTAAAACTATATCAACCACCAGAAAGCGGTTATGTTAAACCCTTTCCGCACTCTAAGACAATTTTTACAGGTATGATGTTGGAGCCCAACCCCAACTTGCATCTGGGATGGGGGAATGTTATCCAGTCATTTGACTAAGATAACGTGTATAATAAAAATGATATGTAATAAAATTGAAGTGTCTTTTTGTAATATTAAAATAACCACCTTTTACTAAATGCATATATAGTTTATACAAAACCACTTGAATGGGCGTGGTCAACGCGCTTTTCGAATTTTCAAGAATTCTCTTCGTGGGCGTACAGGTGTGAGTCGGGAAGTTAAAAGCAACATTAAAAATCGTAAGATTAATTCCTATCCAAGTGGGTCTAGTTATACTAGGTATATACACAGAACCTACCAAATTAACATATTTTACAATTTTTTTCTGTCTGCTTGTGGGCTCAGAACGCGTAAGCGGGGTTTTGCTAACGATTGTGTTTCAACGACTTCGTTTCTTAAACGAGCACAAATCCTCTGGAATAGCTAGTTGGAACTAAATTTACAAATATGACGTATTTTGGTAGAACACATATTTTAAGTGTTACCTACCTATACTTATTTAAGTGCTTGTTAAAATATTTATATAAATCCAAGATAGTATGTTTATACATTACTACAATTGTTTTTGTAAAAATCAATGTCAGAGTTTCTATCTGATTTTATTTTAAAGTGAGTTTATGTTATAAATATATACATTATATAGAAGTAGAAGTATACAGTCTTTTTTGTAAAATAAATTACTGTACAGTAAAGGTAAGAAATATTTATTATACAAAAAACAGCAATTTACTCGTTTATTTTTTAAGGAACTAAACAAATATGCCTGCAAAGGATAAAAAAGGCGATCCTCGTTTCTTTAATGAGGTTTTAGATGCAATATCCCTTCTTAAAGATTACAGTGGTTCATCTAAAAAATCAATTCTGAATATGGTTGATAATATGTTGTATATTAAAAGGCAGCGTTTAAAAGCTACGGACGCTTCGATACACAAAGCCCTACAATATGGTTTAAAAAACGGAGTAGTCAAGTTAAACAGAGGAAAATACCGTTTAAATATGACTCCCAACGAGTACAAGTTTTTTACTAAAGTTAAAAGATTGAAATCTCTAGATAATTTCTATAAGAAGATACCATTGGATACTTTATGTAGAGGAGGAAGAAGAGGTAGAGGAAGAAAAAGAAGAAGTAGGAGACGACGAAGGGGTAGTAAGAGTCGACGTAGAAGAAGAGCTGCTAAAGAATCTACTGATGACGATGATGGTTCAGACAAAGATGATAACGAATCGACTACTGAGACTGAGAAATCTGGTGTCTCTTCAGGAAAAGGTATATTTAAGGTTTTTATTTTTTTATACAAATAATTTTGTCAGCGTATTAGGCAACTTTTGGTTGGAAAAAATTGTGTATGAGTTTATACATAAGTCAGTAATATGCTAATATGTGATGTATATCCATAGCAAAAAGTCTAGCTATATACATACATAACTTTTTTAGGATAGAAGCAGTCTGACACCTATTGGAGTTCAGTTAGATTTATTGTTCTTCTTACATTGGTTCATGTCACCCTCTCCAGTATTTTAGTATCCGCTACTGGCTTATACAGGTCTAAATGGTGGGTGCCAAATGTTTGTGAAGGCACTTTTAGGCCTACAAAAACTGATTATCTCCTTCGATCCAGTGCCTCACAATAGTAGATACATATGTGTTCTACTGTTTTAGGTTCTCTTCCACATAATCTGCTGGTTGGGTGTCCATTTAACAGTCCCATGGTTTGCAGGTGTTCCTTACAGGTACATGACCTGTAAGAAATATGCTGTAAATTCCTTCTCCTGAAGTTTTAAGATTTAAACTTAAAGTTTGGGTTGAGTACTCACATTTTGCATATATTTCTACATGAAATATTTTCTTAGGCAGGTATTTGGGAACTATACGCTTAGTAGAGTTACAATAAAGCCTTCAAAAATTGATTGTCTCGCAATGGTTCAATGGGTGGTATACTGTTTTAGATTCCCTTCCAAGGTTAGGTCTCCATTTAACAGTCCCATCGTTTGCAGGTGTTCCTTACCTCTGAACCCTGTTCAATGTTTTCTTAGGTTTTAAGTTTTCTTCCAGATAACCTTCATGTTAGGTCTCCAAATAATCTGCAGGTTAGATCTCCATTTAACAGTCCCATAGTTTGCAGAAGTTCCTTAAAGGTGTATGACCTTTAAGAAATGTGCTGTACCTTCCTTCTGCTGAACCGTCTACAGTTATTTCTACTTGGATTGTTTTCTTAGGCAAGTATTTGAGAATCGTACAGTCTGATTTCAACTCCTACTTGTTTTCTTCAATTTTCTGTTCTCTTGCAGCCTATCGAAGCCGCCTCTCCTTTCCTCTTAATTAAAGATTAGGTGAATCGATGTAAGATCTAACAGGATTTTCATTGCTAATGCTGAAGTGGCTCTTAGGGCTTCAGTTATGCTAAGGCAAACAAGTTTTTGGATCTTGCTTAGTTCGATGAAGACATTTTTTGTTGTATCTGTGAAACCATTCCAAAGACGCGTATGTGAATGTTGGTTTAACCACCAAGTTATAAATCCAGTTTAACAAGTCTGGTTTTTAAACCTTACGTTTTGCCGGTAGTATGTTTGGTCACCATTATTGCCTTTTTGGATGTGGGTTTTAGGTAACTTTTAAGTCAAATATCACTCCCAAGGTACTTAAACACTGTAAACATTAAGGTTGAGAGGACCTGCGCCTGATAAATTCTGTTTATTGATAAATTTTTTCAACCTTAGACTTTACAGAGCCCTTTAGTCATGGTTCATTCGGTTGTACACGCGCAGCGCCCTATACACGCACATACATGTTTATTACAATTTATTGCAGTTTGAGTTTATCCTGCTTTTAAAAGATAATAGAAGTCACTTTTAAATGACTGTTAATATACCTAACTATATATAAATTTGATACTATTTTTAGTACCTACAAAATATGTTTACAGATTCTCTCGAGAGTATAATTGAAATTAGAAGACGAAAGCCTAGAAAACCAACAGTAAAAAAGAGGAAGAAACCTGAACCAAGACGACGTGCAGTTAAAACAAAACCAAATCCTATACCATCTAACTCAAATTCTAAACGAAGGAAACGAAATTCTAGTCCAGTAGAAATACACAGAGAAAATACAACGCAAAACATAACTGTAGAAGTTGATCAAGAAATTCCTCCACAAATTGTGGAATGTAAGTTTTCATCTTCATCATGGTTTTTGTTCTATATAGAGGTGGTTTTATCTCTATTAGAATCTTCTGTTTTTAATAGTAGTGAATCAACTTCTATCTTATACTGGATTTATATGACTTGTTTTGGAATATCTATAATAATTTCCTTCCTACAAACGTATCTTCAATTAAACGAGTTTAGATAGTTTTAAGTACTTCTTAGTTATGTTATTTGGATGTTGATTAGGCTTCTAGAAGCAACCTTCATATTATCCTTATTTTCACTTTGTTACATCTTTGATTTTTAGCCCAGAATCCATTTCATGCAGGTTCACAAGAAAATAATCATCTTGCAATTTGTCCACTTAGTGATCCAGGAGAATGTGATGAACCCACTTGTTTATGTAACGCCCACAGAATTTTTCATAGTGATGGAGAACAGTAATATTGTTTTTTGTTGTGAATAAAAATTGTGTTAAATATAACCCTGAATGTTTTTTTTTTAAATTTAAGAATCGGCAGAAATGTAAAATAGGAACTGTCTATTGTCACAAATGTGTCTAATTTATCAAGTGTCACAAATAACAGATATCCACAACTGTTAAACTGTTTAATGCTGTTAAATGTCTACTGTTGAACGTCAACTATGATCTTTTGAATAAAAAACCTTCCTACAAACACATCTCCATCACTCGGCGTTCGATATCGTTTTGAAAAACATACTTTTTCAATCCATCTATACTGAGTCCAACTATGGACTCTGGAAATAGGAACTATGAGACTGGAGGCATTCAAAATGTAGACCAATCGAAGAATTGAGCGAGAAAGAAAACTTTTAACCAACAACAAGAAACTTGAGACTAGCAATTCAGAGAATTTAATAAGATTACTAATGGAACAAAAAATGGAAGAAAAAAAGCCCTAGGAGAAGAAAATGTTCGTGGTTAAAAAATATTAGAAGAAGTCTAGATACCCATTCGTTGTTGAGAGCTGCACAAGAAGAGGACGATTTGTCGAAATTGTTGCTGACCAATGAAAATGGCACTAAGAAGATAAAGAAGAAGATGATCCGCTGCAAATAAATTGTATTAATTCTACTACCCACGCTCTATAATTTTAAGTAGTCCTATAAAACTGATCTAAAAATTGGGTTACCAGATCTGATTGATTTGATGATTTGTGGATTTAATCAAATTTGTATAAACTTACCGTTACCAATAGCATACTGTTGTAAAAGATCAGTCATATTTATGTGGACGACTCCTTTTTTCTCTTGCATTAAGTTGTCACAGTGGGTTACCTTACCGCTTCCTGGACCACCTGTAATAATAGAAAATAAACTAAATGAAATACAGCAAATATTAATAATGATAAAGTTTGGTTTGGAGATCATTAAGACAATTTTTAATCTTCTTAGGTATTTGGTGAACGCCCCGAATTTTTATCCTAATTGAAGTCTACTCCATCCTTTGATCAGATTTTACTTATAAGGCGACTTATGAAGCTAGTGGCTGTGAAGATAGTGAGGAGGAAGACGTGTAGTAATTCAGACACTGATGGTTACATATGTCAGAACCTTTTATGTTTAAAATTCAATACAAAATATATCGTTTGTATTTACGTAGGTACCACCGATGTGGTACTGGTGTAAGCTGACCAACCTGGCTAAAGGCGCAAAAGAGTTGGATATCCATAGAAAAAGGTTTTAAATCCGATTAAACTATGGCTTTCCTATACCTATTGGTTTAATTATCTATACTTATAATAAATTTGTAGAGAGGTCAATTCTGTACATGAAATATATTTCCAAAATAACTATCAGGGGGTGATTAGGGATCAATACTGATGCCAAAAATGCAATCAGTAAAATTTTTGTCTGTCTGTTTGTCTGTATAACCGCTATAGAAACAAAAACTACTCGACGGGTTTTAACTAACTTGGTACAATTATTTTTGATACTCCTGTGCTGGTTATAGTATACTTTTCATCACGCTACAATCAATAGGAACAGAACAGTGAAGGGAAATGTTGGGAAAACGGGAGAAGTTACTCCATTTTTTAATCTTCCTTCGCGTGTGCAACCTTAATGGTTAAAGGTATACAGATATCATCTTATTTTTATAATTTGGAGGTCAACTGTGAACGGATTTTACAAAATTTCACCCAGAAGGGGAGTTGCGGGGGCGTGAAAAATAAAAATAAAAAAAATTTAAAATCTATAAGTCCTACAGGTTTAAAACTATGCAAAATAGTTATTTTTATAATTTGGAAGTGAACTGTCAACGGATTTTACAAAATTTCACCCACAGGGGTGGGGTTGGGGGGGTCTTGAAAAATAATAAAAATTAAAATTTATGAGTCCTACAGGTTTGACACTTTGCAACATAGTTATCTTTATAATTTTGAGGTCAATTGTGAACGGATTGTAGGAAATTCCACGCGGGGGCGTGAAAAAAATTAAAATCTATAAGTCCTACAGGTTTAAAACTTTGCAAAATAGTTATTGATGTGAAACATCTATAGCCGCACGTGAATGAGATTTCTCGCGTGGCGACGGTGACGTATGATTCGTATGACGTAAAAAACCTAACGCATCGATAATATATAATAAAGAGATGTACTGATACCTTATATGAAATTGGTCTCATGTTTTGAGCGACGCCGACGGTGGCGCGCCAACAATAGGGGGAAGAAGCTCATCGATTCAAAAATTTGGCGGGACAGGGTATGAATTGTTTCATAAAAACCTAACTCGATTCCGCCTACTATCTATTCTATATATATAAAAATGTTTGTTTGTATAGGCAACATAAAATACCTACCTATTTTGCTGACCTGTAAAATTGACAGCTTGTTAATCAAAATAGATTGCTGGTGAATAGTCCCTGTAAAATTTGTGTATAAAGTGTTTGTTTTAAATATGAATAAACAAAGTGTTAATAAAGAAAGTGATGAAAAAATATTGAATAAAAATGAGTGAGTACCTACCTACTCTATATACATTAGGGTGTCCGTTTTTTCCCAAATTTGGTTTTGTTCTCCAAACACGCATCAAATTTTTAGATTATGACCTAACAAAAATTATCAGACCCAAACCAGCCCTTAATATTCACATTAACCCGTGCCTAAATCATAATACATTTCCCATTTAAATACCGTTTAAAAGTTATTCAACGATAAAGTTGTATTTATAGGTAAATTCATCATTTTCCTATTTTTTATTTACTATCGCTTTTTGTTTGTACTAAAATTATGAAGTAACTACAATTATATTAATATAGTAACGTACTTCTATATAAATTTGTGTTTTAATAATTTCCTTTTTTACGATTATTGAATTTAAGGCAATTAAATAAAAAGCTAAACGAAATCACGTTTTAAATTTATTTTCGTTCTGTAATCTAACGACATCTGTGAGCAATCTGAGAAAACGTACAATAAATATTGTGATACCATTGTGATACTATTATTTATAAGCGATAATATACTTTATTTTGTATCCAAATTTTGTATTTGTTAATTTTATTACCTTTATATATATATATATATATATATATATATATATATATATATATATATATATATATATATATATATATATATATATATATATGTATTTAGTTTGATATAAATAAAAATTATGGTGAAAATTACAAAAAAAAAAATCGTGAATTTAACTCTGATGACAAATTTATTGCAAATTTCCTACAAGAAATAGATATTTAATTATTTTTAGCTACATTTGTTTCAGTAAAAAAAATTAACGACAAAAAGTGCAAAAATGCCATGTTATTTAAATTGGAAATGTCTTATGATTTAGGCACGGGTTAATGTCGATGTTTCACATCTGCCAGGCATCCCGTGACAGCTCACATTTTTTTTTTATAAGTTTGATGTTAATTGTGAACTGATTTTACGAAATTTTACCCACAGGGTGGATGCGGGGGCATGAAAAATAAAAATTAAAATTTAAAATCTATAAGTCCTACAGGTTTGAAACTTTGCACAATAGTTATTTTTATAATTTTGAGGTCAATTGTGAACGGATTTTATACAATTCCACCCACAAGGGGGCATGCGGGGGCGTGAAAAATAATCTATACATATAATAAAACTGTAGAAATGTATATGTTTGTGCGCGCATCACATGAAAACTACTGATCCTATTCGAATGCGGTTTTCAAAGACGTATTTGTCTTCTTTCAACTTAACATCTGGTGTATAAAACTTTCTCCCTCCACCCCTTTAACGGGATGAGGAAAAAAATTTTTATACAAAAATCCACACGCCACGCGAACGACGTCGCGGGTACATCGAAATAGAACCCAAAAATGTGGTTAGATTTTTTTGTCTGTCTGTCTGTATGTTTGTGCGCGCATCACATGAAAACTACTGATCCGATTCGAATGCGGTTTTCACAGATGTATTTGTCTTCTTTCAACTTAACATCTGGTGTATAAAAATTTATCTCCCATTCCATAAATGGGGTGGGGTAATAAATTTTTATACAGCAATCACACGCCACGCGAACGACGTTGCGAGTACAACTAGTCTATAATAAATCTGTAGAATAGTATATTCTGTAACAAGGTTAGAATGAAAATTCGATACGAGTGGAGAATTCCGAACGCGAGCGTAGCGAGCGCGAGGAACCACGAGTTATCGAATTTTCATTCTAACCGTGTAACAGACTGTATTTTCTCCACGACCATGTAATAATTCTGTTTATTTAAATTGAAATACTTATGTAGCAAAACAATTAGAACGTCGCACTGACAAACTAAGTGACAGTTTAAAAATTCGCAGGGCAATCTATGTTTTTTGTTGAGCAATTACAGAATGTTATTCCGTCACTAGTTATAGAATGGAAATACATGCAAAACACATAAGAAGCAAGTGTTTCAGAATGAATATTCTATCTCAAGAGTGAGAATGAACACTTTCTATTATTAAAAATGAAGTCGGAATTATTACATTCATTAATGGTCGTGGAGAAATGAATATTTTGTACATTTAAGTTATTTAAGAAATAATTAGCGGGGTGTGTTACTACATCGATATAGAACCCAAAAATGTGGTTAGATTTTTTTGTCTGCCTGTCTGTATGTTTGTGCGCGCATCACATTAAAACTACTGATCCGATTGGAATGAGGTTTTCAGAGATGTATTTTTCCTCTTTCAACTTAACATCTGGTATATAAAAATTTCTCCCCCCATCTCTTTAACGAATTTGGGGAAGAAATTTTTATATAGCAATCAACACGCCACGCGAACTACGTCGCAGGTACAGCTAGTTTATATATAAAGTATATATATAAAAAATAATATATATAATATACACTATATTTAATAATCAAAGTGTTAATCGATGGTTTATGAAAAGAACTGTAGGTAAATGCTCATAAAGAGCACATATCGCTACAAACATTAGATATATTATTCCAATAAAAAACACATTATAATAATATAAAATACATTACAATCGTATAAAAACGAAAAATATTTTACATTATTCATTAATTGGTATTGGAGAAATGATCAAGCTTTCGATTTATTTCATTAAATTTACATTTTCTATAACGATTAAAGCAAGGTTCGTTTCTTAACAGAAAATCATTACGAAATATTGTTAAGTACATTTAAACTGTAAAATTTTCCAATAATCTTTTAAATAATTAACAAAATACTTAAAAAATTCCAGCAAAAAAGTACCTAAACTAGCAATTCACCAATATTGAATATGACAAAAAAAAAACGTGGTGTGCTTATCTTCCCACGTAAGAAGTTATACTTCTTTAGTCCTAATAAAACCTTTTTTTCATCACTCCGTGCGGAAAGCACTGCTTTCGACCATGCAGGACCGTGCGGAAAGCAATGCTTCCTTCAACGTTACGAAATATAAAACTTTTCATTACTCCGTGCGGAAAGCACTGCTTTAGACCATGCAGGATAAACGCACTCGTAATGGGATCACCTGCTTTCCGCACTCGTTACGTAATGTACTATTACAATACATAATACATACTGTCAACTAACATTAAATTCTATTCTTTACTATAGTCCATTTCATCGTTTTTGGCCGATTTGATATTAGAAACCACTGAAATAAGATTAAACTGTCATCCAAGTTACCAATGGCGGAGAGTTTTTTTTTTAAATTAGTTCGTAAGTTTCTGAAACTATCAGTGTGGTTTGACATCTACAAAAATATGACATTAATAATTATTAAATTCAATTCTTCAACAACGAACCGTACATGACGGTTACTAGGAATGTGAATTAAGTCAAGACTTCCGTATTGAATACTTTTTATTTACCGGTAAAACAAGATGCAGTTACGTAAGTGTTGTATTAAAAAACAAACGTCCTCATTTAAATTTCTAACTTGCCTGTATCTGAGAGAGATGTAACTCTAAATTTACTTCGAGTATGATTTCTGTCATCGGCCAAAATCGGTGAAATGGACTATATACACATTTATAGCCTTTTACTGTTAGTCCATTGAAAAGTTACATTTGGGGTTGCGTTTTTTAGAGGACGCAATTTTATTTTCTAGAAGTGTAGAGGGGGTCATTGTAAAGCTAAAACCAAGTTTGTGGGGTCGCCACCCTTGTCCAACGGCCGCCATCTTGAAAATAGGGGTTGAAATGGTTTTTACATATATCTCTTAAACTATTTATCTGGTAAAAAAAAATTATTAACATTTTTTGTTGCAAATTAGATTCTCTACAGCTTTGATTCAGTAACTTTTTCTCGTAGAACTATAAATAAAAAAGTTATAAGCGAAAATTCGAGAAGAAAAATGATGACACATTAAAAGTACACACGTATAATAGATGTATATTTAAGAGTACTGAAAAATAGTACTCACTTCGGAGCGCTGTAAAACCTTAGCTATTGACTTAATGAAAAAATGTTGCTATTAAAAGTTGTTCCTCAAAAGACGATCTACAAAAATGGTTTGATATCATTTTTTCGTAAAATGATAAATAAAAAAGTTATATCGAAAAAAAATTTTTTTTCTCGAATTTCTGAACATTTTCGCTTATAACTTTTTTATTTATAGTTCTACGAGAAATTGTTACTGGACCAAAGTTGTAGAGAATCTAATTTGCAACAAAAAATGTTAATAAATTTTTTTTACCAGATAAATAGTTTAAGAGATATGTACATGTAAAAACCATTTCAACCCCTATTTTCAAGATGGCGGCCCTTGGACAAGGGTGGCGACCCTTGGTTTTAGCTTTACACTGACCCCCCTACACTTCTAAAAAATAAAATTGCGCCCTCTAAAAAACGCAAGGTTAGGCCTAAAAAATGTAACATTTCAATGGACTATGTTGTTGTATCTATGGTGTGGCAAAACTGTCATTTAAAGTAGAATTAAACGTTGTTTAATGAGTTTAAATTAAATATTAAAAAAGTTTTTTGATATTATGTTCTAGGTTTTTCTCGTTTTTGTATTTATTTTGAAATTTAATCTCGGAGTGTCTTTGGAATTAGTATATTTTCCAAACTGCAACCATTAAAAAAATCCATTTTTATCCCAAAAACCTAAGAATTTTTTTTACGACTGTATCAAAGAGTTTTATTACCCTTCCTAAAGTAAATAGATCCCTACTTAAAAATGATTTACCATAGTTATCCTGAAAATATGCAAAATAAGTTGAATAACCCCAATAAACTACAATTCTTCCGTATGATTTCATGCGATACTTATTTGCAATTTAAATTTTGTAAAGTACAACAGTTTTACCCTAATAACCCTCGTTTACATTCGGCAACATAAGTTTCTTTAATCTGTAAGAAATAGGAATTTACTGAATTATATACTAACAATCGAGAACCTAATAAAACAAAAACTGAAAATTAGACAAAACAAAAAAAAAATTCTTGAAATTTTTAAAACTGTAAAAATTATTCAAAGAAGAATATATTAAACGACATTTAGGAGAAATTAAAAAAATGTCGCAACCAACAGGACTCGAACCCGCAACCGTGGCAACGCTCTATCAACTAAGCTATGAATGCTTAGAAATAATTTCGCTTTGTGGTCGTTAAATTCAACTTATGTCACAAACATCAAACTCTAAGTCACTTTTTTTGTGCCGTGTATTATACTTTTATTTGGTTTGGAGACCGGAACCATGAATTTTTAGTTAAAGGTTATATAGATATCTCTCAAGGGCTTTTTGAAATTTTGAAATTTTGGAAGGAATATATTAAATGGCATTAAGTAGAAATTGATAAAATGTCGCTATATGTGCTTAGGGAGAAAGTAAGTTAAACTAGTGGTGAGAACACTGCCGCGTACAGACAAAGTTTGCGGGCTCGAGTCCTGCTGAATTAGACATTTTTTTTTTGACAAACTTGATAATTTATCTAGACTAGATTATTTTAATAATTTAAGTACTTACCAAGAACGAAAATAACGGGCACCTTCGGCGCTTCGAAATGTATATTATTTCCGTTATGCATGGGGAATTTTCCTGCAGGAGGTGTAGCAACGTTAGCATTAGTTCTAGGGGTGTTTTGAGCCCAAGTTTCTTGTCCTTCTTCAAATTGTTGAGAACCATCACTTTGTTCTAAAAAAAAAAGAGAAAACTATTATGTTTAGTTATATTCAGTTAATTTGGTTTTTTTTTAGTAAGAAACATTCATTCAAAAATGCATATATGATCAGAAAAAAATTGTATAAATGTAACAAAACTGACAGTTTCTCAATAACTTTAATATTCCAATTTGTTATGATCCAAGGTATCACTTTGTGAATATATTTTAAAAGACTAAACAGAGAAAGTAATCGCAATTCTCTTTTCTTTACTCTTTTTTATGAAGAAGATATCTACGACTAGGTATGATGAGTTTTGTAGGACTTAATTAGACCAATGGTTTTCTCAAACAAAACTAATTTAAAGTTTTAAATGGTCCTTTTAGATGTATTTATACATTGCTTATACCTCAAGGCCCAATTGTCTGGTAGTGACGTCATTGTGCGTAAATGCCAGTAGAACCAATGTGAGGTTCGTATGAATGCTAGTTGTCATGTTTACCTTACTATCTTTGTTTTATTAACGCACAATAAAAAGAGATACTTTTAAGAAAAATGTCAACACTGTAGAAAATTATGAAGTACCTACCGCTTATAAGACCAGTAAAAATAATAGGAATCAATTCTTATAGTAAAGATTTGAGCTCAAAAGGATTTTTATATTTTCTTTAAAGATTTTTAAGGTGTGCATAAATGCCCATGTTCTGTGACTACTCTTCTTTTTTTTTATATAAAATAATTGAGCGATTTAATCGGATCTATTTTTGGTAAGCTGTACTTGTCTACGTTTTTTGTTTATCAATGTTTTAATATTTGAATCTGTAAATTTTGTGATTTATTTGTACATATCAGTCCTTGACCTGACGGTGCTTTTAGCCTTATTGATTAGAAATAATAATAAAAAAAAAATAACAAACAAACCATAAGCTTTATTGTTATTGTATAAATTGGCATTTTTATAATAGATTTAGTAAACTTTTGCTACAAAGCAATAAATAACTATTTACTTTTTCCAAAAGTATTAATTGTAAATGTTATAAAAAAGAACTGTAGGGATTTCCAGGGTTTGAAATCTAATCAAGGGTCATTACTGTGACCATGATATTGAATATTATAGTAATCGATTAAAAAACGTAGGTATATTAAAAACATCAATGAATTCAATAATTTATACATGCTGTGTCTATTATCAAGTTCAATATTATTGTAAACATACACACATGTGTGAACTTCAACACGATTTTAAACTAGAATAGTATATTTTATAATTTAGTATTTTAAGGGTCATATGTTTATGGAGTCCAAAAATTTACTGTCTTTTCCGATCCAGTATCACGCCATGGTTTAACTACTTCAGGTTCTTCTTCTTCTTCTTCTTCTTCTTTTTCTTTCTCTTGATCTTATCCTAAGCCAGACAGTTAGTAGAAGAACTCCAAAAACTCACAAATATCATATGGAAAACCGAAAACCTACCAACCAGTTGGTCCAAAATTGTAGTCATACCCATTCACAAGAAAGGCGATAAGATACTTTGTAAAAACTACTGGGGGATTAGTAATCTCTTTAAAATAGGGTATAAAGTCCTAGCCAATTTTCTCCTGGACAGTTTTACTTCTTCTATGAAGACATCATCGGTCTTTACCAACGAGGTTTTAGAAAACATTCATCTACAGTGGATCAAATCTTCACAATCCACCAATTGATGGGAATTTAATAAGGAACTGCACCAGCTGTTTATAGATTTTATACAGGCACAGAACAGCGTGCTAAGGACCCAACTAGGAAACGCAATGGAAAAACTAGGAGTACCTAAAATATTGTTTAATTTAAAAAAATATGTGCAGACTTAATAGGAAACACTACAATCAAAGTGAACGAAGATTTCGTACAACTAGAAAGAAAATTTGAAAAAATGGGTTTAAAAATAAAACAAATTATATGTACAATATAAGAACACAAGCAAGAGATAGAATAGAGCAAAACGTACCTATGGATAAATAATAACTTTAAGGGAATAAAAGAATTTTTATACCGCCGAAGTAAATAGACAATGGACAATGATACTACAGAAGAATTCAAGCAAGAATACAGAAGGCTAATAAGGCAACAAACAAATTATGAAATCAAGAAATATCACGAGACAAACGAAAATGAAAATCCACAGAAAAGTAAATAATTAGACCAGCACTTAGCATGTGAAACGTGGTCGTTAACTAAATAAAATGAGACTCATTTAAATGTCTACGAAGAATAAATGGTCCAGTAAAAAAAATGAGATAACTCTAGAATACAGAATAAGAACGAACGCAAAATTATATAGAGCTCTAGATATTGTCCATGAAATAAAAGAAATAAGAATGAGATAAGCTGGACAATATGACGATAGACTCATAAAAATAGTGTGGAAAGAAACACCAACAGGTAGGAGATCTATGGGAACCACAACTTAGATGGAATGATAACATAAACGATGGTTTAGGGCTAGCAATAGGTATAACGAATCCGCTAGATCTAATGCAAGATCGAAAGAAGTGGAGGCATATTGTTTGTTCAGACAGGAGCCACCAAGAGTTGCAGAGCTATGGAGTAAGTAAGTTATTCCAAGCCTATTTGTGGGCAACTACCCATAATTTCAATTTTGAATGATTTTTGTTTTTATCAAATATTTATGAATTTTTTTGTATTATTCTGTCATTGGAAGCCTTTGGTTAAGGTGGGTTATATGCGCAACGGCTGTATAGTTAGAATATTTGAACTCCGAAAAATTGGAATAACGATCCAACAAGCCGAACGATTTTTTTGTATTATTCTTTTATTGGGAGACTCTGTTTAAGGCGGGTTACACGCACATCGGCTGGACAGTTAGAACAGAACATATAAACTCCGAAAAATTGAAAGAACGATCCGAAAAAACGATTTAGCAGTGTATCATATTTCCATTAGAAGAAATATAATGGATATTTAAAAAATAAATTTTTTTTTTTGAAGTTATACTTCTATTCGGACACTCTGTGGAATGAATTAGTGTGTAGCTAAATGGGAAAAATCATTACATATGTAATGGTGTGAGTAAGAGAGAGACAGAATCACATATAAGGTATATTGTTCGGTAAAAACAAAGATGAAATATTTACTACATGTTATTAGTCATCACTATAAGTCCTTTGAATACCGTTTAAACATTCATTGCATTGAAAAGAGATAGATATACAACAAACAGTCTGAGCTATTGTTATTGTATTCCATTGACGTATCGCATTATGTTTGACATATTATTTTATAATTCTGTCCAGTAAGTATACATATTAAGTTTAGTATTTTATATTAATAATAATATTCAGTAATGAGTATTGTATTGTAGTCTAAAATACCGTCACATGGTTGCATTATATCCTTCACTATGCTTTTGAGTCGAAGACATGCGTGTGAGTTAAAACCGGTTCCTGCAAAGTTACTGAAAAGTGCAGTTCAAAGTGCGTTAAAATTTTGTAAAAGTGTGTACCTATATGTTGTTAGAAAATGTTTTGCATTGTTTTCTAGTGTTTTAAAATCTGTATAGCCCACGGTAAGCAAATCGGGTTTTGTAAACACTTTTTTTGTACATTGATCGTTTTACTGTTTGGTTTTCGTGTTTGAAGTAAGGACACACATCAACTGGTCTTATTTTTCTAAGTATTTATTTAATTGAATACAGTTAATTTAAAACAAAATATTGCTACTTGCCTGTATTTGTAGTTATTAAGTTTTATTAGTTAACAGTGCATAGAAGTATAACTTCTGCCGGCAGTCCCACTGACTGCCACACCCTTCTTTTTTTTTAAATTTTTCATAACTTTTAATAATGCTATTTATTACTATTTATTATTTGGTAAGGAGAACAGAAAGTAGTGCATTACTATTTTGGTGTCATTTTATTAACGTTTAACACGTTCACCAGAACGTCCAAGAAGCATAGCTTTAAATTTAATTAAAACCCTATATAACTATACGTTTAAGGGCACATATATAAGTACCGTTATGCATAATAAACCGCTCCTATAATAACTGTCGTACATCCAATGTTTTCTGTCGATCTTTCTACGTCCGACAAAACGACCCATACACATAACTGTTTTAAAATACACAAATAAAATTAAAAGTTTAATTCAATTTTCTGTTTTTTAGGCATATGAAAAAGAAGCAACAAACCAAGAGTGTTTGTAGTTTACATAATATTACCTTAACCTCTTAAATGTTGTAGACAAAGGTCAATCAATAATCATATTAAGTTGAAATTGTACTAAACATTGAATTGCTTTTTCCTGCTACAAGCGAAACGCGTGTGGCTTTGAAGGTATTTTAGTGTAAAAACAAAATTATCCAATTTTAATGATAACTTTTCCTGCTTGATTATAAAAGGAAATTTCGGATAATCACATTTGCTAATGACAATTTTTATTTAATGAGACTTTATCCAAATATAGCTCAAGGAACATATAATAAAATTTCTTTTTAATCACTTTCCTACTTATTACCACCCTGTGTTCTTAACTTATGGTACAGCTGCACTGATTCTGTAACGTTCTTAACGGTCAAATATATCTGACTTCATAAATGACCAATGATATGGCGTGTTCAGAATCGGGCGATTAGGAGAGAGACGCTATTAAAGGGGTTAGCAACGGATTTTTCGGGTCAGTTAGGGCGGAACTGCAGTAGCAAGAGTTTCTCTGTCAGCGTTAACTCCAGTTTTGGCGGTTTTTTTTTTACCTTGAGACGCTTAAAATGAAAAGTCTTTTAGCGTTTCTAATGAAGTTAAAGTCAGTTTATTAGTGATAGTTAATGGTTTTGATGAGGCTGTTTGGGGCTTATAAGTAGCTGAATTTTGCCGCATTACCGAAATTAGGTTTGTACCTAATTATTCTACCTAGGAACCAAATTGTAAGTCTTTTTATTGAACTATTACTATTTCTTTACTACAAGAAAAGATTGAGTACCATTTATTTCTTTGGATTTTGGATTTAATTGTCATCTACATAATAAATATCCACGTATGGAGAATTAACGTAATTAGTGACCATAAACTCCATAGTGTAACCCGGTTTTTTTGAAAAGCCGGTACCTATCTACAAACCTCAGTGTAAAATCTTTAATAGTTACGTGAAATATCGAGAAAGCCTACAGAACACACGATTAAATTATCAGTGATCGCGGCGCACAGAGTCTAACTTCATAGCGTCTTCATTTCGTTACACTGGTGTACACTAGTGCAGTTAAAAAAAAGCGAAGAATGTTTTATTGGTACGGTGTAACAAGGTCCCGAAAAAGTGCAGAAAGCATGAATGTTTATTTGACCCAAGTTACACTAGTTTATGTCACACTTTCGGGGCGTGGCTACACCGACTTCAAGAGCCAGTGTACCAGTGCAATTGTAGATTTTAGGTTATGTTAATGTCATATTAAAGTGTTTTGTTTGTATTTATCGTGTGAGTGAATTTATAAAAAATGAATCAAAAGCAAAAACTATTGTTACTGGCGTCGGAATTTTTATCATCAGAAGATAGCAGTGATAGTGACGTAGAATATTTTAGTACACAAGTTTGTGTATAAAGAACAATGATTTCTGGGAAGTTGAAAGTGATAATTCGGAGGATACAGTTAATTGTAACATATTTCACAATCCCCTGAATCAAAAGGGAAATGAAAAAAGAGATCACATATGTCAGTTGCTACCTTACCAATAGTTGAATAATTTTGTCTTATTTTTTTATAAATAAATAATAAAATACTTTTTGTAAATCTGATTTTCTCTGCCTTCTCCCGAACTAGTCAACCTTTCCCTTGAGAAACCCTAATTGGTGTTGTAATTTTTATTGCAAGAAACAGATGACGGACAATAGTAACTATAAATATATAAAAATAACTGCACAGACAATGCGGGGGTTGCTTTTACAATCCAACTTTCGAATTCCCACAGACGTAGTATGACTAATTCGGTAGAAGCAATTTGTTTACAGGGTGACATTTTTGTACACCACATACGCATGAAGGGTGTAAGTATTGAACATTCGCGATAGCGCAAAGAATTGAACTGGTGTAGAACAGAACTGTCCGCATCCAGTGTAACGACAGATTGAGTGCACACTGCTCCGGTGCTGGTGTAGCAGAGTGTACACTTTTATCGAATCGAATAGAAGACGCTATCAGTTTTTTGTAACGCATTTTATTGATAAATTTTTGTATCTCTCAATATCTCTCATATGTTTAATTACTAAACTTAAACTGTTATATGATACTCCATTTTTTTAACTCGAGTTAAAATTTTAAGCTAAAGGTGATTTAGTATTTCTTAATTTAACATTTTATCACATTTTAATCTCTTTTATTTCACGTTTTGCTTAATTGGGTACACAAAAAATAACAATACAATATTACTTAGCTGTTATTGGATGTGTAGTGTTAGTTATCTTTATGATTAAACACTAATGTGTTTAATAATGTGATATCATATTTAGGCTGTTAGTATTTTATATGTTTATTATTCTATTTCTTGTACATTTGACTTATTACCACCTTGAGTAATAAATATTGTTTATTGTTTAACTATATGTTTTCTTTCCGACCTGGTGTATGTTATTCTGATCTGTTTTAATCAATGGAAAGAACGAGACGTATCTAAATTTTAAATTTTGATTAAAATAACAATACAATATTACTTAGCTGTTATTGGATGTGTAGTGTTAGTTATCTTTATGATTAAACACTAATGTGTTTAATAATGTGATATCATATTTAGGCTGTTAGTATTTTATATGTTTATTATTCTATTTCTTGTACATCTGACTTATTACCACCTTGAGTAATAAATATTGTTTATTGTTTAACTATATGTTTTCTTTCCGACCTGGTGTATGTTATTCTGATCTGTTTTAATCAATGGAAAGAACGAGACGTATCTAAATTATAAATTTTGATTAATGAAAACATCTTTATCTCACTAATAGAATTGTAGCTAGTGATGAGCGAGACTGGTCTTGGTCTTGCGGTCTTGGTCTTGGTCTTGCAGAAAATGCAAGACCAAGACCAAGACCAAGATCAACTTCAGGCTGCAAGATCAAGACCAAGACCGAGCAGTGCAAGACTTATGCAAGACCAAGACTTAGCATTGCAAGACTTACGCAAGACCAAGACCAAGCCTGCAAGAGTCTTACAGTCTTGCGTTTTTTAAACAAATAAACCAAAAAATAAAGCAGCCACGGATTATTTTAAACTCTAACCTTTTTACTAAGCACAACTTGTGCTAACGATCTAAAAACAAAATAAAACTGCCGCGGATATTTTTAACCCCAACTCATTTACTAACCACAACCTGTTTTAACGAAGTATTTTTTTTTTGTTCATATATGTATATTTTAGCCTAAGGAATCCGACCTCAAGTTTTTGTGCAATACTTATAAATCACTGTGTATATTATAAAGAACCTAGGATGACGCTTTATATTATCAGAATATGTATCTTATTACAATATCTAAAGGGCATACCTATGGCCATAATAACATTCAAAAATCTTTTTCTTTTGTCCAATACTAATAAAATCATATTGCTTTATTTTAATTTAGAATTAACTTTCTATATGTATTTTAAACGAGTTTATCTGCGACGATTTTGGGCACTTTAAATTTCTACAAACCTTTCAAATGGCATAATGTTTTTAGAACAAATAATAATATCAATAATTAATAATTACGATACCCTTAAGCAGGGCCATAAATCACCAAACAATAGAAAAGCGGCCGGCGGCCGGTTAGGCAAAAGGAATAATTTATATTATTGGTATTTTATTAGACTTTGCAAAGAGTGTTGAATATTGGGGTTGTAAATAAACATACCAACATTTTTTTGTTAAATTATTATTTTGGAATCAGTTTAGTATTAAGGCGCCTAAAATAATATGTCCTTCATAGGAATAGGATCGGTAAATTAAAAAAAAAAGAAGAAAACAATCAGTGACCTGGAATCGTCGTGTGTTAGTGACACATCAAGGTGATTCAAAAAGTGATGAAGACGTTACACCGTCGACCTCTCAAAAATTAAAAAGATATTTGCCTCATAAAAGATCCAAAAAAAAACAAAAATATCAGATACACGGGATACACAAATACCAACGCCTACGCCGAATATGAAGAGCAAATTTAGTGAATTTTTTCATATTATTCCGAGTAATGATAAAGGAACTGCGCATGGGATTTGTACTTTCATACTTGATTTATCGCTACAATTTAATATACAAAAAAACAAAATTTTTATAATGCAAAATAATATCCCTTTCATTTAATCTTTCTTTACTTGTAATGATTTTAAAAACGATTTTTTCTAATTTTTTTTTTTGTAAAAATGGACCCCAGTAAATCTTTAAAAAAAGTTCAAGACTTGCAAGAGTCTTGGTGCAAGACCAAGACCAAGACCAAGACTGGACCCTGCAAGAACAAGACCAAGACCAAGACCGCTTATTTGACTGCAAGACCAAGACCAAGACCTTGTATGCAAGATCAAGACCAAGACCAAGACTAACCCGGTCTTGGTCTTGGTCTTGCATTTGCTCATCACTAATTGTAGCCATTGTGATAAGTAAAGAAAAAAGTAAGTATAACTTTATCTTTCTAGTTTTACAAATAAGAGTGTGTAATTTTCACTTTATCTACAACAGCTGATAAATTATTTTATCCAACATACATATTTAATTTTTTTTCATCTGGGTTTCTTATATTTTCCCATCCTTATGATAAAAAAATAAGTGGCGCCCATATTCCTTTTCCCTTTTCCATCATTTCTTTCATTTTCTCTTTTACCCCTTTTTAATCTCTTTTATCTTTTATTTTTCTAGTAAATATACTCCTTTTTATCTTTTCAATACCTTACCATCTAGCTCGATCGAATCCACGCTCGCTCTCCTCCTACCCCCTGAGTGCCGTTCGCATATGTGAACCTCTCAAAATCGAGCATTTAACATCATTAGGAAAAAAGAGGTTACAGCATAAAGAGGGACATTTACATAAGCAAGAAAACCCAAAACTTTTTTTTTCATTTCGTCTATTTGTTTGCATGTCTGTATGTTTGTATGTTTGCTAACGCTAATTTCAGAAAAGGCTTAACCGATTTGGATGCAGTTTTTAGGAATACATTGTGATGAGCTTTACTTAACCTTTAGTGCTTTTTTTTCATTTTAATCGGTTAGCAAATAAAGAAGTTATATCAATTATGTCTGTTTTACTTCGGTTTTTAGCCTCAATTGATTTTGTCTGAGTCTGACCATCTTTTCCTCGGTCGTCCCATTAATCTTCTTCCATTTGGCGATTTGTCTCTTGCTATTCGCTATTCGTACTGTTCTATTTTCTGTCATTCTTTTTATGGGTTGATTCCATACTATTTTCTTCTTTTGGTCAACAAGTTTATTTCATCTATACCACATCTCTCTCGTATATCCTCACGTCTTACTCTGTCTCTTACTGTTTGTTAAATAATAGTCAATTATTATAAAAAATAAGCAGAATTAATTTAATTAACATCTTTTTAATTACTTTACATGTACAGTTCAATTTGAGTAAGTTATTTGTTCTACACTAATAAATCAGGTTAAGTATAAATTGATAATAAAACAATGAAACTTTTTATGTTGACGAAGGGCCGAGGTTGATAAAATACCTAAATTGTATTAAAAATCAATATGTAGACACTTACCTTCGATATTCGAAATACATAAAAGATCAAAGTCTGACATTGAATGTTTTGTTGTTCGCATTATAAATTGAATAGCATAACAAGTTAAGTTCTAAATAGGTAGAGGTCAACAGAGAAATTTTGATGTGAATATCTACTTAAAAAATGATTCTAAACTAAAATAGAAATAATTAAAATTTCTACGTAGGTGCAAGTTTTTTAGTTTTCTCCAAGAAATTTACTCATATTATTAAATAATAATAATAATAATAATAATAATAATAATAATAATAATAATAATAATAATAATAATAATAATAATAATAATCTATAATATAAAAATGAATCGCAAAATGTGTTGGTAAGCGCATAACTCAAAAACTACTGGAACATGAAAATTGGTATATATATGTATTTTTCCACGGAGAAGGTTTATATGATATGCTCATTGATGCCACTCGCCACCAGGTGGCGCTTCAGAGTAACAACTTCTGCCCTGTTTAACCGATTGTCATGAAAATTGGTATGTATATGTATTTTTTCACGGAGAAAACGAATATGCTATGCACATTGATGCCATTCACCACCAGGTGGCGCTGCAAAGTAGCAACTTCTGCCCCGTTCAACCGATTGTCATGAAAATGGGTATGTATATGTATTTTTTCACGAAGAAAACGAATATGCTATGCACATTGATGCCACTCACCACCAGGTGGCGCTGCAAAGTAGCAACTTCTGCCCCGTTCAACCGATTGTCATGAAAATTGGTATGTATATGTATTTTTTCACGGAGAAAACGAATATGCTATGCTCATTGATGCCACTCACCACCAGGTGGCGCTGCAAAGTAGCAACTTCTGCCCCGTTCAACCGATTGTCATGAAAATTGGTAGGTATATGTATTTTTTCACGGACAAAACGAATATGTTATGCACATTGATGTAACTCACCACCAGGTGGCGCTGCAGAGTGAAATCTTCTACCCCGTTCAACCGATTGTCATGAAAATTGGTATCCATATGTATTTTTCCACGGAGAAGGTTTGTATGATATGAATATGATATTCGTATTAATGGAGTTAACACCAGGTAGCGCTTCCATTAAACGAGCAACCACTACTTATTTGATTACTTTATATCACGCCACCGTAAGGTGGCGCAGTTAATATCACAGTATTTAAACTAGAAATTCTTACTAAATTAAGTATTGTTATGCATCTTATATATTTTATCGATAAACTACAAAATATAACGAAAAAAAAAAATAGTATAAACCTGATAACTAACGAGAAAATATGATGAAAACGATAAAATCAAAATAAATTGAAAAAACGAAAAATGGAAGAATGACGTAAATAATTTGCGGTACGAAGTCCGCCGGGTCAGCTAGTAATAATAATAATAATAATAATAATAATAATAATTTATTAATTTAAAACTTCTTCTGGCTTGCCTAATATAGTCCGCGATATAGACAAACACAACTAAACTTTCGTTCTCCATTGCACTGTCTTCAACTAACACATACAAGTTTACATCTGTGGGCGTACGGCCTTTTACTATATAAGACATAAAATACGTGGTTTGTATTAATCATCGTATAGTATAGTATATTAATATTAGTAACATGACATGCATAAAAAATGAGTTTATTTAGTATATCCATATATACAGAGTCTGTTGAATATGTATCGGGACTAATTTGCTGTACCCTTAACAAAGGAATGGCGTTGAGGCGGACAGTACTCTAGTCAACATCTTCAAAAACGTGAAAAATTAAAATAAAGGTCCTAAAAATATGAGCGATAGCTCATTGGATTCGGAATCACCTCTAGAAAAATGTTTTTGAAGGAAAAGTGTGCAGGCAAAAAATTGCAATTGTTATTAACAAAATAAGATGAAAAAAAACAGATGTTTATGTTTTTGTTAATAACTCGAAAAATAATTATATTTATGTAATTTTGAAAAAACCTCGTTAAAGAGGAGGAAATTTCCGAAAAAAAAAGTCCGTCCTCCCGGAACTCTATCTCCATTATTTATAATTTTAATTTGACGTTGAAAATGGGGCTTTGAGCGGCTTTTACGGCATACGCGCGCTACCGCTAAACGGTGTTTATCAGATAAAATATTTTTTTTTATGACATAAAATGTTATTTTAAAAATTTAAAAAAATTCCAGTATTTTCCTAACACTTGAAAGAATCTAAATCAGTTGGAAAAAACATTTTATCACTGTTTTCAAAAAGTTATTCAATTGTTAACTAACAAATTTTTTCCTAATCTCTGTTGACATAAACAATGGGATAAAAGGTATAAATAATTGGCCTAAAAATTTAAAACTTTGTGGAGCCCTTTTCATATGTATACTTTACAAGATTCTGTGATAAATGTTTATAAAAGTTTATTAATTTGTTAATTATGATTTTTCATAACTATTGCAAAATATTGCAAAAAAGTAAAACAAAATACAGAATTTTTCCAAATAAATGCATGTAGTATCTAATAAACAATAAATATGAATTTGGTATTAGAATTATTCGAAAGAGAAGTTTATTTTCTATAAAAAACTCCTGAATATCCTTTATCATATCTCCAATAGTTTAAAAGATATATCATTTTTTTAATTGGCAAGTTATTTGGCGTTATAGTTAAAGTGACGTATGATATTAGAAAGTATTATTAACAAATTAATAAACTTTTATGAAGATTTATCGCAGGATCTTGTAAAAAAAACATATGAAAAGGGCTCTACGAAGTTTCAAAAATTTTTGGGCCAATTATTTATACCTTTTATCCCATTGTTTATGTCAACAGAGATTAGGAAAAAATTTGTTAGTTAACAATTGAATAACTTTTTGAAAAACAGTGATAAAATGTTTTTTCCAACTGATTTAGATTTAATTAAGTGTAAAAATACTGGAATTTTTTCAAATTTTTAAAATAACATTTTATGTCATAAAAAAAAATATTTTATCTGATAACACCCGTTTAGCGGTAGCGCGCGCATGCCGTAAAAGCCGCTCAAAGCCCCATTTTCAACGTCAAATTATAAATAATGGAGATAGAGTTCCGGGAGGACAGACTTTTTTTTCGGAAATTTCCTCCTCTTTAACGAGGTTTTTTCAAAAGTGCTTAAATATTAATATTTTTCGAGTTATTAACAAAAACATAAACATCTGTTTTTTTTTCATCTTATTTTGTTAATAACAATTGCAATTTTTTGCCTGCACACTTTTCCTTTAAAAACGTTTTTCTAGAGGTGATTCCGAATCCAATGAGCTATCGCTCATATTTTTAGGACCTTTATTTTAATTTTTCACGTTTTTGAAGATGTTGACTAGAGTACAGGTCGGCTTTTGTAAAAGGCTCCCCCACCAGTCAGGTGCACTTTAATTCAGTCGACATGCGTTGAGAAGGAAGGTGGATTTTTATGGTGTCATCAAGCCACCATGGAGCAAAAAATCTGCGTCCGAGACTCCTAAACTCATTAAACAGACTTATGGGGATGATGCTTCAAGTCGTATAAGAATTGAGTGATGCATAATGGTTAAGGCCCAATTCACACAGAGACGAGGTGTTTTAGTGTTTATCTTCAAAAATGCGGATAATTTTGACTTCAACATAAAATTTTACGGTAACGCTTTAAAAAAACATGCGAAAGTGAGATAAGAGATATATAGAGGAAGAGTGAGTGAAAGAAGTCTTAAAAGAAAGAAATGAGTACAATATTGCAGACTATTAAGAGTTATATAATTACAAAAAAAATCATAATACAAAAAACATGTGTGCATAATTTTTTTAAATAGAATAAATCAACCGTAGAACAATCGTTGTAGATAAATATTTACCGAAAGTCTATTGGTTTAATACAAACAAAAAAATAAAATACAAGCTACTTGGTTGACTTGTACAAATAAGTCACATATTGCTTCCATCATTGTTGTTTAACTAACAACATCAAATTAGTATACAGATATTTGTTTTTCTGAAATCGCTTGGAAATGTCTAGTTTCTCGGATCAAATTCAAGCCGCAAAATACACTATTCTTGTATTTTAGTCCGTTGCTAGGCAACGAACTTTTCCGTACTCTACGGGAATATTTTTTCTCCACGACCATTAATGAATGTAATAATTCCGACTTCATTTTTAATAATAGAAAGTGTTCATTCTCACTCTTGACATAGAATATTCATTCTGAAACACTTGCTTCTTATGTGTTTTGCATGTATTTCCATTCTATAACTAGTGACGGAATAAAATTCTGTAATTGCTCAACAAAAAACATAGATTGCCATGCGAATTTCAAAACTGTCACTCAGTTTGTCAGTGCGACGTTCTAATTGTTTTGCTACATATTTCAATTTAAATAAACAGAATTATTACATGGTCGTGGAGAAAATACAGTCTGTTACACGGTTAGAATGAAAATTCGATTACTCGTGGTTCCTCTCGTATCGAATTTTCATTCTAACCTTGTTACAGAATATACTATTCCGTACCTGTGTACGGGAATGATCCATAAAACGTTTATAAGCAAATTCATATTTAGCGCCTTGATTTTATTTGGCAATAAATTTAAAACCACATTAGTAGCAGTGTTTACTAACTCTGGAGGCGTTTTGCACCTCTGGACATCATCGTTCCTGTCCATTTTAAATATAATTTAAAATATTTTATCTACTCCTTTGACAGTAAATGTCATTTATACTTATTGTCACCATGCAGGGTAAGTAAGCTATAACGCACAGTTGTGTGTAATGAAATGTCATGTTGGAATGACGTTTCATTACGCACGACTGTGCGTTATAGCTTACTTACCCTGCATGGTGACAATGAGTATAAATGACATTTACTGTCAAGGAGTAGATAACAGTACAGTACGTACGTCATATATTTTTTTAGAGATGTCAAATATTTAGAATTAAAATTAAAATATTGAGTCGTAGATAAAGCATAGTACGTAACTCGAGTGGTAAGAGGTATTACGTACTCGTGTAATTAGGCACTCGCCGCAACGCGGCTTCGTGCGTAACTTTTCCACTCGTACGTAAGGTTCTACTTACCACTCTTGATACGTAGGGTGGGACCGAAAGAAAAAAAAGCATGATGGAAGCTCCAAGACTAAAATACTCCGGAGGTAAACTCGCCCCCCAATCGGATCTCCGGGTGGGGGCTAGTCCTGTGGCCTCATCAAGCGATATTAATCGAACTTCCACTATCTCCTACAATACACTGGGTTCCCCTAACAACACTCAACGGAGAAATAGTGTGGCACCTGCAGTTGCTAACAGACCCAAAAACAGCAACTTCAAAATTGATTTCTGCAACATCAGATGGCTTAACACCGACATAAATTCAGTCCACCAGCAGTTACAATCTTCCAAGCCTCATGTGCTCGCACTGACCGAGACAAAGGTCAGATCATCAACAAATACCGTCAGCTATTTATACCCTGGATACGATTTTCATTGCCGATTTAGACGCAACTTTGGGGTATGTCTTTTTATCCGAGATGATCTTTGCTGCCAACGAGAGGAAACACTTGAACCGACAGGGTTTGATGTAATGTGGTTTAAAATATCTACGCAGAAAATCACCAAGTTTATCTGCTGCCTTTACCGTCCTCCAAGCGACACCCAATACACCCTTTTCTCATCACTAGCCAACACAATCGACTTCTTGCAAACCAACCATCCAAATGCCGAAGTCGCTATCTTTGGAGACTTTAACGTCCATAATGTCAACTGGCTTAAATACTCAAATACCAACGATGAACAAGGCCGTGAGGCAGAATCATTCGCGATCAGTTCTGGCTTAACTCAACTCGTAGAAGAACCAACGCAGATACCAGACCGAGATGGTGATTTTGCTAGTCTTTTGGATCTTTTTTTGACATCAAACCCAGACCTATACACTATCTCCGTTCAGTCTCCGCTAGGATTTTCCGATCACAAACTTATTTCAACACTAAGCGAGCTACCAATTTATTCTGAGCAGCCTCCTAAACCTCGCAAGATTTGGCATTACAGATCAGCCAGGTGGGAAGACCTGAAGAACCATTTTCACACTTTTCCTTGGCTGAACGTGTGCTTTTCTTCTGATGATCCATCCGTTTGTGCTCAAGAGGTCTCCGATGTCATTCTAACTGGCATGGAAGCCTTTATTCCTTATTTGAATAAGCGCCCTTCTAACGGCAAGCCCTGGTTTAGCAAAAACTGCGAGCGCGCAGTCAGATCTAAAAATCTAGCTTACCGACAGTGGCGTAAAAATCCAACGGCTGAGAATCGCACCACCCTTGTTACCGCTCGAAACCAGTGTAAGCAAACGATAGATCAAAGCAAAGAGACGCATAACACGAGGATCAAAAACAAACTTCTTGCCAGTCCTAACGGATCTAGGTCTTTTTGGTCAGTCGCTAAGGCCGTCAGTCAAAATTTTACCAAATCAAATATTCCACCTCTAACACGTTCCGACGGCACAATAGCAACCACAGCCGGAGATAAAGCGAACTTACTGGCAGAACTATTTTCTTCTCATTCCAACGTAGACTTTCAGGGAAAAACACCACCGAACATTCCAGCGGTTCAATCGGAAATGACTGATATCGTATTCCGTCAGCGTCCTGTCAAACGAATTCTTAAAGGGTTCGATGTCAGGAAGGCTTCTGGTCCAGATGAAATTCCTATTATAGTGCTCAAGGAATGCGCTGATGAGCTAACACCAATATTTTGTAGACTTTTTAACCTATCCTACAAAAAAGGAATATTTCTATCTTGCTGGAAGAAGGCAAGAGTTCAGCCTATACCAAAGAAAGGCAAGAAAACCATGCCAAACAACTATCGACCTGTCGCATTGCTTTCAGTTATATCAAAAGTGATGGACAAAGCTATTAACCAACAACTTCTAAAGTACCTAGAGGGCCTTAATATTATCAGCGACCATCAGTACGGCTTTCGTAAGTCCAGATCAACAGGATACCTCCTAGCATATGTCACCCATCTTTGGAGCAACGCAGTGGAACATAATGGGGAGTCCCGGGCTATTGCACTAGACATTTCTAAAGCATTTGATCGTGTCTGGCACGAGGGGCTCCTAAGTAAACTGCGATCCTACGGTATGCCCGGTCGATTCTGTTCATGGCTTTCTAGCTTTCTTCAGGACCGTTCTCTGCAAGTGACGATTGACGGGTTTCTCTCGGACACCTTTACCATCAATGCTGGTGTTCCTCAGGGGTCCATATTATCCCCAACCCTCTTCTTACTATACATTAACGACCTTCTAGCGAAGACAGAAAATCCAATTTATAGCTTTGCTGACGACAGCACACTTATCTCATCGTTTACTTTGAATTCTCGAACATCGGCTGCTGACGCACATCTTCGCAGACAGCATGAAGTATCAGGACTCAATAAAGACCTGGAAGAAATTTTGTCTTGGGGTAACAGTAACCAAGTCGAATTTAACGCTAAAAAAACCCAGGCAGCAGTTTTCTCTAAGAAGATTAACATTGCAGAACCAGATAGGTATAATCATGGCAGGAGACGCAATTCCACTGGCTTCGTCTATTAACTTACTGGGTGTCAATCTGGGAGGAGATATGTCTTGGCATAATCACGTGGTAACAATCGCCAGGACAGCTTCTCAGAAACTCGCTGTACTTTTCCGTACCAAAAAGCTGTATACACCACAACAACTTTTGACACTCTACAAAGCCCAGATTCGACCATCACTGGAATACTGCTCTCATGTCTGGAGTTCTGCACCGAAGCATACCCTTCGGTTGTTGGATTCCATCCAAAGGAGAGCCATTCGCCTGATCGCTGACCACGAGCTAACCAAGAACCTCGACAGCTTAGAACATCAAAGACAGGTTGGTGATTTGACCCTCTTTTACAAATATTTCCATGGCAAGTGTTCTACTGACATTGCCCGCTTGATTCCACCTAGAGCAATTCATAGCAGAAATACACGACAAACCACTTCCGCCCATCCCTATGTGGTTCAACTTAATACTCCTCGAACATCATTGTTTAAGAACTCTTTCTTTTGGAGGACATCCTCTTTGTGGATCGGCCTTTCTGAGGCCGTATTTCCCACCGAATATAACCTTCAACGATTCAAGAACAACGTGAATCGCTTTCTTCGCACACGCACCGCTCTCGGAGCGCCTTAAAGGATTTTTCCTGCAGTGCTTGTGCTTGACCATAAATAAAAATATACTATTACGCAATATGTAACTAACCGAACTGACACTTTTGTGACACTAAAAAGCAATGATTAACAAACAATGTCAACGAAACGGTTTCATAGAAAATACGATGATAATCAAAAACAGTCAGTTATTCATATATAAAACTTTCTTAGTTTACGATTATATTTAATGCGATTTCAGAAAAAATAGTATGTGTATCTCGTAGTAAAAGCACATTCCCGGACTCCAATTTACATTGTCGTCCGGGAATGTATCGCTTTTCCTACTAGATACACATTACACAATATACTATTTCTTACTCATAAAAAATCTTAGAGAAATTTAGGTCTCATTTATTAGATTTGCGTCAGATTACCATGTTTTTTTGATTAATTTGACTCCCTAAACACAATCTTTTTGGTGGAAGTTTGCCCAAATGCCGAAAAATTTGGTATTAATATATAACTTGAAAATTAATGTAAAATTGTTTTTTTTTTGTTAAACAAACTCTGTTTTCTTGTTCTTTTGTCACCACTAAACAAAAAAATATCTATGGAAAATTTCGTACGAAACACAGTGGTCGAAATAGTTATTTGTGACACAAGGACGGAAAATGACATTTTGCAAGAGCAAATAAAGTTGTGTAGCCGAGGTGCGTAGCACCGAGGCGAAACAATACGAGCACTTGCAAAACATTTTCCGGACGTGTAACACACACTATTTTTTGGTCCGACTAATTTTTAATATTTTTAAAAGTTCTGTTATGTTCAAGACTTGACTGCTTGTGCTACCTGAACTAAGGCCACTGACTAGAAGAAAGCCGACAGATATAAGCGCCACATTGGATGTTTATAATATAGTTGTGTTGTTGTGTATTGTGTAATAACTTGTTTAATACTTAATATACGTGTTTAGCTTCAGCAGTTATTAGTGTTTTAATTAACATATGTTGCAAACACAACAAGTTCAAAAACTTTTTAGTTTGTGACATACAAGATTAGATGTTTATATAAAGATGTTCATAAATTGACATAAATGTCAAATTTAAAAATACAAGTTGTAAGAGTAATTAAATGTAAATTAGAATCCTGCTTATCTTTAGAAAAAGTTATAGGTAAGTTTAGTATATTATACGCAGTTTTTAAATAAATTTCTCTTTAGATAATCTAAAAGCTACTTTGCCGGCCTAGGCCGGAAAATGCCATTTTCCGGACGATTTTGAAGTAATTAATAGTATTGTTTCTGGACGGAGGACCAAAAATCTAATTGACGAACATTATTGAGATATTGTCATAATAGGAAGTATGTTCAGAAAAAACGGGTTTTATTATAAAAATTATTTTAAATTCGAATGCTATCTTTCAATATACTTCCTTTCCCCCACCACACACCTTTCCATACGTTTTTTCATTGATCAAAGCAATGCTGGACGTCTTCTTTGGTGAGGTCCTTTACGAGCTTTGCCGTTTTTGCTTTACCGCTTCCATCGACTCAAATCGAGTCACTTCCAAAACAGTTTTTATCTTCGAAAACAAGAAAAGGTGTTTATTGGCCAAATACTGCTTCAAAAACAGCGAGTTATTATAGACAGGCGCATTGTCCTGGTGCAAAATCCACCAGTTGTTCTTCCACAACTCGGGCCGTTTCTTACGAACTCATTCTCGCAGTGCTGCCAAAAATGTCAAATAGAAGTCTTCTTGACAGTCTGACCTTTAGTCATCATAATAGCGTTAAAGTCGGCAAGCTTAAATAAGTATACATGTAAGATACGAGTTCTGGCTATTAAATAACGAGAATGTTTACGAAAAAGGGTTTTATTATAAAAATTATTTTACATTCGAATGCTATCTTTCAATATACTTTTTTTCCCTCGCCACACACCTTTCCATACGTTTTTTCATTGATCAAAGCAGTGCTGGACGTCTTCTTTGGTGAGGGCCTTTAGGAGCTCTGCCGTTTTTGTTTTACCGCTTCCATCGACTCAAATCGAGTCACTTCCAAAACAGTTTTTATCTTCGAAAACAAAAAAAAGGTGTTTATTGGCCAAATACTGTTTCACAGATAGCGAGTTATAGACAGGCGCATTGTCCTGGTGCAAAATCCACGAGTTATTCTTCCACAACTCGGGCCGTTTCTTACGAACTTGTTCTCGCAGTGCTGCCAAAACTGTCAAATAGAAGTTTGCTTGACAGTCTGACCCTCAGTCATCATGATACTGTTAATGTCGGCAAGCTGAAATAAGTATACATGTAAGATACGAGGTCTGGCTATTAAATAACGAGAATGTTTACGAAAAAGGGTTTTATTATAAAAATTATTTTACATTTGAATGCTATCTTTCAATATACTTCCTTTCCCTCGCCACACACTTTCTATACGTTTTTTCATTGATCAAAGCAGCGCTGGGCGTCTTCTTTGGAGATGGCCTTTAGGAGCTCTGCCGTTATTGTTTTACCGCTTCCATCGACTCAAATCGAGTCACTTCCAAAGCAGTTTTTATCTTCGAAAACAAGAAAAGGTGTTTGTTGGCCAAATACTGTTTCACAGATAGCGAGTTATAGACAGGCGCATTGTCCTGGTGCAAAATCCACGAGTTATTCTTCCACAACTCGGGCCGTTTCTTACGAACTCGTTCTCGCAGTGCTGCCAAAACTGTCAAATAGAAGTCTGCTTGACAGTCTGACCCTCAGTCATCATGATACCGTTAATGTCGGCAAGCTGAAATAAGTATACATGTAAGATACGAGGTCTGGCTATTAAATAACGAGAATGTTTACGAAAAAGGGTTTTATTATAAAAATTATTTTACATTTGAATGCTATCTTTCAATATACTTCCTTTCCCTCGCCACACACCTTTCTATACGTTTTTTCATTGATCAAAGCAGCGCTGGGCGTCTTCTTTGGAGATGGCCTTTAGGAGCTCTGCCGTTATTGTTTTACCGCTTCCATCGACTCAAATCGAGTCACTTCCAAAGCAGTTTTTATCTTCGAAAACAAGAAAAGGTGTTTGTTGGCCAAATACTGTTTCACAGATAGCGAGTTATGGACAGGCACATTGTCCTGGTGCAAAATCCACGAGTTATTCTTCCACAACTCGGGCCGTTTCTTACGAACTCGTTCTCGCAGTGCTGCCAAAACTGTCAAATAGAAGTCTGCTTGACAGTCTGACCCTCAGTCATCATGATACCGTTAATGTCGGCAAGCTGAAATAAGTATACATGTAAGATACGAGGTCTGGCTATTAAATAACGAGAATGTTTACGAAAAAGGGTTTTATTATAAAAATTATTTTACATTTGAATGCTATCTTTCAATATACTTCCTTTCCCTCGCCACACACCTTTCTATACGTTTTTTCATTGATCAAAGCAGCGCTGGGCGTCTTCTTTGGAGATGGCCTTTAGGAGCTCTGCCGTTATTGTTTTACCGCTTCCATCGACTCAAATCGAGTCACTTCCAAAGCAGTTTTTATCTTCGAAAACAAGAAAAGGTGTTTGTTGGCCAAATACTGTTTCACAGATAGCGAGTTATAGACAGGCGCATTGTCCTGGTGCAAAATCCACGAGTTATTCTTCCACAACTCGGGCCGTTTCTTACGAACTCGTTCTCGCAGTGCTGCCAAAACTGTCAAATAGAAGTCTGTTTGACAGTCTGACCCTCAGTCATCATGATACCGTTAATCTCGGCAAGCTGAAATAAGTATACATGTAAGATACGAGGTCTGGCTATTAAATAACGAGAATGTTTACGAAAAAGGGTTTTATTATAAAAATTATTTTACATTTGAATGCTATCTTTCAATATACTTCCTTTCCCTCGCCACACACCTTTCTATACGTTTTTTCATTGATCAAAGCAGCGCTGGGCGTCTTCTTTGGAGATGGCCTTTAGGAGCTCTGCCGTTATTGTTTTACCGCTTCCATCGACTCAAATCGAGTCACTTCCAAAGCAGTTTTTATCTTCGAAAACAAGAAAAGGTGTTTGTTGGCCAAATACTGTTTCACAGATAGCGAGTTATGGACAGGCACATTGTCCTGGTGCAAAATCCACGAGTTATTCTTTCACAACTCGGGCCGTTTCTTACGAACTCGTTCTCGCAGTGCTGCCAAAACTGTCAAATAGAAGTCTGCTTGACAGTCTGACCCTCAGTCATCATGATACCGTTAATGTCGGCAAGCTGAAATAAGTATACATGTAAGATACGAGGTCTGGCTATTAAATAACGAGAATGTTTACGAAAAAGGGTTTTATTATAAAAATTAATTTACATTTGAATGCTATCTTTTAATATACTTCCTTTCCCTCGCCACACACCTTTCCATACGTTTTTTCATTGATCAAAGCAGCGCTGGGCGTCTTCTTTGGAGACGGCCTTTAGGAGCTCTGCCGTTATTGTTTTACCGCTTCCATTGACTCAAATCGAGTCACTTCCAAAGCAGTTTTTATCTTCGAAAACAAAAAAAGGTGTTTATTGGCCAAATACTGCTTCACAGATAGCGAGTTATAGACAGGCGCATTGTCCTGGTGCTAAATCCACGAGTTGTTCTTCCACAACTCACAACTCTGGCCGTTTCTTACGAACTCGTTCTCGCTGTACTGCCAAAACTGACAAATAGAAGTCTGGTTGACAGTCTGACCCTCTGGAACCCATTCAGTCATCATGATACCGTTAATGTCAAAAAAAACATTGACTTGAATTTTGATTTGGACATCCTTGCTTTATTGATTCCGGGTGATTCAGGCGTCTTCCAACGCATTGCTTCTGCTTTATTTCAACATCCTTTTAAAAAAATCTACTTTTCGTTGTAAGTAATAATGTTTTTCATCAATCCAGGATCTTCTTTTAACCTTTTAAGGAAATGTAAGCAGACAGCACAGAAATCCGGTTTTCTGGCAACAACTTAGTACAGACTTTTGTACATCTGTAATTCCTTGTGTAAAATTTTTCTAACCGTTTGTTTATCGGCGATTACAGTCTCAGCAATGATACGGATGCTCATTTGACGATCTGGGCGTACAGTTTGGTTGATTTTAGTTACTGTTTCCAGAGTTCAAACAGTGACGGGGCGACCTGGGCAATGGTCATCTTCAGTGCTCTCTCGGCCCTTACTGAAGCGCTTGTACTGTGTAAACACACGCGCACGATCTAGAGAAGTGTCCCCAAGAGCCTCTTGCAATTTATAGCACTCTGTTTTTTTTAAATTTAGTGATAAATTTGAGATTGATACGTTGCTCCTGTTTTTCGTCACGTATGGTTTTTGACCCGAGAAAAAACACTTTCGCGTAAAACTGCTACTGTACAAATACTATAGTAATCGCACTACTCCTTTTTTCCCCACCCGTCGAGGCCGGTCCCGTTATTTAATAGCCAGATCTCGTAAATCGTCCAGTAGACTTTTGCACCACAACTTAGAACTAGAAGAAAAAATGAGAAAGAATAAAAAGAAATGCACATAAATTTTTGACTAGAAGTTAAAAAAAAACGAACAATAAAAAGAAGTGCACTCGATCGAATTTTTCTAAAACAGAAAGAATAAAGGAATATAAACAAGAAAATGGCGTTAAGGAAAAATCGAAAAAATTTCCCATCCGATAAGACTCGAACCATCAATCTTAACCTATAGTCGGTAATGCTTCTTTTCACTTCAGACACTGATGCATTATAGGGGCCAGAGGAGGATTTTATGTCTCCTCGGTACCTTAAGATTCCTATCAATTTGTGAAAAAAATTATATGTTTTTATGATGTTTTTATGTTGTTTTTTGCCGCAATACTGAACATTGATTTACACGCTCCATATCTTGGTTAAAAAATAACGAAAATCATTTATTTAAGCATAAAATTTTATTTTGAATTAGCCAGATTATCAATGTTTACGGCTTAATTTTGTTTAAATCTTTTATAAACAAATTAATTAGCAACTTTTTAATAAATTTTTAATTAGTATAACATGTTTATTAATAAAAATAAAGTAATTTGGCATTTTTTCGATTTCTCTCTAAGTAATTTCTTGTTTAACTAATTTCTAAATTTTAAAAATCCCATGAGATTTGTATCAAAAATTTTTAGTTTACTCAAATTCTTTGGTTCCGATTTCCTAACCGAATAAAAATATCAAACAAGGCACACTAAAAAGTGACGAATTAGATGATTCAATTCTCTATTTGACTAATCTCTCACTAATAAATGTGTTTAAAGAGGAATTAACTATGAGTCATATGTAAAATGAGTTGAATTAAAATTATTAAAAACGCCGACCAACTACTAATGTATTTGTGGCTTTTGTAAGTACCTAATATATGGTAAATTTACACAACTTGCAACCATAGATACCATCCTTTTTTCACAATTTTTTATCATTTTTTAAATGTTTCTGATTCAATTCCGGCAATTTCGTTGCTTTTGTTGACTTTAAGTTGTTTTCCCAGATTAAATCTTGCTCTTTGAGCATTTTTACAAGAAAATAACAGACAGTGCCAAGTGATGAGCGTGGTGGCCAGTCAAAATCACCAAGGAATATTACCTTTAATAACTTCATTGTTTTAAGGCATTTTTATCCAGCACAAATCTCAAAAAATTGCGTATTATTGCCCAAAATCTTACTCTCTTGACCGTTACAGTCGCACAATTACCATATTCAAAACAGTACAGGTCAATGAGTTTCCAAGCACACACTGCATCAAATAGTAACTTTCGACGTATGTAAATGTATCTCAAAGATTATTTCTTAATTTTCAGTACCTTAATAATGTAGTATTTGTGAATTAACACTTCATACAAGGTGAAATAAGCCTCAATTTTTTTTTATATGTTTAGTCTGCATAGACCGCGACCAAGCTGATCAGCTGGCATTAATTTTTGTGTCATTTGGATTTTAAATGAAGAAAACCTTAAAGGTGATGAATTCATACCAAACTGCTAAGCTCGGAGATAATTTTAAGTCTTCGAGTGCTCTGGAAAATCGATTCCTCAATACCTTCATTACTTTGATATAAACCTGCTTTCATTTTAGGTATTAATATTGCCACAGACGCGCCCTCATTAAATTTGCTTTCTAAACTTCGAATTCTCTTCTCACTTTTTTACCGCGGTATTTATTGAGTATCATCGAGGTACATTACAAGTCAATGAGTTTCCAAGCACACACTGCATCAAATAGTAACTTTCGACGTATGTAAATGGATCTCAAAGATTATTTTTTAATTTTCAGTACCTCAATAAAGTAGTATTTGTGGATTAACACTTCATACAAGGTGAAATAAGCCTCAAAAACTTTTTATATGTTTAGTCTGCATAGACCGCGACCAAGCTCATCAGCTGGCATTAATTTTTGTGTAATTTGGATTTTGAATGAAGAAAACCTTAAAGGTGATGAATTCATACCAAACTGCTGAGCTCGGAGATAATTTTAAGTCTTCGGGTGCTCTGCAAAATCGATTCCTCAACACCCTCATTACTTTGATATAAACCTGCTTTCATTTTAGGTATTAATATTGCCACAGAAGCGGCCTCATTAAATTTGCTTTCTAAACTTCGAATTCTCTTCTCACTTTTTTACCGCGGTATTTATTGAGTATCATCGAGGTACATTACAAGTCAATGAGTTTCCAAGCACACACTGCATCAAATAGTAACTTTCGACGTATGTAAATGTATCTCAAAGATTATTTCTTAATTTTCAGTACCTCAATAATGTAGTATTTGTGGATTAACACTTCATACAAGGTGAAATAAGCCTCAATTTTTTTTTATATGTTTAGTCTGCATAGACCGCGACCAAGCTCATCAGCTGGCATTAATTATTGTGTGATTTGGATTTTGAATGAAGAAAACCTTAAAGGTGATGAAATCATACCAAACTGCTGAGCTCGGAGATAATTTTAAGTCTTCGGGTGCTCTGGAAAATCAATTCCTCAATACCCTCATTACTTTGATATAAACCTGCTTTCATTTTAGGTATTAATATTGCCACAGACGCGCCCTCATTAAATTTGCTTTCTAAACTTCGAATTCTCTTCTCACTTTTTTACCGCGGTATTTATTGAGTATCATCGAGGTACATTACAAGTCAATGAGTTTCCAAGCACACACTGCATCAAATAGTAACTTTCGACGTATGTAAATGGATCTCAAAGATTATTTCTTAATTTTCAGTACCTCAATAATGTAGTATTTGTGGATTAACACTTCATACAAGGTGAAATAAGCCTCAAAAACTTTTTATATGTTTAGTCTGCATAGACCGCGACCAAGCTCATCAGCTGGCATTAATTTTTGTGTAATTTGGATTTTGAATGAAGAAAACCTTAAAGGTGATGAATTCATACCAAACTGCTAAGCTCGGAGATAATTTTAAGTCTTCGAGTGCTCTGGAAAATCGATTCCTCAATACCTTCATTACTTTGATATAAACCTGCTTTCATTTTAGGTATTAATATTGCCACAGACGCGCCCTCATTAAATTTGCTTTCTAAACTTCGAATTCTCTTCTCACTTTTTTACCGCGGTATTTATTGAGTATCATCGAGGTACATTACAAGTCAATGAGTTTCCAAGCACACACTGCATCAAATAGTAACTTTCGACGTATGTAAATGGATCTCAAAGATTATTTTTTAATTTTCAGTACCTCAATAAAGTAGTATTTGTGGATTAACACTTCATACAAGGTGAAATAAGCCTCAAAAACTTTTTATATGTTTAGTCTGCATAGACCGCGACCAAGCTCATCAGCTGGCATTAATTTTTGTGTAATTTGGATTTTGAATGAAGAAAACCTTAAAGGTGATGAATTCATACCAAACTGCTGAGCTCGGAGATAATTTTAAGTCTTCGGGTGCTCTGCAAAATCGATTCCTCAACACCCTCATTACTTTGATATAAACCTGCTTTCATTTTAGGTATTAATATTGCCACAGAAGCGGCCTCATTAAATTTGCTTTCTAAACTTCGAATTCTCTTCTCACTTTTTTACCGCGGTATTTATTGAGTATCATCGAGGTACATTACAAGTCAATGAGTTTCCAAGCACACACTGCATCAAATAGTAACTTTCGACGTATGTAAATGTATCTCAAAGATTATTTCTTAATTTTCAGTACCTCAATAATGTAGTATTTGTGGATTAACACTTCATACAAGGTGAAATAAGCCTCAATTTTTTTTTATATGTTTAGTCTGCATAGACCGCGACCAAGCTCATCAGCTGGCATTAATTATTGTGTGATTTGGATTTTGAATGAAGAAAACCTTAAAGGTGATGAAATCATACCAAACTGCTGAGCTCGGAGATAATTTTAAGTCTTCGGGTGCTCTGGAAAATCAATTCCTCAATACCCTCATTACTTTGATATAAACCTGCTTTCATTTTAGGTATTAATATTGCCACAGACGCGCCCTCATTAAATTTGCTTTCTAAACTTCGAATTCTCTTCTCACTTTTTTACCGCGGTATTTATTGAGTATCATCGAGGTACATTACAAGTCAATGAGTTTCCAAGCACACACTGCATCAAATAGTAACTTTCGACGTATGTAAATGGATCTCAAAGATTATTTCTTAATTTTCAGTACCTCAATAATGTAGTATTTGTGGATTAACACTTCATACAAGGTGAAATAAGCCTCAAAAACTTTTTATATGTTTAGTCTGCATAGACCGCGACCAAGCTCATCAGCTGGCATTAATTTTTGTGTAATTTGGATTTTGAATGAAGAAAACCTTAAAGGTGATTAAATCATACCAAACTGCTGAGCTCGGAGATAATTTTAAGTCTTCGGGTGCTCTGGAAAATCAATTCCTCAATACCCTCATTACTTTGATATAAACCTGCTTTCATTTTAGGTATTAATATTGCCACAGACGCGCCCTCATTAAATTTGCTTTCTAAACTTCGAATTCTCTTCTCACTTTTTTACCGCGGTATTTATTGAGTATCATCGAGGTACATTACAAGTCAATGAGTTTCCAAGCACACACTGCATCAAATAGTAACTTTCGACGTATGTAAATGTATCTCAAAGATTATTTCTTAATTTTCAGTACCTTAATAATGTAGTATTTGTGGATTAACACTTCATACAAGGTGAAATAAGCCTCAAAAACTTTTTATATGTTTAGTCTGCATAGACCGCGACCAAGCTCATCAGCTGGCATTAATTTTTGTGTAATTTGGATTTTGAATGAAGAAAACCTTAAAGGTGATGAAATCATACCAAACTGCTGAGCTCGGAGATAATTTTAAGTCTTCGGGTGCTCTGGAAAATCAATTCCTCAATACCCTCATTACTTTGATATAAACCTGCTTTCATTTTAGGTATTAATATTGCCACAGACGCGCCCTCATTAAATTTGCTTTCTAAACTTCGAATTCTCTTCTCACTTTTTTACCGCGGTATTTATTGAGTATCATCGAGGTACATTACAAGTCAATGAGTTTCCAAGCACACACTGCATCAAATAGTAACTTTCGACGTATGTAAATGGATCTCAAAGATTATTTCTTAATTTTCAGTACCTCAATAAAGTAGTATTTGTGGATTAACACTTCATACAAGGTGAAATAAGCCTCAAAAACTTTTTATATGTTTAGTCTGCATAGACCGCGACCAAGCTCATCAGCTGGCATTAATTTTTGTGTAATTTGGATTTTGAATGAAGAAAACCTTAAAGGTGATGAATTCATACCAAACTGCTGAGCTCGGAGATAATTTTAAGTCTTCGGGTGCTCTGCAAAATCGATTCCTCAACACCCTCATTACTTTGATATAAACCTGCTTTCATTTTAGGTATTAATATTGCCACAGAAGCGGCCTCATTAAATTTGCTTTCTAAACTTCGAATTCTCTTCTCACTTTTTTACCGCGGTATTTATTGAGTATCATCGAGGTACATTATTTCATTGGCTTGTGTAATCCTCTGTCACTCCGTCCATATGCTCTAGAACTCTTGAACAGAAGGTCACAGGGTCATGACTCTTGAACGGAAGATCACAAGGTTATGAAATTGGGTATATAGAATTCTCATGTTATAAAGAAGAACCCTATTGTTTTTGGTTTAGATCGGATAACCCTAACGGTAAAATTTTAGCGATTTTTCCAAACTTGTGTATATAATTCATATTTTCCTACTCTTGAACAGAAAATTACAGGGTCGTGAAATTTGATATATAATATATATAGAATCCTCATGTCATGAAAACGAACCCAAATCGGATATTCTCAAATCAAGTTTATCTTGAAGAGCTCACACCGGTGTAAGACTCTAAGAATAAAGTTTATAAAAGTAAAACGTAAACTTATTTAAAGAATATTAAAATACTAAAAGTATTGAGATTTTCACAATTTTTATTTAATGTATAACGCGTTTCACTATCTTATAGCTTCATCAGATACATAATTAAAATCGAACTTACAAAGTTATGATATAAATAAAATGAAATGTGACATAATGACACAATGATGGTCGAAAATCATGTGGTATAAATAAACTGAAGTAAAACAAATGTACTACAAATTGCAATAAGGACAAAGTTAATAATAATAAATTTTTACGATAGTAGTAATATATACAGGATTAGTACATAGACCTTTATGTAAATAAATTTAATAACGGTGAATTATTTAATTCTGTTTGATCATTCAGTAATGTATCAGAGTGTTTACATTTATTAATTTCTAGACTTTCTAATAAATTTAATTTAAAACCTTTATTTTCTTGGTGTAAAATATCAAAATTATTATTAAAGTTATGGTTTTCAGAAATTAGATGATTTGAGTATGTAGAATCAGTTTTTTTATTAAGGAAGCTTCTGTTATGTTCTGTAATACGCTTTTTAAAAGTTCTACCTGTTTGTCCTATATATACTTTATTACAAGAACCACAATTAAGTCTATATACACCCGATTTTTGATCTTTTGAATTTTTAGTTTTATTGTTCTTAATGTATTTCCCTATTGTATTATTGGTTTTATATGAAATCGTAAAATTTTGTTTCATTAAAAAAGATTTTAATTTAGTACTACTTTTACCTAGATATGTTAAACTTTTGTATTGTTTAGTTTAACATATCTAGGTAAAAGTAGTACTAAATTAAAATCTTTTTTAATGAAACAAAATTTTACGATTTCATATAAAACCAATAATACAATAGGGAAATACATTAAGAACAATAAAACTAAAAATTCAAAAGATCAAAAATCGGGTGTATATAGACTTAATTGTGGTTCTTGTAATAAAGTATATATAGGACAAACAGGTAGAACTTTTAAAAAGCGTATTACAGAACATAACAGAAGCTTCCTTAATAAAAAAACTGATTCTACATACCTACTCAAATCATCTAATTTCTGAAAACCATAACTTTAATAATAATTTTGATATTTTACACCAAGAAAATAAAGGTTTTAAATTAAATTTATTAGAAAGTCTAGAAACTAATAAATGTAAACACTCTGATACATTACTGAATGATCAAACAGAATTAAATAATTCACCGTTATTAAATTTATTTACATAAAGGTCTATGTACTAATCCTGTATATATTACTACTATCGTAAAAATTTATTATTATTAACTTTGTCCTTATTGCAATTTGTAGTACATTTGTTTTATTTCAGTTTATTTATACCACATGATTTTCGACCATCATTGTGTCATTATGTCACATTTCATTTTATTTATATCATAACTTTGTAAGTTCGATTTTAATTATGTATCTGATGAAGCTATAAGATAGTGAAACGCGTTATACATTAAATAAAAATTGTGAAAATCTCAATACTTTTAGTATTTTAATATTCTTGGAATATGGATTTTCATCAAGTAACGACTAAGAATATTCAATATTTAAACTTATTTAAACTGGTACTATAAAAAGAGGTTAAATTGTTAATAAAAGATTTGTAGTTTTGTACTATCAAAGAACAAAAATCCTTAGAGCCCTTTAGATTTACAACTCATTCTAATCATACTCCTAAAAATCTCGTTGGTTGCAAATGCAAACGCAATAAAGGCAATATCAACATAGTTTTGCAAGAAGTGCAACTTTTTCTATATGCCACAATTGTTCGTTTTGAAATAGGAAGAATTTACTATGGTCCATCTTGGGGATTAAACAATTATAGTAATATTTATATAATTATTTATTAATACCTTACCTGTATCTAAACAGATTCCCATATTCCACTTTACGTATAATTAAATAGTGTCCTCAAATCACAATGATTCAGATGTAGTCGCGGTTGCCGCGTGATAAATTTAACTTGATTCATCGAGATTAAAGACACCACAACAAGTGTTCTATAACCCCCCCAAAAAAACCATAGAATACAATATATATAATCAATTTTTCAAACCATAAATAAACACAACATACCGAATCAAGAACGAAATAAATTACTTGGATTGTGATGATGTTTTAACACGCGAACGAACAAGTGTTCCTACTTTGTTAACGGATTGTAGAAAACTGTTTTCGGAATGGAAAGAGTTTTTCTTTCAATTGTAAAGCGCTGGAAAATTTGAATAATTGATGACCATAGCCGCTTAGCCATTGGTTGCTATGGCTTTACGTCGACGTGTATGGTAATGGATAAATGGAAAATTTTTAGAAACATTTGGTTCATTTTACTTACTTACTTTTAAATTTTGCTGCATCATATCATCGCATCATATGGGAAACTTTTTTATTACTAATTTTTCACAAAAAGCCCTGCATGGTCTTAAACCTAAAATGCAACCATCAGATATTAATTTTTTTTCAGTCACACACGCGGTTTCAAAAACCTTTAAATGCTTGAATGGAACTCTAATTTTCTAAACTCAAGCAATTCAGCTGAAACTTCAGGAGACTTATCAAGTTTAAATAACCTCAAATTCATTTTTAGTCAAAAGTACCTATAGTGCGGCGTAAGGTCTCCCATTTGGCAAGAACGAAGGGAACCACAGAACCCTTCGTCAAGGTCTCATTTTTTTGTATCCTCTGGTTGTCTACCTTTTAGAGAGGTGGGTCTTGTCTAGGAGGTCATCAAGTTATGCCAGAAGGTTCCTGTTTATAGTTTGGAGAAGTCTTAGAGAGGAAAGGGGATCTTGATTTTTGGTACTGTTGATCTTCTTTGGAGTCCTCCATTCCAGTGGGTCTGGAGGATCCTTTGGGAGTTGGTGTTGGTACCCTGTAGAGTCCAAGCGATGTATCGTTGTAGCGTCTGAAATCGAAAACGAAGAGGAAATATTTTTGTATTTTGGTATACAAAGCGGCTTAGATAAAGGTGGTGTGGGTTTTTGGCTTTACGGATAATGGCTCTCTCTGTGGAAAGAAGCGAATGGAGGAGTCTCTGAGGAAGAACAGAGTATGGCACGGTCTTATAATCAACAAGAGGTCAAATAAAAGTTTTGTAGGTATGGAGTTGTGTTTTGGAGTGGCATCTTCCTAGTCTACCACCCAGTGCACCTTAGCGTACGAGTGAATCGAACGCCCGAGTAGGTACCTGGTCTTAAGAAACGAGCTGTTCTCCTCATGGTACGATGCTGTCTGGTTCTTTCCTCTGGTAAATTTGATAACCTTTGTTCATGTTAAGCTTTTTTTTTTCGTGACTACACTTAAAGCATGTTGCGTTCTATATTTTAATGTGCTATTAGATTTTCTATGATCCAAAATGACAAATTTGGTTTGAGAATAAAAAAACTTGGTGTCTATTTTCTTTTCTTTTTTAATTATATACTAAAATATTATCTATTAGCAATAAATCCTTTTCCTTTCATTTTTCCGATAAACACAAGATTTAAAATCTAATATCATGAACCAAATGGTAGAATAAAATAATGAAAAAAGGTTGGCGCATGGTAGTTTCTAAATTCTATCAGAAATATATACATATATATAATTTTGCGTTTTATGGCATGTTGTTTCATACATTTATTATCTATGCATTGATCTATTCGGACTTTCGATTTTCGATTCGTATTGTCAACGAAGCCATCATAATCTTTGTAGACGTAGTGGGGGAAACAGTTATGAACATATAATTGTTTTGACTGATATATTAACAACATTTTTTGGAATAATGATTAATGATGTATTATTTTTTTGAAAGTTATTAATTATTGGTAGACTTATATATAACCTTCAAACTAGTATTTAATTCTAGAAGAAAGGTTTCTTTAAAAACTAAACTCCTTTGAAATTATTGATACTGGAACAAATAATAGTTTTTCTACATTGTTTATCAAAAAGTAAAGGATTTATTTCGTTATATGGGAACGTTTTTAAATTTAAATGAAAATGAGGTGTAATAGGTATGCTTGTCATAGAAATTTAAAGATTAATTCCACCTTGTAGATAAAAAAATTTTTACAGTAGCGGTTTTGTCTTGTGCCAAAAACCGTGTGTCACGAAAAACAGAAGCAACGTGTTAGTCTTAAATTTCTCTTTAAATTCCAAAAAACTCTGAGTGAGTGATATAAATTGTTGAAAGAGGCGTATGGGGCCTCGTGTAAGTGTTTTTGAGTAGTATAAGCGCTTCAGTGAGGGCCAAGAGAGCACTGAAGATGGCCAACGAACAGGTTGCCCTGTCACTGTTTCAACTCCGGAAACAGTGACCAAGATTAACCAAATTGTGCTTGCAGATCATCGAATGAGCATCTGGATAATTGTCGAGGATGTAAATACCGATAAAGAAATTGTTAGAAAAATTACAGAAGGAATTATACCTACATGACTTCAAGTTTAGTACTAGAATGTTACCAATCTCTAACTGAGGCCAGCCACAATAACGTGGTCACTCTCAGCTGGATCAAAGGACATGGGAACTCTAAAGGCAACCGCATTGCGACCAATTTAGCAAGGAGGGCTGCGGGCTACAAATATGTTAGCCCTCGCCCATCTATCAAGCTAACATTGTCCGCAGTCGTGGACCTTATTAAACAGCACTCTCACCAAAAATTTATACAGTGCTGGGATGAAACTACGAACTGTAGACTGGCCAGAGAGTTATTACCTTATCTTGGCGAGGAAACAGCAAAAAAATTTAAGGCATTGACCAGACAAAATCTCCGAACAGCTGTGGGAATCCTGGGAGGTCACTGCCAATTGCGACAACATCTCTTTAGGATGAAACTAACAGAATCGCCGCTATGCAGAGGCTGCGAACAAGAAGAGGAAACAGTAGAACACATTATGTATGACTGCTCCGCTTTTTCTGGAATCAGAAGATCCGTGTTGGGCGAGTATTGGCTTACACCAGCCGATGTCAGGGAGATCCCACTCGGGAGCCTCATCACCTATTTTAAATCAATAGGCCTGGTGACATCCTGAGGTGAGGATATCCCTACATACGGAAGGATGCACAATGGGTCATATGTGGCCTCAGTGCTGGCTGAGCACTAGCTCGCTCCTCCCAAATTTCCAGATCCAGATCCAGATACCTACATGACAAAAGTCTGTGCAAAGTTGGTGCAAAAAAACCTGACTTCTGACCAAAAGCTCGTGCGTCAACAGGTCGGCTCAGATCTTCTTAAAAGGTTAAAGGAATATCCCGGACTGATGAAAAATATTAGGTATACTTGTGAAGAAACGTTGATTTTTCAATTTCGAAAAAAAGCGCCAATCGTTGCATTGGAAGACTCCTGAATGGCCCAGAATCAAAAAAGCAAAGATGTCCAAACCAAAATTCAAGGTAATGTTGATGTTTTTTCGACATTAACGATATCGTGATGACTGAATGAGTTCCAGAGGGTCAGACTGTCAATCAAAATTACTATTTGTCAGTTTTGGCAACACTACGAGAAGGGGTTCGTAAGGACAAAGCATCTGCCCATAACGCGCTATCGGTAAAGCAGTATTGGGCCAATAAACGCACAGCAGCGGCGTACTCGCCAGATTTGGCACCATGCGACTTTTTTTGTTTCAGAATATAAAATCTGCTTTAAAAGGAACCCGATTTGAGTCAATGGAAGAGGTAAAAGAAAAGAAAGCAGCGCTCCTAAAGGCCCTCAACAAAGAAAACTTCCAGCAGGGTTTTGATCATTGGAAAATAGTATTGAAAGGGGTTGATGAGGTAACGGGAACATTCGAATGTAGAACATTTTTTATAATAAAACTCTTTTCCGTAACTAGTCTCGTAATTTAATAGCCAGATCTCGTAGAAGGTTACTGGAACAAATATTAGTTCTTCTACATTCTACAGGATTTTTGTACGTTGTATGGAAACATATTTAAATTTAAATAATTATGAGGTGTAATTGGTATGATTGTAATGGAAATTTATAGGTGAATTCCACCTTGTACCTTCTGACATAGAAAAATTTGCACTAAAGGCTCCATTGGTTTATAAACTTTAGTTTACCAGAAGTTATCGCGAAACTTCTGCAACACACAACGGCAAATCATCCTACATCACACGGCCCAAAAGACAATCGAGTTTTTGGAGCATCAAAACATTCACTCTATAGTCCCGATCTTTACGATCCCAAAGATCAAGAGTTTAATGCGTGGGCAGAGATTCCAGTCGTCAGAAAAACCCATCGATGCCATTAAAACAGCGATTTTGCAGGTGTCAAGTGAAGATAAGAATATCGGTTTAACCAATTATTAGTTTGAACGTATGCAAAAGTGTATCAATCTTGGAGAGACATATTTTGAAAAGCAATAAAGTACTTTAATTTGTTATATTTTTTGTCTTGATGGCCTTATGCAAAACTAAAAAGACAACCATCGTATAAAGTTAAAATTAAAATAAATAAGGAAGAAATGGAAACAAGAAGATGCAAACAAAAAAATAATTAAATAGAAAAAAAACGAGATAAAATACACGAAATTAGAAATCATGGGGATAAAGGAGACCGAATTAATCAAGAAGAAAATAATGGATAAAAAACACAAAATACTGTGAAATATATTGAAACACTTATGGGGACTTTTACACAATTTATTTACAAAATTGTTAAGATACACAGAACTCTGCTGGATAACGTCTAAACTACTTGACAATACAATGAACTCTTGTGAATATTTGAACTTGAACTGACGTTAACTACCCATACATCCCTTTATATACAACTTTATTTAATCTAGTCAGTGTGTTTAGATCTTTCTAGAATTTTCTAGAAACATTATTTAATCTAGTCAGTGTGTTTAGAAGTTTCTAGAGTTTTCTAGAAACATTATTTAATCTAGTCAGTGTTTTTAGAAGTTTCTGAAAATCAACTGTCAATAACAATCTTTCAAATTAAGGTCCCTTCCTTTACGGTTATCCCGTTACACTGCCCCCTCCTTAGATTCATTCCTCCTGGAATGGTATTTCCTAAATCGGAATCCCGCACACTCCTTGAGCCAGCCAAACCATCTTCTTGGAGCTGCTGCACATCTCCACTGTGGTTTCCCTGGTAAGGCGCCAAACGATCATGATGGACCACGACGGGTTTCCCTCTGGGAATTTTCACGATCCGATAAATGACATCGTTAATCTTCTTCTTGATGGTGTATGGACCTTCCCAGTTCTTCTGTAATTTGGGACAAACACCTCGACGCCGTCGGGGGTTATAGAGCCAGACTAAATCTCCAACTTGGTAACTCTTTTCCATTGTCCGTGTGTCATAGTACCTCTTCATCCGATCACTAGATAATTGTAGTTTTCCACGCACCAGGTTGTGTATATCCTCCATTCGATTCTGAAGATCGACTATATATTGTTCACGGGCCACTTCATCACCAGGTTTACAACCAAACATCAAGTCACATGGTAGCCTCATTTCTCTACCGAACAGGACCTTCGCAGGCGTTTGGCCAGGTCATTCGTTAATGGCCGATCGAATTGCCATTAGAAATAGTGGAATATGTCGATCCCAATCCCTCTGACATTCTCACACCACTTTTGACAGATAGTTGGTTATAGTCCGGTTCATTCGTTCCACCATTCCATCAGACTGAGAGTGCATCGCTGTGGTTCTCGTTTTGTGGATGCCTAATCTTTGGCAAACTTCTTCAAACAGCTTGCTCTCAACATTTCTTTCTTGGTCTGAATATAATTTTAGTGGTACCCCAAATCGGCTTACGAATTCTTCAACTAATATATCTGCTAAAGTGGTGGCTTCCTGAGTGGGAACTGCATAGGCTTCAACCCATTTAGTGAAGTAGTCCATGACAACAAAGATGTACTTGTTTCCTACATCGCTCTGTATAAGTGGCCCCAATACAGCTACTGCGATTCTTTCAAAAGGACTTCCAACCAGGTATTACTGCATTTCCGCCTTCGGTTTTCGGTGCGGACCGTTACTGGCAGCACATGTAGTGCATTTACGACACCAATCTTTAACATCATTAGTGCAATTTACCCAGTAAAATCTATCTCGGATCTTTTGCAGCGTTTTCGTGATACCCAGATGTCCTCCAGAACTATCATTATGCATCTGTTTTAAAATTTCCGGTACAGCATTTCTTGGAACCACTATTTGTTTCCTTGTTTCTGTGCCCTCGGAATTTTCTACAAGTCTTTTAACGAGCCCACCGTCCAAAACTAAAGAGTTCCATTGGGACCAGTATGCTTTTAAAGCAGGAGAGGATGAGGATATCTCTCTCCACAACGGACGACGGTCCATTCTCTTCCACTTCCGAATCTTTCTCAGAACGGGATCGTTTTCTTGTTGCTCCTCCAGCATAGAGCTCTCGTCTTCTGGCACAACCTTAAATAAGGCGAGTTTTCCCTTGTTCGGCTCCACTCGGGTACAATAGGGGCAAGTATTTCTTATGTGGCCTAGTTCTCCGCAGTTCCAGCACCGCACTGGGCGCCTTCTTTTTGAAGAAAACTTCATTAACCTCTCCACTACCGCTTCGACGTCGCTGACGGCATAAATGGCATGGTCGAAGTTACCAGTGTCTTCCATTAGTCGAGCAGCTGCATGTGAGGCCTCCGTCGCCGTATTGAACTCCAGGGCAATGGTCAAGGCGGTAACAAGAGATCTTGGCTTCGCCAACCGTACAGCCCGTTGCAACTCGGTGTCTCGAAGACCATTGGTAAAGGTTTGGATCGCCAGGCACTCCAGAAAATCTTCCGCTGCATTTGGATACGCAAACCTTACCATTTTTTCCACTTCTGCCTCGAACTCCGGGATAGTTTCTCCATTGTTCTGCTTCCGGCTTTTCAACTGCACTCAGTATACCGGTTGTAGATGACTTTGACCATAATGCATCTCTAGACGATTCACCAATAGCTCAAAATTGTCAACCTCATCCAATGTCAATACATGCAGGACGTCTAAAGCCTCGCCTCGCAGAGCCATGGTTAGGAACAATGCTTTCTCCTGGGGTGACCATCCATTCGCTCTGGCCACTGCGTCAAATTGTTTCAGGTAATTTAACCAGGAAGTCATCCCGTCGAAGGTCGGGGTTTTTATCGTCATTCGTACCTGGGCCGCCTCTCCGTTTCCTCGTCGTTCGACGTCTACGTGGCCGGTTTCCCTCCTTTCTGCATTTCCGTCGCCGTGGTGGCTGATTTGGTTTCGGCGACAAGCTTCCAGTTCTTGTTGAAGCTTTCTTATTTCGGACTGCATTTGCTGGTTGATCTCCTCTCGGATGTTGGCCAGTTGCTGGTTCAAGTTGTCCACTTGCTGATTCAAGTTGTCCACTTGCTGATTCAAGTTGGCCACTTGCTGGTTTTGCTCGTCTCGCAAGTTGCACATTTCGGAGCGCAAATGCGATATTTGCTGGGAGAAGGATAACTCTTCTGGTAGGGTAGACATCCGTTGTGATAGCTGGGACACCTCTTCACGCTGGCTTCTTATCTGACTGGATAGCTCCTCTTGTTGGTTCGTCATTCGCTGTGATAGCTCCTCTTGTTGGCTCTTCATCTGACTGGATAGCTCATCTTGTTGGTTCGTCATTCGTTCTGATAGCTCCTCTTGCAGCCGGGAAAGTTGTTGAGTTTGTTCTTCTTGTTGGCTCGTCATTCGTTGTGATAGCTGGGACATATCTTCGCGCTGGCTCTTCATCTGACTAGATAGCTTCTCATGTTGCCGGGAAAGTTGTTGAGTTAGTTCAGAATTTGCTTTTTGAACTGGGTCTTTGAACTCCACAGCGTCAGGGTCCAAATTATTATTTACGTAGTATTCACGGAGCCTACTCAACAATACGGATTTAGTCCCAGTAGTTTCCAACTCCAATTCTTCGAGCTCTTTTCCGACCTCAGCCACCAATAGTCCATGTATTTTCTTTCCAGGCATTCTTGTATCTTCACCCCACACCTGACACCAATTTGAAACACTTATGGGGACTTTTACACAATTTATTTACAAAATTGTTAAGATACACAGAACTCTGCTGGATAACGTCTAAACTACTTGAAAATACAATGAACTCTTGTAAATATTTGAACTTGAACTGACGTTAACTGCCCATACATTCCCTTATATACAACTTTATTTAATCTAGTCAGTGTGTTTAGATCTTTCTAGAATTTTCTAGAAACATTATTTAATCTAGTCAGTGTGTTTAGAAGTTTCTAGAATTTTCTAGAAACATTATTTAATCTAGTCAGTGTTTTTAGAAGTTTCTAAAAATCAACTGTCAATAACAATCTTTCAAATTAAGGTCCCTTCCTTTACGGTTATCCCGTTACAATATCATAACAATAGGTATAAAAAATACATTTTAAAATTTGATAAATAATTTTCTAATATCCACTTTAACAAAATATCTTTTTCTATTAAACCTTATTCAATTACCGATAATACTTACCTATTTATTTAGTAATCTAGGTCAGCCACCTTATCTGGAAATAAGTCCAGGTGCTGTATGATACTTTGTCTTGAAAGTTAAATAATTAATTTCTTTTTCGAATCAGTGAAACTAGTTTAATAAGGTCGATCTATATTTCTAATAACGTATGAAACTGAAAAGAATCTAAAATTATTAATAAACTTCATATTAAGTGTGGAGTATACGACCTAGTTTAGTCTAATATTTCGAGAATCAAAACTTTGTGATCTGTTATTATGTATTATTATTAGTTTATTTATAAACCATAAATAATCTAATTTAATACTTACTTAGTTTTTTTAAACAACTTTTATGCTTCTGTAAATCTCGTTATTATTTAATAACATTTGGTTTTTCTATTTTCCCTCAACTCGATATTAATCTGTGAGATTGCTAAGCTAGTCTTCATTATATTTTTTTTACAAATAAGTTTATAATGCCACTTTTAAGCAAAGAGGACAGAAGATTTGTAAATGCATTTCCTGAGAAAAAATGGCATATTGGAACGATAGGAAAGTCCTTAAAACATCTAAAGGAAACCTATGGGTCTATTGAACCTAAAAGTGGAAGAAGAAGAAAGCGAAGCTCAAGAACAGAATAAAATATTGCTAGAGTAAGGATTGCTTTAGGAAATTTGCAACCTGGCCAATCTACTGGAACAAGGAAAATCGCAAAAGAAACTAGGATATCCCGCACATTAGTTCGAAGAATCATTAAAGAAGACTGCCATCTTAGGGCCGGTATTGGAATGATCTATAAGGACTAAGACAATCGAAGACGCTTCTGGGAAATTATAACCAGAAGAGATCTTACAGCTGTCTTAACTTGAGTAAGAAAAACCTCCGAATTATACCAGGAATACTAACCGGTCTCTGTCGATTAAGAGGACACATGAAGAAACTAGGATTAGTAGATGAAGCAAACTGCAGATTCTGTGAGGTAAAGGATGAAACCTCAATACACATACTTTCAGAATGCATAGCACTAAGTACTTCTAGGGTTAAATACCTAGGGTCATACGAAATAGAAAGGGAAGAACTACCTAATTTAAAACCCAATGATATCCTAAACTTTCTAAGGAAGATAGGACTAGAAGAGCTGCTATTGTCACGCCTGGGGGGGATTAGGAATGTGCCATAATGTTTTCGGGATGAGGGGTAGCTAACTGAAGGCACTTCCCACCCAGGTCGTGGTTATCTACCCCCTGGTTAGGTATCCTGCTGAAGGCAGAGAACTAACCAAGGGGAAGATGAGATAAACAACAGGAAACAAACAACAAATATATTAACAACGAAACAAGCAATAACAATAAATGATTAATAACGAACTAAATACAATAAACTTAACTAATCTTACCAAATAAACTATATGGTGGCATGTGACATTTACTCACGTAAAGACGTCAAGAGTCACAACGGCCCAGACCCAAGGGTCTGTTTTACGGACACCCCAAAGTGTAACCCTTATAGACAACCTCAGACTCCGAACTCTTCGAGTACGACCTCAACGACGCTCTTTTATAGCCAATTGTTACGCTACGTGAGAATAAGAATTAAACTATATAAGGTCGCCTTGAAATCTAACGTACTGACTTTGGCCTGGATAATTACAATTAAAAATAATACAAAATAATGCAATGAAATCTAAAACAATTAAACTACCCTATTATCGTATGTGACACTATCATCAGAAATATAGCAAGAAAAGGGGGACACAATAGATCTTATAGGTCGCAGGTGTATCTGTTACCCCTAACAACATACATACATACATACATACATAGCATGGAACTGAGTAAGTACTACCCTGTCGTTAAAAAGTGGTCAGAGACAGCTTGGTATCAGCCGCGTATTAAAAAAAAATACTGTCAAAAACTTACTGCCAACATAAGAGAAAAAGGACTGGAAAGATGTAATTTGCTACTAAGAAGATTCCGCTCTCGTGAAGACATTAGAAAAATACCGTTTTCAGATGAAAAAATGTACAATTTAAGAGAGAAATTCCTCTAGAGCATCTTTTAATTCAAAAAAGTCATCTCTCAAAAGGTGTAATGGTCTCTGTTGCAGTATCCATGTTGGGATCATCTCATCTGGTTTTTGTTGATACCGGAGTAAAACTTAATTCACAAACCTATCAGGAATAAATCTTGCAGCACCTATTACCTAAAATTGAAGAAGTATGTTATGATTACACTTTCCAGCAGGATGGTGCTCCTTCGCACACTTCTCACAATACAAGGATGTTCTTGAGTGCAAATTGCCCGGACTATATTGAGCCAAAGATGTGGCCACCTAACAGCCCAGAATTAAATCCGGTTGACTATTCAATTTGGGGAGTTTTGAACAAAATTTGTATGACAGACAACAATTTGAAACCAGCGAACAGCTCAAAGAAAGAATGCAGTTTGTTTCTTTTTGAAGTTATACTTCTATTCATGCACTCTGTGGAAAAGATTTGTGTACAGTTAAATGGGAAAAATCATTGCATATGTAATGGTGTGAGTAAGAGAGAGACAGACACACTTATAAGGTATATTGGTCGGTAAAAACAAGGATGAAATATTCACTACATGTTATTAGTCATAACTATAAGTCCTTTGAATACCCTTTCAACATTCAGTACATTGAAAAGGGATAGATATACAAAAAACAGTCTGAACTAATGTATGAATATCATACTGACGGACCACATGATTATTTGACAAATTATTTTATAATTCTGTTACGTAAGTTAACATATTAAGTTTAGTATTTTATATTAATAGTATTAATAATAATATTCAGTAATAAGTATTGTATTGTAGTCTAAAATACCGTCACATGGTTGCAGTATATCCTGCACTATGCTTTTGAGGTTGTTGGCTACATAAACAGAGTTTTTACGAATAGTCGAGAAAATAAAGCACCAAAACCTCCGAACTTTGTAACGTAAGATGGATCCGAATGCGTTTTTTTTGCATTGGATTCGTTAAAGTATCAGGATATTTGTCGCTATATTTTATAATGTAAAAATGGAAATTGCATTTCTGCATTCGAAAAGTACATTCCGAACAGACAATAGAGAGAAAACTTAAAACTCGGTAAGTATTGCTGAAAATGGGTTCAATTTATATACTCGGGGTTTTTGGAGTCGCTGAACACAAATATCACCATTCCGAAAGTCTCCGCGGCACTTGGTGTCTAGGGTATTTACCTCTTCTCCTGGGGTTTTATGTAAATTCTGTACGAAATCAGTGCACACTTGGTACTCGGTGGTTTTTTGAGTCGCTAAATACGATTATAATAATGGCGATGGTGTTCGAAACTCCTGGTGCTTAAGACGGACCTCGTCTCCAGGAATTTTATGCAAATTCGATACAAAAAGAGTGTGCACACGGTACTAGAAGGTTTTTGGGGTCGCTTACCACGAATATCATATAATGAGTTTGCTGAATCATTCGCATACAAATTTATGAATCCATGCGCATGCATAGAAGTATAACTTCTGCGGGCAGTCCCACTGACTGCCACACTAGTTTTTTTTTGGCATTAAATTTGACGTTTAATTACAATAGTTAGTAGCCAAATGAATAAAAAAAGTCCCTACGTCAGTTTCATTCGGAAAATTTAATATAAACTACCATATACCGGACCGTATCAAATAAAATTATTTCCTGTATTTAGATTTAAATTTGCAAAATACAGCCAATCAAATCCGTGCTGTTATTACATTCGATTAGTTGATAATAAATTATAAATTATAGTTGTTGTTTAGTCGCCAAAGTCCAAAGCAGTTGCGATTTATCTGTTAAGTAGTTAACTCACTGTTAAATATACACTGAGATTCGAAAAGTTGACTTTCTAATAATGAAAGATTTACTTTTCTTTGGTGTATTTATTGCAATTGTCGTTTACTCTAATTGTAATTTAGAAGATATGCCAATGGTTATACCTGATGTAACCGAGAAGGGAGAAACAATGTGTTCGCATTATTGTAAACTTTATCATCCGACCTGTCCTGAACTTTCATGTGACTCAGAAACTCATATTCTAGTGGAAAAATCATCGATGTGTAGTTGTTGCGCTGTTTGTTATAAAAAATTGTGTAAGTAAAGTTTTTATATTGCTTTTCGGTAAATAAATACAAAAAAAGTGACTTAGAGATTAATCTTTCAATTGTTATTAATGTACTTAAGGACGAATTGAATATGTGACCTTAAATCAAGATACGATCAAAAACGCCGATTAACTATTAAGGCATCTGTGGCCAATAGAAAGGGCACTACCGGCTATAAATAGTTACAGATCGACGACTCACGTACTGTCTATTTTTTAGATTTCGCGTTAATTTAATTTATATTGCTTTTCGGTAAATATATACAAAAAAAGCGTCGACGGAAAATTCACCGAAAACATTTCAGTTTACTGAAAGCACAATTCACCGAAATAAAAATTCGCCGAAATTATATATAATATAATTAGTATATAATTGATTTATTTTAAAATATTATTATCAGGAATGACAGAATAATTAGAAATCCCGTAAGCGTTACCCAGAAGACACCACGAGGAGGTCGGCTGTTTAGTCTTATTTTTTTTTTGTTTTTTTTTTCATTTTGCTTTTTTTTACTTTATGTATATTTAATTTTTTGCTTTAATATTTCTAGTTCTCTTAATAATGTAAATTGTGTGTAAATGCATGTAAGTAATTTATCAAGTTATCTGCATCATAATATGTAACCACAACTCTTTTTATTCATTGTGCAGATTTTAGTAGATTTATATCTACTATTCAGCCGGTTCGCAGGTCACGACTTCGGGAAAATTTCACTACAGTTTTTCGTTTTGGGCCCCCCTGACCTCAAAAACACCTTCCGTTCAAAAGTTTATATACATATATATGTATATATATGTATAGTTCCGATATAACGAAATCTGTGGACACGATAGCGGTCGCATTTCTTAACGGATCGAAATGAAATTTGGTACAAAAATCAATCGTCCCAAAATCTCGGTCGAGTTCGTTAATGGGCCAAATCGGTAAGGCCGTTTGGGCATGACATCAAATCAAAATGGAAAAAAATTCGTAACTTTTTTACTTCACCCTGTACAAAAAAATGTTAGGGGACTTTTTTGTTTGTCTTAAAGAGACCTACAACTTTTATGTAAAACATTTTTTTCTAAAACGTATACTTTTAATATATTTAATTAATATAAATCTACTGATGCGCCTGGCTTACCAAGGGCCATTTTTTTTATATTTCTTCTTTGTATTGAGCAATTATGTCCACTGAGGTTTTGCACTATTTGTAGTTCATTTATCGACGCATCTATAAACTTCAAGATAGTTGGATCGGCATACCCGAACTGCGGATAAAATCTATTAGACTGAACTGCGGATGAAAAAATTGGGACTTGTAATTCCCTTTTAATCTTTACTCGAATTGCGGAATAAATCGATTATGCCCTTCGAAAAATAAACATTTATAAATTTACTAGATTTTCTGTTTGTCTATGATGTATTTGAAAAAAAAATAAAATTATTTAATTAACAATCTTTATTAATTTTATGATACAGTTTTAACTTAAAATATATGGATTTATGCACAAGATATTGCTAAAATGGCAAACTAATTTCACAAAATCAATTCGGCATACTTTCTTTTCTCTCTATCGAATAATTTTATCTAAACTAATATTATAAAGAGGTTTGATTTTTTGTTTGTTTGTTTGTTTGAAATGAATAGGCTCCGAAACTACTGGACCGATTTCAAAAATTCTTTCACCGTTGGCAAGCTACACTATTCCCGAGTGACATAGGCTATGTTTCATTAAAAAAAAATAGGGATCCTTACTAAAATGTCATTAATGTAACCAAAAATGACCTTAAAATCTTTACATCGCGTGCGCTGAGAATACTATTGATTATAGAATAAAATAATGTACTACGATTTTGAAGAATATATAAATATCTACAAAAAATGCTGCGACAGCATATGTCTAACTGTTATAGTTACGTCACAATAACTAATTTTTAATTTTTTAAAAGTTTTATCTTGGTATTATTCCTTATCAAAATAACTTATTTCATAATCACGACAGATATCACAAATTTAGCAGGTGCAATGGGACGAGGCTACTTATAAAGGAATTAAAGGACAATTAAGTTGTAGCAACCAATATAACTGAACCACCAGCTGGTCAACTAGCTCATACACTGAGGATACCGATGATCCCAACTGATCTACCAAATCCATTTAAACTGCTTCAATTTCCTATCAAAACATCTTTCGCTTTTACTAATAATAAGTCTCAAGGTCAAACCTTCCAAATAGTAGGGATCGGTTTTCCTCATGGCCAACCGCCTAAGGCGGGTCGGACCACCTGAAAATCAATTTATTTTGCTACCAGAAAATAAAACAACATGTAATATTGTTTACAGGGAAGCGTTGACCCAATAAATTTAATGGCTTTTGTTATTTTTCTTTAATTCCCGTGCAAAGCCGGGGCGGGCTGCTAGTCTTCAATAAATTTCTGTTTTTTTTTAACTTTTTTATGAATTATTTGATGTTATTTAAAACTAAATTTATTTTTATGTATGTGTCTGTTTGCATGTTTTTTAAAGACTTTAGAAATGAGTAAATGCTGGGATGTGGATTTTGTGATACCTACTATCAATATAATTTTCTACCTGGTAGTCTAGAAATTGATCTGTTCTAATATCATTCAGCTTGCATGAAATTAAATCCTCCACAATACAATCACCAACATCTTCGGGTGTGAGGTAAGTGAGTCCAAAAAATTGTCGCAACCACTTCCATATTCTTAAGTTTAAATCCTTATATTTATTGTTGATTAAGCAATAATACGTCTGCACTGTGAGTGTGTTCTACACTTAGTCTTGATATCACAGAATTTAACAAATAAATTTTGGCCCAACAACTGTTTATTGTAGAGGTCTCCCAACGAAAGTTTGGGACAGCCACGTGTTAGTCGGCGCAGGTAGGTAGAGTCTTTCTATTAGTGGCGGACGGAAATCAAAATATATTATACATCTTAAATTAATTTTTAATGTATGATGCTAACATAATTAAGAAGAATTTATTTTATATAAATTTGTTGCTGCCGACTTTAAACTAAAAAAATACATACATTTAAAAAACAACTCAGAAACTCTCTCAGCATATTCGTAGCTAAATACCGTTTACAAAACGATTCCAGCTACCACACTGACAAGCTTTCAGAACGGTCGTTGTTATCGTAACGCTCGTAAAAAAACCACTGCGCATTGAACGAGAGGCCACGTGGCTGTCACAAACTTTCGTTGGGCGATCTATACAACACCACACTTCTTCTTCACGAATTTTTAGAATATTATGTTTCCGAAATTTAAAATTTTCCAAAATTATTAATGGTTGTCGTCTTTCACTTAACACCAAAAATATTAAGACTAATTGAAATAAATTATCGGGTGCATCGATACCTACAAATGCTCTAGTCAATTATAATTTCCAGAAATTGTTTTGAATCATATTTCTTAACAGGAATATTTATTTTGAAATCTATAAGCGGTCATTAAAAATCTATTAAATATTGCAATCCGCAATTCAGTATCGGATTAAAAGCAACCCTTACAAAAAATTCTACCTGGTTCAATTTATCCGCAATTTGAGTGTGCCCAGTTGGATGATGTGCAGAAAGCTGCTGTTCAAAAGCACGATGCCATCCGTCCAAACAGTTGTTCGTTTTAGGCAAATTATGTTGAACTCTACTGTAACAATTCCACATAATTATTTGAAATAATGGTTCTCTTCTAGTTCTTCGTTGTGGGCATCCAGTCCAGGTGTCTTTAAAATAATCGACTAATGGTTGTGCTTCATTCGGTAATATATCGCTGTCACATAACTGTTCAAATGCGGTTACTATAAAATATTTTTTTTACTTATTAAAACTAATTCCGGTAAATTGTGCTTTCGGTAAACTGTGTTTCGGTGAAATGTTTTTGTTCGGTGAATTTTCCTAAGTAACTTAGAGCTGAATGTTACAATTGTTATTAATGTGCCTAAGGAAGAATTGAGTATGCGACATTAAATCAAGATAAGATCAAAAACGCCGACTAACTATTGAGGCATCAGTGGCCACTGGTTAAGGGCGCTACCGGCTATAATTAGTTACAGATCGACGATTCAAGTACTGTCCATTTTTTAATTTCAAGTTAACTTAAGATTTGTTTTTTTAATGTTTAAATTTTAAAAAATATGCCACAGTTATATCTAGGTTACACAACTCTCGCTTCCCTATACTAAATCTACGTATGTTTATCTATGGATATTCTTTCTTCGAGGTGAACTGGAAATGCCATTTTTTATCATTTTTGCTTAAGATACATTTAATACATGAAACGATACATAATGTTTAATTTATCCAGTTTTAGTAGATTTATATCTACTATTCAGCTGGTTCGCAGGTCACAACTTCGGGAGAATTTCACTACAGTTTTTCGTTTTGGGCCCCCCTGACCTCAAAAACACCTTCCGTTCAAAAGTTTATATATATATATATATATATATATATATATATATATATATAAACAAATTAACAAATTAACGGACATGTACGCAAAAAGGATCATAGGATTACGAGTAAGAATGGTAACCGCAGACATGCATATTTCTGGCTCATTAGCCGTCATCAGTGCGGCATAACCAAGTAAGGTATTGCACTTGGCTAGCAAAAGTGTTAAGTACTTGGGAGCAAAGGATGGTAGGGAAACATGTGTCTAAAAAACACAAACAAAGAACGCTCACATGTTTCCCTACCATCCTTTGCTCCCAAGTACTTAACACTTTTGCTAGCCAAGTGCAATACCTTACTTGGTTATGCCGCACTGATGACAGAAACATGCATGTCTGCGGTTACCATTCTTACTCGTAATCCTATGATCCTTTTTGTGTACATGCCCGTTAATTTGCTCCTTTTGTTTATCATAAGTACGCATACTTGGCACCCTCTGTGTTTTATATATATATATATATATATATATATATATATATATATATATATATATATATATATATATATATATATATATATATATATATATATATATATATATATATTATATGTATGTTTAGTTCCGATATAACGAAATCTGTGGACACGATAGCGGTCGCATTTCTTAACGGATCGAAATGAAATTTGGTACAAAAATCAATCGTCCAAAAATCTCAGTCGAGTTCGTTAATGGGCTAAATCGGTAAGGCTGTTTGGGCGAGACATCAAATCAAAATGGAAAAAAATTCGTAACTTTTTTACTTCACCCTGTACAAAAAAAACGTTGGGAGACTTTTTTGTTTGTCTTAAAGAGACCTACAACTTTTATCTAAAACATTTTTTTCTGAAACGTATACTTTTAATATATTCAATTAATATAAATCTACTGATGCGCCTGGCTTACCAAGGGCCATTTTTTTTTTTTAAATATTAATAGATATTTTTAATATATAATAATATTAATCATATTTGTAGTTAATCAACATTACCTAATTAACCTTATTTATTTATTTATTTATTTAGATGAAGCAGACCAATGTGGATGGGTTATTAAAGATGAAGGATTATGTGACAAAGGATTAGAATGCGGACCAAATGATCGATGTCAGAAAAAAAGTAATTAAAATAAATTTATTAAAAAAAAAGTATACTTTTGTTTTTTTTTATTTAGCAAAATAAATTCCCATCTCTATTGTTCTCTGTTTTCGATATCTCAGAAACCGTTTAGTAGAATCGTTTTTTAGCAATTGCAAGGATTACCTATAACAACCATTATATTTGAGATATCATAAACTTTAGTTTAGCAGTAAATAAAATGAACAAAGTTTTTTCTTTCCTTTCAAATTTCCTTTTTATTCAAATATAGATTCTAAAAAAGTTTTACTATAGTTAACAAAATCCTAAATTTCACACTACATAAAGAGAAAATAAATAAGTGCAACAAATTAAAAATGAATGCACTAAAATGAAATGATACGCAGGGCTCTACTGCGATCTCTTTAGAAACATCTAAGCCAGAATCTGATGTTTGTTTTCAGTATTTTTTTTTTTGTTGTATTTTGTAATTTTTCGTCTTTTTTTTACGATTTCTCTGTTTTCGATATGTTTCATTTTTCGTTTTTTTTTTTATTTTTCTGACATTTTCTCGGAGAACATCTTATTACGCTCCTTAAATTTTGCTCCGAGGGTTGTTTGGTTGGGTCAATAGTAGCGAAAATGCTGGAGATACTAGTTAATAGATATATAAAGGACGAAATCTTAACGGAGAACCCATTAAGTCATCGTCAATATTCATACGGGGAAAGTCTACAGACTTAGCGCTGGATAATTTGAACAGACTATTATCAAAGTCAATTATAGACAAAAAAGTATCCCTAGCGACGTTCATTGACATAAAAGGAGCCTGCAGTAATGTGAGACCCGAGTCAGTGACCGACGCACTCTCAAGAGGGGAGTCCCCACTCTAATATGCGAATGGGTTTATGCCAACCTAACGGATAGGATCGTAGAGTCCAAGTTAAGTGAGACCTTCTTAAGAAACTCCTTAACGAAGACGGTTTCTGGGCACAGACTCAGAGCGAATGCAGACCGCAATGAATATGGTGTACAAGTCAATAACGCTGATTAACGTATTGGTACCAATGACTACAGAAGCCAAATACTCTGGTATCATGGGAGCAGCACAATCAAAAGATCACACGCAAAGCTACAAAAGCCCTTGGTAGGTGTAGTCAATTGTGTGCCAAGAACTGAGGCCTGGACCCCAAAATGAACGTTTACTGGTACACACAGATTATAAGGCCAATATTAAGCTATAGTTCGGTGGTGTAGTGAAGAACACCTCAACAGTCTGAGGTGATCAGGCAACTGGGAAGAATTCAAAGGCAGGCATGCCTGAATGTTACAGGGGCCATGGAGACTGCCTTAACGGACGCATTACAGGTTCTGCTTAACTTACTACTATTGCATATCGCATACAGGGCAAGGCTAGAGTAACTGCTCACAGGATACTTCAATGCCAGGCTCCCACAACCTTATTAAGGAGAAAAGAGCAAAGAGAGCTTTATGATAGGGATCAAATAATGAGTATGCCTCAGGATAGGATAGTCCCCAATTATAACTTTGCGATAAACTTTCGAGTAGAATTACTGGACAGAGATTCATGGAACAATGGCCTCTCAATTGAAGTGGAGTCAATCTGGTGTACCGATGGCCCAAAGACTGAGAAAGGCAAAGTCTTGGGTGTATACAGTAGAAGACACAGGATACAAGTCTAATTAAGTCTAATTGCGTATGCTATAGTGTTTCAGGCTAAAAGAATGTTCATACAACACTGTGCAACGGAGATGGTAATTTAGCGTACAACGGGTAAAACCGTAGTCATATACTCGGACAGATCTAAAGGCGATAGTCTCGGCACAAATAAGCTCACAGCTGGTGTGGGACTGCATTACAGCGCTGACACATGCAGCAAGTCGGAATTCTTTAACACTGACATGGGTACTAGAACACTTAGGGTTTAGGGGTAACGAGAAGGCTGATGAATTGGCCCGTGAGGGAGCTAATATGCCAATGATTGGCCAGGAACTATTCGAGACATTCAAAAAGGTAGCCATAAATAAATGGAGGCTAGAAAAGGCCCAGGAATGGTAGGAAAAATCACCGGGCCATCGACAAGCCTGAGTCTTCATAAAAAGAAACTAGGTGAAATGAAAAGACACATGCAGCAAGTCGGAATTCTTTGACACTGACATGGGTACTAGGACACTTCGGGCTTAGGGGCAATGAGAAGGCTGATGAATTGGCCCGCGAGGGAGCTAGTATCCCAATAATTGGCCAGGAACTATTCGACACATTCAAAAAGGCAGCCATGAAGAAATGGAGGCTAGAAAAGGTTTAGGAGTGGTAGGAAAAATCACTGGGCCATCTACAAGCCAGAGTCTTCATAAAAAGACACTAGGTGAAATTTACTGCAGAACTGCTATCTCAAAGGCGAAACGATGTCAGAATGATTTTCATTCTCTTGACAGGACATTGTCGGCTCAGAAAACAAATGGGATTCTTCAGTTTAAAAATCGGCCTAGATTCGTCTAAAGATTTAAATAGAAATCGAATAAAGAAACGAGCAAATTAATGGATTAAAATAACCGAAAAAGTCTTAAAAAAATACTTGTAAACTTAACCTTTTAAACTTATATGATAAATAAACGGTAAAATATTCTTAAAAACGATTTATTATCGAATTTAACAAAACATTAAAAAGTTTAATTGTATATAATTAATTAAACCTTTACCAATATAGCAGCGATAGAGGGAATCATTAAAACAGTAAACTCAGGAACCGTTATTGTCATCCAGGATCCACGGCCTTTTGAAATTCTTTGCTCTATCTCCTTTGGTTCTTCATCTCCTTCAATCGACCCATCTTCTTGGTCTTCTTCAACTTGAGCTACAACTCCTTTGGAATACAGCAGAGAAATTAGTAAACAAAAGTAAATAATATATACTTTCTTCATTTTACAGATTCGTATTAGATTGCTTTTTTTTAATTGATTTGATATTAGAAATGACAATAGTATTTTGTATAACAAGACGTTGCTATGATATTAAACATTAGATTCAATTTCAGTTAGTCATGGCAACTTCCTGTAAAAGTCTTATTCAGATACAAATATATTGTTTATGAAAAATTGCTAGAGGTGGAGCCCTACAAACGTAACAGATACAGTTGGTTCGGTGGACGAATGAAATGAAAACATTAAGTTAAACCACCGTATATAGACATGAATAGTAGGATCACTTTGCGCGCTGCCTTTGAAATTCTTTGTACAACATTTCGCTCCGTTTTGCCGACTTTTTTTTGTACAGTTTTTAAGAACTGGTGAGCAGCGTTGCCAACTTAACCGATTTTTTGGTAGATACATCGAGTTAGGAAGTAATTTTCCGTTATACCAATATAATTTTCTTTTATAATTATTTAACTTTTTATTAATTAAACACTTTTTTAATCTACCGACTTTTAATTATTTTTTTGTATAAATCTACCGATTTCAGAAATTTTAGGTTGGCAACGATGCTGGTGAGCGACAACGACGCATACTTAAATGCAGCTCTATCGAGACTTGGCTATTTTTTACAGAATGATTTGGTGGGAATAGGTTTTTTTAATATACTATACATTTCAACTTTCAAACCTGTCTATACAATTGTTATAAGTAAAGATCTAACTTAGTTCGACATTTTGTACATAAATATCATATTTTAAAAATCCACAACTCGGATATAGGACATTTTTAATGAATAACCCTGTATAGAGAACAATGTATACTCTTTCCAATCTAAATGTGAAATTTTTTGCTCTTTGTCGGTTTTTAAATGCCTTTGATAGCATTGCCGACCATTGGCGTGGAATTAAATAAAAAGGGTTTATAAATTTTTATTAATTTTTGTTTAAAATTTCAAAAGAAAAACGGTTTTTATATATTTGTAAATTTTGTATCAATTTGAAAATTGTCAAATAACAAATTAATTCTTTCAAATTAAAACTTGTTAATTTTAGTTATTAATAAGAACATTTGACTCATTATTCAAATAGTACATAACTCATAATAATTTTATAACAATTGTCTACAAATAATACTCATTTTGTCAGACAATCTTAAAAGATTGTCTGTCCAGCAAGGACACGAGGAGGTATGAGCCTTCCTTGCCTGGAAAGGAAAGGGTTGGGTATGTTAGTAAGAATATAAAATTACCACCGTAAGGTGGCGCAGTTATTATCTTATATATTTAAACGAGAAATTCTTACTATATTAAGTACTATCAAGCCACCGTAATATATAATATATCTAATATAAAAAATCAATAAAAATCAATCACGCTACTGTGTACTGTAATGGAGAAAAAGACTATTGGTGGTATTTGACTCTTGTCGCATTTTGCAATTTTCCTCTTTGAAGTTTCGTTTGATGTACAGCGCGCCGTCGGCATTTGTTTACGTTAATATCAATGGGTTACGAACCGACTTGAAAATCGGACAGTAAATACACAATGTTGCCGGTATTTAAAAATGTCTTTAAGTATAAGTAATATATACAAAATTGATATCATTAGAAGTGAAAACTGTTTAAATATGAAGAATCTAGTTAATTAATTTAAGTATATATTTTGTAAGAATATTTTTATATTATCGTTCTAAGAGTCATTGACGAACAATTGAATAGTAAAGTAGAGATAAAATTTTCAAAATATATAAACTTAGGAATATTCGGAAATACATCTGGCAACCTAGATTCGAAAGTCGGTTCCTTTGTTGAGGTTAGAAGGCGTGGTTGTCTTTTCACATTAACATTAGTTAAACTATAACAAGAAATGATTTAATCTAAATAGCTCATGATAAAATAATCCGGTCAAAATAATTCAAAGAAAAAATATAAAACTATATTTTGTTTTTAATTATATACTTAAAAACATTTTTATTTTTCATTCTGACCTTTTAGCAGATTTATCAATTTTGTTTTTGTTGAATTTTAAATAATCTAGGTATTTCCCAATTTTTTGTTTATTGATATGAGATGCTTTATAAATTCGTTGAATAGATCACAGTAAATCATATTAATAATAACCTTGTTTAATACCAGTTATTGTAAGTTAAATAATAACAATGAAATTTCTGTTTTTATTCGCAATTATCTTTTTATGCTATGAGCTTACAAATGGGTTAATAGCTTGTCATAATTACTGTGATACAGTGAAATGTCCAGAGGAAGTTAAGTGTGACGAAACTACTCATTTCTATATTGAGAAAGGAACACTTTGTGGTTGCTGCGATACTTGTTACAAAAAATTAAGTAAGTATTTTACATTATTTTCTTCTTTTAATTTAAAGGAGGTTTTCTTTAGGCGATTTTAAGCTGGGTACTCACATGCGAACTGTAACTGCACGGTTGCAGTAACCGTATGTTTATGTGTACGTGCCTCGATCCGTCCATGAACCAACTAAAAATTTCTTTGTGTTCGCGTAAAAACCGACAACTAGTCGATCGCCTCGAGCCGTTCGACGATTCCTTACATAATGTGCTACGCGTCTTCATTTACAATTTTTGGTTTCTGTAACCGCACAGTTACGGTTACAGTTCGCATGTGAGTACCCAGCTTTAGTCTGCGCGATTTTTTAAGAAACCTAACTTGTTCCTGTTTGATGATGATTTTCTTCAAGGTAGGCTTGAGTCGAGTCGCGGTTTCGTGAAGTTAGATGGATCTTATTTTTAAAAAAACACATATTTTACCAATAATCTATGTAAACAACTGATTTTCTCGACTTAAGTACAAATGCCATCTACTGAAGTAGTTTTAGAGTTGCTGTGTCAATTACAAAAAATTTTCAATTGATTGTAGCAGTTTTTTATTCCTGAAAACCCTTTTTGTACTAACTCTTGGTAGTCAAAGTGTCAATTCGTTACAAGCGCTCCTGGAGAAAATATAGCGAACTATTCTTTGTTAAAACACTTTGTTTTGTTAAGATCAAATTCGCTATTGGATCAGATCAATCATTGAGTGTAATATTTCTGTTCTCAAAGAATATATCTATTAAAAGAGCTATTGGCTATTGGTAGATTTTTAACATTTCGTGAATAGTCCAATTAGAACTATTTTTTGTATGACCTCTTAGTGGCTAAGTGGCAATTATTTCCCACTCCAGTTTGGTGAAGATGTAACAACCATTCTTTGTTAGAACACTTTTCTATGTTAAGACTAAATTCGCTATTTTATAAAGATATTAATTCGATAAGGTCTATCATTAAGTTTAATATTTCTGTTTTCAAAGAAAATCTTTAGTCACCTATCCCAAGAAAACAACCCTAATGCAATGTATTTTTTTAAACTTAGTTTATTCCAAAGACCAAAAAAATCTTACTTAACCACCGTTAATTTAATACTGACGCAATGTTCCTCTTGACATATTTTTCAAAAGCAGTGAAGTGTTTTACAAATTCAATATGGTGGATTAAACTTAACGTAAAACGAAATGACCACCAAAAAATGGTGACAACAACAAAATTTCTTAAAGAACACTGTAGAAGGTTTTGATGTTGTTCTTGTTGCTTATTTTATTCCAAAGACAATTCTTGGATTGTCTGCGCAAGTTTTAAAAAATTCTTACTGAACCACACTAACCTCATTTCACTTCAAATGGATTAATAATACCAACCAAACCTAGTACAGTTCCTCTTGAAATGATTTTTTTTCTTGACATATTTTTTTTTTGAAGCACTGTGGTATGTTGAGGAATTAAATACTTATAGTGGCTAATACTCAAAAAAACGGAATTACCAGCAAAAAAAGGTTGAAACAACAAAAAATCGCAATTTATCGAGTATATTTTCTTAAAGAGTACCTATATCTAGAAAGGTTTAATGTTGTTCTTGTAACTCATTTTATTCTAAAGACCATTTTTGGATCATCTGCTAGACTTTTAAAAAGAATATTACTAAACCTCACAAGACCATTTGTACTTGAAATGGTTTAGTGACACCAACCAAACCCAATACTGACGCAAATTGTTGCTTTTGACATGTCGTTTTGAGGCATTGTGGAGGTTTAACAAATTAAATATGGAGACTAAGAGAAAAACGAAATGTCCAGCAAAAAAAAGGTTACAAACACAAAAAATCGCAACCAACTGGGTAGATATACTTACAAACCAGCAGTCGAACGTTAAAAAAATTCAAAAGAGTGGTTATTTTTTTAAGATATTACAGAATATACAACATTTTGTATACAGGATTTGTTGAAGTGAATTACTGCAAAATCGTAATACCTATATGGGACCATGTTTTTGATTTTCATCAAATTTGGTATATGGAAGATGCAAATGTTGCTGATTACGAATCCGAGAACAAACTTTTATAATAAAAAAGAGTGGACCCTGTATTGTAAAACTTCAGACACCAAATCAAAATTTAACAAGAATTCATTATTTGCGACCACAGAAACTGCTATATATCAAAAATATTGCAAATAGATTGATATCTACTTAAAAAAATTGCCGTATGGGATGTTATATTCTGGGAATGTTAAATGTTAAATTGAATAATTATTTACAAATTATAAGCTGTACAAAAATAATCACAAAGATTGCGTAGATCCGCGATGAGGGTGATGCTATCGGGGTGGTCCAATGGGTTCACGTCTTTGTTGAGTTTGCTGGCTGTTACTGGTATAGGCTTCCAAGGCGTAGCTCTAGTGATGGTCAGGATTGATGATATTAGAAGTCTTCGTAGGAGGTCTGGTGTTAGTGTTGCAGACACTATACACTTAGCAGGCTCCTAGGTGTCCATGGCATCACGGGCCTTGGTGGAGGAGTTCTTCAGACTAATTGGCTGAGGATTGTGCTTTTACGTTCGTGTCAAGGAAGCTTATGACTGGAGACTGTCTAGTAATATCCTGGACGTATGAGCGCCGTAGACGGGTCGCTAAAAAATATCTTCCGAAGATAAGAAGACAGCTAGTTTGAACTGCCGTACACGGATCTGTGAGAACGTTCATGCAACTTAATCTCATACAGTACGTGGTCGATCAAGCGTAAGAGGTGCCTTATTTTATTTTATTTTTGGTTTTGTTACTTTTCATTTGAATTCTATTCGTATTGGTTATTCTGATGAAGCCAGACGGGTTTAAACTGAAACCTTCAGTTTTCAATTTTTCCGGGCATCAACTGAATTATACGTAACGTAAAAAGCAAATATAAATAAAAAGATTCTATGCTCGGCGGTGTTGTTGACAGCTTCAGGAAGGCAGCCATTGAGAAATGGAGGTTAGAGATTGCCCAGGAGTGGTGAAGAAAATTACCAGGCAAGCGACAAGCCGAAGACTTCATAAAAGGACACTCGGCGAAGTTTACTGCAGAGCTGCTGTCTTCACAATGATTGTCTGTCTCTTGAAAGGACACTGTCGGCTCCGAAAACACATGAGTCAGCTGAACTTAGCAGATAAAGACATCTGTCGATACTGCCAAAAGGAGGAAGAAACCGCATTTTATGTCCTATGCCAATGTGAATGCCTTGCAAGGACGCTGTATCTGGTATTGGGAGATGAGAAACCGGCTGCTCCAAGTTAGGTGGAGAGGCCACAGTCAAGGCTATTAAGTCTCATTAAGGAAGCAGGGCTAGACAAGGTGCTCTAATCTTATTCTAGGCTTTCAGAATAGATCTATAAAGGTCGCAGTGATACAGGCTAACAGCCAACTCAATGAATATCTATCTATCTATGCTTTGACAAAACATAATCAACTGCGAACACTAATGTGCAATTTGGTATTAAAATCATTAGTAATGAAATAAATCCAATTTTTTACTAATATAGTACTAGCTGACCCGGCCAACTTCGTATCGCCTACTGATGTTTTTTTACCATTTTTCCAAATTTTTACGGTTTTGTAAATTATCGATAAGATATATTATATATTAACTGCGCCACCTTATGGTGGCGTCATAGTACTTAATTACGCAAGAATTGCTAATGTAAATTTATACCATCTTAACTGCGCCACCTTACGGTGGCGTCATAATACTTAATTTAGTAAGAATCACTTTTTTAATATTTTTTGATAAACAATTTTTTTATTTTTCGTAAAAAATAAAAAATATTTTTTTTTAATAAAAACAGTACAAAGTTTCATAATGATCGGTTGATTAGTTTTTGCGTGAAAGCGTAACAAACAAACTTACATTCACATTTATATTAGTAGGGAGGGATTCTATGCGCAAAGGAGGGTTTGTTTTTCTTTATACATATAATTTAAATTGTTTTAAACTCTTTTCTATTAATATTGATTTTGGTTTTAGATGAAGGGGAAATATGTAGACACCACGGCATTGGTGGTGGACCGTTCCCAGGAAAATGTATTGATGGCTTAGAATGTGATATTGATTCCCGTAAATGCAAAAAGAGTAATTAAAATAAAATAGCTGATTATTTTATCAATTTTATTTGTATACGAAATTTTACAATAATATATTAATTATATGTATGTATAAACAGTTGTTAAAATTAGTATCTATTTTAATTACAATACGACCTTTGACTGATTTTTGTTTGTTATTTGATAAATAAATATTGCTATCCGAAAATTTTATTTAATAAGGATGGATATTTAAAATAAGATTTACTTTTTAACCAAAAATATTAAATACTAGCAGCCCGCCCCGGCTTTGCACGGGGATTTAAGAAAAATAACAAAAGCCATTAAATTTATTGGGTCAACGCTTCCCTGTAAACAATATTACATGTTGATTTATTTTCTGGCAGCAAAATAAATTGATTTTCAGGTGCTCCGACCCGCCTTAGGCGGTTGGCCGTGAGGAAAACCGATCCCTACTATTTGGAAGGTTTGACCTTGAGACTTATTATTAGTAAAAGCGAAAGATGTTTTGATTGGAAATTGAAGCGGTTTAAATGGATTTGGTAGATCAGTTGGGATCATCGGTATCCTCAGTGTATGAGCTAGTTGACCAGCTGGTGGTTTAGTTATATTGGTTGCTACAACTTAATTGTCGTTTAATTCCTTTATAAGTAGCCTCGTCCCATTGCACATGCTAAATTTGTGATATCTGTCGTGATTATGAAATAAGTTATTTTGATAAGGAATAATACCAAAATAAAAACTTTTAAAAAATGAAAAATTAGTTATTGTGACGTAACTATAACAGTTAGACATATGCTGTCGCAGCATTTTTTGTAGATATTTATATATTCTTCAAAATCGTAGTAGGTACATTATTTTATTCTATAATCAATAGTATTCTCAGCGCACGCGATGTAAGGATTTTAAGGTCATTTTTGGTTACATTAATGGCATTTTAGTAAGGATCCCTATTTTTTTTTTAATTAAACATAGCCTATTTCACTCGGGAATAGTGTAGTTTGCCAACGGTGAAAGAATTTTTGAAATCGGTCCAGTAATTTCGGAGCCTATTCATTTCAAACAAACAAAAAATCAAACCTTTCCTTTTTACAATATTAGTAGGTATAGATTAAATAATTGGACAGATATTTATTACGGATCGTGGTGCACAGTCACATTCGCTTCTTTTTAGTACCTTAGTATTTTAGTTTTGAATAAAAATTTTTGGATAAGTTTTGTTAATGTTGTTGTAATAATATTTTTTATATATAAAATTTAATATAGAAATTATAGATTTACTTTTATAACAAACACAATCTTTTTTTTGTTTAATATGAGTTTTTATTTAAAGTATCAGGGATATTACCAATAATTACACGAAACATACAGATAAATAAAATATTTAACAGAATATTAGTTTTTTGTACAAATCCAACTCTGTTATGTATTTCCCAATTATTTTTATAAATCACATTAATTAATTATAAGCACAATAGACAATATTAATAAATACTTGTTTGGCTAAAAATAAATAATAATGTAATCGTTGCAATGAAATTATTATTTTTTATAGTAGGAGAGCTAAAGCCCAAACTCCGTCGTCATTCATAACATGACATTTCGGTTTAAAAGTTTCGAAGATATCCCTTGAAGTTACCTGGGAACAGCGGGCGGTCAATAAATGAAATCCTTTTTCGACTCTAGACTTTTGATCCGGCACGTAGTTGTATGCACTCATCATTCTACAATCTATTGTTTAAATTTAAAAAATATATGTGTTTAATCTATATATATATATATATATATATATATAATAAACAAAGTGCCAAGAAAACGCGTATTAATATATATAAATGAATGTTTGTCTGTATGTCTGTATGTACTCAATGAACTCAAAAACTACTGGACCGATTATTATGAAAATTGGTATGTATATGTATTTTTCCACGGAGAAGGTTTGTATGATATGCTCATTAATGCCACTCGCCACCAGGTGGCGCTGCAGAGTAGCAACTTCGTCCCGTTCAACGGATTGTCATGAAAATTGGTATGTATATGTATTTTTCCACGGAGAAAGTTTGTATGATATGCTCATTGATGCCACTCGCAACCAGGTGGCGCTGCAGAGTAGCAACTTCTGTCCTGTTCAACCGATTATTATGAAAATTGGTATGTATATGTATTTTTCCACAGAGAAAGTTTGTATGATATGCTCATTGATGCCACTCGCCACCATGTGGCGCTGCAGAGTACCAACTTCAGTCCCGTTCAACAGATTGTCATGAAAATTGGTATGTATATGTATTTTTACACGAAGAAGATTTGTACGATTTGCTCATTGATGCCAATCGCCACCAGGTGGCGCTGCAGAGTAGCAACTTCTGCTCCGTTCAACCGATTTTCACGAAAATCAGTACGATGATGTATTTTTAATGGGTAAGATGAATATGATATTCGTATTAATGGAAGTTACCACCAGATGCCGCTTCCATGTATCAAGTTCAATACTGATTTTAATAAATATCTATACGAATTCGTACAAATAACAGTTTTTAAAATATTGTTGGTGCGATAAGTAAAACAAAACTATAATTTTTTTTTTTCTTCCCTATCTCTTCTTCTCTTTTATATTTCTTAAATTTACAGTTGCTAGAGGTATTTTATGTTATTCTGAGTGTTGTTTTTTTCTTAATGTAATGCAAAATATTTTGCTGTCTAGTCTATAAAATAAATGGTGAACCTTTTTCGATTTTTCCTGTGTATTCGGTTTTATCTTATTTTTCCGTTTGTTTCCAGTTTCGTACCCATTTTTCAATTATTCCTTTTTTTCGTTTTGTTTTCTTTGATTTTTCACATTTTTGTATTATTTTTTATTAATTTATGCTTTTTTTCAATTGTTTTTAACGTTTCTGTTTTTTTTTTGTTTTTTCACATTGATAGTTTAGTTTCATTTGTTATGTTATTTTCTTATATTTTTTTATTATTTTTAATTTTACTTTTGTTTTTGGTTTGTTACTTTTCGTTTTTACAGTTTTTATTATTATTTGAATGGATGTCAAATTAAAGAATAATTTTATATGGATAAATTAACTTACAATCCCATCTATTGGGTGCCACGTATTTTTAACAAAAAAAAAGAATGAATTAAAATCAAATTTCGAAAAATTACTAAACGGTTAATCAAATTTTTACTATTGAAAGTCAACTCCAGCTGAGATCGGTAGTGGTTTCTCTACTGGCAAATTTGTGCCCAGCTCAGCCGTAGAGGGTATGTAACAAAATAAAGTGAGTGCGCCACCGATTTAAACGGTTAAAATCGGAAACCCCTGTTGTTCTAGGCACTACCTCTACCCACTGGAGATAATTAAATAAATTTTGAATATTAAACAGTTCTAATTGAATTACACAATAAAAGAAAATGACGATAAAGTGAGCTAAATAAAACAAAATCTCAACTAGACCCTTCTTTAATAAATAAATATTAAGAATTACATAACTGTCAAGCCTCGTGCTTGACAACGCAATTGATTTTTTATATAAAAAAAAATATATGAATAATATTAAAAGAGAATTTTATGTGTGATCACACGCAATATATATATATATAAAAAAATAAACTAGAAAAATAGATTTTTAACTAAAACTATAGTTGACTTAAATCTAATTAGCTTATCTGATAACTAGATACAATTCCTCGTCGTCCTAGGCTTCTCCAATACTTAGGCCGGTACCAAATTCAAGCCTGTTCCCAGAATCAATAGGCTTGCACCCAAACACAACTAACTTAAGCTCGACTAAGTATCAGGTCAGCAATCAAAACTCAACCAATAACTAGGACTTAAACCCTTAACTAGGATTTACACCTGTATCTATGATTTCAGCCTATAACTAGGATTTCAGCCTATAACTAGGACCCTAAAATCGTAATTTGGAATTAATAATAGCTCAAACAAATTTAAATGACTCTTCGAATTAATTGACTTACTGACTTTAATACAATTTGAACACATTAACTTAAATTTGTACGACAATGAAAGAATAAAAATGAATTTAAATGAATAATACAACATTTAGAAGCTGACTTCTCTGAATTTACAATTAATGATCAAAACTAATGATTTAAATGTGCTTAACAAACTTAAATTTGACTTGCTAGTCACGACAAAATTATAACAATAAATTAAATCAAGATTTAACATAAAATTAATTTATAATAGTAAAAAAAACAAAAAGGAGTCTAGTTTCACATAAATAAACCTACATACAAGACACAAAGAAATACACATGTAAAATCAAGATATTAAAACTAAATTTGCGACTACATGGCGTTATTAATCTATTAAAAATTAAAATATCTTAACTCACCTATTAAGATAGGGTTTCTTTCATTAAACTCGTGACACCCCTAGCTGGTAAACGGGTAAAACAATCTCCTCGTTGCTAACTGCAATAATGGGGAATTCTGACCACAATTTGCTGTCTGAACGGTTTTACATTACCAAATTTCCCTACTGTCTGCTCTATGGGCTACCTACACTCATAGGGAACGAAACAACCATAAGAATCGAACAACCACATGAATAAATAAACGTGTTACTCACCACTGAAGATTTTACTAAATATCCCTTCACGAGGAATTTTTCCAACGAATCCACCAAAATAACGGAAAATCTCACTCCAATACTATTCGATAGGAAAAACTGAGGTTTAATTTCGTAAATCCAAAATTAATTGTCTCCGATGAACAGAGATTACAACTTAAACCCAAAAAAAATCTTCAGAAGCATCTGCTCGAGACTAAGGTTGACAGTCAAAAGGAAGTTTCTACGTTTCACAATTCATGAGATTGACACACCTCAAAATAAATGGCCTCTACTACTATAAGGACAATACCCGTAGGATCTTCAGCTACCAATTTACTAACAAACAGTGGTCGTTTGATACGACTAATCTTATTATTTATCAAGATATCATCAAAAATCTCAACATTACTTAATTTCCTCGTTTATTTTAAATCTTATTACGCAAGTAACTATTCCACGAAACAGCTGGCTGTAGAACCGCAATATCAATAGTTTTCGACAAAAAGAAAGAGGTAGTAGGTACTTCAGTAAGATGAAAGCTAAAGTGACATTAATTTCAAAAAATAAACAACTACATGAAATCATAACCTGAATTAAATAAATTCACTTCCAAAACAATATTAGCAACATTAGGAATAATTTATGGCCAGAATAACAAACAATAGTTGGCGATTAACTATAATCGAACTTAAATCAACCGGTTCCTAACTCGAATAAACCCTACAATGATAACGAATTATAAGGTAAGCAATTAGTTATAACTATAGTAAATTTAAACCCGTGACATGGGAATTCACAGAACTATTAAAAAATTTAATTAAATTTGTAAATAAAAATTAAATTATTGTTTTTAGTATTTTCCGTTAAGTATTATTTATGTTTACACCTTCCCTGAAGTTCCACAAATAATTCAAAACCAAAATCAGTCCAGCCATTCTCGAGTTTTAGCGAGATTGACGAATTCATTTTGTTCACAAAGTTTTCTGACGCTATGACGAATCGAGTGCAAGAAAAGGAACCGGAAATTAATTGTATCTACTGATATTTATCACTGTAATAAATAATATGTATAAAATTACGTATTCAAAAAATATATTTAAATCAAATAAATAAGATTTATCTGAGTCGTTTTAAAGAATATTACAGGTATTACCAAAAATGATACAAAACATACAGACAAATAAAATATTCATCGAAATATGACTTTTATGTACAAATCCAACTCTGTTATGTAGTTTCCAGTTTTTCTATATAAATATATTATCACATCTCATTAATTCATTATAAACATAATCAACATTATAAGTATATACTTGTTTGTTAAAGAGAAAACAATAATCGCTGCAATGAAATTGTTATTTTTGTTAGCAATAATTTTTTTATGTTATAAAGTTATAAATGGTATAGTTTGTCCACCAAATTACTGTAATGAAATCGAATGTCCACAAATTGAATGTGATTCAAAATCGGTCTTTGTCGAAAAAGGAGGATTTTGTGGTTGCTGTGATGCATGTTATCTAAATAAATGTGAGTAATTTTTTTATTCTTACTGCTTTAATTTTTCTCGGTAAAGTATTTAGAATCTTGACATTTGTCTGGAGTGGAGTTATTTAAAACTTTGCCAGAGTCTTTGCATAGGACAGGATTAGCACGCAACCTCATTTTATTAATAAGCCAAAAAGTTTTGATGTAACATTGGTTAGGACCACTAGAAATGCACTAAATTACAATGTGTACCAAAGATTAATATGGTAAAACATAATCTCAATGAAGAAGGCAAGGATGGACTTTTACAGGATGCAAGAAAATCTCAGCAAAATGAAATCAAACCACATTGTTCCAAAATCCTGACTAGGAAAACATTCCAGGTAAAAATACAATAACGTGAAGAATGAAAATATGTAAGAACTTAACTCTAACTGTAGAGTTAGGTCTCTTAACTGGAGAGGGTTTAGAACCACGAATTTATAGAAACTTCAAAATTTTTGTCCTCTGTGAACATATACAAATGTATTTCAAGCAAACGTATATGCAATCTTACAATTCCCAAGAGAAAATAAACCTAAGCGGATCAAACTAGTTTAAGTGCAAGACATAGGGTTAAACAAGTCAGCGAGCGAGCTGAAAAGATAGAAAAGTATCAGCTGTAATATTCGACGGTCCAGATCCCGCTCTAAGGATACCAAAAAGTACGATACGGAGCTAAATAAAACCGTAAATATCTAGACAACAGAACTAATACTGGAAACATCTCTAGCCAAGTACGTGTGCTAGGGCTGAAACATTACGCAAAACCAGCAGAAATCAGCTACGAGCCATTACAGGTCATGCACTGTCTAAGAGACTCCTGCAAACTACTTTAATTTAATAAAGACCAAAGCTGCAGATTCAATGAAAATTGAACTAGTTGAAATTAGCTTACTTGAAAATCCTTAAGTTTAAATTCGGAAAAGAGCGGCCTCACTGGGACTTCCTAAAGGGATTAATTATCATGTTGTTAAAATCCTTTTAAAATTTAAATCATTCAAGAATTGAAAGAAAGAGACTTTGTTTCACGCAAAAAAATTGTGAAACGATGTTGTAGCGTTTTCGCACCGTAAATCCGATATTTTGGAGTGAAGAGGATCATTTGCACTTAAACGGCAACGTCAATAAACAAAAATTGGCGTTACTAGGCTAGAAGAACCAGCGACCCTCGACTGAAACACCAAAAACCATTTTAGTGTGCTTTATCCACAGATGGGATAATTGGTCAATTTTTTTTTAATTCTTGAGGTAATGCCACGAATGTTAACAGTGAGAATTATAACCCATGATTAAGGATTCCTTTTTGCTGGATCGTCGAGCTCATCCATCGCATCGTACTCATCACGCACGTAGTTCCAGCAGGATGGTGCGACTGCACACACAGCCAGGGCTTCGATGACTTTGCTTCGAGATTTTTTCCCCGAAAATTAATTAGTTGCTTTGGGAACTTCCCGTAACTTATCTGACTTACACCTGAAACCTGACTTACCCACAATGAATTTTTTTGTTTGGGGCTACCTTATAGAGAGAGTTTATAACATTTGGATGAAATCATATTCAAACAACAAAATCCACTTTTCTCTTTTACTGTTTAATTGTTTTATTAAAACTTTATGTCAAATATTTTTAATATAAATTTGAAAACATAAATCTGCCACCAGATAGATAGATAGATAGATAGATATTTTTGGGTTGGCTGTTAGCCTATATCACTGCGACCTTTGCAGATCTATTGTGAACACCCATTATCTGTGGATCTGTGGAATAGGATTAGAGCACCTTGTCCAGCTTTGCCCTCTTAATGAGACTTAATAGCCTTAACAGTGGCCACTTCGCATAACTTGGAGCAGCCGGTTTCTCCTCTCCCAGTACTAGATACCGCGTCCTTGCAAGGCCTTCACATTGGCATAGGACATGAAATGCAGTTTCCTCTTCCTCTTGGCAGTATCGACAAATGTCTTCATTTGCTAAGTTTAGCTGACTCATGTGTTTTCTGAGCCTACAATGTCCTGTCAAGAGACTGACAATCATTCTGACATCATTTCGCCTTTGTGATAGCAGCTCTGCAGTAAACTTCGCCGAGTATCCCTTTATGAAGAGTTTGGCTTGTCGCTTGCCCGGTGATGTTTCCCACCACTCCTGGGCCTTTTCTAGCCTCCATTTCTCAATGGCTGCCTTTCTGAATCTATTAGCAACTCCGCCGAATGGTTCCGGGCCAATCATTGGAGTGTTAGCTCCCGCACGGGCCAATTCATCAGCCTTCTCATTGCCCCGAAACCCTGAGTGTCCTGGTATCCATGCCAGTGTCAGAGAATTTTGACTAGCGGCATGTGTCAGGGCCCCAACGCAGTCCCACACCAGCTGTGAGCTTATTTGTGCTGAGACTATCGCCTTTAGAGCTGCTTGGCTGTCCGAGTATATGACTACGGTTTTACCCGTTATACCCTGACTTACGATCTCCGTTGCACAGTGTTGTATGGCCGTTACTTCAGCCTGAAACACTGTGGCATACGCACCTAGACTTAGTTGGATTTTTATCCTGTGTCCTCTACTGTATATACCTGACCCTGTGCCTTTCTCAGTCTTTGAGCCATCGGTATACCAAATTGACTCCCCTTGGATTGGGGGGCCATTGTTCCATAAGTCCCTTTCCAGTATTTCTACTCGAAAGTTTCTCACAAAGTTATACCTGGGGACTATCCTGTCCTGAGGCATACTCATTATTTGATCTGCCTTAACCCTATTGTATAACTCTGCTTGCTTTTTGCCTTTAAATAAGGTAATGGGGGCCTGGCCTTGTACCAGTCTGTAGTAGTTTGCCTGGTATGGGGATATGGGATATGGTCTTTGCTTATGTTTACAAAAGTTAAGACTTTAAAAGTCATAGAGTACCTAATCTTCTTGTTGGTATAAAGTTTACGAATGATTTTTAACTCTTAGTGTTATTAAACGTGTATTTATCAATTGGTCTTTATGTGGGAAAAAAGTTTTTGTTAATTCTTATACCAAACTGGATAAACAGATCACCATGTTTTCTTTTTGGATTTACTATATTATTTTAGATGAAGGAGAACAATGCAGAAACCGTGGATTTGGTGGAGGACCATTCCTAGGAAGATGTGTAGATGGATTAGAATGTCATGCCTCAGGTGTATGTAAGAAGATCAATGCAGATTAAATAAATAATGAAATTGTATAATCTATACAATAAAGAAAGTTAAATATGTATTTTTGTAATAGTTTTACTCGGGGAGCATCGACAGAAGTTAAAACTTTTTTACATTTAGAGTGGTTATCCAACTTATATTAATAAAAAAAAAAAACTTAAACGAACCTACCTTAATTTGTGTTTTTGTGACGATTTAATACAATTCACTTTACACCTTATTAATAACCAAAAACTATATTGAATATTCTCCCATTTTCCATGATCACTTAAAATTTTTAATGATTTTTTATACACAACTTAAGGTTCCATTTATATCAAACTGCCACAAGTTCAATTTATGAGCGTAAGGCCTCTTACTATATAGCACCTCAGTTACACATTACGTATTAAATAAATAAATATATACGTTGTATTAACGTTAAAGGTCAAGAAATATACAAGCCTACGAAAATTTGAGCCAAACAATGACAAATGATCACCCGAAGTAAGCTCCTATCTCAAGTGATGATATGCGTTAATACTACTAATATTTTAAATATATAGGTACGCCAGGTTAACGATGAAGAAATGGCCCTTGGTAAGCCAGGCGCATCAGTAGATTTATATTAATTGAATATATTAAAAGTATACGTTTCAGAAAAAAATGTTTTAATTAAAAGTTGTAGGTCTCTTTAAGACAAACAAAAAAGTTTTTTTTGTGCAGGGTGAAGTAAAAAAGTTACGAATTTTTTTCCATTTTGATTTAATGTCACGCCCAAACGGTCCATTAACGAACTCGACCGAGATTTTAGGACGATTGATTTTTGTACCAAATTTCATTTCGATCCGTTAAGAAATGCGACCGCTATCGTGTCCACAGATTTCGTTATATCGTTATATATATATATATATATATATATATATATATATATATATATATATATATATATATAACATATATGAGTGTGTATGAATAATAATTTGTTTTGATATATCAATTCCTATGTTATAAAATATTCCTTACCATGAATTAATTTTGAATTTTAAATATAAATAGTGAATAGGTAAGAATTAACTTAATGCAATTATTTTCCAATATGATTATTTAAATATGCTACCGGCTATTCCCTTATGTCAAGGTCAGAGTTCAAATATTCAACAAAACTAGATTCAAAATCAGTTAATATACAAATTTTCAATAAAATGACTGTAAAACCACACTATCCTAGACCAATGATGTTTTCTAGGCATGAATTGTATATAAATTTCTAACCTTACTAATTCAAAATGTGTCAAACTTCAAAGAAACCGTTGTTAACCCAAATATGTCTCAAATATATAAAATGAAATATTCTGATTTGAGTTAATAAACAATTCGAATTAAACTTATCAAAAGTGAATAATAATCATCTAGTTAATTACATAAAACAGTGAAATAAAATGTTCATCAAAATTACAAAAATCAAACACATAAAAACTCTTTATTGTAACGAGTGAAAAGTGGTTACCATTTGTATGAAGCTTCACTCCTCTTCTGGAAAACCAGGATTCAGTTCTCAGGACAATCTACTTTCTTCCCCGGAACAGCAAAGATTTCAGGAAACTTTGTAGAGATCAAACAATCAATTCCCCTTCAAACCAAGAGATAAACTACTGCTATTTCCTCTGGTAAGTGTAATTATGACTTTCTTTCTTGTTAACTATTAGTTTAATCTTCATTAACTCAATTAAAATGCAGTTATACCATATACTGCTCAACCCCCAATTGAAATATCTATTTCTTCATAAAATAATATAAGTTTCTCTTACCAATTGCTTTCTCTGGTTACCTTGTGATAATATTTATACTTTAAACTGATTTAATACTTTCTTTTATCAATATTTTCAAAAAAAACTCAAAATTTCTACGGAGCAATTTTTTAATACAACTTCCATTTCAAGAACCAGAAAACAAGAGAGTTTCTATCAAATCAACAAAAAAACAACTGACAAATTCAACAAACTTAAATCTATACATCCTTAACACCTAATCGCCTACTAATTTCTTATTTAAATAAAATTACTAACAAAATCTAATTCTTGATTCAATATTACAATTTAAAACAATGATTATTCTTTTTATTCTTATAAAATTTACTAGCACTACAAACTAATAATTTTCTCTTTTTCAGAATATTTCATTTGGCATTTGAACTATTAATAAATTAGAATATGGTTGATAAATTTGTATATTTTAAAAGTAAGTAAAAGTTTTAATATTTATTTTAACTATTTGTGATATTTTTATAATTTAATTTTCTTGTTTAATTATACCCTTAATTCATTTAAAAATTAATGTTTAATTACTAATGTATTGGCAATTTTTTATAAGCTTTTAATTATCTACTTTTCCCATTTATCAATTTCATAATTATTGAAACTTTATATAATGTAGATTAATCCATTTTGAATCTTTAAATAAAATCTTTGAAATGAATTTGTATTTTTTCTTTCTTATTCTATTTTTAGGAATTATGAAGAAGATGATGATAATTGATCCTAATGTTACTGCATTTGCGCTCTGACCCGAAATAAGAAAATTTTCCTTTCTCTATTTTCCATAAGATTTTCATTCTACATTCTTATTTAATATAGCATAGTAACTCATATCATCTCAATATATATATATATATATATATATATATATATATATATGTAGGGTTATAATAAAGAAATTTGTAAAATAATGAAATAAATCTAGTATGTATGGTAGAGATTGTTAAAAAATTAAGATAAGTAATCTAGGAGGTCTGATTTGTTTTATTTGTATAGAATCAAGTTTGTTTTGAAAAAAATTATATAGGATTTAGATTGTTAGTGATAGGCTTTTGTTAATTTGTTGATTTTAGAGATTGTTTCTCTTTCCCTTGGTCTGTCGAAGCGAATGGTTGTAATAAATGTTCTGGAGTATTAAAATTGAGTTTTTTCATTAAAAAATAAGTTTAAAGAGATTTGAATGATATAATATTATTAATAAAGTTGAACAGAAGGAGCAATACGATTTTTGAGAAGAAGAAAGATTATATAAAGTAATTTTAAAGGATTGAAAACTTTGGAAAGAAAAGACAGTGTACGAGAAAGAATTTTCATCATTGCTAAGAAGTTAAATTCACAAGATAAGAAGAAAGGTATTGAAATAAATACTTACCAGATTTGAAGACAACAGTTAATTTCGAGAATTTAAAGGAAGTTCTTCAATTGAATGGTTATAGCAGTTCTTGTGTGGAAGAAGACATTGAGAAGAGAATTAGCAGCCTTAATACGGTATTTAGTATAATAATAAATAACTGTGTTTAATTTCTTGCTTTGTATAAATGATATATATTTTTACTTTCATTTTAAAATCACTTTGCACATTACTAGACTTTATAATATTTAGAATTTCTTATTTTCATTCAAGAATTTCATTAAAAAAATTACTTTTCACAATTCACAGTCACTAAATACTAAATTAAAATTTTAAGGTTAAGAATTCAGTTAAAAATCCATAACCCACGCGTCTTTTCTTATCATTGACGTTCCAAAAAGATATTAAAAGTAAATTATATTCAAAAATTATATTTGGAATAAAGTTAAGAGCTAAATTATAATAATTAATTTTCATAAATTTTGAACTCTGCCCTGATTTAAGAGTATTACGGGTAATATAAAATTCATATTTAGAATCATATAAAATTCATTTATCTTAATTAAAATTTCTTATAAAAATTTTGAATTATAGCATATATACTTATAAATTAAATACTGAGCAAGTAACGAACAGGAAATGAAAGAATCTGATTAGTTTCTTTCTGAATTAAATTGTCTTTGAGTTGATTTATCATTTTTTCAGCGTCAATTGTCGATAAAGTTTAATTTTCAGCCTTCAAAACAACTTGGTGAAATTTTGTTGACTAAACGTACAAAAAGTAAAGCCAATGTAGGATGTTAAAAAAGCCTTTTAATGAGTTGTATTATTTCACAATACTCAAAGACAGTCCTGTAACGACTGGTATTTTGTTTAACTCTCTCTAAAGCAGGTATAAGCGCAAGTAGCGAGTTTTAGTGTAGCCAAGCATTAAGTGATGTTCTAATTACAACTTCAATGTAAAATTTATTTAGAACTTCATCTCTAACTGTATTAATATAAAAAAATAACATTTTTTCCAGTTATGATATCGTAATCTGTAGGTAGACTATATCGATAAGTATGCGCATAGCTAGATAGTTAATAAGCAATTATGATACTACGACTGAAAAGATATGATCACTTAAAAGACGAATTTCGAACCGTTTCGCGCATGACGTCACTTGGTGAGAAAATCTATTATACTATATGAAGAATGTAGCTTTTAAAGTACTTTTAATTGAATTTTCTAGGCTTTATCCCACTTTATCGCAAAGAGTTGGTGACCATATTCAGAATCGAGTTCCAGAAGTGTTATATCTGAGTATTACTTTGAAGGGGACAAAATAGATATTGATGAATAAATAAAGAGTTATTAAAAAATTCTCGTTTTTTTCTAAACATACCTCGTATATATATTTTTTTCACATTTTTTAATAAAATATTTATTCATGACAAAATATGTCTCATAAACAAATTATACGATAACATCCAGTTTAAATTGCTAAATATGGACTTATCATTTATACAAAATATTTAAAAACTGTATGCACAAGTATTTATACCTGTAGTAAAAAATTTAAATTAACAAGTAAGCAGTAAAGCATACGAAATGGCTGTATTTAAGATTTTCTTTTTGTTTACAATAATTTTTGCACTATACCAATTTTCAAATGGTTTTGCATGTAGTGCTGATTATTGTAAATCAATAAAATGTCAGGAAAATCTTGTTTGTGATTGCGAAACTCAAATTTTTGTTAAAAATGGTAGCACCTGTAAATGTTGTGATGCTTGCTATAAGAAACTATGTAAGTAAATTAATAATACATTTTTTTAAATAAATACTGAAACACGTATGGGGGCTTTTTACACAATTTATTTACAAAATTGTTAAGATACACTGAACTCTGCTGGATAACGTCTAACTACTTGACAATACAATGAACTCTTCTGAACACTTGACTCGAACTGACGTTAACTGCCCGTGTATCCCCTTATATACAACATTATTTAATCTAGTTAGTGTGTTTAGAAGTTTCTAGAATTTTCTAGAAACATTATTTAAAATGGTCAGTTGATTTTTTTACAAACTTCTAAAAATCAACTGTCAACAACAATCTTTCAAATTAAGGTCCCTTCCTTTACGGTTATCCCGTTACAATGCCCCCTCCTTAGATTCATTCCTCCTGGAATGTTATTTCCTACATCGGAATCCCGCACACTCCCTGAGCCAGCCAAACCATCTTCTTGGAGTTGCTGCGCATCTCCACTGTGGTTTCCCTGGTAAGGCGCCAAGCGATCATGATGGACCACGACGGGTTTCCCTCTGGGAATTTTCACGATCCGATAAATGACATCGTTAATCTTCTTCTTGATGGTGTAAGGACCTTCCCAGTTCTTTTGTAATTTGGGACAAATACCTCGACGCCGTCGGGGGTTATAGAGCCAGACTAAATCTCCAACTTGGTAACTCTTTTCCACTGTCCGTGTGTCATAGTACCTCTTCATCCGATCACTAGATAATTGTAGTTTTCCACGCACCAGGTTGTGTATATTTTCCATTCGATTCTGAAGGTCGGCGACATATTGTTCACGTGCCATTTCTTCACCAGGTTTACAACCAAACACCAAGTCACATGGTAGCCTCATTTCTCTACCGAACAGGACCTTCGCAGGCGTTTGGCCAGTTGATTCGTTGATGGCCGATCGAATTGCCATTAGAAATAGTGGAATATGTCGATCCCAATCCCTCTGACAATCTGACACCACTTTTGACAGATAGTTGGTTATAGTCCGGTTCATTCGTTCCACCATTCCATCAGACTGAGGGTGCATCGCTGTGGTTCTCGTTTTGTGGATGCCTAATCTTTGGCAAACTTCTTGAAACAGCTTGCTCTCAAAATTTCTTCCTTGGTCTGAATGTAATTCTAATGGTACCCCAAATCGGCTTACGAATTCTTCAACCAATATATCTGCTAAAGTGGTAGCTTCCTGATTGGGAACTGCATATGCTTCAACCCATTTAGTGAAGTAGTCCATTACAACAAAGATGTACTTGTTTCCTACATCGGTCTGTGGAAGTGGCCCCAATACATCTACTGCGATTCTTTCAAAAGGACTTCCAACCAGGTATTGCTGCATTTCCGCCTTCGGTTTTCGGTGCGGACCGTTACTGGCAGCACATGTAGTGCATTTACGACACCAATCTTTAACATCATTAGTGCAATTTACCCAGTAAAATCTATCTCGGATCTTTTGCAGCGTTTTCGTGATACCCAGATGTCCTCCAGAACTATCATTATGCATCTGTTTTAAAATTTCTGGTACAGCATTTCTTGGGACTACTATTTGCTTCCTTGTTTCTGTGCCCTCGGAATTTTCTACAAGTCTTTTAACGAGCCCACTGTCCAAAATTAAAGAGTTCCATTGGGCCCAGTATGCTTTTAAAGCAGGAGAGGATGAGGAAATCTCTCTCCACAACGGTCGACGGTCCATTCTTTTCCATTCCTGAATATTTTTTAGAACGGGATCGTTTTCTTGTTGCTCCTTCAGCATAGAGCACCCGTCTTCTGGCACAACCTTAACTAAGGCGACTTTTTCCTGGTTCTGCTCCACTCGGGTACAATGGGGGCAAGTATTTCTTATGTGGCCTAGTTCTCCGCAATTCCAGCACCTCACTGGGCGCCTTCCTTTTGAAGAAAACTTCTTTAACCTCTTCACTACCGCTTCGACGTTGCTGACGGCATAGACGGCATGGTCGAAGTTACCAGTGTCTTCCATCAGTCGAGCAGCTCCATGTGAGGCCTCCGTCGCCGCATCGAACTCCAGGGCAATGGTCAAGGCGTTTACAAGAGATCTCGGTCTCGCCAACCGTACAGCCCGTTGCAACTCGGCGTCTCGAAGACCATCGGTAAAGGTTTGGATCGTCAGGCACTCCAGAAAATCTTCTGCTGCATTTGGATACGCAAACCGTACCATTTTTTCCACTTCTGCCTTGAACTCCTGGATAGTTTCTCCATTTTTCTGCTTCCGACTTTTCAACTGCACTCGGTATACTGGTTGTAGATGACTTTGACCATAACGCATCTCTAGACGATTTACCAATAGCTTAAAATTGTCAACCTCATCCGGTGTCAATACATGCAGGACGTCTAAAGCCTCGCCTCGCAGAGCCATGGTTAGGAACAATGCCTTCTCCTGGGGTGACCATCCATTCGCTCTGGCTACTGCGTCAAATTGTTTTAGGTAATTTGACCAGGAAGCCTTCCCGTCGAAGGTCGGGGGTTTTATCGTCATTCGTACCTGGGCCGCCTCTCCGTTTCCTCGTCGTTCGACGTCTACGTGGCCGGTTTCCCTCCTTTCTGCATTTCCGTCGCCGTGGTGGATGATTTGGTTTCGGCGACAAGCTTCCAGTTCTTGTTGAAGCTTTCTTATTTCGGACTGCATTTGCTGGTTGATCTCGTCTCTGAAGTTGGCAGCTTGCTGATTCATGTTGTCCACTTGCTGATTCAAGTTGGCCACTTGCTGGTTTTGCTCGTCTCGCAAGTTGTACATTTCGGAGCGCAAATGCGATATTTGCTGGGAGAAGGAACTGGATAACTCTTCTGGTAGGGTAGACATCCGTTGTGATAGCTGGGACATATCTTCGCGCTGGCTTCTCATCTGACTGGATAGCTCCTCTTGCTGGCTCGTCATTCGTCCTGATAGCTCCTCTTTCAGCTGGGACATATCTTCGCGCTGTCTCTTCATCTGACTGGATAGCTCCTCATGTTGGCTCGTCATTCGTCCTGATAGCTCCTCTTTCAGCTGGGACATATCTTCGCGCTGGCTGCTCATCTGACTGGACAACTGGGACAGTTGTTGCGTCTGTTCCTCTTGCTGGCTCGTCATTCTTTGTGATAGTTGGGAAAGTTGTTGAGTTTGATCTTCTTGTTGGCTCTTCATCTGACTAGATAGCTCCTCTTGCTGGCTCGTCATAGTCGTCATTCGTCCTGATAGTTCAGAAATTGCTTTTTAAACCGGGTCATCGAACTCCACAACGTCAGGGTCCAAATTATTACTTAGGTAGTATTCACGGAGCCTATTCAACAATACAGATTTGGTCCCAGTAGTTTCCAATTCTAATTCTTCGAGCTCTCTTCTGAGCTCTGCCACCAATAGTTCATTTATCTTTTTTCCAGGCATTCTTATATCTTCACCCCACACCTGACACCAATTTGAAACACGTATGGGGGCTTTTTACACAATTTATTTACAAAATTGTTAAGATACACTGAACTCTGCTGGATAACGTCTAACTACTTGACAATACAATGAACTCTTCTGAACACTTGACTCGAACTGACGTTAACTGCCCGTGTATCCCCTTATATACAACATTATTTAATCTAGTTAGTGTGTTTAGAAGTTTCTAGAATTTTCTAGAAACATTATTTAAAATGGTCAGTTGATTTTTTTACAAACTTCTAAAAATCAACTGTCAACAACAATCTTTCAAATTAAGGTCCCTTCCTTTACGGTTATCCCGTTACAATACTATACCCTCGGGTTACAAAAAATTCTCAATTTGTTAAAGTGAAAATTACTGTAGGTGCGTCAGACGATTTTTGGTATGTTTGGGGTCGCGTCAGCAGCATGCTAATTTTTATAGTCCTTGGCTCCACTTCAAAAAAATTTGGTTACCTTCCTCATGAGACTAAGTGTGTTATTTTTGGCGGGTAGGACAACTTTTTCCATATGGAAAATATTCCCGAGGGCTTCACTGAAAAGTCGTCGGTATTTTAGCAAGTCCGACACCCCAAACACGGCAAAGTTATGGAGGCACAGAATGTATATCCTCACAGTTAATTTTTGCAGAATTGTTTGATAAAAACACGTTTTCTTGTCTGACAAATTTTTAAGACTGAACCAATTGTCGGACACACTTTCAGGAAGGCACTGATGATGACCGAAACCGCTGTTTAAAGAACATCGAAAGATGTATAGAATTTAACATTGAAAGGATCTATCGTAGACAGAAGATTTTGCTCATGTCAAGCAGCCATCAAAGCTCTGAACTCAGATACACAATCAGTTCAACGATGGTCTTCGAATGTCTAGGCAAATTAAACGAACTAGGACAAAATAACACTGTTACCCTCCTATGGGTTCCAGGACACATAGGAATAGAAGGAAACAAACAAACAAGCTCTCAAAAGGAGCTAAAACCCCATAACCAGAACCATCCCCTGGAATCAGCAGTAGTACAATCTTAGAAAAACTAAGCAAAAAAAGTGCATAGCGAAAAATCCAAGTACTGGAATGATCTAGAAGGACTGCGACACCCGAAGACGCTCCTGGGAAACTATAACCAGAAGAGATCTCACGGCTGTCTTAACCTTAGTAAGAAGAACCTTCGAATTATAACAGGAATACTAACAGGGCACTGCCGATTAAGAGGACACATGAAGAAACTAGGATTGGTAGATGAAGCAAACTGCAGCTTCTGTGAGGTAGAGGATGAGACCTCAATACACATACTCTCAGAATGCACCGCATTAAGTAATTCTAAGGTCAAATACCTAGGGTCATACGAAGTAGGAAAGGAAGAACTACCTAACTTAAAACCCAATGATATCCTAAACTTTCTAAGGAAGATAGGACTAGAAGCGCTGCTATAAGTCTGAGAAATCTGAGAAAGGGGGACACAATAGATCTTATGGGTCGCAGGTGTATCTGTTACCCCTAACTTGCTCATACATACTTACATACATCTACAGTTATAAATCGTCACAAAAATTCGCTGTGGTTTTGCTTGTAAGTTCTCAGTTGAGACATCTTCTTTATTTTACTTTTGTTCAACGAACGCAGCAACCCACCTAGCACAGAGCTTCTACATGTTTAAATGTTCATATAAAATATTTAAATTGGTATTCTAGTATTCTCTGTTATCTCACTGACTTTTAATCTGCGGTCCTCCATCATCATTTTATTCTTTTAATTTTTTCGAGAGTTGGGACCTCAAACGTGGTTCTTCAAAAATTTCCAATTTTCACGTAATCAATTAGGGTTTTCAAATGTTAACTAACAGAGTAATGGATCTGGATATTAGATACAAGCAAGTAAAAATACGGTAATATAGATATAAGCTAACAAATTAGATCTGCTAGCACCATTTCTAGGTCACTACACCCTTGTATTCCTACAAAATATTTACATCATAATATTAAACATGTTTTAAATTATTTTTTATTCTTTTTTAGATGAAGGAGAAAGTTGTGTTTCTAGATTTGCGGGAGGCCCAGCTTTTGAGGCTAAATGTGTGGAGGGTCTTGAATGTGGACCACATGGAGTATGTATTAAAGATGCTCACTGCAAATAAATAATTATCACACTTCTAGACATAACTTGTCACACAACAGTTTTAAGAAGAAATCGAATGTATTATTAATATTGTATTATCGTGTTTAATTTTATATTCTATTCTTGTTAGTTGTAATATATATCCAGAATATTTATTGTTGCACCTTTGATTTGTTAAAGTGAAACTTCTTTGCTTAAGTTATACGTATATTTACTTTCTCTCAGCCTTATCCTAAGGCTAGTTGAGATCAGCGTTGGCCTTCCGTAACATTTGTTTCCTCCTGTCTCTGCATCCTACCTTCTTAATTTTTTCACATTCAGGTCATTTATTCTATTTATCTACCTTATTTTTGGTGTTCGTCTCTTCCTCTTACTCCCAAGCTCACATTCATATATACTCTATCAAAAACATACGTCTCTTCTCCTATCTGTACATAACCAAACTATCGCAACCTATTTTCTTGAATTTTTTTGCTCAGCTCTCCCACTTTCAATGTACCTCTTACTCCATTTCTCTTTGTTAATCTCACAGTGATGCCAAAAGTGGGCGCTACCGCAGGAAACCAGGGGGGCGGTTAAAGCATAAAAGAAAAAAGAAAATAATTAGAAAAATGGTAACAGTTATAACACATTTATAAATAAAATAAAATACTTTGTCAGAAAATCTTATCAAACGTAGCTATGAAGCCTTCTAGACTACAAGAACATTTGACTAAAATTCATGGTGATAAAAAAAATGTTATTTTCGTACACTAAAAGAAAAATTTAGCCAACAACTGGCACTGGCAAAACTCTTTTCAACCGCATCCTCACAAGATGGCGATGGCTTGCTTGCTCCTTATAATATTTCACTAATTATTGCCAAATCGGGAAAACCTCATACTATTGGTAAAGAACTAATAATACCGGCAATAAGTGAAGTAATCCGTGTTACACAAGCCATGATTTGATATTATCAAGAAAATTTCTTTGAGCAATAATACAGTGCAAAGAAGAATTGATGAAATGACACAAGATGTTGAATATTCACTGTGTGGCTATTTAAAAACATCTTGGTTTTCTATTCAGCTTGACGAATCAACTTTGCCAGGAAACGAAGCTTTGCTTTTAGCATACGTGTGGTTCATAAAGGAAGAATAAATTTGCCAAGAATTATTATTTGCTCAATATTTGCAAACTGACACGAAGGGAGAATCGATATTTGTTGCATTAGATGAGTTTTTTAAAGAAAAAGGAATACCTCTGAGTAATATTTTATCAATAGCCACAGATGGTGCTCCAGCGATGGTAGGGCGCAACAGGGGTTTTCTTGCATATTTAAAAAAGGAGGTGCCGAATGCATTCACAGTACACTGTATCATTCATCGCCAACATCTTGTTGCCCAAAATTTAAAAGCATGTCTACATAATTCATTACAAAATGTAATTAAAGCTATCAACACAATCAGATGTTTACAAATATAATATGTCTGTAAAATTCAATATACTGATTTGCGGTCCTAGAAAATTTCCCCAAACGTTTTATGATTTATTAAATTAGTGCACTTCATCAAACTTGGTTTCTTACTCGTTTATTCATCTTCTTACAGATACAATAATATATTTATCCATTATTAATTGCTATTAAAATAAAAAAAAATCCAGGGGGCGCTGGCTAATATTTTTTCTGGAAAGGGGGTGATAGGTCAAATAAGTTTGGGAATCACACTACACCTTCAACGCAACATCTCCATATTCTTCACTTTTAATTTTTTTCTTGCTATTTCGTTATTGGACAGGTTTCTGAGTTACCTATACAGCAATGCTGGTCTTTCTTGTACACTGTATCTTTCATTTTTGCAATCATCTCATTCCTTTACACTTAAATCTATGATTTAGCTAACTCTTTAACCCTTCATTCTTTTCTTGCTCAGACTCTAGATATCTGAAGTTATAGACAGCTGACAGCATTTGGACCTGCAGATTAATTTTAAGTCCATTTGTTTCGCCTGTTGAAATATAATATTTGTCCTACTTACTCTCAACCATCTACTCTCGAGCACTTCTCTCCATTTCTTAAATTTTCTTTCCAATCTTTCTTTCACAAAATTTACAATCTACAATTACAATTTCATCCGTACACATCATACGAGGCATATGGATATTGATGAACAAATAGAGATTTTATGAGTTGTTAAAAAATTCTCGTTTTCTTCTAAACATACCTCGTATGTTATATTTTATATATATATGTTATATTTTACCCTCTTTTTGTTAGAATTTTAGAGATCTACAATATTGCACAAAAATTGTTCGAAATCTTGTCGTTTTGGATTAAAGTTTAAAAAACTGTTAAAACTACTCAATTTTGTTTCTTAATAAGTAATTTTAATCATGTTCCAATAGATTACATTGACTTTTTAATATATTCATTTATTCTCCTTCCAAAGTCAATGTAAAATCTCTTGGTCTTTGTCGGAATATTAAACTCCTTTGTTTACCATGCCGACCATTGGCGTGGAATTACAGAAATTTCAAAAGTAAAACGTATATTTGTATATTTTGTATCAATTTGAAAATTGTCAAAGAAATTAATTCTTTTAAATTAAAACTTGTTAATTGTAGTTTCTAATAAGAACATTTGACTCATTATTCAAATGGCACGTAACTCTTAATATTTTTATAACAATTGTTTGCAAGTAATACTTATTTTGTTCAGCAAGGACCTCTAGAAAGGAAAGGGTTGGGTATGTTAGTAAGAATCTAAAATTAGTTTTCTTTTTAAAAACAAGTTTTCAAGATACATCACGATAGTTTTAAAGGAAATTGGTTAGAATGACTAACAAGAATTGTCAGAGTCTTCTGAAATAAAATCGGTCCCAGGTTGAATAACTAATGGTGCTATTAGCGATACAACAGGATATTCCTTTTCTATTTTTATAACATATGAGCTTTCGCAATTTTGCCATACATTGCTATTAATGCCACTAATTACCTCTCGAATATTATCAAGGACAATTGCGCTTAAGGTTGTTGACTAATTATATTTTGGTAAACGTTTTTTTACAGTACTCCAAACCATTTCGATTGGATTAAAAATACAGTTGTATGGAGGTAAACGCAAAAGGGTATGACCGTGTCTGCTACAAATGGTGTCAATGACGTATTCATTTTTAAAATTCTGACTTTTGATCATTCTTAATTCCTTTTTTACTGGAACCTTTTTAGGAACAGTGCTATTTTTGATGGCCATAAATCTTAAAATTTCATTCTTTTTTGTGTTATTATTAGGTATTTTGTTTAATATGCGGAAATGATACGACGCATTGTCCATAACAATTACTGAATTGTAAGAAATAGTGTTGAATTTCGATTCATAAATAAATAAATAAACGAAAAACTAAAAGAAAGTGGAAAATTAAAAAAGAAAAAGGCGAAAAAAATAAAGTCAAAAAATACCTTACTAAATCAAATAATATAACGCCACCGTAAGGTGGCGCAGTTATTATCTTATATATTTAAACGAGAAATTCTTACTATATTAAGTACTATCAAGCCCACCGTAATATATATCTAATATAAAAAATCAATAAAAATCACTAACGCTACTGTGTACTATAATGGGGAACAAGACTATGCGCGGTATTTAACTCACGCAATTTTCCTCTTAGATGTTTCGTTTGATGTACCACCGCGCTTAGTAAGAGCCGTCGGCATTACTTTACATTAATATCAAAGGGGAAAATTAAAAAAGAAAAAGGCGAAAAAAATAAAGTCAAAAAATACCTTTCTAAATCAAATAATATAACGCCACCGTAAGGTGCCGCAGTTATTATCTTATATATTTAAACGAGAAATTCTTACTATATTAAGTACTATCAAGCCCACCGTAATATATATCTAATATAAAAAAGCAATAAAAATCACTAACGCTACTGTGTACTATAATGGGGAACAAGACTATGCGCGGTATTTAACTCACGCAATTTTCCTCTTAGATGTTTCGTTTGATGTACCACCGCGCTTAGTAAGAGCCGTCGGCATTACTTTACATTAATATCAAAGGGGAAAATTAAAAAAGAAAAAGGCGAAAAAAATAAAGTCAAAAAATACCTTTCTAAATCAAATAATATAACGCCACCGTAAGGTGCCGCAGTTATTATCTTATATATTTAAACGAGAAATTCTTACTATATTAAGTACTATCAAGCCCACCGTAATATATATCTAATATAAAAAAGCAATAAAAATCACTAACGCTACTGTGTACTATAATGGGGAAAAAGACTATGCGCGGTATTTAATTCACGCAATTTTCCCCTTAGATGTTTCGTTTGATGTACCACCGCGCTTAGTAAGAGCCGTCGGCATTACTTTACATTAATATCAAAGGGGTACAAACCGACTTTGAAATGGCAAACTATATACACAATGTTGCCTTTACTCAAAAATGTCTTTAAGTGTAAGTAATATATACAAAATTGATATCATTAGAAGTGAAAACTGTTTAAATATGAAGAACCTAGTTAATTAATTTAAGTATATATTTTTTAAGAATATTTTCATATTATCTTTCTAAGAGTCATTGACGAACAATTGAATAGTAAAGTAGAGAGAACATTTTCAAAATATATAAACTTAGAAATTTTCGAAAATATATCTGGCAACCTAGATTCGAAAGTCGGTTCCTTTGTTGGGGTTAGAAGGCGTGGTTGTCTTTTTACATTAATATTAGTTAAACTATACAAATCTGTAAAACTTTTATTTATTGGAGATTTACTGAAAATTAAGGTTTTTCCGGTCCTATCTATAAGAATCTAACATTATTTCATTGACGTATGAGTCTTATTTATTTATTACATTCCAAATTCTATGTTTTAATTAAAAAAATAGTTATTTATTAAAAAATATTTGTTGCATTAATAAATCAATTATACGATAAAATCCAGTTTAAATTGCTAATGAAAGGCTTATCATTAAAAAAAAAACATTTAAAAACGTTATGCACCAATATTTTTACTGATTGTTTAAATTTTATATTAACAAGTAAATACTAAAGCAAACGAAATGGCTTTATTTAATATTTTCTTTTTACTTGCAATGATTTTTGCACTAAACCAATTTTCAAATGGTTTGGTATGTACTCCTCAGTATTGTAATTCAGTAAAATGCCAGGAAAATCTTGTTTGTGATTGCGAAACTCAAATTTTTGTTAAAAATGGTAGCACCTGTAGATGTTGTGATGCTTGCTATAGAAAACTATGTAAGTAAATTAATTATAATTTTTTAATAAATAATATATATTCAGGTTCACGAAAAAACTTCCACCTATAGGGAAAATAATTAATTAAAAATGATGGAGAAGAGAATTTTTGTGTGGATCCAGTTCTTTTAAAATTTGAAGTGGTGTAAGGCCGTTTAAATAAAAATAAGGTGTGTTTGTGTGTACTTATAAAGCAATTTTCATGCGGAAATTTAATATCAAAAGGAACTATCGTAGAAAAGAGATTGTTATCATGTCAGATAGACAAGCAACCATCAAAGCACTAAACTCACACAAAATCAGTTTAAAGGTGGTCTGGGAATGCCTAGGCAAACTAAATGAACTAGGTCAAAATACTACTGTTATCCTCTTAATATAAAGAAACGAAATAGCAGATAAGGTGGCAAAAAAGGAGCTGAAATTCCATATTTGGGACCAGAACCATCTTGTAGAATCAGCAGTATTACAGTATTAAAAAAACTAAGAAAAGAAGTGGATAGAGAAAAACTCAAGCACTGAAACGATCTAGGACTAAGACAACCGAAAACGCCCCTAAAAAACTATAACCAGAAGGGATCTTTCAGGTGTCTAAGCCTCAGTAAAAACAACCTTCGTATTTTAACGGGAATATTAGCTGTCAATTAAGAGGAAACATGAAGAAACTAAGATTAGTAGATGAAGCAAAGTGCAGATTCTGTAAGAAAGAGGACAAAACCTTAATACATATTGTCTCAAAATACATTGTCTCACGGTATTCTAATCTCAGATACCTATTATTAAAAGAAATAGAAGCTCAACGATATCCTAAACTTTCTAAGAAAGATAGGACTCTAGGCCACCCCACCCTCGTTCACCTACACCAAATTTGCATTATAATTTAAAACATGTTTCAAATTATTTTTTATACTTTTTTAGATGAAGGAGAAAGTTGTGTAAGATTTGGTAAAGGTCCAGTTTTAGAGGCTAAATGTGTGGAGGGTCTTGAATGTGGACCACAGGGACTATGTATTAAAGATTCTCACTGCAAATAAATTAGGGTTTAATAATTAAAAAAATAATATACATAACTTGTAATACAACAGTTTTGAGAAGAAATTGAATGTTTTTACTAACTTTAAAAAAATAATTAAGAAAATTGTCAAATTGAACCTAATTCAAACTTTTCTAAACTTTTTACGTTTAAGCAAATTGCGACCATTTATAACATTTTTTATAATATAGACTAGCTGACCCGGCGGACTTCGTACCGCATAAAACTGATGTCTTTTTTGGTTTTTTCAAATTTTTACGATTTTATTTTGTTTTCAATTTTTTTTATTTTTATTTTATCGTTTTTATCATATTTTCTCGTAAGTTATCAGGTGTATACTATTTTTTATTATATTTTGTAATTTATCGATTAAATATATTAGGTAGTAACTGCGACACCTTACGTCATATTATTTAATTTAGCAAGAATTTGTTGAAATTTACCATTAGCTATATGGAATGCAGATAGGAGTAAAAATGAATTATTGTTAAGCTGTCCTAATGGCTATCCAGCTGAACTGTTAAATAAAAGTTTATCATATCTTAACTTTAGTCAGGTCAATCTTATACCCAATGATCATAATAGGTTTCTGGATCTTATTTTTGTGGATAATCCTGGTTCAATTCGTGTTAATAAATGCTGTGATTTATTACTGGACAACAATTTTCATCATGTTGCCCTAGCTTGTGAATTAAATTTTGTTGACTACAACTCTTTAGTTTATAAGGAATATTATAGAGATTTTAAAAATGCCGATTACGTTGGACTTAACAACTTTTTAGGTCCCATAAATTGGAATCAGTTTCTTATGGGCAATGCTGAGGAAGCTGTAACGGCTCTATACAACACCATCAATAATGCCATTAGTCTCTTTGTACCATTACGTAAACGTAAACTTTCTACTTATCCTAATTGGTTCTCCCACGAGCTTAAAGTATTAATTATTGCAAAGAAAAAAGCGCACATTAAATATAAATCCTCTCAATCTCCAATTGACTACACTACTTTTTCCAACTTACGGCACCAGTGTAAAATCTGATCTAAGCAATGCTATAATAACTACATGTTTAATGTTAACCAGCAGCTCACTTCAAATCCAGCTTATTTTTGGAAACATATAAACAGTCTCAAAAAAACTGTCAATAATCCCAACTCTGCTAATTTTAATGGTATTGAAGGTGATACTGGTGAAGAAATTGTAAATGTATTTGCTGACTTCTTTAGTTCCAGTTATAATAACGATATATTTACTCCTAAACTGTCTGACGACAATCCTAATGTATTTAATCCAAGTGTTTCTTTAATAAAACTTACAAAAGAAGAGGTATTTAACGGAATTTGCTCTCTTAAAGATAAGATCAGCATAGGTCCTAATGGTATACCTGCTTATTTTATTAAAAGATGTTTATACTCATTATGTGTTCCTCTACAAATAGTTTTCAACTTATCTTTGACGACATCGTTGTTCCCCGATATTTGGAAAGATAGTTTTGTTACCCCTATATTTAAAAGCGGAAATAAATGTGACGTTAAGAACTATCGTCCAATTTCAATTCTTTCTACTATACCAAAGCTGTTTGAAAAGCTGATCGAACATTATTTACGTTGATATTGTAAAAATTTGATCAATAGTCGGCAACACGGTTTTGTTGAGGGGAAATCTACTTCCACCAATTTAGTTATTTTTCACTCTGATATCGCCACTGCTTTTGAAGCAGCACCTCAAATTGATTGTATTTACTTAGATTTTTCAAAGGCTTTTGATAGGGTTAACCATACTCTACTGATTTCTAAGTTGGATGGCTTTGGATTCCCCCCATATTTAATCACGTGGTTAGAGAACTATTTATGTCACAGGCGTCAAGTTGTACGCATTAAAAACTTTAGGTCGAAGAGTACCTATCAAAGTTTCATCAGGCGTTCCTCAAGGTTCTCACTTGGGTCCCCTTTTATTTAATATTTTTATTAATGACTTATACTGTTCGATTAAGTACTGTGATTATCTTTCGTTTGCTGATGATTTCAGAGCATATATAAGGATTACAAATATTGAGGACTGCATCAAACTACAGAGAGATATTTCTTCAATATGTGATTGGTCTAAGAATAACGGTATGTTATTAAATTCAAAAAAATGCTATGTTTTAACTTTTTCAAAGCTTAAATCTACTATTACTTTTAATTATTATGTTGATAATAGTCCGCTTGAAAGAGTGAATGAAATTCGTGATTTGGGTGTACTTTTTGATAGTAATCTTTCCTTTGTTCCACATATTAATTCAATTATTTCCAAATCACTGCAATTACTTGGTTTCATCACTAGGAATTCAAAAGACTTAAGTTTAGAAGCATTGAAATCCTTATATTTAGCATATGTAAGATCTACCCTCGAATATGCCTCTGTAGTTTGGTCTCCACATTACGCAGTTCATATCAATAGGTTGGAATCTATACAAAATCGTTTTTTAAGAATTTGTGCTTTCAAGATGGGGTATGAACTGGGTAATTATGATTATGAAACCATTTTGGGTTTTTTAAATTTGGAATTTCTATATATACGTAGGAATATTAACGACTTAATTTTCCTACATAAAATTGTGTCTGGTAAAATAAATTGTATTGAGTTGGTTTCCTCATTGCCTATTCATGTGCCTTCAAGGATGACGCGTAGTGTTGTATTCTTCAGGATGCCTCCTCACAGAACTAATTATGGCTTCTTTAATCCGATATCAAGATGTATGCGTTTGTTTAATAGCAATAACCTTGATTGTGATATTTTAAATACTTCTGTGTCCCAATTTAAAAAACGTATGAGTCAATTACGACCTGGACTTGTTAAATAGAATGCGCTGTATACCATTGTTTTTGTTTCTTGTAAGTATTTTTGTGTTGTCCCTAATTTTTAATTTTATTTATATTTTCTATTTCTTGTTCTTTCCATGTTCTTTTATATTGGTTGCACTTTTATGTACTATATTTGTCATGTTTTTGTTACTTTTATTATAAAGGGATTTTTCCCGTAGAAATAAATAAATAAATAAATAAATAAATAAATAATTGAGATATAAACTGCGCCACCTTCCGGTGGCGTCATAAACCTTAAGTAAGAATTGCTCGTTTAACTATATGTGATATTAACTGCTCCACCTTACGGTGGCCTAGTCAGGGTTGGAACTTCATTACTGAACCGCTAGATGGCGTTGAAGAAGCTAGTTTTTGAGATTTTTTGACAAACAATTTTTTTAGTTTTCGTAAAAAATAAAAAATAATTTTTTTTAATAAAAAGTATCCTGTTACTTCTAATACCTCCAAGAATATGTGTACAAAGTTTCATGATGATCGGTTGAGTAGTTTTCGCGTGAAAGCGGAACAAACAAACTTACATTCATATTTATAATATTAGTAGGGATAGGGATGTTGAAAGTTAGTTCGGTTGTCTTTTTTAAATAATCTTAAAGGTGCGGTAAGTTCTATATCTAAACCCAAACCAAGACATTGAGAAATTACTTTAGAATTGTTATATTTTTCCTATCTTAATAAAAATTTGACACCAGCGAGTGATTTAATAATAAAATCTAATTATAAGATACTATATATTAATTTACTTCTCATAGTAGACCTATATTCTAATACAAATAAAAATTTACACTATAACCACTAAAATTGTAATTTAAAAATACTTACAGCCTATGTAAATTAAACGGTGATTAAACTTTCAATAAAAAGTAAACACTGATTTTCTCTATAAAAGTCGCTGTCAACAAATTCGTTACAAGAAATAGGCTCAGAAAAAGGAAAAGACATGTAACTGCTAATCATGACAATATTGACGTTTAATCCTACTCCTACTAATATTATATAGGCGAAAGTTTGTTTGGATGGATGTATGGATGGATGTTTGTTCCTCTTTCACGCAAAAACTACTAAACGGATTTTAATGAAACTTTACAGTAATGTAGCTTATAGATCAGAATAACATATAGGCTATAATTTATAAAGATATTGTGTGAATTGTCCAAAATATAACGATAAATGTCATTTAAGTCTGAAAAAATTCTGTAATCTGCGAGCTACTCAGGCGTGTGCTTACATAAAGACCTTGATTTTATTCGAATTACACGCAGACGACGTCGCGGGCAACAGCTAGTATACCATAAAGGGCATAAAGTACAATTCACGAAATACGTACTATTGATTAGTTAGTCATCTTCATAGCTATGTAAAAGTTTTTGAAAGTTGACAATGATATTGAAGAAAATCTAACACCAGGAGCCTTTTAAAGCCTTAATTCCTGTCTCAAAACTTACGTAACTATATTGTTGTTTTATCTTGTTTAAGTTTGTATTAATTCCTTGTTAATTACAATATATATTCAGAATATTTACTTTTTATTTTTGATTTGTTCAAGTGAAACGTCTATGGGTAAGTTATACAGCCTATATATCTCCTTTCACTTAGCCTTATTCCAAGCCTAGTTGGGGTAGGCGTTTACAGCTGTTTCTATTTAATTCATTCTATCTTTTCCATTTTTTTCTGTTTCAGATCCTCATTTATTCTATCTATCTATCTCATTTTCGGTATTCCTCTTTTCCTTTTACACCAATATCACATTCATCCACTCTTCTACTCATATAATTTTCATCTACAAAACCAAACCCTCCGAACTTATTTTTTTCTCAGCTCTCCCACTTTAACTCTCTTATTTCTTGCTATATCTCTCCACGTTAATGCAAACATCTCACGAAACATCATCATCTTGTTCACTTTTAACATTGTATCTCGCTCTATCGTTATTGCCCAGGTTTTTGAGTAATACCTACATCAACGCTGGTCTTACAACTATCTTGTATTGTTTACCTTATATTTTGCACTCACATTCAATCACACAATACTCCATTTATTCGTCTTCAGTTTATTTACCCACATTTAATTCTATGATTCATTTCATTGTTAACCCTCAATTTTTTTATAGCACAAACTTGGTACTGCAGATTGATTTTAAGTCCATTCGTTTTATCTGTTGTCATGTTGTAACCTCTTTTTTTCTAAAGGTGTTAAATGCTCGATTTGAGAGGTTAACTTATCGGCATTCAGGGGGTTGGAAGAGAGCGAGCGTGGATTCGATCGAGCTAGATGATGAATTATAAAAAAAATGACAAGGAGTATATTTACTAGAATAATAAAAGTTAAAAGGGACAAAAAAAGAGAAAATGAAAGAAATGAAAGTGAAAGGAAAATGGGCGCCACTTATGTTTTTTCTCCTGAGGATGGGGAAATATAAGAAACCCAGATGGAATAAAAAAATATATAAGTTGGATAAGATAACGTGTCAGTTGTTCTGGTTAAAGTTAAAATCACACACTTCTATTCGTAAAACTAATAAGATAATTGTACTTACTTTTTCCTTTACTTATCCCAATGGCTAAAGTTCCATATGTAAGATAGAGATATAATCCATAAATCAAAATTTAATACTTAATTAAGGCTCGTTTTATTCATTGATAAAATTGATCAGAATAACATACACCAGAGAGGAAAAGAAAACATCTATTTAAACACTAAACAGAATTTATTACTCGGTGTGGTGTACAATAAATAAAATGAAATAAAAAAATATCAATGTCATAAACAGTAAATCATATTAATAAACACATTTGTGTTTAATTCAAAAACATAACTATTACTACACATAAAATAACAGCTAGGTAAATTCTTTTGTTATTTTTGTGTACTCTGATAAGCGAAAAGTGAGAGAGGGATGAAAGTTAGATAAAACGATATATATAAAAAAATAAATCACCTTTTGCTTTGGTTTTAACTCGAGTTAAAAAAGAGTACTTACACAACCATTAATAAAAAGTAAACATACATATGAGAGATACAGAGATAAACAAAATCTAGTAATAAAATGCTTTTACAAAAAAACTGAACCACACTCTGTGTGTCGCAGTAACTTATTACTTTAAAACTTTGTACGTGGGTGTTATCGATATTGAATGCAATTAAGAGTAATCTTCACATTTAGATTAACAGTTACCGGCTTTTCAAAAAACTGAGTTACACTCTGAAGTTTACGGTCACTAATTACGTTAACTCTTCATACGTAGATATTGATCATATTGATTACAAATAAATCCAATATCCAAAGAAAGAAACAGTACTCTTTTTTCTTGTAGTAAAAAAATTGTAACTAGGCAATAAAAAGACTTACAAAATGGCTCCTAGGTAATTAGATCAGCTTCTAGCTTAATCTCGGAAATACGGCAAAATTCGGCTTCTTACCAGCCTCATCCACAGGTAATTATCGGCAACTTTTACCAAAACCATTAACGATAATCACTAACTAACTTTATCAGCACTAGGAACATTAATTAGCTTGTAATTTTTAGCATCAAATAGGAAAAAAACCGGGAAAACGGAAACTAGACGTCTCGCTGAGATGTTATCAGCAACCCTACCACACCTAGAATAAATCTCGTTAGCAACCAGAAAAGCGCCTTAGCTACCAGCGCGGGCATCGCGTGATCTTAAACGTGATATCTCATTGGTCAATTAAAAAAAATCAATACTTCGCTAAGAAAAGTCCGTTAGATTTCAACGTTCTGGAAAGTTCTATGTAATATGTTAAGCTTACAGGGTTGGCATGGTTAGAAAGAAATTATAAAAAAGAATTTTAATTAATCGGGTTTTTTAAAACGCTACAATACACTACGTATTTGTACTACTCACGCACGCATTTTTTTTTATTAATTAGAGATGTTTTCCGATAACCTTTTTGACAAATTATTGTGTTATTATCTTTATCTTGTTGGACTACATACAAATAGTAAAAAAAATTAAGGTTGTTTTACATGAAAATAGGGATTTTTAAAATGTTTGTTTTTAAAAAAATCATAATTTATTAAATCACCCCTGTAAACCTTACTCAAAGCAACAAAAAACTCACCTGTTTAAGTAGGGTTGCTATAGCTACAGTCGTGTATTTATTGAAACTATTTAAAGATTTAATTGTCACAATCGCATCTTTTCAAGTATTTAAATAATTTTCGGGGTGATTTTGCTTGTAGAAAAAATATTGATCCTAACTCTTGAGGAAATTAACTTTCCCGCACTTATCTGCTTGCCCGAACTCCGCTTCGCGTCATTCGAGCATCGGCAGTTCGCGTGCGGGAAAGTATAACTTTCCGCACTTGTTAGGATAATAACTATTTTTCTATGTATTAATTAAAAAAATAGTTGTTTATTTAAAAATAAGTGTTCATAAATCAATTATCCGATAACGTTTAGTTTAAATTGCTAATTAAGGCCTTATCATTAAAACAAACCGTTTAAAAAACGTTATACACCAATACTCCTTACTTATGGTTAAAATATTATATTAACAAGTAAGTAGTGAAGCATAAGAAATGGCTGCATTTAAGATTTTCTTGTTGTTTGCAATAATTTTTGCACGATACCAATTTACAAATGGTTTATTTGTGTGTTCTGCTGATTATTGTAAATCAGTAAAATGCCATGAAAATATTGTTTGCGATTGCAAAACTCAAATTTTTGTTAAAAATGCTGGTTTTTGTGGTTGTTGTGATGCTTGCTATAAAAAACTATGTAAGTAAATTAAATTATAATTTTTTTAATAAATAATGTACGGATTAGAGAAGAAATTATATTTAACATTAAAACCAATCAATTAATTTTGTTACATTTATCTTTTTTTTCTTTAGAAGTGAAAACTTTTATAGGCGCGTAAGACGATTATTTGTAAAGGAAAATCTTATGAGTTCGCGTCAGTACAGCTATAGCTATACCGTAAACAGAGTTAGTGACATCGTTGAAAATCAAGGAAAAATTCAGAAAATTAAAAAACTTCTATCAGCACTTATGTGTTGTAACGTTTGTAATGTTCGTTTTCGAGCATACCATCCGGATTATAGATATTTTTATATTATCTATTGTTATCGCGCCGATACGAGAGGGGATTGGCAGTTTGGTAGGAGAGAATATGTCTCTTCGAGAGTTTTTGATTTAAATTTGTTCATTTTATCGGTGAATCTGATGAAATTCAGAGTTATTTCCGACTACCTTCGCCCTTCTGTCTGGTGAGTACCATTTTGCCTTAGTTTTAATTTTATTAGTTAAAAATAATTCAAAATGCGGTGAATATAACATTTTATGTATTTTACTAACATTTAAATTTTCGAATACAATTGCTATTGTTCAAGGTCAGTTTTTGTGGTATTATAATATTTAAACATGAAAGGTAATTAATTTTTTCTCGAAATTTGGAGAGACGTTATAGCGATTGTGTTCGATAAATATTATTTGAAAGTCGAAGTTTTGATTTCAATTTTATTAATAGGGTTATTGCCAACTTTAAGAAGGGCCCTATTAAGGATTAGCTAAAAACATATCAGAAATTACGCAGTCAGTCGACAATCAGTTGAAGCCGACGCCATTTTGCAGTTCCGTTCCGCCATTAACGAAAATTCGACAAGAGGTCCCTTGAAGGGAAAGTACAATCCAATTGCAAATTCGTTCCACGCCAAAAGAAAATCTAACAGAAATTTCCCTGGAAGGAACTCCATCCATCTTCCACTTCCGTTCCACAAGTTATCGAAACTCCGTCAGAAGCCATCGAAAATCCCCAAAGATAAGAGAATTAATTAATTCATTTTATTAATTTTTTTTTACTAATCATAATTAAAATAATAAACCATTTTAAAACTGATTTTTCGAATTTTATTTGTGTGTCTGTACTTGGCGCCCTTTAATTAATGTTTGGAGGAAATTAAATAAAACTCAGAAGGAAGCCACGACCCTCAGGAGCTAGCCTGGGGTAATTTTAAGGTCACAGTGTGTATCAGAAGGAAGCCACGACCCTCAGGAGCTAGCCTGAGGTAATTTTAAGGTCACAGTGTGTAAGTTGGACGCTTCTAGGATATGTTAAATACTGTGAGTTCTCGTCAGCGACATGCTGTAGTCATAGCAGTATATCTGTATCTATTTTTCCTTTTTTATGCAGTCTTCATGAATACCTCCCTTTATTTTTTAATTATTGTTTTTGTTATATATTTTTAATTTATTTGCTTGTCTTTTGGTATTTTTTATTTTTTATTTATTTATTTATTTATTTATTTATTTATTTATTTTTTTGAAAACCACGCGATTTTTAAGTAATCTTGTATGTTTTTTAAATTTTACTTAAATATGATTTTTTAAATATTGTCAATATTTTATTTTGTATTTTTTATTAAGTTTATTAATTTACGTTTTATTTACTTTTGTAACTTTTTAATAAAATATATCACTCGTTTTTATTTTTTAATATTTAATAATATCCATTGAATACATTTAAAAGAAAATATTAATAAGTGTTTAATCGTTTGGCTCGTCCCATGGTTGAATCGTTCTTTCGATTTTTTGTCGTTCATATATCTCAACAATACAGTCGCTCTGTAATTAAATTATCATAAAATACCTAAGGTCCACTCTTTTCAATACGTTTGTGCTATTATTCGTTATGGTGAAAATTAAATAAAGTATCAAATTAAACATGTTTCAATTTTTTTTATATAATTTTTTAGATGAAGGAGAAAGTTGTGTTTCTATATTTGTCGGAGGCCCAGGTTTTGCAGCTAAATGTGTGGAGGGTCTCGAATGTGGACCACGTGGAGTGTGTGTTAAAGATACTCACTGCAAATAAACAGTTCAATATTTATAAAATCAATACCAAACTTGTATACAACAGTTTTTAAGGAAAATAAAAGCGTTTAATCAGCATTAAAAATAAACAAACAAATTATTAAATTGTCTAATTGAAGAATTTACCTTATTCAAACTTTTCATGTTCAAGCTAATAACGACCATATGTGACAATTACTACAAATGTAATTCGGTTGGCTTCTTCAAATAATCAGAGGTGCTTTCAGTTTTAAATCCCAACTTAACCACGACATTGACAACTGACTAGTCAGTATTTTAACAATAAAATAAGAGACAGGTTGCTAAGGGGGATAATGAAGGTTATTATTAGTTTTTTTGTTTTTAAATTTTCTGAGAGAAAGAATTGAGATGTCATTAAGATGGGATGAAAAATAATTTGAATGGAATTAAATGTTAAGTATGAATTAGAATTTAAATAAAAGCATAATTTGAAACTAAAATATTTACAACTAGCAGCCCGCCCCGGCTTTGCACGGGGATTAAAGAAAAATAACAAAAGCCATTAAATTTATTGGGTCAACGCTTCCCTGTAAACGATATTAAATGTTGTTTTATTTTCTGGCAGCAAAATAAATTGATTTTCAGGTACTCCGACCCGCCTTAGGCGGAAGGTTTGACCTTGAGACTTATTATTAGTAAAAGCAAAAGATGTTTTAATAGGAAATTGAAGCGGTTTAAATGTATTTGGTAGAACAGTTGGGATCATCGGTATCCTCAGTGTATGAGCTAGTTGACCAGCTGGTGGTTCAGTTATAATGGTTGCTACAACTTAATTGTCCTTTAATTCCTTTAAAAGTAGCCTCGTCCCATTGCATATGCTAAATTGTGATATCTGTCGTGATTATGAAATAAGTTATTTTGATAAGCATTAATACCAAGATAAAAACTTTTAAAAAATTAAAAAATAGTTATTGTGACGTAACTATAACAGTTAGACATATGCTGTCGCGGCATTTTTTGTAGATATTTATATATTTTTCAAAATCGTAGTACATTATTTTATTCTATAATCAATAGTATTCTCAGCGCACGCGATGTAAGGATTTTAAGGTCATTTTTGGTTACATTAATGGTATTTTAGTAAGGATCCCTAATTTTTTTGAAAATGAAACATAGCCTATGTCACTCGGGAATAGTGTAGCTTGCCAACGGTAAAAAATTTTTTAAAATCGGTCCAGTAGTTTCGGAGCCTATTCATTTCAAACAAACAAACAAACAAACAAACAAACAAAAAATCAAACCTTGCCTCTTTAGAATATTAGTATAGACTAGGTGTACCCACGACGTCGTTCGCGTGGCGTGTTAATTGTTATATAAAAGTTTCTTTCGTCACCCCGTTAAAGGGGTGGGAGGAAAAATTTTTATACACCAGATGTTAAGTTAAAAGTAGACAAATACATCTGTGAAAACCGCATTCGAATCGGATCAGTAGTTTTCATGTGATGCGCCCACAAACATATAGATAGACAGACAGAAGTACAAAAAAAAATAACCACATTTTTGGGTTCTATATCGATGTACCCGCGACGTCGTTCGCGTGATGTATAGATTGTTGTATAAAAATTTCTTCCCCACACACCGCAAAAGAGGTGGGGGAGAAATTTTTATACACCAGATGTTAAGTTAAAAGAAGACAAATAGATATGTGAAAACCGCATTCGAATCAGATCAGTAGTTTTCATGTGATGCGCGCACAAGCATATAGATAGACAGACAGACGTACAACAAAAAATCTAACCACCTTTTTGGGTTCTATATCGATGTACCCGCGACGTCGTTCGCGTGACGTATAGATTGTTGTATAAAAATTTCTCCCCTTACACCGTAAAAGTGGTTTTCCCAACATTTCCCTTCACTGCTCTGCTCCTATTGATTGTAGCGTGATGTAAAGTATCCTATAACCAGCTCAGGAGTATGAAAAATAATTGTACCAAGTTTCGTTAAAATCCGTCGAGTAGTTTTTGTTTCTATAACGGTTATACAGACAGACAGACAGACAGACAAAAATTTTACTGATTTCATTTTTGGCATCAGTATCGATCCCTAATCACCCCCTGATAGTTGTTTTGGAAATATATTTCATGTACAGAATTGACCTCTCTACAGATTTATTATAAGTATAGATTAAAATAAAAAGTATATAAGAAGAATAGAACCATAACTAATGGTCGATCCAACGTGGGACAGAAATAATAACAAAACAACCAACCAAAAGGGAAAGAAAAGTGAGAAATTGAAATTAAGGAAGACAACACAAGAGACAAAAACCAGCAAAAAAACAAGAAGGAAAACAGAATAATAAATAGAGTAACAGCCAAGGGACATTCAATTGAAAATTACAGGACTGCATGATAAAGAAAATGAAAAAGACTAGGGACAAGAAGTTGCAAATCATGTAGGCAGAGAAGATAAGAATAATAAAGATATACAAATAGGAAATAATTATGTTTCTGAAACAGACATTATGGTTAATGTCAATATATAAAGAATAGAAACAGAAGATATAATAGAAAATAAATCAAGAGAAGAGAAAATAAATAATTATAAAAAAATAAGGAATAAAGTGAACCCAGACCAAGAAGCAGGATCAGAATCCATACTGTACAGTAAGTTCAATCTTATATTCTATATTATATTACAAATAAAAATTTACACAATAAGTAATAAAATTTTATCCATAAATCGTTGTCATTACTTCGGTTATCCATTAAAGAAGTACAGAGTAATAAAAAGATACATCAGCACCAGATATGACAAAATTAACGTTTAAAATGTGTTCAATTTATTACTTAAACGCTCTGTGAAAGGTTTGAAATCTGATATTAATATTAGAAAAAATTTAACACCCGAGAGACAGAGTTTTGAAGCTTTGATTTCTTTCTCAAAACTTATGTATTGTACGAGAGTTGTTTTTTTAGTTTTGTTTTTAGTAAGTCAGTCGAAAAATGGATCTTCGCAGAGAACATTTTCAAGCAATAATTTTTTACAATTTTCGGAGAGTATTATCCCAACAGCAATGTCTAGCTGAAATGATTTCTGTGTTTGGGAATGAAGCACCACATCAGTCAACTATTTCCCGCTGGTATTGCGTTTTTCAAGGTGGTCGCTCCAGTCTCAGCGAAGAATCCAGCCTAGGTCCACCCAAAACAGCAGTCACACAGCAAAACATTGATGCGGTTCGTTAGCTAATTAAGGAAGACCACCGTGTAACACACAGAAGGATAGTGGCATCTTTGAGCATTTCAAAATAAACGTTTGTTTACCAGAAGTTATCACGAAACTATGATAAACAACACACAACGGTGAATCATCCTACATCAGGATTAGTGTGTGCCCAAAAGACAGTCGAGTTTTTGGAGCTTCAAAACATCGAATTATAAGGCCATCCACCGTATAGTCCCGATCTAATTTCCAACGACTTCTTTACGTTGCCAAAGAACAAGAATTCAATGCGTGGGCAGAAGTCGCCAGTCGCCAGAAGAAGCCGTCGATGCCTTTAAGGCTGCTCGCAAACACGACCACTTGTGGTCGACACTGGTGGCCGCCACGAGCAGCTCTATACGGCGTTTTAGTGGCTGCCACTGGTGGTCGCGACAAAACGCTTTGTGCCGCTACCAGTGGCTGGGACAAGCAGATTTTCTGGCTTCAGTCTCTAGAAAGTCACTCTAGTTTGGCAAAATGGATATGTTGGTTATTTTGTTAATATTAAGACGAAGACGCAGACGATGTATTTTGCAAAGAATTTGACGTTTTTGGGTGCATCTCATATTAAGAACTTGAGATGAATTTTATAATTTTTTCGAAGAATTGCAACTTCAAGATTACATTTTTTTTTTGTATTTTTGTAATAAGATGTGGATTTTTCAAAGAATTATTATTATTCCTTTAAATCATTGGACTACCCACTAAATCTATAATTCTATAGTGTGTGTGTTCTTGCAACGTACATTTACTAACTACACCTATGAACGCAATCAACTGAAGTGGCTCAAAGAAGTGTCTGTGTTTACGCGGGGAAAAAGTGGCCGCCACCGACCACTAGCAGCGAGCAGCGAGAGTCGACGGCTACCGCAGGTTGTCGCTTGGATGAACCACTTCGGAAGCCGTGTGCCGTGTGTGCGCTGGGTCCATATATTATATGCCATGAAAGTTTCAGTCCGCAGCTAGTGGCGGCCACCGGTGTCGACCACAAGTGGTCGTGTTTGCGAGCAGCCTAAAGGTCGGGACAGACATAACCGCACCGTACCCGAGCCGTATGTCGGCCGTAACTTGGCCGTGTCACGGCTCGTCCGTGTAGAGACCACACTTGTCCGTAGCTTATCCGATTTTCTACCGACGTTTGAAAACTGTTTCAGTCTGTTTTAATATTTTGAGTACGTAAGATGTGGAAACAATGTTTAAAAGTTTTAGTAACATAATTTTAGTAAAATAAAAAACACAAGAATAATGTTTTTAATATATTATATTTTGAGAGCATACACGAAAGTGTTTACCAAGAGCTTTTGGTACCGCACCGTCACCGTTAAAATATAAAATATTTTAATCGCGCTCGGTGCGGGCTCGGTGCGTTGATAGCGCTCGGCCGTAATACGGTGATGTGTGAACTATTTGTATAACATAACATTGCGTAACTCTTCCACCGAGTGATGGTCAACACTCGGCCGACATACGGCTCGGGTACGGTGCGGTTATGTCTGTCCCGACCTTAAAACAGCGATTTTGCAGGTGTAAACTGAAGACTGGAATAACTGTTTTACCAATTGGTTTGAACGTATGTAAAAGTGTATTGATCTTGGTGGGACATATTTTGAAAGGCAATAAAGTACTTTATATATTTTTTGTCTTTATGGCTATATACAAAACTGAAAAGACAACCCTCGTATTTTCTTGTTTAAGTTTATATTCATTTCTTGTTAATTTAAATAAACCTATATCCAGAATATTTCATTTTTCACCTTTGATTTGTTTTTATCAGAAAAGCTATCATTATTACTTATATTTTAGAGGTTTTTTATTTTCTTTAGAAATTAAAATTTCCTCATTTTATGTGCACTTAAGAATAATACAAGTAAAGAGAATACCATTAAGCAAGGAAATTTATTATAGTACTTATTTCAAATGATATGATGTTGCAACTAAGTAGATTTTACATAATTTATGTAAAACTTAGGTACTATTGTTATATCGGAAAATTCTCTAATCGATTATCTGAAATTATAATTTAAAATATTAATTAACCAATTGATATCTATCTATAGAGGAGGTCCCAAAAACGTCTCTACAAATATATAATAAATTTATCTTACATTTCAATAAAAAAATGTATTCTTAAAAAAAGCTCTTCATGACTTGTGGATTCATAATCAAATACAGAATTTTAAAACATTGGCTATACCTGGATTTGCAGTCCGTTGGCAGTGACGTCATTTGACGTATATGCAAGTAGACCAATACGCGGTAAGTCTTTCTAAGTTAAACCTGGCAACTACGCTTCATTCCTACCTCGTATTGGTCTACTTGCATATACATCAAATGACGCTATGCCAACGGACTGCAAATCTAGGTATAGAATGCAGGAAAAATCAAGAAGTTTATAGGTTGGATTTAATTTTTTATTGTTATGTCGAATTAACTTTTTTCCATTTGTGTACATTTTTTGGCACACACGGTATAAAAATAATTGACCAGCATTATATTAAAATCGTTTATTTAATATTTATAAACAAATTATCATAAAATAATAAAGGTTATGCACATTTGTTGTCAATACATTTCAAGCCATAAAATGGGTCGCATACTGTGGAATTGTCATTTCCGCATGTGTCTCCTTTATCTGAAAAAAAAACAAATTAAATTATTTTTATACTTTTTAGGAACATATATAATAATAATAATAATAATAATAATAATAATAATAATAATAATGTTTATTCAGGAAATGATACAAATATAATAAAACAACAATGCATTTTTAAGTGTAAATAAATACATTTAAGTTAAAGTAAAAGTACATTTAACACATACAAGGAATAAACATGGAGGACTCGCTGAGGCATAGTGCATGCCTGTGTGCGAGATAGATGCGTGTATGAACTTAAATATTAAACCTTTAGTAATAATAATGCAGTGAATAAAAAAAAAAAAAAAAAAAAAAAAAAAAGTGAACTTTTGAATTAAAACATAGTACCTAAATAGAGAAGTATCTAAATGGAGAAGACATTTTTTTTTTTTTTTTTTTTTTTTATTTTTTTTTTTTTATTATTATTTCACATACTTTAAATCAAATAAATCATTAAAGACATATCTGTTTTTACTTCTTATCCAGTTTTTTGTACAAAATTTAAAACGAGGAAGTTTAATAATATTCTTAATATTATCTGGTAACATATTGTATAATCTTGGTGCGAAATAATTGGTACAACGTTGACCGATTGTCTTAGAGCAGATTGTAGTATATATACATTTACCTCTAGTGCAATAATTATGTGGGGGAGAAGATATTTGGACTGTTTGTTTAAAAATATTGACAAGTATGTTTTGGGCATATAGCTGTCTGATGTCAAAGAATGTACTCTCTCTGAATAGTGCATCGCTCGAGTAAGTTACTGGTTTTTTGAATATCAGTTTAATTATATATTTTTGAATTATGGATAAATTTTTTAGATGACATTCTGCTACACCGCCCCACCCGATAATTCCGTAAGTGAGGTGTGGTTGCACCAGAGACAGATATAAGGTTTTTAATTGTTTTTCATCTAAAAAGTCGCGTAGATACATAAATTTATGTAGTAGTCCCCGAAGTTTATTGGTTACACTTTTAGTATGTAAGTCCCATTCAAGATGCCGATCTAGGGTAATACCTAAGTATTTAATCGAGGATGCTTCGGGAATTTGAGTGTTATCATCTATATGTATTGGGCCAAAATTAGGCAAGTTATTTATATAGGAGGTAAATGGTAAATATTTAGTTTTTTCAATATTTAAAGTTAGTTTATTTAATTGGAACCATTTTTTGATTTTTTTAAAGTCTTTTTGAATTTCTAATTTTAGCGTATTCCAGTTTTTTGATTTGTATATTATAACAGTATCATCTGCGAAACTGATTATGTCTCCTTTTGTATTAAATGTCAGCAGACTGTTTATATACAAGGTAAATAGGAGAGGTCCAAGTACGGTGCCTTGTGGGACGCCATAAGTTATTGTTCTCGATGTTGATAAAAAAAACTTTGTCAAAATAAGAACAAAAATTAAACCCAAATAATCTCACTAGAAAAGTGTAACAACATAAAATGCAACAGAAAAATCTAAGTTTTCTTCATTTATATAGTAAATAAACGAATAAAAAGCTTTTTGGTCCTCCGTCCAGAAACAATACTATTAATTACTTCAAAATCGTCCGGAAAATGGCATTTTCCGGCCTAGGCCGGCAAAGTAGCTTTTGAGATTATCTAAAGAGATGGCGCTATGAGTTTAAATATTAAGTCATCTAAAATACATAATGAATTTTAATTAAATTTATTTAAAAACAGCGTATAATATACTAAACTTACCTATAACTTTTTCTAAAGATAAGCAGGATTCTAATTTACATTTAATTTCTCTCAAAACTTGTATTATAAAATTTGACATTTATGTCAATTTATAAAAATAGTTCATTGTCTCATCTTTGTATAAACATCTAATCTTGTATGTCACAAAGTAAAAAGTTTTTGAACTTGTTGTGTTTGCAACATATTATTATGTTAATTAAAACACTAATAACTACCAAACACGTATATTAAGTATCAAACAAGTAATTATACAAATATAAATACTATAATATTAATATTAACATCACGTCATACCAGCTGACGGCTGTCTTCTAGTCACTGGTCTTAGTATAGACAGCCCAAACGGTCAACTGTTGAACATAACAGAACTTTTGAAAATATTAAATATTAGTCGGACCAAAAAATAGTGTGTGTTACACGTCCGGAAAATATTTTGCAAGTGCTCGTATTGTTTCGCCTCGGTGCTACGCACCTCGGCTACACAACTTTACTCGCTCTTGCAAAATGTCATTTTCCGTCCTTGTGTCACAAATAACTATTTACTCGTTAGAGTGGCCATCCATGGTCCACCCACCTTATTTATATCTAATTTATACGTTTATGGTTTGTAAATGTTCCTTGTAAGGCCCCTGTACCATAGCAAGGCCAACCATCAAATTTTTGAGTGGCCTTATAAGGAACCACCGGCTTTCTTAGGAACACTACCCATATTTTAACTTAAATTAAGTCAAAACTATGTTTTTCTTTCTTTTGTACCAAAAACATATCCTTAGACGACAATTCACAGTAAAAAAATAGGAGATATCAATAAGTTATTGACTAAAAACTTACGTTTTATTGAGCGCGGGAATAACAATTGCAACGTCGACGACTGAAGTCTACGAAACGTGAGACCGCACTAACAAAATAGCGGCGCAATATACTCGTCGTCGCGTCTGTGGCCTTGAGTTTGGTGGATCTTAGTGTGTAGTAGATGGAATATGTCAAGACATGCCAATAACTACGATTTTTTAATAGATGGCGTTCGAAGGAGCGTGGCCTTCCATGGTCCACCCACCTTAGTTGACAATTGGAGAAGATTAATAATATTAATACAAGCCGGAAATGATTGATTACGATACAAGCTAAATGTTTAGAGCAAAGACGAGGAAGGAGCCGTGGCTGGAATTTCTCAACGAGTACCTTAATGAGTTTACGGTCGTGTATCTTAAAATGTTTTACGTCATAATGTGTTGTTTTAATGTTTTTTTAGATTACATACCTGTATGTGGGTTTTTGAAGTTATACTTCTATTCATGCACTGGATTTGTGTGGGGTTAAATGGGAAAAATCATTACATATGTAATGGTGTGAGTAAGAGAGAGACAGAAACACATATAAGGTATATTGGTCGGTAAAAACAAAGATGAAATATTTACCACATGTTTAGTCATAACTATAAGCCCTTTAAATACCGTTTAAATATTCAGTACATTGAAAGGAGATAGATATACAAAAAACAGTCTGAGCTAATGTTTTGGAATATTATAGTGACGTATTACATTGTGTTTGACAGATTATTTTATAATTCTGTCACGTAAGTAAACATATAAAGTTTAGTATTTTATATAATTAATATTAATAATAATATTCAGTAATGAGTATTGTATTGTAGTCCGTACTACCGTCACATGGTTGCATTAAATCCTGCACCATGCTTTTGAGGTTGTTGGCTACATAAACAGAGTTTTTAAGAATAGTCCAAAAGTGCATTCCGAACAGACAATAGATAGAAAAATTACAACTCGGTAAGTATTCCAAATGGGTTCAATGTATGTACTCGGGGTTTTTGGGGTCGCTGAACACGAAAATCATAATGTCGAAAGTCTCCGCGGCACTTGGTGCCTAGAGTATTTACCTCTTCTCCTGGTGTTTTATGTAAATTCTGTACAAAATTACACTTGGAACTCGGCTGTTTTTTGGGTCGCTGAATACGAATATGATAATGGCGATGGTGTCCGAAACACCTGGTACTTAAGACGGACCTCGTCTCCAGGAAATGTTATGCAAATTTGATACAAAATGAGTGTGTAGGAGGTTTTTGAGGTCGCTGAACACGAATATCATATAATGATTTTGCTAAATCATTCGCATAAAAGTTTATGAATCTGGGCGCGTGCATAGAAGTATAACTTCTGCCGGCAGTCCCACTGACTGCCACACCCTTTTTTTATAACATAGCTTTTGAGTTACGTTACTTAATAATGCAAAAACATGATATATTAAAAAATAATAAATTTAACAGTTTCTCATATGGATGAAAACGAGCTAAAATGTGCTAAAGCATTTATTAAATTGGTGCCTACTAAGTCTTCTGTTTGGTATGAGAAGGATAATCAGTTTTTCAACAAGTGGAGAAAGTGTGTGTTTTTTTAAAGCAATCCAAGAAAAAAATTCCCAGATTCAGTACTGAAATAAGTTATTTCCCGGACTCAAACGTGTACAGGAAAAAGCTTTGATATTAAGAGAGCGTCACTAGTCAAATGTCAATAGTGAATTTTCATCTTCAGTTAACAAAAAAGTAATCTCTTCTTTGGGTAATCCAAATCCAGTGTAAGACAATTGAAGACAATTAAATTATCAAAATTGCCTTAATGAGTGAGTTTTTGCTTTCAGCAGTGAAGTACCACATCATTCTACAATTTCTCGTTGATACAGAGCATTTAATTAATAAAAATATCAATTACCATTATGTATAAGTGACTTAGAGTTGGATGTTTCAATTGTCAATTTCACAAAATCTCTCTCATTATCGTCATGCTGTATGTGCTTAGGAAGAAAGTGAGTGAGGTTATATGTAAAATGATTTGAATTTACCGACCCAAAAACGAATTGATGGCTAAGCATTAATAGCTTAGTTGTTAGAGCGGTGGTGCGTATAACAAAAGGTTGCGGATCCGAGTCCTGCTGGATATGACATTTTTCAATGTCTACTTCTGATTGAATAACTGTTTCTTATCCGATTTTAAGTCATTTTAAATGAGATTTCAATAAAGTACTTTCTTACTCTTTGGCCACGTGTAATCAATACTTTTCGAGGAATAATACTTTATAAAACATGTAAATCCCTTCCTAACCAAAAAACCAAATATCATATGGTGAAAAAACCATAACTCATACATTTTAGAAAACGTAAAACTATAATGTTGCATATCGTACTGTCTATGTCTAAGCCAATATACATGTTAAAAGTGTGAAACAGAAAAATATAAACTAATTTTGTGCTCAAAAGATAACTCTGAAGTCTGTTGAAGTAAAGAAACGTACTTACTTAATTTCGTATAACAATTATTACAGCATCTGCATAGCTCAGGTTTTGTGGCCGCTACTTGAGTTTTTGTACAGTTTACTGGTTCGCAAGCAAATCTTTTATTATCGCAAAAATGTGGAGAACACCTTGTATATTCAATAGGATCTACATGATACTCTTGAGATACATTTTTGTAAATTATAGAAACAAATACTATCAGTGATAATATTGAACTCACTTTGACTGTTAAAAACATTATTAAAACGAAACGTAACGAGTTGTTAGCGTACTATCAGTATACTAAAATGGATGAGGTTAGTTTTAAAACTGGATTATACGTTAATGTATACAGAGAAATACAGTTATTATTAATATTTATTTATAATATGATAAATCTACGTTGCAAATGTTTCACTTAATTTACAAAGTTTGTGATTAACTGTAACCTTGATGAGTAAATAATTGTTTAATAATGATAATTACGATTAAAGGGAATACCATACAAAACTAAATATAGTTATAAATATTATATAATTGCCAAGATAGGGATTTAAATATTTATATACTACAAACTAAAGTAGTATCATAATTATAATATCCTTGGTAAATTTGAATAAATTTTATTATACCTTTTTTGGTTCTAAGAGGGTTGAAAATCTTCCAAAGGCAGAACCGGGAAGGAAACCCGGCCAAGTCGAATTTACCTACCGACTAAAAACATTCCTCCACTCCAATGAGCGAGCAGGAAACCGCCCTGGTGTAGGCATAATCATCTGCTCGGTTACCTGCCTTGTACTCCCTTACTCACACGCACAACCATACCTCCCCAGGCTTTTGAGGTATAGAGTCCCCTTCATCTCCTTTTATCCTCCTATTTCAAACTTACCACCACACGAAGATATTCATGCACACACCTCCAGTTACCTTCACTCTGATACCAGGAACTGACGCATCGAATTGCCGGCCCAAGCAATCTCACCCAACACTCTCCTTTTACCAGCCCATTTCATACTCTTCAATATTGTATGTTGCAAAGTGTCTAAATCTTCACAGTACCGACACTTGGGTATCGCTGTCCTTCTCAACCTGTGTTGGTACTACTGGAAACAGCCGTGTCCATATCTATAAGATGATTGCTACTTAAGTTTTGAGATATGGCACCGTTGATGTAAATATCTCAAATTTGATATTCTCCTATTAATGTTTAAAAATTTTATTGGTAACCGTATATCATATCATGTTATTTGTGTTATTTAAAAATACTTAAAACTCTCATCTTGATGGAATCGTTCACAGTGTGACGATAAACAGTTTTCGCCTTTTGGTGATGAAGGTTGATTTGTAGCTACCGTGTTTCGCTGGTTATTAGAATTTAATCCTGGTTGCATTTCGCTGCAGCAATGATGGTTCTCATAGTTGCCTCCTCGAGATGCAATCAGAGGTACCATCGGGAGCTTATGACGGGCCAGAGTTTAGGGCCTCCCGTCTCCTGGATTTGGAAAGCTGTGAACTGCGGTTTGAATTCGGACGAAGGCCATTATACCGAACTCTATGGTGTTTATAAAGCCTCTACGGAATGGTCTTTCTGATTCTGATAAAGAAATTTTCTTTTTGAAACAATCTTTTATAATTCGTGGACGTGTCAGGCTATATACACGAAGAAGAGAAGCGTGGGTAAATCCTTTTTACACAAAAAAAACGCGTTTGTGGAATTTGCCCCTTTGTGGTATGATGAGGACCACCACTTCTTTTATTGGTGAATGAAAAAGAATACATTTCAGTACATTTTAAGAAAAATTTATGCTAAACTTGAAAAATTCTGTAATTTTCTAGAAACAGTCTTTGCACGCTCTTTCATTTCAGTAGAAACCTTGTGTACAATTGTTTTTGTACATTTCGCATGTGGTACTTTGATTTACTTTAATCCCACAGATATTTTCTCTCCTGTATGAACAAAATTAACCGTTCACAGTCCATTGTGTCAATCACGTCTGATTGAAGTTTCGCACTATTACGCAATTAGATCCCAACAGACTGGGATCGAATCCGGCATCGTACAAATGTTTCGGGCCCAATGGACGCGCTTTTGAACGAATTCAGACGAATTGATTTCGTACTTTTTGGTTCCAGTGGACAAGAGCCCTAAGTTCCGTTCGGCAACGTCGGCGCTACATGCGCTGTAAATCGAGCTTCAGAGAGCAACCAAATTTTCTAGAATTTTCAGAAGATCCTATGCGCCAAAGAGAATTTTTGCGATCGCTCTTTAATAGTATATAAGTAGCCTTAGATCGCTTAACAAAGTTGGTTTGATTTGAGAGAGATTGAATTATTAAAGTTAACAAAAGTGATAACGGAGATTTTTAGTAGTCTTAGAGAAAAATATTAAATAAGAAAATCGTTAATTTAAGACTTATGAAGCATCGGTAAGTGATGGAGGAGTAAAAATTAAGAAACTTCGCAAATACGATGGTAGCTCTTTAAATTTTGGTTTTATTTCAGTAAAAGTAATTTATAAGAAAACACTGCAGTATGTACTGAGTTTGAATATTCAAGAGGTCAACAATTTGCTCCTAAGTGACGAAAATTCTTTACAAGAAAGGTGCACAATTAACAAAAAACGTGTTTACTCAACAACCTTTAGTACCTAGTAATGCACTGCTATCCTCTTTTAAAGTAAAATACATGGTGGTGAAGTGCAAGAAACTTTGTACTATCGCAGAAAAAATAATTTTACCTGCTGCTGTCTACGTCTAAATGGTTAATATTATGATAGGAGTATTAACGAAAATACTAATTTCAAAGGTACATTTATCAAATAACATAATTAGTTAAAGAATCCGTCATATAGCCGAGGATTTCCTTGACCAATTAATAAAGAAAATGGTTTCAACTTGATGAGGCTACTAGCAATAATAAAAATGCACATCTTATTTGTTAAGTACGATTCCTGGTTGATATTATTGTGGAAACACACTTTATTTTCTGCAAAAGCCAGCTTTTATTTTTTTGACCTGGGTCTTTGTATAAATCTTAAGGCCTATTGTTTGTATAAAAAGTTTTTCTTACTTAATTTCTTGTAACACTCAGGACAACATCTGCAAAGTTCGGGTCTAATAGCTGAGACATAATTCTTAGCACATTTTATTGGATCGCAAGTAAAATCTTTATTATCGCAATAATATGGGGAACATCTTGTATATTCAATAGGATCTACATGGTACTCTTGAGATACATTTTTGTAAATTATGGAAACAAATACTATCAGTGATAATACTAAACTCACTTTGACTGTTAAAAACATTTTTAAAACAAAACGCAACGGTTTGTTGGCGTATTATCAGTATACTAAAATTAATGAGGTTGGTTTTAAAACTCGATTATACGTTAATGTAATATACGGGGAATTACAGTTATTATCAATATTAATGTATAATATAATAAATTGTATTTTTTAAAATCTATGTTGCAAATGTTTGGTTAGTATACTTTCAATTATCACGCCAAACATTTAATAGAAGAAAAACAAATTTTTAATGATAAACCTGATATTCTACATTTAACGATTCAACGTTTAAATATATCTAGCACGCTGTTTTTTTATTTATTCACGTTGGTATTGGTTTTTGTCATGTTGGTGTTTGAAAGTTACCAAGTCATTGCAAGTCACAAACTGACAAGCTTGACAACAAATATCATAAATATAATGGTTAAATGCATTAAAAAAATTAATATGCCGGAAAAAAATTGTGTAGAGACACAAAAATGAATACAAAGATGATATTACATGTTTAGAAAAGACCAGACGATGGATTTATATAAGATCTCTTAGGTTTTTAATGTAAGTACTAATTCTGTTTCTATACAAGATTATTGCAATGTTTTCATCAGCAAATAGTTCCAAACATTATTAATTTCATTAATAGTTGTATATGAAGTTATTTGTTACATTAAATACACTTTTACATTCTTATACATTCAAATTACTTATAATTTATTAAACATACCTAACCTCACTATTCTCCTGTCAGTCATTATTTTACAATGTTGCCAGATTACACACGTTTTAAAAATAAAATATTTTCATTAATTTCTTTAATAACAATGATCCATAATGATAATTAAAATGTAATTTGATAGGACATGGACGAATCGATGTTTCATTCATTAATCTATGACCGATCAAATATCATTAACATTTTTATTTCATACAGTTTTAAAATATTTCGTGTTCTTTTTTAGGTTAGTGTTAAATGTAAACGATAAATCTTAAAAAAAGATTTAGTTTATGGTAAAGAAGCGGAAAATAAAAGGAAGAAAGATAAAGCAGATACATTTAAGAACTTTATTTAAAAAAAATTGCAGCGGCAGATTTGGACGTACAATTACAAAAACGAATATTTTACTTTAGATAAAATTTTGACTGACGCAAAACAAAACTGAGATTTAAATGGTATACAAAATTAATGATATATAAACTTAAAAAAGTTGGGAACTGACAAATTTTAAGTGAGGGAAGACATAGCAAAATCTCTTTCCTTCAGAAATTTATGGAATTAAAAAAGCGCAATGAAATCATCAGATTCGTGTACATAGACATGGATATAAAAAAATGGTACTCCAACGCGTCGATGGGTACAGTATTCTTATTTAAAACGTAATCCATTGCATGTGTAATCCGAATAAAAGCGATTTACAATTGTACTCGCAGGAGCAAATGGTAGGTCAATAGAGGGATGTGATTTGTTATTAGACTCTTCAAATACTGAAATTGACTGTCACAAAACTATAAATGGTGATATTTTCAAAAACTGGATTGTTAATTAACTTATTCCTGCTTTATTCAATTTTCCAGAGAAATGTGTAGTAAACATGGATAATGCTTCACTTCATTCTGTACAACAAAACAGACAACCTACATTTTCAGCAACAAAATAGATATTACAGAGATGGTTACGCAGCAATAACATCGAATTTGATAAAAAAATGATATGAAAAAAGACAATTATACTTACACAACGATAAGACATATGTAATAGATAAAATATTAAACCAACATAGACATGATTTATTTCGATTACCTCCATTTTGCATTTTTATATTTGGACAAAACTTGGACAGAAGCGTTAAGACAATGTACACCAGACATGTGGAAAAAAATTTGTAGACATACAGAAGAAATTATTTTGACGGATTGGACTTATTACATGAAAAACTGTTAACTTGACAACATTTTATCTTTGATTATGGAGGTGGATTGAAAATACATAACGAATAGATTAACGTGACAATAGTTTAAACCAAATCAATTTTTGTTGTTTATATGTTTTTTTTATGTTGTATGTTTCATTTTTTTTACTTTGCTTATTTTACCATTAGTGTATCTGCTTTTCTGCTAAATTATTGCATAGTATATTGAACACATATTAAAAGGATTTCTATTATTTGAAGCATAACATTTTGTGGGAATTTTTGTCTTTGTTTTACTTATCAAAATACCAATTGGTATGTTATAACGCCGCACTACCTGGAAAGCTCCACGAAAAATCCTTCAATATATAGCTGCTGTAATACTTATCGACAAAATGAAATATTTTGTATTTTCTCATTTATAGCTGGTCCAATTTAAATGTTTGTTGTAAAACTATTTTATAATACCGTTATATAGACATAGAAAATTTGTTCTAAATTGCAAATGAAGACTTTTTGTAAATGTTTCTATTGTTTGCTTTCATTTAATTACTATTATTTTGTAAATGCATTCATTATATCTAATATATATTTTTAAATTGACGATTTCCTTTTTTTGTGAAAGTACTAAGTTTTAATGATTTGATGGTGCTGAAATTTATTTATTGTCACTAACACTATGATTTTATTCAAGACGTGACAACAGCGCATTTACAACTGAGAATAAGATTAAATATACAGAGCGAAATTCATCACCCTAACAAGGCCTACTTTAATATAAATAAGCTTTGAATGATGATATTCAACCGAAAGGCCATAAACAGAACCTTTTAGAATCTCTAGAGATAAATAAATATAAATATTCTAAACTGCTTTTAATGACAAACTAGATTTAACAAATTCACCCTTACTTAATCTCTTTGCCAAAGTGGGAACTTCCTAATCTTGTAAATACATTTTTAAAATAACTATAAATTCTAGAACTTGATATAAGTTTAGTACCTACTGATTTTACACCTGACGAACATATTGTATATCGAAACATAAGTTTTTTGAAATAAAAGTGAATATCGAAAAGTACTCGTGTGATATAATCGTTAACATGGATATTCATTAAGTAAAAGCCACCTCCGTTCAATATTAGAAAAAAGTAATATCTCTGATAATAAGGAACTTACTTTGACTGATACAAACATTTTAAAAATCAACGTACTGAACTGTTTACCTACCTGATAAAGGTATGCTAAAATTAAAATTTAATTTTTATATTTTTTAATTATTGAATATATAATATTCCAATTTAAGAAACTCATGGTTTTTGTCCATTTTACAATTTACGTGTACAACATTTAAAAAGAAATCACGTTTCTACTTAACTCTAACCTTGGCGGTGAGTTACCTGAATTGTTTAAGATTAATTTATTAATTATTATACTAGGAATACTCACAGACATATAAAAAACAATATGTCTGTGGGAATACTATTTATTTATTTATTTATTTATGCGAAATAAATAACCGCAGAGTGATGCTGAAAATGTTAAGAAGATGTCTATTGTTAAAAAATCTTTAATAAATATACGAGATGTGTTCGAAAAGTAAGGCTAGTTTTTAAATTACATGAGCTACTTGAATTCAATTTTTAATATTTTGGTTCACATACTCTAAACATATGATAGTAATGTCAGCTTTCCTGAATGTTTTGGTTATTTACCAAGTACCAGCACCGTATCTAGGAAAGGGGTCAAGCCAGGGCCCCTTTTTTTAAATGGAAGTGTCTGACATTTAGTCACCGGTGGTACTGAAGGCTAGTCAGGATTATTGTACTTCTTTCATTGGGTAAAGTCACCCACTCCATGATCTTGGTACTCTCTTCTGGTAAGTAGATGTCTAAAGCATGGGTGCTAAAGTGGAGGCACTTTAGTCTCCAAAACGTGGCTGTCTCCTGCGAGCCATTGCCATTGCTGAACTATTTTTAGGTATTTTTAGGCTTGGATCTCCTTTAAATAGTCCATGTCTGGTAAGTGTCCCTTGACAAATGCATGACCTGTAAGCAATCCTGTTATGACTCGTTGTTGACTCCTGCTGGTTTTACGCTCTCCTAGCATACGTCTGTTTAATATACTCTCTGCTGAGTAATTGACCAGAGATGTGTTCCTAGTGTGGTTGTGTCCCAGTGTGGTTGTGTTGTATACGGATCCTGACTTTCATTCGGCTATGGACAGTACCTTCTGGTACCCTAGAGCTGGCTTAAGATTGTAAAATATTGTGGCTAATCCTTTTCTTGCAAGTTTTTTCGCTTGTTCGTTGCTTTGTTTTCCCATATCCTGGCACCCAAACTAGTTAGACACTATTATGTTTTGCTACGATAGTTGCTCCTATAGTTGCCTGACTGTGTGCATATGTTAAGTGTTCGCATTTACGTTGATGGATTCCTACCTAGAATATTTTCTTAGGCAGGTATTTGTGAACCATGTGTTCTAATTTTATCTACCAGATGTCTTCTCCAATTATCTACTTTATTTTGTTTTGTCTTGATCTAATAAAAATGTCATTCACTGTAGAAGCCTATCCTTGCCTATCCCGACAAGATTATGTGAATTGGTGGAGGGATCCGGGTCTTTGCTCCAGGCAGTAAATTCAATCTAGGCCGACGAATACACAACTTAACATTATAAACTAGCCAAGGAAAGGCAGAGAAAATCGAAAGGTAACCTAAATGCACAATAGGCTAGTTGACTCTTTTTTAAACTAGGTCCTAAATAGTTAATATTTGTGCTACTAAGGTAAAAAAAAATATTACTATATTTTTTCAACAGCTATAAAACCACAAAACTGTAATTTAAAATCCATCTCTTCAGGTAGGTGCGAAAACGCTGTCCGCCATTTTATGACGTCATACGTATTGTAAACAATCATTTGACATATAAACACGGACAATTTTCCAGTTTACTTTACTTTAAAAACATGATTTCAACTAATTTCCATAAAAAATACAGTAATCATCGTTATTGCATCGTCCGAGAATGCAAAAACACATCAAGGAATACAAATAGATGTTAGTTACATTATTCAGAGGTTACGATACTTATGACATAAATGAGTAGGTACTTTTGAATCCCTTCTGAAAAGAATAAATACACTCATTCTTTCTTTTTATGTCTACTTTTTAACAACTGTACTTACATAGAAGTCTTGACATTTCTTAGCTCGGCAGAGCAGAAATCTGGATTCAAGGCAAAGAAAGTACGAACCATTAATGTATCAATTTTTGGCAAATTTGTGCTGTCTGCTTTTGTGAAACCAACGTCCATAATGAATTTATTATTGTTTTTCAATAAAGCAAATAAATTAAGAACGTGATAAGGAATTTTTATCGAAATATTTTTACTTGTAATAACACCACGTCAAATTACTCGTTTTGTTTACAATTTGTATGACGTCACAACATGGCCGACAGCGTTTTCGGCGATTCAAATTAAACACATTTTTTAAATTGAATTTTTAAATTAATCTTACGCATTTAGTTATTAAAATCGATATATTTCGTTTTCGTAAGCTAAATACTGTAAGAAATACTCATTTATTGTATGAAATTAGTTACCTATGTGTCAAGTAGCCTATTGACGAATTGTTAATTTTTCGGTTTAGTTTGGCAGATTGACATTTATAACACGTAAATATAAACGTAAGTCCAATAGTATATATTGTAATACAAGTGTTACAATGACAGAGGTTTCGTAGTACGAGTTCAGTTTGTGAAACGAACCGCGAAGCGGTGTGTTTCGCAAAGAACGAGTACTACAAACCGTCATTGTAATTCGAGTGTTACATACTATTTTTTATAATGAACTTTTAAAAGTATAAAAAATAAATAAAATGAGAGTTTTTTGAAATATTTATTTATGTTGGCAATCTTGACAGTTTTGACACTTGTCAGTTTTAATGATTTTAAATTAGAATAATTGTCAATTTTGTATAAAATATTCCGAATTTAGCAATAACGCTGATAATGTAGTTAATAATTTACTACAACATACTTCTTGATTTACTACCTGAACTCTTTCGTTGAAAATCAGTGCAGTGCAACCAATTGTGTAAAACAAAAAGTTACCAAAAACAGTGTTACAATGAATCTATTTCGATACTGTTTTTAGTGTCGAAATAGAAACTTTGTTAACGTGAATTTTAAAAAAGTTGTTTCTTTTTAATCCAGTAGCAAAAACATTAAAAAATGAAGAATTTTTTTTGTCAATGCAAAAACGAGAAAGTAAACAATAACAATTTGTAAAAGTTAGGTAAATATTTAATCTACAATAACACTAAAAGCAGCATTTTCATAGTTCAATTTTAGAAGCTTCCTGTTGATTTTCTTTACATATTAACGGTAAGCACATAATCCACATGTGGTCCACATTTGGAATACTGAAAATACTCAGGAGGATATTTGTTTGGTGGAATTTAAAAAAGCGGCATTTTACTATCTAGGCAAGAGATTAAACTTTATGACTGGTAATTTTAGCACAAAGAAGTATTACGTACACACATAAGGACTTTCAATCTTTTTTTATTCTATAACACATATTTAAGAAATATTAATTTTACTTACTTAATCTATAATAACATTCTGAGCAGCATTTACAAAGTTCAGGTTTAGAAGCTTCCACTTGATTTTCTTTACATTTTAACGGTTGGCATATAGCAAACTTATTATCACAAAAATGTGGTCCACATTCTGAATACTCAGAATACTCAGAATTGTAAAAGAACTTAGAGTAACAACTTCACTACATAATAAAGATAATATTCCTAGTATTACTAGGAGATATAAATTATAGTTTAACATTTTCAATTTTTTGATACAACTAAGTATATGATTACAAATGTTTTTATGTTTATTTATATATGGTTAAAGACAAATTAATATTGGAAATTCCATACTTTTAAAAAACCGGATAAGAAAATAATTTATTAAACCATAAACAGATTATTTTGTTGTTTTATACATTTGGGTTTAGTCTGTTTCACAACAATAAATTACAATGTTTACATATTGCTTATTTTCTTAATCTTGAACGATATGTCAAATATGGCAAAAATGCCTAAAAAAAGTTGAATAAACATAAAAAAGTATGTTTTTTAAGTTTCGTCTAAGCTTTCAAAGATTAAAAAAAACAGAAATTCATAGAAACATGCTCCTTTATTTCCAACTGTGCATTGATGGGTTTTAAAGTTTAAATGTCGCCAGATTTGGCTCCCGTCGAATAATACCTCTTCAAAAATTTGAAACAGTTTCTTCATAGAAAACATTTTTCGTCGAATGAAATAACTATTGCAGCCATCGAATAATATTTTGCAGAGATTCCGAAAAATCATTAAAGAAATGATATAAAATTACTAGTTAAAGGAGATTATATTGAATAAAAAAACTAATTACATTAAAAAATAAACATTCTTTCATTTTTGTATCACTAAGCAACGTAAATCAAAATATATGCAATAAAACACGAATCAAAACAACCCCAACATCTATATACAGGTAAGTAATCTATAATAAAACATTAAAATTTTATTTTTAATTTAAAACAGTATGAAATAAATCATTGTACGATATACGATCGTAAATTGCCATTACGATACTCGTTTAGAAATTCCAGCATCGGCACCTTCGTCGCCTCGGCTCTAAACCTCTAACTTGTACTGTAATTAGTTTCCGACCTTGAACGTAAGTTACTATATTTTTTTTCCTTTAAAATACGTTTTTCTCTGTTCAAAATCTACGTCTTTATATCTTTATTGTAGTCTGTATTAGGCGCACCAGAAAGTTCCAAAATAAAACAATAAATTTTAGTACTTGAATTTTATATTAAAGTTATTAGCAAAAGAAAAAATTCAATATTAAATTTAATGAAAAAGCATAAAAGATGGGTACATTAAGAGGCTATTCACATTTATTATTAACACATTTCAAGCCTGTAGCACACATGGTAAACTGTTGTCCACATTCCTCTCCTTTTTCTGAAACAAAAAAATTATATTATAAACATATAAAAATTTTTAAAACAAAATAGAGTATAATGCATTATTATACCAGAGTGAAACAAGTTTGTAACTTGAGCCGAAGGTAAGTATGACGGTTTAACAAGCATCAAATACGTATGACTACTACTATTACTGTTAATAAACATTAGTCGTCATTACGTTTTTAGATGTTTTACCCACATTAGGAAGTTCCAGGTTCATGCCAAATTTGAACTAATTTTTGTACAATGAAAGTAACTGTTAAACTGAAAACTTCGTAGGCTAACTTAGTACAATAGATTTTATTTGTAAAATACCATTATATTATTTAATATAGTTACCTTCGATGGCGATACAACGATTATAGCTGTGATACATTTTTTCGATAAAATTTTTATAGTACAAAATCCGTTATATAGCTGCATTATCGATGACTAATTCTGACATGAAGACAGGTTTCCACAGAATAATTGAATTTTCGTGTTGTGGGTGCGGTCCACTGTACTCATAATAAAATATAAACCCTAGATAAACCAAGAGCCGAAAAAAGTAATTTGCTAAAGGGAACTTACTTCGTGGCAAAACTCCGAAGCATTTTTGGCCATCCGTGAGCTTGTGCGGAATAAACGGTCAAACTTTTCTCATGCCTAAATTTCCAGTCAAAATGCGATAGATCGAATCTTTGGAGTTATAAAATTCCCTTTGCTTGTATCTTAATGAAGATTTTGGCTCATTTTAAACAAACCGATGCAATTTTTCGACAGTTTCTAGCGTAATCCAGTTTCTAGCGTAATCACAAATAATCTTCCAGCGGCTCACGACCCTCTTTGAACCGTGTAAACTACTTTTGTAATATTTTTTTTATTACACTTTTATTTTAATTAATGATGGTCTTAGAAACCGAGATTATTAAAATTACTACATTTTGTTACAAAAAAAAAGTTTCAAAGTAGGTAACCACGAAGTTAATTTTTTTGTATCAATTATTCTTCAATCCTCTTCAAGATATAGTTATTTATAAATTTTTATCATTAAAATAACTTATTTTAAATGAATTTATGTGTCAAATGCTATAATAAAAGTGAACCTCACAATCTTATTAGATAGAACTTTGAACCCTAAGCCTAAGAACTTTAAACTAAACCCTAAACCTAGAATCAGTAGGTTGCGCTAATTTTAGCCAAAATTTTTATCAAAAGTCTGCTCTCTACGTTAATAACAACTTAATGGTGTATATTTTTTTATTATATAACTCACTACGAAAAAATTCGGAAATATAAGCAAAATTCAGAAAATATAAAGACATAAAAAACTGACTTACTTTTTACATCGTAGCAACCAGGACAACACTCACAAGGATCGTATCTCAGTGCCTGATCTATACCGCATTGTGGAACGTCACATTGAATTAAAGTACAATCATCTTTCTTGCAATCATCGGCCAAAATTACTGATGAGAAATACAAAATTATTGCAATAATAACTAAAGACTTCATTTTGCTTGATACTTTGATGTGTTAAGAAGTGATATCTTTTTACTATTGTTATTGCTCTTGTATCACATATATTTATATAAAACACCTACCTAATTATGTGCATATAACCTAAAAGTAATTACTGATTCTATCCATTTTGTTATAATAGGTGCTATTTTTAAAAGCAATAACATGAATATTAATTTTTGAATATCAACATTGAATTATAATGTGTTCTTAGGTAGAACGTATCTAAAAATAAGTTTTATTTATAACATTAAAAAACTGTTTAAAATCGTAAAGAATAAACGATGATCCTACCAAAAATGTGGAAAATCCTAAAAAGATTTTTGGAAATACTTAAATCGTAAAATAAATTGTTGACAATTTTGGAAAAATGTTGGAAATATTAGTTGATTTGAAGTGTGTCTAGACAGATCCTCTTGGGTCTTGTGCCGTTGTGATTATTCACACCCTTTTGTAAAACCAGCCAAGCAGCTCTCTGCACAAATAACCTCACAGCTGGTGGGTGACTGCGTTAAAGCTCTGAAACCTGCAGCAAGTCGACATTATCTGACACTGGCATGAGTATGAGGACACTCAAACAATGAGAATGCTGATGAATTGGCCCAAACGGGAGCTTATAGCCCATTGATTGACCCGGAACCATCGGCGGGAATGCTGACACTTTCTGAAAGGCAGCCTTTGAGAAATGGATGCTAGAGAATATCCAGAGTGGTGGAAAAAATCACCGGACAAACGACAAGCCAAAGTGTTTATAAAAGGACACTCGGCTAGACTTACTGCAGAGCTGATATCACAAAGGCGAAACGATGACAGAATGATTGTTAGTCTCTTGACAGGATCTTGTCGGCTCAGAAAACTGCTAAGTCAGCTGAACCTGACAGATAAAGACATTTATCGATACTTCCAAAAGGAGAAGAAAATCGCATTTTATGTCCTATGCAAATGTAAAAGCCTTACAAGGACACGGTATCTAATCCTATCCACGAGATAATGGATGTTCACAAGGTCGCACTGATACAGGCCAACAATGAATATCTATCTATCTATTTGGCACTCGTATACTAGTCTGAAGATTAACTTATGGTTCTTTAAGGCCTTAATAACCGCCTGACTATCTGTACATATATCGATCCTCTTAGATATTGCAAAATTACGTATACCTGAACCTGGAAAATAGAGATGTGTTTTTCTAAAGGAACAAAAATTTTCACATTCTTATTAATGTTGCTCATCCCTTCTTCTGAACCCTCTTTAGTCTTAGACCAGCCTGTAAACTAGGTGTTACCTGTATCTACCTGGAATGTTTTTTAGGCAAGTATGTGGAAACCATCGGGACTGATTTGATTTATCAGATACCTTCTATAAATTTCTGATTAATTATTTTGTATCCAAATCTATCAAAAGTTTTGATCAGATTTTTTGCAGCCTGTAGTGGCCCATTGTTGCTTTACCCTTTCAAATAAGGTAACTAGGGGACAGGTCCCATTAAACTTTCACTGCTTGCTGGTGAAGTGCCTCTCACAGCTACTGTTATGCTAAGGTAAGCAAGTTTTTTTTATTTGTTTCTTTTGGTTTCCATTGATATATAGATTATCAACTCATTCTTTTTTGAAGGTGGTTAGCCAAGATCTTGATAATTCCAAAGTAAAATTGGAAAAACATTCATTTTTATTTAATAAAATGTGTGCTATTTCTTTTAATTTTCTTTTTATAGAATTTTCTTCTTTGCATAAAATTTTTGTGTCATTCCACTTTTTTTGTGATTCAAAAAATTTACAGCATATAACCAAATCTTAGGTTTATCTATACCTATATCTCCTTTTTTTACATAATTTTTGTGTTCATAGAGGCGAACTTCAAGGGGTCTTCAATGTAGACTTTGCCACAATCACATGGTATACTATACACAATTATTTGTTTTTTAATCTAAATGAATTGGTTTTGTTTTCGATAAAAGTGATCTAATTGATTTATCATTTTATTATTTTGATTTTAGTGGCAAAAGTTCCCCAATTAAAGAAGTAAATATAAAACCATAAATCATTGCACAAATTTGTAAAGATCCAAGTTTTACTAATCGGGAAATTGCTGATACCAAAGGCATCTCAGATAAACGATTACTCCATATTTTACACGAAGAATTACATATGAAATAGTTGTTCGGAAAGTTGGTGCCGTATTCAACCATAATTGAATCAAAAACAAACTTTTGAGCTTAATTTGGAGCGTTTTAAGCAGAATAAAATCCATTTTGTACGTTGTTTTATGACTATGGATATAGTCAGGGAGCAAAGGGGGGTTCCGTGGCCGATTGAGGTCCTTACAAGCAGCAAAGTTTTTTAAATGTATTTTGACTCGCTGAATCCAAATATTCAACCTGCTTTTTGACCAGTTGCCTTGGAAATTTGTTATTAACAATTTAATTGTTTAAATAATTATAACTAACAAACTAATTAAAATACATTTTTTTTTCTAAATTGTTTTTTGTTCCTTATAAAAAAACCAACAAAATGAGCTTTGAAAAATTAAAATCGGTTAATTAGAAGCCGAGGTACTGTAAATATAGTGCAAAAACATTGCAAAATAACGAATCAGGCTTGCGCTGCCTCTGTTTTTTACTTATATCTCGGCTTCTAATGAACCGATTTTAATTTTTCAAAGCTTATTTTAAAGGGAATGAAAGTGGCTTCTAGTTTTTTACTTTGTAAAAAAAATTGTTACTACCAATTATATGTATATGAATTTAAAAACAAAAATTGTTGTTAAAATTTTGGGAGATATTTGTTTATAAACATATTTTGTTTCTCTACTTCATAAACTTCGATATTTAATTTATTTGAAGTTATTCTGCATCTCAAGAGGAACATTTTAAGCTTTGGTAAGTGTAAGTACGTCGATTTTTCTTTAAGATATACAACTTTAAAGGGACCTTGCGCGCACTTCAACTTTCGCGAACTGATGCGCTCGAGGCCGCTTGCAGATTTTCACTTATAATTTCTTTAAAATACTCAATAATTTATTTTTTTACATTTAGAACAATTTATTGCAACGTTACTTAGTAAATATTCTGAAATACAATTTAATCTGTAACATATTTTTTTAATTATTAGTTATTTGGCATTTATTACTTTTACGGCAATTACAAAATATACAACATTCTATACCCGATTTAAGGCATATACAACTTTTTGAACAAGTGCTATTGGTACAACTAGGTACTAATTTACTCACTGGAGGCAATTGCTGCTCTTCTTTTTGAGGTAGAAGAAATTGTATTTTTACCAGTACCAACTTGCATCTAAAAATGGTACATTTTTATGTAATAAATAATATATGTAAAATTTGTATGGAAAGAAATTGGTCAATTTCTTCTACCTCAAAAAGAAGAGCAGCTATTGCCTCCAGTGTGTGAATTAGTACCTAGTTGTACCCATAGCACTTGCTCAAAAAGTTGTACATGCTTTGAATCGGGTATAGAATATTGTATATTTTGTAATTGCCGTAAAAGTAATAAATGCCAAATAACTAATAATTAAAAAAATATGTTACAGATTAATTTGTATTTCAGAATATTTACTTAGTAGCGTTGCAATAAATTGTTCTAAATGTCAAAAAAATAAATTATTGAGTATTTTAAAGAAATTATAAGTGAAAATCTGCAAGCGGCCTCGAGCGCTACAGTTAGCGAAAGTTGAAGTGCGCGCAAGGTCCCTTTAAAGTTGTATATCTTAAAGAAAAATCGACGTACTTACACTTACCAAAGCTTAAAATGTTCCTCTTGAGATGCAGAATAACTTCAAATAAATTAAATGTCGAAGTTTATGGAGTAGAGAAACAAAATATGTTTATAAACAAATATCTCCCAAAATTTTAACAACAATTTTTGTTTTTAAATTCGTATACATATAATTGGTAGTAACAATTTTTTTTACAAAGTAAAAAACTAGAAGCCACTTTCATTCCCTTTAAAATGAGCTATGAAAAATTAAAGTCCGTTCATTAGAAGCCGAGAAATAAGTAAAAAACAGAGGCAGCGCAAGCCTGATTCGTTATTTTGCAATGTTTTTGCACTATATTTACAGTATCTCGGCTTCTAATTAACCGATTTTAATTTTTCAAAGCTCATTTTGTTGGTTTTTTTATAAGGAACAAAAAACAATTTGGAAAAAAAATGTATTTTAATTAGTTTGTTAGTTATAATTATTTAAACAATTAAATTGTTAATAACAAATTTCCAAGGCAACTGGTCAAAAAGCAGGTTGAATATTCGGATTCAGCGAGTCAAAATACATTTAAAAAACTTTGCTGCTTGTAAGGACCTCAATCGGCCACGGAACCCCCCTTTGCTCCCTGACTAATATGACTTGGATCAACCGTCATGATCCTAAACTGAAACAAGAACGTTTACAGTGGACTGAAGCTGGTTCTTCAGCACCAAAACAGGTGAAGTCAGTACGATCAACAAAAAGGTTATGGTATCAGGTTTTTGGGATAGAAATAGAGTTATGTTGATTGATTATTTTAAAAAAGGTATAACAATTAACTCTGAATAGCATTACAATCTTTTGGCTCCCTTCGACTATTACCTTTTCAAAAACTTGAAACAATTCCTTCATAGAAAAAGTTTTGCGTCGAATGAAAAACTATTGCAGCCATCGAACAATATTTTGCGGGGATTCCGAAAAATCATTACCAGAGATGATATAAAATTACTAGTTAAAGGAGATTATAGTGAATAAAAAAACTAATTTTATTAAAAAATAAAAATTCTTTCATTTTTGTATCACTAAGCAACGTAAATCAAAATATATGCGATAAAATATGAATCAAAACCATCCCAACACCTATATACAGCTAAGTAATCTATAATAAAACATTATTTTTTTTTAATATAAAACAGTATAAAATAAATCATTGTACTATACACGACCGTTAACTGCCAGTACGATACTCGTTTAGAAATTCCAGCATCGGCTCCTTCGTCGCCTCGGCTCTAAACCTCTAACTTATACCGTAACTAATCAGTTTTCGATCTTTTAACGTAAGTTACTATAGTTTTTTCCTTTAAAATACGTTTTTCTCTGTACAAAATCTACGTCTTAATATCTTTATTGCATTAGGCGCACCAGAAAGTTCCAAAATAAAACAATAAATTTTAGTACTTAAATTTTATATTTAAATTATTAGTAAAAGAAAAAATGCAATATTAAATTTAATGAAATAGCATAGAAGATGGATACATTGAGAGGCTATTCACATTTATTATTAACACATTTCAAGCCTGTATCACAAATGGTACCCTGTTGTCCACATTCATCTCCTTTTTCTGAAACAAACATTTTATATTATAAGCATGTAAAAATTTTTAAAACAAAATAGAGTATAATGCATTATATGAGAGAGTGAAAAAGTTTATTACTCAAGAAAAATGTCTACCCTATGCCAAAACATGCTTTTATCTTGGGGGTAATTCCTACCTCTTCTCGTGGGTAGACATTTTCTTGGTCAAAATAATCCTGGGACTCGTTAGAGGACCTAGATTGATCGGATGAGGATTTTACGTCTATCTTGTTTTTAAATAAAATATTTTACTGTGTTTTTATATAATATATTTTAAACTTTCAACAACTGAACAACTAATTACTCTGTTAACTTTTTAACTGAACTTCTCACCTTATTCTCTTCTTCTACTATTTCTAAAACATTCTAAACTACTGTCAGTTTCTGTATAACCTAGAAATTATGGCTGCTGACCACATAAGTCAAAGTCTTGACACCTTCTCCTAATTTTTAGGTTATGTTTAAAACTGATCAATTACAAAACAACAAAAAAAAATAAGTTTTACATTTTACAAATAAACTGATCTCTAAATCTTTCAAATTTTACATTGCCTAAAGGTTTGGTTAGAGCATCAGCAATCTGATTTTCAGTATTACAATATTTTATGTTAATAATGCCTTCATTAACTTTTTCACTAATAAAATGAAAACGCACATCTATGTGTTTACTTCTCTGATTAAATTGTCCATTTTTAATTAACGTTATTGCACTTTGATTATCAACAAACATGTCAATTTTCACATTACCACCAGTAAGTTCATCAATTAAAGTCTTTAAATACAACAGTTCTTTTACACATTCCGCGGCAGCGATATATTCAGACTCGGTACTTGAGAGTGATACAATCGGTTGTTTTCTAGCGCACCATGAAATTGGTCCTTCACAATATAATATGACGTATCCAGTGGTACTTTTACGCGATTCGGTGTCACCTGCGAAATCAGAATCACAAAACGCGATCAGTTTTTCCGGATCACTATTTTCGTAACGTATTCCATCATTTTTAGTTTTTATAAGGTATCGAAAGATTCGCTTTATATTTGTTACGTCTTGAATTGTTGGATTTTCCATTTTTCTACTGCAAAAATTTACTGAAAATGATATATCAGGCCTTGTTTTATTTGTTAAATAAAGAAGACTCCCTACTGCTTCTCTATAAGGAAAATTATGGTTTAAATTTTTATCCTGATTATTGCTTTTATCTTGTATCATCGGTGTAGAAGTTGGTTTTGCATTTTCCATGTTAAATTTTTCTAAAATTTTGCTTGTATAACTACTTTGATGTAAAATGATTTTATTATTGCATTTTTGAAGTTGTATTCCTAGAAAATTATCTGGATTTTCACTAATTGTCATTTCAAACTCATTTTTTAAACTTGATAATAATTTCATTAACTCATTTTCGCATTTGCTTAATACGATACCATCGTCGACATAAATAGCTAAAAATAAAGTTCTGGATTTATTAATAAACATACATCTGTCACCCTTAAGTGCAGTTAAATCATTTTGTTTTAGGAATCCACTAAATTTTTCGTTCCATTTTAGTGGAGCTTGTTTAAGTCCATATAAAGATTTTTTTAGTAAACAAACTTTATTTTCAGAAACTTTAAAACCTTCAGGTACTTGCATGTATATTTCTTCATCTAAATTTCCATAAAGAAACGCAGTTTTAATATCAAATTTTGTTATTTCCATATTGTAGTTTACTGCTAATGCAAATAAAATTCGTAGTGTTGAGATATTAACTACAGGACTAAATGTTTCCTTGTAATCTATTCCATTTTTCTGTTCGCATCCCCTTATAACTAATCTTGCTTTATATTTTCAATTATCTTTAATTCGAAATACCCATTTATTTGTAAGTATTTTTCTATTTATTATTTCATTTTTGTTAACATACGTCCATGTTTCGTTTTTATTTAAAGATTCTACTTCATCGTTGATTGCAGCTTTCCAATTTTCACTTTCAGGACCTTCAATTGCTTCTTGATAGGTTAATAATGCTTCATCATTATAATCTAAAACGTAGTCATTGAATCTCTCTGGTAATACTGTTTTTCGTCCACTTCTTGTTGCGTTATGACTTGTTTCTTCTGCTAATTGAAAATTTTCTTGTTCTTGATTTTGTTCTTCATTGTCTGTTTCATTTTCTATTATTTCTTGATTAAAATTTTCATTATCTGTATTAATTTCTATAAAGTTATCATTTATTTCTCTTAATTGTAAAGTTGCATTCTCATTTTCTTTGATTTTCTCAGGTTCTTTAAATATAACATCTCTTCTGATTTAGATTTTCATTGAATTTTTATCCCATAAACGATAACCATTAGGTGCATAACCGACAAATAACAGTTTTTGACTTCGTGAGTCGAGTTTTCGCAAATATCCTAAATTTTTGGAATAAGCAGTTGAACCAAAAATTTGTAATTTTGTTAAATCCGGTTTTTCACCTGTCCAATATTCTATAGGAGTTTTATTTATTGTATCTGTTGGGTTTCTGTTTAATAGATATGCAGCAACGTAAACAGCTTCACCCCATAAATTTTTATTTAAATTTGCATCAAATATTAAAGCCCTTGCCTTTTCCAATAGAGTTCTATTTAATCTTTCTGCCTTTCCATTTAATTGAGGAGTATGTGGGATAGAAAAATCTAAAATGATTCCTTTGTTTTTACACCATTGTTTAAAATGTATATTCGAATATTCACCACCATTATCACATCGGATTTTGGATACTTTCATATTATGGTATGCTTCAACTTCTTGTACAAATTGTTTTAAATATTCTGTAGCTTCATTTTTGGTTTTTAACAGATAAACACGGCAATAATGTGTAAAATCATCCAGTACTGTTAAAAAATATTTTTTTCGATCCCATGTTACTGGTTCAATTGGACCACATATATCTGAATGGATTATTTCCAATGGTCTGTTTGCTCTATTCCTTATTGTGTTAAAAGGCAGTCGTGTCTGTTTTGCTTGAAGACAAGTTTCGCAAATTTCATTCGATTGATCAATTTCTAATTTATTAAGTGTTATACCTGTCGATAAATCAATCAGTTTTGCCATATTTTTATATCCAAGATGTCCTAGTTTTCGATGCCATTCGATAATTTTATCTTTCTTTTCTGTTAAATTCGCTTCATCTTGATTTAAATTAACAATGTATAAACCATTTTCTGTTTTTGTACCTTCTAATATTTTTACTTCGTTTTTAGTTATGATGACTTTTTCTTTTGTAAAATGAACCTCGCCATTATTTTCTGTTATTGCACTGACAGATAACAGATTTCTTCTTAGATCTGGTATATAAAGCACATCATTCAATATGCATTTATCTGTTTGGATAGTACCTTTTCCATTTGCTGTCATCCTTTGGTCTTTCTTCGCAACCTGAATGCTAGATTCTGTTTCATTTAATTTTGTGAATAAATCTTGAGAATTTGCCATATGTGATGAACTACCAGAATCTACAACAAAACCGACTTTATTCGTATACGTACCTTCTGTAAGAAATGATACTCTGTTTTCATTTGGTTTTGTTTTCTTTCTGAAATAACAATCACTTTCTAAGTGATTTGATTTTTTACATATATTACACCATTTAGAGCAGTGGTTCCCAACCTTTTATGGGGCATCGCCCCTTTGTGGAAGATGACTCACACCTGTCGCCCCCTTTTCTTAGTACTACTGTTTACCTAATGTAATTTTAAGTAACAGGTCGTTATACAAATAATAGAGTATTTTATTCTTTTAAAAGATTTATTAATATTTACAACAAATAATTAGCCAAATCAGATGTGTCCAGAATTCTTCATCTCACTATACTTCATCTCATGAGTTGGTGTTCAACCATAAACATTGGGTATCTTGTAAGCCTGTTGAAGATAAATAGTTTCAGAGAGTTATTTTATATTACATAAAAAAAGTATATAAGCATTTGGGTTTGTGTATGTGTAGAAAAAATAGAAATAGAAATTTGCTTTAATGATTTTGATGAAATTTTAGTATGTTATTGTGCTTTTGATCCTCAAGAAAATTACACACCCATCATCTCTGTAAAAAATTACAGTTCAAAGTAATTCGTTATTTTTTTTATATATATATGTTGCGTCATTAAGTGCCTTAAACCAATTTAAAAATATTTATAGTCTTAAATTAATTTATTTACCTTTTCAATGGCTCCCTTGCGCTTGGTGGACTGCAGTCAAAGCCAGAATATCCGGCTGTATGTTCGTCAAGTGAAGGCGCAAGTCTCCTTTGGTGCAAACATCCAATTTATTCCTTTGTTTGGTAAGGAGCTGGACAACAGAACTGAATCCTTTTTCAACTAAATAGGTTGATGGAAATGAGATGAGGAGGGATTCAGCCTTTCCCCACAGTTGTGGATAAGTGTCCATAAGTTTTACCCAGGCTAACTCGTAACCGAACTGCTTGAAAACTATCTTTGCCTCACAGTCATATTTAAGGTCCAAAAACTCTGTCTGCAAAAGATTTTCAAGAGTGTCCACTGCTTCAAACGAAAATGGATCTAAAATCCAATCCGGAATTTGAAGATTGGTCATGTCTTCAAATCTTGATTTCATGTCACATTGTAACTTATCAAGGTGGTCCGTGAAAGTAAAGATTTGTTCATTTTGAAGGTGAAGAGATTCTGAGCATTTTTTTAGGGAAGGAAACTGACTCAGTTCGTTACGACCAATATTAACTTTGTAAATTTCAAACTTGGCAATGAATGAACTTATAATGCCTTTGGCTTTAATGAGATTCATCTTATTTCCTTGAAGCTTAAAATTAACTTCATTGAGTTTTTCGAAAATGTCAGTAAGGTATGCAATTTCAAATTTGTGATGTCTCAAAGTTTGACTTAATCCAGGATCACATGAGTCGAGAAACTCCGTTACTGTTTCAAACAATTCAAGGAAACGGCGCAAACAGTTTCCTTTGGAAAGCCACCTCACGGCCGTATGAAGAAGTAATCGCTCAAACGATTCGTCATTTTCATGGCAAAGTTGTCGGAACAGACGGTCATTTAGGGAATTAGCCTTTATCTTATTTACCCCATTAATGACAAGTTGTAGGGTTTCATGCAGAATACCACTTAATTTTTTCGCCGCTAAGTGTTGGCGATGGATGACGCAGTGTATGGTGATGACGTCTGGAACTTCTTTCTTGAGGTGGGCTAGAAAACCAGCATGGCGACCTGTCATGGCAGGAGCACCGTCTGTAGCGCAGGCGCTTACGTTTGATAGCGGAATCTCTTTTTCCTCAAAATACTCTTTTACCACATTAAAAATCGATGACCCCTTCGCATCAGTAATCAAACTTCTTGCAAACACCATTTCCTCAGTAATTTCCTTCTGGTCATTAAAAAATCTCACATAGGCTAATAAAATGGCTTTGTTATCAATTACAGTTGCTTCATCTATCTGTAAAGCAAATTTACCTTTTTTGAGTATATTGGTAAGTTTGGATTCAACGTCTGTAGCCATTTCATCAATTCGCCTGGAAACAGTATTGTTGCTTAAAGGCACTGATTGACTTACCTCAGTGTTTTTCAATCTTTTTGATTTCGCGACCCCTTTACAAGTTGAAAAATTCTGGCGCCCCTCTTGTGTAAAGTATAGAAAGACAAAGATAATAAAATTTAATTAAAACACTACGTTCATTATTTTTTTCTATTTTGGTACATTTATCTATTATTACGACTCGTTGCGAAATTAAAATCGATAATGCCAAACATATCCTGGACACACTGTTTTCTTCATCGACAGGCGCTAGCTGCTAAGGTAGTACCTTCTGATTTAAATGATATGCTCAAGGAGGTAATAAAAATTGTGAATTCTATAAAAGGCAAAGCCTTGCAAACCCGGCTATTCAGAATCGTTTGTGAAGATATGGGCTCGCTTCATCAAAATCAAAAAGGAAAGGTATTAACAAGAGTTCTAGAACTGAGAGCTGAAGTGTTAATGTTCTTAAAAGATGCAAAATCTGAATATGCTAATCGCTTTTGTGACCCTATTTGGCTCTTTAAATTAGCATTTTTGGCAGATCTTTTTAGCCACGTTAATAATTTGAACAAAAACCTCCAAGGTCGAGTAGAAAATATTTTAACAGCTAAAGATAAAGTCAAAGCATTTAACGCAAAACTTCGTTTATACAATACATTTGAGTCTTTTCCATGTGTTCAATAGATTGTTGAAGATAACGCATCAGACCAAAGTCTTATAGTAAAAGCTCACATTCCTTGCACGATACAGAGCTTGCATAATTTACAAGAGAAACTTTTGACATACTTTCCAGACTTGCACTCTGAAGCTGACAATGGGCGTAGATGGATTTTAAACCCCTTTTTGGACAAGTCAATAGATCTGGCTGATTTCAACATCAATATCTTCTAGATTTACTTGCTGATGGCATGCTTAAAATGGCATTTTATTCGCAAAGTATTAACGTATTTTGGATGAAAAGAAAACAAGAATTTCCAGAGCTGGCAAGGGAAGCTCTAAAATTATTAGAGCCATTCGCCACTTCATACTTGTGCGAACTGATATTTTCTTCAATGGTAGACATTAAAACCAAAAACAGAAATAGACTGCAAGTAGAAAACGATTTGATTATTAATGTTTCAAAAATAGCACCACGACTTGAAAAATAAACAAGCCGATTCTTCTCACTAAAATTTTGTTTTTATTGTAGTGTTAGAAACTTTTTCTTTAATTCGGCGACCCCTCGAATAAGGCTTCGCGACCCCCCTAGGGGTCGCGACCCACAGATTGAAAAACACTGACTTATCTTATTACTAGAGCCCTTACCTAACATAATTTCAACAATTTTTTTTGCAGCAGGTAAAACCAGAGTTTCGCCAATCGTGTGAGGTTTACCACATTTAGCGATCAATAAGGATACCTCGTAAGAAGCAAGAAGACCTTTGTCAAGATCGGTTATTCGCTTTTTAAATAGTTCACTCACATTAGGACGTTTTTCTGCTTTAGCTTTGAGCTCTTGAAAATAACTGAGTTCTTTATTCATTTTATCATTGTGTACTCTTGATAAATGTTCTTTCATTCGTGAAGGCTTCATGGCTTCATTGCTGGTAAATGTTTTATCGCATAAAAGACAATATGGAAACTGCACATTTTTCGGCGACACAATAAAACCGTATTTTAAATACTCAGCTGAGTACTGACGACACTTTTTCTTAGATTCCATCGTGCGCGGATTTCTGCACTTCAAAACTACGTACAATCACTAAACACTAAAAAAACAGATACACACAATAACTAATTGTGCACAGGCTCTTTAGCTTCACTGGACTGAAGGGTTGTAGGGGTGGTTCGTGGTGCCGGTGGAGAGGGAAGTGGAGTGACCTTGCCAGCTAAAATCAACAATCACTGTAGAGTTACGCAACTCTCTCACACCCGCATATTTTATGCAGATTATAGTTTTTTCCTCATAACTAAATCAAAAACGAATTTATTTGTTTGTAAAACGCTACCGTGTATCCGCGATAGTAAAGATTCTACCCTTCACTAAAGTTATATTTTTTCTGCCTTTTAATACTCACCGCCCCCCTGTCGCCCCCCACAAATTTATCGCCCCCTTAGAACCCAAATCGCCCACTTGGGGGCGATCGCCCCCAGGTTGGGAACCACTGATTTAGAGTTTTTGCTAAAACAAGTTTTCGAAGAATGTCCAGGTTTACCACATGTGAAACAATTTTTATCTCCTTTATTCTTTTTACAATTCTGTGTGTTGTGAGTTTTAGTTTTACACTTATTACAGTATCTTTCAGTTGTTTGAAAAGCTATAGCACCTTCATTTTCTCTATTTTTCTCTCTTAATTCTTCTTGAATTAATCTTGAAGTTAGGTTTTCCAAATTTTTTTCAGTTGGACTCGTTGATTCCCAAGCAGTTCTAAAATATGTGTAATTTTCCGGTAGTGTACATAAGATTTTTGAAATTATCATGTTATCATCAACTTGTTGATTTAAGCTTTTTAAATTATGAGCAATATTTTTAATTTTACTAATATGTAAATTCATGTATGTTCCTTTTTCGTAGGAAAGACTGTAGAATTTTTGTAGCAATGTACATTTCTGATCTGATGACGATTTTTCGTATAAATTTTTTATTTTATCGAACATCGCTTTAGATGTGGAACAATCAATAATGTGCATTAGTAGTTTTTTATCGATCGTTGTTACTATTAGTTTTTGTGCTTTTGCATCCATTTTACTCCATTTTGATTTTTGAGCTTCAGTAGTGAGATCAGAATACAGTGAATCACCATTAACTATTTCATATAATTCTTCTGCTTTAAAGGATACAGTTATTTGAAATTTCCAAATTTGATATGATGTCTCATCAACTAATTTTTCTATTTTTGTCGCTTCGTCCATGTTTGAAGACGCCATTTTTATTTTAAGATAGACTCAAGTTTTAAGTTTTTACTTTTAATAATAATTTTACTGCCAGAATATTCCTGGGCCCATAACCTGATCGGATGAGGATTTTACGTCTATCTTGTTTTTAAATAAAATATTTTACTGTGTTTTTATATAATATATTTTAAACTTTCAACAACTGAACAACTAATTACTCTGTTAACTTTTTAACTGAACTTCTCACCTTATTCTCTTCTTCTACTATTTCTAAAACATTCTAAACTACTGTCAGTTTCTGTATAACCTAGAAATTATGGCTGCTGACCACATAAGTCAAAGTCTTGACATAGATCTAAGCAAAAAATGTTTTATAAGTTTTTTTTGAATACTTTTTGAGTTATTCGTGACTGAAAACTTGCCATTTTCATTGAAAAACGTCATTTTTTCGGACGGTTTTTTGCAAATAATTTAAAACTATGCATCTAATGATAAAAATGTAAGGCATAATTGTTTCTGATGGGTTCCGAATCCAAATGGCAAAAAAACGGAATACTTATAGATTCGTTAGGTATGTATGTCCGTCCGTATGTCACAGCCACTTTTTTCCGAAATTTTAAAAACTATACTGTTGAAACTTGGTAGGTAGATGAATTTTGTGAACCGCTTTAAGATTTTACACAAAAATAGAAAACAAAAATTTTGGGTGATCCCGATACGAACTAAATCTCAAAAAAAATTCTTCATTAAACCCATACATGGATAGGTCTTCAAAAATGATATTTAGGTTTCAATTATCATTTTTTTCTAAACTGAATAGTTTGCGCCAGAGACTCTTTCAAAGTGGTAAAATATTTGTCCCCCCTGTAACTTCTGGAATAAGAGAATTATAAATTTAAAAAAAAATCTATGATGTACATTACCATGTAAACTTACAGAAAACTGGTTTGAATGAGATCTAATAAGTAGTTTTTTTAAAATATCGATCTAAGTTACAAAGAACTACAAGAACTGTTATACTGTTACTTGCTGCTACGCTACCCTTCATGGGCATTTTTTGAGAATGCTCAAATCGGTGCATTCAACTTGAAAAAACACAAAAATAATCGATTTTTCGGGTATAACACACTTTTTGTATTGCTTGAAAAGACCATTAAAATAATCACTATTAAATGTTGATTTCATTTAAAATAAGCGAGATATAGTGCAAAAAAGATTGAACGCTCGTTGAAAAAATGACTCTTGGCATTGAAATTTTATTTTAACCACTTGTTCCATAATATATTTACTATTATAAATGGTATTTTAAATAAAACTTACTCTTAACTATATAACAACCAGGACAACAATAACAAGGATTCCACCACACTTGTTTTTCGCCTTCGCACAACGGAATATTACATTGCATTGGACAATCTTTTTTTGTGAGTTTCTTACAGTTTTCAGTAGCGCCAATTTCGATAAAGAAATATAAAACTATTGCAATTACCACTAAGAAACGCATTTTTTATACTTAAATGATTTGTTAACTGTGTGATTTATACTTTAAACTAAATACTTCTTGTGTTTGTGTCTTATCTTATATTTATATGATGTAGAATATATTTTGTTTACATATTTAATGAAATGGGAAAATGTGAAATACCGAAATTAAAATTATGCGTTATCACGGCTGAGAAAGTACAGCTATAATATAAAAATGCATTATAATACATAATTCATTCTCTCGTACACACATGCTCAAAATCTAGGATTATTAAAGATTTTTAATATTTTTTATTTATTTTACAGATTAAGCTATGTTGGAGAGTGTAACACAATTCAATGTAAATATAGATACTAATAAAATTGATCCGCAAAGAATGTTCCTATAAACAATGTTTTTTCAACGAAATATAAAATAAAAAAAAATATATGATAAGAAATTATTTTGATAATTTACAATTTTAGTCGAGATTTCATTCGTTGTTTATCAATTGTTTTCTTGCAAATTATTTTAACATGCCTCTACGTCATTTGGATGAAAACTAAATAATGCTGATTGAGGCAGGAATACGCGAAATTGATGTGACAAACTCTATCTTTAGAAACCTCGTTATCTCACGACTCTGAAGTCTGGACTCTTTATAGTGAAACGGGATGCGTTCGGGAAAGAAGTTTGGGACGATGAAGGATGACAAAACCTCATACGGACCAATATGTTAAGTTAGAAGCGCGAAGAAATCGCACAGTGACGGCACGGCAGTTAATTAATCATCTCCGTGGAGCTTATAAGCTGCGTCCACACCGAGTCGACACTGTCGATCGACTTTGTCTATCGACATTGTCGATCAACAAGCGACAAATTCTGCATCTGTCCACACCAGAGTCGACACAAAAGTTTGTCGATCAGTGGAAATCAACGTCCGACGAAGATGACGTTATAGTTGCTTGTGCCGCGTATATTATTATCGCGACTAAAAAAAGAAAAATTGCACGAAAGAAAAGATTTTGGGTTCGACCAAATCTTCAAAGTAGAACTAGATACAACGCTAGTAATTTAATAGACGATTTAAAAAAAGATGACGTTAACATACGTTTTACAATCCCATAGATTTGTTTTTAGTTTGTATGCCTCAATAAAGGCTATGACTTTAGCTTGTTCCCATTCCATTTCTCCAACGAAAACACACGGCTACGATGTCAACAATGCAATGGGTCACTGAGTACTACTACTACTTTAACACTTTGTCGAATGTCGAACGTCGAAAACACGTCCACACACAAAAGTCGATCGACTGCTCTTTGATGTTTACCGACAAGCGATGGAAAACAAATCGACATGTCGATCGATTAATTTTGTCGATCGACGCCGTCGATTGCAACGTACACACCAAGTCGACAACGTCGATAGACAAAGTCGATCGACAGTGTCGACTCGGTGTGGTTGCAGCTTTTATATTGTAACTGTTTCCAGACATACCATCTACAGAAGATTTAGAGAAGGTAATTTAGTTAGTCGAAAACCTTAGAGATCCCAATCTTTAAATCGAGGGAATCGCGCCAGTCGTCTACGTTGGGTACAAGAACATGTGATATGGGAGCAAAATCAATGAAAAACCATTCTTTTTACCGATGAATCATGGTTTAGTTGTATCCTGATTCTCAAAGGATACGCGTATGGAGAGAACCTGGCGCAAGAAATCAAAAGCAACATACACAAGAGGTTCACAGCTACAGAGGAGGCACAATTATGGTATGGACAGGAATTGCGCTTGGCAGTAGAACAGAGCTCGTTCTGTTGGATCGTTTTTTTTATCCATAGATCGCTAAGTGACAAATGAAACCTGAAACCTGAAATTGTGCCATAAGCGCAAAAACATTGGTCCTGATTTTATCTTGATGCATGTCAATGCTACTCCACATACATCCAGAGTAACAAGAAATATCTAGGAAGAGTAGAATATTCCAGTTTTGTCCTGGCCAGCACAAACGCCCGATCTAAATACTATTAAGCATACGTGGGATATGCTTTAGAGAATATTTTTTCAAGCCCAGAATCAATTTCAAAATCGTAATTAGCTGTTTCAAGCTATTCAAGAGTGCTGGATGGCAATTCCCCAAGAAGATTCCTCAGTATAGAACGACACTTTAGAGCCATTCTAAATGCAAGAGAAGGCCAAATTTTTTAAAAAAAATATTTTTTTCTTTGTTTTATTGTCAATTTAAAAAAAAAAGATTTAATAAATTATCGTTATTTGCATACATTTTAAATTCTTATTTTTATGAAAATGAGTCATTTTGATATATTCGTTTATTTACCTCGTTCCACTTATCAGGCTTACACAAGTTATTCAATGAACTGCTTTTGAACCATTTTGTAAATAAAGTTTTTAAATGCTCCTAGATTTTGAGCATCAATATATTTATAGTGTTCTTATTGAAGCATATTAAATATATGACCAAATTTTTAAAGATGCTATAAATTTTTGTTTTTTTTTTATTACATTTTTGAAAATATCAAGAATATTTAACTATTTTTATGGCGGCTGAATCGTAAAGAGCGGTTGACTCACTGAAACGTATAAACTACAAATAATTGAAAGAACGATTATACGAGCCGAACAAACCACGAGTTATACCAATAGATACATTAAGATTTTACTTTAGTTAAAAACAAAATAGTCTTTTCCTTTTTAGTGATTCCCAGAATGTCACATCTGTTTTTTTGACTGACAATTTTTTTTAGGTAATTGGAAAATTTCATAATAATAATGCCTTTTATTATATAATGTTTAATAATGCAAGAAAACAGTTTCCAAAAAAAGATCAATTGTGAAAAACGTTTGACGAAGGCAGTTAGTTATAAGATTATATTAAAAACAAAGGATTTTCTTAAACATAATATTTTTTGGTCCTCCGTCCAGAAACAATACTATTAATTACTTCAAAATCGTCCGGAAATGACATTTTCCGGCCTAGGCCGGCAAAGTAGCTTTTAGATTATCTAAAGAGATGGCGCTATGAGTTTAAATTTTAAGTCATCAAAAATACATAATGAATAATACATTTTTTAATTAAATTTATTTAAAAACAGCGTATAATATACTAAACTTACCTATAACTTTTTCTAAAGGTAAGCAGGATTCTAATTTACATTTAATTTCTCTCACAACTTGTATTATAAAATTTGACATTTATGTCAATTTACAACTACTTATCATTCGATTATGAAAATAGTTCATTGTCTGTGCTATTTTTATATAAAATTATTAGATATTAATGTTAATATTTTCAATATAACAATTTTTACTGTGCTGCTTAATAGCACAGTATTTGTATGTATAAAAATTAAGGATCTTGAAATCGATTATTAGAAAATCATTCCTTATTACTAATTCTTTTAATCGTGCAATAGATGTCAATAAACATCTAATCTTGTATGTCACAAAGTAAAAAGTTTTTGAACTTGTTGTGTTTGCAACATATGTTAATTAAAACACTAATAACTGCTAAACACGTATATTAAGTATCAAACAAGTTATTATAGAACTATAATATTAACATCCAATGTGGCGCTTATATCTACCCGAAGATCACGTCATACCAGCTGACAGTCTGTCGGCTGTCTTCTAGTCACTGGTCTTACTTTAGGTAGCACAAGCGGTCAACTCTTAAATATAACAGAACTTTTGAAAATATTAAAAATTAGTCGGACCAAAAAATAGTGTGTGTTATACGTCAGGAAAATGTTTTGCAAGTGCTCGTATTGTTTCGCCTCGGTGCTACGCACCTCGGCTACACAACTATACTCGCTCTTGCAAAATGTCATTTTCCGTCCTTGTGTCACAAATAACTATTAATTATCTTAAAAATAAGACCACAACTATATTTGTATATTTTATCATTTTGAGATAATATGAAATTAGGACTTTTTTTTTAATAGTGATAGTAAGTTGCGGTTGGTTTTAAATGATCTATAATATTACCTAGATCACAAATCGTTTTGAATTTTGAAAATTCTTAATAAAAAACCGAGATACAGTGATGTTTCTCCAAAAAACAAAACACGATCAACTTTTTTAAATATTGAGAAAGCGATTTGCGGTTTGTTTAAGATGATAGATTTCTTCAGATCTTTGATTTTCATTTATTTATTTTGAATTTTAAACATTTTATTTTTTTAAACATTATTGTTTTTAATATTTTCGTCTTTCTTACATTTTTAATAATTTCACATTTGTTGAATTTTTTAAACAACTTTCTGATATGAATGTTTTAAATACATTTAATTTTAATTTTTAGGCTTTTTATTTTTTTACAAATTTTAATATTTTTTTAAAATCTGTAATTATTTAAATTTTAAACACGGTTAATCCGGGGATGGTAAATTGCGAATTTAATCTTTTCGGTACAGGTAAACTGCGAAGGGTCAAAACTGGTGGTTAAAATTTTGATAGGTAAATTGCGGAGATCTTAGCCAGGTACAGAGGGGGTGTACTTCTCGGTAATTGTTTATATTTAAAATGCAATTAGGATAAAAGAGGTATATTTCAGTTTTGTTGACGACAATTATTGATTGATAAAGTTACCAGTACAGTTTTAGTTTTAGCTGTTAATAGTGTAATAGATATATCTAAAATAAAATGTGGAAAATTTCGAATTTATTACAAGTGGACGTGGAAATATTCTAATACTTTACAGTGGATATACTTTTACAAAAAAATATGTTTTAAAAAACTCTGGTGAAACCATTTGGAGATGTACAAATAAAAATTGCAACGCTAAATTATATACAATTTGCGAAAATTCCATTATTAGCCGGAAGGAGACTCAACACAGCCATGAAGGTAACAGTGACGAGACAAACAGCAGGAAAAAAATTAGCAATAGTGCCAAACGAAAAGCTTCCACTGATATTTCAGAGCGACCTTCCAAAATAATTCATTCCGTTTTAAAGGAAAACGTCGGTGATTTGGAAAATATGACCACATCAGGTATGTCCCTTATCAGGAAAAAAATATACAATGGCCGGCGTAAGCTTCAGCCTAAGCTACCAAAGTCGTTAGAGGAAGTTTTCCAGGTTTTAAAGACATCAAATTTGAAAACTATTAAATCTGAAAATTTTATGCCAATTTGTGATGAACAGACAAATATTGTTGTGTTTTCGTGTGCTACAAACTTGCGGTATTTGTGTGAATGTCAAAAAATTTATGTAGATGGAACCTTTCAATATTGCACAAAATGTTTTTGTCAGTTATGCACAATTCATGTGATTAACAACGGAATTATTTACCTATCGCGTTTTGCTTGTTGCCCGATAAAACAACGGCTTCTTATAGCACTTTATTTAGACACTTGCAAAGTACATGCCTTCAGTTGAATTGTGTTTTCAACCCAAAAATCGTGGTTGCAGATTTTGAGCAGGCTATTCATAATGCAATAGGTACTGTTTGGCATAGTTCACAAATAACTGGATGTCTGTTTCACTTAGGCCAAGCTTGGTTCAGAAAAATCCAAAATTTAGGTCTCAAAAATGAATATAGTGATCCAAATAGTGAAGTAGGCAGGTGGTTACGACATTTATTTGGTATGGTTTACTTAGATCCTATTGAAGTTTCAGATTGGTTTGTATTTGACTTTGTAGAATACCAACCAAATACAAAAGCTATAACCTGTATGGCGGACTATTTAGTAGAAAACTACTAATCTGAAGAAGCTAAATTTCCGCCTTTCTTATGGGCCTCAAGCAGTCATTCTAAAGAAAATACCACAAATGCTTGCGAGAGTTTTCACTCCAAGTTTAACAAATATTTTTATATTTCACATCCATCTTTATTTAATTTTATTGATGTATTAATACAATTTCAAACTGAGACCTATATCAAAATGAATAAATAGTACCTACAACACTTCCTAAAAATATACAAAGCAAAGCTGTTCGAACAAAACACGAATTGTTGAAATTATATAGAGACAAATATAAAAGTGGCGAAATATCACGAATAAATTTTGTAAAATGCGTTTCATACATTGGAAAAACTCATGTGCCATGATGAATGAAAAAATATTTTTGTTATATTTTATATATTTTAGAAAAATTGTAGAATGTAAATATTGTAGTGTATAAATAAAATTATTTGATTTTTATTACATGAAACGACTTTTATTTAACTACCTGAACATCAGGTACCCACCTTTTTCTTTCTTCGCAGTTAACCTCTCAACTGGAGAGCGGTATCTTCGCAGTTTATTTGTACCACAGCCCTACTTCACTAAAGTAAAGTACGGCTGTGCTTGTACCTTTTTTGACTATCAATTATTTTAATGGGTTCTCTGCGCAGTTTACCTTCCACCGGTTAATCTTTGGTTTAACTTTATTTTTTATTTATTTTCACTTTTTTCAAAACTTTAACAATTTTCTGTGATATTCTTTTATTACACTTTTATTTTAATTAAAGATTACTATATTTTGTCACAAAAAAAAAAATTCAAAGTAAGTAAACACGATGTTAATTTTTTTGTATCAATTATTTATCAATCCTATTCAAGATAGTTATTTAAAATATTTTAACATTAGAATAACTTATATTTAATGAATTATTGTATCAAATGCTGTAACAAAAATAAACCTCACAAACTTATTAGGTAGAACTCTGAACCCTATACCTAAGAACTTTAAAACCTAAACCTAGAACCAGTAGGTTGCGCTAAATTGAGCCAAAATTTTAATCAAAAGATTGCTCTCTGCATTAATAACAACTCATTAGTGTAGGTATATTTTTTTTATTATATAACTCACTACCAAAAAATTCGGAAATATGAGCAAAATTCAGACGAGATATAAAGACATAAAAAAACTGACTTACTTTTTACATCATAGCAACCAGGACAACAATGACAAGGATCTTGTCTCAGTATCTGATCTATACCGCATTTTGGAACTCCACATTGAAGCAAAGAACAATCATCTTTTTTGCAATCATCAGCCAAAATTACTGATGAGAAATACAAAATTATTGCAATAATAACTAAAAACTTCATTTTGCTTGATACTTTGATGTGTTAAGAAGTGATATCTTTTTACTATTTTTATTGCGCTTGTATCACATATTTATATAAAACACCTAATTATGTGCATATATCTTAAAAATAATTACTGATTCTATCCATTATGTTATAATAGATGCTATTTTTAAAAGTAATTATATGAATATTAAAGTTACGTAATATTTTAATTTCTACATCGAATTATAATGTGTTCTTACGTAAAACGTATCTAAAAATATGTTTTATTTATAACATTACAAAACTGTTTAAAATCTTAACGAATAAACAAAGGTCCTACAAAAATGTTAAAAATCCAAAAAGATTGTTGGAAATAGTGAAAACAAAACGTTGAAACTGGTGAAAGTTATTAATTATCTGGAAAAATTGTTAAAAATGTTTTTTTTTTTTAATTTGAAAACAGCTGAACTCGACAGATATCTGTCGATACTTCCAAGAGGAGGAGGAAACCGCATTTCATGTCCTGTATGCGAATGTGACGCCCTTGCAAGGACACGGTATCCAGTACTGGAACCACCTGCTCCAACTTACGTATAGAGGCCACTGTCAAGGCTATTAAGTCTCACTACAAGGGCAGGGCTAGACAAGGTGCTCTAATCGTATCCAAGAGATGATGGGTGTTGACAATATTCTGTAAAGGTCGCAGTGAACAGGCCAACAATGAATATCTATCTATCTACTTGGCACTCGTATACTAGTCTGAAGATTAACTTATGGTTCTTAAAGGCCTTAATAACCGCCTGACGGCCTGACTATCTGTACATATATCGATCCTCTTAGACATTGCAAAATTACGTATACCTGAACCTGGAACATAGAGGTGTGTATTTCTAAAGAAACAAAAACTTTCACATTCTCATCACTGTTGCTCTTTCCTTCTTCTGAACCCTCTTTAGTCTTAGACCAGCCTGTGAACTAGGTGTTACCTATATCTACCTGGAATGTTTGTTTAGGCAAGTATGTGAAAACCATCGGGACTGATTTCACCTATCAGATACCTTCTATAAATTTCTGCTTACTTTTTTTGTATCCTAATCTATCAAAAATGTTGATCAGATTTTCTTGCAGACTGTAATGGCCCATTGTTGCTTTAACCTTTCAAATAATATAACTAGGAGTAAGGTCCCATTAAACTTTTACTGCTTGTTGGTGAAGTGCCTCTCAGCGCTACTTTTATGCTAAGGTAAGCAAGTTTTTGAACATTACTGAGCTAACTGTTGACATTTCTTTGTTGAATCTGAAACTAATATACCAAAGACGCATATGTAACTGTTGGTTTAATCACCATACTAAATATCCAATTTAGCACGTTTTGCATGTTTATACCATAAATTATTTCTAAATTTCTCTTTTTTGGTAAATATCTTAACTTAAGAGTTTAAAGAGTTTACGTTAAGCACTATAGTTAAGGTAATATTTTGGCTTACAAGATACGATAAAATTTTAGTATGTAGTATTTCGCATTGAAGTAGAATTTTACGTGGTAAATGTTTTAGATGCTGCACCAGGTATATAATTTGGAGGTACACAAGTACCATCATCTAGAACTTTGACAACATTCTTTAAATTTTATTACTTATTTTATTTTGCTATACTAAACAAACTAATAGAAACAAAGATTACTTTAATACATTTTGGTACATATTAGTAGCATTAAAAGGATTCGACTATTTTTAAAACCAACTCCGATTTGGATACTGGTGGTGCAGTAAAAAAACTTACAAGATAAGACTTTAAGTACTGCATTTTCTGTGCTTAATTAAAGTCTATTAGAATGGAAAATACTATAGATATGGGTAAATAAAACTGCGATAATTTTTTTTATTTATTTAAATATAGGTATTAAAAAGTAAATAGGCTTGCAAACTGGGCAACATTTACCAGATAAGTTCCAGTTTTCTGATTAAATCTTAAGCATTATCAAAAGAACAATCAGGTTTTGGGTGAATAGGGTTCACAACGTGAGCAGCATTCTCCAGGTGGTGTTACAAGATGTTCTCCATTTTTGCAAATCGGCATTTGGCATACAACAGTGGAACAATCAAGTTTTGAAGATTTAGGTACACAACGTGCACAACATTCTCCAGGTGGTGTAACTAAATGGGTTCCAATTGGACATGTAACCATTATACAGCGAACAGTAGAACAGTCAGGGCCTGTGTGTAGGGGTTCACAATGTGGACAACACTCTCCAGGTTGTGTAACAGGATACGTTCCAGATTCACAATAAGGTTTTAAGCAATTAACAGCAAAACAATCGGGTTCTGGATTAATAGGTTCACAACGTGGGCAGCATTCATCAGGTGGTGTTACAAGATAAGTTCCAGCTTTACAATCAGGTTCTAAGCAATGAACAGCAGAGCAATCGGGTTCTGGGTTAATAGGTTCACAACGTGGGCAACATTCATCAGGTGGTGTTACAACATAAGTTCCAGCTTTACAATCAGGTTTTAAGCATTGCACAGCAGAACAATCAGGTTCTGGGTTAATAGGTTCACAACGTGGGCAGCATTCACCAGATGGTGTTACAGGATAAGTTCCAACTTTACAATCAGGTTCTAAGCAATGAACAGCAGAGCAATCGGGTTCTGGGTTAATAGGTTCACAACGTGGGCAGCATTCACCAGATGGTGTCACAGGATAAGTTCCAACTTTACAATCAGGTTCTAAGCAATGAACAGCAGAGCAATCGGGTTCTGGGTTAATAGGTTCACAACGTGGGCAGCATTCATCAGGTGGTGTTACAAGATAAGTTCCAGCTTTACAATCAAGTTTTAAGCATTGCACAGCAGAACAATCAGGTCCTGAGTAAATAGGTTCACAACGTGGGCAGCATTGACCAGGTTGTGTCACAAGATAAGTTCCAGCTTTACAATCAGGTTTTAAGCAATGAACAGCAGAACAATCGCGTTCTGGGTTAATAGGTTCACAACCTGGGCAGCATTCACCAGGTGGAGTTACAAGATGTTCTATATTTTTGCAAATCGGAATTTCGCATAAAACAGTAGAGCAATCAATACCTGATTCACAATGTGGACAACATTCTCCAGGTGGTGTTACTAGATAAACTCCAGTTGGACAAGTAGGTATTATACAGCGAACGTTAGAACAATCTGGGCCTGTGTAAAGAGGTTCACAATGTGGACAACATTCTCCAGGTGGTGTTACAAGATGTTCTCCATTTTTGCAAATCGGTATTTCGCATGAAACAATAGAACAATCAATATCTGATTCACAACGTGGACAACATTCTCCAGATGGTGTTACTAGACGGATACCAGTTGGACAAGTAGGTATTATACAGTGAATGTTAAAACAATCTGTTCCTGTGTAAAATGGTTCACAATGTGGACAACATTCTCCGGGTGTTGCTACCAAATGTTCTCCATTTTTGCAAATTTGCATTTTGCATCGAAGAGTAGAACAATTAATACCTGATTCACAACGTGGACAACATTCTCCAGGTGGTGTTACTAGACGGATACCAGTTGGACAAGTAGGTATTATACAGCGAACGTTAGAACAATCTGTTCCTGTGTAAAGAGGTTCACAATGTGGACAACATTCGCCAGATGGTGTTACAAGATGTTCTTCATTTTTGCAAATCGGCATTTTGCATAGAGCAGTAGAACAATCAATACCTGATTCACAGTGTGGACAACAATCTCCAGGTGGTGTTACTAGATAGATTCCAGTTGGACAAGTAGGTATTATACAGCGAACATTAAAACAATCGGGACCGTTGTAAAATGGTTTACAATCTGGACAACATTCTCCAGCTGGTGTTACAAGATGTTCTCCATTTTTGCAATTTGGCATTTCGCATACATCAGTAGAACAATCAATACCTGATTCACAACTTGGACAACATTCTCCAGGTGGTGTTACTAGATAAATTCCAGTTGGACAAGTAGGTATTATGCAGCGAACGTTAGAACAATTTGGCCCAGTATAAAGTGGTTCACACTGTGGACAACATTCTCCAGGGGGTGTTACAAGATGTTCTCTATTTTTGCAAATCGGCATTTTGCATTGAACAGTAGAACAATCAATACCTGTTTCACAACCTGGGCAACATTCTTCAGGTGGTGTTACTAGATGAATTCCATTTGGACAATTGGGCAATATACAGCGAACAGTAGAACAATCTGGACCTGTAACGACAGGTTTACAACGTGGACAACATTCTCCAAGTGGTGTCACAAGATGTTGTCCATTTACACAAGTCGGCATTTCGCATGGAACAGCAGAACAATCAATACCTGATTCACAACGTGGACAACATTCTCCAGGTGGTGTTACTAGATGGATTCCATTTGGACAATTAGGCAATATACAGCGAATAGTAGAACAAACTGGACCTGTAATGGAAGGTTTACAACGTGGACAACATTCTTCAGGTAGTGTTACAAGATGTTGTCCATTTTTGCAAATAGGGATTTCGCATAGAGCGGTAGAACAATGAATACCTGATTCACAACGTGGACAACATTCTCCAGGTGGTGTTACTAGATTGATTCCGTTCGGACAATTAGGCAATATACAGCGAACAGTAGAACAATCTGGGCCTGTGACAGAAGGTTTACAACGCGGACAACATTTTCCAGGTAGTGTCACAAGATGTTGTCCATTTTTGCAAGTCGGTATTTCGCATTGAACAGTAGAACATTCAATACCTGATTCACAACGTGGACAACATTCTCCAGGAGGCGTTACTAGATAGATTCCAATTGGACAAGTAGGTATTATACAGCGAACGTTAGAACAATCTGGGCCGATGTAAAGTGGTTCACAATGTGAACAACATTCTCCAGGTGATGTTACAAGATGTTCTCCATCTTTGCAAATCGGAATTTCGCATAGAGCATTAGAACAATCAATACCTAATTCACATTCTGGACAACATTCTCCAGGTGGTGTTACTTGATGGATTCCATTTGGACAATTCGGCAATATACAGCGAACAGTAGAACAATCTGGGTTTGTGACAGAAGGTTTACAACGAGGACAACATTCTCCAGGTGGTGATACAAGATTTTGTCCATTTTTGCAAGTCGGCATTTCGCATAGAGCAGTAGAACAATCAATACCTGATTCACAACGTGGACAACATTCTCTAGGTGGTGTTACTAGATGAATTCCATTTGGACAATTGGGCAATATACAGTGAACGGTAGAACAATCTGGGCCTGTGACAGCAGGTTCACAACGTAGACAACATTCTCCAGGTAGTGTCACAAGATGTTGTCCATTTTCGCAAGTCGGCATTTCGCATAGAACAGTAGTACAATCAATACCTGATTCACAACGTGGACAACATTCTCCAGGTCTTGTTACTAAATAGATTCCATTTGGACAAGTAGGTATTATACAGCGAACGTTAGAACAATCTGGGCCTGTGTAAAGAGGTTCACAATGTGGACAACATTCTCCAGGTGGTGTTACAAGATGTTCTCTATTTTTGCAAATCGGCATTTTACATAAAACATCAGAACAATCAATACCTGATTCACAACGTGGACAACATTCTCCAGGTAGTGTTACTAGATGGATTCCAGTTGGACAAGTGGGTAATATACAGCGAACAGCAGAACAATCTTTGGTTGTGTATATTGGTTCACAACGTGGACAACATTCTTCAGGTTGTGTTACAAGATATTCTCCATTTTTGCAAATCGGTAGTTCGCATAGAACAGTAGAACAATCAATACCTGATTCACAACGTGGACAACATTCTCCAGTTGGTGTTACTAGGTGGATTGCAGTTGGACAAGTAGGTATTATACAGCGAATTTTAGAACAATCTGGGCCTGTGTAAAGAGGTTTACAGTATGGACAACATTCTCCCGGTGGTGTGACAAGATTTTCTCCATTTTTGCAAATCGGTATTCCACATAGAACAGTAGAACAATCAATACCTGGATAAATAGGTTTACAGCGTGGACAACATTCTCCAGCTGGTTTAACTAGATAGGTGTCAGCTGGACAAGTAGGTAATATACAACGAACTTTAGAACAGTCGGTGTCTATATTAAGAGGTTCACAACGTGGACAACATGCTCCTGGGGGTGTCACAAGATGTTCTTCCGTTTTGCAAATCGGAATTTCGCATTGAACAGTAGAACAATCAATACCTAGATATACAGTTTCGCAGCGTGGGCAACATTCTCCAGGTGGTGTAACTAGATGAGTTCCAATTAGACAAGTTGGCAATATACAGCGAACAGTAGAACAATCGGTATCTGGGTTAAGAGGTTCACAATGTGGACAGCATTCTTCAGGAGGTGTTACAAGATGTGAATCATATTCGCAAAACGGCATCGCGCATAATACAGAAGAACAATCAATTCCTGGATAAATAGGTTCACAACGTGGACAACATTCTTCTGGTGGTGTAACTAGATATGTTCCATTTGGACAGGTAGGCATTATACAGCGAACAGTTGAACAATCAGTATCAGGATTAAGAGGTTCACAATGTGGACAGCATTCTCCAGGTGTTGTTACAAGATATTCTTCATTTTTGCAAAACAGCATTTTGCATCGAACAGCAGAACAATCAGGTGCTGGGTATATATATTTACAACGTGGGCAGCATTCTCCAGGTGGTGTAACTGGATGGGTTCCAATTGGACAAGTAGGCTCTATACAGCGAACAGTAGAACAATCGGGGACTATGGGAAGACGTTTACAATGTGGACAACATTCTCCTGGTGGTGTTACAAGATATGTTCCATTTTCGCACATTGGAATCGCGCATATAACAATAGAACAATTAATATCTGAATGTATAGGTACACAACGTGAACAACATTCTCCAGGTGGTGTAACTAGATGAGTTCCAGTTGGACAAGTAGGTAGTATACAATGGACAGAAGAGCAATCGGTGTCTGACTTAAGAGGTTCACAACGTTCACAACATTCATTAGGTGGTTTAACTGGATGAGTTCCAATTGCACAAGTAGGTTTTATACAACGAATTCCAGAACAACCAGTACTCGGGTATACAGGTTCACAGTGTGAACAACATTCACCAGGTGGTCTAACAAGATGAAATCCAATTTTACAAACGGGTATTTCGCATTGAACATCAGAGCAATTATTACCAGGATAAAAGGGAACACAAATTGTACAGCATTCACCAGGTGGTGTAACAAGATGTGTTCCATCTGTACATTCTGGTAAAAAACAATCAACCAAAGTACAATCTTTAATTGGTACACAAATAGGACAACATTCACCTGTTGGTGTTCTTAGTTCTTCCCCAGATCTGCAAATTGGAAGCACACATGGAAATGCACAATCCTTTGGTCTACAGCTTGGACAACATTCATCAGGTTCGATACTAATTACATCTTGCCAAGGGCAACAATCTGGTATAGAACAAGATTCATTTTCGCAGCGTTTAGGAACACATTGAGAACAACAAAAGCATGGAACTTCTTTTAAAACCTCATCCGGTGTACATACAGGTGTTATACATTCTACATACATACATAAATCTGGAGTTTGGCAATTTTCTGGCACACATTCTGGACAACACTTTCCAGGTAACGTTTTAGGAACTTCACCGTATGGACAAAATGGTTGTTTACACTCTTTCGGATTACATTCTCTATTAATTAAATGATGTTGTTTGTATTCAAAACAGATAGAACACGAAATTTGTATTAATATTAATATTAACGACACATTAACAAACATATTCGTTGTAATGTTCGTAAAGAAGTGTTGAATACTGATTAATTTTTTGGTTTTACAGTAATTTATAATGCTATTTTTTTTAAATAGGTAATTTCTATTTATCTAGAATGATATGTTGGGAAAAAAATAGTCCGAGTAGAATTAAACGTTATTTAATATCCTATTAATATCTTTCGTAAAATAACATTTTAGAAATATATTTCTACAAATACAATACAAGTAAAACGTTTAATGCAGGCTTTGATGCGTTACTTTAAATTACTTTTAGAGCCATAGAAACCTAAGTTGGCCAAAGTGTGCAATAAAACATGGAGATTCTACAAGTAGGTATACAGGTGAAATGACCGAACATTTTGCAAATATATCTGGATCAGATCTTCTTAGAGCCTAATCAGGTTACAAAACTACATCCCAAGCGGATAATAAACTTTTTTAAAAACATAGATCTTATGGACTCATAAATAGAAAAAGGAAATGCATCTAGGTCACCTGAGTCAATCGACTTCACTTATAATGTACAATCTACCGCACTCCCACCAAAACAGTTAACTAAAGACTTAACAAATATAAGGTGGGAGAAATCGTATCAGCGATTATGTCGGTGTGCGATACAGAAAGTAAGTCATTCTGAGAGCTAATCAGGTGTTTGAATCGCAACATACTTTTATGAATTAATTGTACTGACCCTTACTACTTGAAAGTTCATTTTAATTTGAAATAATAAAAGTAATAAAAAACTCTCTGTTTTTTATATATAACTTTCACTTTAATTAAAAAATCTTTAAAATGACATGTTTCGCTGAACTAGCATCATCAGATTGACATATTATAATATGTCAATCTGATGATGCTAGTTCAGCGAAACATGTCATTTTAAAGATTTTTTAATTAAAGTGAAAGTTATATATAAAAAACAGAGAGTTTTTTATTACTTTTATTATTTCAAAAAAAATACTTTTATGAACTTCGGAAACTGTTTTAAGGATAAAACAAGCTAAAATTGTGAACAAAAAAGTAAAAATGAGCTGAAGTTAGCAGTTTTCTAATGCTTAATGGGTCAAATGTGGTTTATAGAGCGAGTCAGACACTCAGTTTAACCTAAGAAATCTGTTTTTTTGATAACAGTAAACTGCGCATTCAGAAATTCAGATTCATCCCGTTCTCCCAGTGCAAGAAAAAAATTCAATGTTTCTCTTTTTAAAACGCGAAGCATACCAATCATGTGATGTTGATGTAGCAATGAGGTATTGATTTAATTTCTACACAGGTGATTAGAAAGAGAATCAAACACTACTCTGATATCTTTTTTTTCTCGCACTGGGAGAAATCCTTGGTCTAGATATTATATGTCTTTGCGAGATGGTATTAACTTTTCTATGCTTTTTAATAGTATAAACCACCAAAAACTTAACTTAGTAGCTTATTTTTTAGCTAATTGGTTACTTATCAATGATAAATTGGATACATTGTTTAAAAGCTTGCAGATCAATTTTCTAGAGTAAAAATTTTGAAAAAGTTTTAACCAAAATGGTTTTTATTGGAAGTTGTCTTGACATTTATTCACCGGTTAAGTTGGGCATAGTTAGACTTATACTTCTTGTCACCTACTCCTGTTTTTTATACCCGTTAATAGTTTGTACAGGTATATAAAGGATAAAGCAAAGGCACTTTTAAAGTCTCCGAAAATTGACTGTGTCCTGCTATGCAGAGTCTCGTAATGGTACAGCCCTATGTTGGTGTCTCTTGACAGGTACTTCGACTATAAGGACTTGTAGCCGATTCCTGCCGGTTTCGCGCAGTGTTTCATCTCTTCTGGCATACGTCTCTTCAATACATATTTTGCTTAAGCTAAAATGTGTTCCCAGTGTTGATTATGTTGCCTACGAATCCAGGCTTTCAATTGGCTGCGGACTGTACTTTTTGGTACTCCAAGAGCTTTCTTTGAACCATAGAATATTGTCATGGATCCTTTTCTTCCAAGATTATTAGCCTACTCGCTTCCTTATTCTGCCCTATATTCTAGCACCCAAACTAGCCTGATATTCTTATGTTCCGTTAGGATATCATGTCTATTATTCTGAAGACCACTTAAGGGGTCTTTAAAGCCTCAAAAACTGTCTGAGATATATTGATCCGCTTAGATCCGCTTAAATTATTTTTCTTTGACCCATTGAAAGTTTGCATATACTTGCTTGAAACACAAATGTGTATGTTCCCAGAGGAAAAGAAATTTTTACCTTACCTTCACTACTGTAAATTCCTGCTCCTTACCTTAATGGATTTTTACCTAGAATGTTTTCTTAGGCAGGTATTTGGAAACCATGCAATCTTATTTTATCTTCTAGATGTATTCTCCAATTTTTTGCCTTATTTTGCCTGATCTAATGAAAATGTTGCAAGCTAGTCCAGCTTGATGATAGCATTAACCAAACTGTTAAAAAAAATAAGCAATTTTTGATTAACTTACCTTTGATTATAACTCATTAGAATATACAGACAGGACAACACATGCAAGGTATTTTCAGCTCTACAAATCCTGGTATACAAGCTGGTTATTGGCAAGTTACTTTCTTACAATCCTCTTTTGACAATCACTTATTTGTGTAAAACGATATTTACAACATTCACAAGGTAACTGAACTGCGATTTGTCCATGATTGCACCTTTACAATCTTCTGGTATCATCAGGCAACCTTCTAGAGCTGGTATGCATTTGGCACAACAATCACAAGATTCTTTTGCTAAGATTCCATCTTTTTAGCATTTTACAAATTTGCAAGTAAAGTTTTTACATTCTTCTGGGGAATAGCAATGGTGTCTTGGTGTTTCTTTATGATCACTAAAACAAAAAATTATAATTAGTGATACAGTTTTGAATTTAAGAAATAAATAGTGCTTCTAAATCAAAACTGCCGAAGCTGTTAAAAAGTTGTTAACGGCAAAGTTACAATAAATAGAAGGAGCCGAAGAAAAAAATGTTCAAAGGTGAAATAACAAAATGTTTTTGCTGTTTTTTTGAGATTGTAAAATATGTAAGCTAAGTTTGGCCATACACTTAGCGGTGTGTTAATGCCAAACCAACAACTGTTATTGTGTCATCTACTTCTGTGGAAGCCATGACTTACAATATTACGTGTGCGGCAGTGACCAAATAGTCCAAATAACAAATTGTTGGCAACTGCTCACAGGCTGCTACAAGGCCAGGCCCCAAGGGGAGTCAGTCTGGTATGCCGATGGCTCAAAGACTAATTAATTCATTAAATTCCCTTTACACAGAGTTAGGGAGTTTATAATTTGTATTTACCTACTCAATTTTTTACACACAAGCTACTAATATTAGAAAGGAATGTATAATACATACACTCATTTATAAAATTATATATATTTTATGACCATTTTTATCATCTTTTGATATATTTATTATTTACAAACTCATTAAGTACTATACGAGGTCTTTGGCAAATTAAACAGCACGTTTAAGAAACATCCGATACTAGTAGCGCTATCTCTGTTATTGGGGCTAGCGTTCGATAGGAACATCGTTCATTGATGTTCTGTCAGAATTTAACTTAAGCGAGGATAATTCCGGACGATGGACCAATATAACTTCGAAAGAGTCCATGAATTTAAATACCTAGGTGCCACTATCACGTCAGACAATAACATGACCAAGGAAATTAACATCAGAATACAAAGTGCCAATCGCTGCTGTTTTGCATTACAGAAAATAATAAAGTACAAAAATGTATCTCGGACGACTAAAATAAGAATATACCATTCCATTGTAAGACCGATTATGACGTACGCCTGTGAGACCTGGACCATGACGAAACAGAACGAAAACAGATTGAGGATTGCGGAGAGGAAAATCCTACGGAGTATATACACGGGATGAAACTACGCAACAGTATCGTAGTAGAAAAAACAGAGAAATAGAAGAACTATATGACCAACCGAACATTGTAAAAATAATCAAAGCGGAAAGACTGAGATGGGCCCGCCATGTCAAAAGACAGGAAGATGTAAGAGCTGTCAAATTAGTATGGGAGCAGGCCCCGACCGGTAGAAGACCATTAGGAAGACCACGACTACGGTGGAGAGACAACATAGCATCAGATCTTAGAGCTCTGAGTATCACGGAAGCAGAAGAGCTAATGATGGACAGAGTTTTATGGAGGCAAATTTTTAAGTCAGCCAAGACCCATACTGGGTTGTAAGAGCTACAGAGAGAGAGAGAGAGAGAGAGAGAGAAAGAGAGAGAGAGAGAGGGAGAGAGGTTAATTCCGGGCAACAGGTACCTCGGTAATCATTGCTATAGAGTTATTTGTGTTCATCATCCATGAAAAATCCTGAGTAACGAGTTTTGACAAAATTGTATAGAATTTTCATAGAACATCAATAGACGTGGTTCATCCTGGCCACTTTGATGTCCATTGCCGACGTTATATTTGTGTTAAGCTACCTCGAAAACTCCCAAGTACCGAGTTTGGTCTAAAATATATATAATTTTTTTGAAACTCCAGTATGGAGCACCAGGTACTTTGGTGATCTTCGCCGTCGGGATATTCGTATTTAGCGATCTCAAAAACCACTCGACAAGTAAAATTGAACTGATTATCGTTGATATTTTCCAATTCCAATTCCAATTTTTAAAATTTTTATCTTTTCCAAATTAAAGTGCAATTTAAAACAGATAAAAATGTATTATTGCATAAAAAAAAGGGAATTTTCTACTTAACCATTTTTTTCGCAAAATTTTCTGACACTCTTACGGATCGAATGTTATACAAATCCCTCTTACTGCTAAATTTGGTAGGCTTTGGCCCGGAACCATCCGGCGGGGTTCAGAAACAAATTCATTGAGAAATGGAGGCTAGAGAAAGCCCAGTTGTCCTATTCTAGAGATGATGGGTGTTCACAATAGATTTGTAAATGTCGCAGTGATACAGGCTGACAGCCAACCCAATAACTATCTTGGTTTTGCCCTTTTTTCGGTTTTATTGCCTTCTAGATATGATAATAAGAAGATTAGAAATAAAAACATGTAATTTTTAAATGTTAATTGTAAGAAATAGCTGCAACTTTCAATAAAATATTTATTATACTAAAATGATAACAAAGTCTTAACTTATTTCAAATTGTATCAACATTATAATAACATTTAACCAAAATAAAAAACGCAATCTTAATTTACCAATAACTTTATTTTATATGTAGAAAATAACATAACGCAGATTTAAATTCCACTTTTTAATTGAGATTATGTTAGAATTTCCAAAATGTTGCTGACTGAAGACATACTTGCTCCATTAATTTATTTTCTGAATAAATAGAACACTTACATGGTTGATCATTCAAAATTTCTTTGGCTCTACACTTTGGAATAAACCATTTTACATGTTTTTTCGCATATTCAGTTAGGACACGATCATTTCTAAGCTCATTTAAAATTATCAGTATTATAATAGTATAACTAATGGAGTTCATGTTTAACTAGGTACTTATTTACTTATAAAGATATACTTACAAATTGGTACATTATTATCAATAAATGCAATATTAAAAAACTGCTCCTTTTTAAATTACTAGTATGTAAAATTTGAATATGTATATAGTAGATGAAATTGTTACAATTATCGTTACTGAGAGACTAAAAACAATGAGGTAAAAAGATTGTTTATAAAGATTTTTATAACTGTATAAAACAAATAAATATTGTCTGAGATATTAAGTAAAGTAAATAATTATTTAAATAATAAAAAATAACGGTCTGATATCAAAACTTTATCGATAAGAAAATATTTTAAAATCAGTTAACGCTGTCCAATAAAATGTTACAAAAATATATAAGTAACTAGCTTTTACCCGCGGCTTTGCCCGCGTGGCATTAAGACATTCACAAATGATTTAATGACTGTCTATTTTACATCTAAAAAAATTTGATTTTAATTATTCTGTGGGTATATTCTTAGTAAAATAAGTCTAGCTTCACTAATTTTAATTCTTTTTTATTTAAAATTTCATTTTTGTCAGTCAATCACGCTGCAACCACTGAACAGATTTTGATAATAATAAATCATACAACATCCATTATGACTATCTTAGAATATTTATCTATGATAGTTCCACCTTGGACCTAATCATTTGTAGGATATAGTAATTTGTATTTGTACTTGCGATAAAAAAAACAACAATAGCTCGTTTTAATAACCTCATAGCGCCATCTTGTTTCTTATATCAAAACTAAATTAAAGCACGTATGTATGTTGTGTATTATTTCAGTGGTAATTTTAAATGTATCAATGAGATACTTTTATACAAAATCCCTCTATTGACCCGTTAAAGGAGTGGGGAAATGGAAAAAATTTTATACAACAAATGTTAAGTTAAAAGAAGACAAATACATCTGTGAAAACGGCAGTTGAATCGGATCAATAGTTTTCATGTGATGCGCGCACAAACATACAGACAGACAAAAAAAATCTAACCACATTTTTGGGTTCTAAATCGATGTACCCACGGCGTCGTTCGCATGGCGTGTTAATTGTTGTATAAAAAGTATCCGACCCCCGTTCAACCCTTATAAAGTGGGTTGATTTCTAAACATAGAATATAAGTAAACCTCCACAACCTCTAAACTGTAAATTTCTAGTGTCTTACTTTAAAAACATAGGACTTTCATACAAATTTTTAACCCCCGTTTTACCCCCTTAGGACTAAAGTTTTGTAAAATTCTTTCTCAGCGGACGTTTATAGACCCTATAAGGAACCTACGGGCCAAATTTCAAGTTTGTGGTTCTTATAGTTTCTGAGGTTTGGTGATGAGTGACCTTTCGCTTTTATATATATAGATTAATAGGAATCAATACGTCAAAATGTCCTTCGTTAAAATGTCCGTTAAAACGCATTCTTTTTATTTTTTGTATCGACTCTCCAAATCTGGCACTAAGTCTGCTACCTTGAAAAATGGAAATATTTCTCCAGCTGCTTTCAGTTCGCAAGTTGTGCCATAAGTATGCAACCTACCCATATCGTCTACATAAAGGTGTTTTGTATCGTAAAGGGTCCCGGATCGGTCCATAGTAAAACACCTAAATTTTTGCCAATCATTGGACACGTGGCTTACTATATTAGCTCTAACTTGAGCAGCCATTGAAATATTTTCATAAAGCAAATAAGACAGAGATGAAAATAAACACGCTCCATCGCCAGGTATCTCTTTCACTCATTTAACTGTGACTGTTACAATTTCTCCATCCATTTTTCAAACAAACGTAAGTTTACTTAACGAAAAATACAAACTTTTTGATGTGAAACATCTATAGCGGCACGTAAATCAGATTTCTCGCGTGGCGACGGTGACGTATTACGTAAAAAACCTAACGCATCGATAATATATAATAAAGAGATGTACTGATATCTTATATGAAATTGGTCTCATGTTTTGAGCGACGCGACGGTGGCGCGCCAACAATAGGGGGAAGAAGCTCATCGATTCAAAAATTTGACGGGACAGGGTATGAATTGTTTCATATAGAAGTACACTTTTAAAGCTCATATTTTAATTTTTAATATTTTTACTGATGTGTAAAAATAATAAAAATTGAAATATAGACTTAAAAGTGCATATTATCTTATAATATGTAGGTAAATAAATATAAAAACTAAACAAGTTAAAATGGTTTCGTGGGACACCAGGTAGGAACTATGTTCCTTCGGCTAATGAAGAATCGACACATAACACTACTCGCTTGTGTATACGACTGTAACGCCTGCGCACGTCTCATTTAACGGTCAATATATCAAAATCAGTGAAATCTTGGCGTTAAGAAAGAAGCTTCTTTAAAATTCAAGGTGAGCTTTAAAGAGTAATGTATACATTTATTTTTTCTCACCTTTCCTAACTACTTTCAACTATCAAGATTTTTAAAAATTATATCTCATATTACCTACTTTAACAAAAAAAGGTAAAAGTTAAGATATATACAAAAGAAAATTGCATCGGCCGGGAATCGAACCCGAGCCTCCCGCGTGGCAGGCGAGCATTCTACGTCTCGTTACGGGTTTTTCGTTACGGTTTTTACTATTACATTTTTTTCAGTTCAGTCACACAGCAAAATCCCTATCTTCTCCAAGCCTGCCGTAAGAAACATAGTTCCAATAGTTCCAATAATAAACAAATTATAGCCGCACGTAAATCAGATTTCTGGCGTGGCGACGGTGACGCAAAAACCTAACACGACTCCGCATACTATCTATTCTATAAAAATGAATGTTTGTCTATATGTTATCCATGAACTCAAAAACTACTGGACCGATTATTATGAAAATTGGTATATATATATATATATATATATATATATATATATATATATATATATATATATATATATATATATATATATATATATAAATGTATTTTTTCACGGAAAAGGTATTTTCAAAATTTTGAAAATTATCAAATGTTTCAAATTTTTCAAAATATTTTAAAATTTTCAAAATTGTGAAGATTTTTAGAATTTTTAAATTTTCAAAATTTTTCAAAAATTTGAAAATCATGATAATTTTGAAAATTTTCAAAATTTTCAAAATTTTCAAAGTTTTGAAATTTTTCAATGTTTACTTTAATCGCGCGTAAAGGTTACACGCACACTCTTTTTTTTATTGAATACTGCATACTTTTACAAAATAATGTTGATGTTTCACATCTGCCAGGCTCACATTTTTTTTAAGTAAGTAATCGATATGACACTTTGATATAAACGTCAGTATAATCAATGAAAAAAAAATCTAAGCTAGCACCTAATTGGCATGAAACTTTGAAATAAACATAATTTTAATCAACGAAGAAAAAAAACAAATATTACTAACTAATTTGGAACAAAACTTGTACACCTCCACAACGTCTAAAGAAAACATTTTAATTTTCAAGTCCCTTATTTCAAAAACATAGGACTTTCATACAAAGTTCCAACCCCCGTTTTACCCCCTTAGGGGTAGAGTTTCGTAAAATCCTTTCTTAGCGGACGTCTAGACCCTATAAGGAACCTACCTGCCAAATTTCAAGTTTGCATGTCTTATAGTTTCTGAGATACGGTGATGAGTGAACTTTCGCTTTTATATATATAGATGATACATCCATAAGAAAATTCTACGATTTTTACTTATATACTAATTCTAACGCTTCAAATAGTGTTTAATTTTATGTTAACTATTTAACTACCTGTTACCTACCTATTGTTCGCTCTGTTGTTGTTATTGTTACCTTTCTCTTAATAATAAATTCCACTGAAATTAATAAAAATGTATAATGTCAACACAATCGTTTATTCTACAATACAATTTGTTGTTATTATTCTGAAATCTGTAATCGTTACAAAACGTGGTTACCCATACAGAAAAGTACAACGAGCCCAAGATAGACCCAAGCTTGGCCCAGCTCTGTTAAACTCTGGGCCAAGCATGTAAACCAAGCGTGGCCCAGACTTGGTTGAACTCTGGAATGATAACGCTATGCCATGCTTGGTTGACATGACTGGGCCAAAGGTAGTAGCCATGACTGGGCCAGAGGTAGTAGCCATGACTGGGCCAGAGCTGTTTACCATGACTGGGCCAAAGTTAGTTACCATAACTGAACCAGAACTATTTGCCTCGACTGGGCCACGCTTGGTTAACAAAGCTTTTCTAAAATATTGGTTACATAGTTAAGTTTTAATTAAAAAAAAAACTCACACAAAAATGGGACACTACTGAGATCTTTTATTAAGTTATTAATAGTTAATACCCTACAAATAAGTAAATATAAAACATGAACGCAAGAAATTATTATAAGTTTTGATAAGATTTATATAATTATTAATGGCAATGTGATTTTCTTTTTGTCGATGAGCTCGTCCACCAGCTCTGTCTTTAGCTCCTGATAGGTAGCGACTTCCTGAAGTCACTATTCCCAATTTTTCTGGAGAAATTACTTTTTGGAGAACATTTTTGATACCAATGTAGATATAACTACCATTTTTGTTTCTCTCTTGCTCAATACTGACGTCATCGTACGACAATGCTTTTTATTTAATAACTGTTGAGATGTTTTTCACCCTGGTTAAGAATTGTCTACTTTCCCACTGTTTTGTAGGATGGAAAACAGTCTATTTTTAAACGATTGTGAATAAACACGTTTTACAATATCGTCTGCATCTATCACAGGCAGATTTTGACTTTTCGAATAAGTGATTTTTAAGATTAGGAAGATATAAATAAAACCACTATCAAATCTACAAGAAACAAAGTACTATTAACGTCCCTAGTAGCTATAACTCCTAACTCACTGGCTGCTTTTAATTTTGTATAATCGTTTTTATGATAATTAAAACAAAATATTCAATTCAATCAAATTTAATAAGTTGAATAAACAAAATACAGAATTAATAAATATAATAAAAGTGTTAAATTAAATATCATAAAACACCAGCAATATGATAAATACTTAATTCATATATTCCCTTTTACTGTTTTTTTTTTATTTAGTTTGGTGCAGGTACACAAATAGGACAACATTTTCCTGGAGGAACAATTCGCCTATCACCAATTATACAAAGTGGCTCAGGACACGTAACTTCAGTGCAGTTTGGTGGTGAATCACTTGGTTCTTGATCAACACAATCAAGACAACAACTACATGTTGTTTTTACCATTATTTGACCTGGTTCACAAATTGGTTGCTTGCATCTTACTCTCGAACACAATTCTTCTGAATCACAATCTTTGGGTGGTGATGCACATCTTGGACAACATTCACATCGTCTTATAATAAGTTTTTTATCATCAGGACATTTAGTAGGACTATTGGTACATTGAACTTGACCACATTCTTTTGCTGTTGGACAATTACCAGGTTTCTTACACGATCTACTGCAATCAATGTACGTGACATAAAGTACAAATAAAGTTAATATACAGAACCACTTCATTGTAACTATTAAACGTGTTTAACTGATTTTTAATGTTAAATTTCCATAAAATATTGACTTTATATTATAATCAGTCTTATCTTAACAAGCACAAATACCAAATGATACGAGTATGAAGAAATGTTTATAATATATATAACAGGTAAAAAACAAATGTATAATGTATAAAAATATTTGTTATCTTTATTTTTGAATTATAAATTTTGGTATATTTATATATGTTTAGATTAACTTTATGTATATTTGCATAAAAACTGTTTTATTATACGTCTAGGGTCGTTATATTGCCAAAACACAATCATTTTCCCTATCAAATGGATGTCAGATGAATTAGAGATTTTCAGATGTACCAGGTGATTATCTTGTGTCAGCATTTACTTATCGATTTTCAACAATGTATTGTAAAAACACACCCACTCGATACCAAGCCTGCTGAAGACGTTGCTCCAAGTGAGATTCACTGGTTGCGGATACAAATTTCCCAATTCTCCCACAACAATATAATTGGATTTGCTTTTGGTGCTTGTGGTAGATAATAGTGCATGCCATATTATTTATTCTTAAAAATCTCGTACAAAGTTTTAATATAGGTACGTTTAGAGTCGTTATCTTGCTAAAACACAAACCCTTTCCCTATCAAATGGATGTCAGATAAAATAGAGCTCCTCAGATGTACCCGGCAATAATCTTCTTTCTGCATTTCCCCTCGATTTTCAGGCGTAGTGAAAGCACCACCATTTGTTGCCAAACCTGCTAATGACGTTTTGCTACAACTGAGATTCGCTGGTTGCACGCAGTTTTCGCACCTTTCCCACAACAATTCAATTGGATTTACATCCGGCCATTGCGATGGCCATCCCGTAAATACAAGAGGGCATACCACTTTTTTAGGTTTTAAAAAGTTCGTCACTTTTTTTCTTTTTTTTCCTTTTTCTTCTTATTATTGTGGTTTTATCTCATTTTTAGATATTTTTCGTATGCTATTTTTTTATTTTCGTGTTTTTCTTGTTTATTTAACGTTTTCTTGTTTTTTTGTATATTATAAAACAATTAAATTAAATCCGGCATGAGAATGTTTCTCACGTCTTTTAAACGACTTTCTTCTCCATTACAAAACTTTACCAAAAAATTTAAAAAACAGACACAAAAAAAAATTGTCACATATCCCTACACCCATGCACTATGATAAATATGTAGTACCCATAATTTTCTTGATAAGAATTACCTCTAGAACTATATAATAAACAATACCGAACATATTTAACATTCACAATGAAGTACTTTATTACATTTTCATTTCTTTTACTGTGCTTTATTTATGTTAACAGTAAAAAATGTAATCATACTAAATGTCCATCGAAAGAACATTGTGAAACTGTAGACTGTCCTTCAGTAGAGTGTCCTGAAAAAAACAAATTAGTCCAAAAACCTTGCAAGTGTTGTCCAGAATGTGCACCAATATCAACACCTTGTGAAACTGCAGAGTTTTGCATAAATAAAAAATGCAATATACCATTGTGTAAAAGTGATGATGTAATAGTATCAATTAATTGCAGATGTTGTCCTATTTGTGTTCAAGGTGAACAATGTCCAGAACCAGTGAATTGTACAGAAGTAATGTGTCCAGAACCGTTATGTATTGATGGGTATACGAGAGTAATACCAAAATGCAAATGCTGTCCAATTTGTGTACCAACAAATGCAACTACACAAAATTAAGTGGTTTAAGTGATATAAATTTTATATTTAACAACTTTTTTCTATTCCTCGTATATAATATTGGACTATATAACAGAACTCCATGTTTTGTATGTAAATATGTCATTAGTAGGTAAACCCTGTTATGTAATAAACTTTAAAATATATCTATATTTAAGGTTCGTTTTGTTTTTTTTTTTTAATTTTTTCATTACATCTGTGTTTTCAGGCAATGAAAAAATGCTACAACAAACTAAAAAATATTACTCTTCTTAAATATTTACCAGTAGAAATACTACTATTATTGGGCAATAAATTAATTAAGCTAGGTTTCCGTGTTATCAGGCAATGAAAAACTACTACAAATAACTAAAAAATATTACTTATCTTGAGTATTGGCGAGAAGTAATACTTACTATTAAATGTTTCCTCGGTAGAATGCTGGAAATGTGGTACTGCCTTTAGATATTGGTTGCTAGATTGATATATAATTTTTGTACAGACAAGTTTTGTATAGTTTTTATTTTGTTTGTTATGAAAAGATGATAAAAAAAATGTCATTAAAAAAATTAAGTTGTAAAAATATATAGAATTTTAATAAATATAATAAGAAGTATCGAGAATTACATTAAAATAAAAAGAATAGAAGAAAAAAATATAATAGGAGGAGTTTATAGATAAGTATAAAAGAAAAACATATCAAAAAAATAATTGGAAGTGGATCAAAGGAAACAGGTATAGAGCAATAGAAGGAAGAAGTTAATAGGTACAAAGAAGTAGATAAAAAACTAGAAAAGAAGAAAAAAATTGTATTTTCGTTTTTTTTTATATTTTTTTTATAGCAATCAATTTGTGAGTGCCGGAATCCACCACCCAGAAATTGTATTGATTAGACAGTGTTTCCTAAGAGGGGTGCATTTCAATTGGCGCCACAACGAAAGGGCTTCGGAATTGATGGTAAGATATTTTTCTTTATTTACCAATAACAGTGTTATTTTGTCCTAGTTCATTTAGTTTGCCTAGGCATTCCCAGACCATCTTTGCACTGATTGTGTGTGAGTTGAGAGCTTTGATAGCTGCTTGACTATCTGACTATAATCTTCTGTCTACGATAGTTTTTTTCGATAATAAATTCTACATATCTTTTAATGGCCAGGATGTCGGCTTGAAAAATGCTTGAGTTGGCACCCAGGCTTTCTGAGTATTTGGCTCTAGGTCCTAAAACCCCTGTTTCTGTTTCGTCATCTGTCTTGGAGCCACTCGTATACCATTTTATGGAATTTTGGTTTAGCCTTAATATGGTGTCTTTGTCCTATTTAGATTAACTACTTACCCAAATTTTCACAAAGTTTTTTCTTGATTGTTCCTTCTTTGACCATTCTATATATGATTTTGTTCCTTATACTTTCTACTTGAATGTGTAGTGGCGCATGGCGTGAGATTTAGGATTACTTCCATTGCAGCAGTAGGGCATGTTCCTATTGCTCCAGTGATGTATGTACAGGCTGGTCTCTGAATCTTCGAGAAGTTTTTTCCTCGTAGTAGTCAGATTAGCTCTTGTGCCCCAAGCTACCGAACCATAAGTGATGATTGGTCTCACTATTGCCGTGTACGTCCATTGCAATGTCCTTAAGTTACAACCCCAATTTTTTCCTGCAGTATTTCTGCATACCATAAGGGCTTTTGTAGCTTTGTGTATTAATTCGTTTTCGTGTTTGTCCCAGAGTAATTTAATCTAGGGTTAGCACTCTGTTTTTCCTTCTACGATATTATCACTTTGACTGTTTTTAAGTTTCTCTTTCCTTGAAAAAGCTACTAAAGTAGGCACGGCGGGGTTGATTTTAAGTCTCACCAACTTAATAATATCTTTTTATTATTATGTCTTGTTTGTGTAATATCTTAAAAATCTTTTAATAGGTATGTTTAAAACGCAAAAAAAAATATTGTGAAAAGTAAATTTAAATAATTTACTTGTGGAAAATTCTGCATAATTATCCGGAAGATCATCACATATCCCAGAACACGATTACCATATATTTACATATATTTAATTATACATGACAAACAACTGCTACTTTAAATAAAAAATATAAAGAAATACTTTGCTTTTATTTGCATTATTTATTATGTGTAAGTAAATAACATTTAATATTTAATTACTTGTTTACTGTTTCGTATAAAAATTTATGTTGATAAGCGGTCTACTCTGGGCACCAGCTACCTTGAAGACTTTTGTGTCATAAAAATCGTGTTCCGTGACCCCAAAAACCCCCCAAGTCATGACATTCGACTGTTTTTGGATAAACGTTACATAAAAATTTAGTCGATGAGATTCATCCTGGGCATTAGGTACGATAAATACTATCGCTGGCATAAAATTCGTCTTCAGCGACCCGAAAAACCCCCAAGTAATGATTATCAACTACTGCTTTTGAATAATTTTAACATAATACTTTAGGCGCAGTGGTCTACCCTGGGCACCAGGTACCTCGGAGATCTTTGAGTCATGAAATTCGTCTTCAGCGACCCCAAAAACCCCTAAGAAATGACTATTAACTGATTTTGTTTAAAAGTAACATATAACTTTACTCGACGAGGTCCACCAAATACCATAGATACCATCGCCGTCATGAAATTTGTCTTCAGCGACCCAAAAAAAACTACCTAATGATTATTAACTGGTTTTTCTATGAATTTAACATGAAACTTCAGGCACAGAAGTCTACCCTCGGAGACTTTTGCGTAACAAAATTCGTGTTCAGCAACCCTAAAAACTTGCGAGTAACAATTACTGACTAATTTTGAATAAATTTAACATAAAACTTCAGGCGACGAGTTCCTTGGGTATCAGGTACCTCTGAGACTATAGCTTTCATAAAATTTATGTTCAGCAATTTTAAAAACTTCCGAGTATGGATGACCCACTGATTTTAAATAAATTTAACAGACACAGAGATCTACCTTGTTCACCAGGTACCTTGGAGAACTTTGCGTCATGAAATTCGTGTTCAGCGACTCCAAAATCCACCGAGTAATGAGATCCACTCTGGGCACCTGGTACGATAGATACCATCGCCCTATTAATATTTGTCATCAGCGACTCCAAAGCTCCCAAGTTATGATTTTATCAATTGGTTTTTAAATGCATATAACATAAAACTTCAGACGCAGAGGTCTACTGTTGGCACCAGGTACCTTTGCATAATGAAATTTGTGTTTAGTGACCTCAAAGATGCCCAAATAATGACTGACGACTGATTTTGGTTGAAAACTTCACTCGACGAGGTTCAGCCTGGGCCCCAGGTACGATAAATACCTATCCTTAAATCCTTAAAATTAAACAGCATACTGAAAATAATATATTTTATTACAAAAAAGTGAATTTTATGTATACAAAAAAATATCAAACAGGACCGGTTTCCTTCTCTTCGACTTTAATATCATTTTTATCTACTTTCTCTGATATCTAAAACAAATACAATTTAAAGTAACAATATCTGTACCGAATTTCTTTTTCGTACTTTATTAGGAGATCCATACGCATATATTATTCCATCAATTGGTTCATTTGAATATCTTCGAGGTTTAATTAATCTCCTAACAAAAGGAGCTAATAAACTTGGATCTACATCTCTGGGATCAGTAGGTTTTGTTAGGATACTTACTATAATTCCTACTAACATAGCTACAAAAGTACCTATAAGGCAGTACCATAAATATGATAGTCTATAGATCATAAACTGCTCACTAAAAGGTATTAATACAAGTATAAAAAACATGAAGAATTTTTTTGTTAACAAAATATCTAGACTTTTAAAAAATAGCAAATTCTAGATATATCTAGTTAGTCAAGGCTTGTCAAAATAATAAGATCTGTTGGATCTCGAAACGAGCTTGGATAGTTTAATATTTTTTGTCTACTTAGAATATGAATTGGTAATAAAAATGCGTCGTTGAGGTCGCGCACGAGGAGTCCGGAGGCTGAGGTTCTCTGAAATAATCACCTTTTGGGGTGCCTCTAAAACAGTAACACATATCACCACGACCTGAAAAATTTTCTATAAATCTGATGGAAATCTGACTACGAATTGGCTATAAAAGAACGGCGTTGAGGTCGCGCACGAGAAAACCGGAGTCTGAGGTTGTCTGTAAGAGTTACCCATTGAACTGCCTGTAAAACAGTAAAACTACTCCTCCTACAAAGCACTAGAGTACGCTGTATTGACCCAACGGCTTGACAATTTTCTTATAACTTTGGGGTGCCTCTAAAACAGTAAAACTACCCCTCCTACAAACCACTAGAGTATTTACCCACGCGCATGACAATTTTTTTATAAATCTGATAGCAATGACATGGCTCCACCTAGTGGTGGTTTTATTTTCTTCAAACTAAAAAGTTGACTAACTAGATATATCTAATACTAGATATACATACTCAGTATGTGTTATATTATTCAGTGTTGATAACTTAATAAGATTTCTTGGAGTAAATTCATAATGACAACCGTCTGTAGAAACTGGTTTTTCTGGAAACGTTAAGTCACCAGATGAGATCAAACTTTGAGTCTTGAAGCAATACCAACACATAAAAATCAAAGAAACTATTCCACCACTTAAAGCTCCCTAGAATATATGTTTTTGTTGGTGTGCCACCCACTTAAATAATGATAAATAACCTTACTTTTGGATTTATCCATGGTATCAATATACCCATTGCAGATACTCCCAAAGAAGGTCCATTTGCAATTGAACCAATACTCATGGAAAGCTAAAATTAAGTCAATTATGAACCGAAATTCATTATTTGAGATTCAAGGTTCAAATATTCTGACTTTTAGATTGAAAACACACTTAGAACAAGAATATTTTAAGATCAAAATTGCACTTAGATAAAAAAAAATTGAATAAACTGTCATGGACAATTCATTTCGACTAAGAAAGTATTTGAATAAAAAAATACACTTAGACAAGGAATGAACTTAGAATAGGAATGCTATTAAATCAAGAATACACTTGGATTAAGAATACACTTAGATAAATTGAGAATGTAATTTAAACAAAACTACACTTTAAATTAGAGTACACTTATATCAGTTAGATCAAAAATACTCTTAGATAAAGAATGCACTTAGGTAAAAAATGGTCTTAGGTAAAGATTGAACTAACATGAATAATGCACTTAGATTAATTAAATTATTAAGTTAAAGAATGCTTTAAAATAAAGAATGCAAATAAATAAAAAATGCACTTAGATAAAAAGTAGACATAGATCAAGAATGAACAAACATGAATAATGCACTTAGATCAATTAAATCACTGAGTTTAAGAATGTTTTTAGATAAAGAATGCACTTAAATAAAACATGCACTTAGATAAAATATAGACTTAGACCAAGTTCAAGAATGCTTTTAGATCAAGAATGTACTTAGATATATAATGAACTTGGATCAAGACTTTACTTAGATAGAAACTGAACTTATATAAGAATATACTGAGATTGGAAACAAAGTTAGATCAAGTATCTACTTAGATATTAAACCAAAGTTTACCTGCAAAACAGCTCCTAATTTTTCAACTACAAATACCAGTGCTATACAAACAGCTCCCGTAATTAAAACCGTGGATTTCATCAAATAAAACTTTTGCTTCTCTGTTAACAATGTGCTAAAGAATGGTTTATAAAAATCTTCAAGAACTATAGCAGCCATAGCATTTAAAGCTGTAGACAAGGAACTATAAAAGATATTAATTTAGTTACATAGGTACATCCGGAGAATACTACATTGTACAAAAAATAAGGTGACATTTGGATTTAAATAGCGGTAAGGATTACTATTTAAGTCTTATGCATCGTTTGCGTAAATTTATGCGCCTTAAGCAATTGGATTTCTGAAAAGACAACTCTTGATTTTTGCATCACGATAATGCACCACCTGACACAAAAATTCAACCTACATTGTCCTTAAACCACCCTATTGGCCTGATTTGACACTGTGTGACTTCTGGTTATTCAACAAACTCATAAAACCGTTGCGGGGAAACCGTTTTTAGTCGCATCGAAGGCCATCTTGAAAATCCATGTTAACAATGGTTTCAAAGATTGGAAAAATCGTTGGCTTAAGTTTATTGTATCGAAGGGGGATTACTTGAAAGGGAAGTAAATAGATTTGGAAGAATAAATAAGTTTTTTTCGAAATAAATGCAATTTCACCTTATTTTTTGCACACATTGTATTATTCTATTCGATTACCTTAAAGCAGCGCTGAAGATACCAGCCAGAAATATACCTGGTAGTCCAGGAAAATCACCTAATATTTCCATCACTAATAATGGAAGTAATTGGTCTTTTTCTCGAGCCAGCTATAAAGAATTTCATAAGTTAATTCAGTTAAAAGATCTTCTATGAAAAAAACAGTTACCACAATAACCAGTAAACAACACTACAGTTATGGGTACAGCAATTATATTGGTTTAATTTTAGTGTTTGCTTTTCTTTTAAGATTAATGCATTTATAAACAGTTTTTTATTGTTAAACAACTTACTGTGGTGGTTAAAGGATCACAGTTATAAAATGTAGCATAAATAAGCATGCCACAGTAAGCACAGCAACTCATTAGTAAGAGGATTCCAAAGAAAAATGTCCATAATGCTCTGAAAGTAAAAATGCTGTTAAAATTTGTGTTGCTATATCTGATTTTAGTTACCTTTTTGAAGATTTTAAGGATGGTAATGATAAATATCGTTGAATCATATTTTGATTTACTCCTGCTGTTTGTACAGTAAAAAAAGCTCCTCCAATTGCTAAAGCCCATATAGTGTGCCTTGCTAATGGATCTAAATCAAAACTTAATACATTTTATTTAAAAAAGTAGTATAAGATTTTATTGTAATTCCATTAATGAATTCCATTACTTACTTTGGACCTTCTAATCTATCGCTATCCCAATTTCTTTTTAATACAATTCCAACACCTCCAACATCAATTGTTCCTTTTACGATAACCAAGAGTACTGCACCAAACATTAAAATTAATTGGATAACATCAGTCCATACTACTCCTTTTAATCCCCCCTAAAAATTTCTGTGATTTCTAGTATTGTTTGTTCTTAATTTAGTGTACATGTTAGAAAAACATTTTATTATTATTTTTACTAAATAGATACCTTTTTTACACATCAAACATTACTTTAATACTACATAAATGTTTACCAGCTAAGTTTCTTATATGTTATATAGTAAAAGGCCGTATGCTCGTAGATGTGAAATAATATGATGTGTCAGTTGTTAAAATTTTAATACAAAATACTTGTGTATAGAAAATTATTTAGTTTCTTGTGATTATATATTGTGAGACAATAGTTTATAGGTATTATAAGGTATAACGTTTCATTAAAAAGAAAAAAATGCGTGAGGGAAGACTATTCTATTATTTATACAATTATTACCAATTTATAAAATCAAAATACAAAAAAATACGTTGCTGCTATTATTATTTTTTTGAAGTTATACTTCTTTCCACAACCTGCTGATGTAGTTAAATTGTTCCAATAGCATTCGCGACAATCATAATAAAAGAAAATATATTAACGATTGCGTAATCAAGATAGAAGCCATCAATCTGACAACTCAACACACCTTAAAAAATTGACAATATATCTCATAGAGACCTAAAAACTTCTAATAAGATCGTCTCAGTCTCGTTGATCTTCAGAGACAATCTTTGATAGATAGTTGGAAGAGAGATGACACTTCTAGGTGATTTGGTGTTTGGATCCCATCCGGGGGAAGATCTGTCAGGGGAAAACTACGTATACAATCTACAGAAAAAGATTGAGCACGTTCTGAACTGGTTTACATCAATCAACAGTTAGAAAATGATCGAATGAAACAGCACTACGACATCCAAACAAAAAAACCTGCTATAGATAGGGTTATCTTATCTGTTTGTACAACTCTCGAAAAAAATAAGATATGTGTCCGCAGCTACAGAAGGATTGGGAGGGTTCGTATATCTTGCAGAAGAAGATTAATGATGTGGTCTATCAGAGTGAAACCAATTTACATCGTTCGACGTAAACAATCGCAATCGACATCCAATAGAGCACATTCTAGAGGAATGCATCAAAAGAGAGAGAAGTGTAATTATTGCGTAATCAAGATCTAAACTATCAATTTGACAACTCAGTTATAATTGAGTAATCTAAAATAGCCAGAATGTTCCATAGAGATCTCGAAACTTCTAGCGATCTTAAGTTAACACAAATCCGAGAGTGGAAGTTGATGGATGGTCAAACAAACTGGAAAGAGATTTCGTTGTCTTCTTAGAACGCATTGGGCATAGTGGAATTACTAGATTATTGAAGATGGTTTAAGGATTGTTCAGAATGCTGATGGAAGCAAATTGAAGCAAACTTGTGTACCTGAAGTGTTGAGTTATCTGAAAAAAAGGGAAATCTGGAGGAGTCACTGGGTGTGAAAAGGGCATTACAGGAAGATACGCAAGTGAATTACTTGGTGCCGAAAATGTTCTTCCTTTTTGCAATTAATGGGGAACATATAAGACGCAGAGCTGCTGTGCAAAAATAGTGGTAGGAAAGAATTTCTGTTGATATTTTCAGACCATTGCCGGAAAAAACCGTTATGGATATAAATACATCTTCGTCGTAAGGGATTATGGTAAAATGGGGAGAAGCTTATGAAGTTTCTGATCAGGAAGCTGTCATCTTGGTCAACCAGTTCATAAGTCGATCTGGTGTACTTCTTGAATTACACTCGGATCAAGAAACAAGTTTTTAGAGTAAGGTTGTTCCAGTCAGGCTGGAAGAAACTAAGCATTCGTAAGACAAGAATTTCCCCAATTTATCCTCAGTCTGAACCAGTTGATTTTAATAAAAATTTTAGTAAAATTTGTGTATAAAATGTTATTTTTTAAGTGATTACAAGTGATAAAAGTAGTTGTTAAATGTGAGTAGGTTTGTAGAATTTGAGGTAAGTTAAAGATATGTACGACTTGATTTAAGATTTTTATGTTATTACCCCAAATAAGTAACTTCTACGTATATACACACACGAGTTTTTTTGAGTTTTGAAAATTTGGAAAACTAAATATTAAAAAAATATAGGTAAATATACATACCATTGATGTGTATAAGATGCAAAATATACAGACAAGAGGCGTAATTAAATGGACGTTGACTCCAGTAACTAAAAAATTAAAATAAAAAAATATATATTACATTAACTTTCCTCTGGATAATTTTTTTTTAATGGATTTTAAACACATTTTTTTAATAAAAAATAATTATAAAATGTCCTCCTTTATTCCTTCTCTCTACATGTACACAACATCTCAACCTATTTTCCTGTATTTTCTTGCTAGGTTGTCCCATTTTTACTGTAACTCTTACTCTCTTATTTCTTACTTTATGTGTCCTGGTTACTTCTTACTTTCTCTGTTGCTCTTTCGTTATTTCTGAGTTATACATCAACGTTGGTCATACAACTCTGTTGTAGCTCTCTACTTTTCATAGGGGTTTTCGTATACATTAAAAGGTCTACAAATAAAAGTAGTGTTGAGTTATTCCACGTTTTTTATCTGTTGAACCCATTTTTAAGGGCCATTAGCTTTAGAGTTGGTCCATTAGTTTGTTATAAACAAATTCCATTTTTTTTATAGTTTTTAAAACAAATAAGTACAAATAATTGCACCGACTCCTGGTGGAACTCCAAATGCGCACGGAATTCTTCCAAAACTCCAACACTTCCTTTTATTTTCGTTTTTGTTCACTCATAAATCTCTTGCATTAATCAGACATCCCCTTTCCTTCGCATACATCTTCACACTTCTTGTCTCAGCACTCGGTCATACGTTTTCTCTGAGTCTATGAAAGCAGCGTGGATATAACGCTGCATTTCAAGACAACTTTCCATCATTCTTCTTATAGCAAAAACAGCATCAGTCGTTACTCTCTAATTTACTCTCACTTATACTCGTCTCTTCTCCCAGGCTCTTTTCCACTATTCTCTCTCAAATTTTCAACGTATGCAACATCAGTTTAATGTCTCTATAGTTACCACATTCTTGCACATATCCCTTTCTTTTTCTTGTACTCACTTGGTAGATTCTTCTGAGTTATTACTTTTCTTATAAGGCCCAACAGAATATCTACTACATCCTCACCAAGCATCTTGGATGGTTCTGCTGGTATCCCATTCGCCCTCACCGCCTTTCCATTCTTCAATTTTTTAACTGCAATCTCTACTTTCTTCCTAGTCATGTAGCTCACCATTACAAAATTTGAAAAATCATCTTTAAATATATCTCTCTAATTTTTCTCCTTCAGCAGATTCTCCTATTATTCCTTCCACCTTTCTATTATACTCTCAAACATTTGAAAAACTCTACCTTCTTTGTTCTTAATTTGTTGTATAGCAGTTATATCTTTCGAAGCTTTATATTATTCTTTAGCTATCCTTATTGATGATATTTATGATAAGTGTGCAAGAATATTTATTTTTCTACAGAATGCGGAAATGACATCGATTTCATACTTAAAACTGATAGTGTAGTGGTAGAGTAAAATTGTTATAAGCGATTACCTTACCACGAAAGATTTTATCTTGGCTTAGGAATTTTAAGTTAATTTAAAATTAGATTGGATCTAATAATTAAACTACTTACCCATCATTTTTATTCCTCAAATATGTTAATTTTTTGTAATTTATACTTACCTTGATTAAAGGCCAGCGCTGGAACGTAAATAACCAAAGGTAACCATGATAACATTTTAATCGTAAAAAGTATTGATCCGAACAATCGCACTTTTTTGTTAAATCGCCTTTCGTGATACTGAAAAAAAAATTTAAATAATGCTTAATCGTTAACTTTCTATGCAACTACAAGCAAAGAAAAATGGGTTTCTTTTTTATAATTAAAATAATGATTATAATAATTTTTTTTAGTAGTATTGGTAATCATCAAATAAAAAATGGTCGAAAAAAACAGAAAAAAAATGCTTATAAATTAAGTAATATGACGCCACCCCCAGGTGGCGCCGCAGTTAGTGTCTTATATATTTAAACCAGCAATTTTTATTCCATCTTGACTTTGACGCCACAGTAATATATAATATGTTTGTTCGTTTGTTCGAAAAGAAACGAGAATTTTGAATTTCAAGGCTTACGTACATTTGATTTTTGAATTATTTTTTCCTTATGTTGGTACACATGTCTCTAATCTATATCGACAATATCTGTCATTTTGAATCGTTATAGTTTGTGTTTTCTATTATCGAACAAAATGGATCAAAATTTCTGCATTAAATTTTTCGTTACAAATAAAATAAAGTGTATAGTTTAACTAATGTTAATGTGAAAAGACAACCACGCCTTCTAACCTTAACAAAGGAACCGACTTTCGAATCTAGGTTGCCAGATGTATTTCCGAATATTCCTAAGTTTATATATTTTGAAAATTTTATCTCTACTTTACTATTCAATTGTTCGTCAATGACTCTTAGAAAGATAATATAAAAACATTCTTACAAAATATATACTTAAATTAATTAACTAGGTTCTTCATATTTAAACAGTTTTCACTTCTAATGATATCAATTTTGTATATATTACTTATACTTAAAGACATTTTTAAATACCGGCAACATTGTGTATTTACTGTCCGATTTTCAAGTCGGTTCGTAACCCATTGATATTAACGTAAACGAATGCCGACGGCGCGCTGTACATCAAACGAAACTTCAAAGAGGAAAATTGCAAAATGCGACAATAGTCTTCTTCCCCATTACAGTACACAGTAGCGTGATTGATTTTTATTGATTTTTTATATTAGATATATTATATATTACGGTGGCTTGATAGTACTTAATATAGTAAGAAATTCTCGTTTAAATATATAAGATAATAACTGCGCCACCTTACGGTGGCGTTATATTATTTGATTTAGAAAGGTATTTTTTTTAGACTTTATTTTTTTCGCATTTTTTCTGTTTTTAATTTTCCACTTTCTTTTAGTTTTTCGTTTATTTATTTATTTATTTATGAATCGAAATTCAACACTATCTATTGGGTTTTCTTACAATTCAGTAATTGTTATGGACAATGCGTCGTATGATTTCCGCATATTAAACAAAATACCTAATAACACAAAAAAAGAATGAAATTTCAAGACTTATGGCAATCAAAAATATCGATGTTCCTAAAAAGGTTCCAGTAAAGAAGGAATTAATAAGAATGATAAAAAGTCAGAATTTTAAAAATGAATACGTCATTGACACCATTTGCAGCAGACATGGTCATACCCTTTTGCGTTTACCTCCTTACTACTGTATTTTTAATCCAATCGAAATGGTTTGGAGTACTGTAAAGAAACGTTTTCGAAAATATAATCAGTCACCAACCTTAAGCGCAGTTGTTCTTGATAATATTCGAGAGGTGATTAGTGGCATTAATAGCGATGTATGGAAAAATTGCGAAACACATGTTATAAAAACAGAAAAGGAATATCCTGTTTTACCGCCAATAGCACCATTAGTTATTCAACCTGGAAACGATTCTACTTCAGAAGACTCTGACAATTCTTGTTAGTCATTCCAACCAATTTCCTTTACAGCTATCGTGATGTATCTTGAAAACTTGTTTTCAAAAACAAACTAATTTTATATTCTTACTAACATACCCAACCGTTTCCTTTCCAGGCAAGGAAGGCTCATACCTCCTCGTGGTCCTTGCTGGACAGACAATCTTTTAAGATTGTCTGACAAAATATGTATTATTTGTAGACAATTGTTATAAAAATATTATGAGTTATGTACTATTTGAATAATGAGTCAAATGTTCTTATTAATAACTATAACTGTATAATTAACAAGTTTTAATTTGAAAGAATTAATTTGTTATTTGACAATTTTCAAATTGATACAAAATTTACAAATATATAAAAACCGTTTTTCTTTTGAAATTTAAAACAAAAATTAATAAAAATTTATGAACCCTTTTCATTTAACTCCACGCCAATGGTCGGCAATGCCATCAAAGGCATTTAAAAACCGACAAAGAGCAAAAAATTTCACATTTAGATTGGAAAGAGTATACCAATGCAGTCAAAATGTTTGAATTATTTGAATTGTCATTAAGGGAAAAACTGTAAAAGTAATAAAAGAAATAAATTGAAACCAGGCCCAGAAACCGGTATAGAAGTAGAAGACTATAACAGTATATACTAATATAATGCGAAAAATATGTAATTTTTTCATGAAATATAAGAATAATCAAATTCAAGATTGGTTTCCCTTAAAAAAGAATAGTTGTAAAAACATACGAGGAAACGATTTATAAAATATAGAACCATATATTATCAATGCCATAAAAAACACCGCTACGTGTATGGTCGACCTAACCCATCGTCAGTGCAGGTCCTATTGCGTTTGATTTGTATTATTATTATTAATATTTAAAGGCGCATTGATTATATTATTCATTTTTGTGGGCTAATAATAAAAAAATTAACCTTCAACGAAAGTATGGCAATATACATTGGCCATAAACTTTTACTTCAATCAAATTAGAAAAACAATACATATAATATTATAATATATTTAGATATTGAAAGTTTATCTTTATATCATATCTACACTATTGTATTGTTTGTATGCTGTATAAACCAATATTTTAACGCAAAAATAATACTATAATACTTATAAAAAAGACCATTACGTCATGAAATTCGTGTTCAGCGACTCCAAACATCCCTCAGGAAAGATTATCGACTAATTTTGAATAAATGTAACATAAAATCCAGGCGGCGATGTCCACACTGGGCACCAATTACCTCGGAGACAATCGCGTCATAAAAATCATGTACAACAACTACAACATTTCCGAAGTCTTACCTGCACACCAGTCCTCGCGTCATAAATTTCATGTTCAGCAACTCCAAAAACCCCTGTATAATCATTATGGACTAATTTTGAATAAAACTCAAGGCGACGAGGTCCACATTGGGCACCAAGTACCTCGGAGACCATCGCGTCATAAAATGCATAAAATGCGCTTAAAAAGCCCCCGAGTAATGATTATCGACTGATAAATACAACATAAAACTCCAGACGATGAGGTTCACCCTGGGCACCAGGTCCCTCGAAGACCGTCATCGTCATCGACGTGTAGAAAAATTGAACTCTTTTGTCGATATTTCTCAAGTTCTAAATTTATCATTTTCCATCTCTTCGAAATGCACAGAATGCAATTTTCATGTTCAAAATGTTCAAATGATCATAAAAGGTGATGATATCGTTTGTAATTATTATAAGAGGAATATTGTTAAATCGTAAAAGATATGTCAATTTTTTTTTCTCATAAATGAAGATGAATGAGAATTCTATTATGAATACCTACATGTATTTCCTTTAATTAGAAAATATTTTATACAAATTTTTAAAATCGAAAGATTAACTTTTTTAAATATAAATATAGTTTAAAAAAACTAAAAAACACGCTTTTATAAAGCATGTTTCTGAAAAACATCGAACTAAAAAGTTAAAAATAATTTTCAAAATAAAATTAAAACAAAAATAAATGAAAAGTACTAGTATTATTGTGAAAAAAGCGTGGGCGCTTGACATTTGAAAAATATGGTATGCAGCGCCCACGCTTTTTTCACAATAATACTAGTACTTTTCATTTATTTTTGTTTTAATTTTATTTTGAAAATTATTTTTAACTTTTTAGTTCGATGTTTTTCAGAAACATGCTTTATAAAAGCGTGTTTTTTAGTTTTTTTAAACTATATTTATTTTTTACTTTTTAGTCCAATTTATTTTATTTCAATAGATTCGTTAATTTGCTGTGACAATTACAAGACCCTTACTCAATCATTATTCGTTTATTTAGTTGGAAATGCTTTGAAAGCGTGTTTTTTTGATTTCTCAAATTATATTTATTGTATTCATATTGTTTATAATTAAACGTATTGTTTTCAGAACTTGGAAAAAAAAATTACTATTGTGAAATCTAAAGAATTGTTAGATTAATTCTAAGACAATTTCATTCATATCGTTTATAATTAAACGTATTGTTTATTACCCACTCCCGGCACGGGGAGGTAGTGACTAAAAATAACAATATGGGACTCACCCGAGGCAGCAGCCGCGGAGTGGAGAGTTACAAACAAACAAACATACATACATACATACATACATACATACATACATACATACCTACAGGTGAAGTTAATTAATAATAATTTTCAAAATAAAATTAAAACAAAAATAAATGAAAAGTACTAGTATTATTGTGAAAAAAGCGTGGGCGCTTGACATTTGAAAAATATGGTATGCAGCGCCCACGCTTTTTTCACAATAATACTAGTACTTTTCATTTATTTTTGTTTTAATTTTATTTTGAAAATTATTTTTAACTTTTTAGTTTGATGTTTTTCAGAAACATGCTTTATAAAAGCGTGTTTTTTAGTTTTTTTAAACTATATTTATTTTTTACTTTTTAGTCCAATTTATTTTATTTCAATAGATTCGTTAATTTGCTGTGACAATTACAAGACCCTTACTCAATCATTATTCGTTTATTTAGTTGGAAATGCTTTGAAAGCGTGTTTTTTGATTTCTCAAATTATATTTATTGTATTCATATTGTTTATAATTAAACGTATTGTTTTCAGAACTTGGAAAAAAAAATTACTATTGTGAAATCTAAAGAATTGTTAGATTAATTCTAAGACAATTTCATTCATATCGTTTATAATTAAACGTATTGTTTATTACCCACTCCCGGCACGGGGAGGTAGTGACTAAAAATAACAATATGGGACTCACCCGAGGCAGCAGCCGCGGAGTGGAGAGTTACAAACAAACAAACATACATACATACATACATACATACATACATACATACATACCTACAGGTGAAGTTAATTAATAATAATTTTCAAAATAAAATTAAAACAAAAATAAATGAAAAGTACTAGTATTATTGTGAAAAAAGCGTGGGCGCTTGACATTTGAAAAATATGGTATGCAGCGCCCACGCTTTTTTCACAATAATACTAGTACTTTTCATTTATTTTTGTTTTAATTTTATTTTGAAAATTATTTTTAACTTTTTAGTTTGATGTTTTTCAGAAACATGCTTTATAAAAGCGTGTTTTTTAGTTTTTTTAAACTATATTTATTTTTTACTTTTTAGTCCAATTTATTTTATTTCAATAGATTCGTTAATTTGCTGTGACAATTACAAGACCCTTACTCAATCATTATTCGTTTATTTAGTTGGAAATGCTTTGAAAGCGTGTTTTTTGATTTCTCAAATTATATTTATTGTATTCATATTGTTTATAATTAAACGTATTGTTTTCAGAACTTGGAAAAAAAAATTACTATTGTGAAATCTAAAGAATTGTTAGATTAATTCTAAGACAATTTCATTCATATCGTTTATAATTAAACGTATTGTTTATTACCCACTCCCGGCACGGGGAGGTAGTGACTAAAAATAACAATATGGGACTCACCCGAGGCAGCAGCCGCGGAGTGGAGAGTTACAAACAAACAAACATACATACATACATACATACATACATACATACATACATACATACAGGTGAAGTTAATTAATAAAAAAAAACTCACATCAAACTTCGAATATTAATTAACTATTAATAAATCAACCATCAAACACATTCGTGTTACAAAATTTGTTATGTTGTCTTTTGTTAAAGTTCACAATAAAATTTGATGAACATTAAAACAAGTGCTAATTCAAAAATTTGGATGAAACCATATGAAATAGCGACCTTGAATTTATTCGTCATCTTTTTTACGATAAAGTTGATGTAATACGGGTAGTCTTATATATTTAAAAATAATAATCACATCTTTGCCAAATTAATCAGAACAAAAAAAAAATGGAGTTGCCAGGCATCGATCCCGGTACCTCTCGCATGCTAAGCAAGCGCTTTACCATCTGAGCTGCACACCCAGTTAATAAAATTTGACGATAAGCGGTACATAGATTAAAGATGAGCGAAATATTAGCCCAAACTGCAGACATGCGCAAACCGCGCACTAGGCAGCAGCCGCGGAGTGGAGAGTTACAAACAAACAAAGATACATACAATCATACATACATACAGGTGAAGTTAATAAAAGCGTGTTAATAAAAAAGATTATGATACTGCAAGTTTTAACTTCTTTTATGGCTCTCCGAGGGCTGTTATTATCTTTTTGATGCTCATAATTTTTTTTATTGACTTATTCCCATTACTAATTTTTTCCTTTTTGCTGTTAGGATGTCAACGTTCATAATTTACTTATGAATAATGGGTCTAAAATCGATCGTGCTTGGAAAAATGTAAAAAAAAATAAAAATCTATTTTTATTAATAAATCAGTTATTTTTCTGGGAAATATTTAATTTTTGATTACAATGCCGCATTGATTAGAAATATTTAAGTATTTCGAAACCGTTAATACTATAAGTTTCTATATTAAATAAAATTGATTTAATTTCTAAATATTTTTTTCGTTTTTCCGCAATGGACGCCAGTTGTTTAAAAGAATATTTCCCCCACTATTTTAAATTTTTATATTTATATTAAAAATAATTGTCAAATCAATTATAACTTGCTATTTATATTCGCTATTATTGCATTAACTTACCTCATAAGTTGAAGTAAGCTGTAATCCTTGAAATACTGGTAAAAATATGGATCCCATGAGAAAAGTAGCGATTAGAAATCCAAATAAAATATACGTATATTGAATTCCGTAAACGTATACCTCAGTTGGAATACCTAGAAGGGATATACCACTTACCCAACTAAAAAAAAATTAAAAAATCTAAGTTAATGTTTACATATATGGCAAAATACAAATGGAAACATATTTCTATATGAGTGTAACATTTTTATTATTTATAGTCCCCCAAATCTATTTAAACTCCCCTTAACTGCTAATACATCTCCTTATAGAGTACAAACACAAACGACTATTCTAGTATTTGCGAGAAACATGATCTAACCTGATTGCTATACATTCTAGAAGAACTTAGAATACTCTGGGAAACACTCACTAAAACGTAATAAAAAAACAGTCTTTTAAGTAAAGGTCCTTTCCTTATTCGGTTATCCCGTTACACTGCCTTCTCGTTAGATTCATTCCCCCTGAAATGTTATTTTTTAATTTGGGATCCCACACACACCTTGAGCCAACCAAACCATCTTCTTGGAGTTGCAACACATCCCCACTGTGGTTTCCTTAGTAAGGTACCAATCTATCATGATGGACCACGACGGGTCTCCCTCTTGGAATTTTCACGATCGGATAAATGACATTGTTAATCTTTTTCTTGATGGTGTAAGGACCTTTCCAGCTATTTTGTAATTTGGGACAAATACTTCGACGCCTTCGGGGGAGCCAGACTAACTCTCCAACTGCGTAACTAACTCTTTTCCATTGTCTACGTGTCATAGTACCTCTTCATCCGATTACTAGATAATTGAAGTTTCCCATACACCAATTTGTGTATATCCTCCATTCGATTCTGAAGATCGGTGACATATTCTTCATTGGCCACTTCTTCACATGGTAGTCTCATTTCTCTACTGATCAGGACCTTTGCAGACGTTTGGCTTGTTGATTCGTTAACGGCCGATCGAATTGCTATTAAGAATAGTGGAGTATTTCGATTCCAATCCCTATGATACTGTGACACCACTTTTGACAGATACTTGGTTATAGTTATTCATTCGCTCCATCAGACTGAGGGAGCATCGCTTTTATGGATGCCCAATAGTCCCAACGACTTTTTCACGTTCCCAAAGATCAAGAAATAAATGTGTGGTAGCGATTCCAGTCGCCAGAAGAAGCCATCGATACCTTTAAAACAGCGATTTTGCAGGTGTCAACTAAAGACTGGAATAACTGTTTTACCCATCAGTTTGAACGTATCTATCTTGGTGGGACATATTTTAAAAAGGAATAAAGTACTTTAAGTTTATATATATTTTGTCTCTATAGCTAAATGTAAAACTAAAAAAACAACCGTCGTAAAGAATAATATAGAAAATAAAAATTTAAGGTTTTATGGATTATTCATATTTATATACATATCCAATTTGTCTATTTAAATATTGATTTCTATATAACTTAATGATTTATTATTACTTAGAATTCTAATGCTAAATCGATAATTTACTCATAAACCGACTACAAAATCATTAATCACTAATAGATTTATTTAATAGTAGGTACACACACATTTTTAGAAGAATTTTTTTAAACTAATTATACAGATTTACCTTGCTAATAACGACATTGCAATCGGTATAACACCCATCGATCTACTGGCAACTAAATAATCTTGAGCTGTTTCAGATTTTTTCCAAAATCCAAAATACATACCAACTATTAAACATATTCCTAACATCGATATAAATGTTATATAATCCATCCATCCAAATCGTTGCATTGATGTTCCGATATCGGCCACAGCCAAAATTTTATTTTGTGTTGACATTTTTTAAAGTTAACAGATATCTTAAAAAATATTTTCTGTTGGAGTCTGAAAAATAAAAAGCATCATTTAACAAAACCGTAGTTTTCACATAACCAAAACATATAGGGACACACTTTGTAGTTCTGAATACAACATCACCAAAGTTACTTCAACATTTAAGATCATTTAAAGAGCAGCAAAACCCAAGGGAATCAAGAAGATAAAAATAAGCTTAAAACTTAAGCAAAGACTAATAAATAAAATTAATTTCCAAAAACTAACATTCACTTACTTAAATAGGTTTTAGAAAACAAAATTAGGACAAGGAACAAAAAATGTAATACAAATATAAATAACTTACCAATTTTATAAATTTTTGTATGTAATATTAAACAAATAAATACTAAACCGATCAACAGTAAATAGTATCTTAAAAATCTTCTTCACTTTTTCCTTCAGTAAATTTCTCTTAAATTTATGCATAACTTTTAACACACAAACACTCAAGTATGAAATTGACATTACGTTCTAAAATTGGCCTGTAGGCGGATGTTGAAGATTTAAACTAAATTAGACTGAACTATACCTACATCGTCAATTGTTACTAAATTAGGATCGTAATAATAAAAATGGTAATAATAACGAGGTCTGTGATAAGAATGCAAACGGGAAGTGCAGTAAATAATACTCCTAATTGGTTTTTAGAATAGGTGAAAATTGGTTTATCTTGTTAAAAATTTAAGTAGTATTTATTTACGTTATAGGTCGTTTTGTATTGTTAAAAAATTATATAGAATGCGATACTTATTTATAGTTTATAGCTCGTTGTAACCAAGATGATGGACCAAAAAAGCTGTTTAAATTTGCTTAAGAGGATGAAACAGAAATCGTCACTAACCATAAAACATTTAATAACTGTAATCAATATAAGAAAAATTAATCTTCTGTAAAATGTCATGATATTTAGCCATCATAGAAAATTTGGATCCAGATATCGAAATTAAAAGTTGTAACGAGGAAAAATATCGTCTGTTGCAACTCATAATAAAGGGCAAGATAGAAAGAAACTATGGAGTTGGTCGCAAGCAAATATCTTAGCTTAGGAACATCAGGAAATGGACTGGAATCTGTGAAGCTTGAGTACTTTTTAGTATGGCTGAGGATCGAGAAGCCATCTCCAATGTAATCGCCAACGTTCAAAGGACCGAACAGAGTACATAAAGAAGAAGAAGAAAATGTTTATGCAAGATCTATCTAAAATCTGAAATGTGACAGATAAAAGAAGCCTTACGCAAATCTGATATTAAGCTTCGTTAGTTATTCGCAATTTTGACTCAAATGTTACTGATGATTGTCAATTGTTAAATTTTTGGCTAAATAGTCCATAACAGTCAGCGCGTTGCATTGTCTTGATGTAGGATCCAGCAGTTCTTTCTTCATCTGCGACCTTTCTTGCGAATTTTTTCTTGAAGCTTCGTAGTAAAACTGTCTGACTATCTGACCTTGTGATATCCATTCCTTGTGGGCTACACCCAGTTCTCTTTCTACATCTGCGGTCTTTTTTGCTAATTTTTTCTCGAAGCTTTCGTAAAACATCTAAATAGTAGTATTGATTGATTGTCTGACCTTGTAATACCCGTTCGGTGTGGACAAAGAAAACAATCAACATCTTCTTGAATTTGGACTTGTTAATGTTCGCTTTTTTGGCACTCGTAGAGCTTGGAGACTTCCAGCACACACTTTCCTCGTCTAAAGTTTCTAATGCAAAAATTGTCTTACAGTTTCTGTGTTAATATTTACATCTTCAGCGATAGCACTGATACTTATTTATAGCTTACATCTCGTTCCAATCAAGATTATGGACAAAAACAAGCTGTTTATATCTGCTTAAGTGGATGAAACGTAAAACCGTTACTAACCAAAAAAACATGCAAAAAACTTAATAAAATGTTTATAGAAGATGTATCTTAAATCTGAAATATGACAGATAAAAGAAAGCTTAGGCAAATCTGATACTAAGGTTCTTTTGTTACGAGGATTGTCTTTTTAGTTTTGCATCTAGCGATTAAAACAAAATATTATGTAAATAAAGTACTTTATTGCTTTTTAAAATATGTCCCACCAAGATCGATACATTTTTGCATATGTTCAAACCAATTGGTAAAATAGTTATCCCAGTCTTCAGTTGACACTTTTAAAATCGCTGTTTTAAACGTATCGATGGCTTCTTATGGTGACTGGAATCGCTGCCCACGCATTTATTTCTTGATCTTCGGGAACGTGTAGAAGTCGTTTGGACTTAGTCGAGACTACGATGTTTTGAAGATCCAAAAACTCGTTTGACTTCTGGGCAGTGTGAGCACGAGCATTGTCCTGATGTTTTGCGATAACATCTGGTAAACAAACGTTTATATACCAATCCAAAAGTAACCATTTTTTGATTTCCTAAGGCAATTGTTGCCACATGCCAGATTTTGACACGAAAGTTGCGACCATTTTCTTTGACACGAGGGTTGTCTTTTTAGTTTTGCATATAGTGATTAAGACAAAATATTATATAAATAAAGTACTTTATTGCTTTTTAAAATATGTCCCACCAAGATCGATACATTTTTGCATATGTTCAAACCAATTGGTAAAATAGTTATCCCAGTCTTCAGTTGACACTTTCAAAATCGCTGTTTTAAACGTATCGATGGCTTCTTATGGTGACTAGAATCGCTGCCCACGCATTTATTTCTGGATCTTCGGGAACGTGTAGAAGTCGTTTGGACTTAGTCGAGACTACGATGTTTTGAAGATCCAAAAACTCGTTTGACTTCTGGGCAGTGTGAGCACGAGCATTGTCCTGATGTTTTGCGATAACATCTGGTAAACAAACGTTTATATACCAATCCAAAAGTAACCATTTTTTGATTTCCTAAGGCAATTGCTGCCACATGCCAGATTTTGACACGAAAGTTGCGACCATTTTCTTTGACACACTTCGAGAATGGATCACTTTTGTTGGTTTCCCTCTGGATCCCAAAGGGAAACCAACCCAGTTCTTCATCTTTTGGATCAAAGTCTTTAAAATACCTCTATATCTCCCGGTATGTTACCCGGCTGTTATCCTTAACTAGCTGACAAACCGCATCAATGTTTTTCTGTGTGACTGCTGTTATGGGTGAACCTGGCCTGGATTCTTTGCTGAGACTAAAGCGACCACGATGAAATCGTAATACCAACTGGTGGTGTGGTGCTTCATTCCCAAACACATAAACTATTTCAGCGAGACATTGCTGTTGGAATAATCCTCTCAGAAAATTATAAAAAATTATTACTGGAAAAGGTTCTCCAACTTGCTAATCTCACCGTACCTTCTCAAATTGTTGTATCGCAATGAAACTGTTTTTTAGGTCAATAAAAGATTGAGGTTAAATTTTTGTCTGTTTATAGACATGTCTAAAGCTGTTAAAAGCTGTTTTTAGATAGGTCTATAAACAGATTTTAACAGCTTTAATCAGATTTTAAGATCATCAGACAGAATTTAACGGTTTCTTGCGATGACGTCACTGTGGTGCTAGCTGTCAGGGCGGGTATCTTACGATCTTATTGGAAGCTTGTACTATTCTAGAAATAGTCTATTTTCTATTAGGTTTTGATTGGAATAATTTTTTTATATCATTTCGTTTGCATGATTGAGGGTAGTTAAAATTCCAAAAAAAAAATAATAATATCGTCTATTAAATAATTCGTCACGTTCACGCACCACGAAGGCCAGGTGAACCAATTGAAATTAAAAAATTTATAGAAAAGCTCTTTTAATATTTGTTCTTTGGGAATATCGATGCAAACCCGCAATTAATAACGTATCATTTATTCATATCTGGATTTCCTGATAATTGTTAAATATACACAGTAAGACATTTTTCAGTGAAACTAGAACTCGATAACCTATTATTATGTTTGACAAGAACTGTTATGTTTTTAAGTATTTATTCTAATCATAGCTTATTTTGAATGTCTGAACCAATAACTAGGTTATGGTATATATTGACGTCTAAGTATTGAACGCTTTAAACTTTACAATATATTACAATACAAAATTATAATTAATTATGCAAACTTCGATAAAAATTAAGAATTTTATTAAAGTGGAACCAAAGTTAATGCCAGTTAGGCCCACTTGTGACGTAATGCGTAGATACTAATATCGTATAAAAATCTGTAGTATACGATGGTTGTCTTTTGAGTTTTTTATGTGAAGAAGTCGTTAGAACTATACGATGGATGGTCTAACAGTTCGATGTTTTGAAGCTCCAAAAACTCGATTGTCTTTTGCTCAGTGTCAAAAGTAGGATTTTTAGCGATATATTCTGCTAAAGAAACGTAGGGTAAGCAGGGCGAATGACGCTCACTTAAGGAAAAACTTTCGTATTTTTCATAATTTTAACTCTGTATTAAATTTTTGTCAAAAAACACTAGTTTAGATATTTGGTAATTTATATATAGAACGAAAACTTGTAAATCTTCGAATGAGCAACAATAATTAGCCATATTAAAAAAAAAGAGGTTTGAGCGCCGTTACCCCTGACCACGGGTAATACCGCTCAGGCAAAAGCGTTATGACGCTCCAACCTGTATGTATGAACAAATCGATTAATTAATAGTTCTTCAACTTCAAAGACACTGTAAAGTAACTTGAATCAAAGAATAATGTTATTATAAATGTTTGAGGAATCCCATTTTAGTATTTCGCACAAAAATCACAAATATATCCTTCTGCAGAATTCCATCCAGAGCACATGGCATGTGACCAGAGTCCACTCGTTGTACAGCGATACCACAACTCATTGTTTTTCCCAAATTCTTCACAAATATTACATTTGTTATAATTTTCATCATCCTGATCCATGTCGTCATCGCAAATATTATCTTCAGATTCCGTCTCTGAAGAACTTTCTTGTAAAACTTTTCGTTTGCAAGATTTTGCTTTGGTTCTGGCTGTCGTTTGCTTTCTTGATGTTTTTCTTGATCCTGATTTCAGTTTTACATTTCTTTGCTTTTCGTTTGTTTTCTTTCTCTTCTAATATATTTTTCAATGAAGTGGCTGTCAATAAAGTGGCATGCTGCTTTTTCCTCACTTCAGCAGGCTTAGAAGTTGATGCAATACATTCTACTTTTAACTGCAGTCTTAGCGTTAAGTAGATCTCTTTCCGTCCAAGCTACTTTAGAGGTGGTTCTTGGTTGATTTCGAGGCATACCTATAAAAAGAAACACAACCATTAGGTGCTTTGGGGCAATGGCGCTCAATGGGTAATGGCACTCACTGTGAACTGCATTACCCCCAACGGCCATTTTATTATTCGGTTGAAATTTTACATGAACTAGTATGAAATGATCACAAATCTTCATGCTATCGCGTAGTGTAATGGTTAATTAACGGAATTAATCAGAGTAGCAAGACATATCTATACAATTTCTGGACTTACCGATAAAAACATTCAACTAAAAATAAGATCAAGTCGAGTGTAAATGAACGAACGTCCTTCTCTTTTACTTGCTGTGAACCAACTCGCGAAACGAACCACTGCTGGTTCAGTCGTTACCTGCCCCTCACTTCACTAAGCGTCCAATGCTTCTAAGCATTGAAATTGCCGAGTTATAGGGGTGAGCGGCATTACCCAGTGAACGTCATTACCCCCGCTTACCCTATATATACCAATCGGAAGTAACCTTACCTCAATCCTCTAAAGCAATTGTTGTCACATGACCAGATTTTGACACAAAATTTACGAGCTTTTTCTTTGACACACTTCGAAAACGGATCACTTTTGTTGGTTTTTCCTTATCGGGAAACACCTACACACCATATTGACGTTTATTTTCCGGTTTACAGACTGTACTACTGCTGATTACACAAGATGGTTCTGGTCCCTAATGCGGTGTCTTTTGCAGCTTATCTGCTGTTTCGTTTCCTTCTATTTCTGTGTATCCTGGAACCCATAAGAGTCCTAGTTCGTCTAGTTTGCCTAGGCATTCCTAGACCATCTTTGAACTGATTGTGTATGAGTTCAGAGCTTTGATGGCTGCTTCACTATCTGACAGTAGTACAATCTTTTGTCTACGATAGTTGCTTTCTATATTAAATTCTACACATCTTTAAATGGCACAAATTTCTGCATGAAAAATGCTTGTTTTTTTACCCAGGATCTATGTAGTTGGCTCTAGGTCCAAAAACTTCAGCTTTAGTTCCTTTATCTGTCTTGGAGCCACCCTAAGATGTAAAATCTGAGCCTATCAGTAATATCGGTGTTAGTATAATTTGTGAATAAAATGTTGTTTTTCAGTTGTATAAAAATAATTTTATTGTTTTAATGATAATTTCCAATGAGTATAAGTAAAAAAAAAGAGTTGTTAAATATTATTTTGAATACTTGGTAAAATTTAAGGTATGTATTATTTATTAAAGTATTATTACAGAAAACTGTAATAGTGTCTTACGTAAAATATTTTCAAAAACATTGACCATTTAACTAAGAAGAAACAACTACTTCCCGGGCTATGTGCCCCGATGGATATTGAATTACACTTCAAAGTCAAATGGGGTTGGCATATCTAACAGATAACTTAAAGTAATATATCGTTCGTGATTTTAGTTGAATCTTCAGTCAGCGACGGATAACATATACCTTGTACTGATGAAACCGGTCTACAGGTTATGTTGTCCCTTCTAACTGCAAACTAAAATGGTTGGTTTAAATTATCTATTAGATATGCCAACCCCATTTGACTTTGAAGTGTAATTCAATATCCGTTGGGGCACATAGCCCGGGAAGTAGTTGTTTCTTCTTAGTTAAATGGTCAATGTTTTTGAAAATATTGTTCAAAACTCGTAAAGCGATAGAATAACTAATATTCTGCATTTTGCAATTTGTTGTGCCAAATAAGTATAAAATCTTACGTACGTATACATTGGTACACATACCTACACGTATTTTTTTCTGCATATCGATAATTTTTTTGTATCTACATCTAAATCCAGACCTGACCCAAATAAACGTCAAAATGACAAAAGTTAATATTTTCCTGTAATTAATAAAATTATTAACATTACTAAATATGGAAACTATTCAAAAAGACTACAATTCATTTGATACATTTAATATTACAAAAGGTAAGTTTAACTGATAAGTTTGTTTCTTAGTAGAATCTTATAAAAAAAAAGTTATAATAAGGTATATAACCTAACTTATAAAGAATACGCATTTAAAATCTAAGCCATATTATTATAAATTCTTATAGCAACTTTAATACATGTTAACCTTACATATGAAACATAATAATAATAATAATAATAATAAATAAAGATTAAAAGCTTTTTAAAAAAATTCTGTGAAAATCTAGCAGAATACCATTTGGTACATATTTCACTATTAGAGTGCGCTTTAGTCTATTCATTTTGACATTTTATTATTGAAATGTCATTGGTTAACTATAAACAATATTAACTATTTTCTATTGGCTAGAGTAGATGTACGAGGGTTGCCTTTTATATTAGAGAACAAAAACAAATATTTCATCGAAAATCACTTTAGTGTTTTTCAAAATATTCCCCATGAAGATCTATACACTTTTGCATGCGTTTGAACCAATTGTCGAAGCACTTTTGCCACTCTGATTGAGGTACATCCAAAACATGCATTCTGAATGCAGCAATCGCTTCTTCAGGTGTCGAAAAACGTTGAGCTCTCAGTTTGTTTTTTCACATACGGGAATAAAAAGAAGTCATTCGGTGCCAAGTCAGGACTATACGGCGTATGACTCATCAAATCGATGTTTTGGGTGCTCAAAAATGCAGTTGTTTGAGCCGATGTGTGGGAGCTCGCATTGTCGTGGTGAAGAGTGATCCGTCTTCGGCGGTTGGTTTTGCTGATTTCTTGGAAGACAACTGGCAAACAAATGGTTGTGTACCACTCAGAATTGACTGTTCTGCGTTGTTCTAGTGGTACGGTTGCGACATGTCCAGTTTTTCCGGAAAAACAGGCGACCATTTGCTTGGAAGTGCTTCGTGCGCAAACAACTTTTGTTGGATTGGGCTCATCTTGAAACACCCATACAGTCGACTGCTGTTTACTTTCGGGCTCATACGCGTATTTTCACGATTCATCACCTGTCACGATGTCATAGACGAGTTTCGAAGCATTGCGATCGTATTTTTTGAGCATTTCCTTCGACCAATCGACACGAGCCTTTTTTTGAGCGATTCACAAATTGTGTGGGATCCAACGCGAACAAATTTTTTTGACCGTCAAATAATTATACAATATTGAATGTATGCTGGTCCCACTAATGCCTAAGGTTGTCTCAATCCCACGATAGGTCACATGACGATCTTGCAATATCAGTTCACGCACAGCATCAAGGGTTTTCGGAACAACAACTGATGTTGGACGACCTGCACGAAATTCGTCTTGGAGTGAACTACGGCCACGATTGAATTCACCATACCATCGATAAACACTGGTCCTTGATGGAGTTTCATCGGCAAAAATTGAATTAAGTTCATCCATGCACTGTTGCTAAGTTAATCCACGTCGAAAGTTGTAAAAAATAATCGCACGAAAATGTTCACGATTTAATTCCATTTTTGGGCCGAGATAAATCTTTTAAGTTACTGTAAACAACACAAATAGCGCTCGTATGTCAAAACCAAAGGTCAAAACGTTCTGAGTACGTATAACCTCAAAAATGTCCAACTTCACGATAGAGCTGTCAGTTGCCAGATTGCAACACCAGGGTTGCCAATTCCCGAAATATAAAAGGCAACCCTCGTAGTAATATTTTATAATGGTAGAGCACAAAAAACTTTCAATTTGCATCTAATGTCACAGAATTTGCTATTTGAATTATCTAAATAGTTACTCGAAGCTACACAACTTTGATAGTCACAATTACTGAATAACGTATTTTTAAAATAACAATTCGCACTTATATCACAATCGCATTACCATTACAATTACTATTATTCTTCTCCGTCCAAAGCGGTCCCTTATATATGAAATCAATTCCTTCTAGAAGAATCTCCACAATTACATCCAGAACATACAACACTCTAGAATTCTCAGAACGTTCGAGAAGCCACTAGAATATTCGAAGATTTTAAGAACTCACTTACCTTGTGGGCGACAGATCCGGAACGGCTCGTAACAATATGCATCATGTAAAGAATTTCACTACACTAAAATTATTAAATTCTGTTTGTGTATGTGTGTGAATGTGTGGACTAAAACAGGAAACAAACAAGAAAATAAGATGCAATCAAAAAAACAAAGCTAGAATAAAAAAATCAAGAAACAATCACGAAAAAAATGGAAAAAAGCTAACAAAGTAAAAACTACACAACTAAAAAATAAAACCAACAAAAAATTGCAAAAACGGAAAACAAACTTATAACTATGATAAAATCGAAAAAAAAATGAATAAATTCAAGAAACAATGTACAAAAATAAACAGAAAGCAGTAAAAAATAAAACAAAAAAAAATAGCAAGAACAATTTAAAACAAATGTAAAAGTAACATAAAATCAAACAAAACGAAAAACAAAAGAAAAAAGAGTAAAAATATCGAAAAATTAAAAAACAGTCGCATTTTTTCTTTAATAGAAAAGAGAAAATTTGAAAAAAATATTTAAATTTTCAAATATTTTATTTTTTTACGTTGCGCCATCTATTTGTAAATAGCGAAACTCTTTGCAAAGAAATACGGTTACCAAGGCAACAAAATGTATTCACGTACAGAATTTCACTTCACCAAAATCCGATTTCATTGTCAATTAATATATTAATATTATTAATTGCTAATTGTTATGTAAATGTGTGTGTGTGTTCCGAATAACAAATTTACTAAAAATTAAAAACAGGGTACAATAAAAACAACCCCATCAATTTATTAACAACAATCTTTTTACAAATTTAACAATAGCACAAATCCTTAAATTTAATCCATATACGAATTTGTATCGTTTCAGGTTAGATATGATGAAATTTCATTTAATATTTTTATTTAATATATTTTTAATCGGATTCAATGTTTTATTAATTAGTTTCATCAACTTTTATTATTTTTTTCCCATTTTATGGTAATAATGAATTATGTAAGTATTTGAATAAATTTATATTCGTTAACACAGAAATTTTGTAAATACTAAAAACACACTTGTTGTATTTTGAATTTGAAATTAAAATATATTTGAGTACAAATTTTATTTTAGTTTTGTCATGTCTCGCCATCTATTTGCAAATAGCGAAACTGTAACCAAGTAAAAACAGTTACCAGGGGAACAACCTGTGAAGTGAACATATGCATTCACGTAAAGAATTTCACTTCACCAAAATCCGATTTCATTTTTCATTGTCAAGTCAATTAATATTATTAAGCTCTGTGTGTGTATGTGAATGTGTGAGTGTGCCGAATACCGAATTTACTAAAAATTAACAACAGGGTATACTTAAAACAACCCGGTCAATTTATTAACAACAATCTTCTTCCAAATTTAACAAGGTAAAATATTGTTAGTGCATACTTCCTTAAATTTAATCGATAGACGAATTTGTATCGTTTGCAGGTTAGATTTGATGGAATTTCATTTAATTTTCTGTTTTTAATCGGATTCAATGTTATATAAATTAGTTTAATCTAGTTTTATTACTTTTTTCTCGTTTTATGGTAATTATTAATTACATATTTGAATAAATTGACCTTCATTTACGAAGACAGTTTATTTTCGTAAATATGTTTTCACTGCCAAAATTCTAAAAAGACATTTGCTTTATAATCAATTTGAAATTAAAATATATTTCAGCGCAAAAACTGAAAGTATTTATTTAAAGTTTTATTGAGCTCAACCTAGTTTTTTGTACCGGAACTAAAAGTGATAAATTATTTGAAATTATAGTTTACAGGGTGGTCCAAATATGTGGGATTATTTATGCAATATTATTTTTACAATTATTTTACTACCTGATCATTTAGAATAATAAGTTTTATTAGTTGATCCGAGTACGTGAAAACTGTCTAATCTTGACAGCTACTTAAATCGAAACTTTAAAGCTCAGGCCCGTAATTGGATCTATATTATACCAGCACTACCAGCAGGTATAGACTTTTTTTTAATTGTTTTACTGAACCATGGCCTGAATGCAAAGATATAAAAAATCGAAAATAAAAGTTTAAAACAATAATTCCTCGTATATCAACATATATATTTTTCCTTAAATAATTTAATAACTCATTTTTTTCATTTATTTATATTAATTTTTTCACCATAAAAGTCCTTGTCTAAATGGAAACGACCTCAAAATAAATCGCGATCAAAATTGAAAAAATTATATTTGATTAAATATAATTTATATGTATTTAAGCCATTCAATTTATATTTATAAAGTTGTTGACAATAACGAATCTCTTATCGATTCATAATTGCTTTATTTATAAATTCCACCTTAAGTTTTTTCTTTTTAAATATTGATTTTAGTTAGATTATTGTTCATACTCACAGTGATTACTTTGTATTATCTTTTTAATATTAAAATTAAATATTTAAAAAAATAAGTCTATAAATGTAGATGGTTTTAGTACAAATTAATAATATTTGCAGTGTTTTTATTTTGTTTTTTTATAATTTTTACCCTGTACCAAACATATTTAATTTTTTTATAAATAATAACTAGAACTAAATAAGTACATTAAAAGCCGAGAAAACAATAACACAATGTAAAAAAATAACATAAAAATCATTTAATATGCAAAAATATTATAAAAGAAACAAAAGTGCTATAAAAAAAGAAAACAAACAAACAAGAGCTATAAAAAAATAGAAAAACACGTGCATAAATAAGAACATTTTTACTACATTTAAAGTACTTTTACCCATTTACGAATTTCTTAAAAATCTATAAAAATCAAAGGTTAATGGCGAAGTGTACCCACCGGCGATAAATATAACGCTTATAAATCAGAATGATTTATATGGAAATATTATATTTAATCTTCTGATAAAAAATGATATCTAACCACAAATAATCTATTACTAATTTAGATTTTAGTATCACAATTTTAATGTTCATTTAACGTATTTGTTTATTGTTGCTATTTATAACTACAGACCGGATCACATGCAAAATGCATTTAATTGGATATTTACGATTGTATATCGAAAATATTTACATATTTCATGTCGATATCAATTTTTTTTGTTTTTTAAGAGGTCTTTAAGTTTCTCTTAAGATTTAGGATTTTTGTGGTGAAAATGTCTAAAGTCTATTTCATAATATACGATTGTTTTTAATTGGGTATGAAAGCATCGATTTAACTCGTTCAATGTGCTGAATTGTACAATCGTAAATTCTCTCATTTTTTTAAGTAGGTATTCTCGAGAACAAAATGGATACTTAATTAGTAGTACAAAAACAAAACGAAATTGAAATTCTCGAGTTATCTTATTCTCCTAAAACTATTGAAAACTTATGTGGACTTTAACAAATTTATTCACCAAAATTGTTACAGATACACAAGAACTATGCTGGATAACGGGTAAAGAGTTTTACAAATAAAATGAACTCGACTTAACTGCTCATATATAGAAGAAACGAATATTCTAGTCTTTGTGAGAACATGATCTAACCTAATTACTTACTCGAAATTTCTAGAATATATAACGTAAAAACAGTCTTTAAAGTAAAGGTCCTTTCCTTATTGAGTTATCCCGTTACACTGCCTCCTTAGATTCGTTCCTCCCGGAATGTTATTTCCTAAATCGGGAGCCCGCATACACCTTGATCCATCCAAACCATCTTCTTGAAGCTGCTGCACATCCTAACTGTGGTTTCCCTGTAAGGCACCAACCAATCATGATGGACCACGACGGGTTTTTCTCCGGGAATTTTCACGATCCAACAAATGACATCGGTAATCTTTTTCTTCTGTAATTTGGGACAAATGTCTCGACGTCGTCGGAGGCTATAGAGCCAAACTAAATCTCCAATTTGGTAACAGACCATTGACCGCGTATCGTAGTACCTCTTCATCCGATCACTAAGTAATTGACACTGTGACACTACTTTTGACAGATAGTTGGTTATAGTCCGATTCATTCGTTCTACCATACTATCAGACTGAGGATGCATCGCTGTGGTTCTCGTTTTGTGGATGCCCAATCTTTGGCAAACTTCTTGAAACAGCTTGCTCTCAAAATTTCTCCCTTGGTCTGACTGTAATTCTAGTGGTACTCCAAAACGGCTTACGAATTCTTCAACTAATATATCTGCTAAAGTGGTGGATCCTGATTGAAAACTGCCTAGGCTTTAACCCATTTAGTGAAGTATTCCATTACAACAAAGTTGTAATTATTTCTTACATCGCTCTTTGGAAGTGGCCCCATTACATCTACTGCTATTCATTCAAAAGGACTTCCGACCAGGTATTGCTGCATTTCCGCCTTCGGTTTTCGATGCGGACCATTAGTGGCAGCACATCCAGTGCATTTACGAAACCAATCTTTGACATCGGAATTTTCTTTTAAGAAGCCCACCGTCCAAAATTAAAGAGTTCCATTGAGCCCAATATGCTTTTAAAGCAGGAAGGGATGAGGATATCTCTCCACAATGGATAGCGGTCCATTCTTTTCCATTCCCGAATCTTTTTCAGAACGGGATAGTTTTCTTGTTGCTCATTTAGCATAGAGCTCCCGTCTTCTGGCACAACCCTAAGGAGAGTTTTTCCTCGTTCTCGTCCGCGGGTACAATGGGGGTAAGTATTTCTTATATGGCCTAGCTCTCCGCAGTTCCAGCACCTCACTGGGCGCCTTCTTCTTGAGGAAAACTCTCCACTACCGCTTCGACGAAGGCGTCCACAAGAGATCACGGCCGCGCCAACCGTACAGCCCGTTGCAACTTGGCGTCTCGAAGACCATCGGTAAAGGTTTGGATCGCCACGCACTTCAGAAAATCTTTTGCTGCATTTGGATACGCAAACTGTACTATTCTTGCCACTTCTGTCTCAAACTGCGACTTTTTTCCAATGAAGGGACAACGATATGCCATGCCATCCAAAAGCCGCTGAGGACCATTTTAAAGATCATCCCGGTCAATGAGCTGAAATTCTCATTTAAAAAATGCAAATCGCTGTATTAAATCTGAAGGATCTATTTCGAATAAAATAAATTCCATTTGCCGAAGAAAAAAATTGTTAGTTTTTTTTCTCTCCTGTTTACTTTGAGACAGACCTCATACATCTAAAACACATCTCCCCATATTTAGTTTAAAATCACAATTACATTCTTCAAAATCAGTACTAAATTATATCAAACTGACAACAGACCCAAATAAGAGCAATTTACTTTCGTACTGCTTATGCACAGAACGACTGGATCGCTAACAATATGAATTTCGAAAAACTGAAAGAACGATCCAAAGAACCGAACGATCAATCGCTTTATTTCATTTTCTTTAAAATAAATATAACTAGTGTTATTAAAATTTAATTAAACATTGTTTATACATACGTTCTACACCTGTATGACTAAATCAGGTGCGCAAAAAAAAGTTTTAAATTCAAAAAAATGATTTTATTATAGATTTTTGAACAATAACAGGTTTTAAATGTATTTTTTTTATAAAATCTTGTAAAAAATTACATTTTTCTGAAAATTTAGATTCTTTTAAAAGAATAAAACTTTAATAACAACTATCGTTCATTTATTGATTTATTCGTGTTAAGTTACTACTTAAACAATTTCTGTGTGTTTACTTTAGGTAAATCATAAAAAATGATCGATTGTCTTAGAAAATTCCGTTTCATGTAGCAAATATTGATCCTTTAATTTATTAAACCATCAATAACATTTTTTTTGTGTTGTTTTATAGGAAACAAAGACTTGCTGTCAACTCCTATGGCTGAAAAGCAAGCACAGTTTTCGTAAGTTGTTTTTTATATATAAATTAATTTATGTCTTATTTTTAAATATATTTTTTTAGTTTAATACCAAAAATTGTGAATGGAGGTATAGCCGGAATAATCGGTGTAACATGTGTCTTCCCTTTGGATCTTGTCAAAACCAGGTTACAAAATCAACAAATCGGTCCAAATGGCGAGAGAATGTATAATAGTATGTAAGTATATTTTTTCATTTAATATTTTTTAAGGTTTTAACTTTTTTTTTAATTTTCAAGTTTTTTTTTAATTTTTGACAGCTGTTTTAAATTATAACCACAATGATTAGTACTGTATAACAAAGCTAGAACTTAGGTACTGAAAATACATTAAAAAACTAATAGTGATACTTTATGTAAATTTACTATAGCCAAGACAAAATTTCATTCGTTGTAAAAATGCTAAGAATTGGTTAATTTATTGTATTAAAATCTACAAATTACTAGTGACTCCTTAAGAAAATGTAATGACCACCCAAAGGTTCAAAGAAAAAAGTGGACTCTTCGCTGTCAATATCCTAACAGTAATCATAAAACAGGAATGGCCGTAAAGTACTCTTTGAGCTTCGGAAATCTGAACTTAGAGTAATCACAGCATTTCTCACAGGACACTGTCCACTAAGGTAACATATCTGTAAAAATAGGGAAAATGGACAGTGGAACATGCAGATTTTGTGAGTTATCAGATAAAACGACTAAATATCTCGGACAGGTTTAGAGCCTAATCAGGTTACAATCGTATATCCTAAGTCGATAATAGACTTTCTAAAAGTCCACAAAAGATCGTTTTGGTTGCAGTGAAGCACTTATACAGTCTACCACGAAACCTCTGATGTATCTTTTTTAAGGAGTGAATGGGATGTGAATTATCATTTAAGAGTAAAAAAGAAAGATGATAAAGTTAAACCCGTGTTGAACGAAGAATGGCAGAATTTTCTTTATTTACTCTTTGTGTAGACAAAGACGCCACTTTGGGAGTAGAGGTTTTTGGACCTATAGAGCCAAATACTAGGAAAACCTGGGTATATACCCAAGTATCTTTTAAGCGGAAATCCGTGCCATTGAAAAATGTATAGAATTTAATATAGAAAGAAACTATAGTAGACAAAAGATTGTAATCATGTCAGATGGTCAAGCAGCCATCAAAGCTGTGAACTCACACACAATCAGTTCAATGATGGTCTGGGAATGACTAGGCAAACTAAATAAACTGGGACAAAATAAGACTGTTACCCTCTTATGGGTTCCAGGACACATAGGAATAGAAGGAAACGAAAAAGCAGATAAGCTGGCAAAAAAAAGAGCTGAAAGCACATACTTGGGACTAGAACCATCTTGTGGAATCAGCAGTAGTACAGTCTTAGAAAAACTAAGGAAAGAAGTAGATAGAGAAAAATCAAAGTACTGGAACGATCTAGAAGGACTAAGACAAACGAAGACGCTCGTAGGAAAGTATAACCAGAAGAGATCTTTCAGCTGTCTAAACCATAGTAAGAAGAACCTTTGTATTATAACGGGTAATATTAACCAGGCACTGCCAATTTTTAAGAAAGTAGTAGTAGGCCAGTAGAATAGAATAAAATAAAAAACAAATCGGAAATAAAGCCTACAAAAGGAATTTTTGTTTTAATGGCTTCATTTGTTGCCCAGTATGACTATCCTAGATTTTCCTCCCCACCAGAGTTGTGATTAAGTGGTGGGGGTAAAAATGTACCCCAAAAGGGGGTATTTTTGCAGTTTTAGGGTTATATCTCGTAAGCAACTTAAAATATCGAAAACTGATCTTCATAAAAGTTGTAGGGCATTTAATTCTGAATAGAATGAGACCAAGTTCATATTTTTTGGAGTTTCCGTTCTTATGCTAATGATCATCAAAGTTGGGGGGTATTTTACACATTTATGAAAAAAATTCATTTTAACTTCTGGTTTTTGGTAATATCATGTAAATGAAACTATAAATTAATTATTGATTATTACTTCTGTTATAGAGAACAAAATTCTGCGTTTGTGGAGATCAAAAGTTAATTTTTTGGGCTAATTTTTTCCGCAAAATTTCATTATGAGCTGGCACCCTATCCCCTCTCTCTTTTTGATGCAGTTGGAATGAGGAAGACTCCCAAGTCAGTGTTATATGACTTTTTCACACCACTGCATGAGGTAAACCTAGAAGGAGCAGCTTTTGTCATCGATGGTGGATTTCTTCTCCACCGAGTTGTGTGGAAGAATGGTGAAACATTCCAATTAATCCTAAACAAATACGTTGACTATTTAAAAAGACACTACAACCGAAATGCAACCAGCATGGTGTTTGATGGCTATCCAGAAGACTTGCTCAGCAAGAGCATCAAATCTGTTGAGCGTCTCCGCCGAAGCAAAAGACAAACTACTCCTGAGGTCATCTTTACTGAGTCAATGACGATGACCATGACTCAGGAGCAACTCCTTTCCAACGACAGGAATAAAGCACGACTGATTGGTTTTCTAACTAATAGGCTTGACGGTGAAGGTTTCTCAGTAAAGCAAGCTAATGAAGACGCAGATCGCCTAATTGTTGCCACAGCCCTTGAGGTGTCACAGGGGCACGAGAAAGTTGTGGTAGTTGGTGAGGATACGGACCTCCTGATTATGCTCAATGCCCTAGCCACACCATCGGCCAACATTTATTTCTTAAAACCTGGAAAAGGAACGGTCCCATCAAAAGTATTTGGTCCCAGCAGCTTCAATCTTGCAGACAACATGAGAATGCCACTTTTATGTGACACTACTTCAGCCCTTTTCAGGCAGGGCAAGAAAAAGGTGGTCAAGCTATTGGTCAAAAATGAAAGTCTTCTGGAAGAAATAAAACCTTTCTTAGAGCATGACTTTGAAGCTGAAGCCATTGCCGAAGCTGGCCTACGAATTTTAACAACTCTCTATGGAGGTAGGGCAGGAGACACTTTAGACAAATTAAGATTGATCTGTTTTCCAAAGCCCTAGTAAAATCCAAATTCAACCTGGCATCCCTACCACCAACATCGAAAGCAGCCCGCCAACATTGCTTTAGAACTTACCTGCAAGTTTAAATGTGGTTAGGAAACCCGATGGATCCGCTTCTCTGGGGATGGAAGGCTTCGAAGTTTGGTCTTGATCCCGTTCCTACTTCCAAAGAACCAGCCCCACAGTCTCTTCTTTCCACAATTTTCTGCAAATGCAACAAGGGGTGTGCAGGTGGTTGTGGGTGTCGAAAGGCTGGGATTAAGTGCTCATTGGTTTGTGCAAACTGCAAAGGGAACTCCTGCACTAACTCCGTCCAACCAGATGCAATAGACGAACAAGATGTTGATAATGATGTTGTAGATGACCTGGACTGCATTGAGGCGCAAAAAAATACAGATTTTGAGGAGCCGAGTGGCCCAACGACAACTAAACGTCCACGTCTGTGAAGTTTGTGTACCCACTTTTAACTATTTTTCTCCATGTTTGTTATTATGAAATATAATCGTCACAAATTTGATTTCATTAATTGTGTTTCTTATTTTGCCTCTATCAGTTGAAAAAGAGATGGTAATATTTATTGTATTTTAAGAATTAACTAAAAACCACGTTTTTATGCGCCTTTATAATAAATATAGTGTAAGTAACACATTTTTCATAAAAATGTAAAATTTGACAAACTTTGATGATCTTAGCATAAGAACGGAAACTCCAAAAAATATGAGCTTGGTCTCATTCTATTCAGGATTAAATGCCCTACAACTTTTATAAAGAACAATTTTCGATATTTTAAGTTGTTTACGAGATATAACCGTAAAACCGCAAAAATGTCCCTTTTTGGGGTACATTTTTACCCCCCACCACTTAATCACAACTCCGCCGGGGAGGAAAACCTAGGATAGTCTTATTGGGCAACAAATAAAGCCATTAAAAATATAAAACCTTTTGTAGGCTTTATTTCCGATTTCTATTCTAAGCCGACTGGCCTATAGGCAGTTCGGAGAAATAAAATTACGTTGGAATATTTACAAGCTTAGACTTGCAAATAACGATGAAATATTATAATTATTACATGCACTACAGCCCTTTTCATCTTTCTAACTTTTTATATATTTTAGGGTTGATGCCTTTAGGAAAACATACAGAGCAGAAGGTTTCTTAGGAATGTATCGAGGTTCAGCTGTAAATATTCTTTTAATAACTCCAGAAAAAGCCATTAAATTGGCAGCAAATGATTTTTTTAGATACCATTTACAAACTAAAGAAAGGTACATTTTTACTGGATTTTTATTTTATGAAGATTTTATATAATTATTTTTTGGAATTTTAGAACACTGCCAGTTTTTCGACAAATGTTAGCTGGTGGACTTGCTGGTTTATGCCAGATTGTCATTACTACTCCTATGGAGTTGTTAAAAATTCAAATGCAAGATGCTGGTAGGGTAGCTGCACAAGCTCTCTTAGGTAATTTATATTAAGTAATTTTGATTTTTTTCGAATATCACCAAAATTTACTCTTTATTGAATCCAAATTGAAATGCCAATGAATTTTCTGATTTTACCAGGGCTACTTTAAAAGAAGGTCATTATATAAACGAATCTAGTGAATTTAACGGGAAGTTCTTTTCCATTGACTTTGTGCGGACTCCTAAACCCTTTTTAGTCTTAGATCCAACTCTGTATCAGATGAAGCTGAAGCTTGCTTGCATTTTGCAATACCTGACGTTTAATGTTTTTTTAGGCAGTTAATTGGGAAACATGAGGCCTAGAAATACTCAGTACCTATATCAAATGTTGACTTCTTTAATAAATCACTATTTTGGTCCAATATCCTCTATAACTCAAAAATTTACAATTTTTGAGCTTGGTGCCCATTATGGCTTTTGTTCTATTCACTTAGAAGTATCTATTTAAAAATTTTCAGACAATTTAGCGGGAAATTCTTGTCCTTTAATTTTGTGCGGGCTCCTGAACCCTCTTTAGTCTTAGATTCATCTGTCTACCAAGTGAAGCTGAAGCTTGTTGAAATTTTGCCATTCCTTACGTGTAATGTTTTCTTAAGCAGGTATTTGAGTAACATGAGGTCTGATTTTATGTCCCAACGTTCTTTTCCAATTTTCTGCTTTATTTTATTGTTTCCTGATCTAACAATTGAGGGAGCGGTACTGCTCTAAAAATATTTTTCTCAATTTTTATTCAATTTATTCAACCAACTAGTCAAATTCTTTAATTATTCCAGATCTTCTGTTAGAGAACATTGTTTTACTGTTTGTTATATTTTTTCTAGTTGGTAAAACTGTGACAAAAACCTCAGCAACCCAATTAGCACTTGGTTTAATAAAGCAAAATGGTATTCTTGGATTATATAAAGGCACTGGTGCTACCATGTTGAGAGATGTTTCATTTTCTGTGATATATTTTCCATTATTTGCAACCCTGAATGAACTTGGGCCTAGAAAAAGTGATGGATCAGGTTAGTTATGTTAAAAAAAAATTAATAAAATATTTATCATTATTTTACAATTTTAGGTGAAGCTGTTTTTTGGTGCTCGTTTTTGTCTGGTTGTGCTGCTGGTTCGTTTGCAGCACTGGCTGTGAATCCTTTTGATGTTGTTAAAACTAGATTACAAGCTATTACGAAAGCTGAAGGTGAACGGTCCTACACTGGTATAGGAAACGCGTTTGTGTAAGTGTTTTTTTAGATTACTTTATAACAAATCTAAAACAAATTATAAAATGTACAAAAATAATCATAAAGGTGGCGTCGATTTGCGATGGAGACGAACGGTGAAACGTCGTTGATTTTCGGGGTGTGGTCCAATCGGATCTACGTCTTTGTAGAGTTCGCTGGTTGTTACTGTATGAGCTTCCAGAGCGTCCTTTGGTGATCGTCCTGGGTGTCCTTGGAAGTGGTGTCACGGTTCTCGATGGAGATCCTTTTGAAGAATTGACCGAGGAATGTGCTCTTTGACGTTCGTTCAATTATTTTTATTCAATCTTTTGCGCCAAATTTTTACAAATATTTGCTTTCCACACATTTTTTATTTAATTAACATATATTTATATTTTTCAGAAATATCTTGAGGTACGAAGGGCCTACAGCATTCTTTAAGGGTGGTGCTTGCCGTATGATAGTAATAGCCCCACTTTTCGGTATAGCCCAAACGGTATACTATCTAGGAGTAGCCGAAAGTCTATTGGGTTATAAAAGGGGTTAAAAAAAATAAGTAGAAAATGATTTTAGAGCAATTTTAAGTAATAATACACCTATTTTTTATTTTAATTTAAGTCAAGATGTCATTATATATAATTTTTCTATATGTACACACAGTTACGTTACTAATTTCTGTTATAATCAATATTTTACCTGCAGAAACTTTAAATTATTTTATTTATTATAATTTTGTTGTTAAAATACTGTTAACAAAAATAATACTCGTTGAAATTTTGTTTAGGTCAACTAATTTAAATTTTAACAATTTTATAGACAGGTTGAAAGTTGAAATGTATTCTCTCATCTTGGGATTCACCGATTTTTTAATAAAAATATTTTTAAATTAACAATTAAATTGTCAAAATCATTTTTTTATTTTTACCTTGTCGATTTTGGGATTTGGAGTCAACATAGAGAGAAAAAAATAAAATTAGCTTACAACTTTTAATTTTTATTCAAAATTGGTGGCTCCTTACCTATTATTTTCCAAACCTGCCTATTTAATTATGTCAAAAAAAAGGAATTTTTTGATAACTTTATTCGCCTATTAGTATTTATTTTATTTCTTAAATAATCATAATGTTGAGATCACTCAGTATTAAAAATATGTATTTTAAATTTGTAATTAATATTATTTATTATATTTTAACGCAATAATCAAGCTTTCATATCAAATATTAATTAAAAAAAAGTGTGTGTGTCAGCTCCGACACGCGACTGGAGTATTTGAGAATTCTAAAAATTTTGAAAATTTGAAATGTCTAAAAATTTTTAAAATTTTCAAAATTTTTAGAATTTTTAAAATTGTCATAAGTAATTTTGAAGATTTTTAGAATTTTCAAATTTTCAAAATTTTTAAATTTTTTCAAAATTTCCAAAATTTTCAAAATTTTGAAGATTTTTAGAATTTTCAAAATTTCAAAAATTTCAAAATCTTTAAATTTTTGAAAATTTTGAAAATTTTTATTTCCAAAATTTTTGAAAATTTTGAAAATTTTTATTTCCAAAATTTTTAAAATGTTTTAATTTTTCAAGTTTTACTTCAATCGCGCGTAAAGGTTACACGCACACTCTTTGTTTTTCAGGCGCCTTATATATCGTTTCTTAAGGAGTAAACTCCAAAAATATTCAATAAGTTACAGTTCTGAATAATAAAAAAAATATTGTCCATAAATGTTTATAATAAATTATTTTTATTTCATATTTTATATGCACCAAAGTGGACGAAATTGATGACAATAATTTAATAGCTTAATAAATATAAAAATATTCTCGTATATTTGTGTGCATGTATTTCTGTAATTTATTTTTTATTAAAAAAATATATATTTATGCATTTTAAATGTTCGTAAATGTTGATTGTTATAAAGTTTGAATTTGTGTGAAATCAGATATAAAGTAAATGTGTTCAAATTTGCTCTCTTAACAAAATAACAAATTTTACGTTAACTGGATCACCTGACACTCAAATTTTTGAAATTTGATTTATCTAAATGTTCTTCTGGAAAAAAAAATCAAATAAATCAATGTGGTGGTTAGAAGTTGAAAAATAAAACAATTTTAAGGCCAAAAAACTCTTTTGAAAAAAAAACGCTACCTGCTTATGCTTTGTTTTTTTTAGCTCAAATCGAATCTGTGGATCCCCTTTTATAGCTGGTTTGAGTGAATGAAAAAATTCAAAATTCACTTCGTAAGAATCCTAAATTTGATTTACATAACGGAGAAAATAATACAACAATTAACTAATTTTTCTAACATTTGATATAAAAGTTTTTCGATGTTCTGTTGTTTATTTTAAGCTCATTTTTGTTTTCTACCATTCCTTTGACTCTGGTATCTTTTTTGTGGTATTTCGAAATGTTTCTTCGGCCTTTTATCGTTCTTTTGGATTCTCAACGATTCGCTTCACAAAATTCTTAAAAAGTTGCAACCCTTTAATCTGACTATTGATCTTTAGGTTCGATTTGAGCCAAAAAACGACCATTTTCAATTACCGTTGAAACAGTTTTTTTTTGTTTTTTTTTTCACCGGCTTCTATATTGGAACCTAAATCTTCAAGATTTTTTGAAATACCTAAACCAAATCTAAACTTTATAAATAAATAATTGTAACTGTTGTTCAATTTGGTCACAGGCTTTTAGACTTTTTAAGAAAACCATTAATTCGTCAATCAAATTGGTGTAGTTTTAAAAATATGTTAATATGAATGTACAATAAAAACATGTTAAATATTGTTCTTTTAATCCTGATCACGATACCTACCTAATTGACCAAAATGAATATTTTACCACCGAAGAGGTCATATACTTAACAGCATTATTAATGTAATAATTGCAAATTTTGGAACAAAAATACGTGTCTAGAGGATAAAAGTATATTGAAGAAGATAAAGAATGGAAAGCTGGTGCTTGATGAGAATGAAGTAAATATTCTGGTGGAACTGATGAGAAAAGTGATGAATCAAGAGAGAATGCCCAGTGAGTGGAGGAAAAGTGTGCTTGTGCCAATTAATAAAAGGAAAAGGACTATGCAGGAATGTGGTAACTATAGAGGCATTAAACTGATATTGTGTACTTTGAAAATTTGGGAATGAATAGTTAAGAAGGGGCTCAGAGATAAAAAGAGTATACGTGAAGCAAAATTTGGATTTATGCCTCGGAGAGAAAAAAATCCTGGAAAACAAGTTGAGATGGTTTGGTCACACAGAGAGGAAGGATGAGAATTATGTGAGTAAAAGATTAGATGAATGTGAGATTGGGGATAAGAAGAAAAAAGGAAGACCGAAAATGAAATGGATGGATAAAATGAACAAGGGCCTGAAAGAGAAAAAATGGAAAAGGGAGAATGCATTAAATAGAAACAAGATAGAATCACTTAGACATGTGTTGAATTTTGATGAAAAAAGGCATGCATCGATGTTATGCTACATTTTGTTTCCTCTACTTCTTATCGTTCGTTACAACAGAAAAATCTACGGTTCACATTTAAAATAAGACTTTGTAAGATGTTTATATCCAGTTGATGCCAGATTTCAACCAGAAATCGTCCTACTTCCATCACATTATTGGGCTAGAAAGATGGGCTCGTAATTGTCTTCCGATGTCTCAGATATGCTCTTGGGAAGCCAAGCCATAATTTTAATGGCAATTTCCAATAAGTAACCTCAAACTATATATCCTTATTCGTCCACATGTCATCTTCAAAATATCCCCTTGTTGTTACTTTCCTTCCAACTTTTTTGCGGTCTTCTTCGTCTCCTTCTTCATTTTGAAGTGAATAAATGAGAAGGGGCTGAGATAAGAGACGAGTATAAGTGAAGCGTGACTTGGATGTATGCCTGGGAGAGAAAATCCAGGAAAATAGTGTGATATGGTTTGGTCACACAGGGAGGAACGATGAGAATTAAGTGAGTAAAAGAATAGATGAATGTAAGATTGGGGATAAGAAGACGAGAGGAAGACCGAAATTGAGATGGATGGATAAAATAAATAAGTGCCTGAAAGAGACGAAATGAAGAAGAGAGGATGCATTAAATAGCAACAGGATTATTGGTTAGAATCACTTAGACATGTGATGAACTCTGATAAAAAAATTCGAAAAGAGGTTGACCTTAAAGGCCATCCCTGCAACTTCCCGCTAATTTTAACTGCAAAGCTATAGTAACGGTTTTTTTTTGACGTTTTTAACTTTTTTTATCCAGTTGATGCCAGATTTCAACCAGAAATCGTTCTACTTTCAAGTTATTAGGCTGGAAAGATATGCTCTTGGAAAGCCAAGCCATAATTTCAATGGCAATTTCCAATAAGGAACCTTAAACTATATGTCCTTATTCGTCCATATATCATCTTCAAGGTATTTTTTTGTCGATACTTTCTTTCCAACTTTTCTGGATGGTCGAATTTAAAATATTTCTTTAGGTCACTCTTGAGGTATGAGATTTGCGTTTATCTTGCAAGAATATCAATTTTTTTCGATTGATTAAAGAAGACTTTTTCTGGATGAGTTCTGCTTGTACTCGTTGAAGTAAGGCACTATAAACATAGGTATTATCATCAGCCATGTTTTGTCCAATGTCAACCACAAAACCAGAGATAATAGAACAGATGTGTTGATGTCTAATATAAAGTTGGCAACAGGTTCCAACATCAGCGCACCATGTTTTTGTTTAAAATTTTACTTTAACACCCTTTTTATGCTTAAAGTACCTTAAATTTATTTTAAACTTAAACCACTAATAGTACTTACTCTGTTACTATACCGTTATAAGTACTTTTTCGCTTTTCGCACTACCAGCTAGTTTAGTTCCCATTTTCACCACAAAATACGATTGCACGTGTCTCTTTAATTTGTCTATGATCTGACATGTAAATTGATTGACATTGGAATAAAAATGGCTGATGATAATACCTATGTCTATAGTGCCTTAGTTGAAGCTGCTCACAATTCAAGCAGTGACCGCTTTCCACAAACTCATAATAAACAAATCCATTTACTCTCCACCAAACACACAACAAAAACTGTCAAAAGTTAGACAAATACAAAGAGTGAGGGGTCTGGAGGGGTGGAGAGTAAGGGAAGAGAGAGATTCTCTCTGTTTTCAACCAAGAGAGCCTAACTAGTTGCTTTTAAAAAAGTCTGAGTGGATTAAATTATGTGCAAAGATGAATGTAGAAAAATGAGACAGAGCCAGAAACCTGCTCTGTTTTCAACCAAGAGAGCCTAACTAGTTGCCTTTAAAAAAGTCTGAGTGGGTTAAAATATGTGCAAAGATGAATGTAGAAAAATGAGACAGAGCCAGAAACAGAGAGAGTGAAGTGACCGAGACACAGTGAAACAGTGTGTGTGAGATTGGGGTTGGAGGGTAGAGAAAAAGGGGGATAGAGAGTCTGTCTTAGAGAGAGAGAGAGAGAGAGAGAGAGTGATTCTCTTTAAACCAAGAGAGTATATACCTGGCTGCCAATAAAAAAGTCTGAGTACATTAAATGATATGCAAAGATGAATGTCAAAAAATGTATTATTAACAAAAGTCATTGACGGTTTTCACTTGATATCTAAATCCAACGTATCATTCTTTAAAATTATTATTTATAGCCCCAATATTGAGACAATAAATATATTCATGTAGTTAAAAGAAACTAATGATTTCATCAACATTATCTTGGTAAGTACTTATACATTTTTTTTAAATTAGCTTAAAAAAGCTTTAAACCTTACAATGTGAATTGAAAAATTTCTTTGAATCTTGAAATATAAAAAATCAATATTATTTTTATTTTTATAGATACCCATTATCAGAATGGCCGAAAGGCAAAAATCATTTTCGTAAGTTTCGCCATTATTTAGTTCCTTAAATCATGGCAACATATCTATATTTTTAAGCTTATCAATATTTTTACTTTGTAATTGTTCTCTTTAGACTTTTACCCAAAGTTTTAAATGGAGCCATTGCTGGCTATATTGGAGTCTGTTGTGTCTTCCCTTTAGATCTGGTTAAAACTAGATTACAAAATCAAACAATTGGACCTAATGGAGAACTCATGTACACAAGCATGTAAGTAAGTAGTCATCACATGGTAATATCAAGTTAATCATCCTACTTCCTAATCTAATAAAACATTTGGAAAGTTCTTACTAAAACAATCTGTTTTCACTTAAGTTAAAAGAAACCACAGAAAACATTGGTCTAATGCTTGTAAACTTTGCTTTATAAAATTTATTGTTTTGGAATTAAGAATATTATAGAAATTATTAAGTATACCTATATTTAATAGCCTTGGTATCTCTTCTGATGGTCCTAAAACACCCCTGGTTTTCTGTTTCGGTATCCTTTCCTGAGAAAGCGTGAGCTTCTTTGTAAACTACCACTGACTGGATCGCTCTGCGTCCTCCACGAGGCGTAGTTTTTATACATGAAGACACAAGGGATTAAATTTAGTTATGATTTAAATCAGTGGTAATAGTCAAGTGGTTAATTTTGTGAGAAAGAAATATTTTGGTTAAAGATGGCTTGTAGATGAATTTTTTGGGCAGGAGGAGGAGATTTATGAATTGGACAGTGGTTAGGTGAATGTGAAGTTGGACAGCTTAAGGGGGCATTGTTTCGAATTCATGTCGGAACTACCTCGTCGGGTGTGGTATTGTAGTGTGGATGGTACCTTTCGTAGTTTAAGCATTTTTACTTAGCTAGATTATGTATTGCCTTCTCCGCTTGCGAAGCAGACAATTTTAGGTGCGGGACACCCAGATAGTGATTGATCATTTTTGCAACAGTTTGTCAATATTTGGGGATTGTGAAAAGTAAGTTGACATTCGATATTCTGGCCGACTACCATTCATATATCTCTTCTTGCTCTTTTCCCCTCAAATAGGTTATGGGAGCCTGGCTTTGTAGCAGCTTGTGAGTAGTTGCCATAGCCTTGCCCTCTATATAGATATGCAATGGTGGTAAGTTGAGTAAAACCTGTAATGCGTCCGTTGGGGTGGTCCCCATGGTCCCTGTGACATTCAGGCATGTTTGCCTTTAAATGCTTCCCAGTTGGCTGATTGCCACCGAATCATAGGTTGATCAGGTTACAAACATACTTCTTAAGCGGATAATAGACTTTCTTAGAAATCTGCACCTTCCGGATGGTAACCTTACCAGCAAACCTAATATAATTCCAAAATATATTCAATTCTAATAGGAATTAAATTTTTTAAGGTTCTTATCTGTTTTTAGTTTAGACGCATTTAGAAAAACATTTAAAAAAGAAGGATTCTTCGGTATGTATAAAGGCTCTGGAATTAATCTTTTGCTTATAATGCCTGAAAAAGCTATAAAATTAGCTGCCAATGATTATTTCAGATATCATCTATCACAAAATGGGTAAATCAATAAAATTCGTTAAACCTGTACAAATACACTTTTTACAAGTTTCAGTTTTTAGTAAAATACCAATATATAGACAAATATTAGCTGGTGCTGGAGCTGCTTGTTGTCAAATGGTAATTACAGTACCAATGGAATTAATAAAAATCCAACTGCAAGATGCTGGAAGAACTGCTGCTGCCAAAGTTAGTGAGTAAAATTATTTACAAAAATTTTGTTTTATAATTTACTAAACCAGTAATACGCAAAGCTACATTAGCCCTTGGTAGGTGTGGACAAATGTGTGGCAAGAACTGGAACCTGAACCCCAAAATGAACTTTTGGTTGTACATAGAGGTCATTAGGCCAATGTTAACCTTTGGTTATGAGGTGTGGTGGAGTAAAACACAACAGTCTGGGGCGATTAGGCAAGTGGGAAGTATTCAAAGGCAGGCATGCCTGAATCTCACACTGGCCATGGAGACTGCTCCAAAGGACGCCTTACAGGTTCTGCTTCACTTAGCATCATTGTGTATCTATATACAGGGCAAGGCAATGCAACTGCTCACAGGCTGCTACAAGGCTAGACTCACATAACCTTATTGAGGGGAAAAGAGCAAGCAGAGCTATATGATCGGGTTAAGGCGGATCAAATAATGAGTATGCCTCAGAGAAGAATAGTCTCCAGGTATAAGTTTGCGAGAAACTTTCGAGTAGAATTACTGGAAAGATATTCATGGAACAGTGGCCCACCAATTCAAGGTGAGTTAATCTGGTATATCAATGGCTCAAAGACTGAGAAATGCTCAGGATCAGCTTTATATAGTAGAAGACACAGGAAGTAGGTCCAATTCAGTCTACAGTGTTTAAGACTAAAACCTCTCATAACTTTTCAAACTTTCTCAAAAATTTTAGATTTACATTTACTACTTGAGGAATAACATTTTTAAGTTTTTGGTAAGACACCATCTGAGTATAGTTTTGTTATAGGTACCTTAGAACTGATGTGGAACATTTTAAAAACTGAAGGACCATTTGGATTTTACAGAGGTTTAAAAGCTACAATGATTCGAGATGTACCATTTTCCATGATTTATTTTCCTCTTTTCGCTGCAATAAATGATTCATGTCCACGTAGAGCAGATGGTGATTACTTTTCACAATTTACCCAATCGTTAAAATCCTAAATATTATTTTTTAGACGATGCTGTTCTTTGGTGTACATTTGGAGCGGGTTTACTAGCAGGTTCAGTTGGTGGTTTGGCTGTTACACCGAGTGATGTTGTTAAAACAAGATTTCAAACTGTAAAAAAAGGAAAAGGCGAAGAAACTTATTCTGGTTTATCCGACGCTTTCATGTAGGTTAAAAAAGAAGGCAGTTTAGGTTAAAAATCGGTCATTTTTTCCTTTAATTCTATTTAAATACCTATCTAAGGTTTTTTTTTGTTATTTTCAAATTGTGATGAAATAACTTGCTACCTATTTCATAGCCTTTCACTTAATATAACGAGCATCCGAAAAAGAAGATTCGACTTTGTAAAGGGATTCCCATGACCGATTTTAATCCAGAAATGAAACTCTTTTATCTCCTTTACTTTTGAGTTGTTTATGTTGTAAAAATTATATATTTTTCAAGAAAAATACACAAGAGAGAAGGTTGGAAAGCATTGTTTAAAGGTGGTGCCTGCAGAGTTATGGTAATTGCTCCGATGTTCGGTATTGCACAAGCAGTTTATTATATCGGTATTGCTGAATGGTTGTTGGGCATAGACAAACATGTTTAATTTGAATATAATTAAATTATTTCAAATAATCATCTGCTTTTTTTTAACCCGAAACTGATATCCCAGAAGATAGCTTCTCATTTTGGAATCACCAGTTCAGCGGTTCTGAAACTGTATGCCTTCTCAAACTGTATGCCCCCTCCCAACGAGGCGTGGGGCGTGTTAAGTTGAAATTCAAAAAAAATATATATTAAAACCGATTTCTAAGCCTAACAAGTTTTAAATATTCTAAGAATGCCGGGACTAATGGCTTTCATATGCTTGCTTTGTGGTACATAATCTCTGTTAGTTGGGTTCCACAGTGGAAATGTGGACTGAGTTTTGGCTTTTATTACTTAGAAGTCATTTGGTAGTTCGATCCAGAAATTTGTTAAAGATTTGGTACTGAAATCCATTTTCAGTGAAGTGCTGGATGAAACGTCTATTAGTTGTTTTTCTTCCTCCAGATAGGCTATTAGGTTCAAATTGGACAAATTGATATCTTCTTCTGCAAATACACGCATTTCAGTAGGTGGCGCACATGTGTCAAATTCTTCATGGAGGACTACACGATTGCAAAACGCGTTTATATTGTTAAAACGTTTTACTTAAATAATGAGTATATTATTGTACCTATTTGGAATCTACGACAAAATTTCGGTCGAAAAAATGTGCCCATAATATCAACACTATTCGTCTGTTGGTACAAAACTGTGAACAAAGAAGTGAAGTTTATAGGTCTGTTCCAACAGACCAAAAAACTGTTCTAGAACTGTGACTAAACAACTCAGTACTTCAAAGATAACGCAATTTTTCCACTGCCAGTTCCCGGACGGTTCTAGAATGGTTCTTTAGTCTATTGGAACAAACCTAAAGACTTGTCAAGGTCGGGCCGTGTTCTAACTATTCGTACTGCGGAAAACATAGAGACAGTTTGTGAAAAGTCACCCAGACATCGTTTGCAAAAATTAGGTATTCGTCGCACATCTTTACGCACTATTTCAAAAGAAAGGCCATACAAAACTCAGTTAACCCAAGTACTGCATCTTAGGGATCATGAAAGTCGCTGATAATACAGTCATGCGATATTGCAGATTAATACCCAAAATAACAATTTTTACCGACAAATGATAATGAGCGATGCAGTCCACTTCGATATTGCCGTATTTGTTAAAAAGCAAAATTGCCTTATCTGGGCATCACAGAACCCTCGTGCCATCCATGAACTACCACTACATTCTCGTCAACTCACAGTTTGGTATGGAGGTGCCATTCTTTAAAGATAATTCTCTTACTGTCACTGTCGAGTGCTACCGTGATATGGTGCAAAACTTTCTGGTTCCTCAAATCCAAGAATTTAACCTCCATGAGGATGGAACATCATGTCACCCAGCTAGGGAAACAATAAATCTTCTGCGAACAATCTTTCTGGGACGTTTAATTTCTCGATTATTATAGTAATGTCTAATGTCATCTGGCCACCAAGGTCACCGGATTTACCGGCTCCAGACTTCTTTTTATGGGAATTTTGAAATGATAGGGTTTATGCCAACAAACCAAATACTGTAGAACGTATTCCTCTGAAAACCTACTAAAAAGTGATGGAAAATGTAGTCCGGAGGGTACAGGTTTGCGCGACTTCTAGAGGCAGACATTTGTTTGATACCATTTTTCATACATAGTTTCTTAGTTTCAATAAAGTATAAATATGAAAAAAATTGACATATTTTATTTCTAGTAACAAATTTTCAAATATACAAATAATACATATTGCCCACCTCGTACTTAGGTACCTAATAAAAAGATATTTACTTGCATCGTTTAGAAACTTAGAAAGTAGAATTGTTTAACATATAAAATATAACAATTCTTAATTAATATTCATGTGATAATATTTTCATTAACCACTCTGTAGAGTTCATGTAATCCAATAGTCCTAAGAAATCCAATATATCGTTTACGTATGATTGGATATTTACCTATTTATAATATGGAAAGGTTTCTAACCTTTCAAATCTGTATATGTTCTTTTAAATTTATGGTAAAATGCAGGAAATTGATGAAAGAACACATTTAATACAAAAAAATAGATCAAATGGTTTATCAACAATTTTCACTGTTATTTGTATATTGGATGTATTCGGTGTTTTTCCTGTTGTTACTTTACCTAAGGCAATTATAGATTGTGGTAAGTACATTCAAACTTTTTCCATTTGTTATAATATGTTTACAACTGTGATAATTGAGCTTTGTATACGTCAAGTTTTTAATGTTCAAAATTTGGTACTAGGATGGTTGCCTTTTTAGTTTTGCATATAGCCATAAAGACAAAAAATATATAGACTTAAAGTACTTTATTCCTTTTCAAAATATGTCCCACCAAGATCAATACACTGTTGCATAGGTTTAAACCAATTGGTAAAACAGTTATTCCAGTCTTTAGTTGTCACCAGCAAAATCGCTGTTTTAGAGTCATTTATGGGTTTGTCTGGTCACGCATTGAATTCATTATCTTTGGGAAAGTTCAGAAGGCGTTGGGACATAATTCGATGTTTTAAAGCTCCAAAAATTTGATTGTCTTTGTGTGTTGCTTTATCGGAGTTTCGTAATAACTTCTGGTAAACAAACGTTTTTATACCAATGGGAAGTAACCGTTCTTCGATCTTCGAAAGCAATTATTGCCACTTGACCAGATTTTGACACAAAAGTTGTGATCATTTCCTTCGACACACTTTTATTGTTTTTTCTTTATCGTGTAACACCCACACAGCAAATAGGTGTTTATTTTCCGGCCCGTAGAATTAAGTCCAAGACTCATCGCCACTAACAATACTATAAACGTTTTTTGAGACCTCTTTGTTAAATCGTTCCAATGTTTTTCGACACCAATTGACGCAAACCACTTTTTGTTCTTCTGTGAGAAAATGAGGGATCCAGCGAAAAACCAACTTCGTAACGTCAAGTTCTTCACTTAGGATCTTTTGTATCCATGTCTTTAAAATGGCCAAGGATGCCTTTATCTCCCTGTATGTTACAAAACGGTTATCCTTAATTAGCAGACAAACCGCATCAATGTTTTGCTAAGTAACAGCTATTTTAGGTGGACCTAGTCTGGATTCGCTGAGAGTGGGGCGTCTACGATGAAATTCGCAATACCAATGGGAAATAGTTAGTGCTTCATTTTCAAACACAGAAACCATTTCAACTAGTCCAAAAAAACAGTAGTTCTTCAGAGTACACTTTCTTTGTTATCCTAGGCACCAGGTAATATCCGAAGATGGTGCTCGATGTCAAATTCGTTTTCAGCGAGCCCAAAAACCCCTGAATAATGAGTTTTGACTAAATGTATGGCGATATTACCAAAAACTCCAAGTATCTTGAGCGCCAGCTACTCCGGAGATGACTTTTAATGTCATATTCATTTGTAGCGATCCCAAAATTGCCTAGTAACGAAAATCAACTCATTTCCGCCAATAACTATTGAGCTTTGTTTGAGATCCACTTTCTGTATGAACAAATCCAGTTTTTCAATATTACATGATCGCGTAGTGTTAAAAAGTTCCCTGACGCTCTCACGAATCGAATGCAAAAAGAATAATTAAAACCTGTCTTGACGTTTAAATTCCGGAGGTTCAGTGCTTCATTGCCTATAAATCTATACTTTATGTTATTCAAAATTAAATTTTATTTCCTAATAGGTTACTATGGCATATTAGTTATACTAATAGTATGTTCTACTCAAATTTATACCGCTGCTTTATTGGGAAGATGTTGGATAATAGCTGAAGAAATAGTACCTTCAATAAAAACTAAAAGTCGTTATCCATATGCTGCTTTAGCAGAAATTACTTATGGAAAGAGAATCGCAGGAATGGTAACATTCTTGTTAGATTTAACAGTCTTTGGAGGAGGCATACCAAACTTAATTGTAGGTAAGTATTATTTAATTACTTTAAGCGCATTTCAAGTATAGTTAACAGATATTAAAGATATTTATGTAGTAATCAGCTTCACAGAATCTTCAGCTACTGGGTCAGAGAGTTAGTGATGGATCGGTGGACATATCTTACTGTTTTTGGATATTAATAGTTGGAACTGTATTGTGTCCCATTCTTTGGTTTGGTAGTCCAAAGGATATGAAGTAAGTTGTTAAATTTCTAATGATATTTATAACTGGATGATTATGGTTACAAACCTAGAACTGCACTTCATATTCATGTAATATTTTTAATTTCACAGCTTTTTAAACATTAGTTGCCTTCTTAAGATGCTTATTTAGATAATCCTCAACCTTTTTTAAGATTCTAGCATTTCTTAAACGTCTATTACCTTAGATAGATAGATAGATAGATATTTTTGGGTTGGCTGTTAGCCTATATCACTGCGACCTTTGCAGATCTATTGCGAACACCCATTATCTGTGGAATAGGATTAGAGCACCTTGTCCAGCTCTGCCCTCTTAATGAGACTTAATAGCCTTGACAGTGGCCACTCCGCATAACTTGGAGCAGCCGGTTTCTCCTCTCCCAGTACTAGATACCGCGTCCTTACAAGGCCCTATTACCTTATTTTTTATTCTCAATATCTTTTAAAATGTCTTCTTGTCAATTGTATGATTTTTTTTGTATTAATGATGTCCTCGTAGGTATAGACCTAAATACAAATGTACCGAGACCGAGAACATCTATCGGGGCAGAAAAGACAATTTATTAATTTGGGATTTAAAGGCCTGCAAGTTAGGACGAGTGGGAAGACGTGGGAAGGTAAGGAGTTCCACAATCTGGGGACCCTGGGGATGAAGGAACGATCGAATCGATCCGTTCTCGATGTCGGGCATTGAACAGTATAAGGGTGCATGGAGTTGGCACGTCGCGTTGCTCTGGCTGGTCTTGCAAGTGGAGGCATTATAGAGCGGAGTTCTTCTGAGTAAAATCCGTTTATGTATCGGTAAAACAAGGAAAGATCAACCACTGCTCTTCGGTGGGATAATGGGGCTAAGTTTTTGGTGATACTGGTGTCGTTTATTAGCCGAACTGCTCTTCTCTGTATTGCATCAAGAACTCCGAGCCTTGACGGAGCCGCCGAACCCCATACATGCGAGCAGTATTCAAGATTAGGCCGTATTTGGGCTTTGTAAAGAGTACCTAAGTTGGATGGAGAAAAATATTTCCGTGCTCTAAGCAGATTATTGCTGCAATGCTTCCTTTTGGATTATAAAGAACTCTCTATGGATGTCATATGTGAATCTAAATGTTAGATCCATTATTGTTTGAACTCTAGATGATTATTTCTGCAAAAACTGGTCTGAAAGTTGAAATCAGGTTTAACATTAATTGTTCTCTTACAATACTTTCAGCTAAATCGAAAACAACTTTATACTTTAACAAAGTTTCCATAATTACGGAGTATCTCTATCTAGCTTGGAGAAGTTCTAAAAAGAACCTTATCTTCAAGCCTTTTAAATTTTAGGACCTCTTAAAACAAAGGATCCACAGTTCTGAGTCTTTAACATCATTTATTGTCTTTTAACAACTCTAGATGCATATTTAAGGTCTTTGTTGAATTGTTACAAAATTTCAGCAATACTCTAAACACCTTCAATGATTTTTTCACATCTCTTCAATTACAGGATACAAACAGACTTTAACATACATATTTTTAGGTTTCTATGTTCTCTATCGGTTTTTATCATCTCCTCAGTCTTCCTCTTAGTAAATGGTTGTCTACTCTTTAGTACACCTGAAGAATTGAAACCACAAAAAATGATAGAATCTGAAGAACCACAATGGAATTATATACTAAAAGCATATGGCATACTTGCATTTCAATTTGATATCCATCCATCAATATTAACAATCCAAGTGGATATGGAAGATAAATTACGACTATCCAAAGCACTCATTACAGGATTTATAAGTAAGTTTTTTTTATTAAGCAAGCCAAATATTATAATCATGAAAAATGGATTACCACACTAGATAAGAAAGAAATGGTAGATATCATAACACACAATAATATAGTTATGACTGCCTAAAATAATGTTTAAGGGTTAGATGGTAAAGAACCTCATGGCAACTTATTGAAGAAAGCCCTAAAGTACTACTGAGTTAAGGATGGTAAAAAAAGGAAAATGCATTGTAAAAAAAATGATATTCTCAAAAGTAAATGAGTCTTTAGCTGATCTCTTCAGAAATCTTTTGATATCATACCCATTTATTTTTTTAGTTACCTTAGCTATGTTTGGGATAACAACACTCATAACATTCTTCAAATGGGGCTTACTTAACCAACCAAGTATATTAGAAAATTTACCTACAACTATTCCTCTACATTTTGCTGCTCTTTTAGTAGCTGTACAGCTTTGTCTTACTTCTGCTGTCAGTAATAGTGCCCTTTATCAACAAATGGAAGATTGTATGAGTATTTCAAGAGGTAGGTATTTTTTATTTCTAGTTCTAAAAGTTCTTTGGAACCAAAGTTATTTTAATAGAATTTTGAAGATTTTTCGACTAACCTAAACATTCACAGCCCTATTTGTGCTTTATTTAACTTTATGCGCACAGGTCAAAAGACATTACTGGAATTTTTTAAATTTTATAAAGTATATAAACAAATGACATTGAGGAGAAATTGAAAAAATGTTGCATCCAGCAGGACTAAAACCCGCAAACTTTGCCTCTACGCGGCAACGATCTAACAACTAAGCTACATTCAACTCATGTCACATGTGACACTTACTCACTTTCTTCCTAAGCACATATAGCATGACGTTAATGAGAGAAAGACTTTGTCAAATCGACAATTGAAACATCAAAGTCATTTTTTAGTGCCCTGTCTTATATTTTATGAGCAAACTTTATATTTACAGTACTTACCAAGGAGAAAGTTAATAAGTGTCACATGTGACATGAGTTGAATGTAACGACCGTTAGGCGATTTGATGGCTAGGCACCTATAGCTTAGTTGTTAGATCGTCAGCGCGTAGAGCTGAAGGTTACGAGTTCGAGTCTCGCTGGGTGTGACATTTTCTCCTTAATGTTATTTAATATATTCTTGTTTGTATACTTTCACAAAATTTTCAATAAATCCAATGAGAGAAATCTCAAATAATCGTTTACTTATGTATTATAGCTATTTAAGTGATGAATTGTATAAATTTTAGATTTTAATTCAAAAAGATGTGTTCTACGAACAAGCTTGACAATTCTTGCCATAGTAATTGCGGAGTCAGTGCCAAGATTTGATATAGTGATGTCTATAATTGGTGGAACTTTAACAGGTCCTCTGGTGTTCATCTTACCACCATTAATTTTTATGAAAATACGAAAAATGAGAAAACTTTATATTGAACAATTAGCTGTTGCTTCCTTTTCTAATACAGTACTTACCAAGGACAATCAATCGCCAAGAGTGTCAAGATATATTGAAAGGACATTTGAAGAAGAATTGAGCCAAAGTTCAACTTTTGTAATTACTCGATTTCAATCTTGTTTTGAAATTTATGTAGAGAGAACTTTATGCATTATTATCATTACTATTAGTATTGTTTTAACTCTGGTTACTACTTATATGAATTTTACTAGTGCTGTTTATTCATATACAAATGTTACAACACCTTGTATTTATAATGTATCTAGAGCACTAATATATTTTTAAAAATCTATACCTAATATTTATTCAGATATACGAGGGTTGTTCTTTTAGTTTTGCATATAGCTATAAAGACAAAAAGTATTAGTGAATGTTGGCGACAATTCTGGCAAACTCCTCTCGATCTTGTGTGGCTCTAAACAGTGCATGGGCATCAAGGTTTGTCCAATCCCTTATGTTTTTAAGCCATAAGTATTTTTTTCTTCCGATGCCCCGTTTTCCTTCTATATTCCCTTCCATTATAAGCTTTAAGAACTAGTACTTGGAATTTCGAAATATATGCTTCAGATAAGCAGTTTTTCTTCTTTCTGATCTGTCCAGGGAATTTTAAGTAATCTTCTAAATACCCACATTTCAAAGGCCTCCAATCGCTTTATCACGTTGGCCTTTATGGTCCAGGTTTCTACACCATATAGCAGTATGGAGGTATATAGACTTATATACTTTATTGCTTTTCGAAATCTGTCTCACCAAGATCGATAAACCATATGTTCAATCCAATTGGTGAAACAGTTATTCCAGTCTTCAGTTGACATCTGCAAAATCGCTGAAATCGCTGTTTTAAAGGCATCGAAGGTTTCTTCTGGCGACTGGAATTGCTGATCGCACATTGAATTCTTCGAGAACGGATCATTTGTTGTTTTTTAAACTTCGTTTATTAAACAGTTTCAATGTTTTTTGACACTATTTGACGCGAACCACTTTTTGCTCTCCTGTGAGCAAATAAGGGATCCATAGGGAAACCAACTTCGTAACACCCAGTTTTTCTTGTAAGATTTGTTGGATAGAGGTCTTTTAAGTACCCAAAGTTTCCTCTACCTCCTGTTATGTACCATGGAGGTAATCCTTAATTAGCTGAAAAACCGTATCAATGTTCAGCTGTGTGACTGCTGTTTTGGGAGGAATTAGCCTGGATTAGTTTCAACTTTCGTAGACGAATCAGTAAGAACGTTCATGGCTGGTGTATGTTAACGATGGTTACTTGATCTCGTGTGGCACACGGTCGATCAAGGCGCGTGAGCGATGCCCTCTCGTGCGTTAATTTGAAACCGCGATGCCTTCTCGTGTATTGATTTCAAACCGTATTCAAACAAAATATAAATATTAAAATATCTTTATTAAAACTAATATCTATAGTTATAAAATCTTAAGATTACACTACAGTTTCAAATAAATTATCTTTTCTACTATTCAAATATCCTCCATATTATAAAGTACACAGTTTCAGTCACAACGAAATTACTACCATAACAGTAAGTCCTAATTTATTTCATGTATTTTCTAAAAATGTTTAGATCTGTATAAAAATAAATTTTACTTACCATTATCACAATATTACAATTAATAAAGTACAACCGACATTTAATTTTACAGCCATAAAAAACAACCAAAAAGCATTCGAAAGTTTGTAAAGTTAAATAAGTAAACTGAAAAGATGGAGTTTTAAAATCAATTCTTGATGATGTGGTTTACTTCGTATTTAAATATCAAACAAGAAGAATCCACCAAGCGATTGTACCTGAGGTTGTCTTGGTAACAACACTCTGTTAATTGTATGTAAAACTCCATTGGTTGCCAGATTGTCACAACTTGTAACCACAGCTCTGTTTATACGAATTCTACTTCCAGATCTTCCTACTTCCACTTGACCGTTTCCAAGAGTTGATACAAAACTGTTAAAGCCCCACGATTGTGGTCCAACACCAGAGCAACATAAAACCTCTGAAACAAAACAATCATATTAGTTTATGCGATCACAGAATCCTTTGGTCCTCTGGACGCTCATCCGTCATCTTGTGTCTGTATTTTGCACCTTTATGGTATGAACAATTCTGGTTGTTCTATTATTTTCTAATATAACACTGTAGATCATATAAATTGTACATGGATAGCGTAAACAGTACAAATTTTAAATGTACCTTAACTAAGACACTAAAGTAGAGCATTAAAAAACATAAGTATTATAATCCGTCATTTTGTATCCAGTATCTTAGGAAAACTATTTTAAGATGGTAATGCAAATTTTGAAATGGTGAGAGACGTGTCTAGGAAGAAAGAGAAGAGTGCTTTGAAGAAGATCAACAATGGAAAGACAGTGGGAACGGTTGGGATACCACCAGAAGTATGGAAGGTGCTTGCTGAGGATGGAGTAGGTATGTTGGATCTGATGATGAGAAAAGTGATGAATAAAGAAAAAAAAACGAATGAGTGGAGGTAACTATAGAGGGGTTAGATTGATGTCGTATTTTTGAGAAGAAGCTGAGAAAAGAGACGAGATATACAGGGTGTCTCATTATATTCTGACTGTTTTTAAAAGCTTATTATCTTCGAAACTGTTGTAGATAATAAGATGCGGTTTTCACAGTTAGGTTTATAATTATCTTAAGTTTTGTTGTGACACGTTTATATAAAATGGCCTAATTCCGGTTTACCTGATTGGAAAATGGAGTATTTTCAGAATACAGTAGATGTAATTTTTTAATTTTAACTTCCCTTTCTGTGCACCGATTTTAAACTTTAGGGTATTGTTATAAAGTAAAAATATGCGTCTTTTAGGAAATTGCTAAATATACAGGGTCTCCTATTTAAAAAAGTACATCTTCTGTTTTCTAAAAATACGCCTTTTTTTCTAGCGGGTAAACCGGAAGTAGGCCATTTATATAAATGTGTCACAACAAAACTTACGGTAATTTTAAACCCAACTGTAAAAACCGCATCGTATGATCTGGAACCGTTACGAAGATATAAGCTCTTAAAAACAGTCAGAATATAATGAGACACCCTGTATTTGAAGGTGGTGTATTAAATTTTGGTATGGTAAGATGCCTATCCAGAGAAAGTGAAGCGTGTACTAAAGAAGATAAAGAATGAAAAGGTCGTGGGAACGGATGGGATACCAGCAGAAATATGGACGCTGCTTGGTGAAGATGGAGTAGATATTCTGTTGGACCTGAAGAGAAAAGTGATTAATCTAGAGAAAATACCGGGTGAATGGAGGAAAAGCCTTCTTTTGCCAATGTATAAAGGAAAGAGAGATCTACAACTATAGAGGCATACTTTAACTGATGTCACATACTTTAAAAATTGAGGATTCAGGAGGAAGATGAATATAATAAATGCCAGAAAAGATTTAACAATCTATCTGATTGTTTTGTATTATGAATAAAATCATCAGACTACTGTTACCGCACCTAAATTGGTGAGAATTACTAAGTTTAGAAGTTGTAGTTCAAAAATTTGCCGTGAGCGATGTTGCAGTAAAATTATCAAAATTTTCTAGTCGTGATTAGTAATTATCATTCCTTTACGAGTTGGCACGTCAAACAATCTGGTTCTTTTATGTTTAACCTCTTCGAAACACAAGTAAGTCGATTTTAATAATTCTTTGATTATTTTATTTATTGTGAGTGTAAAAAAGGGTGATATTTTATTGATACTATCCAAAATCAAGTAATTTCAATTACATCAGTTTTTTTATTATTCATTAAAGTCAGGGCCGGTTTTTACACGTGCTTTAGGTAATGATTAATTTACTCTCAATAAAGTGGAAAAATCAGATTTGGCTAGAAACTAATTTTATGTGGTTGTAAAATCGATAAGGAATTGATTCTTGATTTTTAGTTTCTAAGGGGTACTTCCAAATTTATGCGAAGAGGTCCACCCGAGTTATTGAACGAAGACAGGTTGGATAAGTTCCAGTCATTTTTGTGGAAAAGGGAAAGGAATTTTAAGACAAATCATTCCTATAGAATAGATACTGTTACATATGAGTAAATTCAAGAGATTCTGAAGATTTTGAGATAATTTTTAATTGTGACTTTTATTCTTTGGCGCGCTTAATTACAAGTTTGAGGGAAACTGGTAATTCTCATAAAAGGTTACGACTTAGTTGAACTAACTAAGGAAATAACGCCTTTTAGGACGTTTTAACTTAAAAAACACAATTTCTTTGAAATGCACCAAACATCATTTGTTTTAACATAATTTATATGTCATGTATATTTTTTATGTCATTTTTTTTAATAAACTTCGTTAAATACAGTAAAAAATAACCCGAAGAATAATTATTAGTATATACTGTGTACCAAATTTAATGTGTTGGTTCGTATGGGAGAAAGTCAAAGTAAATTCCGGCCAGATCCACGAGATTTCTGGTACAGGATGAAAGGAGCCGGAAGAAAACCGAGGTTCCTTCAAAGTACCTTACAAGCAATTATGGAGCTTAAAGATGCAAATGGTTCTGCACAAGGTGCAATTATTGATTATATTCAAAATAATCTAAACCAAATGCGTATTACTCCCAAACCAAGAAATGTAGCGATGCAAGTTAAAAGGGCATTAATGTATGCCCATAATAATGGTTTAGTGAGACAACGTGGTGGAAAATTTGTTTTGGCGATGAATAAAAGAGAATATGAAATTTTTAAAGGTAACATTTTTTATGGGTACTTTTCTTTTGCCAAATGAATTATCAATCTTCTACTTTCTACGTTGTTTCTTATGATAGTGTTTATATTTTTGTACTAATCGACAAGACCAATTAAGTTCTTATAGGCCTCAGTAAACTGCAAATAAGAGCCAAAGATTGGTTTATTTATAATAGTTCTGAGGGTTAATGTGAGCTTGACTGATCTATTCTTAAGCATTAAATGAGTTATTGTTCATATTTAACAGTTGCCAGATCCCTCCGGTTTGGTGGAACAAGAGAACGCAAGAAAAGGCAATAATAGAGTTGCAAAGATTCGCTTTTGTAGGAATCACTGGCACAATGAGATCATGTATTAGTGCAGCTTTTGGAGGTAATTCTAGATCTCTCTCCCTATATAGGGAGGAATGCTCTGCAAGCGCCTATAGGTTAATAAGGAATTAATTTCTAAAACCCGGCGATTTTAGACAGCTTTAGACAGGTCTATAAAAAGCTTTTGATAGCTTTAGACTGCTTTTAACAGGTATAAACAGGTCGGTTTGGCGAGGTGAGGCTTGTTTTAACAAAACTTACGTCAAGGTTGGGTTAGAATCTCGGTGCCGACTACTTGTACAGGTGAGCTTTTAGTCATTGTCGACAATTGAAAGTCTTCAGATTGCTTATGATAAAGCGAGAAAACTGGATGGCATGCTTACCATCGGTCATAGAACTCCACCAGTATAACAGCCGCATTATCTATGAAGTTCGTAATTGGGAAAAGGAACACTTTGCAGGGTACTAGAAAAACACTCCATTCCAAAGAAAAACACAAAAGTTAATATGGTTTTCACTACGCTATTCTAAATTTCGCATTTAAAGAAAAGTCATAAAAATGGATTGGTTTAGGGCCGCACGAGACTGAACGAGACCGATACTTTGACTTGTTTCTCTATAACATTTATGATTATTTATGACACTAAAATGAACTTTGTTCCAATATCTTGTAAACGGATCTTTTCATTGATTTCAATGGTTTAATTGTAAATAATTCGTCCACCACAAAAAAATTCAGGGTATGCTTGACTCGATCCTGTCATTAATTCGAGACGAAGCGAGACCGAGAAATTTCTAGATGTCTTTTGCAGCACTAGATTTTTAAGCCAACATCATACACATTCTTTTCTAGGTTTTAACAAAGATAGGCCATTTGAATCCTCAAGTAAAACTAGTAATAGAAAACGTAAAGCAAGAAAACTGGATAAATCTACTAGTTATAATGGTATAGATGTAGAAAAAAAACAAAGTAAAGTATTAAACGACAATAAACCATCTGAAGTGAAAAATGAAGAGCCTGATGATGTTATAAAGAATATAAAAAAAGAAATAAACTGAAATAGTGAATTATTACTAACAATTATATTGTATAAAAAATCGTCTGGAGCAAAATATATTTTTTATTTAATATTTTGTTTTTTCATCTATACTTATAATAAATCTGTAGAGAGGTCAATTCTGTACATAAAATATATTTCCAAAATAACTATCAGGGGGTGATTAGGGATCGATTCTGATGCCAAAAAAGCAATCAGTAAATTTTTTGTCTGTCTGTCTGTCTGTCTGTCTGTCTGTCTATATAACCGCTATAGAAACAAAAACTACTCTACGGATTTTAACGAAACTTGGTACAATTATTTTTAATACTCCTGTGCTGGTTATAGTATACTTTTCATCACGCTACAATCAATAGGAGCAGAGCAGTGAAGGGAAATGTTGGGTAAACGAGAGAAGTTACTCCATTTTTTTAAGCTTCCGTCGTGTGTGCAACCTTAATGGTTAAAACTATACAGAAATCATATTATTTTTATAAATTGGAGGTCAACTGTGAACGGAGTTTACGAAATTTCACCCACAAGGGGAGTTGCGGGGGCGTGAAAAAAAAAATTAAAATCTATAAGTCCTACATGTTTAAAACTTTTCAAAATAGTTATTTTTATAATTTGGAGGTCAACTGTCAACGGATTTTACAAAATTTCACTAACAGGGGGGGTTGCAGGAGAGTGAAAAATAAAAAAAAATAAAATTCAAATCTATGAGTCCTACATGTTTGAAACTTTGCACAATAGTTATTTTTATAATTTTGAGGTTAATTGTGAATGGACTTTACGAAATTCCACCGTGGGGCGTGAAAATAAAATTAAAATTTATAAGTCCTACAGGTTTAAAACTTGGCACAATAGTTATTTTTATAATTTTGAGGTCAATTGTGAACGGATTTTAGAAAATTCCACCCACAAGGTGGCATGCGGGGACGTGAAAAATAATCTATACATATAATAAATCTCTAGAAATGAAAATTCTGTAGGTACATAAAAGATATTTAAAAAATAATAATTTTTTTTATCTGTATGTCTGTATGTTTGTGCGCACATCACATTAAAACTACTGATCCTATTCAAATGCGGTTTTCTTTAACGAGGTCGGGGGAGAAATTTTTATATAACAATCAACACGCCAAGCGAACGATGTCGCGGGTACAGCTAGTTAATACATAAGAGCATATAAAATCAACATGAAAAAATTTTAAAAATTCCAAATTATTAAAAAGTTTATAAATGGACAAAAATTTGAAGAAGCATCATATGAATAATTAACAAAAATTAGATAATACGGAAAAAAAAATGTCAGAATCGACATGGAAAAATTTTAAAAATAGAAAAAAATTATATTAGAAACCTAAATATCATTTTTAAAGCCCTATCTATAGACACGTAAGAGTTTGAGTATCAGCTTTAAGTATAGGGAACCCCAAAATTTTATTTTTTATTTTTATGTAAAATCCTAAGGCAGTTTATAGAATACATCGATTAACAGTTCTTAAAGTTTCGAAAAAAATGGCTGTGACATATACGGACGGACATACAGACAGACAGCCCCATAAGGGTTCCGTTTTTTGCCATTTGGCTGCAGAACCCTTAAAACAAAACTAAAAAGACATCAAAATATAAAAAATGTGTCAAAAAATTTATAAACAAAAATGACAAAAAATTTAGAAGAAAAATAATTTAGAAAATTATGAAAAATGTGAAACTTTATCAAAAAGTTGAAAAAAGCTAAAAAAATCACCTAGAACAATATCAATAATTCCAAAAACGTTGAAAAGTGTAAAAATATAATGCAAATCATAAAAAGTCTTAAGTTCAAAACTTACCTGTTAGAATATGATTCTTTAATATATGCTCAGCCTTCTTCTTATCATTTAATAAAGCCTCCCTATCTCTATCATCAAGTGCAGCAAAAGTTTCATCCGTAGGTGCCAAGAAAGTTAACGATCTATTATTTTCTTGTAAAATTGTTTCTACTTCGGTATCCTTCATCAGGGTTTTCAATGTTGAGTATTTTGGATCATTCTGGATAAGATCGTATATAGATTTGGTTGGTGGTACTAATAACTTGTTAACTTCATGTAGGACTGACCCACAAGATTTTTCATTAAAGCTTGTTAATCTTGCGCAGTTCACTGTTGCTCTGTTTACGATGTTTGAAAACAATGGGAGCTAAAATAAGATAAAAATAATAGCAAAACTAAAGGGTGGTCTATATAAAGGGCGCGGCTATGGCAACTGTTAAGCAGTTAGAAGACCAGGCTCCTCTAACCTTAAGGGGAAAAGAGCAAGCAGAGTTATATGATAAGGTTAAGGCGGATTAAATAATGAGTATGCCTCAGGATAGGATAGGATAGTCCCCAGGTATAACTTTGCGAGAAACTTTCGAGTAAGGGAAAGGGATTCATGAAACAAATTACTTTATGGGGATTGAAAGAAAAAATATCTGTGGTGTTAAGAACTTACCGTAGAATATAAGTTTAATCTCAATTCCTTTCCATTATCAAAAGTTTCAAGTTGAGCATTATTGTTCATATCACCAGAAAAGAGTTCCCCTTTAACAGTATGATATTTGACAATCTCTTGCAATTTTCCTTTATCATTTTCGATTTCACTCAATAAACGTTTAGCTTCTGGAGTATCAAAAACATTGTTGCTGGGTACAAAAACTGTAGCATTTTGTAATGCATTAATTTCTTCTTCTAATTCAGCTTTGCGGATCAGTTCTTGGAATTTGGTATAGTTTTGGTTTTTAAGGACGTTTCCAATAAATAAACCTATAAAAAATTATCCTGTTGGTTGGAGGTTTTAAACAAGAAATACTTAGTTGGAGTAGCAAAATATAAAGCTTACCAGAATCAGGAATAACAACCGTATCGATTAAATGAATAACACCATTTGTAGCGATAATATCGGGATCGATTATTTTTGATTTATTTTCCAATATAAGTTCATCATCCACTGTCCTTTCCAAATGTAAGTTATCGCCATCTACGTTATGTGTGGATGCGTTACCGATAATAGCCAAAGAGCATACTGTATGAGCAGTAAAGTGATATTTAAGAATACCTAAAATTATAATAGAATCAGATAATCTGTTTAAAGATCCAAGAAAAGATCTTACTTGATGCACATCCTGCTCCATTTAGAATTTTCTGTTTTTGTACTTCATCTAATTTAGCGAATGCTTCATCTGTTGGTGCGAAAACTGTGTAATGTCCAGTTTGTTTCATATGTGATGGAATGTCAGTATTCGAAATTGCTAAAATTAATATAAGTAAACGTATAGATTATCTTGTAAAGAAGATACAAGTGCAATAAATACAGACACTACTAAAGATGTATAGTACTGTCTGTTTTGTAATAGAAGAAGACGATGGAAAATATTAATACGTAGATACAGATAAAGATATAGACACATTTACAATAGAAAAACTAAGATACAAATATATAAAACCATTATATTGTACGGAAGCGAAACCTGGACGCTAATAAAAACCACAGAAGATAGACTAAGGGTGCTTCAAATGAAAAGTCTTAAGAAAAATAAATGGCCAATGACACGTAGATACCGAATTAAAACCTACACAGAACTGAAAAAGTTCTACAAACACCTGGACATCGTAAGAGAGTAAAAAACACAAAGATTGAGATGGGCAAAACACATCCAACGGGAACCAGATGACCAATGGGCAAAACTGACATGGCTAAATAACCCTCTAGAAAGAGAAGCACTGAAGCGACAACGAACTGGATGGAGTGGCAATATAGTAAAAAAAGATTGGCCTGAGAGACCTGATGATGAACTAGAAGAGATAGTACCTACAGTCATCCAGGGCCCATGAAGGGTTGTAGAGCTACGAAGACAGAGAAAATATACCATAATAATGTGAAAACGTAGAACGGTCTACAAGATATGTTTCTACATTTGAAACATAGAATTTTCTAAAGAACAGTATTAGGTTCATTTTAAATCAGAAATTAAAATATTAAATCCAGCATTATTAGAGACATAAGAGATGATAAAGTAAATATATTTCTAGTTCTCTTGATGGCGAGAAGTCTTTGGATAGTTTATAGGATAACGTGAAGACTTTAAAAGATCCTTTTGATAAGCTGAAGAAGTAATTTGAATCCTATAAAGAGCTACAGCGTTCACAGATTCCAGAGACTTTTTCAATGCCTTAAACTGCAGTGATTCCCCCAACGTAAAAATACTAATAATTTCATGGAATGCAGACATTTATGAAGAACATAAATTGGTGAAGTCTCTTTTCCAACGAGAATTACTTGACCAAAAGCTTTGTACAAAAAGGCATTTCTATAACGTAAAAGTGTTTTATGGATAGTAGAAAACACTTACCTTTGCTAAAAACTGACAGTCTAGGATGTGTTTTGATAACAGTTTCGACATCATGAATTGCAGGAGAAACGACACCATCGGTTACATGAATTATACCATTTTCAGCTAAAATATTTGGAGTTTTAATTCTAGCACAGTTTGCAGTTACTAGTTTCTCCCTGGTATTTGTAGGATAGACATTAATTCTGATAGAACTGTTATCATTCTCGCTAAAAAAAAAGATAATTTATTGTAATATTTTTGTTTTTTAACCATCAAAATCTCAAATAGAAAGTTGGTATTTACACCATTCGTCACTTTCCTTTCTAGAGCGGAAAATTGTTAAATTTCCGATTGCTAATTTTAATATAAAATAAATATTTTAATATAAAATAAATAAATAAATAAATAAATAAATAAATAAATAAATAAATAAATAAATAAATAAATAAATAAATAAATAAATAAATAAATAAATAAATAAATAAATAAATAAATAAATAAATAAATAAATAAATAAATAAATAAATAAATAAATAAATAAATAAATAAATAAATAAAACAAGTGCCCATTATAGTATCTAAATATTTAAAAATGAATTGCAGTTCGTTAAAATTCGCTAAAATTCTAGAAAGGCTGGACCGATTTGAATATATTTTTTTTTTGCTTTAACGCTGCCATCAACTTAAACCGGGTCCCTTTCAAAGCAGATTTTATCTTCGGCTTTAGGCGCACAGTCTCGTTTTTTAATAGCCAGACCTTGTAGAAAAAATCTTGTTTGTAATTCGACCAGAAAGCCTTTGATCTTAAACGGCAAAGTAGCATTTTCTACTCTAAATACACAAATATCTATTTTATATTATTTTTGTAAGTCATCATTACGGTAAACATTACAGAGCAGTTAATGTGGGAGTTCAATCTATATACTTTTTTAAGTAGGAGTTTAATCTACGCTTTTTTATAACGTAAGAACACTTCTTTGATATCTTATGCAGATTTCGAGTGTAAAGGTAAACAGATTAAATGTGAATAATACCGAGTTTGTAATCAATGCTGTTTATTAATACATGATTGGCAGCAGGTATATAAATAACACGATTTATTAATCTGCTAGCGATAAAAAATAAATAAATGTAAACAATTGATATTGTGTAATTGGAATTTGTATGTAGGTCTTACTTAATCAATTTTCATGTACACATATAACACTTTAATTCGATTAACTTGCTGATTAATTTATGAATGTTATGCTTGTATAGTTTGATTAACTATCGAAATATTTCATAAATTACAAAAATTTGTTTTGCTTTAAATAACAATTTTAACACAAATAGAAATGCAAAACATTTACTACACACCTGCTTTGATATCAAAATTTAGCTGAACACGATTACGATTAAACTAGCTTACCCGGTGAACTTCGTATCGCCTAACAATTAATGATTTTTCATTTTTTTTTTAATTTTTACGGTTTTTCTTGTTTTTTCGATTGATTTATATGATTTTATTACTGTTTTTGTCGACTTTTTTGTTAGTATTCTTTTTTCCGCAATTTGATCTGTTTTTCTACTATTTTTCATTTTACTTGTTTTTCTCGTTTTATATTTATTTTGAAATTAAAATACCACGCCATCTACTGGGTATTTGTAACCTCGACATTAAACAAATTAATGACATCTATTATAAACTTATAGTTGAGACTTCTCATTTTTTTTAATGGTAATATGTTTATTTAGTTTCGACAAAATGTGTTCTATATTAGATTACCGGATTTGTGGTTATACACAAAACTACGGTGAACTTCGTACCGCTATTAGATATGAACTGCACCACCTTAAGGTGGCGTTATAGTACTTCAGTAAGTATTAGTTTCATATTTTTCCACAATTTTTTCTGTTTTTTTTTTCGACTATTTTTCCTTTTAGTTCGGTTTCTCGTTTTTCTATTTATTAAGAAATTGAAATACAAAGCCATTGATTTTCATGATTTTATTACTGTTTTTGTCAACTTTTTTTTCGTTGTAGTTTTTTTTGTCTTTTATTTATATTTTTTGTGATAGGTATTGTTTGCTTTTCCCTTGTTTAAATTTTTTATTCTTTTTAGATTTTTATCCATTTTCTTTTATATTTTTGAAGTTATACTTCTATTCATGCACTCGGCGGAAAAATATTGTGTAGAGTTAAATGGGAAAATCATTACATATGTAATGGTGTGAGTAAGAGAGAGACATAAACACTTATAAGGTATATTGTTCGGTAAAAACAAATATGAAATATTTACCACATGTTATTAGTCATAACTCATAACTAAAAAGGCGGAAACATACTATCAAAACGTGACACGACGCCACGCCACCCGACGCATGTCAGTACGTATCAATTCCATATATTTAATACAGTTAGAAGCACATAGACAACACGCTATGTGACCACACGCCGCGACATAAATATATGGAATTGATGCGTCGGGTGACCTGGCGTCGTGTCACGTTTTGATAGTATGTTTCCGCCTTTAGTCCTTAGAAAACCGTTTCAACATTCCGTACATTGAAAAGTTTGGACGTAAGTCTACATATAAAGTTTAGCATATTGTATTAATAATAATATTCAGTAATGAGTATTGTATTGTAGTCTAAAGTAACGTCACATGGTTGCAGTATATTCTGTTCTATGCTTTTAAGGTTGTTGGCTACATAAATAGAGTTTTTACGAATAGTCGAGGAAATAAAGCACTAAAACCTCCGAATTTTGTAACGTAAGATAGATAGGAATGCTTTTTTTGCATTGGATTCGTTAGAGTATCAGGACATTTGTCGCTATTTTTATAATCTAAAAATGGGAAATTGCATTTCTGCATTCGAAAAGTGCATTCCGATTAGACAAACTTACAACTCGGTAAGTATTGCTGAAAATGGGTTCAATTTATATACTCGGGGTTTTTGGGATCACTGTACACGAATATCATCATGATGCCGAAAGTCTTCGCGGCACTTGGTGCCTAGGGTATTCACTTCTTCTCCAGAGGTTTTATGTAAATTCTGTACGAAATCAGTGCACACTTGGTACTCGACGTTTTTTTGAGTCGCTATATACGATTATAATAATGGCGATGGTCTTCGAAACACCTGGTGCTTAAGACGGACCTCGTCTCCAGGAATTTTATGCAAAATCGATACAAAAAGAGTGTGCACTCGGTACTAGGAGGTTTTTGGGGTCGTTAACCACGAATATTAATTTTGCTAAATCATTCCCATACAAATTTATGAATCCGGGTGCGTGCATAAAAGTATAACTTCTGCCAACAGTCCCACTGACTGCCACACCTCGTTTTTTTTTTTTGGTTTCTCGATTTTTTTTCCAATTTTGCTAGTTTTGCACCTTTTTCGGGTTTTTCATTCTTTTTTCTATTTTGTTTTTGTAATCTACGCTTTTTTTAATTTTTTTAAAATTTTTGACAATTTTTCAAGATTTTTAAAAACTTCTTTATCATTTTTAAAATTTTTCAGGATATTTAATAATATTTTATTGTTTTACACGTTATTTTTTTTAGGATCTCCAACTATTTTTCATAATTGTCAAGAAATTTTTAACCATTTTCATCATTTTTTTAAGATTGTCAAGAATATCTTACAATTTTCTACCATTTTTCACGTTTTTTAACATTTCTGTACGATTTTTTCACCATTTTAACGATGTTTCAAGATACCAACAATTTTTTACGATTTTCATAAACTTTTTACGATTTGTAAAGATTGTAAGGATATTTTTTCACGATTTTTAACTCTATTTCAAGATTTTTCAATAGTTTTCTTAGTTTTCAGGAATTTTTTAAGATTATTAACGACCCTCAGAATTTTCAACGTTTTTTTTCCACGATTTACAACAATTTTTCTGGATTTTTAACATTTTTTAGGATTGTCGTCAATTTTTTATGATTGGCATTTTTTTACAATTGTCAACACTTCTTTATGATTCTTAACAGCTTTTCACGATTTTCATCAAGAATTTCTTACGATTTTTCACGTTTCTCTAAATTTCTTTATAATCTTTTCACCAATTTCAAAAATTTTTCAAGATTGTCAAGAATTTCTTACAATTATCTACCATTTTTTACGTTCTACAAGAGTGCTGTATGATCTTCGACGTTTTTTCACAATTTTTCAAGATGCCAAAGTTTTTTACGATTTTCATAAACTTTTCACGATTTACAAAGATTTTCAAGATAATTTTTCACGATTTTTAACATTGTATCGTGAATTTCAAATATTTTTCATAAATGTTAAAATTTTTTTAAGATTATTAACAACTCTGGCAATTTCTAACGTTTTTTTTCACGATTTCCAACAATTTTTCTGGATTTTTAATTAAATTTCTTAGAAATTTTAGAATTTTTTATTTGAATTCAAACGGAATTTTAAATTTAATAAAGTTATCCAAACCATATACCATTTATAAAAACTTACAACAGTGTAGCAAAATTTAGTTAGAAAGTATTTTATTTATATAGTACGGTTCTGGTGTAAAAAGTAACTGTTTATTTAAATAGAAATACAGTTTTGAATTTTTATTACTTACCTGTAAATTACTTCATCGTTCTCATAATCCGTTAAATCAATAAAACCACCAACAGTGTGACTTAAAATTAAATCTTTAGTAGAAACAGAAGTTTGGCCGATACCTCGACGTCTTCGAACAGCATCAACATTGTTCTAAAAATATACAGAATTTAATTGTCATAATCGTGACAGTTTGACAGGCATGTTATTTAATTTGACAGGCAAGTTAATTAAATTTGACAGATCCTTTTTTGACATTTAAACATTGTATGTTTCGTAAAAAGGCACTTCTAGTAAAATTGTAGCCAAATTGCGTAAAAGGAGACTTACAGTAAAACTGAGTTTCTTTTGCGTAAATTTCATGGTACCGTTACGGTTTTTCGTGACGGAGTTCGTGAAGGTATGAGCTCGATTTTCATGTCGATAAATGCGCGCATTGTAGAAATTTACCTTTATGATTTTTTCCTTACGCACCAAAAGAAGTAAAACTTAAATAATCAGATAAAATCATCCCTTTATTAGAATCTTATATTTAGTAAAAATACAATTGTTTGTACAAAAGAATTGTGGACAACTAAACGGGGATGTTTTCAAAAAGTAACTTTACGTAAAAAGGCACTATACACAAAAGAGCACGTTTCGTCAAAGAGCATGTTTCGTAAAAAGGCACTGCTAGTAAAATTGTAGCCAAATTTCGTAAAAGAAGAAGTTTAGTAAAACTGTATTTACTTTTCGTAAAACGACACTAGTTATTGTGTCCTGTCGGTTTTTTGTGATGGAGTTCGTGGTGGTGTGCGCTCGGTTTTTCGGTTTACGCGTGCATCGTAAAAATTTACCCTCATCATTTTATATCTAACGCGCCAAAAGAAGTATAACTACAAAATCAGATGAAAATTTCCCTTTATGAGCATTTTATATTAAGAAAAAATTCAGTATTTCATAAAAGTACAAAACAAATTGTGGACAACTAAAAGGGGCTTTTATCAAAAAGTCACTTTACGTAAAAAGAGAGTCACTCAGGAGGGGACTTTTCGTCAAAAAGCATGTTTCGTAAAAAGGCACTTTCAGTAAAATTGTAGCCAAGTTTTGTAAAAGAAAACTTTTAGTAAAACTTTATTTACTTTTCGTAAAAAAGCACTAATAAATTTCATTGTGGTTTGTTTTCGTGACGGAGCTCGTAACGATGTGCGCGCGCATCATAAAAATTACCTTTATCACTTTTCCCTAACGCACCAAAAGAAGTTTAACTTCAAAAGTCAGATGAAAATATCCCTTTATTGGCATTTTAGGAAAAATTTATTTTTTTCTTAAAGTACATACTTAAAAATTCCCTTTAGGTAAAAGGGCACTTTACACAGAAGGATACGTTGCGTCAAAAAGCATGCACTCAAAGAAATATGTAAGAACTACACTTTGTATATAATTGCAAAACAATATTTTATACACAAATTGTACTAAAACCGATTTTTATTTATCTCGATTCTTTACTATTCACATTTATGGTTTTTAACTGATATTTTATCTATTCAGCAGCGAAACTGTCATATAGAGTAGAACTTTCACAAAAAAAAAACTGTCAAATGTCAATAACAGATATCGCTATCTACGCCTAAACTTATTCTTAATTTTTATTTGTTGTATATGAAAGGTTACTTACCATTTCAACCATTTTGTCATTATAATCCGTCAAAGCATTGTCAGTTGGCACAAACAACGAGAAGTTTCCTTCAGTGAATTTATCTTCTAATCCAGCAGTCTTTATTAGATTTCTGAATTCGTTTGCTTTAATTTCATCTAAAGTACTTAGTAATGGTTTCAAATCTGCTTTCTTAGTACAACCACTTCCAGCTCCTACACGAGAATATCCATAACAACACTTATAACGTACAGTAAAAGTTTTGAAAACGCCATGATTGTTTACCCTGAAAAAAAAAATTAAACCATATAGAAGGAAATGTTTTGGTTGTAAATAAATAAATTACTATAATTAAACTTGCTCATTGTATAATTTTATTAATTAACTGAAGCTGTAACCTGCAGAAGAAATTAAGAACAATAGTTTGAAGGCCTTCTCGGTCTAGTAAATAGAAAAACGTTTAAACTTTGGAGGTAAAATAATGATTGTTCATTAGTTACGGATAATAGCAGAGAGGTGAGAGAAAGAGTTGAAACAACTTTTTTAATTGTTTTTACAATGAAAATCAAAATGCACCATCAGCTCGTGACTGGAAATATTTAACTATTATATCTGGGTTTGTAGGACTAGTTAAATCAAGTTATTATATTATGTAGAACTACGGAAATATTTAATTTTACCTACGAATTGTTAATATTTATGTTTATCTTTAATCATATAATGCAAATTTTTCCGTTACGGAAGAATGTACGTAAATAGTTTATTTTCAAGTTTTATGGTCATGGGTAACAGTTTTGTAGGTAGATTTATAAAAACAGTCGACAAATATTATAAAAATCAAATGGTATCGTAGTTTTGAAAGAAATTAAACAAAAGTTGTTATCCCGGAGTTTTTAAGGTCTCTGAATACAAATATTACGTCAGCGATCCTCCACCAGGTACCTTTTGCCACAGTCTTCTCCTGTGTGTTTCAACGATTTTTTATAAAACTCGAAAAGAAGACGTAGATACCGGGCATCAGGTAACTCGTGGAAGATCGCCGGCGACTTATTTGTATTTAGTCATCTTAATAACTCCGGGTTAACAAGTTTCAATAATTTTCATGAAACTCCAGGTGAAGACCGGGCACTAGGTACCTTGTGGAGATTCGCCGAAATGATATTTGTATCCAGCATTCTCAAAAATCTTGGGATAACAAACTTCAAAGAATTTTTTTAAAACTTCAAGAGAAGAAGTAGATACCGGACACCAGATAACTTGTTAAGGATTGCAGAAGTGATATTTGTATCCAGCAACATCAAAAACACAGGGATAACAATTTTTAATGAATTTTTATAAAAATCCAGAAGAAGACGTAGATACCGGGATCCAAGTACCTCGTTTATGATCGCTGACATGATATTTGTATTAAGCTAAAAAACTCCGGAATAGCAATTTTCAACAATCTTTTATAAAACCCCAGGAGTAAACCTAGATTCTGAAAACCAAGTACCTTGTGGAGGGTCGCAGACATGATATTTGCTGTTAGCTATTTCAAACACTCCAGGATAACAAATTTTAACGGATTTTTATAGAACTGCAGGAGAAGACATTAATACCGGGCACTAAGTACCTTGTTGAGGATCGCTGGAGTGATATTTGTATCCAGTAACCTCAGAAACTCGAGGATAGCAAATTTCATTGAATTTTAAAACTCCAGGATAACAAATTTTAATCAATTTTTGTAAAACTCAAAAAAAGACGTAGATACCTTGTGGAGGATCGTCGACATAATATTTTTATTTAACTACCTCAAAAACTTTGGAATAACGAGTTTGAACGAATTTTCACAAAACTCCCGAAAAAGACCTAGTTACCGAGCATCAGATATGTGGAGGATCACCGAAGTAATATTTGTATCCAGCAACTTCAAATCCCCGAGATAACAAATTTCAATGAATTTTTATAACACTCCAGAAGAAGACGTAGATATTGGGCACCAGATACCTCGCGGAGGATCGCCGAAGTTATATTTGTATCCAGTAACCTCAAAAACTCCGGGATAACAAGTTTTAACATATTTTAACATATTTTCATAAAACTTCAAGAAGAGACCTAGATACCGGACACCACTACCTTGCTTAAGTCATATTTGTATTAAATGACCTCAAAAATTCCGGGATAACCAGTTTTAATAAATTATTATAAAACTCTAGAAGAAGACGTAGATTCCAGGTACTAGGTATTTGTATGCAGTTACTTCAAAAACTCCGGAATAACGAGTTGCAACAAATTTTCATAAAACTCTAGAAGAAAACGTAAATACTGGGCACCAGTTACCTTGTAGCAGATCGCCAAAGTGTTATTTGTATCCAGCAACCTCAAAAACTTTGGGATAACAAATTTCAATAAAAATTTATGCAACTCCTGGTGTAGATGTAGATATTGGGCACCAGGTACCTTGCGGAGGATCGCCGACGAGACATTTGTATTTAGCCACCTCAAAAACTCCAGGATAACAAACTTTAACAAATTTTCATAAAAGTCCAGGAGAAGACCCAGATACTGGACACCAGGTACCTTGTGGAGCATCGCTGAAGTAATATTTGTATCCAGCTACCTCAAAAACTCTGGAATAACAAATTTGAATGAATTTTTATAAAACTCACGAGGAAGATTTAGATACAGGGCACCAGGTATTTCGTTGAGGATCGGCGACGTGAAATTATTATTTAGCAATCTCAAAAACTCTTGGATAACAAAGTTTTAACAAATTTGTTGATCAATTTTTATAAAACTCCACGAAAAGACAAAGATACCGGGCAGCAGGTACCTCATGAAGGATTGCCGACGTAATATTTAGATTCAAAAACCGTGGGATAACAAGTTTTAACACATTTTCATAAAACTCCAGAAGAAGTATATACCGGCCTTCACAAATTTTATGATAATTTTTTATAATACTGCATGAAAAGATGTAGAAATCAGGCACCAGGTACCTCCTGAAGGATTGTCGATGTAATATTTGTATTCAATGAACTCAAAAATCGTAGGATAATCAATTTTATCCCATTTTTATAAAACTCCAGGAGAAGAAGTGGATACCTACCACCAAGTAGTTCATGAAGGATCGTCGAAGTCTTACTTGAACTCAATACCGTCAAAAACCCCAGGATAATCTCAAACACGCCGGGATAAATTTTTATACAACTCCAGGCAAAGCGTAGATACCAGACACCAGGTACCTCGTGAAGGATTGCCGCCGTAATATTTTTGTATTTAATGACCTCAAAAACCGTGGGATAACAAGTTTTAACATATTTTCATAAATCTTCAAGAGAAGAGGTAGATACCTATCCCAGGTAGCTCATGAAGGATCGTCAATGTCTTATTTGTATTCAGCAAGCTTAAAAACCCAGGGATAACAAGTTTCAACAAATTTTATGACCTCAACAACAGTGGAATAATAATAAGTTTTCAAAAAAACTCAAGGAGAAGAAGTAGATTCCTACCACCAGGTATCCTTAGAGGATTGTCAACGTCTTGTTTGTATTCAACAACCTCAAAAACCCCGGGATAACAAGTTTCAACAAATTTTGTGATAAATTTTTATAAAACTCTAGGGGAAGAAATCTGGGCATCTGGTACCTTGTGGAGGATCGTTGTGGTACTATTTGTATCCAGCAAAAACGGAATGTATCAAATTTGATAAATATAAATAAGTATTAAAAATTACAAGTTTGTTTCAAGTTTAAAAGTGAATGTAAAAAAAATTGTAATCATCATCATTTTTAAATCAAAATATAAAATTACTCATCTTAATTATCACTTTACGTGCTACTTAAAACTCCATAAAATAGTAATATTCCATGCATCAACATTTATGATTTAAGAAAGTTGCTAATGGTACCGGTTGGTACAACCAATTTATTTTCAACAATACAATCTCCATAAGACAACGTAAAATAAGATGAGTCACAGAATATCCTGTCTAACAACATTGAAATGTTCATCGAGCAATATTCCAAGAATAGAAAATAGTTAATTTGTTTAGAGATTATTGCATTGTTAAAATTTGATTACTCGTTAACACTAGTTAATGTTTCCGTTTTAATTATAATTTCATGACAATAGTGTTTTTAAAGATATACAGAATTTTTGATTTTTTTATTTTTTTCTATACGTGTGTGCGCAAGTAAGAAGTTATACTTCCTTGGCCTATCAAGATAAAAATCTTTCTAAAAATTTTTTGCGTCGCGTTATGCTGTGTTTCTAGACAAAACGACATTTAAAGTAAAAAAAAATTGACCCTGCATGCCATCCTTGCAACTTCCCGGTAATTTTTTCGAGCTCAAAAATGTACTTATCCTACTGTTTTGAGCTCAAGAATTTTTTTTGTTTCGTTTCAGTTTTCTTGAGATTAAAAGTGTTTCTTCTTGCTGCTTTGAGTTTTTAGTAGTGTACTTTTGAGCTCTTCAAAAAGAGGTTGGACATGCACGCCATCTTTGCAACTTCAAGCTAATTTCGGATACCATTTTTTTTTGTTCTACGAGTACAAAAATGTATTTCTTCTGCTGTTTTGAGCTTTTCAAGTTCAAGAAGGTTTTTTATGCTCTTTGAGCTCCAAAATGTCTATTTTCACTCTTTTCAGCTTCTTAAGCTCAAGAAGGTATTTTTTGAGCTGTTTTGTGCATCTCAAGCTGAAGAAGTTATTTTTGTGCTGTTTAAGACTTCTTAATCTTAAAATACGGTTTTTTACTGTTTTGCGATTTTCGAAAATTAAGATGTATTGGTATTGTATTTTTGACCTCTTCGAGGTCAAAAATGTGTTCCTTGCTATTTTGAGCTTCCCAAGCTCAAGACGGTATTTTTGTGCCGTTTACATTCTTGAACTTTAGAAGTTAAAAGCAGCAGGGAATAGTTATTATCCTAACAAGTGCAGAAAGTTATACTTTTCCGCACGCGAACTGCCGATGCCCGAACGACGCGAAGCGGAGTTCGGGCAAGCAGTTAAGTGCGAGAAAGTTAATTTCCACAAGAGTTAGGATCAATATTTTTTCTACAAGCAAAATCACCTCGAAAATTATTTAAATACTTGAAAAGATGCGATTGTGACAATTAAATCTTTCATAGTGTCAATAAATACACGACTGTAGCTATAGCACTTAAACAGGTGAGTTTGTTGTTGCTTTGAGTAAGGTTTACAGGGGTGATTTAATAAATTATGATTTTTTTAAAAACAAACATTTTAAAAATCCCTATTTTCATGTAAAATAATCTTAATTTTTTTTATAATTTGTATGTAGTCCAACAAGATAAAGATAATAATACAATAATTTGTCAAAAAGGTTATCGGAAAACATCTCTAATTAATAAAAAAAAATGCGTGCGGGAAAAATTCTTTCCCGCACGACGTGCGGGAAAGAGATATTTTCTGAATTAAAATGCGTGCGGGAAAGTGTTGTTTTACGCATGCTTGTAAAAAAAAACATTTTTTAGGTACTCAAATTATACTAAACGAATATTATCCTCAATTCGTTACTCTTTACATTTATGGCCTTTTATTGCTGGTACTATATTCAGTGGCGAAATTGTCATTAAGAAAAAATAGTTGAAAGAATATAAATTATAAAAAAGAGCAGAATTAATAAAACGTGTGGAAATTTAATTTCAAATTTCAGTATAACGAACACAAAAATTACTAAAATGTTAACTAGCTATTTTCATACTTTCGTTTCGGTTTTTCGTGACGGTATCTGTGAAGGTTGTGCGCGCTTATGGTAAAAAATAACCTCATCGTTTTTTCCTAACAACCAGAGAAGTATAACTTCACACATTTTATCATTACTTACTTTGTTACACATTCATATTTGTTGGCAGTTTCAAAACAGTTGGACAGACTGATTGAAGTGGAGAACAAATCTGGAATGGTTTTGGGTACTTTTGAAGTAGCGTTCTTTCTCTTTTCTTCATTGCTGCTTTCATCATCGTCATCATCATCGTCGTCAGTACTTTCTTCTCTTTCGATACAAACATTTTTTCTGAAACAAAAATTGGTACGTATTATATACGACTCTAAACTTGTTCTATTATATATTGTGCACTTAAAATTTAAACAAACGCACTTGTGCGTTTGTAAACTACATTGCGAAGTAATTTTAAATTGAGATAAAAGATTTTTAAGTGTAACATTTTTTTTTTATTATGTTTAGGTATATAGTAAAAATAAACAGAACATATAAAACATATTAAACTAATTTTTAATAACTAAATGTAAAAGTACCACAAAAGTATTAACTAATTTTTAGAAACTGTCATATACTAATCAAAAGAACGCATATAAGAAACAATATACAATACCAAAATGTAGAGTAACTTCAAGTGAATCAAACTAACACATATCTACGTTCATTTTAATAAAATAACTGTCGTTCGTCATACATATAGATTCGTGTTTTATTTATAGTTATAATAATGTTGAATTAGCAATTAACAATATGCTTGTAATGGTTTCACAAATTTATTACCTAATTAAACATCACATAAATAACATTCTTCTCACAGTTCTATAAAATGATTGCGATAGAAAAACAATGACTGATTATAAAAAATAAATTAAGATTAAAATTATATCAACGAATTAAACATGTTGCATATTAAAATAAATGTTTCTGAAAGCTTAATTATTAATGTTTATATTGAGTATAATATGTAGGTACTCCCAATATACAGTTTCTAAACTTTCTAATAATCACAAACTGTCACTGTGTTATCTCTATCTGCAATTTCACCGACTATCGGGTCAGATAATTAGTACCTATATTAAATTAATATGTCACTGGGTGAAAAAATACTAACATATAATGTACTTTTAAACTAGAAACCTATATTTCACAATAATACAGCTGGGATTTACACCCAATGGTTTTCAGCCGAAAAAGTAAATTACAATTCAAAATTGGATCGAAATGGCGCTGATATCAAATGAGTATAGTTATGAATTATAGTATTATAGATAACTTAAAGTATACAGAGTTCGATTAATTAAGTGAATATAACTTAAAAATTGACTGTGTATATGCACCTCTCCGTATTTTTTAATATTTAGTGCTTCATTTAAAAATTACCCTCATGCTACAGTGGCGCCACCTTAATTTGTTCCCTTCTGATGGACACTTTTTAATACATCCCTTTCCAAATTTTTACTGAACTCATGGTGTAAGTGTAAGATATACTTACACCATCACTGAAGTCTAATATTAACTTTCAGGGTCTTTACGTTCTCTGCTTTGGTAGTTAAAAATTCCGTTTTTTTTAAGTTGATTTCAAGACTGACTATTTGGTATTGTAACGGGATAACCGAATAAGATAAAAGACTAATTTTAGGTTTTATATTCCAGAATATTCTCACTTTTTCTAGTATATAACAATTAGGTTAGATCATGTTACTCGAAAATGCTAGAATATTCGTTTTTATTATATAAGGGGGTGTATTTTAGCACTTACGGAAAGTTTAAATAGTTCATTGTTATTGTAAAAGTGTTTAGACGTTTTCCAGCAGAGTTCTTGTGATTCTCTTACAATTTTGGTAAATAAATTGTGTTAAAGTCCCCAAAAGCATTTTAGTATTCTTCCGGTAGTTTTCTTATTATGTAGCTGAGTTCCTCTTTATCTTATGCTTCTAGTAACTGGTCATTCGTCATTCGCGCAACATTAAGTAGGTATAAAGATGTGTGTGTAATATAAATTTCCACTCCTTAGCATTTTCTTTTCATGGTCTCATGCTATCTTGTAGGAAATATTTTAAAAATGGCCCTTGGTAAGCCAGGCGCATCAGTAGATTTATATTAATTAAATATATTAAAAGTATACGTTTTAGAAAAAAATGTTTTAGATAAAAGTTGTAGGTCTCATTAAGACAAACAAAAAAGTCTCCTAACATTTTTTTATACAGGGTGAAGTAAAAAAGTTACGAATTTTTTTCCATTTTGATTTGATGTCACGCCCAAACGGCCTTACCGATTTGGCCCATTAACGAACTCGACCGAGATTTTGGGACGACTGATTTTTGTACCAAATTTCATTTCGATCCGTTAAGAAATGCGACCGCTATCGTGTCCACAGATTTCGTTATATCGGAACTATACATACATACATATATATATACATATATATATATATAAACTTTTGAACGGAAGGTGTTTTTGAGGTCAGGGGGGCCCAAAACGAAAAACTGTAGTGAAATTTTCCCAAAGTCGTGACCTGCGAACCAGCTGAATAGTAGATATAAATCTACTAAAAATGGTTGATGACGAGGGACATCATTGGAGCAAACCCTTTGAGTTTTTAAGTCAGTCGATAATTTTGTTTTCTGACTTTAAGTCATTATTAATATTATTTTCGTATAGGTCTTTTCGAGTTTTCTTGGTATTTTGAGTCTTCCCAAAATCTTTTTCTACGTATCATGTCATACGCTTATTTCAGGTTCATAAAGGCCAGATGAATAACTCTGTTTTTTGCTTGCCTTTTTCTTTTTTATTAGCTGCTGTATGGTAAGCAAGACCTTCCAGCTGTGAAGCCTGGTTGTTCTTCTTCAATCTTTTTTAATATTATTTTCCAATTTTTCTCTTATCATTGTACTGTTGGCAGCATGCTAATTCCTCTATAGTTTCATATTTGTTTCTATTTCCTTTTTTAAAAATAGATGTCACTTTTGCTACCTTTCATTCTCTAGGTAATTTCCATTTTATAATTGTTTCAAAAAGCCCTCGCAAAATTCTCCATAACTTTCCTTTACCGTTTTTGATTAATTTATCCGTAATTCCCTCAGACACTGGTGCTTTTTTCTTTTTCATCGACATTATTGCTCTACTTCTCTTCTTGTTTTACTATTATCTTTTTTCCCTGTACTCTAGTATTTCTTTCTCTGTATTATCTATAAATTGATGCCAATTTTTTATAGACAATGTTTCCCATTTCTGGTCCTGTATGTATAAAATATACGTCATAGCTTGTTTGTTCGTTCTGAGTGTTTTCAGCATTTTCCTAGTCTCAGAGCTACTTGTTCCTTATGTTGGACTATATCTGTAAGTCTTTTGCTCCCATCTTGTGTTTTTTCCTTAATAACCATTCTTTTTGCATCTTTATCTTTGTGTCTGACAGGTGTCAAATTTTAGTTTGGTATTACTGATATTTGACGTATCCAACTATCTTACGAACGTGTATAAGTGCGATACTAACGTAAACGTGGATATCATTGGCACCAATTTATCTACTGTATTAATATCAAAGAATATATAAGAATTTAGAAGAATAAGAAGTAATTGTTTGTATTAACTAATATAATTTTAAGCCAAAAACCCACGGTATCCTTTGTTTCAGACAGGTTACAGTTTGTGATTTTCAAAAAGTTCAATGATCTTTAAGAGTATGCAGTGTAAGCTGCTAAAAAATGTTGTCCAGTTAAGTGCCAACAACTAGAAACATTGTAATGTCATTAAACATATTGCTTGTTTAATTTATGCTTTTTTAATGATATAGTAAGCGCAAAAACTGTGCAACTTTAGTTGGTATTATTGATATTTGACGTATCTTACGAACGTACAAGTGCGTTATGTTATTTAACATCAGTTGCACCAGCTTATCTTTTATATTAACTTCAAAGATTACGCTATTAACTGCCTCTACATTTTCTCATTGCATATAATATATAAGGTTGTTAAATGTTACTGGCACGTTTTAGTCTTTAATAATAAATGATCTTTAAAATCAATTAAGGGTAAAACAATTAGGAAAGATTGTCATCTAATAATTCATGTTCTACAAACCGTAATAAATTAAAATTTTGCGGTTAAAATAAATCAGTTCTTATATAGAGGTATATATATATTTGTCCTTGACTGTTTACAGTTTGTGGTTTTCGAGAAGTTCAATGATCTTGAAGACTGTTGAGTGTAAGTTGCTAATTAAAAAAAAATATCGTACAATTAGGTGTTAAATATCTAAAAACATTGCAAATTCATTAAATGTAGGCATTGTTTGTAATTTCTAGGTTAAACAGACTCTCTCGTCACCCCTTACCTGTGCCCAGTAGGGTGCTAATAAAAGAGCAATAAGAGACCTTTTCGCCTACCCTCACCGCATGTGGTTGTATGAATTCACGATTTTACAATCTATTGTTTATATTTAATAAATATATGTGTTTAATTTTTTATAAATAAAAATAAATAAATATCAGAAACGTAAAGATATTTTTTTTCTGATTTCAACCATATATAATACTTACGCAAAATTTTATAGTTTACAGTTATGTCACCAAAATATTCTAAATTACACTGAGAAACAAACAAGAGATAATCTCATAATGTGGTACAAAAATACCCAATGATTAATAAATTTAAATCCAAAACAGCAAGGGATAATCTCATAATAATGTTTTAAAAATAATATATAAGTAATAGAATACCTTAATACTACAAAAATGCTTAATTATCAAATTTAAATCCAAAACAGCAAGGGATAATCTCATAATGAGGTGTTGAAAATAGATAAACTTTAACAATTCCAATAACAATCAGATTGAAAGAGATTTACCCTAATTAAAATGCTATTGCATTACAAAACATCCTAATGTTTTTTTAATATCAATTTGTATTGTTCGGTAATAACAGAAAATATATAAAATGTTAGCCATTATTCACAAACAATTATTTGTGTCTTGTTTTACGCACGGTATACATCATCCTATTGATTGTTCGGTAGTGATAAAAAATATATGTGTTTGTGTATGATGGAATTCCTCCGCAGTTCTACAGCTTTTAAGAATCACATAAAGGAATTGGGTTTGGTAAATTTTTTGATAGTACATGGATTTGTTTCACGTTCCAGGACATGTGTGTGTGGGAATAGAATCCAACTTGGCCAACAAAAAAGGCAAGGAAGAGAACCAAGTTATCGGTGTCGCAGACGGAACTGTTGTACTGAAACGTCCTGTAGGACAAATTCATTTCTGGATCTTTCGACACTTCCTATAGTTCAGTTGCTGATTATTTTAGTACTGTGGATTAAGGAGTATCCAGTCACAGTAATAGCAGCGGAAACTGGAGTTTCCACGAAATTTGTGGGTCGCTGCCTTCAACATTTCAGAAACCTTCTTTTTCACTGGATGCTGGAAATCGATGAGCAAATAGGCAGTCCTGGACACATAGTGGAAACCACCTTGGATACCATCACTATCAAGTCAATCACCAACGACATTTTGTGGATCCAAACAATCGACTTATTCACACCCAAAATATCGAAAGTAAATGGTCTGTCATTAAGAGGAATCTTCGTCGACGATTGGGAAGGATGTGCATAACTAGATTTGAAACATATTTGGTGGAGTATGTTTGGCGTAGTCGATGCACCACACATGAAGAGCAATGGACGGATATTACCAATGCGATACAACATTTTCACCCACTGATGAACTAATCACTTTTTTACATTGACAAGTAAGTACTACTATTACATACATTTGCTAGAGGTATTTTTTTTTGCATGTTGGTGAGGGGTATATTTATTACTATTAATATTTAGATATGCATTTTTGGGGTATTTAAGGTTCTTTTCTATTTTGATTTCTTTTTGCATGTTGGTGATGGATATATTTATGACTATTATTAATATTAATTGACAAGTCCTGTTAGATACAGGCGCTAAAGGTATTTTATGTTATATTGGGTGTTGTTTGTTTCTCAGTGTAATTTAGAATATTTTGGTGTCATATCTGTAAACTACAAAATTTTGCGTAAGTATTATATATGGTTGAAATCAGAAAAAAAATATCTTTACGTTTCTGATATTTATTTATTTTTATTTATAAAAAATTAAACACATATATTTGTTAAATATAAACAATAGATTGTAAAATCATGAATTCATACAACCACATGCGGTGAGGGTAGGCGAAAAGGTCTCTTTTATTACTCTTTTATTAGCACCCTACTGGGCTCAGGTAAGGGGTGACGCGAGAGTCGGTTTAACCAATTTCTAATTTGACAGTTATTTATACAAAATAAATAAAGTTGGACTATTTATTTGTAATATCTATTAAAATAACTGCTTTTTAGTAAATGCATACACGGCACATATACCAAAATAACATTTACAATTTTTATCTGTTTGTATCTGATTGCCTGTCTTCTGTCTGTAGGTATGTCTGTCGTCTGTTTGTCTTTTGTCAGCCTTCTGCCTGTCTGTCTTCTGTCTGCCTGTCTTCCACCTGTCAGTCTTCTTTCTATTTGTCTTCTGTCTATCTGTACGTCTGTTTGTGTCTGTCTATCTGTCTGTTTGTTCCGGCTAATCTCTGGAACGGCTAGACTGAATCTCAACAACTTCGTTTAAAAATTGATTTCAAACTGGCAAGAATTCGTACGCAGAGTTAGTTTATGGTAATAAGAATGTGGTTATTTTGTCATTGTTAAGGTAGACTGATTTTAGGTACACTTTTTTATCATACAAAAACAGTAGGTATATCATATCCATAAAATGACTTATAAACCAATCACTTATTAATAACTTTTTCATACATAAAATTTGTTCGTATCGCTTATTGAATTCACACTTAATAATTCCCTTCAATAGGGATGTGGACTGTACTCAAATAAGCATAAAATTTTACCACGAAAAGTTAGTTTCTATAATAAAAATAATAAAAAACACAATATTTTCTTTAATAAACAGGGGATTAATTTTTTATTTAATAAAATGTAATTAAATATTTCACTCTCAAGTCACGTGACAATGAACACCAAACAAAATGTGTGACGTCACTTGTTTCCAAACAAGAATTTTCGCTGTCAAGTAATATGGTGTTTGTTGATATTTGGATAATATTATTACTGTTTTTACTTTAAACTTTATGTTTATAAAATGTAGAATCCATCTTATTAACACAAAACTACGAAATAACTTTCTATTACATACAACTTCGACAATGTTTAGGAGCAAGTGACGTCACAGCGGGCGTTTCACAGATATCCTCGTTTTGGCACGAAATTTGAAATGGAATTTTAAATAACTTATTTTAAAGCTATTAGTTGTAGTAAAAAAATAATAACAAGTAGTTTAGGCTATATTTGGTACTTATGCATGGTTTTAAACACTTTCCCAAAAATAGTCCACATCCCTATTGTTTTAGTTCACTGTACAATTATATACGTTGTAAAATACTTATAAGAATATTCATATTTCAATATTCTTTGTTAATATTTTTATAGCTGCTCTAGTTGAAATTTTATGCGCAATTCTTTGTTGTTATTTTAAGAGATACAATTTTAGTAACAAAAGTAATATAATGTAAGGTCAACTCATATTCAATTCCATGGTATTTTTTATGAGACAATTATTTTACGTAAACGTAGTTAAGTTCTTGAATAAAAATGTTTTTGTTAAACAATAAAACCATTTGAATTTTTGAAGAATAGAATAAAACAGATAAAATCTTTAAGATGAAACGTTTTTTACAGTTTATATATAGCTGACACAGTGAACTTCGTACCCGCCTAACGATGATCTCTTTTCCTCATTTTTCGTTTTTTTCATTTATTACTATTTTGTCTCGTTTTTTAATTGTTTTAATTAAGTAAGAATCACTCGTTTAATTGAAATATTTACTGCGCCACCATACGGTGGAGTCATAGTACTTAATTAAGTAGAAATTGCTTTTTTAAATATATGACATATCAACTGCGCCACCTTAAGGTGGCGACATGATACTTAATAAGGCAGGATTTACCTTACGGTGGCGTCATACTGCTTAATTTAGTAAGAATTAAATAAATTGAGATATCAACTGCGCCACCATACGGTGACGTTGTAGTACTTACTTAAGTAGGAATTGGCTATTTAAATACATAAAATATCTGCTGCGACACTTTACGGTGGCGTCATAGTACCTACTGAATTTAGTAAATATTTTGCTAGTTTTCTGTTCTTCTGCATTTTTTTTACTGTTTTCCATTTTAATTTAGTTTCTCGTTTTTCTATCTATTAAGATATCGAAATAGAACGACATCTACATCTAATGTAGACATCAAAACAGAGCGCTATCTACCGGGTGTCTACTCAACTTAGATGTCAAACGTTAATAGAGAGTTATATAAAATCCATTTCTACGTATCTGATGAACGTGTAAAGGCGTTAAACATAAGAAACAATATAATTCTACGTTAACTGTCATCAAATAATATTATAAAACAGTAAAAATGAAAAAAATGTGACTTGGGTCAAATATTGTATTATTGACATCTGACATTTAACGTAAATACCTTAATATACTAATGACATACCACAGCCGTACTTTACAAAGTTAGTAAAGTACGGCTGTGGACATACATTTAAATAAAATTTTGACAGTTTTTATTCTATTTTAAACATATTTAATAACAGGAAAGAATCGACTACCTACTCACTATTAACACTATAAAAATCATATAGTGGTGTTGAATATAAGTTCTAAGTGATTACAGTTTGTACTACTGACATTTGACATTTCTACCTATCTTACGAACATATAATTACGTTATTTAGAATAAAATATGGTGTCATTTTTAGGTCATCTGTCATCAAATAATTGTATTTTAAATAAATTTAATAACGGAAAACAATGAACTACTTAGTATTAATAATATAAAAATCATTAACGGATGTTGAATATACCTTCTAAGTGATTACAGATGGTACTACTGATATTTGACATTTATCTCTATCTTACGAACATGTAAGTACGTTATTTAAAATAAGATAGTATTTTCATGTCATCTGTCATCAAATAATGCTGTAGACATTTATGCCGCAATAATTATATTTTAAAAAATAAATATGAATAAAATCACTTAGAGCTTCACCTTTAATTCGTAATTAACTAATTATAAAAATTGCTTAACAAGCAATTATTTTTATTATTCAATTCCTTACAGTAATCATTTTAATAAAGTTTTGAAATCAGTTATTAAGGTTGCATTAAATTAAATTAAAAAAATATATATAGAAAATTAGTTTTACTTAGAAAATGAATCATAACTGATTAAAAGATAATTAGACCAAAAAAATATACTCAATTAAAATTCCCCTGCAGGAGTTATTTGTTTAGGTCATAAAAATCGATTGTAGGGCATTTTTAGATAAATAATTACCGATAAATCGCTTTCACAAAAATATATCGTGAAAGTCTGATGAACTGCACTGCACTACTTCGGAAACACTTAAAAATCTGTTAATCTTAATTTTATTACATCGAAGATAATATAAAAGTTGATTGGCCTACTCTTTCTTAAATTTTATTAAGGTCATATGTTTTATTGATTAATTAAATTATATTATATATAGATTTCTTTAAAAACAAATAAAACTATAAAACAAACATCGGGTTCCGCCACTATTTGTATAGAAAAAATAAACAAAGGGCACTAATAAATTATTTTTATGACTGCCGGTAGATGAGTCATTAGAATTAATTTAAATAAATTATGCGAAGAATCATTCTAGAACAATTCAGTACCAAGCAATTAAAATTAATAAACAGCTGATATAATTCACTATTTGCTCTTGAACCATAGTCTTTTGTTTTTTTTAATATTTATCAGATAGGCTGTTAGCGGTCATTCAATTTTTTTGTACAAATATGTCAAAAATATTAAATAAATATTAAATTTTTTTTATAATAACAAATATGTTTCAATGTAATAAACATTAAATGTAGTATGGAATATATAACATATTTTTAACCTATTTTCACCTATTTTTTTGTTGGTTTCCAGGTTTTTACTACTTTTTTACTAATTTTTCTACTTAGTAAAGTAAGAATTGCTCATTTAAATAATTTAAGAAATCAACTGCGCCACCTTACGGTAGCGTCATAGTACTTAATTAAGAAAGAATTGCTCATTTAAATATAAGATTCAACTGCACCACCTTACGGTGGCGTCATAGAACTTAATTAAGTAGGAATTGCCCATTGATGTTCAGTAACGAACAAGCAAGATAGATAGTAAGAAGTGTGTAGATTAACGAGGAAAGATAGAGTAAGACATAAGGGACTAAAAAGTACATTAAAAGTGGGACAGCTGCACAAGAAAAACCAGAAAAATATGTTGAGTTAGATGTAGAGTGAGTGAAATGAGAATTATGTAAGTAAAAGAATGAATGAATATGAAATTTAAGGTAAGAGAAAGAGAAGACCAAAGTTAGTATGACCTTAAAGAGAAGAGAGATAAGTAGAAACAAATGCTACGAAAGGGTAACTCCAACCCCAACTAGGCTTGGGATAAGGTGGACAGAAAGAAAAAAAAACTTAAACTTACCCCTTCCACCACTGGTTGACTTGGAACGTATTAATCAAATCTCCAATTCCAAAAGGTTTTCCATTTAATCCAAACGCTGAAGAGAAATCTAATTCTGGTAAATCTAACAGTGGACCACCAAATCCATTTGCATTTACATCTACAACAACACCAGGAGGTGGTTGGTTTGTAGGAGTTTGAGTTTCTTCAACTGAATCAGATGTTGGTTGAATTTTGGATTTTGGTTTAGGTTCTAGGATTGGTTTTTGTTCGGAACTAGCTGGTATAGGATCTCTGTAATGTTTTGATAAGGGTTCTCGACTATCATCGCTTTCATCTGATAGTTCGCCGGAGTCATCAACAGCTCGGCGTCCTTGAATGATTCCGGGATTATTCCAATCCCAGTTTAGTCGGTACGGTTCTTGTTGGAGTTCATGGAATAAGCTCAGATCACTGAAAAAAAAGTTTGTATAGAATATTTTGACTGTATTCTAATGGTCTATAAAAAAACAGTCACATTTCCAAACATCTAAAAAAAAGAGTGTGCGTGTAACCTTTACGCGCGATTGAAGTAAAACTTATGTATCGCATAATAAATATTAAATTACAATTCAATTATATTTATTGTCTCTATACTGTACAAAAAATGATATGTTTTATTTACAGGGTGTCTCATTATATTCTGACTGTTTTTAAAAGTTTATATCTTCGAAACTGTTGTAGATAATAAGATGCGGTTTTCACAGTTAGGTTTATAATTATCTTAAGTTTTGTTGTGACACGTTTATATAAAATGGCCTAATTTCGGTTTTCCTGATAGAAAAATGGCGTATTTTCAGAATACAGTAGATGTAATTTTTTAATTTTAACTTCCCTTTCTGTGCACCGATTTTAAACTTTAAGGTATTGTTATAAAGTAAAAATATGCGTCTTTTAGAAAATTGCTAAATATACATGGTCTCCCATTTAAAAAATTACATCTACTGTTTTCTGAAAATACGCCACTTTTCTAGCGGGTAAACCGGAAGTAGGCCACTTATATAAATGTGTCACAACAAAACTTCCGGTAATTTTAAATCTAACTGTAAAAACCGCATCGTATGATCTAGAACCGTTACGAAGATATAAGCTCTTAAAAACAGTCAGAATATAATGAGACACCCTGTATATTAGTCATTAGAAATAGGAATTTGAAATTTATCATTATTTTTTATATATGAAATAATAGGTTTATGATAACTAAAAGAAACATAAGTAATTACAAGATTACCATAAGAAAATTCATAAACTTCTAAACAAAACATAACCTCAATTGGCTCAATTCCACTAAAATGTCAATGCAAATTTGTTTGCTCCTCCCATAGCTGACGTCACATCGTTACTTCCGTCAGAATAAAATCTGAGTTACCCTTTAGTCGCGCCTAAAGAAGTTTTACTTCAAAAAACTCCTTTACTTATAAGCTACTTCCATATTAAATATGAAAAACAGTAACAGTGTTAAAAGCACGAAAAAATCATGTAAAATAAAAAAAAAAGGAAAAATCGTAAAAAAATTAATAACGATATTTAAATATTCACAGTCATGAAATTTTTTTTGCTAATTCAATTTGGCCATTAACAATCTTTTAAATAGTTTATATCTACATTTTAATCAATATTTAGTAAGATGTTAATCTATTTCGATACGGTAATGGATTATAGATAAAAAAATACGGAAAGAACCTCGATTAACAATTAAATTTAAAAAAAGAGGGAAAGTAATATTGAAAACAATATAAAGTACAGGAAGAGGACCCAATGCCATATAAATTTGTGGTACTAACTTATTAAATTTCGTCATTAATATATATTTAGAACGACTTGTTTTCTAGAAAATATTAATTTACTATAATGCTGGTACCATCATTAGATATAAGAACGTCTAATGACACAATAATATTTCTTCACAGGGTCGTATTTAGAGGTCCTGGGACTATGGATGACCGAAGACGGTTTCATAATTTTTTTTCTTATAAAAGAAACAATTTGGATTTAAGCAAGCTTTTTTTTGACGAAAAATCGTTGATGTTTTCGTTAAAATATATCATAAGATATAAGGAAGTCTAATGACACTGTAATACTCTTCACAGGGACGGATTTAGAGGCACTGGGACTACGAAGGAGCGGTGATTATTTCATTATTTATTTTTATTATAAACGAAACAATTTGTAATTTTACAAGCATTTTTTAGATGAAAAATCGTTGATTATTTTGTTGAAATATATCATTAGATGTAAGAAAGTTTTATGAGATTCTTCACAGGGCCGGATTGGGGGGCTCTGAGACTACGAAGAAGTGAATGCTATTTTATTATTTATTTTTTTAACAAATGAAACTATTTATACGAAAAATTACTTTTGTTATACTTCAGGAAGTGTTTGAGAATTAGGATGAGACTAGACACGTTTATTTGTTGATATTATTAAGTTGCCCTCGTATATTTTGAAAACCACCTATGATACGAGGAGTGCAGTTTAAATTTTAGAATCTACACATATTGCAGTACATTTACGCCAAACATTATTAGTATTACTGTATAGAAAGTATTTTTAAAATAGGGGAGAGACAGGATATGCTTTTATCAGAATTGAATTCAAACAAAGAAATATGATTCTATAGAAAATTTCATGGGTTTTAAAAAATAAACTTTGTTAATGATTCTTTATACATTATAGTATTTCTGTACAAAATTACACTAAAATTGCTTTTCAGAAAATGCTTTAAAAAAAAACTCTATGTCAGGAATTAGAAACACTTGAAATTGAATATATTACTAAAGCTTTCGAAACACCCTCGTATATTTACAAAAACGATTGTAATATGAAAAAAGTTAATAACGCTTTTTGACTCTACATAAATCCCAGTATATTTTTACAGAATATAATTAATATTTTTTAACAGGATGCATATTTAAAATCAGGAAGAGACTGGATATGTTTTTTGAATTTAGATATATAAATTTATGAACTAATTCTAATATCTATTTTTTTATTCATACCTGTAATAATTGTATCGAGCTTCCACTAAAATTAATAACGATAAAACTAATAAAGTTCTTAAACTCATTTTTTACAATTTACGTTGCTAAATGTTAAATAGTTTATATATAAACAGATATTGTCAATATATAAAGTAAAAAATTTTGATGGGATATGTTATCAATCTTATTTTCAAAACAAAAGATATTTCATCGTCATATGTCAAGGATTTATTTTTTTAATATCCTTTAAAACTTATTTTTCCATAAAATGTTTTTAAATCCCCATATATACAGAGTGTTTCAAAATGTTTTTAATCATAAACAATAATATCAATTTTGCGAGAAAAAATTTGGTATTTGATATTCCAAAATAAATATTATTTTTTTGGCAATTTTTTATTTAATAATTCTTTAAATTTTTAAAATTAATTTTAAGCCTTCTGGAATTTTCCCATTGGTTCACAATTTTTTTTTCATTTTTTGTCTCATTCCTCTATTTATTAGGTACAATTCTTTTTTTTCTTATTTTCTAACGATCTTTCTTTTTCTTCTTTTTTTTTTCACAATTATTAATTGCTGGATCGCAGAAACGTATGAACTGCAAAAAACTGAAAGAACGTTACAACAAACCAAACGAGCCGCGAGTTATACCTATAAATTTTATGGATATTAAAATAAGATAAAAACGTTTATTCATACGTATGTTCGGTAAAATAATATTTTAAACAAATATTTCTGATTTTCCCGAATTTTAAATTTTTTGATTTTTTTGAATATTTTAAGTTTTTTCCTACTATTAACGATTTTTTATAATTTTTTTTCGGTCATTAATTTTTTTTATCATTTAATTTAATGAAGGTTAATAGAATTGAAAACGACGTTTTTTCCTCGGTTTTTTCATATTTTTTATAATTATTTATTAAAAATTTTATTATTTTTTATATTTCCGGATTTTTTAAAATGATTCACGTAATTTGTGCGTCTTCTTTTATTTGTTTTTTTTTCTAATGATTTCTTGGACAATTTTTTAAGGCTACATTCAGTTTTTACTGACTTTTGTCATATTTTGCTATTTTTTATTTATTAATTATTTTAATTTTTCACAAATATTTTAATTTTGTTATATTTTTTATGATTTACTATGACTTTTTATAATTTTTTTCTAATCTATTACTTTTTTTCATAATTTTTACATTTGAAAATTTTTTAAAAAATAATTAAAGAAATTAAAAATGGGATTTATATGTTTTATAAAATTTGTTTTTAAATCCTTAAAATTTTTGTGTTTTTTTTTCAATTTTTTTTTTAATTTTTCAATAAAAGAATTTCCATTAATTTTTCTTTTTTTTTCTTGTTTAATTCTGTTTTTATTAGTTTTTCCATTTTTTAACAAATTTTGTCTATATCTTACAACTTTTTTAATTTTTTTTTAGACTTCTTATATGTTGTCCTGTTTTTTATAACCATTTTCATTTATTTAATATTTACTTCTAATTTTTTATAACGTATTATGACCTTTCAATTTTAGCATTTTTTCTGTTTTCACAATTTTTTTTTTATTAAAAAAAGTGAAATATCCTGTTTTTTAGGATTTTATAGACAGTTTTCTTACTTTTTTCTGCTTTCCTTTCATGATTTTTTATTCTTTTTTTCCTATTTTTTCAATATATTATATTTTATTACATTTTTTGACGCTTATCACAATTTTTTATATTTTTTCTCCTTTTCACACTTATTAAGAAAACTCCTGACTTCAAACAAGATCGTTATTGAATTAGAAACGAAGTATTTTCATATTTTCTACATTTTTTTAGATTTTTCGCGATTTTATAGTTTTTTTGTCTTCTTCGCCTTTTTAAAATTCTTTACCATTCCTTTTTTTACAACTTTTTCTATTTGTCCAATTTTTTAGTTTTGTCCATATTTGACAACTTTTTTTTGTAACAATTTTGCAAAACTGATTGCTTTTTAATTTTTCATTTATTAGAATTTTTTTACAATTTCTCCAAATATTATGTAATAACCTTTTTTTTAAAAAAGTTATTCTTTATTTACATAAAATTTGATAACTTCAAACGAACAACGCCTTTCCGGAGAATAAAAAATAACACATAAATGTAAGTTTTAAACATAAAATTGGGTCACTGCTCTTTTAATCCCATCGATCCATTGAAAGAATATCTACCCACACATATAAGTTAAAAAAAAAAACGAAAATAAAATAAAATGTCTTACTTATAAAAATCAGACTTCACGTCCACGAAAAATAAAACACTCAATACCAAAAATGCTTTGGAAAGCATTTTGATGTATAAATAAAATCACAATCGAACTCGCGTCAACAGGTAACAACGTTGAGGAAGAAATTATTTGTAGACTATTTCACGAAGTCTGCATTGCCCCCATATATAAACGACACCTTTTGGAGATGGTGGGGTCGCTCATCACTGCAACAGATGACTTCCACAAGCTGCAGGTACGGATTCTCCTTGTATTTTAATTAATCTCTTTACTTAGTTGAACATATCTACCTACATTTTTTTTCAATAATTACGATTTAGAATTAATCATTTTATTAAAGGAAGTCAATTTTTAAATTTATTAATAATTAGCTGTACCCGGCGCGCGTTGCTACACCTACAACTAAAATAAATTTAAGAAAAATAAAAGAGAAGAAAAGATAGAAAAGGAAAGAAAGTTTATAGATTTGTTTTACTTATCACACCAAAAATATATTTTTCAAACTTATATTTATACGAATTCGTATAGATATCTATTAATCAGTATTGAAATTGATACATGGAAGCGACGTCTGGTGGTAACTTCCATTAATACGAATATCATATTCATCTTACCCATTAAAAATACATCATTTTCATGGCAATCGGATAAACGGGGCAGAAGTTGCTACTCTGCAGCGCCACCTGGTGACAAGTGGCATCAATTAGCATATCATACAAACCTTCTCCGTGGAAATATACATATACACACCAATTTTCATGACAATCGGTTGAGCGGGGCAGAAGTTGCTACTATGCAGCGCCACCTGGTGGCGAGTGGCATCAATGAGAATATCATACAAACCTTCTTCGTGAAAAAATACATACATATATATATACACACCAATTTTCATAATAATCGGTCCAGTAGTTTTTGAGTTCATCGAGTACATACAGACAAACATTCATTTATATATATATATATATATAGATAAATTGTTCATGGAATAATTCGACATTCCGACATTTAATTGATAATTTAACTTTGAATATTTTAAAATAAGGTTTATTTGGATAATTAATATTTACCTGCTGACCTGGAGAACTTCGGACTGATCACTGATTTTCCGTTATTTCATTTTTTTTTTTATTTTGTTTTCAATGTTTGTTTGGTTTTGTCATTTTCATCATATTTTCTTGTTAGTTTCCAGATTTTTACTATTTTTTTCGTTGCATTTTGTAATTTGTCGATTAAATATTCTAGACAACTGCGACACCTTACGATTGCGTCATAGTACTTAATTTAAGAAGAATTGCTCGTGTAAGATAATAGCTGCGCCATCTTATAGTGGCGTCTTAGAACTTAATTTAGTAAGAATTACTCGTTTAAATAGATGAAATATTAAAATTGTAGTTTTATTTATTTTTAGGAAGCATAAAAAAGGATAATTCGATTTATATTAAATACACTCCTGTCTTTACCGTTAAGTCAACTTTTAGCTTTTGCATTGTTTCTTTGTAGAAGGTGAACGAAATAAGTAGGCAATTCATACTCCTACAAATTGAACGCAATTCTTGTAACTTGAAGCGTTCTAATTAGCATAAGATGAATCTTTATTGATATCTATACTTCGTTTTCTAAAATTTACATTTATAGTTTGTAAATATCATTAAAGAATTCTTATACCAAGAATAAAAAGTCCATAAATGAATAAACAATTAGATTTTCCATGATAGTTCAAGCGGTATAGATTGTTTTATAATTATACAATTATATAATTATACAATCACAATATTTTAGCACTTAATAAGTGATAATTAAATAACAAAAAAACATAAATTGTAATCAAAAAATATTTTATCCTAGTTTGGCCTTTGAGGTAATTCTAGACCTTCCCCCCTTGCATTTACATGTAAAGACGATTACTCTGGAAAGAGCCTGTATAGGTTCACAAGAACTAAGACTTTGAAACCCGGAGATCCAACAGGACCTCTAAGGAGCGGAGCAATCCAATCCATGAAGATTATATACATTATGCCTCTAAAATGAGATTTTATAGGCTCTCAATAGCCCTGGAAAACAATCCTACAATCTTCCAAGTGAAGCTATTTGCAATAGACTTCTGTGCTTAAGAGTGTATTAAAATTTATTGCCACCAATAGCAAAGCTTTGAAGGATCTATAATCTACTAGGTCCGAAATCAAAATAGCCTAAAACTGTAAAGAGTATCTTAAGCTGACTACACACAAAAAAGAACTTTGCAAAGCCGCTTCTTGAAAAAAAAAATGTTTCTTTAACAACTTTATACAGAAGAACTAAATTGCTCATTCCTGTCAATGGAAGAACGACTTTTTGGTCTATCTCTGAAGGACTTATTGAGGTCACTTTCAGTATGCTGAAAAGAATAAAATTAAACACAATTTTAATAGTGAGATGCAGTCAACTGGCAAAATTGAGTCTATAACTTTCTTCGCAGATATTAAAAAATCTCACTACGGCTTCTGGAAAATACGTCTGCAGCAAGAGCTGCTGCTTTTAATAAGACGATATTGAAATATTTTTCACATTACTGGGTAATTTATTGGACAATTATAATTTTCTGCATAGCAGGATATATAACCACGATAAAACAAGGATGACAACTGTTCCAAACAAGTCCGGAAAAGTTTTATCTTTAAAAGGAAAAGAGTAAGTTAGAATTTTGTCTTTAGCAGAACGTGGAACCTTGATCACAGCAGAAATATGCTTTATAATGCATTAGGGCAATATATTCCACCACTGTTGGTCAATCAAACCAGCGACATGAAATCGGACATCCAACTTATACTGTTGTGGAATACCAGCCGTCTGGCTATTAACAATCGATCCATACAAAAAACATTGAACTATGGCCAAAGAGAACTACGTCTTGTTATTCTCCCGAACAGCTCCTACAGCCTTCATCTATCCTTCATGATAAGACATAATGCCTATACCTAAAGTGGCACCTTCTAATAATGTAAGAAGCAAGAATATTAGAAAAGGGAAACCAAAGGTACCTACATATGTACTTCAGCACCAAATATCGAAGAACTATAATGTATTATATTGCCACCAAGAAAAACAACCTGATGTAAAAAAATATTTTCATGACAAACAAGAAAAATGTTAACACATAGAAAGTTCTGATTCAGATAGTAGTATAGATGTGGATTTAGATGACAAGTCTATGTTCTCTATTAAAAATGAAGATGAATTTACAATAATTGAAAATACAATAATACGAAATCGATAAAGTAGAAGATCTAAAAGAAGTTCCTATTCACAGTTATCTGCTGGTGGAGCTTCAAGACGAAAAAAAAACTCCAGTAAATAATCTGTAAGTCAGGTGATTTCAAATTCGGAAAAGTTGTTGTAAGTTCATGAAAGAATTTAGACTTTAGTCAACTTACTAGAACGGTTTAAGACTGTTTTCAATGCAAATTAAGAGAATGAAAAAGGGACGGCAACTGTTCCAAACAAGCCCAGAAAAGTTTTATTTTTAAAAGGAAATAAATAGGTTGGCATATTGTCTTTAGCACAACTTATTGGAACTCTGATCATAGCGGAAATTTGCTTTAATGTATTAGGCCAATATATTCCTCCTCTGTTGATCATTACTCAAAGAAACCACAGCTATATGAAATTGGACTTCCACCAGAGACTGTTGTCGAAGACCACGCGTCTGGCTTGATGCACTAAAATATTTTTGCTCAATGATGGTTTACACATTTTTTAAGATGCTAAATTCACAAAAGACGATACTGTTCTTTTAATATTTGATGGACACTCAATCCACACAAAAACATTGAACTTATATCTATGTTCAAAGAGAACCAATTGGATTCCAATAAGTCTTCCATATTTTCCAATCCACTGATTTGTAATTACTCTGGTAGTGGAAAAGCGATCTCTTAAAGCCAATAATCTTAGCCTGCGATCTTGGCGTTCTGTTTTTCTGTGCCTTCCTCCTTTACCCCTGGCTCTTTGTGTTTAGCCTTCTTGATGCCATGCTTGACTACATCTGACCACAGTGTCTATACTTCTGTTCACTTTATTTCTAATTTCCCGAAATGAAAGACCAGTCGTTCGTAATCCGACAATCCGACCCCTTTCAAACTGAAAATTTGCATTTCTTTGTACCCTTATGTTAGATAGATACACCCTTATGTTAAAACGCTGTAGAGAATGTTTACAAACGCACTAAAGACTCACAGCAGATAAGGCTGAAAATTTAATCAGATATTCCTTTCTCTATGATGAATATGGAAACAAAAGATTGTTAAAATAAATTATCATTTACTGAGTGTTCTGATTTTTATGTCATTTAGATTTTTTTTTGTTATTTAAAAACCAGACTTTTATTTTTTTAACTTGAAATTATATTCAAAAACAAAACATTCTAAATGTTAAACTGATAGTGTGTTATATATTATTGTTGTAAATATTACATTTTCTAATTAAAAATTCTATAAATTCCTAAGAACAGCTTATAAATGTTTTACGTGAGCGATAATATATGTAAATCAGTATTGACCTTTGAATTTTCCAGATATTTAAAAAATCGTGTAAATAACATAAATTAAAAGGAATTATTCTTTTTGTTTTCAAAAATTTTCTCGATTAACCAACGCAAATAATATAAATTAGTCACGCAAGCTTAAATCTATTTGGTAGGAACAAAATTGTATATGATTTAATAACTGCGTTTATGCGAAGTTTATATATTTATAATTTTCAGATTTATGTCAATATCGATTAAAATTTTTGATTCTTGTAATATTTTCAGGCTATTCTTCTTATGGGGCGTTTTGGCAAACTGAGTGGATGTAGAAAGAGCGAAAAAATAAAGCGTTACATACCTCACTGCTGCATTAAGAGAAAATGCGCACGCATACGATATTCATCTTAATATTACACACAGAGATACCTACCTATATAGTCCACGTATACGTATAGTTGTAGAGAAGTACATTTTTTATTGTTTTAATCATTTCATAAGCTGTTTTTATTATAGGATGTTCTACCGAACGTGCTAAATGTTAGAAAAAGGACACTAACAAGCGTTTTTGTCAATTATGTAAGGAATTTTCTTAAAACTCCAAAAGACGTTCGATCGCACCTCTTTCAGGTACCAAGTGATGTATAGGGAATTGCCATTTTCATATTTATGTTCAGTCGTGAGCACAAAAACTTCCGACTAACGAAGTTGAGCCAAATATTTACCAAAATTTCCAAGTAGGTACCCAGGCAACAAAATCACGTTCCAAAAACGTGAAAAATACGTTATCGGATACCTAAAATCACGTTTTCAAATGACGTTTTATTGACGGTAATTTAACGTGAATAAGTCCCACCACAATCACGTGATACTAATGACGTTAATAAATCGTTAGCAACTAACGTATTGCTGACGTATAATATACGTATATGAAACGTTAATAAAACGTTAGCAACTGACGTATAATATACGTATTTAAAACGTTAGCAACTAACGTACTGCTGACGTATAATATACGTAAATATAACGTCTATTTACCATAAGCAGATCACTTGTATGTAACCTTTCACATAAAAGCTGGTTTTTAAAAATAGGAAAATAAAACATCAATATATACTTACTATTTTTTTTTTATTAAATAAGATTAATATTCGTTTTCAAACTTAAATCAACTTTTTTAGCTTCATTACAAACAAATATGTTTTAGCATCATAGATTTTTTTATCGCAATTCTTGACGTTTTCAAGGTACGAGTTCCGGAAGAATTAAGACCTAAAAAGAATCCGCGAAATTACGTTTTACACTTAAAGCCTATGACATAAAGATAACCTACCTCCAAATTTATCCAACGATCGATCGTCTTCTTTTGGACATCTCTCCGTTAGAGGTTGTTTACGAATGCTGCAACTCTTACTTGAAGACAAATCTCTAAAGCAATAAATCAACTGTAATTACATTTATTAATAACTTAAGCATAAACTTACTTGATTTCTTTCCAAATATAATTTGACGGAGTCGCTTTAATTTCTTACTTTTTTTGAGAAATTAAAAGGTCTTGATCTGGATCTGAATCAGAAGACTCATAAAAAGCTTTTCTCTTTCGATTCCTTTTCACTAATGATTGTGAAACTAATTCTTCAATGATTATGGGATTATAACCTTAAAGGAAATGTAACCATTAATTTCAATATGAAGCATCTACCTAACTATATAATAAAAGATAGATGTACATATATTTAAATAAACTGTATATGTAATACTTACTTAAAATTTTTATTACTTAATACTAATACAGAGCACACAAACTACGCCAAACAAACACAAATATAAAATGGCGACAGCGACAATGCCGACAATCCTTTTGAACAGTGGTACCAACTGGTACGTAGTACCAACCAAAATAAAACCGCGTAAAAAATATTTTGGCGCACTTATCAAAATGTGCATCTTTCATCCTTCTTGTTTTATTATTAGAAATGCATATATAAAACGTTATAAAGGTTTGATCCATTTTAAAATTTTAATAAATGCTTAATAAATGAATTTAATAAATATTTTATTATCCGTCACTTTGCTAACTATTTTTCGACGTGTTAATTACGTTTCACAGGTATACGTTTTTTTGGGGGGAGCCGAATCACGTTTTTTTTAGGTCATATTTAAGACATTTTGCGACCTAATGCATTTTTCACGTGATAGTCACGTCTTTATGACGTTTTACGTGATCATGTGGTTGCCTGGGTACTTACTTTAGTAGGAAAGACATGTAACTGTTTGCATTTAATTCGGGAGAGCGTCAGGAAAGTCTATGAACTAAACTGATCTTTGATATATGAAAACTGCATTTTGTACGTAAGGAAAATGCATAATTAAAGTACATCTCGAAAAGATGAAAAATGAAAAAGTTCGAAATAAGGAATAGTTAAATTTTTTTACTCTGGGGGTTTTTGAGGCCGTTAAACACGAATTTTATGGCGTCAATAATCTTCCAGGTGCCTAATTTTGACTCCGCAGTTTGGTGCTTTACTTAGTGTTAAAGGTTAAAACAGGTAAATCAACGCAATCCTCATTTGCCCCTCGTCGGTATATTCGTTTTCAGAGTAGTAATATGAGCATAAAACAGCAAATTTATGGGACTATTCGAATACAGGAATCTAGAATTATCCGATTCCTAAAAGAATTAGCAGTGTTTAAATACTGACGATTAGGGTTGAAATCTATTCTGATTTTTAATATTTAATGATAATGGTACTGCTGTGAATTGCGTTATGATAATATGAAAATTTCCCGAATTTCTAAACAATCCTTATCCAACCTTTGTAACAGTTACAGCAAGTAAAAGATTAATTCATTTCTCATTAGCCCAGTCACGCTCCACAGTTTGGTGCTTTACTTATTGTTAAGAGTCAAAATATTAGATATTAGAGTTCAGCATAATGATGGGAGCAAAGAACAGTAATACTGGAAACGGGTAATATTCGATTCCTAAAAGATTCGGTAGTACACAAATACTGACGGCTAGCGCTGAAATCGATTCCAATTCTAAATATTCGATTATACTCCTGGTGTTGTTGCGAATCGCGTTCCGTTCCGAATATTATTGGGGATAGAATTGGGGTCGCATTCAAGATTCGGTTTGTCTGTTCGATGTCAGATACCATCATGTTACTTAGTTAAAGACAATACTTTGTACTCAATAAGATATCAAATTCCACGAAGTGAAGTACTCGAACCCTTAGTAATAGATACTTGAAAATACGCGATTTTTCACATCATTAGTTCAGCTATTCCCTGAACCCAGAATAACGAGTTTGGGTTACATAAGGAATATTCATAGAACTCTAGAAGTTGTTTTTTTAAGATGGAAGCCATCTGACATATAGTCAGCGGCCATACTGAAGCCTAGTTAGGCTTATTGTACTTTTATTGTTTTATATCATTCACTTCAGAATCTTGGAACCATCTACTAGTTTGTACAGGTCTAAGAGATAGGTGCCATATTTGTGCAGTCACTTTAAAGTCTTCAAAAAGTGAGTGTATCCTGCTCGCATAATCGCATAATCCGCAGGTTGGGTCTCCATCAATTGCAGATGTCCCTTGACATGTACATGGCCCCTTAAGGAATCCTGTTATGACTACTAGCTGATTTCTGCTGGTTTTGCGCAGTGTTTCAGCTCTTCTGGCACAAGTATGTTCAATATCCATTCTGATGTGTGCTTTTGGGTGTGTTGCCTACCTATCCATGCTTTCATTCGGCTCGGAACCGTACTTTTTAATACCTCTAAAGCCGGTTCTGTACCGTATAATGATGTGGCAGATTTTTTTATCAAGTTTATCACCTTGTTCGTTGTCTTGTATCCAGGCATCCACACTAGTTTGATACTGTTATATTCCCCAAGGATATCCAGTTGTACTCGGTATTCGTATACTACTCTGGAGACGAACTCGTTGGTAGTACCCTTTATGAGCACCAAGTTACTAGGCCCTTGCCATTGTCATATTTGTGTTCAGTAACTTCAAAGACCCACCGAGTAACGAATATTTAATGAATTTCAATTTTTTTAGGAGATAAAAAGATAGTTTTTCGGAAAGAACTTATCTTCTAATTAATGGTTAAAAAAAATAAATGTTTCTGCAACGAAAATATTTTATAGTAACAAAATTACTGTTTTTTGGGAGAAAACTATCTTTTATTAAAACATTTACTGTTTTTGATAGAAAAATTAAATTCATTGGGGAAAATTATACTTTTTCGCGAAGAACTATCTTTTATGTAGAAATTTACTGTTTTTAGGAAAAAAATACTGTTTCTGGAAGGAAATTCACTAATGGTAACAAAAAAAAGACATATATACTTAGGTCATATCTATTTAGATAGAAATCAGTCTTCTGTATCATCTTTAAACAGTAATGTCAATCATTATCACACGAACAATCACATATTACATGCACTATCCACATTGTTACAAATAATTCATTTTCTTTGCATGCTAAGTAATTAAAAATTAAGTACCAATGGCGCATAAATCTTATTAAAATATATTTTTAGTAAAGCACGGATAAATAGAGTCAAAATAATTAAATAACGCCACTGGTGGATAAAACAGTAAAATTAAACAAAAAGAGATTAATTTGAGTATTTTACAAATTTATATTTTTTTGTATCCACATGCATTTGGTTTTAAAGTTAAAATAGTACATTTAAAACATCAATAAAATATATTTTAAATAATTCATAATTATTTTAGTCAATAAAACTTATTTAACCTCCCCTTATCAGTTTTACTGCAAATCTGTGACTCGAATAGAGTAAACTACATAAAAACAAATACAAATCTTCCAAGTATCTGAGTAGATCATGGTCATAGCAGTCTTAAATACACTTATGTGTGATAAAATACACTTAACAACAACAAAATAAAAAAAAAAAAACAAAACAAAGCAAACTTAAATCTAAAACACAAAATAAAATCATCTGCCAGCAGTTAAAACAAATTATTGGACGGTATCAAATTTCACAACTTTCCCTTACTCGGCCGGCAGGTAGGCAGATACGGTTTGTTAAATTCGTCCAAACGATTATCCGTAATTCCTCTAAAATTTCCCTTACAAGGTTAAAAGGCATTCATAATCATGATCAAACATCGAAGCGAGAGATTTAAAAGAATATCTTAAGCGAATCTTGATTTAGTGGAGCGACCAAGTAAAATTTTACACACTGAATTGCAGAAATTTGTTATTTCGTCCAGTGTTTGAATCCATTGCTTTAAAACGGTTGAAAACCAACATGTACAACAAAAGAAGAGACGTGGTTCCTACGCAGCCTTAATAAGTTTAGCAAATTTATACTTATTTGGATAAAAATCGGAAACAGCAAAAGGTGAAAGTTTTTAGTTGATAATTTAACAAATCCTAAATGGAGAGAAAATGCCTACGGAATGGAAGGAAGCACAAGTGACCGCTATATTTAAAAAAGAATGTAGAAACAAATGGGAAAACTGTAGAGGAATTATTGTGCTGGCAACAGTACAAAGAACATATGGTAGAATAATAAAAGAGAAATAGTAAAATAATACAAAAGGGAATATAGGAGAAAAACAAGCAGGCTTCACAAGAGGAAAGTCTTGCTTAGATCACATTTATACCATTGAGCAACTAACAGAAAAAAGAATACAGAGGTTTATTTAGCGTTTATAGACCTGAAAAAACGTATGACATGATACCCAGAAAAAGGCATTGACAAACTATGAGAAGACTCGAAATACGAAGAAAACTCATAAGAACAGTAAAAAATCTATTGCTCAATTTCGCCAACCCTTGTTAAAATATTCCTAGAAGAAACGTTGAGACCTTGAACATCTTTATACTTGATGTTTTGTGGATGACTTGGTAATAATAGCACAAGATGAAGAGGACCTCAGCTACATAATAAAGAAACTACAAGAATAATATCAAAAAGACAATTTTACAATAAACAAGAAGAACAAATTGAAAATTCCAGCAACGGAAATGGAGTACTCAAGGAGATGCTGCGGTCTTACAAGAATGAATAAAGTGACGAACGAGAAGATACTCGAAGAATTCAAGAAGAGAATAACAGCATTAGATACATTGAAGAAAAGAGGCTTTTGTGGTATGGGCATGCCAGAAGAGCGGAAAGCAAGTGAATAAATAAGATAACAGAATGGAGTCCGATGGGAAGAAGGAAGAGAGAAAGATCACGTAGATCCTGGAGAGTTGAAGTGGAAGAGCCTAAGCAAATATGAGAACTTATTAAAAATAATTGAGAAAATAGGATAGAATGGAGATCCTACTTGAAGAATGGGAGTCAGCATCATCCATAGAAAACTCTCCTTTTTTTAGAAAATAAACAATTTTCCATGTTTAAACATTCAAATTTTGGCATAAAGTCTTCCAAAAGTAAGAGTTCTGATTTTAGAAACATAATATCAAAATCTATGATTGGAAAGGTTTAATGGTCTGTAACGAATTTACCAGCACTCATTTGGGACCCTCGTTAATAGATTTACATTATTTAAGAGTATACCTGCTTTTGTGACGAATTTACCACCTTCAATTGCAGACCTCTTTAATGGTTTGGACGAATTTTGTACATTATTTTCCAGTATACCTGCTCTTGTGACGAATTTGATATTGTCCAAATTATGTACATCTCAAAATTAAAATATTGTGCTTCGAACACAAAAATTGTCATTAAAATAGGCCACAAATATTTTTCAGATTGAAGAACATTTGTTAAGAGTTATATACTAATATTTTTGCTTATAAATAAGTAATTAAAATTTTATTATTAAATTTTAAAATAATTTTTATGAATATGAATCTTCTTTTCTAAAAAAATATTATTCAAGTGTATAAATTACAAGTGAATAAAATTCCATTAGACACTGATGAACATATTCATAATCTATTTAAATTACCTTATGAAAATTCCATTAATACAATAAACTATAGAACAATACGGGATTAGTTAGCGTTTATCAAATAATCTAATAAAATGTTGCATTAATATAATAATAACGAATACGTCACCTATTGATTTAATAACATAATAGTACGAACTTAGTTAATAGATAAATTACGGAACAATAAGTAATTAGTTACCTTATGCATATGCCTTTGATTAAATAACCTTATTTAAAAAATAACAAATAAAATGATGGAACAATATATACAAAAACATATTCATAATTTAACTCTTAATAAATATTCAACAATACCTACACCGAAAACTTATTAAATTCCTAAAATAGAGTGTCATTAAGGTCCTAAAGCATGTTCCATCATTTGTATACACAATGATTCTAAACTACTTTCAATGTCTGTACTATCTTGTTTTAATTTTAATTTTGGTAAGCTAAACTGAGATTTGGGATTCGTATCGTATCGATTAGTAACGTAATTATGAAGATTTTGATTTCTTCTTGGTTGATTAAAGTTGGTTGAAAATAATTGGTTTTGTATAGTGACACTGCCTACGGAATGTCGATGAGCATTCCATGATGGATTATTTTGCATGTTTGGATATGATGAGCTTTTCTTTGCGTAGGTGTTGGATTGAACAATACACAGGTTTTTCAGTTTTTGAGCGTCCAATATCCTAGATTAACAAAAATCATTAGGTATATGAATAAACAGTTACTAAATTATGATAATTTACAATCGTAATAGCAAAAAGGGTAATAATTTATCGCAGATTAGCCTTACTACTATAATTGGCTATGTCATAGAATCAATAATTGCAGAAACAGTTTCTGAGGTTTTGGAGAAAGAAGTGGTTATACCGAAGCAGCAGTTTGGATCTGTTAAAGGACGTTTCACCAAAACCAATCTCCTCTGGTGTATTCATGAATGGTCAGCATTATTAGACAGATATTGTCTAACTGTAGTTCTCAAACCTGGAAAAAACACACTAACCCTCACAACTACAGACCAAGCTCTCTTCTTAATGTCATAGGCAAACTCTTTGAACTTCTACTCCTAGATAGAATCAGGGACTTTCTAGAAACTAACTCCATAATCCCTCCTTTTCAACATGGATTCAGACCAAACCACTCTACCCAAAACCCGATTCTAGAACTATAATCTTTCTCCTCCTCAGCTCTAAATCAGAGAAAAGTCGTCTCTGCCATATTTATGGATGTCCAAAAGGCCTTCGACAAAGTTTGGCACGCTGGCCTTATTAGAAAGCTAATTGACATCCAATTCCCCATCCCAGCCATAAAACTTATTCATTCATATATTTCCAACAGAATTATCCAAGTCAAGGTTGGAAATGCAATCTCCGATCCATTCATCCCCCTTTCAGGAGTTCCGCAAGGATCAATCCTAGCCCCAACCCTATATACTATCTACGCCAGCGATATTCCTCCTCTGGAAAATATCCAGCTCTGCGCCGACGACACGGCCTTATACACCTCCGCATCGTCGACTGAATGAATCCCTTAATCGAAAAATTCAAAGACTGTTGGACCAGTTCTCCAATTGGTACAGCAGATGGAGAGTAGCTCTAAATCCAAACCAAACTCAAACCACCATCTTCAGACATCCTTACCTCAGTCGACGAGAAAATCTCTCTTACGACTATATCAACCTGTCACTATGGGGGGAACAGCTTGTCCCTCAGGATCAGGTGACCTACCTGGGAGTTCGATTTACTCGAAAACCCAGGTGGTATGCCGATGTTAAGCTTACACTCAACAAAATGAGAAGACGGGCGTCCCTCCTAGGTGCTCTGGGTGGTAGAATCGGAAGAAGTGACACCTAGTCTACAATAACACAAAAAATACTGCCTCTCCCTTCTCGTTTTCAGACGCTTCAACATCGCTATGTCGTCCGGACTCTGCAGGGAACTAACACCGTAGCACAGAGGACCCTCCATACATACTGGAATAGAGGACTCTAAAGAAGATCCAGAGTTCCGAAAAAGAAAATCTCCTTTTCTAACCTTAGACTCCTCCAATCCGTAGTAAACTTGGACCTTCCTAAAGACCTGATAACCCTGCTGGACGAAAAACCTCCCTTTTCTATCGCTAGATGGTGACCCCAACTCCACAACAGGATACAGAAAAAAAATGGGCCCTTGGCGAAGGTTTCTGTGGTTCCCTTTGTCCTTGCCAAATGGACGGAGGAGACACGCCACAGCGTCAATCTCCCAACCCCACATTGCACCACGTGGGTCACACTTCCACACTACACTTACACCAAAACCAAAGAAAAAGGACTTTTTAGGCACGTTTAAGCACTATGGAGGGATAAATAGAAGATAGAAGAACCAACTGCACTGGGAAATGCAAATGCAAATTGGAAAAAAATCATAATTTTTTTTTCAATAGATCACGCGGTTGGACCCATTTTTAATTTTTATTTTGTTGCTGGCTCTCTGAGCTCTGCTAATCCTTTTCACAACCAGAAACAAAATCCATGACAGAGTTCTGTCAGTAATAACTGCGTGTCACGATAGCATGGACACTAGGAGTAAGTTACCGGTCACCCGGTTGGGCCGATTTTTAATTTTTATTTTGTTGCTGGCTCTCTGGGCTCTGCTGATGACCTCTGCGACAGCAACAAAATCCATAACAGAGTTTTGTCAATAAGAACTGCGTGTCCCGACAGCATGGACACTAGGAGTTAGTTATCGGTCACCCGATTGGGCCGATTTTTAATTTTTATTTTGTTGCTGGCTCTCTGGGCTCTGCTGATGACATCTGCGACCAGCAACAAAATCCATAACATCAATGTGTCAATACAAACTGTATATTACGATAGCAGGGACACTGGTTGGTAGTTATTATTAACAATTTCTAGCTGATTCTAGGGTTTTTCGAATTTTTGCCTGTACTGGTTTTGAGCAACAAATTCACACGCATTAGTCCAATTTTTCTGGGCTAGTCCTGTCATTTTACTGCTAGCTTGTTGTAAAGATAGCAGTAATTTGTTTTTTGTGGAACTGAATGGAGCTACAAAATCGTGATTTTAGCAACTATTTAGCTAAAAATTCCCACTCATGTTTCGATGGTTTCTGCCGACTTTTCACTGCCAGCTTTATAGACCTTAAAAAAACTACCTTTTAAAACTAACAATAACAAAATGTGAAATCGGTGAATTCTGATAAAATTGCAGCATTTAATATTTGGTGTACTCTAAAAAGAGAGGATTGAATGAAGGCGATAAGGGGAGGAAAAAAACGTTGGCTTACTCGAAAGTGGGAACAACAAGAGATAGGCAGGCCAAGGGAAGTTGCCGAATATAAAATTAAAAGCTTTGCTTTAATATATTAACTACATGAAAGTATATATTCGTACATTTGTATTATAGATTTATTATTAAAATTAATTTCGAACCTGTTATTATGATGATTATTATTTTTCTTTGGTTTTCCATTATGAACCGGCATCATATCATCTTTAATTAACTGACATCTCCACATATTCAATCGTTTCTTTTGTTCATCTGTAAATGCATCCAAAGTTTCTGCTTTTTCACATAGAGAAATAAACATCATCAGGTACTCATCAGATGGTTGTCTCAACATTAACATTTGTGTGCAAACTAAACAAAAAAATGTAGATAAGTTTAGATAAATTATTAAACTAAAAGTAGAGTACATAAGACCAAGATCGACTATATAATGTGTAGAAGGAGACATCAGAAGGAAATAAGGAATTGTAAGGTTATAAATGGAGAGAGTGTACCACCATAGCATAGATAAAACCAAAAGAAAAGAGAAGGAATGAGAGGAAGGTAAATTGGTGGATGTTGAGAAAAAAGGAGTATGAGACTAAATTTAAGGAAAGATGATGTGGAGGAATGACTAGCAAGAGTAACTTTGTTAGGAAGATAGCAGAGCAACTGTTGGGAAAATCATGAGGGAAAGGTGCACCAGATAATAAAAAAGGTGTGGTGGTGAAATGAGGAAGTATTAAAAGTAGAGAAAGCGAAAAAGGTGGCAAAGAAATAAGAGAATTCATTAGGAAATGTAAGAGATAAGGGAGAATAGAAAAGTTAAGAGTGGTAAAAGCGAAATCAGAGGAAATGGAAAAGGTCTTCGGGAACTTTAAGAGTAATAAAGGAAAAAAAGAATTATTAAGGATAGCTAAAGAAAAAGATAAAAGCTTCGAAAGACATAAATGCCATCCAACAAATTAAGAATAAAGAAGCTAGAGTTTTACAAACGTATGACTATAAAAGAAACATGGAAGGAATAATACGAGAATATGCAGAGCGAGGAAAATGAGAGATATTATTGAAGATGTTATTACAAATTTTGAGTTGGTTAGAGACGTATCTAGGAGGAAGTGAAGAGTGTATTGAAGAAGATAAAAAATAGAAAGGTGGTGGGAGCGTATGGGATAGCAGCAGAAGTATGGAGTGAGTGAGTGGAGAAAAAGCGTGCTTGTTCCAATCTATAAAGGAAAGTGCGAATTTGGTAACTATAGAGGCATTAAATTAATGTCGCATAATTTAAAAATTTTGAAGAGAATACTTGAGAAGAGGCTGGGAGAAGAGACGAGTATAAGTGGACAGGAATTTGGATTTACGCTTGGGAGAGGCACGACTGATACTTTTTGTGCTATAAAAAGAATGATGGAGAGATGTCGTGAACTACAACGCTGCTTTCATAGACTTAGAGAAAGCGTATGACGGAGTGCCGAGACAAGAAGAAGTGTGAAGATGTATGCGAGGGAAAGGTGTACCGGAAAAGTATGCCCGATTAATGTAAAAGATGTATAAAAGAACAAAAACAGATATAAAAAGCGGTATTGTTGTTACGGAGAGATTTGTGGTTTATGTGGGGCCCCACCAGGGGTCGGTGCTAAGTCATTATCTGTTTATTATGGTAATGGATTAAAGGGATCTAATGTATGCAGATAATATTATGATTGTAGAATATGTAAAAGAGAGACTGGAAGGAAAACTTGAGAAATAGAGAAAAGCGCTTGAGAGAAAAGGGTTGAGATTAAGTAGGACGAAGACTCAGTATTTGAAAAGAGAACAGACGATACGAACAGACTTAAAATAAATCTGCAGAACTAAGTGCTGTCAGCTGTCTAAAACTTTAAATAATTAGGGTTTGTGTTAGAAAAGAAATAAAGGTTAAACAGTGAACTGAATTATATAATTAAGTGTGCATAAATGAAATGGAAAAGAATGAGTTGAGTTTTGTATGACAGGAATGTGGGCGTAAAAATCAAAGAGAGTTATAAGGCCAACTCAGAAATCTGGTCAATAACGAAAGTGCAAGAGAGAAAGTTAGAAGTGGCGAAGATGGAGATGTTGCGTTGGATGTGTGGATTAACGAGGAGCGATAGAATAAGAAGTGAGAGAGTAAGAGGTACAAAATCCAGGAAAATAGGTTGAGATATTTTGGTCATGCAGAGAGGAGGGATGAGAATTATGTGAGTAAACGAGTAGATGAATGTGAGATTGGAAGTAAGAGAAAGAGAGTTAAGGTAGATGGATAAAATAAATGAGGACCTGAAAGAGACAAAATTAAGAAGATCATTAAATAGAGACGACAGAAACGAATGATCTGAAAAAATAAAGCCGACTTTAACTCCTTAAAAAATCAGAAAAATTGTATTAGATACACAATTAAAAAAAACATTCAAAAATGAATTAGTTATATAATACTTACAAAATATTTGTCTAATATAAAATATTACCTTTTCCCATAACTTTAATAACTTGTGACGGTAAATCTTCCCCACCAGAAATTTGTAAAGGACTCTGTATAACACCTTTTAATTTCTTTAAAGCAATATTCAACTCTCCACCATTAATAACATCAGTTTCTAGTTCGGTAAGCATTGCACTACGATCCCTTAATTTCGCTAAGCTTAACAAAATTTTATGTCGTGCTCCTTTAGTTATTCCTATTCCTACTAGCGTCTCCTCATTTAAACTAATCATTTGACTGTAGGTCAAATTATTAAAAACCCAACTATATTTATGCAACCTCAATGATTTCAACCACGATATAATACTTTTCATTGCCGGTAAATTGTTCATTAACTTTAAATCTTGTAATCTAGTTTCTGATCTACTTGATTGTAGATTGGTTAGACCTGCTAATAAGGATTTTTCACTAGATAAAGAGAAGCTGCGAGGTTTCGCTGACGGTTCGGTAAGGTTTTCTTGTGAATACCAATTGTCGTTATTTGATTTAACATTATCTGGTGCTGGTGTAAGGCTATTTGAACGTCTCTGTTTGAGATTATGTTGAGAATCGGGATTTGGACTTACAGATTCGTCACTAGATTCGGTTGCTGAGGAATGTACAAAGGCTTGAGGATTTAATTTACAAACCACCTGAAAATTATATCAAATTAGATATTTTATAAATATAAAGGTACATTTTCATACAAAATTAAAACCATAAGATGCGCATTTTATAGTTGAAATATACCGGGTGAGGAAAAAGTATGAAAATCTCGTTGTAACTCAAAAACCATGGATCACAGAAAAAACTTGCTAGGTATAAAATTTATGATTTTTCCCTGTCTATCAGATGGTTAAGATGGATTAGACATAACAATTTTTAAAAAATGGTAAAAAAAATTGCGTAGACAGTAAAGCAACCGTAAAAACTTGAAAAATTAATTAAAAAATAATAAAAAAAACGGTTAAAAATTCGTGAATAGGGATATAAATAAACTATTTGTCACCCATTGGAGTAACATATGCAACGCGAACGCGGTTTTCTGCTCGAAATTCAGTGCATGATAATAATCAGGAATCCGATCGTACGACACGTGCTGTTAAAGAAAGATGGTTAAAAAATTTTGTTACCATTCACGTACTTAATAAAATATATATGTAGTATCTATTTTGAATATAATAAAACTAAATACATACCTGTTTCAATAAACTTTTAAACGAAGTTTTGTCATCATTATTGAAAGCGGGATGAATATACAAATACGACATAATTTCCACACATTCATTATAAATCTTAACAGGAGGTGAGATAAACTCCATCATAACTTGCTTTATAACACTTAAATAACAATCAGCAACCTTTTTATTATCAGGTTTTAACAGTGGCAGATGTGTTAATAATAAATTTAGGGCTACTTGTGGGGTCTCTAATAAAAAACTAGAGATGTATATCATGTCATTGGCGTTTCTTTCTAGAAGCTGTGCCGCTGGAGTATTTACTAGACTTATACATTGTTGTAGAGTATGTTGCAAAAATCTTGCATTTGCAAATGGAAGACCTACCATCAAGTAATACAATGCCACAGTTTTTTCACAGCTATCCCATTTGAGGAATTTAATTCTGATTTCGTTAAGTTGCTCGCAAAACTCGGAGAAGTCTCGTACGTGGCCATTATCCATTTGGGTTTACTAAAAAATATAAATAATTAGATTTATACGTTATATTATTAATAATTCTAAAAAATAACCTACATTTTCTCTTACTTGAAAGTGGTCTTACCGTTTTAAAAAATTGTCTAGTAAAGGACGAGGCAGTTTAACTATCGATAGTGGTTTTAGGTAGAATTTTTTACTTAACTTTTTTTATTTAGATCACAACAGAGTTTTTATTGAATAGTAATTACTTTTATCTACATTTTCATATACCAACGAAACACAATGACAAGTGTTTAGATTTTATAAAAATTTCATTCTATGTTGGATGAATCAGAATAAACAAAAATAAAAGATATATTATACATTAAGTAAGAAAGAGATGACGTCTGTTTACAGGTTATCAAAATCAGCTGATCTGTACAAGTCATTAAATGACATTAAAATTAATTATTTAATAAGAAACTGTCATGTTTATCCAATTAAATTTTATTAGTTAGAAATATAAGAAATATAAGTTTATTTTTTATAATTTGTACAGAACTTACTTAAAATCGTATTTAGAATGTTAGTAGGCAACACACATTACATGTATCGCCGATTTAAAATTTTGAATTTGTTTGGTGCGCAGTTGTGTTTTTGATAATTTGTTTATAAATAATTAAAGGTAAATATGATTTTTAATATATAATACATACCTAGATAACCAAACTTTGCATTTTACCATTTTTTAACGATTTTTTCTGTTTTTATTATTTTTTAATGGTTTTAATAACCCCTAAGGTTTTCTTTAGTTTTTTTACAAAAACTTTACCAATTTTACCATTTTTAACAGTATTATCCAAATTATTGCTTTTAACAACCTTGTTTTAACGTATTTTACCATTTTTTATGATCTCAGATTGGGCGAAGTTGTTTAAGAAAATTGACCTGTTTGTGTTTGGTAATGATTTTCTTCAAGATGTTCTCCACGCGAGACAAGGCTTCATGAAGCGCTATTTTTTATATTATATATCAACTGCGCCACCTTACGGTTGCGTCATAGTACTTAAATAATCTACAGGATTATTGGCGCAGTTGATATCTAATTTTTATAAACAATTTTTTTTGTAAAAAAAATTGAATTTGAAATTTCTTAGAACAATCAACTTTTTCAACCAATTTTATTTAAAATTTTTGTTCTCAGATCCATATTAAAAAAATACATAAATAAATAAGTATCATTGGATATACATACACTTTCAAATCATTGTAAAGACCAAGAGTGTTAAAAAAAGGGATATTTAATATTATAAAGAATATTCAGGTTATAACTAATGTAATTTTGTAATTCATCATTAAAAATTCTGGTTTTAAATCAAAAAGTGTAAAAAATTAGATTTTTGAGAACAAAAATTTTATTTATAAATCATACCTTCATGCTATTTTCATTAAAAAAAAATTCGAAAAGAGGTTGACCTTAAAGGCCATCCTTGCAACTTCCCGCTAGTTTTAACCGCAAAGCCATAGTAACGTGACGTATTTTGACGTTTTTGACTTTTTTTGAAATATTTAAAAGGCCATAATTTTTTAACGCCTTATTTGATTTTGATGTTCAAGATGGCATTCGACGCAGTTTTTTGAGACCTAAAAACGTTACCGGGAGTGCAAAATCGGTTAGTCAAAAAATCTCTAAGTTATTGAAAAAAAAACACTTTTTTTGAAATTTTTCGACAACGATATCTCACGAACGAATCAACCGATTTTAATTTGCAAAACAGCATTCGACGTGGCTTTTTAAGCTTGAGAGCTGATTAGAGTATGAAATTGATCGATGCAATAGCCAAAAAGATATGCCCAAAAAACATCATTTTTACCAATTGTTTTTTTCGGTTATTTTGAAATTTCTCGAAATCTACCGACTCGAATCGGTTCAAACTTACAGGGGATCTAAGTTAGATGGAACTCTTTGGAATGCTTTTTATTTCATTCCGATCGGTCAAGCCGTTCAAAAGTTATAAGAGGTTTACATACATCCACACACACACACACACATCCACACGTACATACAGACATACAGACACCCTCGTAAAAATAGTCAGGAGAGGTTCCTAAGACCTCAAAACATTGAAATCCGATGAAAACTCGATTTTCGAAAAACGGGGTGAAACCAATAACTTCCCGATTTTAAAAAAAAATTTTAATTTTTTTTAGCGGGAAGTTAAAAATGGAAGTATTAGTACACGCCAATAGATGTCAGAACGAACCAAATTGGCAGCTTATTGTAGCAGTTTTTTATTGTCTGAAAACACAGATGAAATTTATAGTCGTTAAAACATATTAAACACTTTTTTATTTTCAAAAAAATCTTTATTTTACATACTTTTTAAACAGTGATTGACAATAAATAATTTTACTAGTGTATATATTTGATATTTTTAAATGTGCATGCATGTCACATATTAAGAATTCCTAGTTTCAGGAACTTTTTTTAACCATAGAGTTATCATAAATAGAATCAGGCGTTCAGCTGTCCCTTGGTTGGAAAGAGTAAGAAGATCACGCTACCCAATCTATCTTTATCCAGTTCCGCATTATCCTGCTATTTATATTATAAATCTTCTTGTAAAAATTTCAACTTTGTACTATATTTGGTACCATAAGTTTTATTATTCGAAATACAAGCTGTACTTTACTGCATATGCGTCGGAATAGAGAGACATTTTGGGTATTCCGATCTTCTCTCCCTTTCTAACCGTTGGACGGTTTCGTATGTCTTACCTACTCTATATATTATATCTCTATGTTTTTAACACAGATACATATATAAAACAATATTAATTGATGTTTTATTTTCTATCACAAAATATGATATTTGATATACTGGTACAACAGCGTATTTTTGATTTTTTTTAAAGATATCTTATAATAAATATAAATACAATTAACAGAATTAGATGATATGATAAAGTTGACAATGTAGCTGTGCTGTAAAAAGGGCTGTACCTAAAAAATAAAAAATATTAGCCTCAAATATAATTAAATACTTTTATAAAAATTTGAATTATATCAAATACATTCGGCTCTGCTAACGACTGGACAAAGACTTGATGATCACTAAGGAAACCCTAACAAGTGACTTTGCTACCCTCGTAAGTTACTTTCGCAATTAGAGATTGTAGCCCAATACCGTCAATACCTAGATAGAAAGTTAAGCTTCAAGGGACATCTTATGAAGAACTCAGAACACGAAACAACATTCTGCACTACTTGGGCTCTTTAGCGTGTACACTAAGACCTTGAGGAATTAGTCACAGGACTCAGATCTCTCATAAAGGGAACTGCCCTGTGGCAGCAGTAACTCAAGGATAGTCATCCAAATCCTCAAGAACTTGTGACACCTTGATTTATGCCTCCCTGAAGATCAGCAGTGGTGATGATCTTCAGGGAGGGTGCATGCAAGGACACTTGGTGCTGAACCTGGTCACAATATTCCCATAGGAAGCAGTGTTTTATATATGGAGTTCTACAGGAGAGACCATGCCAGCTTTATTTAGAAAAAAATACCTACAGCGCTGGAACTGGTTTACTCAGTCGTCGAATACTGTGAACCTATATGACTCAACAGCTCTCTCACCAAACTCGTTGATGCCCAATTTATCAAGACTATGCGTATCATATCAGGCACCATTACGACTCCATTAAGCTTCTAGCTTCTGGTTATGTACTAAGCGATATAGCTCCCACACAATTTCTTTGGGAATACGCCATGGTCAGGGAGTAGGACAGATAAATTGATGCCGACCATGTGCTGCGCGCTAATGTTGAGGTTTCCGACCAGGTCATAACTAGGCTTAGTTTAAAAAACCCCCCTTAAAAACTGCAAAGGTGGTAAATTGCAGACATTTTATTTTAAATCAACGCTGGAAAGATTATTCGTAGAAGAATGCAATACCTATCAGCCGGAATATACCTTGTATTGTGAACAGACCAGAGGGCTCCGACCAACCAAGACGAATCTGGACGACAGTTAACAGAATACGAACAAATTGTTGTAGGTGCACCGATTTTAAGAAGCAGAAAATACTCTCTTTCAGCAGCGACTTTGGTGCTGAGAGACAAACTGTAAGATACATAGTGGAGGAGTGTCCGATTAGGTCCAATGGAGGCGACTCATACGACTTCCTGATTGCGACAAAGAAGTCAACTGCATATATTTGTAGACTTGGACCACACTTAACAGAATAAGAACAAAATATGGTAGTTGCGCCGACTCACACTTCAAGTGGGGAAAATACCCTCTCCGAGCTGCAACTGTGGTGCTGAGAGGCAAAACTGTAAGAGATCTGGTGTAGAAGTGCACGATTAGATCCTATGCAGGCGACACTTGCGACTTCCTGATTGCGACAAAGGAGTTAATTGAATATATTTGTTGACTTGGACCACACTTAACAAACTGTGTGTCAACTTACTCTTCAATTGGGGAAAACTCGTTCCGAGTTGTGACTGTGGTGATGAGAGGCAAACTGTAAGACATCTGGTGGAAGATTGCCCGATTAGATCCTATGGTGGCGATCAATGCGTTTTTATGAAAATCTACTGTAACAGCATATAAACAAGACTAGAAATCATTTAAGAAAGATAGGATTAAGATCTAGACGGTCAGCAAGGGTACCAGAACTAACAAGACAGTAGAATTAGCCTAGTATTTTGCTAGGAAAATGAAAACTGGACTGAACAGAAATGGCAATCTGTTTTTTTCTCAGACGAATCTCGTTTTCGATTGTGTGGACTTGATAGAAGTATTCAAGTTTATAGAAGACTAGGAAAAAGATTTCAAGACCATATGGTACAAGATAATCACTATTTGGAGGAGGATCAGTAATGGTCCAGGAGAAATTAAAATTTCCATAAAAGTTGTTTAACTATTTAAAACCACACAAACTCTGTGTATTCCCTAAATCTTCTATATAACTTACCATAGTTGGAGTTTTTCTTTATTGGTTTCATCATCTGCATGTTGTGGTCTAAGGAGAACCACTGTAGACGTAATCTGGGGTGTAAATGGTATACCAGATAAAAATGCTTCGCAGCCAATCTCTAAACTACCTCTAGAAATATTCGTTACTACCAAGTTGAGTAAAATTGATTGAGCTATTAAAGAATCGGACTCTCTTTCAAGAAAAGTTGGTTTGGATACTGGAAGAGTCTAAAAAAATAATGTATTTTTATTCTTCAAATTTACATATATTTCCATATTTTGTGAAGTTACTTCAAAAGTCAGAGCCGCGAAACAATCAAAACGGATCTGGTAGAGTGATGATTTTAATAGCAGAAGATTTTATAAGATTTATTTATTTCTATTGACTACGACTGCTCAATAACTTTTGACAGAACGAAGTCTGATTTTCGTTTTATGAAGTATCCGTTCTCACTTCTTGTGGACTTTTTTAAAAACCTGAAAGTTTGTTCAGGAGAGATCTGATGTGTAATTCTTTGGGTTAGTTTTTTTTTGAAATCTAAACTATCGGTAAATTAATATATCATAAAAAAATATGCTTAAAACACAAAATCTTATTCAATATTAATTTGCGTCTATAAGAAATAACCTTCTACTCATACTTGCTTGCTTGCTTGTTAATATTTTCATGATTTACATACGTCGAACTGCAATAGCTTGAAATCTATTTTTGGATATTCAGTCTTGCATTACATCCATTTCCTCTGCCATATTGGATTTTCGTGAATTATACTTTTCGCAGAAGGATATATTTTATGTATCACTGACATAGCTAAATAAATCTTGTCAGAGAAATATACTATTATACACGATCTTTGCTTTTATGTATATTGGTACTTTTTAGATTCAGTTCTAATGCAAACGAAAAAAATCTGGTAATCCCTCTACTTATTTTATAATAAAATTTTTTTGTCCTTTTTAAGAAAAAAATAATTTATTTATATAAAAAAGGATCTATAATCTTTCTAAGGATGTACGAGTATATTGGTTTGGAAATATTTTAACAAATAAGATCTTTGGATATTCGGAAAAGAAAAAAATCATGTATATACTAGCTGACCCGGTAAACTCCGTATCCCCTAACAATTAATGTTTTTAAAGTTATACTTCTATTCGTGCACTCGGCGGAAAAAAATTGTGTACAGTAAATGAGAAAAATCATTACATATGTAATGGTGTGAGTAAGAGAGACAGAAACACTTATAAGGTATATTGGTCGGTAAAAATGAAATATTTACCACATGTTATTAGTCATAACTACAAGTCCTTTAAATACCGTTTCAACATTCAGTACATTGAAAAGGAATATATCTACAAAAAACAGTCTAAAATAATGTATGAATATCATAGTGTCGGACCACATGATTATTTGACAGATTATTTTATAATTCTGTCACGTAAGTATAAATATAAAGTTTAGCATTTTATATTAATAATATATTCAGTTTTTTCTTTTTTAGTATTTTTTCGTTTTATTTTTGAAGTATAACAATAAGTTTCTACGAAATACTGATAACAGTTAACTAGTACGCGGATTACTGCCCTCGTTCGTGAAATAACTTCTTTTATCTCGACTAAAACTCTAATAAAAGCCCGAAATTAGCTGTTAAGTCTGAAATCACTCTTGGAAGTTAATCTTTCCACGTCGTTGGTTGAATCTTTGCTAATTTCAACTTAGTGTACTAAACAGAGGCGTCACTAATAGCGGAAAATTAGATAATATGAAACAATTTACCTATAAATTATTAGGTTGTAAAAAAATACAATATTTTTCTATGCAGTAGCAATATAACTTGGAGTTGGTTAGACGTAGCTTAACAAAAAAATAAACGTACATTTTTTAGTCCTTTCTATCACAGAAAAGTGGATATCTTTATATTTTTGGTATCGGTTAGACAAAGCCTAAAACAGCGCGCAGTGGTCAGAGTGGTCTGTCCAATATTTGGTGCCATCTCTCACGAAAACGCTTTAATGCTGTTGGTTACGGTTAGACAGAGCCTAACACAGCGCGCAGCCAATATAAAAGATCAGTGTTTTTCGATTTATTTTCTAGGCTTTAAAAGAGTGTTTTTTGGTTTGTCTTCTATTCTCTTAAATCCCTTAAAACTCTGTCCAATATTTAGTCCTGTCTCCCACGGAAACGCTCATGCTTTTATAGTGTTGGTGTCGGTTAGACGGAGGCTAACAAAGCGCAGTCACCAAAAACACTATAAAAGATCAGTGTTTTTCGCTTTGTCTTTTAGTCTCTAAATCAATTTAAAACTCTGTCCAATATTTAGTCCTGTCTCCCACGAAAACTCTAATATTTTTATACTGTTGGTGTCGGTTAGAAGGAGCCTAATACAGCGCGCAGTCATCAAAATTCAAAAATAGTATAAGAGATTTGTGTTTTTCGTTTAGTCTTCTCGTAATGATTTGTCTATTATTTAGTCCTATCCCCCACGAAAACACTATAAGAGTTCCATGTATTTTGGTTTGTCCTCTAGTCTCTTAAGTCCATTAAAAACTCTGTCCAATATTTAGTCCTGTCTCCCACGAAAACGCTAATGCTTTTATACTGTTGGTGTCGGCTAGACGGAGCCTTATAAAGCGCGCAGTTACCAATAACTGTATAAGAGATTGGTGTTTTTCGTTTAGTTTTCTCGTAATGCTTTCTCTATTATTTAGTCCTGTCTCCCATGAAAACACTAAATAGGTTCATGTATTTTGGTTTGTCCTCTAGTCTCTTAAGTCCCTTAAAAATTCTGTCCCATATTTCGTCCTGTCTCCCACGAAACCGCTAATGCTTTTATACTGTTGGTGTCGGTTAGACGGAGCCTAATACAGCGCGCAGTCACCAAAAACAGTATAAAAGATTTGGTGTTTTTCGTTTAGTCTTCTCGTAATGATTTGTCTATTATTTAGTCCTATCCCCCACGAAAACACTATAAGAGGTCCATGTATTTTGGTTTGTCCTCTGGTCTCTTAAGTTCATTAAAAACTCTGTCCAATATTTAGTCCTGTCTCCCACGAAAACGCTAATGCTTTTATACTGTTGGTGTCGGCTAGACGGAGCCTAATAAAGCGCGCAGTTACCAATAACTGTATAAGAGATTGGTGTTTTTCGTTTAGTTTTCTCGTAATGCTTTCTCTATTATTTAGTCCTGTCTCCCATGAAAACACTCAATAGGTTCATGTATTTTGGTTTGTCCTCTAGTCTTTTAAGTCCCTTAAAAATTCTGTCCCATATTTAGTCCTGTCTCCCACGAAACCGCTAATGTTTTTATACTGTTGGTGTCGGTTAGACGGACCCTAATACAGCGCGCAGTCACCAAAAACAGTATAAGAGATTTGGTGTTTTTCGTTTAGTCTTCTCGTAATGATTTGTCTATTATTTAGTCCTATCCCCCACGAAAACACTATAAGAGGTCCATGTATTTTGGTTTGTCCTCTAGTCTCTTAAGTCCATTAAAAACTCTGTCCAATATTTAGTCCTGTCTCCCACGAAAACGCTAATGCTTTTATACTGTTGGTGTCGGCTAGACGGAGCCTTATAAAGCGCGCAGTTACCAATAACAGTATAAGAGATTGGTGTTTTTCGTTTAGTTTTCTCGTAATGCTTTCTCTATTATTTAGTCCTGTCTCCTATGAAAACACTAAATAGGTTCATGTATTTTGGTTTGTCCTCTAGTCTCTTAAGTCCCTTAAAAATTCTGTCCCATATTTCGTCCTGTCTCCCACGAAACCGCTAATGCTTTTATACTGTTGGTGTCGGTTAGACGGAGCCTAATACAGCGCGCAGTCACCAAAAACAGTATAAAAGATTTGGTGTTTTTCGTTTAGTCTTCTCGTAATGATTTGTCTATTATTTAGTCCTATCCCCCACGAAAACACTATAAGAGGTCCATGTATTTTGGTTTGTCCTCTGGTCTCTTAAGTTCATTAAAAACTCTGTCCAATATTTAGTCCTGTCTCCCACGAAAACGCTAATGCTTTTATACTGTTGGTGTCGGCTAGACGGAGCCTAATAAAGCGCGCAGTTACCAATAACTGTATAAGAGATTGGTGTTTTTCGTTTAGTTTTCTCGTAATGCTTTCTCTATTATTTAGTCCTGTCTCCCATGAAAACACTCAATAGGTTCATGTATTTTGGTTTGTCCTCTAGTCTTTTAAGTCCCTTAAAAATTCTGTCCCATATTTAGTCCTGTCTTCCACGAAACCGCTAATGTTTTTATACTGTTGGTGTCGGTTAGACGGAGCCTAATACAGCGCGCAGTCACCAAAAACAGTATAAGAGATTTGGTGTTTTTCGTTTAGTCTTCTCGTAATGATTTGTCTATTATTTAGTCCTATCCCCCACGAAAACACTATAAGAGGTCCATGTATTTTGGTTTGTCCTCTAGTCTCTTAAGTCCATTAAAAACTCTGTCCAATATTTAGTCCTGTCTCCCACGAAAACGCTAATGCTTTTATACTGTTGGTGTCGGCTAGACGGAGCCTTATAAAGCACGCAGTTACCAATAACAGTATAAGAGATTGGTGTTTTTCGTTTAGTTTTCTCGTAATGCTTTCTCTATTATTTAGTCCTGTCTCCCATGAAAACACTAAATAGGTTCATGTATTTTGGTTTGTCCTCTAGTCTCTTAAGTCCCTTAAAAATTCTGTCCCATATTTAGTCCTGTCTCCCACGAAACCGCTATTGCTTTTATACTGTTGGTGTCGGTTAGACGGAGCCTAATACAGCGCGCAGTCACCAAAAACAGTATAAGAGATTTTGTGTTTTTCGTTTAGTCTTCTAGTCTCTAAATCAATTTAAAACTCTGTTCAATATTTATTCCTGTCTCCCACGAAAACGCTAATGCTTTTATACTGTTGGTGCCGGTTAGACGGAGCCTAATACAGCAGTCACCAAAAACAGATATGTGATCAGTATTTTCCGTGTTGTATTTTTGCCTCCTAAATCACTTTTAAACTGTCCATTATTTATTACTGTCTTCCAGTAACGCTGATGTCTTTCAGTAATGCTGATGTCTTCCAGTAATGCTGAGTTCTTCCAGTAATGCTGATGTCTTCAGTAATGCTGATGTGGGATGTACGAAACCTAATACAGTATAAGAACCAAAAATAGTATAAGAGATCAGTTTTTGTTGCTTTGTCTTACAATCTCTTAAATCCCTTTTAAAATTTGGTCTTTTTTATGTTTTACCATGTTTAATATGTATAATTTCCTCCTCTTTTGTTTACAGATATATATTATCATTATCAGTATTATCATTGTGTTGTTACTGTTCATTTTTTATTTATTTTGATAGCTAAAAAAATTGGTATTATTAGGCCCAGTTACGCCTATGAGTGTAAAGCAAGTTGAGTAGCTCAGATATTGAATTTTACATAGACGTCAAAAGAAATTGCGCTCTAACCACGATTACCGATAGAAGTTGTGATGGCATTTATCCTTTGTAATCATCGTCAAATTACTTTTGTAATTATTTAGAGTTGCCTTTGAAACCGACGATAGAACTAAACCATGGCTGCGATTAAATAAATATTTCTAAAACTGAACAAGAATTTTCCCTAGATTTATTTAATTAAAATGGTACAGTGCCTTTGTCTATGTTCACAATTTTACTAATGTTTTTAAACAAAATCTCAGATAAAATGTGAATATCAAAACAGACAGATTTCTATTGTTTTAAAAGTTTTATTTACAGAGTTACCTTTTATTTTTTTATTTTCTATAAATATACTGTTTGCTCGTCGTATATATCCTCCAATTCCATCTAAAAATCTAGAACAAATTTGTTGTTTAACTTTGTTTAAATCCCAAACAATTGGGGAGAGTTTCTTTTTACGACTATATAAAGTGTATTCGGTAAATAATAAATAGAAGACATTCGAGAGAAAAATGGAAACTATTTGTCGGTGTACGCTGCGAGATCTGAGAAGCTCATCACAAAAATTCAAGTAGAAGTTGACTTGGTTGTGATGTTGGAATGAAGACAGACTGTATTTCATTTCGAGGCACTCAGAGTAAAGCGGAAAAACGTTGCACTTGAAAAAGAAAATTCGTCGGGAACTGGGTTTACTCAGATGTATTCATTCTCTTTTAAATTCGAAGGTTCGCTTTTTTCCCTCTGTAATTTCGTTTTTATGTAAACAGATTAATTTCGTTTAAGTACAAATAGATTTATGTTAATTGTGTTTTTTAAGTACCTATATATAATATATTATCAAGGGTAATATAACTAGACCTTGATTATAGTCGGCTATTTTTGTGGTATCTAGATTACGAGAATATTTTAGTATCAATTTGTTGAGACATAATTTGACATTAATAATCTGATTAAAGCCCGAGAGCTTTAGCTCGAGGGCTTTAATATTTGATTATTAATGTCAAATTATGTCGAAACAAATTGTAAAATTTTCGAGAAATTTAGCAACAACAAAAATAGCAGAATATTAATCAAGGTCGTGTTATATTTAGGAAGATTATTTCCTGAGAAGACAAATTTTTGACATTTATATTTGACGTGACTATTTCTCTAGTGCAATAGTCGCTGATATTGTTCTAGTGCAATAGTCGCTGATATTTGATTCTGATTGGTCCGATTTCAAAAAATTATGACATTCTATTGGTTAATTTGAATCGAAGGAAATAATCAACAATATATTTATTGATATTGTTTATCTTAAGAGATTCCAAATAAAAAATTTTAGTTTGTTTTCAGTGGCAAAAGTTCCCCAACTAAGGAAGTAAATATAGTTATATTTTTAGTTTATAGTAGCAGTTTTTCATTATCTGAAATAACTGATGAAATAAAACCTAGCAAGATCGCCCCTAAATCATCTATAAACGTTAAAATATGACGTAAATGAATCTTGAGTCTAATAATAACTGTTAATTTATTAATTTTTAACAGAATATGACTTTTATGTGACATATGACAGTAGATATCTGTGTATAACCTCAATAATCTAATGACATCTTATGATATTTAGGTGACAGATGACATAAGTATCTGTATATAACCTCAACTATTTGAATCCTTTATATAGTTTAAATATGATTTCTGGTTTAATTATCCAGTCCCAGCTGCAATAACAACGTAAAAAACGACTTTTCTTTTGTTGAAATAAGCCCGCTTTATATCGTTATTAAGCAGCTGCTTGACGAAGAAACAATGTGAATCAAAATGATTTTCATTTTTGCTGCGGTAAATTTACTTCTAGATAAAAGAAACTTGTAAAAAAAGAGAAAAATTGAGTTAAACAATGAGAAATATGCTAATACTTTGGGGAATATACCGTTTACAATCCCATTTTCCGTCACCATTTCACCGTTTTTATCCATCGTTTTTTTGGTTGTTTTACATTAAAGTTTAGGTAGGCTGCTAAATTGGAATAAGTACAAAGGAGAGTAGCGTATAACAGATTTTAGAATAACGATGGAGTGTTCAACGGAAACAATGCAATTGTTTGGATTTCAAAGATCCATTTTAATTCTCTTTTTCTTCAATAACTTTCTGAATATCAAACAAATGTATAAAGAAGTTCTAATAGAACTTAACTAAACATAAAAAGTGTGTGAGTGTACGTAAGTTATACTTCTTTGGCTTAAAAATACCAAGTTTAATAGCATGCCAAGATAACCACTTCTTTTATTTCGAAAGTTTGACAAGATTGACTTTTGTCATTATTATTTAGATTGAATCTTGTTTTTGTTAACAAATGTTATACAATACAACAAATAACATTGTTTAATGTGTTTAAATTATTTTAATTATACTCCGCCCAATGACAACAGTGGAAAGTTTACTAGAAGCAGTTTTAGTGTGATGTGAGTGTGATTAATAGGAAGAATATTTTGACAACTGTCTGTAGGTATATCAAATGTAGAAATCTGTGAGTTTTAATAGAAATTTTATTTGTTGGTTTTTTCTAATTTGTCAGGTTTTTTAAATGATGTTCTCGATTTATATTTGTTTTTATTTACAAGTTTATGAAAAAGAAAAACTAAAATGTTGACTAACTACTTTCATGGTGTCGGTTTTTATTACGTTCGTTTTTCATGACGGAAGACTATCGCTTTTTCGTGAAGGTGAGTGCACGTTTCGCAAAAATTTCCCTCATGAATGTTTTCCTAACGCACCAAAAATATTCCCTCACTAGGGACGTTGAGAGTACAACTAGTGACACTAGTTGTACTCGCAACGTCGTTCGCGTAGCGTGTCATTGTTGTATAAAAATTTCTTACCCCACCAGATGACCTATGCAAACTTAGCACCCCATCCATGGAATTTTGGGTCGAAAATGACCTTAATCGATAGGTCCCCGTTAGGTCCTTCAAGGTCCCACAATTTTTTCGTTAGGTCCCCTTTAGTTTTTTCATAAATATTTTTTTAAATTTTGGCTAAAAAAAACTACACTTTAGTACCCCATCCAATGCAAAATTGACAAATTTAATCAAAATTGTATTCTTTAGCGTTAGGTCCGTATTGGTCCATTATTTTAATTGATCAATAATTTATTTTATTTGTTTTATTCTTAATTATAAAATAAATAAAACCTTCGCATGTGCACTTTAGACACAACCAGCGTGAAATTTAAATTGGTATCGTTTCATGTACCCTGTATTTGTGCATATACTTTTTTATATTCTTGTTATCGTATCATATATAGAAAAAACTCATGCCGATGATTGTACAAGGATGTGAGTCAGTCTTCGCTCGATACAAGAATAAATCATTTGTTTCGGGAATTGTAACACAAACAGTCAATTTTGTTTTAGAAGTGATATTTTATTTTTAAATAAAGTATGATAATAACATTTAGTTTATAGTTTTTGTAGAAAATTTTATCTTTGTAAGTATCGTTTATTTTAGTTAGAACGATTTGATTGTGGCTGCTCTAGATTTTATATTTGAAATACAAATTTTTTATTTGTACATAATTGTAAACATTCACTAACAATTTAGTATGTGTTAGGTGTTAAGTTATCTTTATTTTATTTTTTTAACTAAAAAAATAAAGATTTGGTTTTAGAATACAATAAAATTAATATTAAACATTTTTAATTACAGATCCTTCCTAAAAGCTGGAACATCTTTTCCGAGACAACTTCCTTCGCTGTTGCCCAGGGGCGAGAAAGGTCTACCCGTATTTTAACTTAAAAAACGCTCCTAATATTACCAACAAATGCGCTGTTCAATTGTGCATTAAATATAGAAGAATAATAAACTAGAAGAAAAAGAGCGCGCAAACATAAAACAGAAGATTAGGGATTTCATTATCTAATGTATACCGTGTTATTTCATACAATAAATGAAATAAAACAAGGCAAACAAAACCAAAGGGCGGAAATTACAAATTAAAAAAAAAAACAAAGTGGCACGAGATAATGAAGAAAAGTGGACAAAGCGAATAATACAATGGAGGTCAAGACAACATAGATGAGGTGCAGGAAGACCACAAAAAGATGGGCCGATGACATCAAGGAACATGTAGGGAAAAACTAGCACTAGTTAGCTCAAGACCAACGAAGTTTAAAAAGACAAGGGGAGGCCTATGTCCAGGAGTGGCCTAGAAGGGACTGCTTAAGAAGAAGACAAAGAACAAGAATGTATACTGTATTCAATGGTATTGGTTGCATTCTGATTCGAAAAATCCTATTAAAAACTGACCATTTCTCCGCCCTCATGCGTTTCTTCTAACACAGCGCGCAGTCACCAGAAAAGAAGTAGAAAACTCAGCATTTCTCGTTAATCATTATCATCTGATTTCGTTATATAGTTTAACCCTATCTGGTTTACTCAAATTTTGTAATTTTTTCATTATTTTCCACCTTAGCTTCCTCTAAATATAGTGTGCCATATTCTATCTTTCCCACGAAAATGCAGGTGTTTTATACTTCAGGTGTCGGTTAGCAGGAGCCTAACTCAGCGAGTATTCATCAAAAAGAAGTAGAAAACGTTTCTCGTTATTTATCTTCTTCTGATTTCATTATAAAGTGTATCCTTATCTGGTTTATTGGATTTTTGCAATTTTTTCATCATTCTCCCCTCCAGCTCTCTTTAAATGTAGTGTGCCATATTCTATCTTTCCCACGAAAATGCAAGTGTTTGATACTTCAGGTGTCCGTGAGACGGAGCCTAACACAGCGCGCAGTCACCAAAAAGAAGTAGAAAACCCAGCGTTTCTCGTTATTCATCTTCTTCCGATTTCATTATAAAGTTTATCCTTATCTGGTTTATTCGAATTTTGTCATTTTTTCATCATACTCCCCCTCAGCTCCCATTAAATGTAGTGTGCCATATTCTATCTTTCCCACGAAAATGCAGGTGTTTGATACTTCAGGTGTCCGTGAGACGGAGCCTAACACAGCGCGCAGTCACCAAAAAGAAGTAGAAAACCCAGCGTTTCTCGTTATTCATCTTCTTCCGATTTCATTATAAAGTTTATCCTTATCTGGTTTATTCGAATTTTGTCATTTTTTCATTATTCTCCACCTTAGCTTCCTTTAAATGTAGTGTGCCATATTCTATCTTTCCCACGAAAATGCAAGTGTTTGATACTTCAGGTGTCCGTGAGACGGAGCCTAACACAGCGCGCAGTCACCAAAAAGAAGTAGAAAACCCAGCGTTTCTCGTTATTCATCTTCTTCCGATTTCATTATAAAGTTTATCCTTATCTGGTTTATTCGAATTTTGTCATTTTTTCATCATACTCCCCCTCAGCTCCCATTAAATGTAGTGTGCCATATTCTATCTTTCCCACGAAAATGCAGGTGTTTGATACTTCAGGTGTCCGTGAGACGGAGCCTAACACAGCGCGCAGTCACCAAAAAGAAGTAGAAAACCCAGCGTTTCTCGTTATTCATCTTCTTCCGATTTCATTATAAAGTTTATCCTTATCTGGTTTATTCGAATTTTGTCATTTTTTCATCATACTCCCCCTCAGCTCCCATTAAATGTAGTGTGCCATATTCTATCTTTCCCACGAAAATGCAGGTGTTTGATACTTCAGGTGTCCGTGAGACGGAGCCTAACACAGCGCGCAGTCACCAAAAAGAAGTAGAAAACCCAGCGTTTCTCGTTATTCATCTTCTTCCGATTTCATTATAAAGTTTATCCTTATCTGGTTTATTCGAATTTTGTCATTTTTTCATTATTCTCCACCTTAGCTTCCTTTAAATGTAGTGTGCCATATTCTATCTTTCCCACGAAAATGCAAGTGTTTGATACTTCAGGTGTCCGTGAGACGGAGCCTAACACAGCGCGCAGTCACCAAAAAGAAGTAGAAAACCCAGCGTTTCTCGTTATTCATCTTCTTCCGATTTCATTATAAAGTTTATCCTTATCTGGTTTATTCGAATTTTGTCATTTTTTCATCATACTCCCCCTCAGCTCCCATTAAATGTAGTGTGCCATATTCTATCTTTCCCACGAAAATGCAGGTGTTTGATACTTCAGGTGTCCGTGAGACGGAGCCTAACACAGCGCGCAGTCACCAAAAAGAAGTAGAAAACCCAGCGTTTCTCGTTATTCATCTTCTTCCGATTTCATTATAAAGTTTATCCTTATCTGGTTTATTCGAATTTTGTCATTTTTTCATCATACTCCCCCTCAGCTCCCATTAAATGTAGTGTGCCATATTCTATCTTTCCCACGAAAATGCAGGTGTTTGATACTTCAGGTGTCCGTGAGACGGAGCCTAACACAGCGCGCAGTCACCAAAAAGAAGTAGAAAACCCAGCGTTTCTCGTTATTCATCTTCTTCCGATTTCATTATAAAGTTTATCCTTATCTGGTTTATTCGAATTTTGTCATTTTTTCATCATACTCCCCCTCAGCTCCCATTAAATGTAGTGTGCCATATTCTATCTTTCCCACGAAAATGCAGGTGTTTGATACTTCAGGTGTCCGTGAGACGGAGCCTAACACAGCGCGCAGTCACCAAAAAGAAGTAGAAAACCCAGCGTTTCTCGTTATTCATCTTCTTCCGATTTCATTATAAAGTTTATCCTTATCTGGTTTATTCGAATTTTGTCATTTTTTCATTATTCTCCACCTTAGCTTCCTTTAAATGTAGTGTGCCATATTCTATCTTTTCCACGAAAATGCAAGTGTTTGATACTTCAGGTGTCCGTGAGACGGAGCCTAACACAGCGCGCAGTCACCAAAAAGAAGTAGAAAACCCAGCGTTTCTCGTTATTCATCTTCTTCCGATTTCATTATAAAGTTTATCCTTATCTGGTTTATTCGAATTTTGTCATTTTTTCATTATTCTCCACCTTAGCTTCCTTTAAATGTAGTGTGCCATATTCTATCTTTCCCATGAAAATGCAGGTGTTTGATACTTCAGGTGTCCGTTAGACGGAGCCTAACATAGCGTGCATTCACCAAAAAGAAGTAGAAAACGTTTCTCGTTATTTATCTTCTTCTGATTTCATTATAAAGTGTATCCCTTTGAATATAAAACATCAGGAAGGAGGGATCTGCGTATTGTCAATACTAAAAAGTGCGACGGAAACGGCCATGTTGGACAGCCACTTTATGACTCATTTATTATTTACTTTTGGTTGTGTTTAATAATGGTCGTTTCTTTTTTGTGTCTATTAAATAGTCTATTTGTCGTGTGTTTTTAGTTTTATTTCTTTTGTGTATTTTAGTTACTGTTAAAATTACCTATTTATATTAATATTTTTGACAATTGTGTTATAATTTTAAGTTAATACAAAAACGTATTTCACAGCATGCAAAATCATGATAAAAATGGTTTAGACAACTAACTATCCATCCAATTAATAAATTATGTTTGTGATTGTTTTTTTAAATATAAGGATAAATTATATTTGTAAAAACTATATAAAAGATGAAAGCGTAAGAAGTATGTATACGAAACTAATTTTATTTAAGGGCTAATAAATTTATATGTTTGTTACAGTTTTTTTATTTCTGCTATTTAAGTTTATTTAGGTAACTATAGTTTCAAATTATTAATCGAATAAAATTTTATTAGTGTTAAAACAATACCAATTAATAAATCTGGTGCTTTTTTTATATTTAAAAGGTATAAAATGTAAGTAAAAACTAGTTTTTATAACTATTTTAATCTATTTTACTATTATTTAAATATATTTTACAATGATTATTATAAATTTAACCGAACAACTTTAAAGACTGAGGCCAATTTATTTGAAAGATTTGTAACCAATCAAAAAATTTCTATTTCTAGCTGTCAATAGTGTCAATTTGTTGAATTTTGTATTTTGTAAAATAAATTATTTATCAATTAAAATAATGGACCAATACGGACCTAACGCTAAAGAATACAATTTTGATTAAATTTGTCAATGTTGCATTGGGTGGGGTGCTAAAGTGTAGTTTTTTTTTGGCCAAAATTTAAAAAAAAAAATTATGAAAAAACTAAAGGGGACCTAACGAAAAAATTGTGGGACCTTGAAGGACCTAACGGGGACCTATCGATTAAGGTCATTTTCGACCCAAAATTCCATGGATGGGGTGCTAAGTTTGCATAGGTCACCAGATGTTAAGTTGAAAGAAGACAAATACATCTGTGAAACCCGCATTGAATCGGATCAGTAGTTTTCATGTGATGCGCGCACAAACATACAGAAAGACAGACAAAAAAATCTAACCACATTTTTGGGTTCTATTTCGATGTACCCGCGACGTCGTTCACGTGGCGTGTTGATTTTTGTATAAAAATTTCTTTCCTCACCCCGTTAAAGGGGGGGGGGGGGAGAAAATTTTATACACTAGATGTTAAGTTGAAAGAAGACAAATACGTCTTTGAAAACCGCATTCGAATAGAATTAGAGTAGTTTTCATGTGATGCGCGCACAAACAGATACATTTCTACAGTTTTATTATATGTATAGATAAAAAATGCAAATTTTTGTAAAAGTACAAAACAATTGTGAACATCTGAAAAAGGCAATTTTTAAACATTAAATGTAAAAATTTACTCTACGTAAAAAGACATTTTACACAGAAGGGCACGTTTCATCAAAACACATGTTTCGTAAAAATGCATGATTCATAAAAAAGAACTTGTAGCCAAGTTTTGCAAAACTAAACTTTTAGTTAAACTGTATTTGCTTTTCGTAAAAGCCCTTTTTGTAAACATCACTTTTAAGTCATTTTTGTAACAGAGCACTATTCGTAAAAATACACTTTTACTGAAACGCACTTTATGTTAAATGATTTATGCACTTTCCGTAAAATTTATATTCTTACCAAAATCTTGATTTGTAACATAACCTTAAACAGAAAATTTTACTATAACCTGTAAAGATAAGTGAAGAAATTCTTTCGCATATTTTCTTAGCGCTTCCATTTAACTAACAACAAGAATTAATAAACATTGCTTCATTTAAACATACATTTTACACATAAGGGCACTTTTCGTCAAAAAGCATAATTCGTAAAAGTGTATGTTTCGTAAAAAATTGTAGCCAATTTTCGTAAAAAAACACTTTTAGTGAAACTGTATTTACTTTACGTAAAATGACACTTTTCGTAAAACTTTTTTTTGTAAAAAGCCGTTTTTCCTAACAGAAAACTATTCTTAAAAATACACTTTTACTAAAAATGCACTTTTTGTAAAAGGTTGCATTTTTGAAATCGTCTCTTTTCGTACAAAAGTACATTTCGTAAAATTTTAATTCTTACCAAAATCTTGATGCGGAACATATTCTTAAACAGAAATTTTTACTGTTATTTTTAAAGATAATTAAAAACATTCTTTCACATCTTTTCTTAGCTTTTTCATTAAACTAACAATATGAATTAATAAAAGTTGCTTTACCTAAAAAGGCATTTTACACAGAAGGGTACAAGTCCGACAAGTATCTCGTGACTAGGCGGTCCTTGCAGTGCGCAGAGAGAGAAAGCATTCGGTCAGAGTAGGATGGAATTTACCTGAACATTTAATGGTTGATAGATATTACAATTTTTACAATGTTGTCAATACGAAGATGATCTCAGTAATATTGGGTATTTTTTAGTATAATATTTTAAGAAATGAGTATGAAATAATTAACACAGCAATTGATTGACTAAAATGTTATGTGAATGATTTTTGAACGTGACTGTTAAAAGAAAAACAAAAATAACAATTTGATTAAAATATAATATATACCAAACAATACAGAGAGTTATAATGTCATTACAATACAATTAAGGGACTTTCATTTTAAGAGATCCTACCTAACAAAAATAACGATTTGATTAAAATATAGTATATACCAAACAATACATAGAAGGTCATTAAAATACAATTAAGCGATTTTCATTTTAAAAGATTCTACTGATACCCGGTAAATGGTACTTTCGGAAACACCTGTCGCTGCTGCCACACGCTCTTTTATGCGGTGATGAGGTATTGTGACACCTTCTTCAGCTTCCCGTTACATAAAGGCTAACACATTAGCAATTATTTCTCGACTTTGACTACTAACAGCCCGGCCAGATAATGTGCTCTTAAACTCCATGCTACAATTAAAAAACACTAATTTAGGTATACCTACTTTTTTATATAACAATTATTTTCTTACCTTTGCAGTTTTTAATTTCAGTAGAGTTCTGAAAAGAACTTTTTTATAAAATGAATAAAACAAAAATAATTAAATACAATACACAAATCCACAATCAAACTTAAATAACGCTGGTTTGTACACTTGTAAATGAAATAATGCAACAGTGCACAATATCGAAATGCTCTTAGCACAACCCACCATACCCCCACTTTCAATTTTGTTACGGCGCATCTACCATAAAATTCACGAGATCCTGGTTGTACTGTACGTTTCGTTAAAAAGTATGTTTCGTAAAAAAGCTTGATTCGGAAAAAGGCACTTCTAGAAAAATTGTTGCCAAATTTCATCAAGCGACACTTTTAGTAAAACGGGATTTTCGTAAAAAGATAATGTCCTAACAGAAAACTATTCGTAAATATACAATTTTATTAAAAATGCACTTTTGGTAAAAGGGTGCAATTTTGAAGCAGTTATTTTTCGTACTTTACGTAAAATTTTAATTCTTACCACAATCTTGATGCGTAACATAATCTCAAACAACAAATTTTTAATATAACCTTTGAAGATATTTTCGCATATTTTCTTAGCACTTCCATTAAACTAACAACATGAATTAATAAAACTTGCTGGATCCCTGTGGATCATAAGACTTTTCATGAATATTTTTTTATAATACCCTCGGCATGCTGTGTCGTGTCGGTTGCTATCATAACTCTTGTATCCCAAGGGAACGGCGCGTTTACTGTTGTTTGTCTTTCGGTTTATGCAGAGTTTCTTTAACGGTACATGAGACGAAAATGGATAAAAGAAAAAAGGTTATTTTTTTACAAATGGATTAAAACGGATTTTTGATACACATCACAAATTGGTATTTATCTTTTTAAAACGAGAATAATCCAATAAAAGAGAATGAACAATAAAGAAAATTATATATCATAAATATTGTAAATAAAAGAAAAATGGAAAAAATTGAAAAAAACTAAACTATGACAACACCGGAAAAATACAAAATACAACAAAACAAAATACAAGTAAAAACCTGAAAATACAAAAAATATGCTAAAAAAGACGAAAACAAAAAAAAAACAGAAATCAATTGAAAAATTGTGAAAAAATCGTAAAAATTGGAAATAACGAAGAATGAGAAAAAAATCGCTTAGTTAGTTTCTACATATTTTTCTTAATTTTATTTTAAAAATTGACAACAAATGTGTTTTTTGTATAAAAATTAAATACTGTTTAAATACTTACTGGTTCACCATCAACGTACCACCTAAGAAGTGGTACAGGATCCCCAAAATCTGAAGTACAATCTGCAGAAACAATATCTCCTTCTTTATAATATGCTGCTAATCCTTGAATTTTGGGTTTCTCTTTTGGTAAAGCTAAAAATTAAATATTAAAATTTACAAACTAAAGAAATGATCTAAATCTGTTGAAAACTTCCAACATACGAAAAATTTCTATAACTCCGCTATTTCTTCACCAACTGGATGAATTCAAAATTTTATTAATATTTTTTTTGAATATATAATTTTAATATTTTTAAATTTTTTTATAATATTTTTTTAACTCTGGTGGAATTATTAGGCTAGAGGCGTATATTTTGTATACAGGATGAGAGCGAGATAGAGATAGTCTTAGCCGAAAAATTCCACCGTGGTTAAAAGAAATGTTTTAAATTTTAGTTAAAAATGCAAAATTTTACTGTTTTTATTGAAAACTGTTAGAATATTGTCATTATTGACATCTATCATGTCATCAAAATAAAAACAAAAAAAAAACTACAGAAAATGTCAATTATCACTGCTTTCTTTGTGTTTTTTTTTGTGTATTTTCTTTTAATTTTAGTTCTCCGTAAATCAGTAAAACTCCCGAATCAAACTCAAAAACCGCACACACTTTTTTAGTTAAAAAATTTAAATGATCTTGAAGATCATTAAACTAGTAGAGGTAAAAATAAAAATGATGAAGATTCTACCTGCAATGGTAACATTCTGGGTTTCTGAAGCCAATCTAAATGATGGAGCCTCACTTGATATTTCACATCTATAGGAACCTCCACTATACCTTCGTGACAATTTTTCTAATATAACTTTACAGTGAGTTCTGTCACAATTAGAATTTTGGAGGTCTACTTTTACACCAAAGACAGGAAAAAGAATTGTTTGTCGATCTTGTTGTGGCATATATCTGAAAAAATATTATATTTCCAGTAAATATGTATTAACTGTTTTAAGATCCAAGATTAAGTCGATTAAGTACCAATGCATCTGTGGCTGAAGTGTTTAGAGGCTATAAGTAAGGATTACATGTTCGATTGTGCCATTTTTTCGATTTCTTCTTAATGTCATTTTCTTGTTTATATAAGTTCTAAATTTTAAAATTAAATACTATTGAATTGTTTACCTGAAAAATTCTTGGTCATCCTTGTACCACTTAACAGCATACAATTCTTCATTACCCATGTCAAAATGGCAATTAAGTTCTAATATATTACGTGGATCAGCCACAGAGGGTATTTTTAGACTGGTTATTCGTACTCCAGTTGATTTTACAACTAAAATTTTGATATTGTAAATGAATCCCATTCAGATTTACACGTTTTTAAAGTACAAAGTCTGTACGAAAAATATCTAACCTGGTTTTATATCTTTAAGCCAGTGTGTGTGAGTTATACACGCCAACAGTCGAACCTCTCGAACTACATGTCGACACCTTGTTTTTCCTCTAACATTCATCGAGCAAATTAACATCAAGGAAATGTTGGTTAAAAAATCAAACGCGGAATACCTTGAATACCTTGTAGGTTGGATATTTTTCGGACAGACCTCGTATTTACTTACTGTAGCTACAAATTATTAAAATTAAAACCCTTTTGAAAGAAAAAAGGCACCCAAATTGGGGCGATTTTCTCAATGGATCAGATCCTAGCTTCATTCGTATATTTTCTGGAAAACTCACTATATTATTCGTAGTCCATTATTATACGAATATTTTATAAAATCATTGTCAGTTGGCAGAGCGAAAGTGGCTCTGAGTTCATGTCTCAGCTCTTATTTCTTTTCCTTAGTTAGTTCTTCAAGTAAAATACTAGTTTTGTTTGAGCTGCGACGACTTTGTCAACATAATTTGTTGCCTGAAACAATAAAATTCAAGATAAAGGAAGTCGCCTTTTGTATAATTAATTGTTTTTGTCGAGGCAGTGTTCAAATAACAATGATTTTAGTATATTCGTCTGTTTTTTTAGAGAATGGATATACAATTTCTATTCTATTGTTTTATAAATTACCAATAAAGCTCATATTAATACAAAGGTAATAAAATGTATAATAAAAAGCTCAAATATTTAAATTTTTCATATATTTCAAGAAAGTAAACGTAGTTTACAAACTGATTTATAATGTATTCACAGCGAATAGTTCAAATATTGTCCGTTAAGTACGTACAGGAAGAGCTTTTTGGGTAGACAAAAGCTCAAAATACCAGCATTTCAAACGCTGCGTGCCCCGGAAAATGAAAAGTACATTATGTAAATTTACATAAATGTTCCCTAACTGTTCGCAATTTTGCCATATTTATTCATTTTCGTTCGGTAACGTTAATAATCTACTGGTGTCTGTCCACGGCTTTGAATATGTAAACTGCATTACATGTGTATAATATTCCCTATCATTTGCTAATCATTCCTTTTAAATTCATACTTTTGACATTGTTGGTCTGTTTTATTTTTATTGATTTTTATCTTCTTTTTATCTTTATTCTTTTTATCTTCTTGGTTCATTTGCTTCTTATAATCTTATAAGCTGCACATAATCTAAACAAGCCCATCTCTTTCTTGATTGTAATCCTTTTTCCTATAGGGCATATTTTCCTTATTGTTTTTTTCAATATTTGCATTCCATAAAGCTAATCTTCTTCTTGAGCTTGATGGTTTTAGTCTTCCATCTTTTGGTTAGGAACTCTATTTTTTTGTAAAATTTTATTCTCTAGTATATTATTTGTCCATATACCTATTTGGATCCTGTTGCAATCTTGAAATTGTTTTTTTTTTGTTTCACTACATCAGTACATCCGATTCTACACTCTTCTTCTTCTTCTGATATTTGTACAGTAGATTCTTCTTTAACAGTTTTAGTTTTATCATTTATCATTATCTTTATTCTCGATATAATTGGTTGTAACTGTGTTATGATTAATTAATGACGGTTCCTATCACCCAGAACTGATCTCCGATTGATAAATCAAATAATCACGAAGGTTTCGTCGATTTGCGATGAAGGCAATGCTGTTGGCGAACGGTGATCCAACGAGGATCTTTGTGGAGTGGTCCAATCTGGTCCACGACGTTGTAGAGTTTGTTGGCTGTTACTAAGCTTCCAGTGCGTAGATCAGGTGATGGTCAGGATTGGTGAAGTCAGAAGTCTGCGTGTAACATACACTATACACTAAACAGACTTCCTGGGTGTCAGTGGAAGTGGTGTCACGGATCTCGGAGGAGGAGTCCTTCTGAAGAATTGGCTAAGGATTCTGCTCTTTGTATAACCTGATGAGCTTTAACAAAAGCGAAACACGTGTCTGGTTTTGCCCTTGTATAGACTGTTCAATATTTATATCTATGTCGCAGCATCCTGTGTCCCAGAGTTAGGAATTCTAGCCGGGCACAAATTCAGGTTATATATCTGGAACACAATGACAGCATGGCACTAGATACATTTGTATCAATTTTTTTTCATCATGTTATATATAAGACTGTCAAAAAAAAACGCTCTGTTTGTTTATATGTATATATATATATATATATATATATATATATATATATATATAAATACATATAAACAAACAGAACGTTTTTTTTGACAGTCTTATATATAACATATATATATATATATATATATATATATATATATATATATATTTTGTTATGGTATCACTGTGTCTGTTATGTAAATGGAATATCTTACTGTAAAGTGTGACGACATAGACCAGTGACTATTTTTTTTATAATGTATATAAATAGAAAAATGTTATGGAAACGGGGATGATTTTTGGGTTATTGATTTTTTTTATTTGATTGATAATTTGAATTTGAATGATATGTATTGAAAGTTAAAGTTAATATAAAGTTTGAATTGAATAAATATTTCTTTAAATTAAATAAAGAAGAGTAATTAAAGAAGAATATTATTAGAATCCAGACCCAACAGCCGGAGCCAAAAAAAATTTATTCAATAATAATATATATACATAGTCTAGTCGAGAAGTTGATTTCCTGCGAAAAATAATTACCAGTCTCTTAAAAATATGAGTGATAGCTCAAACGGTCCAGAATGGCATTTAGAGAAAGACCATTTTTCGATTTTTTTCTGGAGATAAAAATTACAATTGTTATTAACAAAAAACTGAAAAAATAAATAGTCCTTTCGGTTTTTGTTAAAAAGTATAAGTGATAATTAGCTAAAATATTAAAAACGTTTCTGAAAGAGCAGAAAATTTCAGCTGGGATGTTCTGGATTCTCGGAATTGTAGCACCAATATTTATAAGCTTCCGCGCGGCAATTTTGGCATGCGCGCGTTGCCTCTGTAATGACCGCAACTTTTCAATAATTTTTTTATGCCACTAAATAATATTATAAAAATTAGAAAAAATACAGATGTCATCTCCACACTTCAAATAAAATGGTCACGCGATAAAAATTATTGTATCATCATTTTTTAAACAGTTATTTAATTGTTAATTAACAATTTTTTACGGATTTCTGTTATTATAAAAGGGGGTATAAAAGTTTTATTAATTGTTCTAAAAATTTTTCCTTTCTTGGAGCCCTTATTATCAATGTTTTTAACAAGATAACATCATAAAAGTTTTAAAAATTTCTTTAATTCATTAATTAGTAATTTGTTAATTGAAAAAAACAATTAAAAATGAATATAATGTTGTTTAAATATATAGTTTTTTAATTTAAAGCTATTGCTGGTTTTATGTTCATGCTAGACATTATATAAATTACACTTATAATTTTTTCATGCCATTTGTTTATAAATTTTTTATAAACAAATGGATTAATTAAATATTTTCGAAAAATTTTTTTTCACCATATTATTAGCGTAAAAAATAAGGATTTTTAAATAAAAAAAATTTCTTAATAACAATATTTAATTGTTTATAATCGTTTTTTTTTTAGAAATTTAATGTTTAAATTAATTATTAAGAAATCTTTTTTTTTAATCATTGTTTATACTTCTAAATATACCTAATTGCTAAAATTTTTTTTGTAAACAATTTAGTTTTTTATTTATATACCAATTTGTTATAAACAATTTTTTTTATTTGCAATAATTTTTTTTAGAACATAAAAAATAACAAAAACAGCTATCTACAACAAAATGCCAAAAAAAAAAATTAATTTTTTACGGAACTTTGTATTTTTTTTTGCATTTTGTTGTAGATAGCTGTTTTTGTTATTTTTTTATGTTCTAGAAAAAAATTATTGCAAATAAAAAAAATTGTTTATAAAAAATTGGTATATAAATAAATAACTAAATTGTTAACAAAAAAAATTTTTTTTAGCAATTAGGTATATTTAGAAGTATAAATAATGATTAAAAAAAAAGATTTCTTAATAATTAATTTAAACATTAAATATCTAAAAAAAAACGATTATAAACAATTAAATATTGTTATTAAGAAATTTTTTTTATTTAAAAATCATTATTTTTTTACGCTAATAATAAGGTGAAAAAAAATTTTTCGAAAATATTTAATTAATCCATTTGTTTATAAAAAATTTATAAACAAATTGCATGAAAAAATTATAAAGGTAATTTATATAATGTCCAGCATGAACATAAAACCAGCAATAGCTTTAAATTAAAAAACTATATATTTAAACAACATTATTTTCATTTTTAATTGTTTTTTTCAATTAACAAATTAATAATTAATGAATTAAAGAAATTTTTAAAACTTTTATGATGTCATCTTGTTAAAAACATTGATAATAAAGGCTCCAAGAAAGGAAAAATTTTTAGAACAATTAATAAAACTTTTATACCGCCTTTTATAATAACAGAAATTCGTAAAAAATTGTTAATTAACAATTAAATAACTGTTTAAAAAATAATTATACAACAATTTTTATCGCGTGACCATTTTATTTGAAGTGTTTAGATGACATCTGATTTTTTTCTAATTTTTATAATATTATTTAGTGGCATAAAAAAATTATTGAAAAGTTGCGGTCATTACAGAGGCCACGCGCGCATGCCAAAATTGCCGCGCGGAAGCCGATTTTCAACGTTAAATTAAAATTATAAATATTGGTGCTACAATTCCGAGAATCCAGAACATCCCAGCTGAAATTTTCTGCTCTTTCAGAAACGTTTTTAATATTTTAGCTATCACTTATACTTTTTAAGATATTAACAAAAACCGAAAGGACTATTTATTTTTTCAGTTTTTTGTTAATAACAATTGTAATTTTTATCTCCAGAAAAAAATCGAAAAATGGTCTTTCTCTAAATGCCATTCTGGATCGTTTGAGCTATCACTCATATTTTTAAGAGACTGGTAATTATTTTTCGCAGGAAATCAACTTCTCGACTAGACTAACAGAAAGTTTCGATAAAATAACTTTCTCTACATTGCCCTTTAAAATAATAAGCTGCCACTCAATAAACTTTATAATAAAATTAGCATATAATCCAGTAAATAACTTATCCCTCGTCAATTTCATTCCGAAATTGCCCTTTACGAAATATTCTATGTTTCCTCATGTAAATATTTAGCCTTATGCTAATATCGGTTAGCATGATATTTTCAGGAAGTTCTCCTCATTTGAACCGTTCAACTTTATCAAAAGGCAATTAAACCGTTGAACCAAAATCTACTTAAAAAATAGCGGAATGGAAGAGAAGAGGCTCTAGGCGCAACGCGGCCACTATGAATAATTTATACCTCGCAAATCAATTATTTATTCAAATAATGAAGCCTCGAATAAAGCTGAAGTTTAACAACGGATCAAGAGTTTAGTTTTAGTAACAATACCAATGGTGCTGAGCTTTCTTTGTGTTCTTTTTTTATCAGTTATAATTGATTATATTTCTGTTGAGGATTTAGCTATTGGCATTGTCTGAATAAAACTAGTTAGTCAGGGCTTATGGAAATTCGAATTAACAAAAGTAAAGACTTATAAAAAAAAGAACGTGTTAAAAATTTTAAAAAAATTCTACATCAACATTATTAATCAAATGGTACCGGGTAAGGAAAAAGTACGGAAACCTCGTTGTAACTCAAAAACCATGGGTCACAGAAAAATACTTCCAAAATATAAAATTTATGGTTTTTCCCTAGCTATCAGATAATTAAGATGGATTTGACCATAAGGGCGATACGAATCTGGTCACATCAGTCAGGTAATGAGGATTTTGATGTACGAAACTGGTCACACTAACCAAAAATGAGGGCTACGAATCTGGTCACATCAGTCAGGTAATAAAAATTTTAAGGAAACTGGACACATTTTTTTTTAATTTATAGAAATTTATTGATATCGTAGTAGGTACAAGTATAATATTAAAATACAAAAAATATATCTTATTTTATTGTAGCACAATATATGGGAGAAACACTTTTTACAAAATGCATGGTTGTAATTTGATTGTCCTTAAGATCTTGTAAAAGATTCTCCAAAAAGCGCTTTCTTCGTAAAGTATGCGAATTCCTCGATTTTATAGGAGTGTTTATACATTTACATTTGATATAAACCTCATTTTGAAATTTAGTCAAAACTGTCATGAAATCAAAAATTGATGGCGAACAGTAATGAAATGAATTGTTAAAGTGTGAATGGAAAGATTCACAGGCGTTTGTTGTTTGATTTAATTCGGCACTAGCATCCGCCCAAATGTTTGGGGGAAATTTAGATTCTTCGGAAATATAATGATCAGTTAGATAATCCGCAAACTGTATAACTCGCGTAGGTATCATTTGGCATCACTTCCATCATCTCAAATACAAAAATATCACTAACAATATTTTTATCTAGGAGAACCATACCAAAACACAAACGCAACCAATTTCCGATATCAGAACTTTTTGTCTTTATATTCACAAGATAAGCCTAAACTTTGAATTTTGCGCCACCAAGATTGCGTTAGGTGAAATCTGCACCCATGGATTGTGATGTCAGTCCATACATATTTCACGGCATTGTGAATAGCAGTTTCGAAGTCTAATACAATTTTTGTGGGTCGAAGAAGCAAATTATGTTCAGAACACAGATTTTTAACTTCCTGTAAGCACAACTTGTATGTTAACTCGCACTTATCTTTAAGTAAGCAGAATAATAATGGAATATAGTGTCCATCAAAATAACCATGCACAGTAAAAAGTTGTTTAAAAAATTTTGTGCAATATTGGAAAGTTCCGTCCATGTATAAAATCTCTGATTTAGCTAAAACTGCTAAATTTGCTTCACATCCCAAAACAATTATTCCTTGTGAACATTCATTGTATAGAATAAACTCTTCATTTTTGGATGTCTTGTAATTATGATGAAAATCACTAAGGAACTTGTGTACTTCCTCTGCGTTGCGCGGTATAGTCGGATACGTTTTTCGACGTTGATTGTACATATTCTCCCTTATACATTTTAAGTCGTTGCAGGTTAAAACACTAACGTGGTCTGTTTTATCTATAGCACTTCAAATAATTTTTGCTGGTTTTTCCACTATATCACTTTCTGCTTTCCTCTTGCATGCTGCAGTGACAATTTGTCTTGATATTTTTTGTTTGGTTTCTGAGGGGTGATTATGCTGGCCTTTCAATGAAGTAATAACTAAGTTTTCAATCGGGCCCATTGTGTAAATAAACACTTTTGAACATTTTCGATTGGCACATCTCCACACTATTTCATTAATCATTTCAGTTTTAATTGTTCGATGTATAGAAAATTTATAATGTTCATATAAAATTTGGCTCTGCCCTCGCTGACTCGACATAACTTCAACATTAGAAAACATATTCGCTAACAAAATTTTTTTACTTTTTTGCATTTCAATCTCTATATTGGAACTGATGGATCGCCCGAAAATATTAAATAAAGGTATTAAATATGTACGAAAGTTATTAAATTTAGATTAAAAGGTACTTAGTGCCTACCTAATTAGGGTCGTAGTACCTGCGCTTGTTGTGACCACTTTCGTACAGATTTATTTGTTACCTGCACTTACCGGAGGGTAAAAGTATTAAAATGTGACCAGATTCATTACGCCCGACCATGACCATGACCATCATGGTCAGGAGATGGTCAGATCAATTTTTTTGAATGGAACCATGTATTTTGGACAAGGGGAATCGAAAGAGCGTGAAATTTTACGTCCAAATATGACCTCCAAATTTTTAAAAATTTTCCCACGATGGTCATGGTCAAGGTCAAACTAAAAATTGCTAGACCATCGCAATAACTCGAATTCTATTAGTCGCAGAGAAAAACTTCCAAAACTTAAAGTTAATGGTTTTTCCATGGCTATCAGATGGTTTGGATGGATTTGACCATGAATCAAACGGTCTATTTTTCTTGTAGAAAACCTACATCTGTATGTCTATGCTTTTTTTTTTCAATAAAACATGTGGCTGTGCCAGCTATATATTAGCTGGCAAAGCCATAGTAAAAAATGGTACGAATGCTGTACGAAATTGACAGAAGGTAATAAAATGCAAGAAAAATGCAAAAAAAAATTCCAGAAAATGTCAAACAAAAAATCAAAGAAAAAATGTCCAATCTAAATGTGAAATTTTTTGCTCTTTGGCGGTTTTTAAATGCCTTTGATGGCATTGCCGACTATTGGCGTGGAATTAAATAAAAAGGGTTCGTAAATTTTAATTAATTTTTGTTTTAAATTTCAAAAGAAAAACGGTTTTTATATATTTGTAAATTTTGTATCAATTTGAAAATTGTCAAATAACAAATTAATTCTTTCAAATTAAAGCTTGTTAATTTTAGTTATTAATAAGAACATTTGACTCATTATTCAAATAGTACATAACTCATAATAATTTTATAACAATTGTCTACAAATAATACTCATTTTGTCAGACAATCTTAAAAGATTGTCTGTCCAGCAAGGACCACGAGGAGGTATGAGCCTTCCTTGCCTGGAAAGGAAAGGGTTGGGTATGTTAGTAAGAATATAAAATTAGTTTGTTTTTGAAAACAAGTTTTCAAGATACATCACGATAGCTGTAAAGGAAATTGGTTGGAATGACTAACAAGAATTGTCTTCTGAAGTAGAATCGTTTCCAGGTTGAATTACTAATGGTGCTATTAGCGGTAAAACAGGATATTCCTTTTCTATTTTTTCGCAATTTTTCCATACATCGCTATTAATGCCACTAATTACCTCTCGAATATTATTAAGAACAACTGCGCTTAAGGTTGGTGACTGATTATATTTTCGTAAACGTTTCTTTACAGTACTCCAAACCATTTCGATTGGATTAAAAATACAGTAGTAAGGAGGTAAACGCAAAAGGGTATGACCATGTCTGCTGCAAATGGTGTCAATGACGTATTCATTTTTAAAATTCTGACTTTTGATCATTCTTATTAATTCCTTCTTTACTGGAACCTTTTTAGGAACATCGATATTTTTGATTGCCATAAGTCTTAAAATTTCATTCTTTTTTGTGTTATTAGGTATTTTGTTTAATATGCGGAAATGATACGACGCATTGTCCATAACAATTACTGAATTGTAAGAAAACCCAATAGATAGTGTTGAATTTCGATTTATAAATAAATAAATAAATAAACGGAAATTTAAAAGAAAGTGGAAAATTAAAAACAGAAAAAATGCGAAAAAAATAAAGTCTAAAAAAATACCTTTCTAAATCAAATAATATAACGCCACCGTAAGGTGGCGTAGTTATTATCTTATATATTTAAACGAGAAATTCTTACTTTATTAAGTACTATCAAGCCACCGTAATATATAATATATCTAATATAAAAAATCAATAAAAATCAATCACGCTACTGTGTACTGTAATGGGGAAGAAGACTATTGGCGGTATTTGACTGTTGTCGCATTTTGCAATTTTCCTCTTTGAAGTTTCGTTTGATAAACAGCGCGCCGTCGGCATTTGTTTACGTTAAGATCAATGAGTTACGAACCGACTTGAAAATCGGACAGTAAATACACAATGTTGCCGATATTTAAAAATTTCTTTAAGTGTAAGTAATATATACAAAATTGATATCACTAGAAGTGAAAACTGTTTAAATATGAAGAACCTAGTTAATTAATTTAAGTATATTTTTTGTAAGAATATTTTTATATTATCTTTCTAAGAGTCATTGACGAACAATTGAATAGTAAAGTAGAGATAAAATTTTCAAAATATATAAACTTAGGAATATTCGGAAATACATCTGGCAATCAAGATTTGAAAGTCGCTTCCTTTGTTGAGGTTAGAAGGCGTGGTTGTCTTTTCACATTAACATTAGTTAAACTATACTTGTTTTTTTGTTCGAAATTTTTTTTACATTTTTGGTACTTGAAAATTACAAAAAAGAATATAAACAATTGTTAAAATTTAGTAACAATAATATTTAAAATCTGCAATATTTACAAAAAACAGTGCAAAAAAAATCCCGCACAATAACAAAAAAATAGTACAAATAATAAAAAATTACAAATTATTAAAAATATTGAAAAAAATTTAAAATTAAATTAACTAATATTCAATAAAATCATTCACTAACCTCTGCTGAATTTCCAACCAAACTCTCTTTTAAAAAATCCGTTAAGTGAACGCGATGTATTTCAGATTTCAGTTTCGATTTTATACGTTCTGATTTTGCTGAAACCGCTTCAGGATTGCAACTGAACACTGAAAACTGAATACATTGAAAATTTAGAGCCACTAGCGCAGGTCCTTGCTGAGGCGTTATTTAATAAAATCCTTGCCGGGAGATCTCTTGACTGAGATCTCTAATTTTATTATTAACCATATCCAAGTCAAACATGTTAATGAAAAGGATCGTTTATGCGATTAAAGCAAGTATGCTCGTAAAAATGTTTTACTTGTTTATAAAGAAAGTTATGAATAAACAAGTAAATATTTTTAAAATAACCCCTAAACAATTTTTGTTAGTTTAAATAAGTATAGTTTCGTTCAAAGTTAATTTTTGCTTTTTTTGCATTCACACTTCATGCCGACAAAACTATAGCATAGAGGTACTTTATAAGATCGGTTTGTGTGTCCTTCCGTCTCCCGTGTGCGCTATAACTCTAGAACGTAAGGGCATAGGGTTATCAAATTTGGTATTTAGAATCCTTATATTATGGGAAAATACCCTCCTGATTTTGGCTGAGAACGAATAATCCTAACGGTCTTCCGCCACTCGTGTATATACACCGTATTTGCCTTGCGCTATAACTCCTGAACTGAGAAACACAGCTTCATGAAATTGGGTATATAGAATTCTCATATCATGAAAAAGAACCCTGTAAATTTTGGTCCAGACCGTATAACCTTACCAGTAAAATTTCCCTCCGATTTTGTGCGTTATAACTTTTGAACGGAAAGTCATCGGTTCTTGAAATTTGATATATAGAATCTTCATATCAGATTTTGGTTCAGATAGGATCCTTAAAAAATATCAAAATTTTTAAAAAAATTATTTGATTTTTTTTTGTCCGGATAGGATAATGAGTATTAAATTACGATTTTCGAAAAATTGTGAAAAATTTTGATAAATCGAAATAAATCGATAGAAAAAACGAGAAAAAGTTGGAAAAAAGGAAAATGACAAAAAATCATTAATTCTTAGCAGGTTCAGCTAGTTTTAGATTTTATTTTACCTTCGTAGTGTATACCAAAAATGTATTTCGTAACAAATTCTAATTTTTATTAAAGTTAGTTAACTTCCTTTAAACTGTCTACATTAATCATTATATTGACGCCCATATTACACACCCCTACTCTAACATTTTGTTATCGAGTAATCTGTATAAGAATAGATCATCTATATCAATTAGTTTCAAATAAATCGAGATTTTTTTCAAAAAGAGTGCCTTTTTATGAAATATGAACCGCACCTCAGGAAGCGAACTCAGGGAAGTGTAGCAGCTTCTAAATTACATAGTTTGTAAAATTAAAAGCTTTCAAGTGATGATGATGTATTGGTCTAGACAGAATTAATAATGATGATGTATACAGGAGGATTTTTTTTATAATTCAATTTTTAAACCTGATTTTAATTCCTGAAAACTAACATAGTGTAACGACATTAATTTATTAAAAGATTAATAAATAAATAACTAAAACAATACACAACTTATATACAGAAATGAAGTTTGCAAAAGACTGTCCTGTGCTGTGGCACGCCGATGGTTTTATAAATACATTGGTATGCCACTGAAGGTTACTGATTAGAACAGAACGACGCGCGTGGCGTTGCCGGAATATATAAACCATCGGCGTGCCACAGGACGAGATAGTATTAACGGAGTTCAGGTACACGTTCGATCTTGTTTTTATCGTGTTTCTGGAGGGTGCAGACTATAAAACTGTTGTTTTTGTGATAAGACTTTTGATTTATAAACGAATTATTGTAGTTATTTACTTTTTTTATTAGTTTTGTTATACATTGTTCGGTTTTCGATCATTATTAATAATTTCCTACTTACTGGTTCACTCTACAACTCGTTGCCTCCATCGTCATCTATTTTCCATTAGGCTTAGGTCATATTCAATCCCCATACTTCTTAGGTCTGCTTGGATGTTATCTCGACAACTCATTCTAGGGCATCCTAGGGACCTTCGTCCAACGAGTACTCTTTCCCAGGCTCTCTTTAACATTCGTTCTTCCGGTTGTCGCTGTACATAACCCGTCCCAATCTCTTCGCTTTTATCTCCTTCACGATGTCTGGATCTCCATATAGTTCCGTTATTTCTTGGTTGATTCTTCTTTGGTACTGTTCTGTTAGTGGGATTTGTAGCGGTCCGAATACCTTGCGCAGCACTTTTCTCTCAAAGATTCTTAGTCTCCTTTCGTTTTCTTTTGTAAGCGTCCAGGTTCCACTAGCATACATGACAGTAGGTCGTATCTGTCTTATCGTATCAAAATGTACAAGACATTGATTAGACCAGTTATCACCTATGAAATGGAAACCACGACGCTAACAAAAAAAGATGAAGTAGATGTAAGAATAGTGGAAAGAAAAATAATGAGATCAATATTGGGACCAAAAATAACAAGTGATGGGAAAATAAGAATAAAGACTAACAAAGAAGTTGAACAAGAAATGGGAGGATAGAACGTAGCAAGATACATAAAAGCAAGAATGGGTAGGCCACATAATGAGTAGAACACCTACAGAAATGATAAAAAGAATCAGGAACTGGACGCCACTAGGACCAAGAAGAAGAGGAAAACCCAGGTAAATATGGCTGAACCAAATAGAGGAGGACGTAAAAGTAATGAAAATAAAAGACTGGAAGATGAAATGCAGAAACAGAAAAGATTGGAAAAAGATAATCAACGCCGCAATAACACCTACAGACCTATAAAGAAATCGACCAAACAGGAATAATCTACTTGGAAAATCGGATTACGATATGCCTCGGCATTGCCATAATCCACTAGCATTGAACGGCAGTGATGATGATGATGATGAATCCATGTTTAAAAAATTTAAACTGAACTAAAGACGTAATGCAATTTAGTCTATTGAAGTATAAAATTTCCCCACCTTTTCCTTAGTGAGCTTAACTATCTTTAATCCAAAGGACCAGGTAGTAAGATTCTAACCGCAGGCTGAATTTGCAAACGCCCCTTTAGGAACTACGTAATCTACTAAAATTCCTAAAATTAATGTAATAAAATAAGTAAATATATAGGCAGCAAACATGTATCTCACAAATGGAATAACTTAAGCTAAGCAAATTTACAATCTAAATGGAACTAAAACTATTTGATTTTCATGTTAATCTATGAAAGTAGTTTTAAGTGATTAAAATTGGGTCTGTTTATTTATAAAAATAAATATTTACCAATCACTGTTACTACGAAGAAACGATTTGTATACAACCAACATCCTTAGTATTTTAATGAAAATTTAATGCATTAATTGACAAGGGGCTCTGCTTGTTGCTCATAAACTTTCACATTTTCTATACTTGAAAATTCATACACGCGCCGAAAATTAGTTTCAGAAACGTCGCGGCTCTTCTCAGAGTCCAAACTTCTGGATCGGTGATTAATTATGCATGCCTTTAGAATATGAACTCTACGGTATAATTGATAAAACAACATTAACAACCAAGTTTTAATTGACATAGCAGGCATCCTATACTTTCTGTATAAAAGGAGAGGATATAAGCATAATTAGTTTAGCTGAAGCTAAACATATCCATTACCTTGTTTAACTGAAGTCTACAAGCTTTATTGTCAGGAAGTTTATGCAGCATAGAATTTGATACGTAACAAGATTCTAATTCGGTTTTACCATATATCATCTTATTAACTATATAGAATTATTCACATGAGATTTTTACATTCGAAGATTCTTGTAGTTCGTTTCATTTTACAATTGAGAATATTCCCAGATACCTCACATTTTTAATACCGTATTACATCTACAATTTCATCAAAGAGAAGTTCATCTAATTTATTCAAAGGAGCAATTCTAGTGTGTATACAGGTTTGTTAAAAAGCAAAAATAAAAGAAAGTCTATTTTTAAATGAAATTGGTTTTATATATATATATATATATATATATATATATATATATATATATGTATATATATAGCTCGAAAGGCATTTCTTTTCATTTCTTCTTATTTTAGCACATGAGTTTCCAATTTTGTACACCTAAGGTTTTCAAATCCGCTTCTACTGCACTCTTCTATCTTTCCTTTGGTCTCCCTCTTCTCTTTTTTCCTCCTATGCTTCTGCAAATGATCATTTTTGGGATCCTACTTTCTGCTATCCTTTCGACATGTTGATAACCACTTCAACCTTTGTGCTCTAGCTATCCTGTGATACTTGGTTCTTTGTACATATCCGCAAGCTCTTGGTTTGTTCTTCTTTCCCACACCCCATTGTTCCCTTTTCCTCCAAAAATTTTTCCTAATACATTTCTTTCCCATATTTTTAGGGAACTTATATCTGCTTTCCTTAATATCCAAGTTTCACAAGCAAATGTAACTGTTGGTCTTATTACCGTTTTGCATAATCTAATTGTTAGCTTATTAGTTATTAAATTAATTTTTATGAGATGGTTTAGATCATATAAACATCTATTTCCCTTTCCCAGTCTTGCTTTCATTTCTTCCTTTGTATCCGGTTTTCTGGTGAATGTTGCTCCCAAATAGACAAATTGATCGACCTCTTCAAAATTATATATTTTACCACTATCCATTTTTACTTTTATGTTCGCCTCCGCCATAAAGTCATCATCTGTCCATCTCATATATTTAGTTTTTTTCCTGATTTATTACTAGACCCTTTTCCTTCGCTTTCTTTTCAAGTGCTTTTAATACTTGTATTAATTCGCTTTAGCTTCTAGCAACAATCGCAATGTCATCTGCGAATGTCAAACATTGGTGCTTTCTATTGTACAGTGAACCATTTTTATTTAAATTTGCTTCCCTGATTATATTTTCTGGTACATAGTTGAAATTGGTTTTTTAATTTAATATAATTTCCCTCAGCTTGAACCTCCTGATTCTCCAGTAATTTTATACCATCTCTGTAATGATTTTCCGAAAACTCTGCAAAATACTGTTCCACAACTGCAATATATATTCTTCATGCTTTCCACGAAGGAATTGTTTCAAGTTTCAGAAAAGGTAATAGTCGAAGGGAACCAAATCTGGTGAATACAGTGAGTGTTCAAGCAATAGGTACTTTAATTCGTTCAATTTAGCCATCGACAACAAACACGTGCATTGACTTAATGAATACTGATTGTTTTCACGAATATTTTTATTCAACTGGTCCAAAAGTTCCAATAATATTCAGACCCCTTTTACATCCCAAAAAACTGAAGCCATAACCTTTTTTGTCGATCCTTCTGATTTCACCTGTTTTGGAGCTGAAGAACCAGCTCCAGTCCACTGTAAACATTCTTGTTTCATTTTAGGATCAGGAAGTTTTATCCATGGTTATAAAAAGCCGAATAAAATCGGTTTTATTCTGCTTAGAAGGCTCCAAATTACTCTGGGAAAATTTGTTTTCGATTTAGTTTTTGTTAAATTGGCAATAGAACATATTGGAGATACTATAAATCAATGAAGGACAAGAACTTATCTCGAAATGCAAAACTGAAAGTATACTAAGTGGCAATTAGACCTGTAACTACATGCGCAGCTGAGACAATGTACCTCACAAGTAAAGACTAAGAATATCTGATAGGAAGATCATAAGGAGAATCGCGGTTCCAATAAAAATGGAAAACGGGGAAATGAGAAGTAGAATGAATCAGAGAAATTCGAGATAAAATAATAGAATAAGATTTATTAAAGTGCAAAGACTGAGATAGAGAGGACACATAGAGAGAAGAAAAAATGACCTCCTGATAAAAAAGACATTAGAAGGAAACCAGAAAAAGAAAGACCCAGAGGAAGAGCAAAAGAAATGGGAGAACCAGATCGATGGAAAGTGAGAAACTTGAGGGAATTATGCATAAATAGAAAAGAGTGGAAGAAAAGGAAAGAATGATATAAGTAAAAATAAAGTATTAAAGATAACATTTTCAAGATTTTGTAAAAGATTTTTTTTCAGCTTGTATTAGACACTATAGGTAACGCAATGGTCCTTTTACAATTATAGGGTTTTCTAAAACAACAAATTAATTCTATTTAGATACTTTTATTGTAGTTAAATAACCATTATAACTTTCCGATACAAATATTTCTTAAAAACAATACTTATGCATGATGTAGAAAATTAAACAAACACAAAAAATTTTACAGAAACGATCCAAAAAGAACATGCTAAAAAATATATTATAAATTAATTTATCTATTCTATTTAGGTGTTTACATACATTTTCATATTTCTTTTAGCAGCAGGAATCATATCATCAGTTTCTTTTAAAATATTTCTTCTACAACTTAACATGCAATAAGTTAAATATTCTTTTACATCAATTTTATCAGCTTTTACTACATATATTTTTCTTTCTGTATCAGTTAATGTTTCTCTTACTGTTTCTACTTGTGTAGTTTCAAAATTCCATGCTTTTGTAGTGTAGAATTCAAACATTTCATTACCTTTTTGGATTCTCATTTGTATTTTATATAAACTAAAATAGATGCAACCAACAAATATTGTTTTGCTTTAAAATGTTTATACTTACATTGGTGGATATCGTAGGATTAAAAGTAAACAATCAATTAGTATTGCTGGAATAAGTTGAAATAAAATAAAATTCATTTTGTAGTATATTTTACTTTTAGTCAGTGTCCCACCAGGATACCATAAAATTTGATTAAACGGTACTTTGGTTTGTATAACCTCCTTTCCCACATCCAATATTTCCTCCCAATTTTTGCGTATATCGGTTTGAGGTACACAAATGTTGAATATGTATGAAGAATTTCTGTGTGTGGATTATTAGTATGGTTATAAAACAAAAATAAGATCATTGTAGTAAAAGAATTAAAAATTTTGATCAGAGTTTATAAAGGGTGTAAAAAAAGTGTCAACAAATGAAATTGGTGATAGTATGGCCAAAATATGCAAAAAAGCTTTAATAAACATATGTCCGAAAATTAACGGTTTTGTGTTTTTGTATCATATTTCAATTATATCTTTTTCATTCTCAAAAACTTGCTTTTCTTATCAAATTCGACCGTTTTATCTACATATTATTTAAAGCTACGTCTGTAGACGCTTTCCTTAATCGCCACAACTCTTCAGTTCGTATGTTTGGAACACTACACCAAAGATTGTGTGATAGAGAGAGGAACATTTGGGAAGCAGTCCCATAATTCTGGGAGATCAAGGTCGGTTTCTACCATTGAGACAGAAGAAGCAATTTTGGCACGAGTGGAGGAGAATACAGAAACTAGTTTACGGAAAATATCAGCGGGGGTAGGAATTGGGGCTCCTCTGACTTGAAGAATACTCCGCGAGCAGTAGCTTTACCCGTACCATGTCCAACGAGTGCATAGTCTGAATCCACTTGATCATCAGACACGTTTGTGGTTTTGCCAATGGTTTCTAAAAAATGATGCTAAGGACCTCAATTTTATTGCAGACATTCTTTGATGAGGCACGGTTTACACAAAATAGAGTTTTCAATTTCATAATTCGCATATGTGTGCCTACGAAAATCCCCACAGTATTGTGGAATCCAGACATCAAGTACGTTTATCGTTGGACATTTAGGAAGATCAGTTAATAGGTCTGATTGTAATACCTAACCGATTAACTGGGAGCTGATTACTTAAACTTGTTGCAGAACACATTGGGTGATCTTTTAGAAAATATTTCTTTAATACAAAGCTGTAAGAGAGCATTTAGACGGATCTTTTGGAAAAAAATGCATAGGAAGGGGCAGACGTGTACCATGGCCTGCAAGATCGCCTGATTTAAACCCCCTTGACTTTTTCACACTTAAAAATGTCTTATGCTCCACTCCTGTGAATATCCTCGAGGAGCTGCAGTAAAGAGTAAAGCAGGGATGTTTTGGATTCCTAGCCAATGAAGATATTTTGGAAAGAGTTCAACAGTCCCTGCGGCTACATTGAAATGGAGGGAGGGCACTTTGAACATCTAATTTGACTCTATGTTTCTGTTTTTTGTTATTCTTAATAAAGATCATTGTTTTTTGTTTACATTAAAAAATTATTTTGAACGCAAAATGGTCCATATCCTGCGAAACAGTTTTTGCCTATTTTGGGACATACTCTACTACCCATTTCATTTTGTGACACTTTTTTTTAGCTGGATCAACCGTGACCAAATTGTTTAAATCTCTATCGGTTACAGATAAAGATTGCCGGTTCGAGTTCTGGTGGATGTGACATTTATAAAACATTGAAATGGAATAAACATGTCAGATTTACTTTTAAAAATGATCCATTTTTTACAGTCGTGTTTTATTGGGTGGTTAAATGTAACGATGAATTTAAAATTGTACTTACTTAGTGGTAAGATAATGCCAAGAGAATACTAGTAAAAAACTAACAGTAGAATCTATTGGTACTAAATTAGCATAAGATTTACTATCCATATACATGCATCTAATTATACCTTTACCGGCACCAACAAATAAACCCATTGGTCCCTGTAAATTGTTAAACCAACCAGGAAATGGATCTTGAAATGATGGAATTACTGAAATTGGTTTTATTAAGAATCATATGATTATGTAAAATTTTGTTCAGTCTTGATAAAACTCGACTGGAAGCCATAAACATAAAAGATAATAATATAATACATAAATGAATTAAGGTATAGATATAGATTTAAGCAGCAACGTAGATGCACCACTAATGGAAGCAATCAGCATTAACGGAGATCAGGTTTGCGAAATTTGTTTGTATAACAAACTAGCTGTACCCGGCGCGCGTTGCTACGCCACCAACTAAAATAAATTTAAGAAAAATAAAAGAGAAGAAGAGATAGAGAAGGAAAAAAAGTTTATAGTTTTGTTTTACTTATCGCACCAAAAATATATTTTTCGAACTTATATTTATACGAATTCGTGTAGATATCTATTAATCAGTATTGAATTTGATACATGGAAGCGCCATCTGGTGGTAACTTCCATTAATACGAATATCATATTCATCTTACCCGTTAAAAATACATCATCATTTTCCTGACAATAGGTTGAACGGGACAGAAGTTGCTAGTCTGCTGCGCCACCTGGTGGCGAGTGGCATCAATGAGCATATCATACAAACCTTCTACGTGGAAAAATACATATACATACCAATTTTCATGACAATCGGTTGAACGGGACAGAAGTTGCTAGTCTGCAGCGCCACCTGGTGGCGAATGGCATCAGTAAGCATATCATACAAACCTTTTCCGTGGAAAAATACATATACATACCAATTTTCATGACAATCGGTTGAACGGGACAGAAGTTGCTAGTCTGCAGCGCCACCTGGTGGCGAGTGGCATCAATGAGCATATCATACAAACCTTCTCCGTGGAAAAATACATATACATACCAATTTTCATAATAATCGGTCCAGTAGTCTTGAGTTCATTGAGTACATACAGACATAAAGACAAACATTCATTTTATATACAGGGTGTCCCAGAATTAAGTACGGAAACTTCGTATACGTATTCCTTGATGACAAATAAGTAGGGTCTTTCCTATAAAAAAAATTTTTTTAGAGACTCCTGTCAGAGTTATAACCCTTTAAAGAGGGGTAGTAAAATGTGCGCTACTTGATCGCGATACACGATACGCAATTGACATGGTCCTACTTTTTATTTTTTTACTCCAAACCGAAACGATTTCGCAAAAAACGACAAGGAACAAAAAAGTTTCTAAATAATCAAAACTTCCTAAAATAATTTTTTGTTATTGCAAATATTAATTGCTAAGAAAGTTACAAAAAAATATTAAGAGGGGTTCCTTGATTTGCACCCTTAGAATGGGGTAGGGCAGGTGAAAAGTGGCAGGAGAAATGCGTCTTTATAAAAATGATGTTCACCCAAATTTTTAATTTTTTATCTTGGACCAATCAGAAGATATTAAATTAAAACCGTATGTTACCGCCCCTTTTAAAGGGTTATAACTCTGACAGGAGTCTCTAAAAATTTTTTTTTATAGGAAAGACCCTACTTATTTGTCATCAAGGAATACGTATACGAAGTTTCCGTACTTAATTCTGGGACACCCTGTATATATAGATATGTGTCTATGAGATAAAAAAGAATTAATGCGCTTTAAACAAATTCCGTACTTAATGATATTATAATAGATAGAGTAGGTAAGACATACGGTTGTCTGTCTGACGGTTAGAAAGGGAGAAAAGATCGCAGGACCTAACCTGTCCCTATACATCAATGCATGTGCAGTAAAAGAACAGCTTATTTTTCCAATAATTAAACATGTAACAAAACATAGCACAAAACTCTGAAAGTTTTCATGGCACCGATATTCAATACAGGATGATCTAAGTGATGAATTTGTCAACGAATGTTCTCATTTTAAACAGTACATTGAATGGGAAGACTTAAAGACAATACCACTAGTTTATAACTACAAAAAAAGTAACAACTTGACCAACATTTTTCCAAATTTAGAAGTGGCTTTACGAATCTTCCTAACATTACCAGTTACTAACTGTACACCAGAAAGAGGGTTTTCGGTATTGACAAGAGTTAAAAATGCAAAGTGGTCAAGTCAAGTCTCTTCAAAATAAATTCAACACAAACTTTTCTGATATTATAGACAATTCTGACAAAGAAAAACATTTTAAAGTTCCATGGTTAATAGAACTATTGCCTTATAATTATGTACTTGAATGTTGAAATAATAAAATTCTAATAAAAGTAGTTTTTACTTCTACCAGTTAAGTATAGGTAAGGCACTATAGATATAGGTATTATCATCAGCCATTTTTTTTCCAATGTCACTCAATTTACTTGTCAGATCATAAACAAATTAAAGAGACGTGCAATCGTATTTTGTAGTGGTGAAAATGGGAACTAAACCAGCTGGGAGCACGAAAAGCGAAAAAGTTCTTATAACGGTATATTGACAAAGTAAGTACTAGTGGTTTTAGTTTAAAATAAATTTAAGGTACTCTAAGCATAAAAAGAGTGTAGAAGTAAAATTTTAAACATGGTGCTCTTATGTCGGATTTTGTTGCCAACTTTATATTGCATCAACACATCTGTTCTATTATCTCTAGTTTTGTGGTTGACATTGGACAAAACATGGCTGATGATAATACCTATGTTTATAGTGCCTTAGTATAGGTATAATTTGTGGCTCTTGGTGTATTTTTTTTTCAAAATAAAAAACGAGAAATTTGTACTCTTGGGAGAGAAAGAGAGGGAGCACCAAGCGCTGATGAGTCAGCACAGGGAGCAAAAACCCTAAATCGGGACCTGGATAGAGTGGGTACATCTATCTTCTCTCTCTTTCCAAGCATGGGACAATTGGGAGGCTGGTTCCCCTACTCTATTTATAATAGCTCTATAAATGGCATACAAATTCTGATCTTTGTTAACATTTTTCGTGCCACGAGGAGGCACTTTTGTTGCTTCTTAATACCAACATACCTACAGCTGGTCTGCAAATAATAAGTGGAATTTTTCCTTTTTTTTCATACACCAACGCTTCAGCAAGAGATTTGGAAAACGTATAAGAGTTTGGAATATCACCTAAAAGTCTAAAACATAATCCAATATGATTATAAGTAATCATACGAGTGTCAGTTGAAAAGTAATGCCTCCTACCCTGTAGAATCTGCTTTAAATGAGATAAATGAATGAAACAAGTTTTTGATTGTAGAAAAAACTATACTAAACGAAGTAGCATAGTTATTTTTTAACATAGTTGCCGTTAAGATCGATGCACTTGGGTAAAAAAAAATCGAATGCGTTGTCGAAAAATTCTTCGGATCTACTTCTCAACTATTCATCAACAAATCGCTTAACTTCGTCATCCGAGGTGAAGTGATGTCCCTTAAGGTCTTCCTGCATCTTAGGGAGCAAATAAAAATCCCAGAGGGCCAAATCGGGGATATACGGGGGTGCAGTACGATCTCGAAGTTCAGGCGCTCTATCTTGGCATTGAACCCTTCGAATTCGAGTCTTTAGCTTCTGTAAGGCGACACAGTAGCTGTTCGAATTGATTTCGCGGTTTGAACTTTCTTGCGCGGAGGGAGATGCTATGGCGATACTCCATTAACTGCCTTTTTGTCTCTGGATCATGTGGATCATTTCGTGGGACCCAACGCCCCAAACTTTTCAAAATTACTTCTTTCTTGATTATATGGTTCACCCTTTCATGAGAAATGTCCAAATAAGCCGCGATTTCATCTTCGAGTGTTCTGTCTGGGACGCCCTGAAAACGGTTTATCCGAAATTGCTAACATTTCACGTCTTGTCAGCTTAGCAGCATTCACCCACCGACGAACATTACTCACATCAATCGTTTTATCCCCATAAACCTTTTTCAAACGCGTAACAATCTCTTTCGGCCTACAACCTTCCGTGGACAAAAACGCCTTCGATTTCCATGACAACCAAAAACGAACGCACAAACCGATCTCAACGAAATTTTGAACATTACTATAAAAAACTCACGGCTTTCGAATGGAACAAACCGCATCTCTCTACCACCACCCCTTCTTGAGTTATAGGGTAGGAGGCATTACATTTCAACTGACCCCCGTACGAACACTATTAAAGGATTTGATATATTATTACCTACTTACTTTTTTGTCATTTCATATATTGTATCTTCTTTAATCCAAGATAAACTATTAATGATCTCATGTGGATTGGCAATAGTTTTATATTCTTTTTCATATGTTTTATCTTCTAGAGGAAATGCGTATGCGGTTGAAATGTGAATGAATAACTGTAAATATATATTCCAATTACTTAAATCTTATGGGTTTCCCCTTTAATAAACTGTGAATGAATCGTAGGTTACGAATACGTGGTTTTATGACCGTTTCGAGCGTTTCCGTTTTTAGCAAGTTTATATACAAAATTAATATGATTTCGAATTTCCTTTCGTGCGTGTGTCTATTTGAAAACCAAACTGAATATAAAAAATTTAAGATATTATACTAATGTTAAAATAGAAATAATGAAAAAGTAAAAAAAAATACAATGTATCTAAATTGGGCCAATGTTTAACAAAGACTGGTCTATTTTGAAGAAAACCATTAAAGACTTCATTTAATCGTCTAATTTACCATTTTTTTTACTCTTTTTGTTGAGTCTATTTGGCCAACCTTCTACACAATTTGTAGTTCGATGACGTTCTCCATGGCAAATTCATATTTAACGTAAATTATCAATCCATGGATTTGTTGAGATATAGAAAAATAAATACCGCAATCTTAATTAAAAAAATGGCCAACTACTGGAGCAATTGCGGATTCTAAGAACGCATTTAGGGAGCACTTTATTGATGAAAAAAAAAAATTAAAAAATTTAATTTGTTGGGATATAAAAAAATAAATTCCGTAATTTTAATTGCAAATAATTAATTATTTTTAAGAAATTAATTAATTACTGGAGCCATTTCTAAGGGAGTATTTAGACAGACAATTTTTTATGTATAATTTAAAAGGGTCTATTAATATTCCAGGCTAAGTTAATTGTGATAAGGAGAACGCATCAAACGGAAAAATACCGAATACGTGTATAAAATTAACCCTTCGATTTAGGCAACTAACATTACACACTAACTGTGTAGCTCATATGGGTGAAGTCCATATTTATTTTTAGTCAAACTTCTAAACACAGATTAATCTTTGATTCCAAATTAGTTTGAATTATTAAAAGCAATTTAATTACAATATCGTATAAAGATTGTGATTGTGATGTGGTGGCACTCATCAAAGTTCCAACGGTGCACAGGTTAATAATCCTGGTTTAGTTATTGAAAACTAGTATATTTTTAAATTATTTGAGGTTAAAGTTTTCAAATAGTTTTAACAAAATTTCAAAAATGAAACGATTTTGGAGTAAACACGATGATTTAAGTGACGATAATAATTATTCCTCCACTTTTAGACTTAGAAATAACAATATTCATAGTGTACCGGTGTATATTGGACTTTTAGTGATTTTGTATCTAAACTCTTTAATATATCTAGTTTATAATATAGACTCAACATTACCTGAACCAGTTACAGTTGCAGATGAGTTTAACAATCCTGAAGCTTTTGTTGCCGAAAGAGCTATACACGATTTGGAACAATTAACTAGTTTTGGACCACGAGTTGTTGGATCATACGAAAATCAAGTATTGGCAATTGATTTTATAAAACGTGAGTTTACGCAAATACAACTTAATGCCCATCCTAATCAGAAATTAGAACTAGATGAACAAATAGTTAGTGGTTCTTTTTATACAGATTTATTCAATGTTGATAGCATTTCTGCGTATACTAATGTACATAACATAGTTTTTAAATTATATGGAGCTAATGATACAAAAACGAGTATATTGATTAATTCACATTATGATTCAGTTCCTACAAGTCCAGGAGGGAGTGATGATGGAATAAATGTAGTTGCTATGTTAGAGATTTTGAGAAAATTATCAAAAGAACAGTCGAAACCGTTGCATAATATTATATTTTTATTTAATGGTGCTGAAGAAACTGTTTTACAAGGCGCCCATGGTTTTATCACTCAACATAAATGGGCAAGTGAATGTAAAGTTGTTATAAATTTAGAAGCTGCAGGTGCCGGAGGAAAATTATCGTTATTTCAAACAGGACCGAATTCACCATTATTAGTAGATATCTATAAATCTGTACCATATCCGTATGGACGTGTAGCGGGAGAAGAGATTTTTCAGAGTGGTTTAATCCCATCTGATACAGATTTTAGGATATTTAGAGACTTTGGGGGGTTGGTTGGTGTTGATATGGCGTTTTATAAAAATGGTTATAGATATCATACTAAATTTGATGATTTTAAAAACATACCTCATGGTTCTTACCAACATGTAGGAGCTAACACTTTATATTTAATCAAAGCTTTAGCTAATTCTCCTGAATTAGTAAATAATTTATATGGAGATAAGATGGTATATTATGATATACTAGGATGGTTTATGATTGTTTATACAAGTACAACAGCTTTTATTATTAATATTTGTGTAGTAATATTATCTCTACTCATATTCGGTTGGAGCATTTATGATTTTAATTTAACAAACATCAAGTATTTTAAATATTTCTCTATTATGTTAGGTTGTATTTTACTCAGCATACTTGTTAGTGGATTATTTATCGGTTTAGTTGCATTTATAATCGACCAATTGGGTAGAGGAATGAGTTGGTATGCAACACCTATACTTAGCGTAGGTTTATATGCATTTCCAACAGTTGCTATTATGGGATATATTTTATCTCTAATAAATAACGAAAATATATCATTAAACATTAAATGCCAAATTCATGGTCATTTAGAAAGATTTATATGGACTATAGTGCTTTTGGTTGGCACTATTTTAAAAATAAGAACTATGTATGCATTTATGATTCCTATATTGTTTAATTCTTTGAGTTTTTTAATTATACATTCATTTCGTTGGCATCGAACAATTCGATTATGGCAGATTATTCGATTTGTGTGTCTTTTTGTACCATCTATTACATTACTTTATGACGCAATTACAGCTATGTCTCTATTTATTCCATTAACAGGAAGAATTGGTTCAGATAAAAATTCAGATTTAATTATTGGACTAATGGTTTGGTTTTTTACTATTCTCATCACAGGTCCGTATATTTCATTCATACATATAGTACGAAAGAAAAGGTATTGTTTTGGATTTTTATGGTTATTATTCTTTTCAACTATTATATCGATTTTCACTCCTTGGGGTTTTCCTTACAAAGTAAATACAACTACAGTTGCTCCACAAAGATATTGGTTAACACATTCAGAACGATTGTTTTACAATGCGAGTGGTTATCTGGAGAAAACAGATGGTGGGATATTCTTTTTAAATTTCGATAGAAACTCTCCTTATAAAATTAGAGATTATGTTAAAGATTTGAATAAAATCAAACCATTAGGTACAGATTGTGAGAAATATATTACTTGTGGTTTACCATTAACTCATATAAAAATGACACAAATTATGGAGCATAGTACATGGGTACCAGCTAGTAAACCTACTTTACCATTTACTCCTCGATTTAATAGTGTTAAAGAAAAAATATCTACCTCTTTATATAGATTTAATATATCTCTAACAGGTCCTGATAGACAATATATATTTATATCTCCAAAAGATGATGTTAAATTGGTTAATATGAGCTTAATGAATGATTTACCGAAATTTAAAAGTACCTATCAAAAACGACCACTTATATATATTAATTCTATATCAACGGAAAATCCTACAACATTTAATTTTTCTATAGATCTTGAAGTACCAGAGTACTTTTATAAAAATCCGGTTGTTGATATAGTAGTTACCTCAGCTTATGTTCATGAAAAATTATTTTTGAAAACTCCGTTTTTTGTTAAATTTTTAGAACAGTTTCCTGTTTGGGCTGATGTTACGTCTTATATTGCTTCGTATGCTAGTTATGTATTATAAATTGGTTTATTTTACTAATTACACAGTACTTATTTTTGTATATTTAACATTAAATAAGACTGATAAAATTACCAAAGAAACAACAAGAACTTGGTGATATACTTTAGCTCCTTAACGTTTATATTTTTAATGTAATGTGCAATAAATTGATTGTAAGAAGTTATATCGAATTTATAAAATCAGAGTTAGTAAGTTTTTTTATAAAAAAAAATTTTTTAGTGACCAGTTTTTTGTAAACAGTTATTATTTGAGAACAATTATTGTAATTCTGATTTTATAAACACCGTAAGGTTGTCTGTGTATTTGTTTAAATTTGTCCATCTTATCTAATAAGACCGTATATATTTAAATATACAATTGCCTATTATCAACTTGACTGATAAGTGAATGATATTGCTTTAATCTATTTTGTAAAGAAATTTTTTAATCGATTTGTATTAAAATGTTAAATAAAATCTTTTAATAGCTTTACTAATTTTTAATTTGGTTTTTCCTTTCAATCGCCTATAAATTTGGGAATTCATTGTATTTTTTTATAAAACTTGGTGTCTTTTTTTATTATTGAAATAATAATTAAGATGATAACGCAATTACTCTACAATAATAAAATTGGGATCAATAAAATCTTCTCTGATATCGTCTTTGTTGTATGATCACATATGTTCCACGCGGCTTTTATAGAAAGTGCAAGAGATGTATCAGAAAAATAAAAAGCTGTGTTGGATTTACGGAGCGATTTGTAGTGCATGTGGGGCTCTATCAAAAATCGGTACTGAGTCCCTATCTGTTAGGTGTTGTAATAGATATTTTGACTGAAGGGATAAAAGGTGAAACGCCATAGGATAGAAATTGTGATTCTAGATATTGTGAAAGAGAAACTGGAAGGAAAACTTAAGAAACGGAGAAAAGTGGTTGAGAGTGAGTAGGATGAAGACTACAGACGAGTCGAATGGACTTTAAATCAATCTACAGGACCAAGTGCTGCTAGCTAAAACATCAGAATAGAATAGGGGCATTAGAAAAAGACCGAAAACGGAATAACAGAAAGAAAAAATTGGACCGGAAATTATTTGTAATATAACAACATTTCTATTATTTGTTTAATAAAAATTAAAAAAAAAATAGTATTACAAACAATATTAATTTAAAAAATTAATTAAAGTTTGGCGTTAGGACTCTTCCAATCAATTTTAACGTCTATTCCATTGCGTTAAGTGCTTTCCGTTTACCGTCTTTTTAATGCCATGGACAGGCATCCTTAAAGAGAGATGAATCATAGAATTAAGTGTGAATGGATGAACTGAAAAAGAATGTGTATAGTTTTGTGTGACAGGAATGGGAGTGCAAAAATGAAAGGTAGATTGTACAAAAGTAAGACCAGCGTTGATGTTTAATTTAGAAACCTGGTCAATAACCAAAGAGCAAAAGAAACTCTGAAGTAACGAAGATGATGAGTTGTATGTGTAGATAAAAAATGGGAGATAGAGTAAGAAATTAAAGAATAAGAGGTACAGTGAAAGTATGATAGAGGAACCAAAGTTGAGGTGGATGGATAAAATCAATGAGAACCTAAAAAAGAAAAAATAAAGAAAAGAAAATGCATTAAACACAGACAGATGGAAAAGAATGATATGGAAGTCTAACTCCGACGCCGACTAGACTTGGGATAATGTTAATATAAAGAAGAAAATTTTCTTACTAATGAATACCAAGTGCGTGATATGGCAGACACACTGAATACCTCAAATGAGAGTTTTGCACAGAATTCGAAACACAAAATATCTACTCGACGCATTGGATACTGCAAATCGTTTATGGCATGTTCTCACCTCAATTTAACAGCTTTTTGTGCCATTTATAACTTTGATTCACCAATGCATTTCAGAAACCAAAGATAATCCAAACAATGGACACAAAAATTTTGCGCCACCAAATAAGAAGGCAAAAACAGGAAAGATTATAATAACTATGTTCTGGGGTTTTTATTTTTATTAGAAAAATTATTTAAAACTTAGCTGCAAAATCAAAAACGGTGGTCTTATTTGGTAGAGAAAAATTGCTTTTTGCAGCTGCCTACAACAAATATTGGGTTTTCCATTAGTTCCTCAAAATCCTTATTCGCTTTATCATATTTCTGTGTTAATAAATTAAAAAAAAATATTTAGGCAAATTCTTAAAGTATATGAAACTATCGAACTATAGTATCAGTACAAATTGTACTCAAGAAATAAACACTACAGTTATATACTTTACCTGTAATTTACTGCATTCTTCTGCTAGCTCCAATGCATATTTAGTTCCTCTTGTATTCATAATAACAGCATATTTAACACTATCATCAAATCTAGTGGTAGCAGCACTATGGAAAATAAAATTTACTTCTTTTATTAAAATTTCTCGATCACGTATGCTTATACCAAGATTTTCTTCAGTCACATCACCATTAATTGCAACACACTTTTTTATTACACCAGGTTTTTGTTCTAGAAGTGCTTTAAAAAGCTAAAAAAAATATTGATATAACTATAGACATTTAGAAATATTTTTCAGCCTGATTCACACTTTCATATCTTTTAATGATGACTGATTAATGACTAATAACAACAGAAAATGCTAAGTTGGCATATTTTTTCAATTACAACAAAGAAAACAATCATATATTAATATACTTACCACATTTTTAAAAATATCTTGTAATCTCTCATCGGGAGATTTTTCCTTTTTGTTTCTAATAAGAACATATATTTTCTTTACTTTAGTTGCACGCAGAAGTTTTTCAATTAAAGCTTTTCCAATGAATCCTGTTGCACCGGTAATGAAAATTGTACGATCGTTGAATACATTAGCTATACGGTCTTGTACAGTATTTGTCACCATTTTAAAACACTCCTAAAAAGTAAAAATATTTCAAATTTAATATAATTTTATGGTATAATCATCATAAAAAGAGAAACGTATCACTGGGAAAAACAATAGAAAATAAGTGTAGCAATAAATACTAAAAAAGGTAATAATAAGAAAATTTTAGAAAGATGTTAAAGAAATAAACAATAATAGAGGAAAATACGAATAATAGAATGAGCTGACCAAAACTATGAGCACGCAATGAGAAGAGTCAAGACAAACAGAAAAGAGCAACCAAAAGATTAAAAAAAGAGAAGAGAGTAGATCTAAGAACATAAAAGTATAAAGATCAATAGTTTTCACAAAAAATTTAAAGCAATATAGAAAAGAAAACCTACGGGATTCAAAGAATAAAATAAATTGACTTGGTCAAGGAAGATATTAGTAGGATTCAGAAAAATACTGCAAATAGAGAAAGAAATAATTAAGTAAATAGTAGAAAATAAGAACTCCATGAATGGAGTTAAATGAAAGCAAAATATTTTTTTAGACCTCATAATTAACCAAAGTAAAAACCATAAAAAGACAATCAATATGAACATGGCAAATAAAGAAAGAATGCAGAGTACAAGATTAGCTAAATCTAGATTTAGCTAATTACACTAAAGAAATGAATCATAAACAAAAATATGAAATAGAAGAAAAATTTAATCACATTAAAAATATTCCTAAACATAATACATAAGTATAGAATATAAAAACAAAAACAACCATTCTAGCTTCTTAAAAGATATCATAAAAGATAGCAGACAAAGGAAGACGTAAAAATAATCCAGATAAAAAGCTCTAAAAATAAATTAAACTAGAGAAAGGAAAACGAAAAACGAACTACAACAGAAAATCAAATCTTTTTAATTCTCATAATTAAAAGCATAAAAAGAAATAGAACCAATAGTGCACGAAAGATAAAATGAAAATATTTGGCACAAAAAGACATTGGAAGAATGCAGATAAAAAGCTCTAAATATCATTTAAATTAGAAGAAGGAATATTAAAGATACATAAGACGACAATAGAAAATAGACCTTTCGAAATCTCATAATAAAAGGGATTAAGTTTCTAAGTACAAAAAAATAACAATAGGGACAAGAAAAATAAAATGTAGTTATCACACAGAGAAAGAAGTTGGAAGAATCCAAAAAAAAGTAAGGAAGCATTTAAACTAGACGGAAAAAGGATTAGTAATAACATGAATGAATCAATCATACTAAAACTCATAAGTCATAATACTGGAGACTAAGTACTTAAGTAGAGAAGCACAAAAAGAAAGAAAACAATAAGAGAAATAAAAATAAATTGAAGATAGCATGCAAAGATAGAAATTAAAAGAACCTAGACATGCTCTGGAAAAAATAAACTAGAAAAAAAAATAATGAAAAAAAATAATTTAGACAATACTTTAATAGAACAGCTAGAATCTTTCAAAATCCTCATAATCGTAGTGATTAAGTAATTACGAACTAGTGATGAACGAGACGAGATAAAATATAGATAGCACGCAGAGAAAGAAGTTGGAAAAATTAAAAAAAAAAAAACTATGAAAGCAGTTAAACTAGAAGAAAGAAAAAGGATTAGTAATAACAAGAAAGAATCATACTAAACCTCATAAGTCATAATACTGGAGACTAAGTACTTAAGTAGAGAAGCACAAAAAAAAGAAAACAATAAGAGCAATAAAAATAAATTGAAGTTAGCATGAAAAGAAAGACATTAAAAGAACCTAGACAAGCTCTGGAAAAAATAAACTAGAGAAAAAATAATTTAGACAATACTTTAATAGAACAGCTAGACTCTTTCAAAATCCTCATAATCGTAGTGATTAAGTAATTACGAACTAGTTATGAACGAGACGAGATCAAATACAGATAGCACGCAGAGAAAGAAGTTGGAAGAATAAAAAAAACTATGAAAGCAGTTAAACTAGAAATAAAAAGGATTAGTAATAACAGGAAAGAATCATACTAAACCTCATAAGTCATAATACTGGAGACTAAGTACTTAGGTAGAGAAGCACAAAAAGAAAGAAAACAATAAGAGCAATAAAAATAAATTGAAGTTAGCATGTAAAGAAAGACATTAAAAGAACCTAGGTAAGCTCTGGAAAAAATAAACTAGAGAAAACATAATTAAGACACTACTTTAATAGAATAGCACGAATCTTTCAAAATCCTCATAATCGCAGTGATTACGTAATTACGTACTAGTGCTGAACGAAACGGGACCGAGACTTTGGCCTTTCTCGTTTTGACATCGAGATATAATAAGAATGTATATCTCGTCTCGATCCCGTCTCTATAAAATTTATAATAATAATTTTTGACACTTAAATAAAATTTATGTTTATGATCTGTTCATTGATTTGAATATAAATTAAATAGATTTAAGTACCTACGGTAATTCAGTGTCGGCTTGCACGGGAGAATGTAAATTTTTTAATACTTATCTTTTTCATTCATCACTGTTTTTTGTTCGAGAGGAGGCTTTACAAGAAATGCCGTTTCAAATTCGGGACGAAACGAAACCGAAAAAAATTAAAAGAATAAATAATGAAAAAAGATACGCGAAGACCCATTAGAAAATACAATAAATTTCATAAACCTGGTGATAGCCAATTTAGATATGAATAAAATTAAAGTAAATGTAAATAAACAATTAAAAAAATATATATTGTATAAGTTTTAAAATAGATTAACTGGTACTGATAAATTAACCTAGTATGCCATTAATAAAAATTTGCAGGTTCATAAATATCCAATTATTCGAAAGTAATTCCTTAAATAAGTACACTCTATTAAATTTTTCTCTGTAAATAATTATGTTGTCGAGAGAATAAATAATTATATTACACTCACTGTAAGTACTGTAATAATAAATATCAGAAAATAAATCAATATGTAAAATAAAAAAGAATAAGATAATTAATGATCTGGGTAGAGTTTGGTCTCAATTTTGTAAAAGTAATTATTAGAAATCATGTTTTAATTTATTGTTATGGACAAATATTTTTACTGTTAATTGGAATATTAAGATAAGAATAGTTACATATAATGATTTTTTATATCTTGCTGGATTGTGTTACTATATATAATTATTACTTTTTAATCAAAGCATGCAACAAAAAATATCTATGAATGATCCAGATTTGTAAAAATTGTTAGTTTCAAATATTTACAAATTAGACTACTAAGAAATGGCAAAAAAAAATAAAAAAATGCGACAGGAATCTAAGATAGGGCACAAAAAAGTAACTAAAAGTATGATGTGCTTATAACTCGATCAATCTAGTTATATTAATTACCATCAAGCTGAAGTTTGTAAAATTGTTGAAAACATAATAAAAAACAACATTTCAAACTTTTCCATTGTTCCGGTACAATTTAGCAATTTAATTGGTAAAGATGTAGACTTACTCGTAGGTATTACTCGCTGCTCGAACAGCTGAAATAGTATATTAAGTATGGAGAACGGTAAGGGTTTTATACCGATCGAAGACAATTGTTTGGAGATCGGTTACCCTTAACGTTCGACATGCTTATAACGTTTTTTGCACGATTGATACCATTATAAAATTAAACATTTTCGTCATATTGACTAGTTTCATTCATTTTATTAAGAAAGATACTTTGGTTGTTAGGTAGTAACTAGGGTGCATAACAACAATGGAGAATTGAGTTTTTATTTAGTTGTCAATAATTTTAAGTACAATTTTGATTATTATAAATTAAAATATGAGCGATAGCGAATTTCAAGAAATTGAACGGGCTTGGGAAGAAGGGTGTTCCGCAATTATTTCCGAAAAATCCAAAATCCGTTATCAAAATACCTACCAAAGTTTTAAAAAATGGTGCGAAGGCAAGAATTTAAGAATCGATGAAAAGACTCTAATGGCATATTTTGTTCAAAGACACATGCAGTTGAAAGCTCCTGGAAGCCTCTGGGCAGAATATTCAATGATTAAATCCACCGTTTTTCTTTATGATGGCATTGATATTTCCAAGTTTTCAACTTTGATCGTGTATTTGAAGAGAAAAAATGTTGGCTATAGGCCTAAGAAAGCGAGCATTTTTACACGGAAGCAATTTGAAAAATTTCTGATGGAAGCACCGGATGAAGAATTTCTAATTCACAAGGTAATGTAAGCTAGTTTAGGTAAAAGAAATACTCTAATGAAGATTTTTTCATAATTTGTAGGTCGCAATGATATTGGGAATATCTGGTGCCTGTAGAAGAGAAGAATTATATAATATTACTATGAATGACATCCAACAAACCGATGGTTTAATGATTGTAAAAGTACCTAATACAAAAACGAACATCCAGCGTAATTTTACAGTCGTTAATAAACCAGACGATAAAATTCCATATTTAGAAATTCTGCAAAAGTATATAAAACTTTGTCCATTACAAGTAAAATCAAATCATTTGTTCTTAAGATACGCCAAAGGAAAATGTTGTGCTCAAGTAATAGGGAAAGGGACTTTCCTTTTAGAACCAGGACAAGGTCTACATCTATCGGAAGTATATTCATCAAAAAGTTTATCAACTATTGTAAAATGTTAAAATCATGTAAGGCATCTGCATTTTACATGAGAGGTTAAACAACTGTCTTGAAAATGATTGAAAAGCAAGATGTAGTACCAGCCTAGATAAGTATCGATATGCATGTTTTTGTGAAAACACTCGGAAAAACTCCAGTAGAATTAGTTTCTCCTCCTCCTACCTCAATTGCTGCTCATCAACTTCTTTTCAACATCAAGTGTAGCTTGGTTATCAGCTAGACCCAAGAGATTAGAGTTGGAAGTTTGTCGATAATACTTTAAAAACCAATCTAGACTTTGCTCCCATCTGCGCCAGAAAAGCTACTGAATACAATTTTTTGCAACTGTAAGAAGGGAAGCAGTGCTAAAAGTGGTTGCGAAAGAGTTAAACTGTTTTTTGTCAAGCATGCATTAATTGTCCAGACCGGTCGTGTTCTAATGTTGAAGAAGAGCAGAGGATTAGTTTGATATTGACGAACAGACATGCGATACATCCTATTGACGCAATTTACTTTCGCCCAGGATGATAAAGAATAAGATCAACAAGAAGGAGAAGAAGAAGATCAACAAGAAAAAATAATGGAAAGTTAGGAATCGGAGGAATAAATTTTTTTACTGCTTTTTAATTTCCATCGATTGTATAAATTCGAACCCTTGTGAATATCTGTTATTATGCAATAGTTTTCAATTAATTAATTAATAATTTATGTTGAAAATCTTGAAAAAACGTGGAAAGTTGATGAAAATCGTGAAAAAACTTTGGTATCTTAAAAATTTGTTGAAAATGGTTAAAAAACATTTGAAAGTTATAAATAAATCTTGAAAAACTTGAAAGATTGTAGAACAAACTGTCAAAAAGCATGAAAAATGTTCGTAAAAAAACGACAAATATTAATAAATATCCAGAAAAATGTTAAAAATGATAATTATTGAAAATCGTGATAATTGTCAAAAATGTAAAAAAAAATGTTAAAAAAGTGACTAAATTAATAAAACGAATAGGTATAAAAAAAATGAAAAGAAAAATCGAATTGTTGTATCCATGTTTTCAGGTAATATAAAAAAACATTTATTTTAAACAGGACAATTATTCTTTAATTTTACAAAATTGTTTTATTTATAAAAAGTATATTCAACGTCATACATTATTAATTGCCTGTGGTAATGATCTGTCATAATTATTTACTTGTTTTAATAATGTTATAAATATTACATAAAAATGTATTTAATGTTAATGAATCAATGATTTTTATCATGCATAATTATTTTAATTTAAGTATGTATGTACCTAACTTTAATTTAACTTTTCTCCCAATGGATCCAGATATTTAAATGAAAAGTTAATGAAAGCTAGCAAAAGTTTTTTATGTCTTAAATTGATTTAAAATAGATTCATGGAGAAATAAGATATTTTAAAAGTGAAATACCATACATAAAAATATAATTACCAAAAAGTAAATAAACAAAAACAAGATACAAAATTTATATTTTATACGATACTAAGTGGGTATCATATGGGTTCTATAGTAAAAGGTCACACGCTCATAGATGTGAACATATATGCGTCAGTTGTTGATAGTTTAATTAGAAAACAAACATTTAGGTGAGTATAGAAAATTATTAAGATTTGTAGGGGATCTTGGAATGTGAGACAATCTTTATATATAAAAGGAGAAATTCCCACTGACTGAGGTATAGACACAAGCACAGCAGTAACCTCTGATGGAAGAATCGTGAAATTTTAAAAGTGAACTACCATACATAAGTACATAATTACCAAATAGTAAATAGTGAATCTTGAAAAAAAAACACTTTTTTTGAAATTTTTCGACAACGATATCTCACGAACGAATCAACCGATTTTAATTTACAAAACGGCATTCGACGTGGCTTTTTAAGCTTGAGAGCTGATTAGGTTATGAAATTGATCAATGCAATAGCCAAAAAGATATTCCCAAAAAACATCATTTTTATCAATTGTTTTTTTCGGTTATTTTGAAATTTCTCAAAATCTACCGGCTCGAATCGGTTCAAACTTACAGGGAATCTAAGTTAGATGGAACTCTTTGGAATGCTTTTTATTTCATTCCGATCGGTCAAGCCGTTCAAAAGTTATAAGAGGTTTACATACATCCACACACACACACACACATCCACACGTACATACAGACATACAGACACCCTCGTAAAAATAGTCAGGGGAGGTTCCTAAGACCTCAAAACGTTGAGATCCGATGAAAACTCGATTTTCGAAAAACGGGGTGAAACCAATAACTTCCCGATTTTCAAAAAAATTTTAATTTTTTTTAGCGGGAAGTTAAAAAGACTGAGAGGAAGACCGAAAGAAAGGTGGATAGAGATATTAAAGCCATGAAAGGGCAATATGTACAAATAGAAAAGAGTCTACGAAAATCGCAGTCGCATAAAACTATGAAGATTGCGGACTGATTCACGGTGTTAAACGAATAAGGTAGCTTTATGTTGGAAAGCGGCAAACATCCCAGTAGGCAATCTTCTCGTACATCAACGCTGAATCTTACCATAGCCTCTAATCCTTCTAATATATAGCTGGCACAGCCACATGTTTTATTGAAAAAAAAGCAATAAATTTTTAATAGCGGCAACTAATTAGCAACAGATTATAGCTATATTTTCCACATTTTCTTAGTTGATTGTGCCATCATGGCTGTGCTAGCTCTAGAGAACTGGAATGAGATTCATTGATAATGATGAATGTATTATTGTTAAGACCTAAGTAACAAAAGTATTGTTATTTTAGTAACATATTAGATACTAGCGGCCACCCGCGACTTCATCCGCGTGGACTTTAGTTTTTTGCCACCGAGTTTCATACAAATTTGCAACCCCTATTTAAATCCTTAGGGATGGAATTTAAAAAAGTAATTTCTTAGTACACCACTACGTAATAAAACAAATTTATTCTCGAATTTTCACGACTCTACGCGTCTATCGACAGTGTCATGTCGGCCAGCAGCAGCGTGCTACCGTCTCACCGCTCCACACACCCCGCTCAGTAAAGCGCGAGTGATATTAGACTATTATTATTTTAAAACTTTAAAAACTTGCATGCTATATGCATGAAAATCTCAGCCCGATCGGTTTGAAATTGACAAAGTTTCATACAAACTTTCATCCCTATTTTATCCCTTAGGGGTGGAGTTTATTAAAATCCTTTCTTAGGTGATGCCTAAATCATAGTAGCTATATGCATGCAAAATCTCAGCCCGATCGGTTTAAAATTGACAAAGTTTCATACAAACTTTCATCACCTATTTTATCCCCTTAGAGATAGAATTAATCAAAATCCTTTTCTAGGGGATGCCTACGTTATAGTAGCTATATGCATGCAAAATCTCAGCTCGATTGGTTTAAAATTGACAGAGTTTCATAAAAACTTTCATCCCCTTAGGGGTGGAATTAATCAAAATCCTTTCTTAGGAGATGCCTTCGTCGTAGTAACTATATGCATGCAAAGTTTCAGCCCGAACGGTTTAAGTTTGAAAAAGTTTTATACAAACTTTCATCCCCTATTTTGTGCCCTTGGGGGTGGAATTAATGAAAATCCTTTCTTAGCGAATGCCTACGTCATAACATCTATCTGCATGCCAAATTTCAGCCCCATCCGTCCAGCGGTTTGAGCTGTGGGTGAAAGATCATACGAACTTTCATCCCCTATTTTATCCCGTTGGGGGTGGAATTAATCAAAATCCTTTCTTAGCGGATGCCTACGTTATAACATCTACCTGCATGCCAAATTTAAGCCCCATCTGTCCAGCGGTTTGGGCTCTGCGTTGATAGATCACTATATCAGTCAGTCAATCAGTCAGTCAGTCAGTCACCTTTGAGTTTTATATATGTATATAGATTTAAGTTATCGCACACCTGTAGGTAACTAACTAAATACAATTAACCCTGTATATGAATAGGGTTAGTTGGTTTGAGGTGGACGACAATAATTAACTGCCTATTAACATATTTTTTAAACCATTTATTCAAACTTTATTGATTTAAAATTTTATAACTATGTATATTCTAATAGGTCGTTTTTTTTATTTCTATTACCTGAACCTTATCTTTCAAATAAATTATGAAATCATTCTTACAATTTTTAATTTTTGTTCTGTAATTTTTATTTTATTTTGTTAATTTCTTATCATTTATTGTGTCTTTTCTAATGCCGTTCCCGATTTTTTAAATTTTTAAAAAATTTTAATATTTTTTTTTAAAATTATTTTCGATTTTTTGAGTTTCTTTACTTTTTAATAATTTCCAAGGTTTTATAATTTTTCTCAATTTGGTCATTTTTAATTTTCGTGAAATTTCACAATTATTGAACTGGTATAGAAAATCAAACAAGCAAATTAAAGCAAAAAACAATCAAAACCGATTTAAGAATTAGTTATTATTATTAAAATTTATATAAGAGAAAATAAAAACTTCAGATATTTACAGAAAATCAAAAACTATCAAATACAAAGAAACACTAAAAAATTTTAAATATTTTTTTGAGAAAACAAAGATATTTAAAAAATCACAAAAAAAAATATTAAAAACTAAATATTAAAAAAAAGAATAATTAGAAATACGTATTTGATAAAAGCAATAAATAGCTAAAAAAAATATAAAATTCCCCTTCTGTAGCAATATAACTGTTGGTAAAAATATTATGCTCCTTTTGAAATAAAAACTTTATTGACTGAAAAGTGTGAAAAACAGTACAAATAAATGGTTAGTTCCCCATCATCGTTAAAATAAAAATTATTCCTTTCATAATTTTTAACATAAACAAAATAATAATCCCCAAATATAAAAATATACTCACTTAGAAATGTTATATTTGCTTCTACACTGGAAACCGTATAATTCTAAACCTGTTGGCGTTCTGTTGGTTGTGATAACTTTTTCTAATTTTATAGGTACTACTGCCTACTGGTGTAAGTACCTAAGTGATAAAAATAATGGAAGAAGACGTATTGGGGGCAATAAGGCAACACCATAGTGGAATATTTTGTTTTTTTGATAATAATAACCTTTTTAAATTATAATGATGTAATTAATTGTCAATAATTATCATAATTATTAACTTGAGTTACCTACCGCTTATTATGTTATCATTGATACGATCAGAAAATTTTAAGGGTTGATTAACGATCTCAGTTTTATTTCATATTTTTATTAATGACCAAGTTTTATAAAATTGTTGGCTAAGTATGAAATTAATTCGACAATCTTAAGCTTAAGGTAGGTACTTGATGATGCTGTCAAAAACTATGTATTAAGTCAAACATCATTCATTGTGATGTGGTCAAAGTATATTTTGTACGAGGGTGGTCTTTTTAGTTTCGGATATAGCCATAAAGACAAAAAATTTATAGACTTAAAGTACTTTATTGCCTTTCAAAATATCTGCCACCAAAGTCGATACACTTTTGCATACGTTCAAACCAATGGGGTAAAACAGTTTTTCCAGTCTTCAGTTGACACCTGCAAAATCGCTATTTTAAAGGCATCGATATCTTCTTCTGGCGACTGGAATCGCTGCCCACGTATTGAATTCTTGATCTTTGAGAACGTGAAAAGTCGATGGGACTTAGGTCGGGACTATACGATGGATGGTCTAACAATTCGATGTTTTAAAGCTCCATTGTTATTTGGGTAGTGTGAGCACTTACATTGTTCTGATGTAGGATAATTCGCCATTGTGTGTTGCTTTGTCGGAGTTTCGCGATATTTTCGGGTAAATAAAAGTTCACATATTACTGAAAGTAACCGTTCTTAGATCTTCTAAAGCAATTGTTGCAAAATGATCAGATATTGACACAAAGGTTGCAACGATTTTCTTTGACATTCTTTGAGAACTGAATACTTTTGTTAGTTTTTCCTAATCCTGAAGAACCCACACCACTGATTGGCGTTTATTTTCTGGTTCGTAGGAGTTAATCAAAGATGCATCGCTTCTAACAATACCATAAACGTTTGAGGGAGATCCAACGGGAAACCAACTTCGTAACATCCAGTTCTTTATGTAGAATCTTGTAGATCGAGATCTTTGAAATGGCCAAAGACGCCTCTATCTTCCGGTATGTTACACGGTGGTCATACTTAATTAGCTGAAGAACCGCATCAATGTTTTGCTGTGTGACTGCTGTTTTGATTGGACCTAGCCTGGATTCATTGCTGAGACTAGAGCGATCACGTTGAAATTCGTAATACAACCTGAAAATCGTTGACTGGTGTGGTGCTTTTTTCCCAAACACAGAAACCATTTCAGCGAGACATTGATATTGAGATAATTCTCGCCGAAAATTGTAAAAAATGGTTGCTCGAAAATGTTCTGGGCTGATATCCATTTTTTGACCGACTTACTAATATTAAAAATGTACGACTTGTTGTATCGCAATGAAACTCTGGATTTATGTCAAAAAAAGATTGAATAAGTGTCTGAAGGTCTTACTGGTGGCGCCTTCTAAACGGCCTAATGCAAAACTAAAAAACAACCCTCGTATATTTACTTTAGATCAAAAATCAATTAATTAAGACACAGGAACTCCGTTACATATAACGAGATCATCGTCCAAATCATTCTGCAACTGAGCATTATTTTGTCGATGTCCTCCATATCCCTTGATTCTTCCTTCACAAAATTTACTCTTAAACCAGCTTTTCTTTGTTTCTTTTGAACTTCCCATCCTTTATTACTAAAGAATCGATTGGCCTGCTTCCACATCTTGTGTACTTATTGTTATTAGGTGCAAAATGTGCAAAGGCTTTTTTTAGCTCTAATGGAGCCCAACTATCAACAATTTTGTCTTTTGTTTTCCGATATTGCAATATTCTCTCTAACTACCTACAACAAGGTGTAAATACTTAGCTCCATACCCAAGACAGATTAAATAATAAGTATGCCTCAGAACAGGATAGTCCCCAGGTATTACTTTGCAAGAAACTTTCGAGTAGAATTACTGGAGAGGCCACTGTCAAAGCTATTAAGTCTCATTAAGAGGGCAGGGCTATAGACAAGGTGCTCTAATCCTATTCTAGAGATGATGGGTGTTTACAATAGATCTGTAGAATGAATATCTATCTACCTATCTACCTCCATGCCATTGGGATATGGGATATAGATAATATGTACTTACCAGCCTCGTGGGACAGAAAGGTATACTCAACTGTTTCTTGGGAAAAAGGGGACAACACACCATTCCCTTTAGGAAGGAGGGCAGTTAGTCAAGATAACGTTGCGAGGGAGGTAGGATATCCTTGTTCTCTCATACACACCACTCTTGCATCGGTGGAACGGAAGATGTCTCTGGTAGTATATGCACCAAGGAATTCACCGAATTTAAACATTGAATGGGCTAGAGTTTCAATTTTTTTGTTTGGTTTTATCATGAATTATACCAGTTTAATTATATAAAAATGTTAAAGAATTAACTTCAAACATTTTTAACATTATTCTCTTACAGATTACCATGAAATCAACAGATGGCACTGTAGTAGATTTTAAAATTACATCAAATTTTTGATTTGGCGTGCTTGTTTGTTTATAATAAAAATTTAAAACAATCTTCAAGATGATAGGATAGAATAAAGGCTAATAAAACAAATATATGGGAAACATAATTTATTTAATTCGATTTATAATTACCCTTGCCTGATATCCAATATAGTACTTATATTATTAACTAAATTAGAAATACAAAAATATTTATTACTTATAAAATATTCTCAATAATCGTTAAAATCCTGTTCAAGTTAACAGGAACAAACACTTCAATTTGCATTATTTAATCAGTAATGCAACTTAAAACTTTATCAAACCTAAATTATTAATAGGATTGAAGCAGTAATTAAAATTAATACTCAATAATATGCATTTAAAAATAAAATAAAGCCTTAATGTTACCACACATCTAATAATGGCTTCAGTACTTTTGTCCAAAGGTAGTACATGATACCCACAATAAACAAGAATTTTGTTAATTTGTCCACTACATACATACTGAAACAATAAAAAGATTAATATTATATGGAACTAAATATTTTCCATACAATTGAATCTATAGATGCACAGTCTCTTAAAACACAAACATATTGACATCTGATATGCAAAATCTATATAAATAAAAATAAATTGCTGTTCGTTAGTCTCGCTAAAACTCTAAAACTACTCTAACGATTTATCCATAGATATCCCAACGCATGGGTTTGATGAAAAAAATTTTTTTGAGTATCAGTTTATCAGTATGAGGAACCCCCAATTGTAGCAATAGGACGTACAGACAGACAGACAGACATGACGAATCTATAAAGGTTCCTTTTTCGCCATTCGGCTATGGAACCCTAAAAACGACAGTATAATTTTCAAATACAGTGTGTATTTATTATTAAGTTCTATAAAGTTTCTCACTGTTTAAACTATCTTTGAATTTTCACAAATATGTATTTCGAAATCAACATTAGCTGAGTCGATCCAGCCGTTCTCGAGTTTTAGCATACTAACACAACAGCAATTCATTTTTTAATACATATATAAATATAGATAAAAAACTTACAGTTTCATATGTCTCCTTGCGGCTGGAAGAGTATCGTCAGGTTCGTTTAAAATGTACAATCTAGTACAATGTACACAATTTGTAAAATAATCAACATAATCAATTCCGTTACCATCAATTTTATATATTATTTTTTCTTTTGGATTCAATAACTCTCTCACTTTTAGCGATTTATCATTATTAAAGTCCCACTGGTTGTTGGCGTAATATTCAAACACTTCAAAACCTTTTGATATTCTTTTTTGAACACGAAGAAGACTGGAAAATATAAGTTTTATCATAAAGATAGCTCCTTTTTTAGATACAAAATTGAAAATTGACTACAGAGTTTTTGGAACAAATAACTTACACAGGTTTATATCCTAATACCATCAATAGAGCATCCACAAAAATCGCTGGAAGCAGATGGAATAAATAATAGGCCATATTATGTAAAAATTTTGATTTTTTCATTGAACCTCCTGGGTACCAAGCAACATTATTTAATGGCATTTTCTTTTCTACCACATGTCTTCCAATTTCTATAATTTCCGACCAAGACAGTTTGTATTCATTTGAGCTGGTTAAATTGAAAACTCTTTGGTCACTCCTAAAAAAGTAAATACGCAAAATGTAATATTATACTTATCCCTAAGTTGAATCTAAAATCTGTAATCAAATATTGGTAAATCAACTTCTGGTGATGCTAGAAATGAACATGAAAAAATTAAAAGAAATTAAAGGAGGTAAAGAAAGAACAAATGTATCTAGAAGGGAAGTTTGATGAAAAAATATACGAGGGTTGTCTTCTTAGTTTTGTATATAGCCGTAAAGACGAAAAATATATAGACTTAAAGTATTTAATTTCGTTTCAAAATATCTCCCACCAAGATCGATCCACTTTTGCATACGTTTAAACCAATTGGTAAAACAGTTATTTCAGTCTTCAGTTAACACCTACAAAATCGCTGTTTTAAAGGCATCTGGCGACTGGAATCGCTGCATACACATCGAATTCCTGATTTTGGGAAGTAGTCGCTGGGACTTAGGTTGGGACTATACGATGGATGGTCTAACAATTCGATGTTTTGAAGTTCCAAACACTCGATTGTCCTTTGTGCTGAGTGCATTGTCCTGGTGTAGGACGATTCTCTGATGTATGTTTCGCGATTACTTCTGCTAAACAAACGTTTATACCAATCGGAGGTAATCGTTCTTCGATCTTCTAAAGCAATTGTTGCCACATGACCAGATTTTGACACAAAAGTTGCGACCATTTACTTTGACACGCTTCGAGAACGGATCACGTTTAATGGTTTGTCCACATCGTGAAACACCCACACAGCGGATAGGCGTTTATTTTCCGGTTCGTGTGAGTAAATCCAAGATTCATCGCCACTTGAGCTTTATTTGTTCAACCAATTCAATGTTTTTCGACACCCATTGTCGCGAACCGCTTTTTGCTCATCTGTGAGCAAATGAGGATCTAACGGAAAACCAACTTCTTAACACCCAGTTCTTCATGTAGGATCTTTTGGATCGAGGTCTTTAAAATGCCCTTATGTTACACAGCGGTAATCCTTACTTAGCTGACGAACCAAAACATTAATTTGCTATGTGACTACTGTTTTGGGTGGACCTAGTCTGGATTCGTCTTTGAGACTCAGGCGACCAGGTTGAAAATCGCAATACCAGCGGAAAATAGTTGAGTAGTGTGGTGCTTCATTTCCAAACACAGAAACTATTTCAGCGAGACATTGATGTTGGGAAAATTGTAAAAAAGTATTGCTCGAAAATGTTCTGAGCTCAGATCCATTTTTCGACCAACTTGCTAATTTCAAAAATTCACTGTACCTAAACGAATTGTTGTATCGCAATGAAATGCTGGATTTATGTCAACAAAAGATTGAGGTTAGATTTGTGTCTAAAAGTTCTATTAGTGGTGCCATCTAAGCGGCTAGATGCAAAACTAAAAAGAAAACCATCGTATTACTTACTTCAAAACGAGATAAGAAAATGTACATAGCAGCATTGCATTTACACCAATGTCAACTGGTAGAAAATCTGCATATCTATCAGAATTACAGTACATTGTTCTTATTACACCTTTTCCAGCACCAATTAATAATCCTGCGGGTCCATTAATATTGTCAGTCCAACCAGGTATAGGTTCCTTCCATACAGGAATTACTATATAAACAATAAAAATTGCAATCATACTAGAAATTTAATTAAGGAATAATAATTATATACCTATAGATGGTCTTAAAATTACTACTGGTAAATTATCCATTTCATCTGCTACCAAAGATTCAGCTAAAGCTTTAGTAAAAGCGTATGTATTAGGAATATCACCTAAGATTCTAAAAACAAATGGAATTAACAATATTTTTAAATATTTTACAATTAAAACTGAGGATAAAATCTTACTTAGGTGTAATTACATCAATAACTTCATCTTTCATCCATTCCACTGTTTTTATTACTTTATGAGGATCAGCAGGTGGGGGATATATTTTTTCATAAAGCACTCTTTCATGCAGATGGCAGTATGCTGTAGATATGTATGAAAAAATCTAGAAAAAAATTTAAACAGTAATAAACTTAATAGATACAAAAATTCTTAAAGAAAAGCATAAAATATGCTCATGTACCGGAAAAATATAAAGAATAGGCGTGAAGGTAGTTTTTTTCAACACATTTGTTATACCAGAATGCAATCGTATGTTGTAATAATTAATTCTTCTGTATATATTGGTTAACTATTAAACGATTTTAAAAAACTTGGAGTTATAAAAGAAATATTTAAGGTGGTTTAAATGTGCTACTTGCGGGGGCACATCTGAAAAATGCAAGGGGTAGATTTCAACATAAATAATAATTATGTTCGAGAAATTGTTTTTTATTTAATTAAGTAGGCTATACAGAAGGCTACATCTTAAAAAAACTATCGAAAATTATAGGGAGTAAAGTTCTTTCGGTACTGTTATCATTGAAGGAAGGTTTTAGTTTGCGAACAATATCCCCAATTTCCTGAGTGCCAACGTGTTCGACAAGAGGAAAATGCAATTTTGCACCCTTTTTCTTAAAAAAATGTCCTTCTAACTATAATCTTTTTCTTTATTATACCAACGTAATGTCTTCTTTGTGCAAAACTTTACCACCTTTACTACTAAATTTTTACATTTAGCTTTATCATTATCATCAACATCTAATTCACTGTTTAACTTCTTTTGATAATGGACCATCAGAATCATCGTGAATAATGTTTCACTTTTAATAGATGTTTCCGCTGTGTTTTTTTTTTTTGGGGTGTGATACTTTTTTATAAGTCAAGAACGTCCAATTTTTTGTGAGTTTATCTCTAATCTCTTCTCCCTACCCTTCCTTCTTAGACGTTTCAGCCAGAATTTGAGCAACCCTTTTTCTTTTCACGGCGGTTCTTAATTCTAGGTGGTGCTTTAGGTAAAATACTGACAGAAAATCAGAAAAATCAGAAACTAGATTAGAAGTTGTCGACGCAGTTTATTTGAGTTAATACTCTGAGTTCGGAGAAGATTAATGGTATCTGTTGAAATGTATCTCCCCTACCCAATAAGGATCCAAATACAAGGAGTATGTATAAGGATTACAGGTCCTAACGTTAGGCTCTCAATAGCACTGGGAAACACTCCTACAATCTTCCAAGTGGAGCTTTTAGGAATAGATTTCTGTATTAAAGAGTTCATTAAAAAATGCTTTAATTTAGCAAGAATATTTATTTCCTCCGATAGCCAAGCTGGTTTAAAGGTTCTACAATCTACCACGTCCGAATCCTAAACAGCTGGATTTGCATATAATCTCTTAAGTAACTGGCTAAAGACAACATAGTATATGCTTTGGGTACCGGAAACGATATTGCTAATAGACTCGCAAAAGAAAAAGCTAGTGTGTATCGGACCTAAATCTCAAAATGCCGTATTATAGATCAAGTTTGTTATTGGAAAAACGAACTCAGTGCAATGAACTGAAAAAACACTCCAGGTCAAAGACATGCAAAAACGTTAGTGCGATCTTCACTTTGTAACGATCTATTGGATCGTCTTAGAATTAGAATCCACCAGACTATATTCAGTGATTTATTTTAACGTTATCGCCGTAATTAAAATTGCTACCGCTAGTGGTGGGATTGTTAAATTCCTTCCTTGCGCGGCGATTAGAATTTTTAGGTCTTTAATTCACTGACCGTCAAGCGATACATATCTACTGTACAATACAAGGTCAATTTACATTTGTGAGGAGAGTCACGTAGGAGTTTATATATATTTTTTTTGAAGGTGAGATTGAGACGTCCACCATTTTGTGAAGAATAGCCGAAATTCAGTTTGGAACCCGGTTTTCGACTAATAGAAATACTGAAGAGATATCCGTGTAGGAAGGACTGGTAAAACTCTTAAATGACGCCCTTATATTGGGAATTTTTACAGTTACAATTTGCGCTACTCTAAATTACTCTTAAAGCTTCAGAAACCTGAACCATGAGTAATTGCAAAAATTCTTACAGGATACTGTCCACTGAGGTACCATCTCTGTAACATGGAAGAAGTTAACAGTGGAATATGCAGATTCTGGGAATATGCAGATGAAACGGATGACCAAATTATCTGTTAACTGCAGAGTGCAGAGTAATTGGTAGCCAACGACATAAATCTCAGGGACAGGACTTCTTAGACCAGGTTCCAAACGTATTTCCTAAGCGTACAATAGACTTTCTTAAATGTCTAGACCTTATGGACTCATAAATAGATGTAAAGTACATACAAAAGATTTTTTAGGTCGCAGTGTAGTAAATTCACCTGAGCCAATTGACCCCACTCATAGTCTACAATCTACAATCTAGATGGAACATGGAAAGATATTAGACGTTTAGAATTAAAGAGAACTTATAGATATCACTTAAAAAATAATGCTTATTAGGAAATGCAGGAAAATAAGTATACACGGTGATAAAAATATATACTTACCAATAACTTTTTGCATTCTTTTGCTAAATCTAACATAAATTTAGTGCCTCTAACATTTAATATCACAGCTTTTTTTAGTGGTTCATCAAATCTGATGGTGGCAGCACAATGGAATATAATTTCTACTTCATTACACAATATTTCTCTGTTTTCTTTTGATATTCCTAAACCTGGTAGAGTAACATCACCTGGTATTGCTACCACTTTTTTAATAATATCTGATCCCCTTGTTTTCTTTAGTATTTCAAACAGCTAAAAAAAATTTCGTTATCATTAACAATGTTAAGATAACAAAATGCTTAGAATAAATTAAAGAAAAAGCGTTCAGACTATTTGGAATTTTAATTAATTTTTAATAAATATCAACCTTTGGTGGTGGACTTTGGATGTGCACCAAATTGATGTTTTGATATAATTGTACTTAATTATAATCAAATTATTTTGTTCGTATCTATACATCTAAAAAAATATGTATTGGTTTACTGAATGATTCGTCATCAGAGTCTAAACTACTGAAGTTAGGCATAAAATTTGAACAATCGTTTCTTTTTCTGTAGGCATTTTTGATGTTTCACCTTGGCGATATAAAGATAAAGGGTGAAAACTAATATTATTTTTCTTAATACTTATATCAAAACATTTTGTGCGTGTGTATGTGATTGAACCCTTTCTTAACGACTGGATCAATTTTGTTGAATTTTTTTGTGTGTGTTCTAGTGAGTTCGAAAATAGCTTAGATTCACAATTTGGTCCACAGTAAAATGTTTTTTAAATGCAACCAGAAGCACTTTTCGATTTACTTAGTATATTTTTGGGTTTTACGTTGGCAAGATTGCATTATTAGGTACCCAACTGCCCAAGAGAAGAATTCGCGTTCAGACACGCTTCGACCTTTGTCGAGGGCTGGTGTGCGACCCTTGAACGGGATCGTACTAGCAATGGTGGCTATGGGATTTTAATCTGATATAATCTCCGCCATCTCCGGCTGTTTTTAATTTTTTGTTGCTTAACAAGTTCAGAAATTTATCGTTTTGAGTTAGTTGTACTGATTTTTCAAGTACAAAATTTTTCGTGCCGTTAAGAAGCGACGCCATTTTGTTAATTTTGGAATTTATATCTTTGAGATGCCAATGAAGATTTGTTTTGTCCTGGAAACTTTTAAAGCATTGTTCAAAAAGAATTCCCATGGTTTGGTGAAATATTTATATATATTTCTGGTCGTGTTTCGATGTGTTTACGGTAATAAAATTTTAAGCTAGAGGCGTGTCTCCATAGTCCATACTTAGCTGTTTCAAATTGCTTTGGATTTGCAAGGAAAACTTTTCATTAAACCTAAAGATTTTGGTTTTGTGTAAAATTTTCCCCTGAGTACCAGTCACAATCTGATAACCCCCTGGTGAGCCTTCATCATCCGAAAAAAGTTGGTTACAGTGTTATTCTTGTAGGATAATGCTAAGTCTCATATCGCAAGAGTGACTCGAAAAAAATATCATCCTCTACTGCACTTTTGTTGGATTTCAAGCTAAGTACTATTTTCTCGATAACCTCAATGCTTGGTGCTTCAACGGTTTCTATTCTTTGTATCTCTACTTCATTTTGTAAATTTTTTCTTCTTCTGCTACTTGACCCTCGTTAAGAAGTTCTGTAAAATATTCCTTCCATCTTGAAGTTACATCTTTGTCATTAGCTATTAGTTATCCTTCCTTATCTCGAATAAATATTGTCCTGCCTCGATAGCCCCTTCTTTTTTCATTTATCTTTTGGTATAAATTTCTTATTTATTTATTTCTGAAATGTTCTTTGAACTTGGCTGGGTAACGTTTTCGTTATCTCAACATTTCACCAAGTAATTACCACCTTTTTTTTGTCTTTTGCCAACTCGAGATGTAATTAATTCAGTGCGCCAATTTTATTTTTGACTATAAATCCAGGGAGTTCTGCAATACTGGCATACAAAAATTGGTTCCTCTTTGCCAAGAGGTCATCGAGTGTGTTAGTAATTACTTCGACGAATAAATAATGCCTGATAATTTGAACTGTTAAAATGGGACTTAATCGTCGTTAAAGCAGTTTGCGAACGCTAGTAATATTATAAAACAAACAATTGGACATAGTAAAGTTTATACAAAGAAAGAACATTTTGTTAGCGAGCATAAAGATTTTATGCAATCTAGTTATTGCAGAAATATTTTCTTAATAAATAATTGGAATAAAGTATGCATTTCTAAATTTATAACAGATAATTGAAGCATTAACTTGAAGCCTGTGGCGCAAATTACATTTATATATACATACTTCGAATTTAAATAAAATATCCAGATTTTCATTTCCTTCTTCAAAAAATTAAAAGTTAATTACTACCATTAGTCAAATGATTGACAGATTAACATCTATCTAAATTTCGCTTTAAAATTGCTTCAGTAAGTACCTAATAAATGATATAAAAAAGTGTTGCAAACATGCGAAATAACTTCTATCTGAAATTATAAAGTAAAGCGTAATTGAAATATGATGTAAAAATTCTAGTAGTATCTGTTTGTCTTTTTATATTTATCGTTCGACTAGACGATAATAAAATGGTTGTAAATCTTGACTTTCACCTGCGGTTACTTAAACTTGTGCACCTATTCAAGTTTCATATGTTTTAGATTAAGTTAATAAATTATCTATATAGGTATATAATAAATTTGGAGTCTGTTTTTAATATTTGCATTTGTACACATACACGGGTAGGTACATATACACTAAGTTTTTTACAATTTTTGTCTGTCTGTTCGTTTGTTCTGGCCAATCTATGGAAATGATGGATCGATTTTCACGGGACTTCCTCTGACAAATAGCTTTTGTAATAAGCTAAGGCTACTTTTATTTTAGAATTATACACAAAGGCCGCCTGTTGCGAGGATCCGGAAGCGCGAGCAGGCTATTGCTAACGGTCTTGTCTAAACGACTTCGTTTAAAAATTGATTTCTAGAACTTATATCAAACTTTTTAAACGGACATAAGTCCCAGACACAGCTATTTATTTTATGTTCTTTGACAGTTTATATATAAAAGTAACAGACAGATTTGATATTGACAGTTTTTTGCTGCAAAGTGAATGTTATTTTAAAAAAAAAAATAAAATAAGTTCATAATGTGTACATTAGTGTAGTACCTACATAGATATAGTTTTACAATTTTAAGTGGACATTTAGAAAACGTCCTTTTGGGATTTTTGAAATTTCGAAAGTAAACAAAAAACAAATTTAAATGATAAGAAGTTATTAAAAAAATGTCGCATACAGCAGGATTTAAACCTACAACGTTTACCTTTATGCGGCAACACTCTAACCACTAGGTCGCAAATGCCTAGTTTGTATACTTTCCAAATTTCAAAAATCCCATGAGGGACATTTCAAAATAATTAGTTTATTAAAAATCCATGGTTCCAGTCTCCTAACAAAATAACAATATAAGACAGAGTACAAAATAAAGCGGCTTAGAGTTTGATGCACGAAGTAGTTTGATGTTTCAATTGAAGATTTAACAAGTAAGCTCTCTCATTAATGTCATGCATATATGTACTTAAGGAGGAAGTGAGTAAGGATAAAGTTGGACATGAGTTGAATAAAGACGACCTGGATCTGGAAAATTCGAAATGGGCGACAAGTGCTCTGCTGGCACACCTCATTATTTCTTAGAAACCAGCAGCAAAACTCCTAACGTTCCTGATGATCAAGCGGATTCATAGCATGCACCCTGCACTCTTTGGATATGTTACGGGTAAAGCTGCTGCTCTTGGAGTATTCTCCAAACCTGAGAAGCTCCAGTTCCTACCTCCGCTGATATTCTGCGCCAACTAGTGTCAGGATTCTCCTCTACTCGTGCCAAAATTGCTTCTTTTCTTGCAAGGGTGGACACCGACCTTTGTATCTCGGAATTATGGGACTATTTCCCAAATGTACCTGTATCACGCAACTTTTGGTGCAGTCGCTCGAAAAAGAGATAATCTGAATATGATACTATATGATATGGTACGAGTATAGCAGCTGCTGGTGGAGTATTCTTCAATCCAGAGGAGCCCAATTCCTATCTCCGTTGATATTCTCCGTAAACTAGTTTCTGGATTCTCCTCTACTTGTGCCAAAATTACTTCTTCTGTCTCGACCTTAGTCGATTAAAATTATGGAACTGTTTCCCAAATGTTACTGTATCATGCAACCTTTGGTGTAGTCTTCCAAAAACAAGAACTGAAGGCATGTGGCGATTAGGCGATTAGGGAAAGCGTCTATATACATAGGTAGCTCTTTCCTCGCATTACCATTTGCCTGACCGTTTATGAAATGCATATCAGTTAAGTTGCTTACAAGGTGGTAATTTTGGACACGGTACTTTAGACGGACTACAACTTATTTGTGTAGAAAATTTATCGATAGAAGAGAGTAAATAATTTTTGTTAATCAAGTCTTCTAATTTTAATGTGTTTGTTATAGTTTTGTTTAGAAAAATGGTACTTGGTTCAGTTCCTTTCAGTCTGGTCAGGATCAAGTTCTTCGTCATCTTCATCTCATGTTCGATAAGAACAGAGCCTTGTTGACATTATTACAATTTTTTTTAGTTGCAAGTGGAGTGAGCGTGCGGGTTATGCTTTTTCACACATTTTGTAAAATTGTTCATCAACAATTAATTAATTGCTACAAGTAATATCTAGATAAAACATAGGTCGAGTTTGATAAGAAGAGCAAGTTTTTGAGAATGAAAAAGAGATAATCTGAATATGATACAAAAACTCCGAAACCGTACTTGAGTTTGAGCAAGACTAACGAACAGCTACTCATTTTTATAAATAAATTTATACCTTTTTAAAATTTCCTGATACTAGTGAAATAACATTTCCAAAACATTCTTGACATTTTAGAAAGCTGTACAGTACATATCCTTCATAATATTTTATTAAAATTTTATTACACTCAAGTGTATTACCAAATAATTGTTAACAAAAACTACCATGTCCATATTGCTACATCACATTTATATATTACAAAAGTAGGTACCAACGAAAAAAGTTTTTAATTGCACAGTTTCAACTAAGGACAAAAATCACATTTGCGGATTACCGCGAATTGTTTCAATTGCGAAAAGTAATCTTCATAATCCGGATTGTCATTATATATTATTACGAACAATTATATGATATATTGTTGCGATGAACCATTAGAAAAATAATGTATATAATGGTAATTACAATATTTTAATACCATATATTTCTCAACACCCCAAAGGATATACTTAATAGATTTGTTTACAATAGAACTAGCATTGTGACATACTTATAAAGAAATGTTAAAGTGTTAAAGAAAAATTATCTTGCACAATAATTTGATTTAACAAAGCAATGTTAATAAGATTGGTAAATGAAGACTATTATCTATGTATTTATAGGACCCTTGTAACAAATTGTTTATTGCTATATTAAATTAAAAAGAAATGACTAATTAACAATAAACACAGTAACACGCTTAACAAGAATGTAGATAGATTCCATGAACCTTTCGTTTTGTATTGTAAAACGAATCAACGAACAAAACGATTCTTCATTAATAAAGGATGGGAAGTTCAAAACAAACAAAGAAAAACTGGTTCAAGAGTAAATTTGGTGTAGGAAGAATCAAGGGACCTGGAGGATAGTGACTACATGTTTCAAAATAGAAAATAGTTGCAGAATGATTTGGACGACGATATCGTTTTTAGATTTATGCACAAAAATTAATCTCTAAAAATACTTACTGGATCATCCATTATAGTCTTGATCCTGTCTTCGGGTCTTTTATCTTTTTTAGTTCTTATTAACAAATACAATCTCTTCAAATCATTGCACGATCTTAACATTTTTTCCACCAAAACTTTACCCATAAATCCAGTTCCACCAGTTACAAAAACAGTTTTACCTTTGTACAACTCTGCAACCCGATCAGGGTAATTTTCTATGTCTATATCTGTCTCCGACATCTTGAAAAACTGGAAAAAAACAAACAGATTTCTATTATATATATTTGTTTTTTAATAAAAATTATTTGTAAAAAAGTATAACAAAATATAAATAATTAGGTTCCGTTTTGTTGAATTTATAACTTCATAAACCGACATTATTACAGATGTTTTAGTTTAGAAAGTAAAACGATTTCAAACAGGAGAAAGGAATTATGGCTTAATTTTATCCATACAAATATTTTCTGAGGCTCGGTTTGTAAGCTACTCTGTGTGGTCAATCACGACATACGGAATAGAAGTTCCGGAGGACACGAATGAGACTAAAAGTATGTTGAGAGTTGCTGAAATGAACATACTAAGAACAATAGTAGGAAAAACAAGACGAAATAGAGCCAGGAACACAGAAGTAAGAGAGCAATGCGGAATACAGGATGTGGTAAGATGGAGAACACAACGAAGAAGACAGTGGCACAACCACGTAAGAAGAATGAATGAAAACAGGTTACCGAAAATAGCGTTAGTTGGAAGACCAGCAGGAAAACGAACGCTGGGGACAAAAGATTTCCCTTGGCGGCCCTTTTTGTCGGCATTTATCCTTTGTCGGCATCCCATGTCGACATGATGTGTAAATGCAAAAAAAGCAAATATTAACTTTGAACGAAACTATACTTGATAGGGGTGGCCGCTTAATTGTGCCGCTGGGTGTATGGAGAAAGAACAATAAAACTAGACCCAGAAGCTGGAGCTGTTAAAACCTAAACTAGTGTTAAAGGTACGAGGAAAATAGACCAGCCACAGGCAGAGGAAAAAAATTGTATTTTGTTTTGTGTATCTAGGCAATAAGATATTGAATTTCTGTATACCTACTAACAGCCTGTTCATTTAAGTTGCTGTTTGGAATATGTACCTGGAGGATCTTCATATCAATATGTATGAACTTTATCAAAAATGAAAATATCGATATCTCGCGTATATGTACAGCTAATCTGATTTTCGTTTTTATAAATTTCTGATTTATCAGCCTAGTAGTTTGCTCAGGAGGGGTATGTACGAATTCACTTGTACTACACTTGTGCAAAAAGAGCGTCCACATAGAAATCATTAAGTTTATTATTTTCGGAAAACGAATTTTATGGATTAAGGCTAATTCTTTTTAGAAACAACTTGCTAGCCACGGAGCTATAAGTGTTAATAATTCTATTCAATATTTGTTTTTAAATTCTATGAAACGATATTTGTGTAATATATTACTTCACGCTCCATAAAATAAAAACTAATAATCTTTCTTAATAAAAATCATCGTTTTGCTACAAAGATTTTGCTTGTTAAATTTGCTGACTTTTGTAGCACTTAAAATTATTAATTATCATTTTCATGTCATCAAGAAATAATAGGAAAAACAATTGTCTATTTGTTCTAAGTGATTAAATTACCTACTTATATCATAGCGTCTCTAACAACAAATTACATAAAATTAGAACAATTTGTTTGTATTTAATTATTTTTTTTCAACTGAAGGTCGATTGTTTAATCACAAAAAGAAAGGAATTGTATTTATTTATTTATTTATTTATTGCTTTTTTATATATTCTATGTTACTTTCTAAATTACACAGGATGATTTCTTAATCAATCAGCGAACTATGTTTAAATTGGTTAATAAACAAAAATAAAGAAAATGTTAATAAATTAAATAAATATATAAAAGTTATTTATGATAAAATAAAAAAAATTAACTTTATGGGTGCCCAAGTGTAATTCTGAAATAATAGCGGCCTATATAGTGGGGGTGGGACTAGCCCATGAAGGGTTCCGTAGCACCAAGTAACAATAGTTCTTGCAGTTGAAACTTTGATCAATTTTCGGTAGAAGTTTACATGGGAATGTACATCATATATTTTTTTTATTTTTATAATTCTCTTATTCCATAAGTTACAGAGGGGGACAAATTTTACCCATTTGGAAGTATCTCTCCCCGAGTCGAAATTTAGAGCCTATATAGAACCCTCTAGCCCGAAGTAGATCCGACTGAGAGCCCTGTAGTCCTATAGCTCCGACTTTAAACCTTTATCGAGATGTCCTATTTTGAACCCTTAAGTCCGTCAACATTAGTCCCTTCATAAATTTTTATTAACTACAATTAAATTATTTTTTACTTTCCACTAAGAAAATCGAAGATTTTAAAGAATCGGGAAGTTATTGGTTTTACAACGGAGTTATTTTATGAACAAGAAAATAATATAAGAAACCTAAATATCATTTCTGAAAACCTATCCATAGATACCCCACACGTATGGGATTGACTTAAAAAAACATGTTTGAATATGAGCTTTAAGTATGGGAATCCCCCAATTTTTTTCTATTTTTGTGTAAAATCTTAAGACGGTTCACAAAATACATCTACTTACCAAGTTTCAACAGTATAGTTCTTAAAGTTTTGGAAAAAAGTGGCTGTGACATACGGACGGACAGACAGACATATATGACGAATTTATAAGGGTTCCGTTTTTTGCCATTTGTCTACGGAACCCTAAAAAGAATTCGATTTAAAAATTGGATACTTTTTGAATAGAAAAGATTTTTAAAAAATCATGTATCTGTGCTTTGTAGTACCTATTTGTGTAATAAAAATTATGAACAAAATATTACTTAGTAACTACCCAAAATGCAACACGAGATCTGTATTAATATATTCAGTCTAGACTAAGACAAACAAGAAAAAATAATGATCTCATTACATATTTTTCTTTAAACAACCAATAATTTAAAAAATTAATACTTCCAGTTTCCACTTTTACACGGTTCATATCTGTCGAATTGAGGTTAAATTCTCGATATCTAGGTTATATTTATTATATAATTCTTCAATGTCTTAACTTTTACATAACTTCCATACACAGTTGCAAGTGAACGAAAGTCTAAAATCATCAATTAACCGAATTGATTTAAGAAGAAGCAGTCTGTTTAAGAAAATAGGTAGGTTATTGAAGGTTGTCTTCATTATTATTATCATTATATACCTATGACAAACAAGTTGCCGAAATTACAAAGTTAGGAAAGAACAGAAACAGAAAGTAGGTAAGGTCACCGGTATGTACCACGAGGTACTTTATGTTTTTTTGCCGGTTATTTTTTTATCGCAAACGTGACCGGAAAATTTTATTATATAATTTTATTTACATAGTATTTTAATATTTACGCAGTATGTAATTTTCTTAAATCAAACTCTGTTGAAAGAGCTTTGTTGCTATATTTTAGCATATATAATTTTTAATCCATATATATATCGATTAATTAAATTAATTGGTATTTTGTGCGTAAAAAATCCCAAAAACATAAAGTATATTTTTGAGTAAAAAAAGAATACTGATAGTGATAGAAAGTCTAACAAGATATTGTTTAGATACCTATTGTTTATACACAAGGTCGTATATTGTTGACCTAAAGAGAAGCACTTAATGGAAAATATACCTACTAAGATTTTAAATAAGTAGTCAGAACTCTTAAATTTTGATTTTAAACAAATAAATCTTCTAAAAAAGTTGATGTTTCAGAATAATTTTAAACCTATTTAATATTTCGGGTAAATCAATCATTTGACTCTACTTTCTAACATACTTCAAAAAAAAGAGGGGTTTCGCAATTCGACTCTATTTTTTTTTATTTATAATCCTATTTGCAAAAATCTTTTTGCGGAGTAGTGTGGCCGTATGGTCCCATAAAAATTCGGTTAAGGTCTATGGTCATGTGGAACACCTCAAAAATCAACGGGATAAGCTCTACAGTTACGTTAGTATATTAATAATAGTACATAAATCATAATAATCAGTACACTACTGTCCCACTATATGGGCAAAGGCCTGTTCTAACAAGAAGAAGGAATGAGCATTTAATCACTGCGTGTTTGGTGATTTCATACAATTAAGTCCACGTTTCATTACGATGTTTTCCTTCAGCGTTCGTGCGTAGTGTCTCTATGTCTTAGAGAACTGACTTATGTCTCCGAAAAGACACAATGGTACATGTCGGGATTGTTGGGGATTGAACCCACAACCTCTTGTACGGTATTCAGAGGTTTTAAAGATAGTATATCATGCATTTGCGCTCATATCTGACAAAGCCAAGTAGCAACAAAAAGGGGTAAAATAAAAACTTTAAAAAAGAATTTAATTGCATCTGGCTGGACTCGAACCCACAAGCTCTAATTATGTTTAAATAAAAATAATGGTTCCGGTCTCCTAGCTGAGTAACAATATAAGAGAGGGTACGAAAAAAGTGACTGTGATGTTTCAATTGTCGATTTGGCAAATATTCTCTCGCATTAACGCCATGCATAAATTTGCTTAAGGAGGAAGTGTGGCATGAGTTGAATCTAAAAAGACCAAAAAGCTAAATAGCTAGCTTAGTGGTTAGAGCGTTTCCTCATAGAGGTAAAGGTTGCGGGTTCGAGTCCTGTCGAAAGCGACAATTTGTTTCAATTTCTCCTTAATGTCATTTATTATATTATTGTTTGAATACTTTCTAAATTTCAACGTTCCATAGGAATTTTTGGCTTAAAAAGGTTTTTCTCAAGTCAACTTATCCGTAAGATATTTAAAATTTTCTATAATTTTACACTAGGTATAATTACCATTTAGCTTTTACTATTACACTTCTTCAAATAAGATTTATCCAAGTTATGGAAACTAATGATACAAGAGTATATTTTTTGCGGGCAGCTGGACACGGCAGAGCACATCTTCGTATGCCAGAAATGATACAAAAAAATTTAGGAAGCGGAAACCAAGTTTGGTGTTATGGACGCGAGGACAATCTACAACAAAATAAAGTAGCTACTAGACCAGCATGACAAGCAGTTATGACCTTTGCGACGATGGTTATGACTGTGAAAGAACAGGAAGAAGTGTAATAAGAAGAAAGACCTCTAGAATGCACGAAGCCAAATCGCTCCGCTCGGAGGATCTGAAATATCCTGTTCTCTTCTCAACCCTTAATAAAAAAAAATGCTGGAAGAAGCAAGGGGAAAAAACTGGAAAGCAATTCACTCTGCCTGATTCCCTTTAAGTAGTTTTGCATGTTTTAGTATCCCAATTAAGACTAAAAAATCTACAACCAAATATTTATAGCATGACTATTCCTTAGACATCTTATAAAAACAAGGAAAAATTGAGTGGAGACAAACAATTGGTGTTTTAATAAGTATACGGAGCTGGCCCACTCGCTCCGGATTCCTAAACTAACTGTATAGGGAAGAACCTACTTCCTGAATTACAGAAATTATTTCTCCTCTTGCCGCCACCTGTACCGATGTAATGTCGAAAGAAGGCCTCAGTTAGAAAGTATACAAAGAGCTCAGAAAAAAGCTCGAGGCTACCATCTTAATGATAATGTAGCTAATACATTTATGCCTTTAGCTTTGAAATGTAGAAAGATATTCAGAGTGTACGGACCTGGCACACTCATTCCGAAGTCCTATACTAACTGGATAGGGAAGAACCTCGTTCGAGGATTACAGAAATTATTTCTCCTCTTGCTGCCCCCTGTACCAATGTAATGTAGAAAGAAAGCCTCAGTTAGAAAGGATACAAAGAGCTCAAGAAAAAGCTCGAGGCTACCATCTTAAGAATCATTTAGCTAATAGATTAATGCCTCTAGCTTTGAAATGTAGAAAGATATTAACATAAGGTTAGTAAATAAATGAAGATTTAAACAAAAATAAAAAGTGAAGAACTGTAAATATATTATTAATAAAATCTAAGGTTTGATTTTAGCAAATAGATGTAGAGAAAAATTCTTAATTTTTATGTAGAAACTAAAAAAGGAAATATAATTTAAAATTTATAAAAATGTTTCCCTTACTTGAATTAGAAAAAAAGTTTTTAATTAATTCAAAGCTTTCCAATTGTTTTTTATAAAAAATTAGGAAATAATTAACCCAGTAACAAGATTTTTTTCAATATCCATAAACGAGTGATATTACAAGTTTTTAAACCAAATTTTTTATGAATTGCAAAAAAGTCACAAAAACAGTCTATTATAAAAAATCACTTTAATATAGGTACCACCAAAAGAGTTTTTTATATATAAACTATGTTCAAAAAAGCACTTACTTAGATATGAATATTTGTCACAATACAAGCACACTCGGTTCTCACTATTCGACTGCAACTAAAAAAATAAACGATTCGTAATAGCAGCTAAGAGAAAATTCAGAAAAGTGTAAGTACTAATTTTAATGCAACCACACTGGCGAATTTCGATAAGTCAAGTGGTTTGAACCTTATGACTTACTTTCATTTTTACTTTACCGAAATGTTGAAGGAGGGGCTATTTACTTTATTTGAAAATGCATTTATGACGCATTTTACCACTGCAAAGTTGGGACGAATGATATTATTTAATTACAGTTGAATTGACGTTGTACTTAAATTAAATTGATAGAAAAATCCATTACGTTTCACTGAAAATGATGAATCAAATTTAGATACCTACGTGTTTCATTTTCTACTACTAGTAAGGGTGGAAGCTCTCACTTATTTTAAGCTCATTTTAATTTTTTAATTATTTGATTGCTTTCCAACATAAAAAATTATTTATATTCCTAGAATATCTCAATATATATTTCTAAATAAAAAAAATTTGAAATATTAATAATTATTGCTATAATAATAACCGTAATACAAATTAAAAAAAAATAATAGCACTCGGAGAGTGCAGACAAAAGTTAAAACTTGTACAAAAATTCAAAGAACTAAAAAAGGAGATCCAAATCATGACAAAGTTTAAAAAAAATAAAAATAAAAAAAAGCGTTTGGAACTCGGGAAATTCCGACGAAAGCAAGTAAGACGGAAATAGTAATTTACGTACCTACTGTGCTGGAAATTAATTACAGTATGAGTTAGAAAGAGGCGACGAAGGAGCCGAGGCTGGAATTTTTAAAAATAATAAAATTGACAGTATATCATCCCTTGCGTATTAAAAAAAATAAGAAATCGAGATAAAATGTGCTTAAGCAATTAGTACGAGGGTTGTCTTTTTAGTTTTGCATATAGTCATAGCATTTGAGACGGTAGATAGGAGAAGATTACTAAGAAAATTAAGTATGAAAAATATTGACGGGATAGCATTACAATGGTTAGCAGATTATCTAGATAAGAGGACACAAAAAGTAAATAATAAAGTATCAACACAAAATGAAAACAATATAGGTGTTCCACAAGGAAGTGTCTTGGGACCGTTACTATTTTTAGTTTATATTAATGATACAGCAAGTGCTGTCGATTGTAAAATAAAATTATTTACAGATGATGCTCTTATATACTATGATAGCGTAATTGTTGAAGATTGTTTTACAAATATTAATAGGAATATGGAAAATATATATAAGTACTATCTTTTACTCGCGGCTTTGCCCGCGTGAAATTGGGATATTTACAAATGATTTAATGATTATCTATTTTACATATAAAATTTTAATTTTAGTCATACTGTAGATATATCCTTAGTAAAATAAGTCTGGCCTAACTACTTTTAATTTTTTTTTATTTAAAATTTCATGTTTGTCAGTCAATCACGCTGCAACCAGTAAACAGATTTTGATAATAATAAATCATACACCGATTATGACTATCTTATAATATTGATCTATGATAGTTCTACATGGGACCTAATCATCTCTAGGATATAGTTGTTTGTGAATCATTTGTTTTAATAACCTCATAGCGCCATCTAGTTTCGAATATCAAAACTTATGCATACATACGTGCTAGAATACATCTGTGAAAACCGCTTTCTAATCAAATCAGTAGTTTTCATGTAATGCGCGCACAAATATATAGACAGACAGACAGACAATAAAAAATCTAACCATATTTTTGGGATCTATATCCATGTACCCGCGACGTCGTGCGCGTGGCGTATTGATTGTTGTATAAAAAGTAGCCTATGTCACTCTTTATGCTTTTAACTATCCCGATACAAAAATCATGCCAAAATTTTTATACACCAGATGTTAAGTTGAAAGAAGACAAATACATCTGTGAAAACCACATTCGATTCGAATCAGTAGTTTTCATGTGATGCGAGCACAAACATACAGACAGACAGACAAACAGACAAAATAAATCTAAATACATTTTTGGGATCTAAATCGATGTACCCGCGACGTCGTTCGCGTGGCGTGTTAATTTTTTTATTAAAAGTATCCGACCCCCGTTTAATTCTTATGAAGGAGGTTGATTTCTAAAAATACAATATAAGTACACTTCCACAACCTCTAAAGAGTACCTACACATTTTAATTTTCTAGTCCCTTACTTTAAAAACATAGGACTTTCATACAAATTTCTAACCCCTATTTTACCCCCTTAGGGGTAGAGTTTCGTAAAATCCTTTCTTAGCGGACGTCTACACCCTATAAAGAACCTACCTACCAAATTTCAAGTTTCTAGGTTTTATAGTTTCTGAGATATGGTGATGAGTGAACTTTCGCTTTTATATACATAGATTGCTGTGCTAATCTGTTAAAAATTAATGTTAATAAAACTAAATGGATGATTATTGGAGAAATGAAAAAGGTGAGAAACAGAAATAATAAAATCTGGATAAATGAAGAAGAAATTGAAGAGGTGACAAAGTATAAATATTTAGGGGTTGTAATGGACAATCGACCAAATTTTAAGGATCATTACAATTATTTAATTAAGGCAATAGCTTACAAAATAAGTTATCTGAAAAGATGCAGTAAATATATTAGTGGATGGGCAAGAAGAACTATTTTCAATACATCTATTCTCCCTCATCTTAATTACTGCTCTACAATATTGTATCTTTTTAAACAAAATAAACTTAATAGACATGAGAAAATGCAGAATAGAGCTATTAGATTTTTATTGGAATGTTTACGATTACACAGATAAAAGAGATTTTAAACATATAAAAATATGATTAAAATTTTCTATTTTATTAGAAAATATACTAACAAACAATTTTTAATTGTCTACAAAAATATACTTACAAGCTTATGCTGGCTTTCTTATCAGAAACAGATTGTGTCAAAATAACCTGTATTATGTATCAATAGTAAGTATAAGTCAATTATTATTGATATAATCCTGCCTACATTTTGATTAAAAATCAGTAAAATTAATACATTTGTCGCCTATAATAATATTACTGCAAAAAAATAAAACTGTTTACATTTTAATTATATTTTTATATCTTATAAAAAAATCAATGCATACATAAATTATCAGAAATTCGAGGACGTAATAAAAAACTTGTATAGAAGTCAACCAAAGTTTAATTAAAAGTTTTTTCTAACCTCCACTATAACTGAGGGAATAATACTAAGAAATAAACAAGTAACGATGCGTCACAGATTAATTACTTTAAACATTATTAATAATAACAATAATAATGAGAGTTAATTGAATTCGTCCTTGGATGTTTACTGTGTATTGAAGTTAAATTGAGATTCCTGTAGGTTACTGTTATTTTGTAATCTTCTTTCTCTTAACGTTACCCCAAGCCTAACTAGGACAGGGGTGAGCCTTCCGTATCATTTTTCTACCTGTCTCTGGTTAATGCTTTCCCTCTTCTCTATTTTTCTCTTTTAGGTCCTCATTTATTTTATACATCCTCACCTCAACTTGCGTCTTCCTCTCACATTCATATACTCTTGTACTCATCCCTTCTCGCTACATGACTTAACCATCACAACCTATTTTCCTGGATTTTCTTGCTAAGCTGTCCCAATTTCACTGTACCTATTAGTTTTTCTGTCCTTAATCTATCTTTCCTCGTTAAGCCATACCTCAAACGCAACATGTTCATCTCCGCCACTTTCAACTTTCTGCCTTGCTTTTTCCTTATTGACCAGATTTGTGAGTACATCAAGGCTGGTCTTAACATTCTCTTTCATTTTTGCACCCACATTCCGTCACATATTGCATCAAGAACTTTGAGCCTTGTCGGAGCCACCGATTCCCATACATGCGAGCAGTATTAGAGATTAGGTCTTATTTGGACTTTGTAAAGAATAGCTAAGTTGGATGGAGAGTAATATTTCCGTGCTGTAAAAAGGAAGCCTAACTTCTTTCCTGCTGCAGTTGCTATGGAGGCAAGATGTTCGTTCCAGAGTAAGGCCTGAGAGATCGTTATACTAACCAGCGTAAAGGAGTAGCTGGCCTCTTATTAGATAGGCGACATGTCTTTGTCTTGGAAGCTTTAAAATTAACAAGATTAACAAGATGTTTTTTCCATTCATCTATAATTCATAATAGATGAATGGGAAAAACCCATTCATCTATAATTCCCAAATCTTGACTAAGAGAAGCAGTTGTGGGTCTTCTGTTCTCAGAATATCTAGGGATATAGGACGGTTGTGTGCTTCGCTACAGTGTAGGTTACTATCATCTGCTATGTATCGGGTTATTAGTAGCTTTTAGTAGATCATTAATGTGTGAAAGGAAAAGAGTAGGAGCTAAAGCCGATCCTTGAGGAACTTCAGCGTTGGAGAAATGTCCATCTACGGTAACTTGGATGTGTCTGGAAAGTTGGATACTCATCTGCAAATGTTTGGCGAGACTCCGTATGAAGGCAATTTATTCAAGAGAGCTGCATGTCACACTTAATCAAATTGTTTTGAGATGTCTAATGATATTATGGCGGTGGATGGCATCACTCCGAACATGAGTTACATATGCTAGTAGATCGGTTGTTGACCTTTGTTGACAAAAACCATATTGCCTGTCACTTAAAAGGTTGTGTGTCTCAAGGTAGCTCAAGATCTCGTGATTGACGTATTTCTTGCCGCGTTATGAGCAGAATAGCAATTTATTTCTGACGTGGAATGAATTAAATTTATATACATATTTGTACTAGCGCGCTACTCAGTGGCACTTATAAATAATTTGTTAGATCACCTGACAGGTATAAAGTCTCAACAAAATAATCTGTGTTTTTAAGAATCTTATATAAATAATGCCTATAATTTGCCTCAAATATGTACATCTTTTTGCAAAATATTTTTGCACGCGTCTGGCAATGTAAAAACCTCGACTAAATCGTCTGACTTATTATAATTAACTTACATCTCACTCGGACATTCACTTTAGCCTCAGATGCACTTACTTAATTGCTTCTTAAGTACATATATATGACGTTAATGAGAAAGAGTTTATTGTGTCAAATCGACAATTGAGACTCTAAGTCACTTTTTTTGTGTCCCACCTTATGCGACATGTATTGAATCAAGAAATGATCAAAAACGCCGACTAACCACTGATGCATCTGTCAGTAATATAGTTTAAGTTGCTATCGGCTATGGATAAAGATAGCAGTTTCAAGTCGTGCCGGACCTGACATATTTATTTGTCTAATTCTAAATTTCAAAAAGGAAAGAAATTGTTTGAAAAAAAAGACTATACCTATTCCTAAAACTATACTTAACCTAAGGTTAAAAAAGTTGAAATTAAACAATAGTAATAATTCTAACAATGACCCAATGATACATAAAACCTATATATACCTGTAACACATAAATAATTCAGCATGTGTAATAACATTTCTATCCGAACAATGAACTTTGGTCGTTTCAAGTTTTGTTGAGTTTGTAGATGAAACGAAATATTTATAAACAGAAATTTACATAATTTACTGCATTCTATTTCATTCTTTATTTGATTATACATATACAAGAATATCTCTACAAATTTTAGTTACTTCTTCGTGTCAGCTTAAAACAAAATGTTGTTCAATTTTTGTTCGACTATAGCTAAGATCTCATTTTGCTGGCAACATACCAGAGATAATATATATTGTCTCTGCAACATACTGTCCGTAATTAAAGAAACGATTTTGTTGTTGTGCTTCTTCTTCTTCTTCTTATTTTAGCCAAGTTGTGTCTCCGATGTCCAGCTTTCGTACCATCGTTTCGGAGGTCTTCCTGGTGGTCTACAGTTGGTTTGTTTCTCTTCTTTTGTGATTTTAGCTAGTCGATTGTCAGGCATTATGTCGACATGATCTCTCCATGCTCTTTTTCTTGTTCTGGACCATCTTATAACATTGGAATCTGATGTCGCTTCTCCTCACTCTGTCCCTAAGAGTTTTTCCCGTTTTTTTTTGATATTGTCAGAGACTTCGTTTCTTTGCGATTGTTTCAAATCTGTAAGGTAATCTTTGTAAATTATCCTTATGACCGCGTCGTCAGCAAAGCAAAGTATTTTAAATTATTTCGTTCCCATCTTATATCCTTTTCCCACAGATTTTACTTCTTTACTGATCTTATCCATAGGACATTCAATAGTATTAAGCTAAGACTGTTGTTGTGCTGTTGATGAAAAAAAACATCTTTTAATATTGCGGAAGCTTCTTTAGCTGGGTCTTGTGATGGCCGTTTTCTACTGGTTGTTGCTACATTTTTAAGATGGCCTACGCGGTCCTCTATTGCTTTAGTTGATGCCTTCATTGCCTTGAAGCAATAATACATTTATCATTAAATAGATCTAAATCTATGTTTTATTAATTACTTATCTGTACCTGTTTTAATAGTTTTCCAACCTTTGCTTTTTTGGCTACGGAAAGAACCCAAGAGGCTGTTCATTTTGGTCTTAAGTACTCGCGTTTTCATATTCATTTATTTCGCAATCTTATTCCAAGCGTCATTTTTTTGTTTTTAGAATAATTATATTTATTTTTGGGATTTCATAAAACAGGATGACTTGATGGCTCACAGTAAACGCGCTCAAAGTGGCTCTTAAACTGAAAAGCATGCGTTGTGTGCTCAAATCTGGACCCTCCTGTAAAGAGGCAACTTTGATGACTAAGGTACGAGGAGCACAGAAGATGCTGCAGGTGCTATGAACGATTCTCAATTATTTGGAAGAACAATAAGAGTAAATTTATCGAAATCTTATAAGATTGATAAAGGTTTCACTGGACCAGCAGGGTCTGCAGTAAAGAGCTAGTAGAAAAGTATAGTTAGGTATAGTTTAACTAATATTAATGTGAAAACATAACCACGCCCTTTACCCCCAACAAAGGAACCGACTTTCGAATCTAGGTTGTCAGATATATTTGCGAATATTCCTAAGTTTATATATTTTGAAAATTTTCTCTCTACTTTACTATTCAATTGTTCGTCAATGACTCTTAGAAAGATAATATAAAAATATTCTTACAAAATATATACTTAAATTAATTAACTAGGTTCTTCATATTTAAACAGTTTTCACTTCTAATGATATCAATTTTGTATATATTACTTATACTTAAAGAAATTTTTAAATACCGGCAACAAAGTGTATTTACTGTCCGGATTTTCAAGTCGGTTCGTAACGCATTGATCTTAACGCAAACAAATGCCGACGGTGCGCTGTTTATCAAACGAAACTTCAAAGAGGAAAATTGCAAAATGCGACAACAGTCAAATACCGCCAATAGTCTTCTTCCCCATTACAGCACACAGTAGCGTGATTGATTTTTATTGATTTTTTATATTAGATATATTATATATTACGGTGGCTTGATAGTACTTAATATAGTAAGAATTTCTCGTTTAAATATATAAGATAATAACTACGCCACCTTACGGTGGCGTTACATTATTTGATTTAGAAAGGTATTTTTTTTAGACTTTCTTTTTTTCGCATTTTTTCTGTTTTTAATTTTCCACTTTCTCTTAGTTTTTCATTTATTTATTTATTTATTTATTTATTTATTTATTTATTTATTTATTTATTTATTTATTTATTTATTTATTTATTTATTTATTTATTTATTTATTTATTTATTTATTTATTTATTTATTTATTTATTTATTTATTTATTTATTTATTTATTTATTTATGAATCGAAATTCAACACTATCTATTGGGTTTTCTTACAATTCAGTAATTGTTATGGACAATGTGTCGTATCATTTCCGCATATTAAACAAAATACCTAATAACACAAAAAAAGAATGAAATTTTAAGACTTATGGCAATCAAAAATATCGATGTTCCTAAAAAGGTTCCAGTAAAGAAGGAATTAATAAGAATGATCAAAAGTCAGAATTTTAAAAATGAATACGTCATTGACACCATTTGCAGCAGACATGGTGATACCCTTTTGCGTTTACCTCCTTACTACTGTATTTTTAATCCAATCGAAATGGTTTGGAGTACTGTAAAGAAACGTTTACGAAAATATAATCAGTCACCAACCTTAAGCGCAGTTGTTCTTGATAATATTCGAGAGGTAATTAGTGGCTTTAATAGCGATGTATGGAAAAATTGCGAAACACATGTTATAAAAATAGAAAAGGAATATCCTGTTTTACCGCCAATAGCACCATTAGTAATTCAACCTGGAAACGATTCTACTTCAGAAGACTCTGACAATTCTTGTTAGTCATTCCAACCAATTTCCTTTACAGCTATCGTGATGTATCTTGAAAACTTGTTTTCAAAAACAAACTAATTTTATATTCTTACTAACATACCCAACCCTTTCCTTTCCAGGCAAGGAAGGCTCATCCCTCCTCGTGTTCCTTGCTGGACAGACAATCTTTTAAGATTGTCAGACAAAATGATTATTATTTGTAGACAATTGTTTTAAAATCTTATGAGTTATGTACTATTTGAATAATGAGTCAAATGTTCTTATTAATAACTAAAATTAACAAGTTTTAATTTGAAAGAATTAATTTGTTATTTGACAATTTTCAAATTGATACAAAATTTACAAATATACAAAAACCGTTTTTCTTTTGAAATTTAAAACAAAAATTAATAAAAATTTATGAACCCTTTTTATTTAATTCCACGCCAATGGTCGGAAATGTCATCAAAGGCACTTAAAAACCGCCAAAGAGCACAAAATTTCACATTTAGATTGGATAAACTATACCAGTAAAAGTGAACAAAAAAACAAAAACCTATTAAAATAATACGCTTGTTAGTATTAATTCAACTATCGAAGCACCATTTTTATTTGATATTTTTTTTAAACTAGATTTGAATTTATGTATATCAATTTATGATAAAAAAATGTTATTTTATGTTAAAATTAGAATATGTCAATTTTGAAATAAAATGTTCTACTTTTTATGGAAATATAATGTGTTTGAGAAATTTTCTAAGGGTTTGAAAGTTGGATTTTCCATTTTACTTAGTCTAACTGATGTTAGAGAAATCATTCTTGATATTTTGATAGAATTGATGGCGATCTCATGGAAGGAGTTTTCTGTTGCTTTCGGAAGGTTGTGTAAATAAGTTAATATGTTCTAAGTGCTGATTGGTCTAAATTTCCATTTTAAGGATTCCGGAGCCAAATGGCAAAAAACCCCCTTATAGATTCGTCATGTCTGTCTGTCTGTCCGTCTGTATGTTACAGCCACTTTTTTAAAATAAATGTTTTACGGATTTAAATCCAATTTTGGAAATTCCAAAAAACAACTAAGATACGGATACGAATAGATTTTTAGAAAGTTTTTTATATTTTCGCCGTGTTCTGTGTCTCTGTGTCATTCCGTGGAATTTGCAATCGAATTTAAACCTATTTCCCGACTACCTATAGCTCTGAAATTTTCAGGATAGCTAAGAACTGGATGACAATGCATGTTTCAAGTGTGTTTAGGCATAGGTATACACAGATTTCGAAATTTATACTGAATTGTTATTAAATTAAATATGTATACATATTATCATTTTGAAAGACTTCATATAAGTTTGCGGTGGCCCATTTGGATAAGGGGTGAAGCGGTAGATTGTGACAATTCTGTTGGGTTATTGCAATAAGATCGAACTCGCGAGAGAGAAGTTTTTTTTTTTTTTGTTTATACATGTGAAAACAGTAATTATTATTTTAACTGGTAATAAAATAAACTGTTTTAGAAAGTTTTTAGATACAACTAACTACCCTTGATTTTGTTAACAAGGAAACAATCTTCTCTATGATCAATCACAGCGTTGTATGACTTAATCTTTTTACAATGTCAGGGATGCTGTGCATTGTTGAGATGACACAAAATATGACCTATAAATCAGTAAAAAACTTTCTATTATAAAAAGTTCTTTTTGTAAATTGTGCTTATTAAAAACTTCAGTAAATGAATTACAGTTTCAACTAACTCGACTTATATTCAAATATTTTAACCTCATATACTCTATTCAAAGAAATTAACACACCACAATTTAAACATAATACTAATTAAACGATCTCAGGAGCAATATATTACACTTAATTTGTTTATTAGAAAACAAACAATATATTTGTTCCAAGATGTTATTATACGCACGTGATTACATTGATCAAATTAAAATAATTTTGTGACGTTATTAATAATTTAAAATAAACACCATTTATTTTCTACTTACATCAATGGTTATTCCCTTCATCTGAGTTCTATTTTTTTTTATTAATTGTATCATTCTGTATCTTTTCCGTATTTAATTAAGTTAATGTAATTTTGTTTAAAAAATACTGATTCATTGTATGGTGATTGGTGATATATGATAATCTAGTTCATCATTACAAAAATAACAATTTAAAATTACCCTTGATAAGTATATTTAAGGACCCTTAATGACAATTTAAATGCAATAAAGAGAATCATTAAAGTAACAACCAATAATTAGATAACTTTTATGGAAGGTTCTATATTTTTTTTCTAAGTCGAGCGCGAAGCAACACTGCCGTACCATCCTTTTCAGAGGAACCATTTCGTTGCATTTTCCATCTCCTATTTGAAAACCTCCGGCTAGGATAAGTAATTTTCGTCATCTAGTAAGCTACAACAACAACTTATTGATAGAATCAACTTGAGTGAAATAGAGATGTGATTGAATATAAACGTTTATAAGACCAAGTTCATGATATTCAGCCGTGGACAAAGAGTGCACCGATTTAAATACCTAGTTACTACCATCACAGCAGATTTGGATCCAGATATCGAAATTAAGAGTCGCATCAAAACAGCTAGAGCGACCTTTCAGAAAATGAGAAACCTCCTGAGCGACGACAACCTAAAATTAAAGCTAAGACAACGCATGGTCAGATGTTACATCTAGTCGGTTCTGCTATATACGGCGTGGAAAGTTGGAAAGACAATTGCTAACAAATATCAAATGTAGAAAAATCGCATATCTGGGTCATGTACTACCGAGGAGAAAAATATGAAGGGTAAGATAGCAGGAAGGCGTGAAGTTGGTCGCAAGCAAATATCTTAGCTTAGGGACATCAGGGAATGAACTGGAATCCGTGAAGCTGGAGAACTTTTTAGAATGGCTGAGGATTGAGAAGCCATCTACAACGTAATCGCCAACGTTCGGGGGACCGAACACGGTACATAAAGAAGAAGAAGAAGAAGAAGAAGAAGAAGAAGAAGAAGAAGAAGTAAGCTATGATTACACACTAGAAATCAAAAATTTCAGGTCAGTAGATCATTTAGTTCCGAAGTGAATCTAATTCAAAGTTTCGCATTTTCGACACTGGATCATGATCATCAAAATAGGTACTTCCCATACACCTAAAGTGATTTGGTACACAGGTAGAGTTTTACTCCCACATAAAGGAAAAACTATCAATACTGGGATTATAAAAGGTCTGGTCTGGAGTCCCAAGCGACCCTGATAAGTAACCGGAAGAGTACAGCCAAACTATTGCTAGTGTACAAGAATCAGAACCTGTAAAAAAAGGTATATTTGTAATAAAATAACTACTTATAAAAACAAAAACAAAAAAACTGTGTCTAATACAGAGTCTAATACGGCAGCAATCCTTTGTCGGCATTTTTTGGCGGCATGAAGTGTGAATGCAAAAAAAGCAAAAATTAACTTTGAACGAAACTTATACAGAAAGTCCTGATATCTTATTTCCAATACCTCACCAAACAACACTATAATATACCGAAATAGGGCTGGAATTTATAGTCGAGCCTTGAGAACAGAGGAGTCCTTGAGGACTCCTTCGAGGGTAAAACGTTTGTTATATTTGCCAATTTTAGGCTGAAATTTATAGTCGATCCTTGAGATGCTCCTTATGCGAGGCGTCCTCGACCCTTCCTCCGTTTTTCGATTTTATAGTCCTTTCCTCGAGGAAGGATATCTTGAGGAAGGTTCATAACTGACAACCAGAGATTATATTGTCTCTGCTGACAACACTGTATTTTGTTTTGTTTGTCGTAATTTTGACAGAAAGAGAGGTTAAGGTTGAAAGTTTTGGTCGTGTTTTTGTTATTCTAAAGAATCTGTGAAAAAGAAAACAGATTTCCCTATACGAAGGAAGAAAAAGACTTTCTCGTATTACAGGTGAATAAATTTACGGCCGTTTTGCAAACAAAACAGATAACTGCAGCAGTATAAGAGAAAAGGCCCAGGCATGGGAAAAAATTGCGGCATTTTACAACAGCCAATTTTCAAATAGAACGTCCAACAATTAAAAAATTGTGGGACAACATGAAAGAGAGGTATGTAATCTATATGATGCCATTTTTAATCTCTAAAACAGGTGGGCAAATATCGTTTTGGTAGTCGTACAGGCATAAATACTTCTTCACCCGCAATGTCAACAAACCCAAAAAGTCTTCTAAATCGTCTATATTTTTGATATTTCCACAAAAAACTCAAAATAGCAAATTCTAAACACAAATACAAATAAACACGTTTTCTCACCTAAAAATCAAGAATTAATATGTCAAAAGTCAGTTTAAGCCGTCCTTAAGGTAGCTCGAGATCTACCTTGTCCTCTACTCGTCCTTAAGGATTCCTTTCGCGACTATAAAACAAAATTTTTTTCGAAGCAGTCCTCAAGGACTCCTCCGTTCTCAAGGCTCGACTATAAATTCCAGCCTTAATGATCTCTATCTATAGAGGCGCGTAACCAAGGGTAACGGTTGGAAAGTAGCTACAGGAATCCCCGACTAGCATATACGTATTCAAGTATTGTAAGTTGCCATCTCTACAGTGGAAGTACTGACAATGACACAAAAGTGAGATAAATGAGTTTGGATTTAGCAAAGAGCTTTATAAGCTCTTTGGGATTTAGGAATACGTTTTCTAGTATATAAAGCTAAAAATGTGTTGTAACACAATTGTTCTGATACAAAGTGTTGAAACAGTAACTAGTATCAACATCATTGTATCAACACTTAATATTTTACTGTTTCCCAGATCTATTAGACGAGTCATTTTGTGGTATAGGATGTGACCATTTTAAACCAAATTTCATGATATATCTCTCGTTGACTTCGTTTTTGTTTTATCGTTACCTAGTATAAAATATAAGCTTTAATTGTGTATATTTATATTTTATATGAAACAGATTTAAACCCCAATCCCGCCAACTTTTTGAATTGATGAACTTTTTCCCACTTTCGTTGGCGCGCCACCGTCGGCTTCAAATGTTAAAACTTTAAGACAATTTTATATACAGTATCAATACTTCTCTTTATTATATATTATCTTTGTCTTATTCGACATGTGTGCAGCCAGTAGTTCCATAGGCAATATTTGTGAGTAGTTCAACTCGTGTGTTTAAAAATAAAATGTAAATAAAACAATTAACCTTATTTAGATTGATTTGCTTTATCATTGGAAATAAAAAATCTTGCATGGTAAGTGATAATTGAATATTCATTAATTATGAGAACTTTAACAATAAAAACTTTAGATATTTTTTAATAATTTTTGCATGTTTTGTCGTGTAATAATCGTAATTTAAAATTATCAACATATTTCTCACTTCCGTATTTACTATTTTATCACTTAAAGACGGTTGTTTTACGTCTGATAATTTTTTTAAATTTATTATTGTGTACGGAAATTAAGTGCGTAGCTTATAAATATACTATTGACTTTAATTCTTTCTAAATCCATTGGTTTAATCGGTTATTAATAAAGTGATATTTAGTTTAGACAATAAGTGTGTTTATTTGCTTATATGACATGTGTTTATCTGTGGTCAGGGCTCATTATATGGACTAAATAGGTATTTTTATATATCTACAGTTATTTGTTCTTCAAATAGTTAAAAACAATCATTTCTATATTTATTTTTTTATCAGTGGTGTTCAAAATTCATTACAATTATTTAATTATATTTAGTATTCAACTGTATTTTGTTTTTTACGTATTCCAGTGTGGAAAGTGAGTTTAATTTTTCTTTTAACTATTTTAAAGGGGAGTATCAGTTTTGTATACCACAATTTTTACAGCCGAAAAACTTGTTTATGTATTTATCGAAAAAAAGGTGACGTTTTCAAATTTATTTAAGTTTATTTAATAAAACAAACAAAACAATAACATTTCTCGTTAACGTGCTTAAGGAGGTTTTAAATAAGTGTTCTGTTTTACATGAGTGGAATCAAGATATAATCAAAACATCATGCTAACCACTAAGGCATCTGTGGCCGAAAAGGTTAAAGGGCTACTGGTACAAATAAATATCTCAGATTTAAATCCAGCCGGATGTGTCATATTTTTGATTTCTTCTTAATGTTATTTCTTCGGCCTAATTCTAAAACCACAATTTTACAGGAGACACAAAAAAACACTTTTTTTATTTTAATGCCAGATACATAATTTTCGTACATTTGTTTCAAGTAAATGAACACATTCAAAAACTATATAAAGAAAATCGCTAAAAAATTTTATTGAGTCAAATAAATTTGTGAATTCATTTTCTGTAAGCCTCCCTTCAGTTCCATACATTACAATATCCATCCTTAGTCCTTGACAGAACCAACGGGTTTTTGCAGTTCTTCTATTTCCTTGTGAAATTCGCGTTCCTTTGTTTAATCCCAGGAATTGCAATACGGGAGTTAAAGTCTCCCAGAATTATTAGTGGTTGGTCATGTGATAGTGAGTGAATGGTATACTGAAGTTGGTCATAAAAGGATTCCCTGTCTTGCTTTGCTTTATTGTCTTCAGTGGCGTAGAATAATACTATAGTTATTCAGTTTTTGATTTTCTGTTTTAAGTCTAATGGTCAGGACTCTTGAGGAGATATAATCACATTCACGTATACTATTTTGGTATCTTTTATGGACTGCTAGTGCTATTCCTTTCTTGCAGGGTACATATATCCATATTATGTTTCAATTCATTTAGTGTTTCTTGGTCTTTGTTGTTAAATGATTTTACATTTTATGTAGCAATTCGTATTACACTTTTTTTGTTCCAAATCGTTATCCTTTTTCTCGCGTGGGTAGTCATCTGTGAATCTGGCCTGTTCCGAGGTAGAGTGTTGGTTCTATGAATCTACAATCTTTTTTACCCCAGATAGGGAGCTAAACTGGTCTGGGAACCTTCCTCCTGTTCCAGGGCTTAGGACCGGCATCATGATCGTAGAGCTATTCAATCCACCATTCGATCAAATTAATTTTAAATTAAATTCTCATTGGGTTTAAGATTGCGACATAATTTTACAAATAAATAATTAAATATAACAGTTTTCACATCTTTTCACACTTCTCCTGCTGCATGCGGTGCATGTCGTTTTCTCAAACTTATTTCAGGGTTTTGTTAAATTGTGGTATTGTCTACTCGATTATATGATAAATGAATTTTTGTTAATCTTGAACATATTCCGTGGCAACAACTAATCTAGTTCTTTGTTTGATTAAATTTAAAGCATTTTGATTGTATCGTTTTATCTATATTTTTTGAAACGCGTTATGTCAATATAACTTAATACACGTAATAATACATTATCTTCATATTGTAAATACTTGTACTTAGTACATACATTGTTTTAAACATGATTTAATTTTATTTAATATCTTTATTATTGCAGACATGTTAGAATAATAGAATTATTCGCGTTAAAACATTCTAATATGGACGAAGAAAATGAAAAAAAGAAAGAAGAATATGTGTATCCAGATGGAGGATATGGGTGGGTGATAATATTTGCGATTGTTTTAATAAATGTAAGTAACTGAAATGTTATTTATTTAAATATTTTATTATACAAATATAGATCTAAATATAAATCAAAATAATACGCAAGTAGATGATAAAATATATTTATAAACTGTGCAAAATTTATCTTATTTTGTTATTATTTATTTTTATTTTTTAGATTACCTTATTAACACTTAATTACAATTTTGGTATTATTTTTCGGGATGAATTTGCAGAGATGGGAATTACAGCTGCCAAAACGTCATTTCTTTTACATTTACAAAGTTCGTTATTTTGTCTTATTGGTAAATATTTAATTTATTTATTTATTTATTGTTTTGTATCAGTATATAATTTTAGGATTTTTTGGAAGCCCTTTATTAAAAAAATATTCTTATCGAAGTGTTGCGTTTTTGGGTGCTACAATATGGTGCTCTGGAATTTTTTTTACTAGTTTTGCAAATTCTTATATATTACTTATATTTACAATATCTATAATGACAGGTAAAAATTTTTTTGTTTACAAAAAAAAATATGCTCTACTTAATAGTTTATTTTTTATTATGCTTATATATGGGACATTTCACGTCACCGATTGAGACGTATGAGGTCTCAAAATTTTGGTCTCGGAACAAACTTTTGAAATCCGTGTTGTACTTTTCAAAAATTTAGAAAGGTAAATAGGGTTTTTTAAAGGAGACAATTTTTCAAATTTGGTCCTCTTGGATCCGCCATTCCCATAGGAAGCAGTGCTTAAAACATGGAGCTCCACAGGAGAGACATTGCCAGGTTTACTTAGATTAGATTCGCCATTTTGAATTTTGCAAATCTCACTTCGAATTCGTAATCAGCGACCCCAGAATTCTCTATATATTGGTTTTGATATATATCGGTTAAATTGAAATTCAATCAATTTGTTTTTTTTTTCCAACCACATCAGCTTTCAAAAGGCTATAATTTGAGTTCAAACATGACGCGGTTGGTTACTAATATTAATCTGTATATTATTTTGTCTTTTACTAGAGTTTTCTCCAGCTTTTAACGGCCATATTAGATCCACTATTTTGAATTTTTAAAAATTGCCACACGGATTTCGAAACGAAAATTTTGAGACCTCATAACAAATTCTGGCCGTGTGGTGATCCGTTTGAAGTGAAATATCCCATATCTATGTATATTATTGATTGATAATTAATACTTAAATCAATTGAATCAATTGAGGTAGCAGTCAATTTTTTTGGCCTTAGAAATTGTGAGGTGGCATTCATTTTTATTGGCCTTAAGACCACAATTGATTCAATTGTTATATATGCATATATAGAGTCAAGTTGGAAAGTTTATATACCTACTAACATACCAAAACACATTGTTTTTATAAAATTTAATTTATTATTCAATGCAGTGTCCTTTAATGGGTCGATATAACGATTACAGTGGTCGTGCGATTTGTAGATACCATTTTTTAGTACGATTTCTCTTTAGCCTCAATATAGGCTTTAGTTTTGGTGATTATCTCTTTATTAGTGCTGAATTTCTTTCCAGAAAGTATTCTTTAGAGGTCTACTTACAGAAAAAAATACACTAGGGGCCAAATCTGATGAATACGATGGATGTTGAAGCAATTCGTGGCCCAATTCATTCAATTTTGCTATCTTTTTCATTGTTGTCTGACACGGTGCATTGTTTTGATCAAAAGCACTTTTTCTTTAAATTGGTGAGTTTTTTGTAATGCAATCCTTCAAATACTCTACCAGCCATAATCTCTGTTGGTGTCTGGTTCTTTTCTAGGTATATTCGTATTCCTTACCAGCAGAGTCTTGAATGTTTCCACCCTTTTAGGTCACTTAACTGTGTTGAGTCTACTCTCACTGTCGATTAGGTTCTTGAGTGTAGTAATGGAGACATGTGATGGTCGTTTTTTTGTAATGCAATCCTTCAAACACTCTACCAGTCATAATCTCTGTTGATGTCTGGCTCTTTTCTAGGTTATCGATATTCGTATTCCTTACCAGCAGACTCTTGCATCTTTCCACGCTTTTAAGTCGGTCCACTGCGTTGAGTCTACTCTCACTGTCGAATAGATTCTTGAGTATAGTAATGGAGGTATGTTCTATCCATTGTAATATATGAATCGATAAATTAGTCTTTATTGCATTTTTATATCGCTAAATATTAATCCAAAGCATCAACAAGTTGCTGGTTTTAATCGATAGTTAGGACGAGCAAGTCTTTATGCACGATATGAACACCACGTTCCTTTGACATCTTTAGAGTGTCAACTATCTCGATCAACTTCAGTCTACAAATCATTAAAAATTATTTTATGGACTTTTTTGATGTTTTTATTTGTAACAGCTTGTTTTGTATGTCTACTGCATTCATCTCCTCGAAATTTAGCTAACCTTTGTCAACAGTTGACGTTTCTAGTCAAGAGTCTTGGCTTCACCAGTATTTTTATGTTATAAAAATTTCTGAGATTCTGTAATTTTTTTCAAGTTCCCATGTCCAGTTCGTTATTCTGGCTGGCCTCAGTTAGAGTTTAGGAACATTCTAGTACTAAACTTGAAGTAATACGTATTTAAGTGCATTATAATTTATTAAAAATTTTAAAAATACAAATTGATTGTACCAGTAATAGTAGAAAAAGTAAAGTTTATCACTCGTATGGAGTACCTATTCTACACTCGTATAAACATCATACTCGCCTCTGGCTTGTACGACAAACTTTTGGAATATAACTCATTCCATACTAGTTATAAAATTTAATATTCTTTAAACAGTTTTCGACTTTATATAAAATCCAAGTACAACAAAATTAATATTTTTAGGTGTGGGTCAAGGAATTTTAATGCCCGCAACATATCTCGCTACAAATTCGTATTTCAAGAAAAGACTGACATTAGCAATTAGTGTATCGACTACTGGTGCTAGTATTTTTTCGATAGTATCACCAAAAATTTGTGATATTTTACTTACCAAAATAGGACGAAAATATACAGTACTTTGTTTATTTTCTTTAAGTATTTGCTCATTTATCAGCTGTTGTTTACTGAAACCGTTGAATAATAAGAAAAAAGATATCAATGAACTTCTTAAATTAAATAAAAAAACACAACAGGTAAGAAAATTATTTACATTTGAAATTAGACAAGAGACTTTATTACTTAAGATCTGAAATAATTTATAACTTCATTTTAATTTATAACATTGGATTAAAATGAAATGTCAGCGGTTTTGTTTTTGTATGGTCGGCAAGTTTCGTTCCATAACTCTTCGGGGGCAAGCTGAGAAAATTTGCTGAAATAGGGTCCATATTTATTTGTGGATCTGGTACCTCTCTTTTTCATTGTTTTCTTCTGATACAAAATTTGTAAAGAATATACGTTTTTATAAAAACGACTGAAACATAGAGCAGGTGCCCTGGGTGTAACACGAAAACCCTACTCCACACTTATAAAACTTTCATCCAACCCCTGGTCGATTATAAGGCCGTGCCATAATCTACTGTTCCTCAGAGACTTCTCGATTCTCTTCATGCTACAGAGAGAGCAATCATACGCAAAGCCAATCTCCCGAACCCACTTCACACTCCATACACACTCACACTGACACCAACAAGAAAAAGGAATGGCACGTTCAAGGAGCTTTGGAACCAGAAGACACAAGAGCAACACCAACCTGCTACAAAAGGAGAAGTTTGTGAGAGTGGGGCCGTCGACCGATGCTAACACCATCCACTCCCTGAAAATGACATCTTTATATTTTTCAATTTGGTCTTTTGAGCTTCTAAAGTGTTTTGAATGATGTTTAGTTCGTCAAAGTTAATAGTGTCTATTTCCACTGGCTGAAGGTTGATTTCTATTAGGCAACTTCCATTCAGTGGAATATTGTCTGTGGTTTTGATGATTTTTCGAATCGCAACTCTATTACTTTTCCTAGATATAAAAGAAGGAGTCCCGGATTGTCGTTTAGGTTGTGGATTTGACAAGGATTTTGACCTGCACCTGTAGTGTCTGTTCTCCAGATGAGGAGGAATCTGCAAGAGGAGGTTTCTTTTATTGTTATTGCGTCATTAATAATAAAATTATTTTACAGGATATTTCATCAACCAATACTCCATCATCCGTATATCAAGAAACAACAAATCCAATTAAAAAAAATAATCTATTTGTAAAAATATGCAACACATTCGATTTAGATCTTCTAAAACAACCTGCTTATACTATAGCGGTGATTTCTTTAGGTGTATCATTTGCAGCCGAACTTAATATGGTACTTATGATGCAATTTGTACTTCCCGAATTATCAAAATTTAACCGAACTGACGTAGCTAATGTTACATCAGTACAATTTATATTTGATATAATTGGACGATTGGGACTACCTATTTTTTTCCAATTTGTTGGTGGATCTCCGAAATGGATATATGTTGCGGCTTTGGTCGCTGCCACCGGAGCCAGAACTAGTAAGTCATATTTTTGAAATTTATAAATTAGATAAACAAATAAGTAAAAATATTGCATCCACCATCTAAATCTCTTCATGAAAATCGCTTCAAGAACTATAAATTACTATTTAGACAATAATGCTGTAGTCGTCTCTTTTCAATTGCTTTATGCAACTGAATTGAATTTGATAAAACAACTATTTTTATTGAAGATAAATGAAGAAGAAACAGGAAACGATGATTTTGATGAACGCAGAATTTGGATTAACAAGTTGAGAGTCACAGCAATACAGTTTGATAAACTGTGCGAGAAAGAATTTGAACAAAAAATCAAATAGCCAATATTAGACCTTCATAATCGCTGTAGAATAAAATCATATGCTAAGGCAACCCCAGATTAAATTTATTGCTTGAAGAATTCATGATTTTTGAATTTTTGTAAACCAAAAATAAGAGGTGTTTAATAAAAACATGAGACATCAGAAGAAACATTGACAAAAAAATGTAAAACACAAATGTTTAAATCTTAAAAATAGTAAATATCATAGTAAGAGCCTTATGAAAATTTTTTATACTCTTTTATATCAACTTAATTAAAATATAATATCATTTAAGTTTTAGCAACCTATTCACAATCTTATACAGCTGTATATATAGCTTGTTGTGTGATTGGTGTTACTAAAGGTTTAAGGGCTGTTTATCAGTCAGTGATAGTACCTAAATTGGTACCTTTGGATAAATATGCAGCTGCCAATGGATTCCAAATGTTTTTTTCTGGTGCTATATCGTTGGTAATTGGACCAATAATAGGTAAGAAGATTGAAGTGTAAAAAATACAAACAAATGGTTTATCTGACTTATTTTAATCTTCTATTATAATTTCCTTTGAATTGTGATTCTCAATTTTTCGTTTTTTTTTTTTTTTTTAATTTAATGTCTTTAATTTCTTTGTCTCTTCACTTTTGTAGCGAATCTAGTTACTTTATTTTCACTTTTTGTTATTGATGGAAGCCGACTGACAAAGTTATCGATTGTCGGAATGGCCCGTTCTGGCGCGACCGATCTGGCGCGACTGATTTGGCGCGGCCGTACTGGCGCAGGTCCGTTGGGGCGCAGACCACTTCAAGCGCAAGGCCTATCTGGCGCAGGAACGTTCTGGCGCGAGGACTGTATGGCGCAAATAGTTGAAAACATAAGTTAGATGCAAGGCACTTAAATTTCTTTAATTTTAGGAAGGTGTTAATTTAATAAAGTTAAAAATACTAAAACGTCAACAAACAAAACCATTTAAGGAGATCCTTTCGCTCCAGTTTAGTCAAAACAACTGTTGTAGTCAATACTCGATAAATTAAAATAAAATACCCATAAAAATTACTAAAATTAAAAAATAAATAGTATATGAAGCATTGATAATTGATAATTTTGAAAATTAAAAAAAAAATAGTAAAATACAAAAATTAATTTGACTCTTGTAAATCAGCTGTTAGTAGCCTGTATGTGATTTGACAACGCTCTCTTGGTTGTTTGTATTTTTATCATACATACACGAAGACTAGAGTCTTCATGCATACATATATGATTTTTATCCACACAATATAACCTTAACCACGTATAAGCTTTACCTGTCAATGTGGTGAATGAGTAAATTAAATAAAAATAATTAATCATAATATTCGAATGTATCGTGGCAAGGATGCTGGTAAATTTGTGAGTCTTAAACGTAAATAATGGTGTGATAATGGTGTAAGTGCAAAAATAAAAAAAGTTTACATTGAAGGTATTCAATGGTTTGAAGTTCGCGCGCTACGCAACGTTGCCAAATGTTTTGACTCCATTTTAATGTAGGTTACTTGAGATTTTTTTGTGATTTTTAATTATTAATTTCTCAGTAAATTGCCCGGTGACTGATATATTTTATTGCAAAAAAAGGAACCTGGATATTTTAAAAATCTAATTTTCAGTTTTTCTTTATTCCATCTAATCGGTGACTAATAGTATAATTCGAAAAATATCGTTAAGGTCTGACTTTCTCATAAGACTTTGTACAAATACTAACATTTTAAAACATTTTTATTTTCAAAAATTTGCACAGTAAGGTATAATTAAAACTTCATAATTCGATAAATAAGGTTTTTAACTATAAAAAAAAATTATTCATAATCTAATATTTTTTATTTAACATTTATTTAACATTTAAAAAAATGCATATGAAGAAGTTAAAATGCCAACAGAAATAATTATTGCCAATATTAAAAATGGCATAAGTGAAATAAGTAAACTAGATTCTATAAATTAAATAGATAAAATTTTTTTACAATATCACAAATCAAACTAAAAAAATTAAAAAAAAAACTAATAATAATGATTTAGGCATCCATATTATAATTATAGGATAATCCTCTTAAATATTCTATCACCCCTACCTATATTATTGAAATTCTCTACAATATTCTTAATTCTATTATCACATTCAACGTATTTTCTAAGTTTTTTAGGGGGTGCGTGTCCCGCTATTAATGGTTCAATATACATATCTCTTGAGACCTGCACCTTCTTCAGTAGATCAATAAATGACCAAATTGATGGATGGTCCATCGATAACCCCGTTTGAAGCCTCCTGTGAGAAGCTTCAGCAAAATTGTTGGTTCTGTGAATGTCGTTGGTAACCCTTCCATAAACAGACCATAGTTGGTGGAAACATAGGTGGTCTTTGCCCACCTCCACAATGATTTTGTATTTTTCTGGAATTTCTAGTTCTTCCAAGCTCCGTGGAACGGGCGGTGCTCCATTTACTTCATTTCTCTGCCGTCTGATCATCTTCTTTAATGCTGTTTGCACGGGCAATGCAGCTAAGACACTTCTTGGCACATTTTTACCGTCAGAACACAAAACATGATTAAAATTTGAGCTGACGCTTCAATTGTAGACGTGGCTCTATCTTTAATTTGAGTTTTGATCTTAAGGAATTCAACAGTACCAGCTGAACTATAATGTGTGTGATGGTTTATACTTTTCACTGTTGTGCCATCTTGTGTATGTATTCTTACACGACAAACATCACCCTTTCTATCGCAACGCCAGAACTTTTTTGTTCCACACGCACTGTTTCTATCAAATACATACAAAAATCCATTTTCGAAAAACTTCTCTCGTCCTTGTTTGCTTTTAATTTGTACTTCCATTTTTAACACCGTATAGAAGTATAGACATAAACTGAACAATAAACTACAAACCAAAACTGCTTCGTACAAAGAATGAATAAATACAAACTTAATAATTCAAATTATATTTACCAGATTCGAAACTTCCCACTTAGTTAAAAAGATTAAGTAAGGGTGAATTTGTTCAAATCTGGTTGGTCATTTAAAAGCAATTTAGAATGTTTACATATATTTATTAATCTCCAGAGATTCTAAGAGGTTCAGTTTATGGCCTTTCAGTTGTATACAATTTTTTTTTAACTTTACAATCTATTATAATAAAATACCATTGATATTTTATTATTGACCCAAAGTTTTATTACAGAAAGGTTAAGCAATAAAATAATATCACGGGAAGTAGCATAATTAAAAAAAAAAACACAAATAGACAGAATTTACGAAAAAAGACATAAAGTACAGAAAATACCTATAATAGGCAAAAAAAAAATGCATTTTGCCTATAATCCGAGCTTTAATAATGATATATGAACTCTCGAAACATGTTTTAATAAAATACAATTTTTGACTGAAATGTAACTAATTTATTGACTAATGTGCGAAATATAAATAAAAATATTAATATGCGCCATAAAGTCCTTGCGCCAGAACGTACCTGCGCCAGATAGGCCTTGCGCCCGAAGCGGTCTGCGCCCGAACGGACCTGCGCCAGTACGGCCGCGCCAAATCGGTCGCGCCAGATCGGTCGCGCCAGAACGTCCTAGACCGATCAATTGTAGTGCAGATTAATAAGGGTTATTCTACTTCATCAATTCGTTCAAAGATCTTGCTACCCTTTACAAATTTGTACAGATCTAGAGGATGCTTGTGGAGTCATTCTGAAATCTTCACAAATTCCGTGTCTGCCTCACATAATCTGCTGCTCGGATCTCCCTGGTGTACAGTTGCTCAGGTCATCTTGGAGTGGGTGCCAGGGTATAAGGGTTTTGAGGGCAATGGAATCGTGGACCTTCTGGCCAAGAAAGGAGCGGATACACGATTCATTGAACCTGTACTGGGACTGCCTAGAGCCTGGGTAAGGACCAAAGCTCCATAGAAGAGACCATGCCAGGTTTTTTTCAGATTAGATTAGATTAGATTATTAGATGCCCTCTAATTTCCTTTTTCTGGTAAATGTCACAACTTCGGCTTATGTTAAGCTCTGCAGTTAAGACCCATTCCGTTAGTGCATTCAGAGCCTATAAAGTTCTATTTCTGGATTTAGTATTACAGGGGATGTGCTCTTGGGTAGTGTCTCACTATCTACTTGAACTCTTCTATTAGAATAATTTTTCTGCGGAGTGTTTCAAATTGAATTTTCACAATCCGCTTCCAATTCCCTTTTATTATAATTTTTTTATTATTTTCAATTCTTTACTTATGGGATTTTCTTGGTTTATCTATAACAAATTGGCTCTTGGTATGTCCTCTTGTTGGAGTTTTATTTTTAATTGTATTCCATTGTGTGTTTGTCCTAAATCTGATTATTTATTTGTAATTATATTTACTAATAGGATAATAAAGAACAAATATTTATTTTTAGGTTTGATACATGATACCTCAGAATCTTATGTACCTGCTTTACATGCTTCATCAGTTTTATCTTGTGCATGTATAATATTATGGGTGTTCGAAGCTATATTTTCTAAGAAAATTGATACTACCAATTAATTTTTAATTATTTAAAATATATAATAATTTATTATAACAAGTTTCATTTATACAAAAATTACCCACATGTCATCGAAACCCATTCCAGGAAATATATAAATCGATGTACTGACCATAACAACAAACTTATCAATGGCCTTTTCACCTTACCATTGGAGGATAAAAGACTTAAAAGAGTATGGCCAGAAGATCTTTAAAGTGAAATCCAGAGAGCCGTTACTGGACGGTGCCAGACTCAAGAAATGTAATCAATGTCAGATCATTTACTTATTACTGATTATGTAGTAGATTGTAAATTTGCAATAAATAAATCAAAAAAACAAAGAAATGTGACCTCACGAAAGTTAAGACCTGTCCCACCTCTTTGTAACACAATTTTCCTTATGACTTGTCGTTCGAATCACCTTAGTCTTTCTTCTGTGATTTTTATCAACATCCATGTTTTGCTTTCGTATGTTAGATACTATCTTAAGTATTTACTTACTCTTATTTCGTAGCTTGACAATCCTTCGTAGGTCCTTACTGTAATATTTGCCTGTATCTATTCCGGTCCATCCTCAGTTCACTATCCAGCTCTAGGCACATAGTCTTTTTCAATATTGTCATTCCAACTAGTGCGTGGTCATTTTCTTCCTTGAGGGTTAGTTTGTCATGCTAGTTTTGTCCATCGGTCATCTGGTACCTGTTGGACTTATCCTGCCCATCTCCATCTCTGTACTTTTGCTCCTCTTGCAATGTCCAGTTGTTAGCACATTTATTAAAAAAATAAAAAATTGATAAAATAAAACAACATTTTATTAACCTTTATAGTTACATAAATTATACATAGAAAATCTTGAGTTTTTTGCATCACTTGCAGCAGTCTGTAAAAATGTTTTTTTATCGACCAAACTATCAACTACATCATCAATACAAGCAATTCCATTAATATTTTGTACATCATAATGACCACTGTGAGTTTCAATTTTAATCTTTTTACCTTTGAAATATCTAATAATATTAATCAGTGAAGGGCAACTATAAATATTATCTTCAATACTAATGTGTCTAATAGTTGGTGCTGAGGTATATATTAAATGTGCATCTAAATCGTATATTTTATTACCTTTAATATCTAATCTATCTAAATTTTGCAACGGTAACAATTCTTTTCCTTCAAAAAATTCTATAGAATTATTAGCTAAAATTAGAGACTCAAGATTTATTAAACCTGAAAAAGTACCCAAAGAAAATCGAGTAAGTTTATTATTTGCTAAATTTAGATATTTTAAATCTTTAAAAATCCTAAAAGTGCCAATAGGAATATAGCATAATTCATTATGATCTAATTCTAAATATTCAGTAGCTTCCAACCCTTCAAACGAATTGTAATGTAATATTTTTATTTTATTAAATGACAAGATTAAGTTTGTTATTATTATAATACCTCTAAATGCATTATTAGGTAAGTCTACTATTTCATTGTGACCTAAAGAAAAATAGGTAACTTCTAAATCTTCAACAAAACCGACTGTTAAATTCTGTATCTGATTATTCCTTAAATTTATTTCATAAACTTGTCGTAAACCTTCAAAAGCACCTGCTGCTATATTGCGTAGTCGATTATTTTCAAAATAAATATTTTGCAAGTTTCCTAGATGTTTAAATGCTGATTTTTCTATGCTTTCCAAATCGGTGTTTGATATGTTTAAAGCTGTTAGAACATTATCAGTAGGGAATGTATTAGAAGAGAATATACGTATATCACAGTTTTCACACTGTAGATTTTTGTTTCCGTAATAAACTTTATTAGGAAATGTCTTGATGATATCTTTACATATAATGTTCATCATATCTGTGCTATCCACAACACAAATCGGTTCAGCTTGCGTTGTTAATGCAGAAAAAAGTGTTAAGAGGAGAGTATATATTCTGTAATCCATGGTATCTGAAATAAATTAACAATAAATAAAAGTTGCTTATATGAAAATTTTTGGATATAAGAGCATTGCGTAACATTCTGTTCAGTTACGTATATTTCGTGTCCGACGTCATAATTTAAATCAACCAATTAGTCGAGGCAATGAAGCACTAAAAAGGCCAAAGATAGGAAATCTTTTAGGGTAGGACGGATCGGAATGCGGTTTTTGCCTTTGCTTTTAAAAATTATTTATACCATTCCTACCTTCTTTCTATCTAGTACAAACCGGAAATTGCATTGCTGCAGCCAAAAATGCATTTTTTGAGAGGCCTTTTGGAAAATTCAATAACTTTGTAAATAAGAATTGGCCCAAGTTGGGTACCCAGGAGTTTTAAGGTCGCTGATCACGATTATTATGTTCAAATTGACCCCCCGAACTCCTAAAGCTCAGGAACGTCGACGAACATCATCTCCGGTGGACTATACCAAACTTCATGCGAGGAAGGAGAGAATATCGACACCCGGAGGTTTTTTGGTTAACTGAACTCAAATATGGCACCGGTGAACACCCCACGGACACCTGGACGCGGACGTCATCTTCGAAAATTTTCCTGAAAATAGCGACCAAAACCAATCAAAATTGCGCTGCTGCTGGCCGACATGACACTGTCGATAGACGCGTAGAGTCTTGACAATTCCAGAATAATTTTTTTTATTACGTAGTGGTGTACTAAGAAATGATTTTTTTAAATCCCACTCCTGAGGATTTAAAATAGGGGTTGAAAATTTGTATGAAATTCGGTGGCAAAAAACTAAAGTTCACGCGGATAAAGTCACGGGTGGCCGCTAGTGATAAATAAACGTCAATTCAGTAACACAGGAGTCAAAATGACGTATGTTGTTAGTGCTCTACTTTGACTATCTCACATAATAAATAATCCAATTAAAACAGTTCCCTGCTCTGATATCAAATTTTTTTGATAATATGAAACATTAACAATAAATATTTAAATATTGTCTATAGCTTCTTTGTGGCATAATTGTATATATTTACTTCTTTCATTTATCATTTTATTAATTTGATTTTAGTGGCAAAACTTCCCCAATTAAAGAAGTAAATATTAACAATAAATATAAAAAATTTCTGTAGCTTACCTTAGAATACAATTTTTAAACTCAGTAGGTATTCACAGTGCTTTAATGAATGACAAACTGGCTATTTTTAATTCTTTGGTAATAACTCTTTATATTTTATACCAGTTCGCTTTTATAATATGAATTGTAAATTCTTAGAAATGTATTACTAAATCTCCTCACGCGGAAATTCCATCAACTCAGTATATTAATTAAAAAAATAATCTTAATCTTCTTTGAGGAGGTAAAATACTTTCAAGGTGTCTAGGTAGGTATACATAAAATTAATTTAAGTAATAAATCTTAGTAGAAATACATTTATACACCAATTTCACACAAACTTCTTGAATATTCAAATTTGTTACTTAAGAATAAAAACACTGTTTGCAAAAATAACTGATGTTTTGTTTCCTTTATTGCGTGTATCGTCCTACGCTAAAAATAAAATTTGACCTTTTAGGTATTTACCAGTCCACCTACTTTATACTAATTGGTTATTTGTTAATTATATCACATATAATCCTTAACACTGCTGTGCATCATTTATGCTTCTCGTTTTGTTTTTTAAACGAAAAAAAAAAACAGTGAATAAATAGTGTAACATACTTCGTGAGTGTCCTTGTCCTTGTCTATTGTATGGCTCTGCTACTCGGCAATCGCCAGTACTTCGTGAGTGTAACCTTTATATTTAAATTTCATTTTTGTAAAGCATATATCTAGAACATATATGCACATGCTCTAAATCTAGGAATATTAAATATTTTAAATATTTATTTAATTATCTTACACATTAATTCATTTTAGACAGAGTAACACAATTCTATACAAATTAAAGTGAGTCGAGATTTCATTAGTTGTATATCAATTGTTTTCTTACAAAGGTGTTTTGAAAAATTGTTGTAACATGCCTCATTCGTCATTTGGCCCAAAACGAAATGTTGAGGGCTGTAAGGATGACTAAGGCAAGAATGCACCAAATTGATGTGGCAAACGTTATAGAAATCATTCAGAACCTTTTCTCACGTCTCTGGACTCGTTATGGTGAAATGGGAAACGTTCGGGAAAGACATTTGGGACGATCAAGGATGACAACACCTTATATGAACTGATTTGTTTAGTTAGAAGCGCGTCGAAATCGCACAGTGACGGCACGGCAGTTAATTAATCCTCTCAGTGGCACATAATATGACAGTTTCCAGACATACTATCTACAGAAAATTAAGAGAAGGTAATTTAATTAGCCGAAGACCTTGGAGATGCCAACCTTTAAATCGAGGGAATCGCGCCAGTCGATTACGTTGGGCACAAGACCTGTTATATGGGGGCAAAATGTTCCTTTTACCGATGAATCTCGGTTTGGTTAGTATCCAGATTCTCGAAGGATACCTGGCACAAAAAATCGAATGCAACATACACAAGAGGTTTACAGCTACAGAGGAGGCACAATTATGGTATGGGTAGGAATTCCGCTTGGCAATAGAACTGAACTCGTTCTGCTGGATCATTTTCTATCATCAGAGCGCTACGTTACAAATGTTCTAGAACCAGTAGTTGTTTCATACGCGCAAAACATTTGTCCTGATATTATCTTGATGCATGACACTCAATGACACTGCTACTTCACATAGAGCCAGAATGACAAGAAATTTGTTGGAAGAGTAGAATATTCCAGTTTTGCCCTGTCCAGCTCAATCGCTCGATCTCAATCTTATTGAGTATACGAGGGATATGCTTCAGCGAAGAGTTTGTCAAGACGAGAATCAATTTCAAAATCACAATCAGCTGTTTCAAGCGCTTGAACAGTGCTGGATTCTGAATTCTGATTTCCCATAAAGATCTTAATATCCTTATCCTTTCTTACATCTTCTAGTTTCGGTGGAGGCTTAATAAATATAGCCTAGAATTATCTGAAAAGATCTATACAGGGACACTCTTAACTCTATAATGTTCCTAGATCTTCAGTGAGATTCTCAACATCCTCAATTGTTTTTCACATAATTTTTCGAAAGAACATTAGGTACATAATGTCATAGAAAAAAGTTAATGTATTGTAAAAGCAATTAGGAGATTGGAGAACCCTCTGAAGATCTAAGAAGATGAAGATGTTGTTGTTAGAGTCTCTGGAGATACTACAATAAATGTAAGAAGTAAGTAAAGAATATTCAAGAACTTTTTGTTAATGTAAGAAGCTTATAAAGCATCTCAAGATAATACAAGAAGTTAATTATTAAGTTAAAAAGCAGTTGTGGACGTTAAACTATCTAAACAGTAGGTAAGTAGGTTGTTGAAAAATTCTTTAAAGGTATAAGACGTTCGTGTAACTGTTGAAAAAGACTCTAGAGATATTACAAGAAATATAAAAACGAAGTGGAAAAATTGAAAACAGCATTAAATTTGTCTAATGAACTGGTATAGAATATTTAACTCTTCTGTCAAGAACTTTGAGACCAATTCAAAGACTCATCCAACTTTCTTATTGTAATGTGTTTTGTAAAAAAATTACCTTTCCAGTATTTGCGTATACGATTATTTTTTAGTGAATTCGATTTAACTTAAAGATAAATATTTGGTTCTTAATTTAAATGGTACAAAAAATCTATATGTGACTTACTTATATCTTGAGAAGAGAACAAGATAGAATAAAGGTGATATAAACGTATTCAGATTTATAAGGATTTTTTTCTTTTTATTAAATATATGTATATATAATATATATATATATTTAAGGTAAACTGACAAGAAAGCTATAGCTTATTAACAAATATTTAATATTTTCAATTTTCACTTACAACAAATATACAATCACAAACGTACATTAAAAAAACATTTGCAGTTATATATTAAGAACGAAGATCAAAGATAACCTTTAGTTCAATGTTGTTATTATAATATAATGTAAATTATTTTGAAAATTATTCCATGGCAAAGACAACACAAAATGGTGTGATCTAAAAAATATGAGTTAGTGTTGTGTGATAAAAATCATTGAAGAAACAAAAATGGAAAAGTTTAAAATAATGTTGATACTTCTTTGTGTTATATCCAATATAGTAGATGCAGGTTTTATAGTTAGAAATGATGTAATTTATCAAATCCATAAAAACTCTAATAATACAACGATCCCAAAGGAATGGAAACATATTATTACTGTCAACGCAAATTGCCCAAGTAAATACTTTTATTCAAATTTACTAAGAAGATGTGTAGTTAAGTTTGGAAGTGTATAATTTTATTTAACACTTATAAATAAACAATAATTTATTTTACATCAAAATCAGAAGCAGATCTATATTTAACAATTGTAGGCATGAAATAAATGTGTTAATAATTATTGTTTATTTTTATTTATTTACATTCTCTTTGCTTTTTATGCAGTTACCGCAGTGCTTCAGAAAAACAAAACGTGTAAACGTAGTTAAATTCTAGATTTATTTTAAGGAATCCTGTTTTGTAAAAAAATTTCTAATTGTATTAAATGTCTAACAAGGAAACACGAAAGACCTCAAGATAAAGTTTTCTCTTCTTTACGCTTGCGCTTTACAAGGAGTCAGGATGGATTCTGCATATAATGTGAACATTTTATTTGTCTTCAAACTACCTTAATACAGTCGAAACAGGATCCAAAATAAAGTTACCGAAAGGTATTGTTTCTGATTTAAAAAACAGTAATAGTACCTATATTCTATAATGAATATAGAATGCGCCATGTTATACGCGAGTATAAATGCTTGAGATACGAGCCGAAGGCGAGTAAAACGGTCATACGAGCGTGAAACAGCTATCCCATACAAGTCATAGACACTCTTGTACTATTTATTACAATTCTTGGTAAATTATTTTGTACTTAAATTCTTATTTTGTAGTTTAGTTTGACACTTAGGTATTACCGTGGGTTGTTGGTAACTTGATGGACTTTCCATTTGAAGCTCAGGGTTTAACACACACCACTACAATTTTTTTATTTAAACTAGACTTTTTTATTTAACTGGCACTAGTCTCTTTTAGATTCTCATTTATTTTATCCATCTACCTTAACTTTGGTCTTCCTCTTATCCCCAATCTCATATTTATCTACTCTTTTACTCACATAATTCTCATTCCTCCTTTCTACATGAACAACCCATCTTGACCTAATTTCCTAAATTTTTTGCTCAGCTGTCCCACTTTCACTGTACCTCTTACTATCTCATTTCTTACTCTGTCGTTCCTCGTTAATCCACTCATCATTTCTAAATTTCTCTCTTTCTCTATCATTGAGACTGAGTTGTACATCAAAGCTGGTCTTACCACTCTCTTGTACAGTCTACCTTTCATTCATGCACACTGATTCATCCATTTACATTTATTTCTATGCTTCATCTCACTCTTTAACTATTCTTTCCTAGCTCATCAGAACCTAAATATTTTATGTTTTGGACAGCTGGCAGTAATTGGTCCAGCAGATTGATTTTAATTCCATTCGTCTTGTCTGTTGTCATATACCTACTTAGTCTTCGTCCTTCTCACTCTCAACCCTCTAATCGCAAACGCTTTTCTTCATTTCTCAAGTTTTCCTGCCAGTTACTCTTTCAAAAGATCTGCAATCACAATGTCATTCGCATCATCATATCCCATGGGGATCCGCATCACCTTATTAAACAGATAGACCCTCGCATAATCCCAAATAAAATCACGAATAGATAGATAGATATACACTGGCTCTTTTTGCTGCGATATTTTCTGCAGAACTTGCAGTTCTTCTACGAAACGGTGACCATTGGAAATGTAAAGTGTTATATGCTCCAAAACGAATCACCCACTTTGACGTAAAGCGCGATGAGTAGAGTTGAGAGATTTTTGAATTTAGTAAAATATTTTAACAATTTGTAACTGCTGTTGCGGCTTTAGTTTTCCTTGATGTAATGAACCAGCTTTACTTAATAAAAAAAAATTTACCGTGATATTTACAATATAGTGATAATCTCCGTCAAAAGTTCTATTATTGCTATGGGTACACCTCTTAGTTTTCACCATACAAAGTCACTAAAGGATTTCATCAAAATGGGAACTGAAATAAGTTTAATGAAAAAAAATTGTGTTAGTTTTTATTTAACATAAAGTGTTTAAATGCATTGTAAAAAAATCATTAATATATAGAAAGATGGATATTGTTCCATTAAGAGTCAGTGCGGGGTTTGATTGTTCTGCGATTTTATCTTCTTGCAACTTCTGGTAATCCTCCAACTTGAGTATTTGTGGATTTATTATGATATCTTTTAGATGGATCTCTTTTTTTATCATTAGAAACTAGCCATTTATGCACTTTTATTACACCAATATCAATACAATGTTTAGCATCTTTAACTGTTGATTCGAAATTGTCTTTTACTTTTTCCATAAAATCACAGTTCGACGAGGAGACGTATAGAAAAAAGAACATTGTAAAGATGAAAATTGAATGCATACTGTTAATCCTGAATAAATTTTAACCATTAGAATTTCCAACCTAGAAGAAAAATAAGGTAATTAATTCGAGAAATTCCGATAAAAAGTAAAGCGTTTAATGATATTGAAAGTGGGAGCAGCAAATGAGAGGCAGGGACGACATTAGCTAACAAAAAAGTGGTAGCAACAGGCTAGGAGGGACGTCCCGTTACTTATTCTTGTCATAATTTTTCTTTCGTAATACTTCTTTTAAATCTAATATTAAAAGCTTCAGTTTAATACGAAAAATGTGTAAAATCGATAACAAAACAAGAAGAATTAAAAAAAAAGTAAGTAAAATTGTTCAAATGGTTACAAAAATTAGTAATAAACGAGAAACTAAAGTATGGCAAATGGAAAATAATCGAGAAAAGCTAAAAAATATGGGAAATTGAAAACAACAAACAAATTGATTTCCTTTAGAATTAGCAATTGCTCGAATTTTAATATAAACAAGAATTAGAATGTTTCTGATAGTACCTATCTCCTACTTGAATTTCAACATTTAATGCAAATAAGAATTAAAATGTTCGAAATTTTATTCCACAAAGTAATATAATAAAAAAGACTATTTTATTAATTTGCTATTCTACACGGTTGCCGTATAAAGAGTGTTAGCAACACGTCCGAAAACAGTTTTTTTGGACCCGCAGACTTCGGGGCCTCGCCTACGGCTCGTCCTGGAATTTTGGCTACTCGTCCAATAAAACAGTATTTTTCGGACTTGTTACGAAAAGAAAATTTATGTATACCAATCATCTCTCAAAAAAATACTATATTTAAAACACTTACCAATACAGATATTTTGCTATATAATTAAGCTAACTACTTAATAATTGATTTTAATTTCAGGTGACACTTTTATTAAACAACTTATCGACAATAAGAAGGTAATAATAATGAAAATTAATATATATGTCGTAAAAATAAATAGCAAAATTTGTTGGTTTTTCGTCAGAGTTAAATTATTTGAACATGATCTGAGTCCTTATCTATTCTCTTAAATATTTCTTTTTTATTGAATGTATTTCAGTTTCAATGTGTTTACAAATACATGATTCATTTATACGGAGTTTATTAATTTATAATAACAATTATATTACAAAAAAATTAAGAAATATTTAGAAGTGTACCTTTATGCACCTAAATGATAAAATGAACAGGTATTTTTGTATATCTACAATTCAGCATTGTTAAAAATATAAAATGCGTTAGTTTATACGATAGTTGATAATTGGGATAGCTGAATGTTAAAAACATACTGAATAAAGGAATGAAAACGAAAAAGAAAGAAAACTAAACATATGGAGAGATAAATTAATCACAGTAGACAAAGTAATAGGACAATGAAAAAGACTCATAAAGTACGATTATATCTGACAAAAAAATGAATCTGAGAGTGCTGACAAACACTACTTTGAAAATAAAAATATATTAAAGTATAATAATAAACATCATGATAGACTAATAGTATATTACGTAACAAGAGTGGTAAGTAGGACATTACGTACGAGTGGAAAAGTTACGCACGAAGCCGCGTAGCGGCCAGTGCGTAATTACACGAGTACGTAATACCTCTTACCACTCGAGTTACGTACTATGCTTTATCTACGACTCAATATTTTAATTTTAATTCTAAATACTTGACAATGAATTGGCCCGTGCGGGAGCTAACACTCCAATGATTGGCCTGGAACCATTTGGCGGAGTTGCTAATACATTCAGAAAGGCAGCCATTGAGAAATGGAGGCTAGAAAAGGCCCAGGAGTGGTGGGAAACATCACCGGGCAAGCGACAAGCCAAACTCTTCATAAAGGGATATTTGGCGAAGTTTACTGCAGAGCTGCTATCACAAAGGCGAAATGATGTCAGAATGATTGTCAGTCTCTTGACAGGACATTGTAGGCTCAGAAAACACATGAGTCAGTTAACTTGGCAGATGAAGACATTTGTCGATACTGCCAAGAGGAAGAGGAAACTGCATTTCATGTCCTATGCCAATGTGAAGGCCTTGCAAGGACGCGGTATCTAGTACTGGGAGAGGAGAAACCGGCTGCTCCAAGTTATGCGGAGTGGCCACTGTCAAGGCTATTAAGTCTCATCAAGAGGGCAGAGCTGGACAAGGTGCTCTAATCCTATTCCACAGATAATGGGTGATCACAATAGATCTGCAAAGGTCGCAGTGATATAGGCTAACAGCCAACCCCAAAAAAATATCTATCTATCTAAATACTTGACATCTCTAGAAAATATATGACGTACGTACTGTACTTTTATCTACTCCTTTGACAGTAAATGTCATTTATAATCATTGTTACCATGCAGGGTAAGTAAGCTATAACGCACAGTTGTGCGTAATGAAACGTCATTCCAACATGACGTTTCATAACGCACGACTGTGCGTTATAGCTTACTTACCCTGCATGGTGACAATGAGTATAAATAATATTTACTGTCAAAGGAGTAGATAAACATTATAAATGTGGTCTTAATTGCGAAAACCGTGTCTATTAAGAAAACAAATACACATTATTATAAATGAATAATTAATTAAGAAAAAAAAACTTTTAGAAAGTTTTTAAAACTTTCAAAAACTGACACATACAAATTCAGATCTCTAAGAGCATGGCCTTTTATTATATAATTAGATTTTATTATTGTATGAAATAAACATTTGCATAGTATTATAATAAGCCAGCTTCAGATTGTCTTAAAATTATTTCTCAAATCTTCTTTCCAATGATGTTTTTCCCCGTACAAAACCTACGTGTATATCCATAACTCAATCTGTATCAGGGACGACAAAAGAAGTTTTAACATCAAAAGTCAACTATGGAATGGAACCAAAATACCAAAATCTGGCGAAATAGATTACAAGCAAGAAAAGCTGACCCAATGCAGATTGCATTAGGGAAATTTTTAATGATATTTGTTTATCTATTTTGATGTAGTTCAATGATTAAAACGTGAATTCCCATGTATTGTAAACATTGCAGAAGATCCTCTTAAATTGGGTTAAACGTAGTGTTTATCTTTTCTAAGAAATCTTATCTCAATTATATAGTCCAGTCAAGAAACAAAATGAAATGTAAAGAATATCAAATCTAGCAGTCAGAAAATAAGAATAAGAAATAAATTCGTTAAGGCAAACACAATTGAAATAATAATAATTGTTATAATAGCGGAGGACGTAATCAAAAACCACAAATAAAAAAGATCAAAAGAATGCTTAAATGAATAACAATCTGGAAGGAATGCCAGAAGACAAACTGAGGTAACTGGCTCTTCACCACGATAAATCAGATCAAATAGAAATGGACTAAAACAATACCAAGCTAAGATTATACATTATTCTACCTAAAATCGAATGCAAATCGAACTGAGACCAGGCTCAGATCGAACTTAAATCAAATTTAGATTAAGCTGATATCAATCCGAACAAAATTGAGATCTAATCGAGATCGCGTTGCGTTTGTCTGAGATCGAATTAAATCGGACTAATACCTACTGAAACGGTGCGATCAAACCATAATCTAGTTGAAACCAATTTAAACTAAAATCAGGATAAGGTCAAGTAAAGATCGAACAAAAATCCAGTTTAGATTAAACGCTCAGTTTGAATAAACACATCCAGATTCAACTGTGACTGAACCGAGAACAATCTGAGGTCGATTTGAGATCCACCTAAAATTGAATCCAGAGCACATTGAGCTCTAACCTATAACGCATTAGGAACGAAACGAAATCGAGCTTACATCTAACCGACATCGAAGTGAAGTACCATATAGATATAGCTGAGACTTAATTGAACTCAAAATGAAATCTGACCAAGATTGAGCTAAGATTAAAAATAAATTAAGCCTAAACTGATCAGAGATCGATTTGAAATGGTATCACCTCCAGATCCAGCTGATACTGAACCGAAAACAAACTGAGATCGAGTTGAAACCGAACCAGAATTAAGTTAAGAATGAAACTTTTTATTTTCAGGTGGTTTTAGAGAAAATTCTTTCTTTTTACACTTAATTGTATTAAAAAGCGACTCTACAGAGAGTTTGTATAATGTATCTAAATTATTTGGATAACGACTGACCTATTATCAATACATCCATAATAACAACATGTTTTTTTTAGTTAATCGTATATCTCAAATAAATGATGATCATTTAATCAGCACGACCGCAGTGGCAACAAAAAACTTGAACTTGTACCAATTTAATTTAAAAAATGAAGACTGTGCATAAATGTTTAAAAATATTTTTAATTTTTTTGTTTTACAACGAGTGTTCTTCTCAACTAATTTTGCTTAATAAGGTAAAACAACAATTTCAAGATGTGGCTTGTAAGTTACACCAAACGAATCAAAGGCTATTTCCACATCAACATTCTAATTTGCTTCCCGATCCTTGTGCAAATAAAGCTGCAGTAGAACTAGGGAACAATGGTGAAAGTAGTGATTTCAATTGGAATTTATTTAAAACTAATAATCCAGGTAGGACATTTTATTACAATACAGAAAACTCCCATTTAAGGGATTACTTTTAGGTGGTAATTTTGATGACTATATAGGGTTAAATTTAGAAAATAGTGCGCGTTATCCTAATTGGAACGTACCCAATATACCTTCTAATTTGATTGATTTTAATAAACCAAATTATGGACAAAATACAGGTATCTACATGTTTATTTCATCAAGAATTTTTTAAATAAGATTATTGTTTTTTTTTATTCCTAAAATTCTAAGTTAAACTTTTTATTTTACAGAACAAGGATTAAGTAAACCAATTACAATCAATGGTCAACAATATCCTAATAATCAAGGACAACAAAATCAAAATTTTCCATATTATCCGGGTCAACAAAACTTAGGATATCCAGGTAATAATAACGGACAATCTCCTAATGGACAGGTATATCCTAATGGTGAAAATCAAGGCCAATGGTATCCAAACAATCAATATAATCCACCAAATAATGGAAAATATGGACAAAATAATCAAATCCGAAACAATGGTTATTCAAATCAGGGGCAGTGGTTTCCATATAATGCACCAAATCAAGGATATGATCAAAATAATCAAATTCCTAATAATAATCAAGGATATCAAAATCCTAATAATGGTCAATTATATAATAATCAAGGTCAAGGATATTATGGCCAAGGTCAAAATAACCAACGAAATCAAATTCCAAACAATATACCAACAAATCAAGGGACTGGACAAACAAATTATGTTCCCAATAATGGCCAAGGTCCGTTATTAAATAATCCAAATCAAGGAAATTATGGTCAAGGTTATAACGGTGTAACCACTCAAGGAAACCAAAATCCAAGTAATCAGGGTTATGGAGAAAATAAACAAATTCCTAATAATGGTCAAGGTGAGTTATTCAATAACCCAGGTCAAGGTCAGAACGCTCAAGGAAACCAAATTCCAAACAATCAGGGTTATGGAGCAAATAAACAAATTCCTAGTAATGGCCAAGCTCAGTTTTATAATAATCCAGGTCAAGGTAATTATGTCCAAGGAAACCAAATTCCAAATAATAAACCATCAAATCAAGGTACTGGACAAGAAAATTATTTTCCTAATAATGGTAAAGATCAGCTATACAATAATCCAAATCAAATTCCAAATAGCAATCAGGGTAATGCACCAATTAATCAAATTCCTAATAATGGCCAGGGTCAGTTATACAATAATCCAAATCAAGGAAACCAGAATCTATTCCAAATTCCAAATAATAATCAGGGTAATGGACCAATTAATCAAATTCCTTATAATGGCCAAGGAAGTTATATACCAAATAACAGCCCACACAATACTAATGATCCAACCAATCAACGAGAAGGAAACAAAATGAATTCTCATGGAGTAATTTTCCCAGATAGCGATAATCCGTTATTAGCAAAAATAGAAAATCAAAATATCACAAAACCAGTAATAGTATTTCCAGATAGTGAACAAGCTGCTAATTATTTAGATGGTTCTGGTAGAAGGTATTTAAAAAATCAAGGAAATTCTAGTACGATACCGACAGAAAGTATTACTCGTAAACCATCGGTTGCTAACAGTACCATTATAAGCCATTCTTCTAAGAGAAGAAAGAATAATGACGATTATTCTGAAGAAACTGAAGAAGTTAAAAATGAAAGCTCTGAAGAAGTTAGCTTAGGTAAATTTTTGTTGACATTGTTTATTTTTTTTATTGTAAATATATATGTTTTTAGAAACAACATCACGCCGTGATGATAGTCTACCTGTAGTAACTGCGGATCCTAATGGTGGAAAGAGGATCTTAAGTAATGTTAAAGCAAATTGTCAAGTCGGATGGATTGCTGATAAAAATGGTATCTGCAGAGAGAAATATTAGATTTTTTTATAGATTTATTATAAGTTTTTATAGGAATAAGTATATTTTGATTTTTTTAACAGTTGTTTTATTTTTTGTTTAATAACAATCTCTTGTTACAGATGATGATAAAGGTTTCTTTTAATATTGAGCTTCTTATAAGACTCTTCAGTCCATCAAGGAACGATTATTGTGAGTTTTTAGGATATTTTATCTTTTTTTCCATATATTTTGATACCTTGGTTTGATAATTCCTTCTTAGTTGTTTAGAACAACTGGGTTTACAATTTTAAGGTCAAAATTGCTCTGCTTTTCCAAGCCTTATAATCTGATTTGTATTTACTTTAATTCAGAAGATTTTTATTTTTTAATTTTTTTTTAGTTCTAGTTATTCCCTTAAAAAAATAATGGAAATTTTGTTTGTGTTACATGTTTAATTAAGGTAGGTGATAAAATTGCCCTTCTTGTTCTAAGTTTTGTAAAACAAAAACTTTATCCATTGGGAAATTAGATTTCTTTCATCACCATCCAGATCTAATAAGATTCTTATATCTAGATTCTAGTATTCGGTTTTCATTTTAGGTTTACTCAATTTTATCATTTCTGATTGTTTCAACCAACACTATTTTTTAATCTTTTTGTAGAACCCACATTAATCTTCCATCCGTTACACCACCGACTTGTTTTTAAAATTGTGTTTGTCTAGAGTCTAGAGATTGTCTACTCTATACCATTTTTTGTTCTTGCAGGTCTGTAGAGAATACTGCTTTCCTTGATCTTTGTTAAGGTTTATCTATTTCCTCCTTATCTCGTTATAATCTGTCTTGGTCCAACCCATCAAAATCCAACCAACAGTATTTTTTAAACTTTTTGTAGAACCCACACTAATCTATTCTTTCATCTGTTACACCAACGACTTTTTTTTAAATTGTGTTTCTCTAGAGTTTGGCTACTCTATCTCATTTTTTGTTCTTGCAGGTCTGTAGAGAATATTGCTTTCCTTGATCTCTTTTAAGGTTCATCTATTTCCTTCTTATATCCTCTTAATCTGTCTTGGTCCAACCCATCAACAAACCCTACAAAATATTAACAGATAATACAGCAGACCCCAACGTAGGGAACTGTCTGAACGCCTATATGGATGTATCAAAAACGTAGCCTGGTGTGGGATGTAGAAAATACTAGAACTCTGAGCCTAAAAATAAAATGGGGTATGAATGGCTTGTCAAGTGTAGTTCAGTTAGAACCCACAAGCATAACAATAGCTGCAAAACAATTAATCAATAGGAACATCAAAGGTTGCGAACAAGAAGAGAGAATATCCATTTTGGGCGAGTACTGGCTTACACCATCCAAATTCAGGGAAATCCCCCTCGGGAGTCTCATTACCTATTTTAAATCTTTTGGCCTGATGACAGCCTGAGGTAAAGATATACACACGAGAGGATACACAATGGGCCATATGTGGCATCAGTGCTGGCAGAGCACTTGCTCGTCTCTCTCCAATTTTCGACATTTAGACAGACCATTTTAATCTACGATTTATTTTGTTTCTAAAGTGATTAGCTACTTCATTTCATTGGTTGTTCTCGCAGTCTTGTAAATAATACTGATTCATTTGATCTTTGTAAAGGTTTGTCTAACCAGTCCAACAACTCTATTTTAATTTTTATTTTATTATCTACTAGCGGACCCGGCGAACTTCGCACCGCCTACCACTAATGTTTTTTCCAATTTTTTTTTAAATTTTTACGATTAATTTTTTGTATTTTTTATCATATTTTCTCGTTAGTTACCAGTTTTTACGATTATTTATAGTACTTTGTAATTTATCGGTTAGGTCTATTATATATTAACTGCGGCGCTACCTAACGGTGGCGTCATAGTTCTTAGGTAAGTAAGTTTTGCTCTTTTAAATATATGAGATATCAACTGCGCCACCTTACGGTGGCGTCATAGTACTTAGTTATGTAGGAATTACAGGTGTAAATTTATAACATCTCAACTGCGCCACCCTAGGGTAGCGTCATAATGATTAATTTCGTAATAAACGCGTCCGATCGCTACAAAATTCAAAGTGCAATATGGAAAATCGCGGCCTCCGACGCCCCGGCTGGCGCTGCGTCCCGCAATTTTAAATCTGTAATATCTTCGAAAATATTCATTTAAATCTTGTGTTGTACAGGACCATATAGATCTATATTAAATCAACAATGTATTTAAGCTATTTAATTGCATAAGGATTAATGCTGTATTGGTTAAAATCGCCTCGAAAATTAGCCATTATTTGTCGTAAAAAGTAAGTGACAATAAAGGGTATTGTGGGATATCCATAAGAGATAGACATATAGCATCGCGGAGTTTTCTGTAGACCTTTTCAATTTGTACAAATAATTAGTACATTATTTTGATAAATCTCGTAGGGTTCAGCCTGCGTTTGCAATGTAAGCGGAAAAAAATTGATAATTAACGACATCACATTAGAAACCTCAAAAATAACAATATTTCTCCACTATTGAATGGATGTTATTATACATATAAACCTTCCTCTTGAATCACTCTATCTACTAAAAAAAAAACGCATCAAAATCCGTTGCGTAGTTTAAAAGATTTGATCATACAAAGGGAAATAGGGACAGAAAAAGCGACTTTGTTTTATACTATGTAGTGATAGTGATGATTTTATATTTTTGATCTTCAAACGGTTCCAATCAGCAGTAGGTAACAGTAACTACTTCTGATTTATCCACTCTTAATGGAAGAATTGAACAGTACTTTATGTTAAATTTTGAATAAGGAAGGAGAATTGGGTTGTTAAAACTTCATAACTATAAAAATAAACCTTAAGATAAAAGAAATAAACGGATTTTTTATTAAATATACAATAAAAACATTGAGATATATTAATTTTTTATATACTAATGTCCTTCTCCTCTAGTTCTGACGTCAATGTCTGGATGGTTGACGTATGATCCTGAAGTAACTAAAACAATAATTTAATATTTCTTATTTGTAGTAATGTTTTAGTTTTTAATACCAATATCAAAGATTGACTAAGAAGAGTTCACATGAAGGAGCACTAATGTTAAAGAATTCTAAAATACTAACTGCAAGAAATTTCGATTAAAAAAGTCACAATTTTAAGATTATAAAATACGTAACTAATAATAAAAACAAGTAGGTATCCTTATCACGTTGCTCTAAAAGTACAAAAACGAATATAACTATATTAAAAAATACCGATAATAATTGGTAAAATTAACAAAAAAGAAAGTTACCTCTTCGACCATGTACTTGCAATTGACGAGTATTAGAACCATAAGTTCCTTCCGGTTCAGGTTTGTTGTCAGGTTGATTTTGAGGATTATTTCCATATGTTCCATGAGATTCAGAGTGTCCATATCCAGGTTTATTCTGAGAATCCAGTCCATTTAATCCATGAGTATCAGCTTGTCCATACCCATGATCCTGTCCATTTGTTGCAGATGTACCAGATTGTCCATAGCCAGGTTTAGATTGATGATCCTGTTCATTTGTGTCGTATGTATCAGAATGTCCATACCCAGGTTTATTTTGATGACCTTGTCCATTTGTTCCGTATGTACCAGATTGTCCATACCCAGGTTTAGATTGATGATCCTGTTCATTTGTTTCGTATGTATCAGAATGTCCATACCCAGGTTTATTTTGATGATCTTGTCCATTTGTTCCGTATGTACCAGATTGTCCATAGCCAGGTTTAGATTGATGATCCTGTCCATTTGTTCCGTATGTACCAGATTGTCCATAGCCAGGTTTAGATTGATGATCCTGTCCATATGATCCTTGAGAATTGTGGTCGGCATATCCATCTTGTGTAGGTGGGTTGTCTTCATCGGGACAAGGATTTTGTTCGTGGGTGTGAGAATAGATTTTTTCTCCTACTTTATGTAATTTACATTTTGCAAATCCGTATCCATCTTTAACTTTGTCGATTACAACTTTGGAGTCATCTTTGATTGTCTGGACAGCACCTTCAGCCTTCTTTTTTATTGTATTGAAAACCCCGAATACCCCAGGTTTTTCTTCAGAGGATGCTCCTTTTGAGTATTTTTCTTCAGAATCGTTTGGTTTGGGATGAATGTAACCACATTGAATATATGTGATTAAAAATGTCGCACAAATTAATAAAGATATACTTTTTCTCATTTTTACAAATAGTATTTGGCGTGGACACAAAATATGTAAATTTATATTAACTAATATCAAAAATTATCAACGTGAGTTCAAAGTGTATAATAATAACAAAATAATGTCAAAATGTTAAATGTAAATCAAATATTTTTAGAAATTACTCAGATATTTACTGGATTTTGTTTATAGAAATACAGAGAATGGTTAATATTTTTATTCTTATTCTTATCTATTTTTTCCCAAAAAAAAAAAACTGAAATATAAACTACAAAAGAAAACAGTCTGTGGTTACCTACTGAATTTTTTTGCAGCATATCTGTACTTCTATATTTATTAAAAAGAAAGTAGGTGGTCATAAAAACAATGGTACAAAAATTCGATATTTATGACATAGAAATGACATTTATACATGTTTACAAAATCATTTGTTTGTGCCCTTAAGATTGAGTTTCTTCATTTTCATTGTGACTTAAATTCGCTTGTGGAAATATTTTCTCCGTAATATGTAAAATATAGAAAAACTAAAGAGAACTATGACAACAGTATTAACATCGAACGACGGAGAATCCGCGGGTAAGTTAGAATTTGAATAGTTTTTGATCAGTTTTGACAGATGGGTGTCAAAGGAGCCCCTTTTTACATTAAAGAAATGTACCTATAATAAGTAAACGGGCAGTTTTGAAAGCTAAATGAATTTTTTTATAAAAAACTTATTTTGGTTTCTACATCATATCTCTCCAAGTTTTCTTTTGAATAATTTAACAAGATATTGCTTATTGTGAATCAATTTTAAGCAATAAAAGTTGGAAAATTAATATTTAAAACTCCATCAGCAATATTTTCTAAAGTACTCAAAACTTTGGTACATTACTCTTGCTTCTTTCGTTGATAATAATCATAAACAGGTCCAAAACTGTTTCGTTTCGAATGATTACACATTTTGCTTGGTTCCAATAAGTAATGATTCCTAAACTGTTGACATTTGTTGTTTTATTAGAAGAACAGTTACTTTAGTAAAAGGATTTTGATACATTGTTTGGTGCCAATTAGCAATGGTTTCTAAACTGTCACTGACCGTGGTGTCAATGCCTGGATTTAATCAGCAATAGTTCGTAAACTGTTCAAAGCATTAGGGTTCTTCTTTATTTTAATACGCAATAATTTGAAATCCACTTAAGTGTTTTCTGTCTTATTTGGTCACAGTAAGTAACGTATTCAATAGGATTTTTCAAAATTCTATCAGCAACAGTTCCAAGTCTGTTCAAAGCATGTATTGTTTGGATACAGCATTTGTGATGTTGCTGATTTTTATTACCATTAGCAACAGTTACAAATCCAGTATTTCCTAGTTTGCTTGGTGTCAATGCCACCAGCAATGGTACGTAGACTGTTGTATGTATGTATGTTGTATGTATAAGCGAAATTAGGTTTTAATAGATACACCTGCGACCTATAAGATCTATTGTGTCCCCATTTCTTACTTAGGAAGTTTAGGATATCTTTGGGCTTCAAGTTCGGTAGATCTCTCTTTTATTTCGTATGATCCTAGGTATCTGACCCTAGAATTACGTAATGCAATGGATTCTGAGAGTATATCTAATAAAGTATCGTCCTTTTCCTCACACAATCTGCACTTTGCTTAATCTATCAATTCTTCATGTGTCCTCGTAATCGGCAGTGCCCGGTTAATATTCCCGTTATAATACGAATATTGTTTTTACTAGAAGCGTCTTCGATTGTGTTAGTTCTTCTAGATCGTTCCAGTACTTGAATTTTTCTCTATCTACTTCGTTTCTTAGTTCCAAGTATGGGGTTTCAGCTCCTTTTTTGCTAGCTTATTTGCTGTAACGTTTCCTTCTATTCCTGTGTCTGAAACTCATCAGTGGGTAAGAGTGTTATTTTGACCTAGTTCATTTAGTTTTGCATTCCCTTTGAACTGATTGTGTTTAGTTCAGAGCTTTGATGGCTCCTTGACTATCTGAAATGATTACATTTTTTTTTCTGCGATAATTCCTTTCTATACTAAATTCTACACATCTTTCCATGGCTCAGATTTCCGCTTGAAAGATGCTTGGGTATGCACCCAGCCTTTCTTAGTATTTGGCTCTACGCTCCAGTTCCTGTTTCTGTCTTGGAGCAATCTGTATACAATTTTATGTCGTTTTGGCTTAGCCCCAATATGCTGTCTTTGTCCCATTCAGATTTACTACCCAGTTTTGTAGTTTTACACATTCTACTTAAATGTTGTGCAGTGGGGTGAGTTTTAGGATCACTTCCATTGCAGCAGTGTTGCATGTTCCCATTGTTTCAGTGTTGCATGCACAGGCTAGTCTCTGAATGTTTGAGAGGTTTGTCCTCATAGTAGTCAGATTAGCTAGCTGGTCCCAAGCTACAGCTCCATACGGGCATAAGGGCTTTTGTAGCTTTGTGTATTATTTCGTTTTCGTGTTGTAACCTGTTATCTAGGGTTAACCCTAGCTATTTAACCTCTGTTTTCCACTCAAAGATATTTTCACCTACTTCGACGGTTCTTGAGTTAGGTTTCTTTTTTCTTGACAAGGCTACTAGAGTGATCTTGGTTGGGTTGATATTAAGTCCCACCGAATTATACCCTTGGTTTTCTTTGATCAGTCCTTTCTGTACTGTGTCACAGAGGGCATTTTAATATTTCCCTCTTGCGAGGATACCACGTCATCGGGATACCCTGGCAGTTCGGTCAATTGCCAGAGTAAGCTATCCACAGTAACACTCCACATGAGTGACTTCCCTCTGTGGGAAATCTCTGGTCGTATTGATGGAGATAGTGTCTTGGCCTATCTTCATTTCTGGAATTCTTGTAGATAGCAATTGTGGCAACCGGGTGGAACTTGTTCTATCTACTCCTCCATTAATAAGGGCCCATTTGACAGCCTCATGTGGGGTATTATCAAAGCCCCCCTTTATATCTAGAAAGGCCACATACCAAGGTTTCTTTTTTGTTTAATGCGTCTTGGATTTTATCAGTCAATTGCATCAAGGCGGTCTCTGTAGATTTGCTTGCTTGCTATGCATGTTGACGACGACGCAGCAGGACTTCTGTTCTAATATAATTGTCTACAGATTTTTCCATCGTCTTAAGAACAAACTATGTTAGGCTGATTGGTCTAAGGGATTTTTGGTGTGTGGTGTCCCGTTTTCCTGTCTTTGGGAACACTGTTAAAGCTTTGGCATTTTTTTTTGGCTTTACTAGTAGTTTCAAAGAATTTGCTGTCTTATTTAAACAAAATTAGCAAGAGTACCAAAACTCTTACTATCAACAATGGTTTGCCTTTGCTTTTATCTAGTTTGGATAGTGTTTAAAGCGTTTTGGAATTTGGTTGATTTCAATTAGAAATTGTTACAATTAACAGTTTCTAATTAATGAGTTCCCATGGTATCAGAATAAGTTGCAAATCTGTTTGTCAGGTCTTGTTTCTATTGCATTAGTTTGGAATCTGTTTACAGCACTTCAAATTTATTTTGGTTTCCATACTTTTGCTGTCGTCTTGTTTAGTCACAATTAGCAATAGTACCAGAATTGTTACTTGTAATTAAGATTTTCCTTGATTTTGTCAGCACCAGTTTCCAATTAGTCTAAAGCAGTTCCAAGTACTGTTGTGATTCAATCAGCAATTGTTTGTATATTGTTTACAGCACTTGTAATTTTGCCCGGTTTCAATTAGATATACTAACAAATAGCAACGTAAACTGTTAAAAGCATTGAAATTTATCTCGGAGTTCAATACTTTTGCTGTCTTGTTTGTTCACAATTAGCAATAGTACCAGAATTGTTACTTTAATTATGATTTTCCTTGATTTTATCAACACCAGTTATAATTTAGTCTAAAGCAGTTCCCGGTATTGTTGGGATGCAACGAGCAATACTTTGGATACTGTTTAAAGCACTTATTAGGTTTTAATTAGGTATAGATACGTCTAGCAATGCTTTCTAATCTATAATTTTCCTTGATGTTCATACCAGCAATGATTCGTAAACTGTTAGAAGCATTGGAATTTTTCTTGGTTTTAAAATTTTTATTTGGACACAATTAGCAATAGTAGGTACCAGAACTGTTACTTTCAATTATAATTTATCTTGATTTTATCAACAACAGTTTCAAATCTGTATAAAGAATTTTCAAGTGTTGTTGGTAAATCAGCAGTAGTTTGGATAGTGTTCAAGTGTTTCCTCTATTGCAATTATTAATAGCTTTTAAAATGTTCCAAGAATTTGGTTATTTTTTTCTTTATCATTTAGCAATAATTCCACAAATATCACCTATATTTTGTTTATTCTAATTGCACTTTTATTACAATTAAATGGAAGTTGTATTTTTCAGAAAACAAAATGGAAAAAATCGTTCTTGATGGAGGTGAACTACTTTCATCCAGTCTACCACAATTAGATGTAGTAAGTGACACTATCTATCAGATCTATAATTTTTTACTCTTTACGTTTTTATATTTATTTACATTTGTTTTTATACCTCTTTGTTTCATAATTGATTATTTTCCACTTAGTTCTTCTAAGTGTTTCCAGGACTTGATCTCATTGACTTAAAATCAAATATAGTTATTTATGAAACAGTTCGTGAAGTATGCTTTTTGCGCACGCACGCGATGTTTAGAGCACGAGCGAAGCGAGTGCTATATATCGCGTAAGTGCGCAAAAAGCACTTCACGCACAGTTTCATACAATATTTTATCTACGATAAACAAATAAAAACTAATTACAAATTCAAATTTGAAAATTTAAACTACAAAACTGTCAGAATGACTTTTGTTGAAATTTAATGCTCTCATAGCAACACCATGACAACGCGAATGCTAAGGATATTTGATTATTTGAAGGTGTGTCAAAAACAGTGCGAAAAAGTAAATCCCATTTAAAATACATTGTTACTTCACGCACACTTTCAATCCTTCACGCACTGCTGTCTATAATGACAGTTTTCACGAACTAAAAATTGATACATAATATGAGGTAAAGTAGATAAAATTTATTTTTAGTCTGTTAAATCCAGTCCAATTTTAAAAACTCCAAGAGATAACGAGAGTACAAGTGAATTACCAGCAAGTAATCAACAATCAGCCAGAGCAGCAGCCGGTGCAGCAGCATCTAAGAGAGCTGAGGCAGCAGGAAAATCTCCGCGAGTAAAGTCTGCCTTATGTCGACCAACTTCCTCCAGTATACCTTTACCGATTAATAAAAATACTAGACTCCTTCACTCACCAACGAAAACCTTACCTAGTCACAACAATATGCGATCAGCTAGTTGCAAAATTACTAGACCAAGTTCCGGGACTCATAAAACAACAGTTTCAGCAGTTACTAATAAACATACCCTAGAAGTACAGTTTATGAACAAAAAGAAACGACTAGGTGCGTTACATAAGGAACTGATAGAAAAACAAAAGCCTATATTGGATCTTTATCACAATCTAGTTCAGATCAAGAAAAAATTGGAAGAATTGGGAAAAATTGTTACACTCGAAGAAATTAAAATTGTTCCTTTAGTAGAAGGCCAACCGATACCATCAACAATAGAATCGACACCTGATGGTGAGGGATCTGGAGAAAGTATACCAACAGAAGTTGTTATTGGAATGCAAACATCCATCGAGGAAATACCAAATACCTTAATGGATATCTGCAAGAACCTCTTAGCGCGACGGAATATAATCGTAGAACTTTTGGAGAGCATTATTAAGTCAGAAGTTAACGTCAACGATCTTTCTGATCACATTGAAACTTTGAAAGTTGAAGGGGCACAACTTCAAAGTAATTTAGACGTTGTTATCAACGAACATCATAATAAAATTAAAGAAATTGTTCGAAACTGGCACATTCTTCTGAATGAGAAAAAAACTACTTGCTCTATTGCAACTGAGGATTTAGAAGAAAAGCTTAAATCTCAAGAAAAGCTCTATGAGGAATCCAAACAGGTTTTATATTTAAGTGTTTGTATGAAAATTGTTACTTGTAATTTGACATTTCTAGGCCATTCAAGATCTACAAAAAAAATTAGATGATAAACGTAGTGGACATGAACGATATGTTAACGAACTCAACAATGTCATCACTGGACTAAAGGAACAAATACTGGTAAGTTAAATAAGATGTGTATACTTTACTATTGCTTACTGCAAATAAAAATAAAAGATTTATAATGTTTTTTGCAAGTTTTCTAATGTCTCCAGACTGTTTCTTCATTATTTACCAGATTATGCAGTTTTGCACCAACTATATATCACGACAGATGATATCAGATTTTGTCCTATACTTCAGTCCTGTCTTTCAAAAATTTTTCCTTAAACCATATAAGCTCTGAATACAAAAAAATTGTTAAATATTGTATCATGAGTATCTTTTTAGAAATTGGAGCAAGATCTAGAAACTGAAAGGAAAACAACAGCAGAATATAAATCTAGAAACAATTCAAATGCTCAAGTAACAAAAACCGTAAGAAATAAGTACGCAGAGTTAGAAAATGAAAAGAAAGCACTCGATACTGTTAATGCTGATCTAAATAAAAAAATTAAGTAAGTAGTTAAGATTTATTATTTGTTTTATTTTTATAATGTATTATGTTTGTAGGCACCTCCAAGAACAACTGAAACACAAAGAGAGTCAATGGAACAAGGAAAAAGAAGAAATAACAAAGAACATGAAACACCAAGAACATATGATGCAGAAATTGGCATCTGAAAAGAGCAGCTTCGAAACCAGGTGCTTGATTCATATCACTCTCAGAGCTTTCTCTGAGCTGCTGGTTCCACAGCCATTTTTATAATTTTTTTTCTTGAGTGACTTTGTGTTTTTATATGCAATAGTTTTTTTAATTACTACACATATTTATTATCGGTGTGGAAAGTATAACAAATGATAAACAAACGTAACTTTTGCTCCTTATTTGGAGTTGTATATACAATTGTATATAAATAATTTATATAACCGAATTTTAGTGTATAAATTTAAAAAAATTTCTGTATTATTTCTTTTTTAACTTTAGAATTAATATCATCGCAAATTGTATTTGAAACACATGAATGTTATTGAAATTTCTCATCTTAATTAACAAGCTTTTTTTGACTGTTTCTTGATAATTTTCTCCAGACCTGGTAACTTACTTACGCTTTATTCTTTTGTTTATTAAATGCGGAAGTTTTTATCAATTTATCTAATTACTTCAACTTTTAAATAACCATACAGTTTACAAAAACCCATGGGCAAACTACTGTATCTACTGAAAAAGTAGATTAACGCCTTCTACTGTATCGTTGTGTTTATTATTTGTTAAGATTTTTATTCTTGTAAAGTAACCTTTAACCAAGTACAGTAAAGTCTGTTCGTTTTCTTGCATTTCTTTATATCCTGGCACCCAAACTAGATCGCCCCTTTGCCTAAATTCATATCTTTGAAAACCGACTGACTTAGGCATTGGTAGTACTGCAGTTTAATTAGGCTTATTGGACTTCTTCCATTTATGCTTGGTACCCATGGTACACTGCCTACTAATTTATACAGTTCCAGAGAATGGGTGCTATATGCTTTTGGAATTACTCTGAAGTCTCCAAAAATTGTAATGTCTTTGCGATCCAGCATGTCGCAATAGCTCACTATGTGTGTAAGTGATTTAGTTCCCTGCACCATCAGCAGCTAGGCTCTCCAGTGTGTGCAAGAGTCTCTTTACCAGTGCATAATTCCTGTATTGACTCTTAGGAGATTCCTTTTCTATGCATTTTCTATATATTTTGTCCTGTGCTTGACCAGAAACATATTCCAAGTGAAAATTATTGTATTCCTATATGTCCTAGCACCCAAACTATTGTAACACTGCTATATTCCGAAAGAGCATCGAGTTCTAGGCACTTAAGGTTTTTTAAGTCGATTATCTCTGCCTAATACACAAAAATATGTTCCCATATTTATATCACTTCTGTAAATATCGGCTTCTGAACATTTTGTGCCACTACTTAAGTTGATGTGTAGGTATCTACTTGGGAGGTATTTTAAACAGTCATTTGGAAATTAGCTTTGATCTCCCAGATGTCTTGCCTAATATCCTACGTTATTTTGTTGCACAGATTTTCTTGCAGCTTATCAAAATCACTATTCTGTTAGGGAAAGAATCACAGTACTTCTGTTGAAGTATCATCTGTTTCTTCGTTTGGAAATAATATTTTATCTGAACTTATTTATTATTTCATATCAGTATATGATAGCAGTTACACTAATTCACAGCTTTTATTTGAAAACAGTTCCAAACTATGTGCTTACGTTTGATGGTACTTAGCAGCAGTTCCAACACATCATTTTCTGATGATGTTCAAAAAAGTTTTTTGTGAATCGTTTTTATCGAGACCAGTTTATCTAACTTTAACAATTTTGAACTTACCTCATCCTTTATCCATCCTCTGTAACACTTTTTACGCTTCATGTGTTAGCTACATCAAAGACTGGTTAACTATTTTTAGTACTTGATAAATACATTTGGGTAAAATCACGTTAAAATTTTATCTTTAATACTCCTTTTTTGTTCGAAATCTTTCTTCCAAGCCTCTAGGACTAGTTCTAGATCCCTGACCCAGATTTAATAACAGATCCAAACATCTATTGGCATTGACGTAACAAAGGTGAGATCAATCCAAATAGTTGATGTTTGGACGAAGAATTGATATGATACTTTAATTTTTTTTAGGTTAAGTGAAACTAAGGACGAGAAATGCTCCGTAGAAGAATGTTTAAAGGAGCAAATAAGTGCTTTAGAAACACAGTTAAAAAATTTACAAGAAGATTACGAGCAAATTGTCAAAGAAAGAGACGAAGCACAACACAGATGTAAAGAAATATCTGATCATCTTTCAAGTTTGGCAAGAGAGGATCGGGAAGCAATGGATATGCTTACTAACAGTATCGATTGGGGTAAAGGTGAGTATTTAGTTTCAATTAATTTTTTTATACTTATTAAAAATGGTAATTTTACAGACAATCCTACCTCTAAAGCTGATGTATACTCTGAGAATATGATGAAAGATATTATCATTCAAGAATGTAAAGATAAAATTAAGCAACTGGAAGAAGAAAATAATGCCCAAAGAGAGGCAATTATGATCTTAGTAAGTAATTACAAGATATATAGAGAAAAGTTAATCAAAAAATATCTTACAGAATCAAAATGAGAAGAAGTATCCACCTTCAGATACAGAAAAAAAAGTATTAGTACAACATGATGTAGTTGTCAAGTATAAACAACTCTTAGCTGAAAGTGAACTTAAGTTAAATGAAAAGTAAGTACTCTTAAGAAAGTTTTTCAGTAACATCATTTGTTTTTATTAATTTGAAGGTCACACGAAATTGCTAAGTTAACATCTGAAATCAGACAGCTTAAAGTACGCCAAGAACATCTTGAAGAGTTAAACCAGAAATGTCCCACTGAAAATCTGCAAAAAATGGTTGAAGAAGGTCGAAATAAGTTATCGGAATTGATGAAAAAGTCTTTGGAAAGTGAACAGAAGATATTACACTGTGAGAATATTATTGATAAGCAAACGAAGCAGATGAATGAAATGGAAAATATGTTAAGATACAGAGAAAATATTACCAATGTTCTTAAGTCATCCAGAGATGAGTTGGTTATTGAAAAGGAAAGTTTGTCGCGATATTCGCATGAAATGAGAATGGTACTTGCAGAGGTAATAGTTTGTTTTTTATTTGATTATCATTAGAGACCAGTTTGTTCGTAAAACTTATATTTTTGCATATATTGCATAGGTATATAGAAAAATTTTGCTACAATTTTCGCATACCAATAAGTTGCTCTTTGCTTCTAAAGGAAATTTGTAAAGAAAGACGTCCTTCTTTAAAATTACTGACATTTAAAAGTAATAACAATTAACCATCGAAGGGAAGAAAGAACTTCTGGTAGGTACTTAAGTACCTACCAGAAGTTCTCTCCCATTTCTTAAATGGGGTGGGGTAAGAAATTATTATACAACAATCACACTCCACGCGAACGACGTTGCGAGTACAACTAGTCAACAATAATTTTTTGTGAGTTATACAGATTTCAGTTTTAATTTTAATTATTTTATTGTAGATAACGAAAGAAGGCAAGATGAAAGATAGGTTGATTACAGAGCTGCAAGAAAAGGTGGAAGGACGCGAAAAACACATACACAAACTAGAAAAGGAACTACAAAACCTGGAACATAACTTGGTAATGACCAATGAAAAACGTTACAAACTCCAGGAGACCGTTGGTAACATGGAAAAGGAATTGCAGTGTACTAAAGCGCAAGTCAGCCATTTAGCAGATACAAATTCACGGTACGATCTTGTTATGAACCATTCTTCCAGTAGTAATAATATTAACAGTAGTTGCAGTAGTGTAAAAAATACATGTTTAATTGTTGAAGAGCCGAATAGAACCAACGCGGTAGTGAAATTAGAACAATTATCTTGTTCGGGCGAAAATCAAATCAGTTGCAAAACCCTTATTGGACAGTCACTTAGACAAATAGATTATTTAAAATCGCGTTTAAACCATTTAACAAATATAAGTGTACCACTTAAGAAAAAGTCGCATCATCGTTTAAAAAACATACCACAAGAATCAGATTTGTACAACGAACATTGTCGTTTAACTAAAGTGTCATCTTCAAGAAATTTAGCAGAGTACCATGGTCGGCATAAAAATTTGAGTAAAATTGTAGAATTAACAGCTAAAAGATATGAGTATCTTCAACAACAAGCTTATGATTCTTATGAGGAATTGACTAAGTTAATTAAAATGGCTGTTTCATCACAAAAAATTCCTGCTTGTTAAAGACTTTACCAGTAATCGGGTGTCATTTTTGTATTGTTTGTTCGCGGTGTTTTTTATCCATATATAAAGTTTTTATTGTTTATTTAAAGGGTTTTTCTTTAATTTTAGTCTGATACCAAAAATCGCAACGCTAAAAAAATATACGTATTACCAGGATTTGCCATTTTGACTCAACTATCACGGTAACAAAGGGAGTGGCTTGTAATGAATTAAACATTGTTTCCTGGATAAACAATCGATAGATAAAATAGGTCTAATTATTAAAAAATAATTCTACCATCAGTAAAATTTTTGAGTTAAAATGGCAAACGATTTTAGTGTTTTATCTAAATATTATCCGCTCTTTAACTAAACCCTGTACATTTTTTGTAAATTAAAGGCCGTTTGATGTATAGTCAGCCTTGTTAGGCTTATTGTACTTCTTCCATTGGTTCATTTGACTCACTTCAGGATCATGATACCCTCTAATAGTATGTACCTACAGGACTAAAGCCAGACAAAAAAATCTAGGAAAGTATCTAGGAAGGTATAAGACAATGCATTGCAGATACATGAAAAAATAGGAAGTTAAGAATAAACACGGAGAAGTGACGAATTTATGGAAATTGGTCACCAAGAAGGTGTCCACTGCGTGCGAGACACTGCAAAAAATAAATTCTACCAAGAAAATGAACGAAAGGAAAACGAAAAAACTGAGTCTCTCCAATTGGTAAAGGAACACGAAGAAATCTTGAGATTATGAAAGGTATAAGAAAATGCGTGGAAGATATAGAAACACAAACAGAAAAGTTGCAAAAAAATTTTGTATCTGCAATTGGTAAAATAACGTAAAGGTGTCATTAGGAAGAAACAGAAAAGAAAATAGATAAATTACAAAAAAAGTAATGAGGGACGAAGTTATGAAAGTCTGGTTATCTTGAGTTTGTAAAGAAACTCGAGGAAGTATTGAGAATATGGAAGCTATTAGACTATGTGTTGAAAAAACAAAAAAGCAGGTTACAAAAAATAGGAAGGAAATTATACAAAAAAAGAGAAAAATATTACCAAGATAATCTAGAGACGAAGTTATTAGAAATGGTTATTGCTGGTAACTAAAAAAAAAAAGAAAAAAATTAAGACAATGCGGCAAAGCGTGGGAGGTTAAAAAGAAAAAAAGAGAGGAATGTTACACAAGCAATGATAGAAAGACGAATTTATGGAAGATACAGATAAAGAAACACAAATATACCATAGAAACGTATAACACAATACAAAAGGAATACAGGGAAACAGAGGAAGACTACAAATAAAACAAAGGAGCGTCAAAGTAATGTTAAATATAGAAATTGTGTGTCTGTAGGTGGTATTAAAAAATAATATTGAGACCATAGAAGGTATAACACCATAGAGATAGAGCAAAAAGTGAAATGTGACAAAGAAAATGAAAGAGCCCAAGTTATGGAAGATAAAGACACTAAATATATGCAGTTTGTATGGAAACACAAAAAAAAATACAATATGTGCAGTATGAGATGAGATACATAAAAATCATAAAGAAAAGACAAAACTTGTGCAAAAACTGTTGGAAAAGGAGCATCAAGATATCTTCAGATAATGAAGAATATAAACCAATGCTTTGGAAAGACAGGGGCGAGGCAAGAGAGATGCAAAAACTAATTATTTGGAGGAATATGAAGTTACAAAATAATGCCTGGGAGATACAAGAAAGACAGAAAGAGAAGAAGCGACGTTATCGAAGATATAGGAATAAACAGAAATTATACAAAGAAAATGAAGAATAAAAAGATAAAAAATATGAGTATCAAAACAATAGGGAATTGTTAAAAAACACGAAAAAATCTTAAGATTGTGGAATGCATAAGAAAATGCTTGGAAAATGTAATAAAAAAAGATGGAAAATGACAAAAAATAACAAACTAATGCTTGAAACTTACAAGAAAGAAAGAAAGATTACAAGGAGAATGTAATAGTGGCGACATTATCGAAAATATAGGAAAACACAAAAATGATAAAAAGAAAATGAAAAAGTTATATAAAAATAAATAGTATCCTCGTTGGTTAAAGAAGCAAGAAGAGTTGTTAAAAAACACGAAAAATACTTAGTAAAAAAGATAGGAAAGTTACAAAAAAATGCGAGGAAAGACAAAGTTATGTACGATATAGAAACTGAATAAGTGCAGTTGGTAAAGGATTACGAACAAATCTTAATACAATGGTGATATAGGGAAAAATGTTACAAAAGATATGAAAGTTATGAAAGATAGAGAAACTAAATATTTGTAGAGAGTAAAGAAAAACAAAAATATTTAGAGTATGTTGGAGGTACAAAAAAGGGAAAACGTATTAGAAAAGGCGAAGTTATGCAGAAATAAGGTATATTGAGTTAAAAAAAGGCACAAAGATATCTTCAGATAATCGAAAGTGGAAGACAATTCATTGAAAAGGCAAAAAAGAAAATAGAGAGGAGGCAGAGTTATTAAAAATAAGTATGTAAAGTTGGTAAAGAAACATGAACAAACTTTTTGGCAAGAGAAAATATCAGACAATACTTGGGAAAATACAGAAAGAAAGATTACAAGGAGAATGAAATCTGTAAAAAAGATGTAGAAACTGTAAAATTAGACCTAAAAAGTATGAATGTATAGGTAAAGTCTAGAAATTTTTATTTTTAATACTAAACATATAAAGATTGTTTTGTGTTTGGTGTTATGTGAAAACCATCTCCAATTTTATGAATATATTTTGGTTCACTAAGTATTAAATAGAATTTTTTGGGGTAAGTGTATACAAAATATTTTAATATTTTGCAATTTACTTATGTAGTGCTTTCTTTTAGAAATTGGAGATGGTCTTAAAATCCACAAAGAAGTGAAGATATTATTGAAAAGTCAGGTTGGCAAGAAAAATAATTTTTAAAGTTATTTTTTTTAAATTCTATTCCACCTATTAATTTATTTCCTTTTTAGGAAAAATATTTAAAGAGAAGAGATTTCTACAACTTCAATTAATGTGCGATGTTAATATAAAGTAAAAAAATAAATATTTTGAAGAGAAAATATTGTTTCCTTTACAATAATATTATAAGTTTAGCTTAAGTGAAATATTGGAAAAACAATAACCTTACAGCAGACTTCAAGTTTAGTACTAGAATGTCACCAATGTCTAACTGAGGCCAGCCAGAATAACGTGGTCACTCTCAGCTGGATCAAAGGACATGGGAACTCTAAAGGCAACCGCATTGCGAACAATTTAACAAGGAGGGCTGCGGGCTACAAATATGTTAGCCCTCGCCCATCTACCAAGCTAACATTGTCCGCAGTCGTGGACCTTATCAAACAGCACTCCCACCAAAAATTTATACAATGCTGGGATGAAACTACGAACTGTAGACTGGCCAGAGAGTTATTACCTCATCCTGGCGAGGAAACAGCAAAAAAATTTAAGGCATTGACCAGACAAAATCTCCGAACAGCTGTGGGAATCCTGACAGGTCACTGCCAATTGCGACATCTCTTTAGGATAAAATTAACAGAATCGCCGCTATGCAGAGGCTGCGAACAAGACGAGGAAACAGTAGAACACATTATGTATGACTGCTCTGCTTTTTCTGAAATCAGAAGATCCGTGTTGGGCGAGTATTGGCTTACACCAGCCGATGCCAGGGAGATCCCCCTCGGGAGCCTCATCACCTATTTTACATCAATAGACCTGGTGACAGCCTGAGGTGAGAATATCCCTATATACGGAAGGATGCACAATGGGTCATATGTGGCCTCAGTGCTGTCTGAGCACTAGCTCGCCCCTCCCAAATTTCCAGATCCAGATCCAGAACCTTACAGCAGAAAAAAAATTACTGGAATGGATAGATTTTTATTTTTAACTCTAAAAGCCCAACACTCTTAAAAATCTAGATTTTGTTGTAAAATATACATTTTTAATCCAATTTTTTTGTTACAGCTCCAGGTGTAAATATATCAAACAGTTTTAGAGTGTTTTGTTAAGCCAATTGTAATCATTCCGATAAATGTACTTAAATGTAGAAGTGGCGCAGTATTTTTTTACTTTTGTTTTTATATTTACATGTATTTTTTTACAAACAAGAAAATAAACTACTTTTTGATTCTCTTTATTTAAATTATTAACTTACCCGAAAGAGTAGAGTTCCATCTATTATAAAAAACTAGAATATTTATTATACAGAGATCTAATAAAGGTATTAAAAGATTAAAAACTAGATGTCTCTGTAAAGCTGATTTGAGATACTTTCGTGATAAGAAATTGAGGGAAAATTTGGAGGGAATAATGTAATTCAGGTCTAATCTGTTTTAGAACACATGATTTCAATCCAATAAATCTAAAATTAAATTTTTTCCTACACTTCTGTATCGTTGAAGGTTTTAGTTAATCAAAAAAACACATCTTTGAAGCCTTTTCAAGCTACGTGCCATAAATTTTTTGATATGGAAAGCTGTGTCGAAATTAAGCATCAACGTGTATTAAAAAAGCGTAAAAAGTAGGATTATGAAAAGAATAAGATAAATAAGACACAGAGGAAGACACAACAAAAAAATAGTGCAGAAATATTTGAAATTTTAACATAGCAGTTGAAAAATTAGATCCAGAATTTATACACACAAGATTTAAAACTAGATGATTAAAATACTACAAATGTTTACTAATTTGTGTCCATATAAAAAATAAAATAGTATATTACCTACGTAAGAATAGTGGTAAGTAGGACATTACGTACGAGTGGAAAAGTTACACGAGTATGTAATACCTCTTACCACTCGAGTTACGTACTATGCTTTATCTACGACTCAATATTTTAATCTAAATATTTGACATCTCTAAAATAGTTATTTGTGACACAAGGACGGAAAATGACATTTTGCAAGAGCGAGTAAAGTTGTGTAGCCGAGGTGCGTAGCACCGAGGCGAAACAATACGAGCACTTGCAAAACATTTTCCGGACGTGTAACACACACTATTTTTTGGTCCGACTAATTTTTAATATTTTTAAAAGTTCTGTTATGTTCAAGACTTGACTGCTTGTGCAAATTTTAAAATACAAGTTGTAATAAGAGTAATTAAATGTAAATTAGAATCCTGCTTATCTTTAGAAAAAGTTATAGGTAAGTTTAGTATATTATACGCAGTTTTTAAATAAATTTAATTAAAATTTGTAATATTCATTATGTATTTTTGATGACTTAAAATTCAAACTCATAGCGCCATCTCTTTAGATAATCTAAAAGCTACTTTGCCGGCCTAGGCCGGAAAATGCCATTTTCCGGACGATTTTGAAGTAATTAATAGTATTGTTTCTGGACGGAGGACCAAAAAAATATATGACGTACTTACTACTACTTACTGTACTAATATCTAATCCTTTGACAGTAAATGTCATTTATACTCATTGTGCGTAATGAAACTTCATTCCAACATGACGTTTCATTACGCACAACCATGCGTTATAGCTTACTTACCCTGCATGGTGACCAATGAGTAGAGACGATTCCAAAATTAACGCGACAGCTCAGGTTTCCCCACCTATCTTTACCGTCGACTCGAACGCTACCGATTACCCATAGTTCGAGAGGTTTTGTGAAGATGGCTCTATACTCTGTCATTCGATAAAAATAGATTCCAGTGGCGTAACAATTTTAATTTTTTTTGTGAATTTGTTTTTTATTTGGATTTGTAAATTCTGTAAAAAATACGAAAATTAAACATCCGTGATAGAATATTTTGAATAAAAAAAGTTGTAAAAAATACATCCGTCTAAAAATTAAAATATATAAAATAATAGGGAATTACAAACAAGCATACAAAATTTTAGTAGTTTTGGAGAAAGAAAATGGGAAAAAATGTAAAATATGTATGTAGATTCCGTATACAGACGAAAAATTCATACACATCCGTGATAGAATATTGTGAATAAAAAAAGTTGTAAAAAATACATCCATCTAAAGACAAAAAATTCATACATCTGTGATAGAATATTTTGAATAAAAAAAGTTGTAAAAAATACATCCGTCTAAAAATTAAAATATATAAAATGATAGGGAATTACAAACAAGCTTACAAAATTTTAGTAGTTTTGGAGAAAGAAAATGGGAAAAAATTTAAAATATGTATGTAGATCCAGTATACAGACGAAAAATTTATACATCCGTGATAGAATATTTTAAATAAAAAAAGTTGTAAAAAATACATCCGTCTAAAAACTACAATATATAAAATAATAGGGAATTACAAACAAGCATACAAAAGTTTATTAGTTTTGGAGAAAGAAAATGGGAAAAAATTTAAAATATGTATGTAGATTCCGTATACAGACGAAAAATTCATACATCCGTGATAGAATATTTTGAATAAAAAAAGTTGTAAAAAATACATCCGTCTAAAAATTAAAATATATAAAATAATAGGGAATTACAATTCACGACGCTGCTGGGCTGGGACTAACAAACACCGCACACGAAATCCGCTAAGCAATTGAATAGTATAGTTTATCCAATCTTAATGTGAAAACATAACCACGCCCTTTAACCCCAACAAAGGATCCGACTTTTGAATCTAGGTTGTCAGATATATTTGCGAATATTCCTAAGTTTATATATTTTGAAAATTTTCTCTCTACTTTACTATTCAATTGTTCGTCAATGACTCTTAGAAAGATAATATAAAAATATTCTTACAAAATATATACTTAAATTAATTAACTAGGTTCTTCTTATTTAAACAGTTTTCACTTCTAATGATATCAATTTTGTATATATTACTTATACTTAAAGAAATTTTTAAATACCGGCAACATTGTGTATTTACTGTCGGGATCTTTAAGTCGGTTCCTTACGCATTGATCTTAACGCAAACAAATGCCGACGTTGCGCTGTTTATAAAGCAAAACTTCAAAGGGGAACATTGCAAAATGCGACAACAGTCAAATACCGCCAATAGTCTTCTTCCACATTACAGTACACAGTAGCGTGATTGATTTTTATTGATTTTTTATATTAGAAATATTATATATTACGGTGGCTTGATAGTACTTAATATAGTAAGAATTTCTCGTTTAAATATATAAGATAATAACTACGCCACCTTACGGTGGCGTTGTATTATTTGATTTAGAAAGGTATTTTTTTTAGACTTTATTTTTTTCGCATTTTTTCTGTTTTTAATTTTCCACTTTCTCTTAGTTTTTCGTTTATTTATTTATTTATTTATGAATCGAAATTCAACACTATCTATTGGGTTTTCTTACAATTCAGTAATTGTTATGGACAATGTGTCGTATCATTTCCGCATATTAAACAAAATACCTAATAACACAAAAAAAAAAGAATGAAATTTCAAGACTTATGGCAATCAAAAATATCGATGTTCCTAAAAAGGTTCCAGTAAAGAAGGAATTAATAAGAATGATCAAAAGTCAGAATTTTAAAAATGAATACGTCATTGACACCATTTGCAGCAGACATGGTCATACCCTTTTGCGTTTACCTCCTTACTACTGTATTTTTAATCCAATCGAAATGGTTTGGAGTACTGTAAAGAAACGTTTACGAAAATACATTCAGTCACCAACCTTAAGCGCAGTTGTTCTTAATAATATTCGAGAGGTAATTAGTGACATTAATAGCGATGTATGGAAAAATTGCCAAACACATGTTATAAAAATAGAAAAGAAATATCCTGTTTTACCGCCAATAGCACCATTAGTTATTCAACCTGGAAACGATTCTACTTCAGAAGACTCTGACAATTCTTGTTATTAATTCCAACCAATTTCCTTTACAACTATCGTGATGTATCTTGAAAACTTGTTTTCAAAAACAAACTAATTTTATATTCTTACTAACGTACCCAACCCTTTCCTTTCCAGGCAAGGAAGGCTCATACCTCCTCATAGTCCTTGCTGGACAGACAATCTTTTAAGATTGTCTGATAAAATGAGTATTATTTTTAGACAATTGTTATAAAAATATTATAAGTTATGTACTATTTGACTAATGAGCCAAATGTTCTTATTAATAACTAAAATTAACAAGTTTCAATTTGAAAGAATTAATTTGTTATTTGACAATTTTCAAATTGATATAAAATTTACAAATATACAAAAACCGTTTTTCTTTTAAAATTTAAAACAAAAATAATTAAAAATTTATGAACTCTTTTTATTTAATTCCACGCCAATGGTCGGAAATGTCGTCAAAGGCACTTAAATACCGCCAAAGAGCGCAAAATTTTACATTAGGATTGGAAAGAGTATACTAGAATTCTCCGACTGGAGGCGCTGCGGCGCATGCCGATCGGAGATCGTCGGCGTATATCCCCACATTGCCGAATTTTACTGGAGCTGTCGCGTAATTTTTGTAATCATCTTTATAAATGACATACTGTCAAAGGAGATATTTGACATCTCTAAAAAAATATATGACGTACTTACTACTACTTACTGTACTAATATCTACTCCTTTGACAGTAAATATCATTTATACTCATTGTGCGTAATGAAACTTCATTCCAACATGACGTTTCATTACGCACAACCGTGCGTTATAGCTTACTTAGCCTGCATGGTGACAATGAGTATAAATGACATACTGTCAAAGGAGTAGATAATAGTATATTACGTATCAAGAGTGGTAAGTAGGACATTACGTACGAGTGGAAAAGTTACGCACGAAGCCGCGTAGCGGCGAGTGCGTAATTACACGGGTACGTAATACCTCTTACCACTCGAGTTACGTACTATGCTTTATCTACGACTCAATATTTTAATTTTAATCTAAATATTTGACATCTCTAAAAAATATATGACGTACGTACTGTACTGATATCTACTCCTTTGACAGTAAATGTCATTTATACTCATTGTCACCATAAAGGGTAAGTAAGCTATAACGCACAGTTTTGCGTAATGAAACGTCATTCCAACATGACGTTTCATTACGCACAACTGTGCGTTATAGCTTACTTACCCTGCATGGTGATAATTAGTATAAATGACATTTACTGTAAAAGGAGTAGATAAACAATATTAAAGGTTAGGTTTTTTGTCTTACATTTTGATACAATTTTGTCTCTACTCCACTATCCTTAAATTTTATACCGGTACCTGTTTTACATCTAGGTAAGTAGCCATTTTACTGACCAGATCTAATTCCACAACTCTTCTTTCAAAGAAGAAAAGTATAAAGCATAAAGAATTTCATCGACTTGGGGAATACTAAAAGAACAAATTCGCAGATCTTGTCAAAATAATATTGCTAACAAAAGACAGTTCCGAAGTATTAGATAGAAAGACAAGATAACAGCAGTTAATAAAGAATATAGAAACTAAAAGAAGAAATAACGAAATAGTATCAGAAAAAACAACATAGATCTAGAGAGAGAGACGCAAATCTAGGTAGAAAAAACAAGAACTGTAGTAGATAAAAAAATAGGAGATAGAAACTGAAGGAAGATGTAAGTAAACATTAAAAAATACCAACAAAAGCAGACCCAGAGAGAAAATCGTAAAAACTAGGAAATAGCAGATCAATAAAAACTAGAAGATAGAAACCGAAAGTAGAAATGAAGAAGGAATTTCACAAAGGAATTAACAACAGATAGACCCAGAGAGAGAGAGAGAGAACAAAAACGAGATAGAACCAGGAAATAGCAGATCAAGGAAAAAACACTTAGAAATTTAAAACTGAATGAAGATATGCAGAATAAATATCAAGCAAAAAACTGACCCAGAGAGATATCCAAAACTAGATATAAACACAAGGAAATAGCAGATCAAAAAAACAAGAAGATAGAAACGCAAATAAAGAATATCACAAAAGAGACCAACAACAGCACAGATAGTCCCAAAGCTAGATAGAAAGACCAGAAAATAGCAGTTAAAAAAAGAAGATAGAAACTAAAAGAAGAAATAAAGAAAGAATATCACAAAAAAAACGACAGATCCAGAGAGAGACGTGAATGTAGGTAGAAAAAACAGAATTAGCAAATAAAAAAGTAGGAGATAGAAACTAAAGGAAGAATAAAAAAAAGACCAAGAACAGACAGTCCCAGAGAGAGAAGTAAAACTTCATTACAAAACCAGAAAATAGCAGATCAAGAAAAAAACTGGAAAAGAGAAACCAAAAAAAAAAAATACTGAAAAAATATTACAAAGTAATTAAAAACGAATTGACCCACACAGAGAAGACCCAAAACTAGATAGAAAGAACAGGAAAAATCAGATAAAAAAGCAACTAGGAGATTAAACGGAACGAAGATATGCAGAAAAAATATCAAACAACAGGCAGACCCGAAGAGATATCTAAAACTAGATATATGGCAGAATCTAGAATTTTGAAAACTAGAAGGTAAAAAATCAAAGAAGATGTGCAGAAAGAATATAGCAAAGGAGACCAACAACAGCAGAAGTAGTAGATCAAAAAAATAGGAAATACAAAGATAAAAAGAAAAGAAATAAAATAACAGACAGATCCAGAAAGAGAACTAAAACTACATAGAAAAACCAGAAAATAGCAGACTAGGAGATTTAAACCGAAAGAAGAAATGCAGTAGAAATTTTACAAAGGAATTACAGACAGACAGACTCAAAGGTAGAACCATAACTAAAAAATTCGAAAAGAGGTTCACCTTAAAGGCCATCCTTGCAACTTCCCGCTAGTTTTTAACCGCAAAGCTATAGTAACGTGACGTATTTTGACGTTTTTGACTTTTTTGAAATGTTTAAAAAGCCATAACTTTTTAACGCCTTATTCGATTTTGATGTTCAAGATGGCATTCGACGCAGTTTTTTGAGACCTAAAAACGTTACCGGGTGTGCAAAATCGGTAAGTCAAAAAATCTCTAAGTTATTGAAAAAAAAACACTTTTTTTGAAATTTTTCGACAACGATATCTCACGAACGAATCAACCGATTTTAATTTGCAAAACGGCATTCGACGTGGCATTTTAAGCTTGAGAGCTGATTAGGTTATGAAATTGATCGATGCAATAGCCAAAAAGATATGCCCAAAAAACATCATTTTTACCAATTGTTTTTTTCGGTTATTTTAAAATTTCTCGAAATCTACCTGCTCGAATCGGTTCAAACTTACAGGGATTTTAAGTTAGATGGAACTCTTTGGAATGCTTTTTATTTCATTCCGATCGGTCAAGCCGTTCAAAAGTTATAAGAGGTTTACATACATCCACACACACACACACACACACACACACACATCCACACGTACATACAGACATACAGACACCCTCGTAAAAACAGTCAGGGGAAGTTCCTAAGACCTCAAAACGTTGAGATCCAATGAAAACTCGATTTTCGAAAAACGGGGTGAAACCAATAACTTCCCGATTTAAAAAAAAAAAATTAATTTTTTTTAGCGGGAAGTTAAAAAAAACAGGAAAAGCAGATAAAAAAATTCGAAAAGAGGTTGACCTTAAAGGCCATCCTTGCAACTTCCCGCTAGTTTTAACCGCAAAGCTATAAAAACGTGACGTATTTTGACGTTTTTGACTTTTTTTGAAATGTTTAAAAAGTCATAACTTTTTAACGCCTTGTTCGATTTTGATGTTCAAGATGGCATTCGACGCAGTTTTTTGAGGCCTAAAAGCGTTACCGGGAGTGCAAAATCGGTTAGTCAAAAAATCTCTAAGTTATTGAAAAAAAAACACTTTTTTTTTAAATTTTTCGACAACGATATCTCACGAACGAATCAACCGATTTTAATTTGCAAAACGGCATTCGACGTGGTTTATTAAGCTTAAGAGCTGATTAGGTTATGAAATTGATCGATGTAATGGCCAAAAAGATATGCCCAAAAAACATCATTTTTACCAATTGTTTTTTTCGGTTATTTTAAAATTTCTCAAAATCTACCGGTTCGAATTGGTTCAAACTTACAGGGAATCTAAGTTAGATGGAACTCTTTGGAACGCTTTTTAGTTCATTCCGATCGGTCAAACCGTTCAAAAGTTATAAGAGGTTTACATACATCCACACACACACACACACATCCACACGTACATACAGACATACAGACACCCTCGTAAAAATAGTCAGGGGAGGTTCCTAAGACCTCAAAACGTTGAGATCCGATGAAAACTCGATTTTCGAAAAACGGGGTGAAACCAATAACTTCCCGATTTTAAAAAAATTTTTAATTTTTTTTAGCGGGAAGTTAAAAAAACAACTAGGGGATTAAAACTGAACGAAGATGTGCAGAAAAAATATCAAACATCAGGCAGACAAAGAGAGATATCCAAAACTAGATATAAATCAACAGGAAAAAAAAACTATAAGGAAGAAACTTGAAGAAGATATTCAGAAAGAATATGACACAAGAGACCAACAAAAGCAGAGAAAGACTCAACCCTAGATAGAAAAACCAGAAAATGGCAGATTAAACAAAGGAAATAAGAGCTTAAGACCGAATGAAGATATTCAGAATAAATATCACAACAACAGGTAGACACAAATAGATATACAAAACTAGCTATAAACACCAGGAAATAGCAGATCAAAAAAAAAACTTGAAGAAGATATGCAAAAATAATATTACACAAGAGACCAATAACAGCAGAGAGAAACATAACACTAGAAAGAAGGACCAGGAAATACAAAATCAAAAAAAGGAACTTTGAGAATAAAACTGAACGATAATATGCAGAATAAATATCACAACAACAGACAGACCCATTTTGATATCCAAAACCACTCATAAACTTCAGGAAATAGCAGATCAAGAAAACTATAAAATAAAAACTCGAAGAAGATATGCAGAAAGAATATTACATAAGAGACCAACAGAAGCAGAAAGAGACCTAGAACTAAATAGAAAGACTAGAAAATTGCAGATCCAAAAATCGTAACTTGGAAACTCATAGAAAGAATATCACAAAAGAGACCAACAATAGCAAAAAGAGAGACCCAAAACTAGATAGAACAGGAAATAGCAAATGTAAAAAATAGGTGATATAAAATGAAATTAAGGAAAGAATATCACAAAAAGACCCAAAGAGAGACCCAACTACTTCCTCTTGGATTCCACAGCCAGTTATTTTTATTAAAGAGAAGATAGTTTAGCTGGTAAAAAAAAACTTAAAACACTTTTTAACTTTCTGTTAGATCAGGAGTTTTTCAGAATACCCTCTTATTCATACTATTATTATTCATATTATTACATGGAAAAATATATAATGGTACATACTTTATTATACAACAATTAATTTTGTTTTCAATGAATTTTCTAACGACCGTTGCTATTCCATTCAATATACGCGTTATATTTGTTTTAAAGTGTTGTTTCCTATTAAATTATTTACACACCATTCTCTGAACCATTTAATATTTGTTTTACAAATATTTTAAACATACCTGGTTCTCATATTCTCAATCAATTATTTGTATTGAACATACCTGTTGGCGCAAAACTTCTTCTTTCTTTGACCTGGTACTAGAACGATATTAAAGAAATAAGCCATTAATTTATTGAAATTAGATACCTTTAAATGTATAGAACCAGTTTATGTCAAGCATATGGCAAAGCCACAACAGAAGTAATTGCGATCTAAGTTGTATTTTTAACGTACATCGAATAAGAAATGTGTAATTAACTGATGCTTTTTATACTATAAACTTCGATACAAACGATTAACTTTTAGACCAAAGTAAATTCACATTAAAAATATAGATGACAAGCAAAAAAGTATGTAACTTTACGTACCAGGCTTATAAACGTTATCGCATACAATTATAAAATATATAAACTGTTGTTTACTAAGGTTTAATGTTTTAATTTAAATAAAAATTAATTATTCCTACAGAAAAGAGCTATATTACATCAAATAGCAACGCAATGATGCAGAGGAAGATAAAAAACGATAAAGATAAAGATGGTGAACTTTTGAAAGGAAAGGTGTCCTCAGCAACATCTTATTCTGCACTCTTGTGAAATTTTAAAAACGGTATTGTAAACAGTTTTAAAAGGAATTGGTGATCCTTAATACAGTGAATCTTAATTGAAATGGAGAATTATCAAGATGGTCAGTACGAAAAACTTTCGGTAGATAGTGAACTTTTGAAAAATATGGTGAACCCTCTTATCAAATTTGGTTGCACCTTTGCAAATTAAAATTAATACACAAGAACAGCAAAAAAGAGAGGAATGTTAAAAGAAAATAAGAGAAAAGACGAAGTTTTGTAAGATACAGAAACCTTGCATCTGTAGTTGGTAAAGGATTACAAAGAAATCTTGAGACCATGATTAGTATAATACAATGCAGGAAAGATAGAAAACAACTGTTACAAAGAAAATGAAAAAAGCGAAAGTTAAAGAAGATAGCAGATACTGACTAAGAATAGTTTATAAAGAAACACATAACTATTTTAAGACTATGTTGGAGATACAAAATAAGGGACAAATTACAAAAAACATGAAGGAAAGGCAGAAAAAAGAATTTGGTGTTGAAAAAGGGACCCGAAGGTATCTTCAGAGAGGAAGATTAAAGGGATTATGATTAGAAGCTTCAAGTTATGGGAAATATAAACTTTTGTTTAATTGGATATAATTCTTCTATATTAATAAGAAATAATCTCCTTACGTCATATATCTAAAGTTGGTAAAAGAACACAAAGAAGGTATAAGACACTACGACTGAAATACAGAAGAAATAACACAGAGATGATGTAAAGAAAATAGAAAAGAGGAACATAAAGAAAATAGGTCTCCCGTTCGAAAAGGAACAAGAAGAGTTGGTTAAGAAACACAAGGAAATGCTTGCAAGATACAGGAAAAGGATTGAAAAAACAACATTTTGTAAGATACAAAAACTTTAGGTAAGCTTCAAGGACAGTAAAAATTTTCAAGGAAATGACCCTTTTTGAAGAAATTACTAATTTTTTTTCTATTGTATCGTAAGCACAACTTTAATTATCTTTATCTTTATTTATTTATTGCAAAAAATAGAGAACGTGTAAAAATGTAATGGTTGCGTTGATCCCTTTTGCAGATGTGGTATAAAATGGAATATTTAAACAATTTAATTTTGACAACGATAAATTTGTATTCAAAGTATAGGATAGGCCAATTTCGTATTACTACGTACACTTGAAAGAAGTAAATATCTAATAGACTACAAAAAACTGGATTAGTTTCTTTTAAGAAACCACCCTAGGTATTCTATTTATAACTAAAAAATGTTAATTTGCCAAAATAAATAAGAAGGTGATTATCGTTGTTTGCGTTTATAAAACTATATAAGATGCCGATGAGTTCTAGGAAGGTCTAGGTTTAAATCAGAAAATGTCGGACTTTGCCACTTTTGGCCTAAAGGAAGAGAACAATTCATTAACCACTTCAACGTTTAAATGGATATTTCAAGAAGAACGAATGAGATTTAAGAAATATTTTAAAGGTTTTTTTTAAGTATCCTTAAAATTTTTCCATTTCGAACGGTTATATAAACAGATAAACAATCTACCAAAATAAATGTGAGTGTTTATTGATATATATTTTATTGTAAAGATTTCAATATCAGATAAATTATAAATAAAATCCATAACACTTCTTGTCAACAGTAAAAATGTAACAAGAACAAAGTAAGTTGTTCTTTACTAAATCGACGAAAACGGTCATAAAAATCACAGTTTAGCTCCACTTTCTTAGATATGGAAAGGTTTGAGTATCAGTTATTAATAAGTAGTAATTCTAGTGCTACCTCCACACCTAAACAGAGGACATCCAACGATCTAGATTTCTTGACTAATATACCAATAAGGAGTCAATAGAGCAACATAAACCACAATTTGAGTTAAAAAATCTAGTTAGAGATCTAGAATTACCTAAAAGTAAAGCCTAACTGATGGCGTCTGGACTGCAGCATTGTCTTGACCAGCCGGTACAAAAAAAAATATGATCGCCATAGGTAATCTATTCCTTGAGTTTTTATAGCAAAAATTAATTCGTATTTAGTATTTAAGATTTATTATTCTTATGGAAACTTTAAAAATTGACTACAAAAGTGATAAATGGACACTTTTCATTGAAGTCTATAAACTGTACTTCTGCATAATACAAAATTGATTCCATTTGATCCGATTGGTAATGAAGTTTACATGAAAGAAACGTATGAAAATATGAAGAAACTGTGACGCACAGTAAACTATGACAATTTTAAACGACTAATTTTATGTGATCTGAAAGTCATTGCCATATAACTTTACTTACAAAAAGTTATACCAAATTCTGTTGCTCTTTATGTTTGTGGGAGAGCCGGGCAAGGACGCTTCACTACAGAACTATATGAACCACTTGAATGTCGAATCAAGCAAAATTATACCCACTCCTCGATCTTCATGTTCAACTGGGCCTTTAAAAAAACTTCGTAAAAGCAATAGATAAGACTGGAGAAGCATTTTTGTATTTGTGTACAAAATTTCCACGTCTTCGGACAACCAAAATGAAAGAAGGGGAACATTTGTTCATTAATAACTCGCTTTATCAAGTAAGACACTATTACAGTTTTCTGTAATAATAGTTTGAAAGAAGGGGTTTTCGTTGGTTTTAAAAATAAAAACTGTTCAACAATGAACGTTTCAATAACATTGTCGAAGATAATTTAAAGTTACTCTAAGATTCTTTTGTTCTATCCAATAACTTCCTTGGTAATAAAGCAAATATTAAAAAGATCTTGTGGAAAACGTTCTGCAGTGCTACGATAGAATGTGTTGTAACATATCTTTAAAAATAGACTTCTTGAATTCACAGTTGAACTTCTTTTCGTTATTATTTTCGTGTTCAGCACCCTTGAATCCTTTACGATTAGGTATTTTCATAAATGTTACACAAAAAAAGTTAAATTTTGTTGTCTAGAGTTATCAGTTAACTATATAGTATTATTAATAATTTACTATGTTCGTCCAACTCTAAACAACCAAATTTGTATAATAGATGTACGCATGGTTAATTGTAACTGGTTGGTTAGAGGTGGACGGTAACCTTTTAATGTTGATATGTTAAAAAATATATCCATATCGCTAATGGAAATTTTTATATCTAATGTAAATCTAAAACAAACAGAAAATGGTAATTATAGCTTAAATTAAAATAAAAAATAAAGGAAAAAAGAACAATAAGCATCTAAAAACCATTAAAAATAGAAAAACAAAGAAATAAAAAAAATAGCAGAAATTGTAAAAAAAAGTAGAAAAAATTGAAAAAGTATACAAAAACTTGACAAAACAATGGAAAAAGTCGTGACAAATTGGAAAAATTAGTGAAGCACGAGAAAAAAATGTGAAAGATAAAATTTCGAGAGAAATTCGTAAAAATAGCAAAAAAATACATGACCACTGTAAAAAAACAGTAATTGAGATAGAAAAATTTAAAAAAATAAAAAATATCGGAAAAGTTGATAAAGCCGTAATTAATTGGTAGAAACACGTAAAATTAAGAACAATTATGAAAGTGTATAAGTTCGAAAACAAAAAGCAGTTAAAACTAGAAACAAAAACAATTGGAAAAAACATTAAAAACTGGAAAACATGTATGGCCCTTGTTGAAAACATTTAATTATCAACAGTTAGTTAAAGTCTACACAAATTGGTAAAAATTGTGAGAAATCAAAAAAAAAAAATGGATAAGTTTATAAATACAACAAAAAAAATTAAATAGGAAAAAAATATGAAAAAAATTAGTAAGAATTATATGAAAAATTGAAAAACCGTCTAAAACAAAAAATAATTTAAATGTTTATGATTCGCTAAATGGATTTTGTTGAAAACAATTGTACAACAGGATTTAGTTAGGAAAAAAAAATTTAAAATTAAAATAACAGGAAAGCAGTACGGAATATTTACCTTCAAAAGGACAATAATTAAAAAACAAGTCTTAAGATGTTTTTATGAAATCATAAAGTTGGTAATTGAAATCAGCTGCTTATCTTTCTAGTTGTAAAATCCAAAATGTTTACAGTGTCTACTTTCTGGGTAATGTCATAAAAGTTCTTTGACGACAATGTTCAAAATGGTCCTTTCGAATCGATGTTGAGTACCATAACAGGGTTGTAAACATACTGAAAGTCTCAAAAAGTAAACAGATGTAAAACATGAATGAAAATATAAAACTTCATTCAATACAGTAAATTTTTGTCTCTGACATGACATTTTTACTATTAATAATTTAAAACTTCATCATAATGACTAGTTGTAGTAAATCTTGTTCTTGTTACCAAATGTTGAAATAACGTTGTTTTAGGTGTTTAAATTAAACATAAAAAAAATTGAGTATTTTAATGAGGTATAGAAGAAATAAACGTATGGATCAAAAATAAAAAACTAGAATGGAATCAACACATAGAAAGAATGACAGAAAATAAAACAGTACGAATTGTAAGAGACAAATCGCCAAATGAAAGAAGATCAATGGGACGACTGAGGAAGAGATAGTCAGACAACATCAATTATGAAGTAATCCAGGCATGAGGAAGAAGAAGAAGATTTAATGCCCAAGGACTATAGTGAAAATTTACTACAAGCAGTTTTAATACGAACTCTAAAGGCAACCGCATTGCGAACAATTTAGCAAGGAGGGCTGCGGCCTACAAATATGTTAGCCCTCGCCCATCTACCAAGCTAACATTGTCCGCAGTCGTGGACCTTATCAAACAGCACTCTCACCAAAAATTTATACAGTGCTGGGATGAAACTACGAACTGTAGACTGGCCAAAGAGTTATTAACTCATCCTGGCGAGGAAACGGCAAGAAAATTTACTGCATTGACCAGACAAAATCTCCGAACAGCTTTGGAAATCCTGACAGGTCACTGCCAATTGCGACAACATCTCTTTAGGATGAAATTAACAGAATCGCCGCTATGCAGAGGCTGCGAACAAGAAGAGGAAACAGTAGAACACATTATGTATGACTGCTCTGCTTTTTCTGAAATCAGAAGATCCGTGTTGGGCGAGTATTTGCTTACACCAGCCGATGTCAGGGAGATCCCCCTCGGGAGCCTCATCACCTATTTTAAATCAATAGGACTGGTGACAGCCTGAGGTGAGGATATCCCTACACACGGGAGGATGCACAATGGGTCATATGTGGCCTCAGTGCTGGCTGAGCACTAGCTCGCCCCTCCCAAATTTCCAGATCCAGATCCAGAATACGAAGATTATTTTGACAACTGTCGGTGCATAAATATAGAAGTCTGTGAGTTTTAATAGAAATTTTGTTTGTGTATTTATCTAATTTTTCAGTTTTCTTGAATTATGATCTCAATTTAAAAAAAATGAAATAATGATAAACGAATTTTCATCACATGTTTTTCGTGACGGTGTGCGCTCGGTTTTTCGTGACAGTTTGCGCGGAAAATTTATCAGAATTTTCCCTAACGCGCCAAACGAAGTGGTATTGGATAAAATATAACAACGTATAACTCGTAATGTAATGCCAAAAAAAACACACACACACACAAAATAATTTTCTATACCCTTCTATGCAATAATCTGATCTGTCAATCTACTTATAAAGTATCACTTTAGAAACCTTTCAATGGTATCTAATATCTAATCAATAATTAACTGGCATGCTACCCTCATTTTCACCTTATAAGTGCCCCACACTATATTATTAATGAATATATAGATCAATCCCGCACACGACACCCAATGATTATGATTTAATTAAAGCTGAACAAACAACCCCGCATATTTTTTGAAATATCTCTTGTGATTCTCGTTTTGCACTTTTCAGTTCTCACGTCAAATTCATATTACCACCCTCACATGCTTTTATAAATAATTTTTAAACACACACTCATTTCTAAATTTGTTTGTCTGGACCTACTAACCAGTAAATCCTGTTTGAGACATATATCGGTGTTTCACACGATTTTCTGTAAGTTTTTCATATTTTCATACTGATCTCTGTTTCAAGTAGGCTGTTTTTAGTGCCAATTTGTGACAGTATTAATGTTAGTTGTCAACAGTTCTAAAGTTGGATTTTTTCATAGTGCAAGCACGTTTTTACTGCTTCTTTAGATGTAAATGTAACGGGGGAAGGTCTAGAATTATCTCCAATGCCACCCTAGGACACCATTTCATTGCGCCAAAAATCCCTATATACAAGCAAGCCTTGGCACCATCTCACGCACTAAGCAATCGAACACACTTTTCACAACAGTATTGTCATATGTCATATATCATACTGGTAAATCGCCTAACGACAGCAGTGTTTTATCGATAATTGCTTGCAAATATGACAATATTTATGTTATTTATCTAGTTTAGTTTGTAGTTTGATTTGGTCACAATTTAAGACATGATTTTCTGAACCCTTAGCTTCTCTGTCAGTGTCATATACCTAAATACTAGAGGCAGTTTTCCAGTGCTCTGAAGAGGATATTAGTAATGACAGATAGAGAAAGTTAAAGAAAACTACATTCTATCTCTTTTGCACTTTTCGGAATTTGATAGCCTATTCACAACCTGGTACCTGATACAGAACAGAACAGTACCGAAGAAGAACCAACCAAGAAATAACGGAACTATATCCAGACATCGTGAAGGAGATAAAAGCGAAGAGATTGCAATGGGCGGGTAATGTATAGAGACAACCGGAAGAACGAATGTTAAAGAGAGCCTGGGAAAGAGTACCAGTTGGACGAAGACTCCTAGTCCACCCTAGAATGAGGTGGCGAGATAACATACAAGCAGACCTAAGAAGTATGGGGATTGAATATGACCCAACCCTAATGAAGATAGACGACGATTGAGGCAAATAGTACAGTCGGCCAAGACCCACCCCGGGTTGCAGTAGTAGTAGTAGTAGTGTACAAGGGAAGTGCTAGTAGTTTGAGTTTAATATAAATTTGAGGTAGTTTAACCATAAAAAGGGTGCAAAAGTATAGTGAATAATACCTATGTCCTATGTTTATAGTGGTTTAATAATACTGATATCGTTTGTACCGTTTTTAACCACCCTAACTTTATATTTTAAAACGTGTACCACGTTTAGAGTCTAAAGTACAAAAGAAACTTGAATTATCTTATGAACGATTATGATTATAGGAAAAAAATTGACAAGTTCTTGTACAAAAGTAAATCGCCGACTATTGATTAATGTTTACTATAAATGAATGATACGAATAGACTTATTTTACAAGAATATTTGCCACGTTTGCATTTTAATTTCTTATAAAAAGTAGATTGATATAAAATTATTGGAGAAAGAAGTGAACTTTCTTTAATTTATTGTTATTGTTTGCTGTTGCAACTGAATTAGCCGGTTTCTTTGTATAACAGTTTACTCAATAAATCATCAACATTTAAACGGAGATACGAATATATCTGTAGTTGGATAAATTTTATTGTGAAAATTTAATTTTACTTTAAAATAGATGCGAAGTTTACCATAGAATTAAACATGATTTTCCTTTTAATGATAAGTAATTATCAAGAACCATTAAGTCAGTTGAAAGTTATTGAGCATACATCCTTTTTCATTATAAGCTTTATACACAAGTGCATGATTTTGATGATTTATTTGATTTTTTTTACCTGTTGTACAATACGTATTCTAGCAGGTTGAAAGGACCTTCTGAGTACTTCTTTAGGTATCCGAACATATTCTCACAGTTATGTATGTTCATTCTTCATTCTTTCCTTTTCAATGGTAAACACAGTGAAACTTTTATTTTTTTATTATTTTTTTTACATCAAATTGGTATAAACATAATTTATTATAAAATATACGTTTGAAAAACTTGTCCTGATTCATATATTTCTCATTTATATTAATACACTGCTCTGAGAAAAATAATAAGCATTTAAAAAAAAAAACTAGAAAATATTTCAATATTCTATCTTCAAGTTAAGAAACGATAATAGTATATTTTGTAACAAGGTTAGAATGAAAATTCGATACGAGTGGAAAATTCCGAACGCGAGCGTAGCGAGCGAGAGGAACCACGAGTAAATCGAATTTTCATTCTTATCGTGTAACAGACTGTATTTTCTCCACGACCATGTAACAATTCTGTTTATTTAAATTGAAATTTGTAGCAAAACATTTAGAACGTCACACTGACAAACTGAGTGACAGTTTAGAAATTCATGGTAATCTATGTTTTTGTTGAGCATAATTACAGAATGTTATTCCGTTACTAGTTATACATGCAAAACACATAAGAAGCAAGTGTTTCAGAATGAATATTCTATCTCAAGAGTGAGAATGAACACTTTCTATTATTAAAAATGAAGTCGGAATTATGGTGTCTTCCTATTTTGTGAATTCCCGTTTTGTGACTAGACCTTTTTCAGGTAAAATTTTTCCCATTTTGTGCCTAGCCAAATTTTTACCTGAAAAGACCCAAGATGAATTTCCCGTTTTGTGACTAGCGTAAAATAAAGCCACTTATTTTAATACCTACCTGATTTAATCATTTTAACTTAAAAATCATTTTTGTTTATAAAGTCGTCTTTTCTCATTTCACCCATTTAAATAATAGTCATATGAAATATAAAATACATTTATTACAAAATAATATAATATTAAATAATCATCAAAGAAACTTATATACATTTTTAGTTGGTAAAATAATTGCTAAAGGAAAATTGTCATTGCATTCTTATTATGAATGCCAAACTTATTAAGCAATGGCCAACGTCCAATCTTTCTTCAACGAAGTCTGTAACTGTACGGCGAATTCTTTCATCCAGTTGTTGGTACATACTTGGTTTTGCTTCGTTTCGGTGTCATATGCAACTCAACTTGTAGTTTTATATTGTCGTAATATGATGCTTCTTTTTTAAGTGTTTGTGTAAGCTCGAAAATTTATGGATTTACCCTAACAATTTTTGTATTTAGCCGGATGTGCCATCCTTCTAAGGAATTTGTAGTCCGTTGCCTTTTGTTATAGCACACTCACATCAGTCCTAAAATATTGTCGTCAAGCCACTGTTCCACAAAATCATCATTAATTATTTCGAGAAGTGGATGATTTTCAAAATTCTCCATAATCCACATCCAACCGACGTCCGCTTTCTCAGGAGGAAGATGTGCTAATGCAGCACACATCCTTATGTGGGTACGTACTATTTCGTTTTCCTTGTATAGAGAAGTTCGCCATAAACATTTATTAAAATGAAAGTTGCAACCAGTAATGTTTATATTAGGAAGGTTTTCTTAAGTGACTGGACTTCAAAATCAATTTTAAAGTTTTTTGGTTTCCACTTTGGTATATGTTTTTCAATTAAAGAAAAAAGCCTGGTATACGTCATTTCCTTTTTTATCTGGCGGCGGCAAGGCGAAAATAACAGGTTTCAGTACCCGTGCTGCCAACATCGGCGTGGATTGTTTACAACAGATTTGAAATAACCCATCACCAAAAAAAATTATTGGTTTCTACGAGTGTCTGTCGCGCTTTTAGCGAAGCAAAAAACCAATATTATGTCCTTTTTGCCATCTTCAAACAACAGAAAGTTGTTTGTTATCTGTTCGGGGAGGATGATTTCTTTCCTTGACTTAAATGTGACGACTCCTAACGCCTTGTGTCGAGCGGAGTAGAGCTAATTTTTCTTGTTACTGAAATTTGGTATCTCAGTAGGTAACAAATTCCAGCCCGGCATCCATAAGGGGCACTATCTCTTCGTTAAAGATTTTTGAAATCGCTGTGGTCTCCTCACGGGCTCATTTTTTGCTTTGATTAAACATATGTCTACTTCGTTTTTAGCGACGTTTGGCATACATTTGTGTTCTGATTTTCGCACAATGTCATTCCTGTAACAATAAAAATACACTATATGATTACATATCTTAAGATATATAACTGAGGGAAAGTATTGTGATGGTTAAAAATTTCGATTTCGAGATCCGTGATTTTTACGAAATTTTTACCAAAAATTGATTATGTTTTTTCTACAATTTTTCAAAAATTTTATACCCCTTTAAAGTTCGCCATCCTACGTTCTGATTTCTCCCAAAAACTAATCAGATCCACATTATTAGATACATATTTTACATATCTTAGGAAAAGTAAGAAATGGCTGAAATTTATTAAATATTCATCAAAATACTTACTCATTTAAAACTGTCACGGATCCAGAACACCGTTTTCTGTTCACACACATCCATAGTGTGGGACAGTTTATATTTTTTTTTAAATAGTACCGTTGACACGGAATTTAAAAGATTTCTTCCTCCACCATTACTTTAAATGTATTGAATATTCATCTTGGAAAAAAGAACGCAATGCTTCGAAAACTATAACATCACAATATAACACAAGGAAAAATTGCACCATATAAATCAAATTAATTTCAAAAATTGCTACTTATATTATCAATTTATTCCTTCTTCGTCCATAAATAGAAAATATAATATGCAAAACTTCCCCGAAAAGAAAAACATCGTTAAAGGGATTATCATTATCTTAATACGTCTCAGTATTGGGGAAAACCTAACATTTAAGAGATCATAAAATCACATTTTATTCTAGTCACAAAATGGGAATTCATTAGTGGTCTTAAACAGGTAAAAAATTCTCTAGGCACAAAATGGGAACAATTTTAATCCAAAAAGGTCTAGTCACAAAACGGGAATTCACAAAATAGGAATATAACATTCATTAATGGTCGTGGAGAAAGATAATAATTCTCTTATTCCAGATGTTACAGGGGAGACACACCTTTTCCCATTTTGAAAGTATCTCTCGCGCAAACTATTCAGCTTAGAAAAAAAATGATTTTGTAAACCTTAATATAAATTTTGAAAATCTATCCATAGATACATAGGTGTTTGATAAAAAAATTAAATATCAGCTTTACGTATAGGGAACCCCCAAAATTTTTGTGTAAAATATTAAGGCTGTTTACAGAATACATCTACTTACCAAGTTTCAATAGTATAGTTCTTTAAGTTTCAAAGAAAAGTGGCTGTTATATACGGACGGACAGACAGACAGACAGACAGACATGACGAAAAATTGAAAAAAAAAAACGAAAAAGAAGTTAAAACCCTTAAAAAATTAACAAGGTTAAAAAAACATTAAAAAATCGTAAATACATACGTAAAAATACCAAAAAAACTTAAAATAACAAAATCATGTTAAAAAAAACAAAAACCGAAAACTGTTAAAAATTCAAAAAAAAAGTTAGAAATAAAAAAAAAGTTGTACCAAGAGAAGAATAATAAATCGAAAATATGTTAAAAAACGTAAAAAAACAAGACAAAAAACATAAAAAACGAAAAAATTTAAAAAAATATAAAAATAAAAAAATATATTGAATAAAGGAAACCACTTTATAAAACCAAAAAACGTTGAAAAACTGAAAAATTGTTTTGAAGATCCAATTTAAAAAACCGTTAACCAAAAAAAAACATAAAAAATGTTAAAATACCGAAATAAAGTTAAAAACCGAAAAAACAAAAAATAACTTTTAAAAATCAAGATAATGTAAAAATCCAATAAGACCGCAAAAAATACCGAAATCTTGTTAAAACAACAAAAAACGTTAAAAAATAAATAAATAAATATATAAATACAAACAAACTAAAAACACAAAAATACCAAAACAAGATAATAAAAAAAATTAAAAAAAAACTGAAACAAAAATACGTTAAAAAATAAAAATAAAACGAAATTAAATTAAAAAAAGAAACCATGTTAAAAATCTGAAAAACCGATAAAATACCGAAACATCAATGAAAAATATAAAATACGTTAAATAACAGAAAAAACAATAAAAATTTGAAAAAACAATAAAATGCCCCAAAAACATTAAAATACCGAAAAATACAGAAAAATTGTTAAAAAAACCAAAAAAAAAAACATTGAAATACCAAAATCACGTTAAAAGACCAATAAAAACCGTAAAAATTTTAATAACCAAATAATAATAAAGAAAAGGCTGATTTATTTAATAATTTTTTTTCTAACATAGGTATTAAAATGGCAAATAAAATAGCTTCAAATAACCTACCTAATGGTTTTATATCCAATGATAATGTCGTATCAAATTTATTCTTGAAGCCAGTAAATAATAATGAAATAATTATATTAATTTCAAAATTAAAAAATAATAGTGCACCGGGTGTAGATAAAATACAGGTAAAAACAATAAAATGTATTCATCAATCAATCGCGCAGCCCTTAGCTCACATAATTAATCTATGTTTCCAGAATGGGAAAATCCCATTTCAATGGAAAGAATCGTTAGTAACCCCTATTTTTAAATCGGAAGATGCAAGTAAAGTCAACAATTACAGGCCAATCTCTTTAATCAACAACTTTGCTAAAATATTTGAAATGGCATTAAAAGAGAGATTACTTAATTTTTTCAATGTCAATAATGTAATTACAAATAAACAATATGGGTTCATTAAAAACTCAAATACAGAAAAAGCTGTGATTGATTTTGTGGAAAACACAGTGGGAGCTTTGGATGAGTCATTAAAATGCATTGCAGTTTTTCTGGACTTAGCCAAGGCTTTCGATACGGTATCTCATGAAATGCTTTTAAATAAGTTGAGTAATTATGGTGTTAGAGGCATTGCCTTAAAGCTAATAGCAGATTACTTACTAAATAGAGTCCAAAGAGTAAAAATATGCACTGAATTAAGCTCAGAATCCATAATAAAAATTGGTGTTCCACAAGGTACAGTTCTAGGTCCCTTACTGTTTATTATATATTTAAACAGTATTACAAAAATAAATAACTTTAATGGACACTTAATCAGTTATGCAGATGATACTGCGTTAATTTTTGTTGGTAAAGACTGGGATGAGGTCAAAACTATTACCGAAATTAACCTTAAAAAAATAGGCCTATGGCTTAATTTTAATAAACTGACACTAAATGTCAGGAAACAAAATATATCGCATTCAGTCCTACAGTCGTTGATCAACCAAAGAACTGTATAATAAAAATACATGAACCGCAATGTCTCACAGAAAATTGCGACTGTCCAACCATTGATAAAATTTCATCTATAAAATACCTGGGCGTTATTATTGATCAACATTTGCGATGGTCAGATCACATTACCCATGTCAGCCAGCGATTAAGAGCGCTAATGAACAAATTTTATACACTAAGAAACATCCTTCCTGAGACCAAATTATAAATTGTTTATTACTCACTTGCAGAATCTGTTTTAAGATATTGCATAGTTGTCTGGGGTGGGACTTTTAATTCTACCATTAAGATTCTAGAGACAGCTCAAAACACCCTACTTCGAATTATGTTCAATAAAGTTAAATTGTATTCAAGAAAAAAACTCTATGAAGAAACTAGTATATTTAATATTAAAACACTTTATATCTATAGCTGCATTTTGAACATATACAACAACACCAGCAAATTTGATTATAAAAATAACAGATTAACGCGATCCTTATCAAATATGGATTTGAACATCAGACACTTCAAAAAATCTGTAACTCAAAGATCTCTATTTTTCTTTGGTCCAAAATTTTATAATTTGATCCCCATAAATATTAAACAAGAACCAAAACTTTATAAATTCAAGAATAATGTAAGAAACTATATAAGTACTCATATAAAGCTATTTATGGAAATACTATCATGAAATAATTTAAAATAAGAATTTTAAAACCTTAATAAGAACTACATAATATCTCACTATCAGTCCCTCAACTCGCCTCCTGCCGTTATTCTCTGCTTCGTCCTTTTTGTACGTCATCAACCTCAATTTCAATGTATGTACACTATGTAAAATATCCCCAAGCTTAGCAAATTGCAATACAGATAAGATTTGGTCTAGTTATTGGGGATATTAAATTAAATATAATAAAAAAGGTGTAAAAAATTGTTCTCAAATATTTAATTGAATAAAATTGAAAAACGGAAAAACCTTTAAAAACGTGAAAAAAATCGTAAAAGAACTAGAAAAACGTTAAGAAGTCAAGATTATATAATAAAACATTAAAAAATCAAAAAGCTGTAAAACAGCAAAAAGAACGTTAGAATATGAGTATAAATAATAAATGTGTTAAAATACCGAGAAAAAATAAAAAAAAAAAAAAAACGGGTGCGTCTCAGGACGCGCGACAACTAATCCAAGTTGAACTATTTAATATTGAAATTTTTTAACTTGAGAAAAACTTTGCCTATTACTTAAATTTTATGTACATTAATATGATAATGTGTATAAATTTAAATATTTTGAAAATTCTGAAATTTTTTTTATCACTAATTACGATACAAAAAATGTTTACTATGACAATTCGAAATTTCTAATCAGTCGCGTAGTAATTCGCAATACAGCCACCCTTTACGTGGAACGGCCTGATTATTTCAGCAAAATCTGATTTCACCTATTTTTCCATTTTTTTGTTCAACATGTATTGACGTTGCTATTAAGCACTAGAAATTTTGGCAGGCTTATCTCAATTATCATTTTGTAATCTAAGTTTTTGATCAATTTTTTACTGAATAACACAATTCTTACCGTAATTTCCGTTAATTAGACCTACAACACAACTTTATTTAATGTTTACCACAAATAAACTCCTTTAACCGGTTTTTTTTTATCACTATAACTAATTACTAATTACTAATTACAATACAAAAATTTTTTACTATGAAAGTTCGAAATTTCTAATCAGTCGCGTAGTAATTCGCAATACAACCACCCTTTACGTGGAACGGCCTGATTGCTATATAATACACACTTATAACTTAAATTCTTATCCTTATTATCAATAATAACATTAATAACACACTTTATAATCAATTTTTATAAGATTTATCACAAATGAAACCACCAAAACACGTCTTTTTTATACTAAAATTAGGCTAATCAGACTGTCATTTCTTCTTAAACAACCTGTTACGAGAATTCCCGAGGATGACCGAACATGAGTAAATAAATAAATAAAGATATTTGTATTAATATTTACCTATTTCTACAACTGCCACGATAGATGCCGAGGATGACCGAACCGTTTAAATTATGAATTTAAATTATAATTAAAAGGGATTAAATTAGTTTTATATACGAAGATATAGAAAATAAAATAATTTTTATGATATTAAATGGATATAAATATTTAATAATTAATAAAAAGTAATGAATTGTATTTAGTGACAGATTAATACCGTATAGGTATAACACGGTAAATTCAAATATAGTTAAAACTTACATTGGGAAAAGCACAGAGAGAAAGAGAGAGAGAGAGAGAGAGAGAGAGAGAGAGAGAGAGAGAGAAATGATATTATTATGTTTCACTGCGCCTGCGTGTAACAACGATAAACAACGCGTTATGATAAACGCTTTTACGCTAAAAATCAGTTACACTCCCATAAGAAGTTATCACTTCAAAAATGAAAAAACGTTGAAAAACTGAAATAACGTTAAGATACGATAAAAAACAATAAAATACCGAAAAAACGTTAAAACCCAAAAAAATTGTTAAAAATCCGAAAAAAAGGTTAAAACAAAAAGACTTTAAAAAACGGAAAAATGTAAAAAAAACGTTAAAAAACAAAAATCGTTAAAAAAACCGGAAAACGTTAAGAAGAATCTATAACATAACGTTAAAAAAAATCGAAAATGTGTAATCAGCAAAAAGAATATGAGATAAACAAAAAATGTGTTAAAAAACTGAGAAAAAGATAAAAATAACTAAAATAACGTTAAAATACTATATAAAACGATAAAGTAACAAAAAATGGGTAAAAGATAGAAAAAACTGGAATAATGACACAAAATCATTATTATATTCTCTAAAAAGATACTTTGTTATAATCTACATTCCTTATTATCACACAAAAAAAAATTGTATCCAAAAATTATACCACCCTGATTGAGAAAAGACACTCGATAACATTGTCGCCAAAAATCGCGATGAAAGAATAAAATTTCAGACATTGTGTAGTATCAATTTTCATGTTATGCATGGGAACCCGAAGAACCAAGAGTTGAAGAGCTTCTTAGAAAAAATCTTGATGCTGCTGTTCACAGATTGCCAAAAGAAAGAAAACATATGACAGTCGTAAATGAAGGTATAAAAGAAGTTGATGAATTGTTCCGGCTACTTCCGGTAGCCCGCCAACATTTTGCATGTTATTTCCTCTATTTCTTGTAAACATTAACATGTGCTATTTTTTTGTAACAAACGAATTGATTTCTTCAACTATGTTGAAATAATACATCTGTTTGCAATGTACAGAAAGCTTTTCTTATTTTCTGATTATGCAGGTCAATTAGTCGTTTTAAAAGTGAATATAAGCGATATTGTAGTGCAAAAATTACTTAAAAATTCCAGTAAATAAGTTATCTGACGCTTAACGACAAATATTTGCAATGTAAGATAGAGATTGATAAACATATTTTGATATCGTATCGTTGGTTTGTATACGTATATTCTCATGTTTCATTTAAAAGGCTGAACTTACTAATCACAATGTGTCGCCATTTTTAAAATCCACATTGACATGTTCCAGATCCTAGAATTTAGAACCAGACATCGACACGTAGAAATTATGTTTGTAAACTAATAAATACGAGGAAGCGATAACAGAATACTTATTAGAAAAGTTCTTTAAAGTTTAAATGCTCCCATAAGACTGCTTTTTAAGATATGATAAATAAATAAAACCAAATAATGATGGGCGTTATTTTACTAGTAGGTTCTTAATTACAAAATATTTTTAATAACTACGTTAGTCATTCTAGCAAAAAACGATGTTTTAGGAAAAAAAAAATTAAGAGACTTTTAATAGGTACTTCGTTAAGTTATCCAAAAGTTAGCTTTTCCGGCTTCGTAGGGTCGGAAAAACCTCGAATAATGTCACTTTTTTTATTTTAGAAAAAAATAGTAGTTTACGTAACAAGTCCCGAAAGTGGTCTTTTCCTGGACAAGCAGGCAGATTGCAGGACGAGCCATAGGCGAGCCCTGCAAGCCTGCGAGTCGTTGGAAAATAAATGTTGTGGGAAATGATAGTTTATAATGTCCTCTTTAAAATACGATAAAAATGGATTCTGTTCGGTTTTTAGTTTTGTTAAACTCTCTAGCTTGATTTCCCGCTTAGAAAATTAGGAAAAACACCCAAAATTCATATTTCCTAGTTAAGTTGGAAAATTAATCTTGTGTATAATGCCCTCTTTAAAATACGATAAAATTGGATTTTGTTCGATTTTTATTTTTGTAAAAACGCTCTAGCTTTATTTCCCGCTTAGAAAATTAGGAAAAACACCCACATTGATTTCCCGCCTAAAAAATTAGGAAAAACACCCAAAATTCATATTTCCTATTTAAGTTGGAAAATTAATCTTGTGGGAAATGATAGTTTATAATGCCCTCTTTAAAATAGGATAAAAATGGATTCTCTTCGCTTTTTAGTTTTGTTAAACTCTCTAGCTTGATTTCCCGCTTAGAAAATTAGGAAAAACACCCAAAATTCATATTTTCTAATTAAGTTGGAAAATTAATGTTGTGGGAAATGATAGTTTATAATGTCCTCTTTAAAATACGATAAAAATGGATTCTGTTCGATTTTTAGTTTTGTTTAACTCTCTACCTTGATTTCCCGCTTAAAAAATTAGGAAAAACACCCAAAATTCATATTTCCTATTTAAGTTGGAAAATTAATTTGTGGGAAATGATAGTTTATAATGTACTCTTTAAAATACGATAAAAAAGGATTCTGTTCGATTTTTAGGTTTGTTAAACTTTCTAGCTTGATTTCCCGCTTAAAAAATTAGGAAAAACACCCAAAATTCATATTTCCTATTTAAGTTGGAAAATTAATCTTGTAGGAAATGATAGTTTATAATGTCCTCTTTAAAATACGATAAAATTGGATTCTGTTCGATTTTTAGGTTTGTTAAACTCTCTACCTTGAATTCCCGCTTAAAAAATTAGGAAAAACACCCAAAATTCATATTTTCTAATTAAGTTGGAAAATTGATGTTGTGGAAAATGATAGTTTATAATGTCCTCTTTAAAATACGATAAAAATGGATTCTGTTCGATTTTTAGTTTTGTTAAACTCTATCGCTTGATTTCCCGCTTAGAAAATTAGGAAAAACACCAAAATTCATATTTCCTTTTTAAGTTGGAAAATTAATCTTGTGGGAAATGATAGTTTATAATGCCCTCTTTAAAATACGATAAAAATGGATTCTGTTCGATTTTTAGTTTTGTTAAAATCTCTACATTGATTTCCCGCTTAAAAAATTAGGAAAAACACCCAAAATTCATATTTCCTATTTAAGTTGGAAAATTAATTTTTTGGAAAATGATAGTTTATAATGCCTTCTTTAAAATAAGATAAAAATGGATTCTGTTCGATCTTTAGGTTTGTTAAACATTCTACATTGATTTCCCGCTTAAAAAATTAGGAAAAACACCCAAAATTCATATTTCCTATTTAAGTTGGAAAATTAATCTTGTAGGAAATGATAGTTTATAATGTCCTCTTTAAAATACGATAAAATTGGATTCTGTTCGATTTTTAGGTTTGTTAAACTCTCTACCTTGAATTCCCGCTTAAAAAATTAGGAAAAACACCCAAAATTCATATTTTCTAATTAAGTTGGAAAAGTGATGTTGTGGAAAATGATAGTTTATAATGTCCTCTTTAAAATACGATAAAAATGGATTCTGTTCGATTTTTAGTTTTGTTAAACTCTATCGCTTGATTTCCCGCTTAGAAAATTAGGAAAAACACCAAAATTCATATTTCCTATTTAAGTTGGAAAATTAATCTTGTGGAAAATGATAGTTTATAATGCCCTCTTTAAAATACGATAAAAATGGATTCTGTTCGATTTTTAGTTTTGTTAAACTCTCTAGCTTGATTTCCCGCTTAGAAAATTAAGAAAAACACCCAAAATTCATATCGCCTATTTAAGTTGGAAAATTAATCTTGTGAAAAATGATAGTTTATAATGTCCTCTTTAAAATACGATAAAATTGGATTCTGTTCGATTTTTAGGTTTGTTAAACTCTCTACCTTGAATTCCCGCTTAAAAAATTAGGAAAAACACCCAAAATTCATATTTTCTAATTAAGTTGGAAAATTGATGTTGTGGAAAATGATAGTTTATAATGTCCTCTTTAAAATACGATAAAAATGGATTCTGTTCGATTTTTAGTTTTGTTAAACTCTATCGCTTGATTTCCCGCTTAGAAAATTAGGAAAAACACCAAAATTCATATTTCCTATTTAAGTTGGAAAATTAATCTTGTGGGAAATGATAGTTTATAATGCCCTCTTTAAAATACGATAAAAATGGATTCTGTTCGGTTTTTAGTTTTGTTAAACTCTCTAGCTTGATTTCCCGCTTAGAAAATTAAGAAAAACAGCCAAAATTCATATCGCCTATTTAAGTTGGAAAATTAATCTTGTGAAAAATGATAGTTTATAATGTCCTCTTTAAAATACGATAAAATTGGATTCTGTTCGATTTTTAGGTTTGTTAAACTCTCTAGCTTGATTTCCCGCTTAGAAAATTAGGAAAAACACCCAAAATTCATATTTCCTATTTAAGTTGAAAAATTATTCTTGTGGAAAATGATAGTTTATAATGTCCTCTTTAAAATACGATAAAATTGGATTCTGTTCGGTTTTTAGTTTTGTTAAACTCTCTAGCTTGATTTCCCGCTTAGAAAATTAAGAAAAACACCCAAAATTCATATTGCCTATTTAAGTTGGAAAATTAATCTTGTGAAAAATGATAGTTTATAATGCCTTCTTTAAAATAAGATAAAAATGGATTCTGTTCGATTTTTAGTTTTGTTAAACTCTCTACATTGATTTCCCGATTAAAACATTAGGAAAAACACCCAAAAACATATTTCCTAATTAAGTTGGAAAATTAATCTTGTGGGTTATGATAGTTTATAACGTTCTCTTTTGGGAAATGATTGTTTATAATGTCCTTTTTAAAATACGCTGAAAATGGATAGATGTTTAGTTCGTCGTTTAGAAATGATAGTTTATAATGTGGTTATGATGTGGTTTTTCAAAGTTCTCCAACCTCATATTGAGAAAACAAGCAAAAATAATGATATAGTGGTGCTCGTAGGAGATAACCTTTCCTCCTGCGGTGATACCTGTAGGTAGGTAAAGAAATATCTACGTAACCCCATTTACAGCAAATGCAACGCATCTTATGCATACTCTAGATGTATTTGCTCCGATGAAGACGAAATGGAGAGATGTTTCAGACAAATGGAGAAAGGAAAATAGATATCCTGCGAGTATTTCCAAAGATTCCCGGTGAACATACAGAGTTGCATTGTGTGAATTCTTAAGATGTGCTGAATCGTCTTTCATATGCAGTCGTTGGCAGTATCTGAATAGAAAAAGTATCGTGCTTCAGTGACCACCTCAAAAACGTAAAAGAGGCAATAAGTTTGATGTGCTCCTTGATTTGCTAATGAGAATTCCACAAAAAATTCCGATGAGCCGTCTACTGCAAGTAGTGACCCTGGCCCGCCAACATCGTATCAAAAAAACTATCAAATATGATAAAAAACAAAATTATAAATTGTTTTAAAAATTATTATAAAATTAAAAAATATATATCAGTCTAACAAATAGTTACCGAAAAAAAGGAAAATTACCAAAAATAATTTAACCTTGCCTCGGGCCCCCAACTTTTCTAGTTACTTCCGATTCTCTATTGTTGAAGAGCGATTGTGATTACATATTTTTAAGCAAATAAGTGCTAAGATGTTATAAAACAGAATATATACTTATTAATTACCGTGACATCATACCGACGAGTTCAGGGAACTTATGATTGTTAATTCACAAATATTTATGAAATGTTTTTTACTATTTATGGATTTTACTAGAGCATTACGTTAGTTGTATATTGCGTTGCCAAAATTTAAATAGCCTCAGTAGTTTCACGGATAATTCAAGGTTATTAAATACCCAGACTTTTGAACTATATTTACAATTATACCTTTTAAATACGTTTACATTTTATGTGTGAAATTTATTACATATTAAAACTCATAGAATATTAGTAATGATAATATATAGAATAACTAAAAATCAGCAAGTGTAAAATTAAAATCTAGCAATTTCAATGAACTCAAAAAAAAAATACAATGCCAGTTTCAAATAAGTACCAGGACCATTAGTTTCAAAATGTGTTATTAACAGATTGAAAGTGATAGATGTCATAAATTGTAGATTATAGATTGCGGCCCAGATGACCTTACTACGCTGTGTCCTAAAAGATCTTTTGTGTATACCCTACATCTAGTTAGTTAGATATAGTCCAGAAAGCTGATCGAGCTCTAAGAAGAACTGTCTCAAATAATTAGTTCGATGGCGAACAATTACTCTGCAATTACAGATACAATATATTTAGCTTTCTCATCTTTACACTAACAGAATCTGCATGTTCAAATGCCCACTTTGCCCATATTACAGAAATGGTACCTCAGTGGATAGTGTCCTGTGAGAATTCCTATGGTTACACTGAGTTCAGGTCTCTGAAGCTTTAAGAGTAATTTAGAGGAGCGAAGTGAAGGCCATATCAACATTTTTGCTTGTCTTCGGCTTGCTGTGTTTTTTCAGTAGGCAGCACTTAGTCCCTTTTCCCAATCTAGAACTTGATTTATAATACTGTTTTGTGAGACGCTACAGAAACAATCGGGTCCAATAAAATTAGTACTAGCGACTATCAGCAATCTCTTTATTTCCTGATACCCAAAACAAAGTTACTTTATTACCTATAGCCAGTTGTTTAAGAGGCTGGAAGTAATCCTAAATCTCTCGCCACTGCATTTTCACGTAGAAAATGCTAGGAAGAAAACAATATATAGAATGATCAAAGAAGGAATAATCAAGGAAAGACCTCGATCACTCCAACTTGATCAAACTTGGGCAATGCCCCAAGATGACATGCCAAAGAAATTTAACTTTGTAAGGAAATTTACCACAAAACTGGGTAACAAATCTGAATGGGACAAAGACACCATAGTGGGGCTAAGCCAAAATGCCATAAAATGGTATACGGACGGGTCCAAGACAGATAAAGGAACAGGAGCAGGGGTTTTTGGACCTAGAACCAAATACTCAGAAAGCTTGGGTGCGTACCCAAGCATCTTTCAAGAGTTTGATTGCTGTACTGAGTTGGGATCTTTTACTAATCAACCAATTCATCAGCCTCAGTTTCAAGTTAATTTGAGCTTTCTTGGCTATTATTATGTGGTCTCCAGGTGAGTTTGCTATCTAGTATGAGCACGAGATATTTAACTTCATTGATGACTGAGAGTTGTGTATTATTAATGAATACATTTGGACATATTACTCCTCTGTTTGTAAATGTTATGTGTGTAGATTTTGCTTCATTAACTTTAACTCGCCAATTTCTCAACTAGTCTTGGAGTAATTTTAGATGGTTTTGAAGGTTTTGTGATGCTATCTGGGGGTTTCATAAATGGAAATAATGCGTGGGTCATCAGCGAAGGTGGCTGTTGTTGTGTGCTGTGTAGTAGGGATATCAGCTGTAAAGATTTGGCAGAGCACGGGACCAAGGACAGTACCTTAAGGAACACCGGATTTTATTGGATGATAGGAGGATAACTCGAGGTTTCATTTAACTTGGAAGAAGCGATCTTTGAGGTAGGATTTTCGTAGAAGGTAATAGGGTGTTGTAAGGATAACTTTTAGTTTGTAAAGGAGTCCATCATGCCAGACTTTATCAAATGCTTGTTCTTTATCGAGAAAATCTGTTGTACAAATTTTCTTTTCTTCTTGACTTTTCTGAATTTGACTAACAATTCTGTGACATTGTTGGGTTGTTGATTGACATTCACGGAATCCAAATTGATATTGCGGTATTATGGTATGTAAATCGGTGTCTTCTTTGATTCTGTTGAACAGTAGTCTTTCGAAAATTTGGGATATGGCTGGAAGCAAGCTTATTGATCTGTATGATGTGTAGATTTTCCTTCATTAACTTTAACTCGCCAATTTCTCAATCAGTCTTAGAGTAATGTTAGATGGTTTTAAAGGTTTTGTGATGCTATCTGGGGGTTTTCATAAATAGAAATAATGACTGGGTCATCAGCGAAGGTGGCTGTTGTTGTGTGCTGTGTAGTAGGGATATTAGCTGTAAAGATTTGGTAGAGCATGGGGCTAAGGACAGTACCTTGAGGAACGCCGGATATTATTGGATGATAGGAGGATAACTCGAGGTTGCATTTAACTTGGAAGAAGCGATCTTTGAGGTAGGATTTTCGTAGAAGGTAATAGGGTGTTGTAAGGATCACTTTTAGTTTGTAAAGGAGTCCATCATGCCAGACTTTATCAAATGCTTGTTCTTTATCGAGAAAATCTGTTGTACCAATTTTCTTTTCTTCTAGACTTTTCTGAATTTAACTAACAATTCTGTGACATTGTTGGGTTGTTGAATGACATTCACGGAATCCAAATTGATATTGCGGTATTATGGTATCTAAATGGGTGTCTTCTTTGATTGTGTTAAACAGTAGTCTTTCGAAAATTTGGTATATGGCTGGAAGCAAGCTTATTGGTCTGTATGATGTGTAGATTTTGCTTTATTAACTTTAACTCGCCAATTTCTCAATCAGTCTTGTAGTAATGTTAGATGGTTTTAAAGGTTTTCTGATCCTATCTGGGGGTTTTCATAAATGGAAATAATGCCTGGGTCATCAGCGAAGGTGGTTGTTGTTGATGTGTGCTGTGTAGTAGAGATATCAGCTGTAAAGATTTGGTAGAGCACGGGGCCAAGGACAGTACCTTGAGGAACACCGGATATTATTGGATGATAGGAGGATAACTCGAGGTTGCATTTAAATTGGAAGAAGCGATCTTTGAGGTAGAATTTTAGTAGAAGGTAATAGGACTAATAGGGTGTTGGAAGGATCACTTTTAGTTTGCCAGACTTTATCAAATGCTTGTTCTATATCGAGAAAAGCTACTGTACAAATTTTCTTTTCTTCTAGACTTTTGTGAAGTTGACTAACAATTCTTTAGCATTGTTGAGTCATTGAATGACATTCACGGATACAAATTGATGTTGCGGTATTATGGTATCTAAATCGGTGTCTTCTTTGATTCTGTTGAGCAGTATTCTTTCAAAAATTTTGGACATGGTTGGAAGCAAGCTTATTGGTCTGTATGATGTGACTCTTTTTTTGTTGGTTTTCCTGGTTTATGTATTATCAGTATTTGGATAAAATTCCATGTCATCGAGATATGAACTAAAAATTAACAGCAGCATCTAATAGCATTGTATTAAAAAATTGACACTTCTAAGAGAAAGACAGATGGCAAAAAATACATATCGTATGTATAAAAGGCTATTTTTATAGCTTTATTAATCGAACTTTCATTATATTAATATCTCACCATTATTTCATAAGATAAATTTATCGTTAACTCTTTCTATTATTTACACACCATATACGCCAAACTATATTTTGACCTAGTGACTTTACTATTTGTTTACATTTACATCTGTAATTTTTTATCTCACTTCATTTTATAGTTGACATATCATTGCACTTTAATGTTTTCATTTCAACACCAATAAGTGTGTCATTACTTTAAAATTCCTGTTTAGTGATTTCACAATATATTTTATTATTAGAAAATTTATAAATAAACCTTCGACCAACCAATATATCTATAGATAATCTGTAAGGATGGTATTTCTGAAATTAGAAAAGCAAAAGTAAATATTATAAATTAATGAAGTTGGTATGCTTGCGAATCACTAATTAGATTTTGACATCTGTCATTGTCAATCTTCTGGTGTGACGCTATCAAATTGTTAATTGACACTTGTCTGTGTATCTGGATTTAACTTAAGACTTTTTTCTTGGAAATACACGCACGATGCTGCTTTGTCCATCCGCCGATGCGGATCATGTACGTTTATACGCCATTAACAGTTATTTGTATCGGGGCACCACCAGAGGTCGGTACTGAGCCCCTATCTGTTTGATATGGTGATGGATGTTATATACCTGAAAGGATAAGAGGTTAAGCCTCATGAGAAATAATGTATGCGGATGTTATTAAGAAAAAGAGACTACAAGGAAAATTTGAGAAATGGAGAAAAGCGCTTGAAAGTGATTAAGACGAAGACTGAATAAACGACAACAGACGAGACCAATGGACTTAAAATCAATCTGGAATCCTAAGTGCTGCCGGATCTAGTCCTATCTTTCTAAGGAAGATAGGACTAGAAGAGCTGCTATAAGTCTGAGAAATCATCAGAAATATAGCAAGAAAAGGGGGACACAATAGATCTTATAGGTCGCAGGTGTATCTGTTACCCCTAACACCATAGATACATACATACATACAAGTGCTGCCGGATCTGGATCTGGAAATTTGGGAGGGGCGAGCTAGTGCTCAGCCAGCACTGAGGCCACATATGACCCATTGTGCATCCTCCCGTATGTAGGGATATCCTCACCTTAGGATGTCACCAGGCCTATTGATTTAAAATAGGTGATGAGGCTCCCGAGGGGAATCTCCCTGACATCGGCTGGTGTAAGCCAATACTCGCCCAACACGGATCTTCTGATTTCAGAAAAAACAGAACAGTCATACATAATGTGTTCTACTGTTTCCTCTTCTTGTTCGCAGCCTCTGCATAGCGGCGATTTTGTTAGTTTCATCCTAAAGAGATGTTGTCGCAATTGGCAGTGACCTGTCAGGATTCCCACAGCTGTTCGGAGATTTTGTCTGGTCAATGCCTTAAATTTTTTTGCTGTTTTCTCGCCAGGATGAGGTAATAACTCTCTGGCCAGTCTACAGTTCGTAGTTTCATCCCAGCACTGTATAAATTTTTGGTGAGAGTGCTGTTTAATAAGGTCCACGACTGCGGACAATGTTAGCTTGGTAGATGGACGAGGGCCAACATATCTGTAGCCCGCAGCCCTCTTTGCTAAATTGTTCGCAATGCGGTTGCCTTTAGAGTTCCCATGTCCTTTGATCCAGCTGAGAGTGACCACGTTATTCTGGCTGGCCTCAGTTAGAGATTGGTGACATTCTAGTACTAAACTTGAAGTGAAACGTGGTCTATTCAAGGTCAGTAGTGCTTGTCGGCAGTCTGTATATATATTTATATTCCTGCCTGTGATGTTCCTATTGATTAATTCTTTTGCAGCTATGGTTATGCCTGTTAGTTCTGACTGAACCACACTTGACAAGCCATCCATAGCCCATTTTGTTTTTAGGCTTAAGGATCTAGAGTAAATTCCACATCCCACACCTTGCTTTGTTTTTGATCCATCCGTATATACGCTCAGAGCGTTCACTACGTTGGGGTCTGCTGTCTTGTTTGTTAATATTTTGTAGGGTTTGTCAAAGACAAATCTTGGTGCGACGGCATCCGTGACTGCCTGTAAGAGTGGTATCACTTTTATCGATTCCCTCCACAGACTATCCCTATAGGTGCCAGTCCCTACAGTGGGTTCGATGCCAACCGTGCGAAAGCGTACCATGGTCATCAATGCGACCTCCTTAACAAATATATCAAGGGGGGTGAGACCAAGTATGACTTCCATTGCGCTGGTCGGTGTGCTTCGCATGGCTCCTGTTACGAAAAGGCATGCTGATCTTTAAATTTGGTTTAATTTTTTGATAGCTGTCGTTTGTTTCACTTTATGCCACCACACGACAGCACCATATGTTAGCATAGGTCTTCTGATTGCCGTGTAGATCCACATGGTGACCTTGGGGGATAATCCCCAGGTCTGTCCTATGGTTCGGCGGCATTGCTCATAAGATATAAATGCTTTTTTAACTCTGCTTTCTATGTGTGAGTTCCACGTCAGCTTGCTGTCGAGGATAACACCTAAGTATTTCACTTCTGTAGCAAAGCTTAATTTAACGTTGAAAAGACTGGGTGCGTTTAAGCCCCTAGGTTTCGTTTTCTTTGTGAAAAGAACCATCTCTGTCTTTTTGGGGTTAATAGACAGCGATTGTTCTTTGCACCATGTCTCTAAAGTTCTGAAAGCCACTTGCATTTTGTCGCAAAGGGTGCTTTCAAACTTTCCTGTTGGCAGAATAACAATGTCGTCTGCGTAGGCTACTGTATAGATTTTGTCATGTTCATTGAGGCGGTGAATTAGGCTGTCTAGAACAATGTTCCACAGTAGAGGTGATAAAACCCCTCCCTGTGGGCAGCCCCTCGTAACCTTGCCTCGTATCTTGACATCATTTACAGTTATTTCTATTGCACGCATGGAGAGCATGCTGGGAATCCATCCGCTTACTGTTGTAGGTACATTTCGATCAGTAAGCGAGTGCATTATTTTAGGGAACGTGGTTTTGTCGAAAGCTCCCTCGATATCTATGAATACGCACAGGGTGGACTCTTTCTTGTCCAATGATGGCTCGATCTGACCAACCACATGATGTAGGGCCGTATCGGTGGATTTCCCTGTTGTGTATGCATGTTGGTGCTGCCGGATGTCCAGAACATAAATATCTAGAACCTGTACTAGAAAAGAATGGAGGGTTAAAGAATGTAATGGTTTATCTTTCTGGTTTTGATATAAAAACAACAAAAACCTCTCTCCATATGTCCATATATAGAACTAGAGGGAAAAACAAATTCCAGAATCTACTATAGAAGTCCTGGCAAGTTAAAAGAGGAGATAGTCGTCATTTAACTTTATTCTTAGTGACAACCAGTTTGGTGATGTAATCATAGGGTAATTGATCTAGCCATAAACGAGAACTGCGTTTATTTTCTTTTCTTTGTTCTATTAAACTAGTTAAATGTTGACTGACAAACCGACCCACAGAGATAAATTTGTTAAATTCATAACTAAGAACTAATTAAAAATAATGCTTATTATTTACACAGACTGATACCCTTATAAAGACCTCCCTGAAAAAATAAGGTGAAACCCTTCCTGTAACCAGACCCGCATAAATGAGTATTGGTCCGAAGAGAGACAAATGTAGTCCGATATTTTATAGTATAAGGTCTCGAGTTACTCAATGAAATTTACGACAAACGATCGTTTATCTGATTAAATGAAGATAAAACCTCTCTACTCGGGTGCATATTGTCCTCTTCAAGAACTTAAGAACGAGATTTCTGCACAATGTACCTACCTTCTTCACCGCACTGTCGAGATTCGAGATATGCAAAAATTTCAATGTTAACAATGTGTGGCCCAAGTCAATAAAAAACTCTACACGAATTGTTAATTATTCTTTATATACTTCATATTCAGTTCCTTTACATGTACAAATAAACAAAAAGATCTGTCAATTCTGTTTTCTTTTTAAAAATTACTTACGGACTTTTCTATTTTTTCTTTGGTGAATATTTTTATTTTATATTAAAAACCAATTTTCACTAAAATTTCAAACTCACAATTCAACGTGTTTGTGTTTACACTGATTTAAATACACTTTGAATTTTTGCAAAATCTTAATAAACAACTGACGTACGTTATAAGTATTTTTTTTAAATTATCAAAATATTGGAAATCAAAATAAGGTGGCGTAGGTGGTTTTCACCATCAGGACCTGGTATTACGATAAACAGAGCCCAAAGAACCGGAGTTAACGCCAGACCAAGACCAATGTGTGCGATGAAGAATCACATTCCACTGGTGCCACTGTTAACGCAGAACACATTTGATCTAGACCAGAGAAGAATGATAAAAAATCATCTCTAAACAAGACCAGCGACTTTTTTGGAAACACTTTATCTAACCCACTCCAAGAACCAATAAGCAGCCTCGGACAAGGACGGATTTTATGATGACGAACACAGCGAGAAAAAGGATTAAGAGAAGGAACATATTAAGAATAGGAACATGGAACATTGCATCGTGGGCTAAGAGAGATCAAGATATTATAAACCAACTTGATACACACAACATCGAAATATGTGCCCTTAGTGAAACTAAGAAGAAAGGTAAAGGAAAGATCACCACCGACAAATATATTTTGGTCTACAGTGGAGTAGGAAGAGACAAAAGAGCGCAAGGAGGTGTCGGTCTTCTACTTAAAAGGAATATGAAATAAGTAGATGAACACATGATGCTGGTAACCTTAAAACTAGACAAAAGACACTCAACTTTATAAAAAAAAGCTGAAAACCCAAGAAAGAGAAAGACATATTCTATGAAAATCTACAAGAGCTTCTAGACACTTTTAATACTCGAGTTGGTCTACTACCTAACCTGAAACCCAACGATATCCTAAACTTTCTAAGAAAGATAGGACTAGAAGAGCTACTATAAGTCTGAGGAAATCTAGATTTAGAAGTAAAAATTACCAAATCCAAAGAACCTCAAATAAAAGAAGAGAAACTTAACATCGAAAGCTTGCAAAATGAAGGAACCAAAATCTTATACCTAAATTAGTTAACAAACACCCTGAATCAATACGAAATGGAGACTGAAGCAAACATAGACACAATGTGGGAAATAGTAAAAAGCTCCATAGCCCAGGCAGCGGGAGAAGCTACAGGAAAAAGAATGGTAAAAAAGAACAACCAGGAATATAAAATGATAAAACTAAAGACCTAGCCAAAAAAAGAAACAAGCATTCTTGAAATACAAAAGAGAAAGGCCCCAAAATACTCGAGAAGAAGACATAAGAACAAAGAACAGAGTTATTCAAGAAATAGATAACATCAAATAAAAGAGATCACTGGGAAAGATCTATAAAAGATATGGAGTCCAACTTATACGGAGCACAAAAAATAATCTGGAAAATGATACGAAGGCAAAGAACAGACATGAACGAATTCCTCAGAATTGAAATTTTCACGAATTCGAACTTTTTAAACCGAAAATTACTAAATTCTGGCCGGTTAAAAAAAAATATTGTACGTAATACGTCCCAAAAGTGCTTTTACTGGACTCGCAGGCTTGCAGGACTCGCCTGCGGCTCGCCCTGCAATTGCCCAATCGTCCAGTAAAACACTTTCGGGACTTTTTACGTAATTTTTTTTTTCAATTTTAATAAGCTTTTATAATTTGTAACAAAACAAAAAAAATAATAAATTATATCTTTCCACGTGTCCCAAACAAGACTATCACTCTCCACAAATACATTTTGATATGCACGAAATGCTATTATCCACAAATGTTGACTTTTCATACCCAGAATATCAATGAGCACTGAATGTTTTTTCCTAAGACAAATTCCCGCTCTATGTAAACATACAATTTAAGAACAATTTTTCATTTTACACCGCGACAACACATCCTATTCCCGCCAAGTGAGGCCCGGACTAAGAAAATTAGATGAATATAGTACAGTATTTTTGTAAGCAAACTTATGTTCTTTTTAGCCGTAACAGAATCGAAAGCTCGTTTTAAAACAACAGTTAAAAATTTTGTATTTTGTTACAATCACATTACAAATTTTACAAAAAACAGACGTTAAAAAATCGTAATTCATCAATTCATAGTAAATTAATTATTTAAGACCATACTTATAGGATTGGACAACAAAAAATTACATTAAGAAGAAATTCAAAAAATTTCATATCTGACAGGACTCGTTCCTGCGGTCTCTATCTATAACCGATAGTAGATAAAAATCTACAATTAAAAAATCAAATCTAAGTGTCTTTTTTGTGCCCCGTTCTATATTTTTATTCAGTGAGGAAATCGAGACCATAGATTATCTCTCCAAGGATTTTTGAGTTCAAAAATTAGACAAACAAGAAATGGCATTAAAGTGATATCGAAAAGAATCCATAACCAACGGGACTCGAACCTGCGGTCTCTCTTTACAACCGATAGCGCCTTTAACCATTGGGTCACAGATGCCTAGTGGTTAGTCGGTTTCAACTTAATATCATTTCTTGTTTGTCCTATTTTTATATTTTAAAAATTACTAGTGTATAAATCTAGTTTTGACTCTCTGAATCCCAGAAGTAAAGGACAATATTTAGCTTCGTTGACAAAGTCAACCCACTTTTATTTCTTAATTTTGTGGGGCCTTACCCCATTGAACAATTTATTAAAACAATACGCTGACACATGCTGTGTTCTGTGGTGCTTGATTAATGAATGAGATGAGAGTTAATGGTTCATTTATCAAGACCACAAACATTTTGTTGAGTGATGAAGGTTGACAAAAGATGTACTTACTTCTCGCAGACGCTATTTTGACGTTTAAGGCATGCGCGATTCAAATGTTTAGGGTTCGATTTTGTCTATGTGGTTCTGCCGATGTTAACGCTACCGCATGGTGTAATTTACAGTAATGTGCTGTTTCTTATTTGTAATAAATAAGGTTTATAATTGGTTTACAGTGACTGACATCTTAAATTATGCAGTCGCTGTTAATGACAGTCTGGGATAAGAAGAATCCAGACAGATATAAAAAAAGTAAAAGAGATAATTTTGTGTTTTTTGAGGTCTTTGTTTTGTTTACCTAATCGATGGGCTGAAAAGGGTGACGATTATAAGGCTTGACTATAATTAAATCCATATGATTTTTAGTTAGTACCAACCTTCAAAAGATGAATAAATTTGAGAGCTGTCAGACAATTAGTTTGCGAGATAGAGATCGTTAGTAAAGCAACTTCTGTTATTGTGAAAAAAAAGTAGATAAAAATGTTCGTGTGTTAATGAAGCTTTGCTTTTTGTTGAAAAAAATACTGTTAAAGTCAATGTTTGTCTTAATAATAATTATTTGTACTTGAATATTTGAACATGCGAAAGTTGTGTTGAAAGTGTTTGCTGCTTGTACTCAGAATTCATCAAAAGCAACAACATATTGATGAAGCGGAGCAATATTTAGCGATAGTCAAAAGTAATACAGACGATTTTTTTGTGCATATATGACAATGGATAAAACATGGCTCCACCACTGCTCTCAAGTGTCTAACCAGTAGTCAGCCGAGTGGACTTATACAATAAACTGACTCTAAAGCCCGCAGAGACGAAACAGTCTGCTAGCAAGGTTGTATTTTGGAACACCTTGAAAAAAGCCATAACATTATATAATACTGTTGGAGCGTTTGAAGAATACCACCAGAAGAAAATAGTGTTTTTTTAGATAATACACTGTGACAGTAATAAATGAAAATGATGACAAAATTGCATGAGTTGGACTAAGAATTGCTTCTATATCCAGATTTACCAGATCAGTGTGATCAGTGACTTTTTACTGTAAATAAATTCCGAACTGATGAAGAGATAACCGACAAAACTCAGGACTATTTTGAGGTTAAAGAGAAATGATACCTACCATAAAAATGATATCAAAAACCGCTCTTATCATTAAAGGTTAATAATAAACCAAATTCCAGCAAAAAATGTATTTTACTATGATCGTTTATGAAATGTACATTAATTACCCTTGAGTCCATGCAAAGATAAGCTATATTTCCTAATTCATTTTATTTTCTACATCCATGTATCTCCTTATGGTACAGAGCGATCTGGAACTGTTTCCATTGAATCTTCAAATATTAAATCAAACTTAATACCCATGGAATCTTGCATTTGTGTTACGTAACCATAACAAATATAAAATTAGATATAGTTTGTTTATTTTTTAGATAGGGTAGGGCAACTCCACTCCTGCATATAGTTTGTTAGCACAGAAGTGTCGACCCCCCTAAAGTCCATCCGACTAAGAAGTGAAGTGAAGGTAAATATAAGAGAGGCTTTACGATATCTAGAAAGTGAGTGTTCTTTGTTGTGACTCTATGGAATGTAAGTGTTTACTCCTGGAATGCCTTGAATAAAATGTCGTCGCCTGTCCTTATTTAGCCTACGAGTACATCTACGTTACGAGTTACTTTTTTTTAGTCACAGATCAAACTTACATGCTTTACAATGCCGATGGATGGTATGGCCACTGTTTATTAGTTATAGAAGCCGGCCTATTAGTTAAAACAAAAAACGCGATCTTTATAGACCAGATTGCATTTTATTGCTAACTAACTAGAATTCTATATTATTGAGGGGTTTATTTCATTTTTTTGCTACAAAAATATTTGTTTTTTTTCAACAATACTTCACCTGTTGTCTAAACTACCTTGCAAGTTGACACAATTTTTACAATAGAATTAAGTACGGTGTGGTATTAGGGATTTGTTTGTGGGTGGGTGAGATATTTCTAGAAAATCGTCTTGATAAAAAAGCCCTTTTTTACCTTCGAAGGTAGGTATATACCATTATTTATACTGTCACTGCTAATAGTTATTTTCTCAGCACGACTACGTGAATGCTTTTGCCAATTCATGATCCTTCTTAGTATTATAATAGTCAAGAAATATGTCGAAAAGGCAACTTAAGGACCATCCACAAATAATCTTTGAATAGGGTATGTAGTAATTATTACACTAAACTGGACAAGGATATAAAACATGTATTGGAAAGCTCTTTTTTGGGTGGATTGGTTCGAAGAAATGTATGAACAAAATCAAAGGATTCAAAATGTTGTGGTTTACAAGTTTCGAATCAGATAAATAATTGTTTTCGGTATCATTGCAGAAATTCTTCAGTAAGCATTATTTCTTAAATACATGACATTAAGAGTTATAATCTGTATGATTTTTGATATTTTTAACATTGGTACTGACTCCAGTACTATTTTTTTTAATTATTAGTATTTCTATAGTCATCAGTCTTTGATAGTTTTAACCTCGTAACTGGATCCAGTAATTTTTTTCTTGACTTCTTCTTCTTCTCTTTTATATAGGCAGTGCTGCCTGTTTATCTTCAACGGTGTCTTTTATTCTACCCCTAAATTGTCGTTCCATTTTTTCCTTGGGCGTCCTATACTTCTTTTGCCTGACGGCGACTTGTCCCTGACTATTCTTACTATCCTTGATTCAGACATCCTGCTTATGTGTTGATCCCACTCTTCTTTTCTGTTCTTTACCCGGATATTTATATTATTGACCTTACATGTGCGTCTGATTTCCTCATTTCTTACCCTGTCCTGTAGTCCTTGTCCAGCAATCCTTCTTAAAATCTTCATTTTGTTGGTCTCTCTAGATGTCTTTGTGTTTTGCTTGTGTCTGGTCTTGTTATTATTAATAGTATTAAAAGTCATAATCTTTAAGGTTTTTAACTACTGAATTCAGTAATCTTTTTGCTTGAATTTTTTAGATATTCGTTTTTTTTTCCTTATATAATACTTTATTGCAATGCAAAAATTGGTATTCTTAAGACTAACTTTGTTGCATTTTCAGTCATTTGTAACGCTACTGAATCTCGTATCATTTCTGATCTAAAACCAGTATAAATTAGACATCTTGAATAACCGAATATATTGGTGACGAAACTGAACAAATATTGATAAATTGAATTCAGTTCAAATATCAAAGTATATTTTATTTGTATTTATCTTTAATACATTTAAAAATTAAATCACCTAACAAACAACTCGAAAACGATAACGCAATCAAATTAGGCCAATTACAACTTTACTGTTGTTATTCTGGGATATGGAAAAAAGGAAATAACAGTAATATCAAAAACCTTCATTCATCATAATTCATACATAAATTATAATAGGCACCTACTTCAATGCTGTTAGTCCTTTTAAACTAGTGATACAGTCAAATTATGCACGGTATATGAAGCTTTTGTAACATATATACATGTTTTGTGTTTTTCTAGTTCATTCATACTTCCTGTTTAGTCTAAATCGTTATTTACACCGACGTACTTATATATTAATATAGAGTAAAATTAGTAAACGATTCTTTGAGATATCTCTCATGGAATTTTTGAAATTTTTAAATTTCTAGAAATAATACAAACAAGAATCTATTAAATGACATTAAGGAGAACTTGAAATAATGTCGCATCCAGCAAGACTCGAACCCGCAACCTTTACCTCTACGCGGCAATGCTCTAACAGCTAAGCTATGAATGCTTTTTATTTGTTAAATTCAACCAAAAAAAGTGACTTAGAGTTTGATGTTTCAATTGTTGATTCCACATAAATATGGCTCTCATTAACGTAATGCTATATGTGCTTAGGGAGAAAGTGAGTAAGTGTCACATATGATATGAGTAAAATAACTCATAACTTCCATATTAAACAATCTTAGCTTGGTAGCATTGGCAATAATTGACAAAGTTATGAGACATGGAAAATATTGTTTTGGCAAAATAATCTCATAGTTGATAGAGCCATTGAAAATATACTAACTTGAACGCGAACGGTATAAAAACAACGAAATTAAATGGAACTATATGCTATCTCTCTAGCATTGAATTCCGAATAGAGTATATCTTTGTATATGTATATCACCCACTTTTTAAACCATATCGTCGTATGGTTATCAATATCAAAACGAGGTGTTTCGAGCATTGAAAGCTTTCTCTAGTTAGTATATGCCCGAAAGGCAACTCTGAAAACAACTGTAATTGACAGTCTGATACTGCAAATATAAATACGTACATACAATTTTTTTGATAATTCATCTACGACTCCTCTATTTACATTACTATCAGAAAATTACCGTTACGAGGATTGTATTTTTGGTTTTGCATAAAACCGCTTAGAACAAGCCACCGATAGAACCTTCAGACACAAATCTAACCTCAGTCTTTTGTTGAGTTTCATTGTGATAAAACAAGTCGTGTAGGTACAGTAAATTTTTGAAATAAGCGAGTCGGTCAAAAAGTGGATCTTTTACGATTTTCGGAAAGGATTATCCCAACAGCAATGTCTCGCTGAAATGGTTTGTGTGTTTGGGAATGAAGCACCACACCAGTAAACTATTTCCCGCTGGTATTGCGAATTTCAACATGGTCGCTGCAGTCTCATCCAGGCAAGTCACACAGCCAAACATTAAAGCAGTTCTTTAGCCGTTTAACATACCTATGGATGAAGGCATCTTTGGGCATTTCAAAGACCTTGATCCAAAAAATCCTACATGAAGAACTGGGTGATACGAAGTTGGTCTCTCGTTGGATCCCTCATTTGCTCACACACTCCTTCACATTTTCATTTAAAATTAATTTATTATTTTACCAGCTTTGTCATACCGTTATCATGTTTTAATTTACTTGCTGACTGGTTTTAGTATTAATGCACTATCTGGGTTGCTGGATTTAAATGAAGTTGGTATTGCTGAACCCAATGACACCTACGACTAATTGATATTTAACTCAATAGCACATTTCTATGTAGGGTACATATAAGGAGCACCATCTCATCTGAAAATTCAGCAGAGAAAGTGTCCGCGAGTAAGCAGGAATACAGTTTAAAATTTGACCGAAATGGCGCTAATATCAAATGAATGTACGAATTATAGAGAACGAAAAGTATGCAGAGTTCGAAGATTTCAAAAATATAACCTAAAAAGCCACATATGGCACATTGTGCATCCTCTCGTGTGTAGGGACATCCACATCTCTAAAGCTGTCATCAGGCATAAAGATTTAAAATAGGTGATTAGACTTCCGAGGGAAATCTCCCTGACATCGGCTGGTCTAAGCCAGTACTTACCCAACACGGATCTTCTGATTTCAGAAAAAGCAAAGCAGTCATATTATACATTATGTGTTCTACTGTTTCCTCTTCTTGTTCGAAGCCTCTGCATAGTGGCAATTCTGTTAATTTCATCCTAAAGAGATGTTGTCGCAATTGGCAGTGACCTGATAAGATTCCCACAGCTGTTCGGAGATTTTGTCTGGTGAATGCCTTAAATCTTTTTGCTGTTTCCTCGCCAGGATGAGGTAATAACTCTCTGGCCAGTCTGCCGTTCGTAGTTTCATCCCAGCACTGTATACAGTTTTGCTGAGACTGCTGTGTGATAAGGTCCACGACTGCGGAAAATGTTAGCTTGGTAGATGGGCGAGGGCTAACATATTTGTAGCCCGCAGCCCTCCTTGCTAAATTGTTCGCAATGCGGTTGCCTTTAGAGTTTTCATGTCCTTTGATCCAGCTGAGAGTGACCTGAGGGTGACATTCTAGTACTAAACTTGAAGTGAACTGTGGTCTATTCAAGGTCAGTAGTGCTTGTCGGCAGTCTTTGTATATATTTATATTTCTGCCTGTGATGTTTCTATTGATTAATTCTTTAGCAGCTATGGTTATGTCTATGAGTTCTGACTGAACCAGACTTGGTAAGTCATCCACAGCCCATTTCATTTTTAGGCTCAGGGATCTAGATAAATTCCACATCCCACAGCTTGCAGCGTCTTTGATCAGGCGCTCAGAGCGTTCACTGTTGTCTTATTTGCTAATATTTTGTAGGGTGTGTCAAAGACCAATCTCGGTACAACGGCATCAGTGTCTGCCTGTAAGAGTGGTATCGCCTTTAGTAGTTCCATCCACAGACTGTCCCCTACAATCAAAAAACTACACCCTTACCTCTACTGTTACAGGAGCTCCAATAGAGGTATGTATCCTGGACCCTACATGATACTAACACAAGACCCTTCGCACTACTTGGAACAGAGGTCGAAGAGCGATCCAGATAAAACCTCAAAGGAAGTTTCCTCTTTCTTAGCTGAGACTACTTCAAGCAGCAGATCATCAACTTCCAGAGGAGCTCCAAGACTAATCTAGGATATATTAGATATAAAATTAAAATACTTAATTAATACTACTAGAAACAAATTATACTGAAAGTTGGCCGAGATTTTCTTTGGTTTCCTTCGACCCTAATTTGGCCTGTCCGACCTTGGAAACAGCCTGTTTCAGGAAGAACTTGCGTAATAGGATCAAGTTGCCACGGACAACTCCTATATAAAACGCAGGATACATTATATTGTAGCAGTATCCTGAAAAAAATAGTAGGTGCAATAGCAGTGTATAGGGATTTTTATATAAATCTAAACAATAATTGTAATTTAAACAATAAAAAACATACTTACAAAGCAAAAAAACACAATATAGTGTAGTACACCGTAATTCACTTTAAGACGCCGTTTACATTACTATCAAGAAAATAGTATAATTGATCATCTACATAGTTTAAATATTGAAAAGCTACTGTTATGTAACTGTAAGATATCTTAACATTTTTATTCGGAATTAATTTATTACTCTCCTAGTATGTATTAATCATCTCATCAAATAAGAATTTGTCAAAGGATGATACTAATTAAGCATATTTTTAGACATGATATGAAGTAATGTAATAACAGTTTCAATTTCGTAATATGACCGTACTAATGTATATGTTCCCTTTAAACTACTGTTGTGGGTACATGTTCGACTTAACATTTGGATGGATGAATGAATTAATATATTTGAATTTATAAATCGTTTAAATGTTAAAAAACAACGTAGTTCCGCTAAAAGTTTAATAAAAATGTCAATGAACTTGAATAGAAGTGATTATAATATAATAAAGTGATTATATCACTGTAGACCTTCAAAACTCAATGTAAAACATGTTTTGAATTTTCATGCTTACACTAAAATAACATTAATTAACTATTTTCTTGTAAAATCATTCAATTGGATATCTTTTACAGGATACACTGATTTCGTTTTAGATTTTCAACGAGATTACAAGGGTTGTTAGTTGTTATTTGAGTAAAAGTAACTACGTTTTTATAAACAAAAACCACTTTATTTTTCGCTTTTGTACCTCCAAAATATGTTATTGGAATATATATATACTTTTTCTTTATACGTAGAAAAGCTTTAAAGTCCATTTTAACTTTATTTAAAGAAAATAAGACGAAATCATTTGGTACTAAATCAGGACAGTATAGTGGATCAATTTGTCCTTTTGATTTACTTATTGAACCGATCTGTTTCAAGCATTGAGATTGCATTTTTACACCATTTATTTGTACAAATCAAGTTGACGATCTCATAGTAAAGCTTGAAAGAGAAGAGTTTTTTCAGTGTGCTGGAAGAACACTCTGGGCCAAAAACAAGCAAAAAGGTCAATACGAGCCTTAGAAACCGAGACTCAGAGTTATCCCAGTAATTCTCAAAGAGCACTATCTACTGAGGTACTATACGAGCTTTAGAAACCGAGACTCAGAGTTATCCCAGTAATTCTTAAAGGGCACTATTATCCACTGAGATACTATTTCTTTAAAATGGACAAAGTGGATAGTGGAACAGATGAAGGGCTAAACATTTTATCTGTAACTGCAAAGTAATCGTTCGCCAACGATATATCTGGGGCAGGTCTTCTTAGAGTCTGATTAGGTTACAAACTATACTACCTAAGCGGATAATATACTTTCTTAAAAGTCTAGACCTTATGGATTCATAAATATAAGATATTTTAGGTCGCAGTGTATTAAAGTTATCTAGACAATCCAATGTATTGAATATTCAAGAAAAATAAGAAAAGTTTATATGAGTTATCCAATTGGGGCTTCGTAGTGTTACAGTTAAGTGTATAACCAATCTCACGTTATGTGACATGACGATCTATCAATATCAATTTATACACAACATCGACTTTTCTGGTACAACAACCAATTTTGGAAAATTCGTCCAATAGCGAATTAGAAAAACCAGCCAAATATGATAGCTAGAGATAGTGATTTATTACCAAAAGTTGAAGAGAATTGATCAGCACTCTGCTTTAAACCAAGATGAATGTTTTTGTGTTTAAACAATAGCAATTGTGTAACAAAACATTCTTAGAGCAATTATCGGAAAAAATATCAAATTTTACGATAATAATGTTAGATTTCGGTGTTACTATCATAGAGATATTATAGATAGAGTAAGTAAGGTATCTACCTACAAGTGCAAACATGCGATGGCTAGAAAGAGAGAGAAGATTGCAGAACCCTATCTGTCTGTACCACTAAACTAACGCATGTGCAGTAAGGGACAGCTTGTTTTCCAAGAATAATATAACATATGTAACAAAATATAGCACGGGTTAAATTTTTTAAAGAAAATTTATAATATAAGCAATGGACATTAGAAGCATATTTATAATACCTCTATGATTAACATAACTCAAAATTTAAATAGCGTCAAGTAGTAACCGAAATTCACGTCTAGAATAAAAAAATGAAACCGTATCTACATAAGTTATCAAGCTAGTGCTAAATCCAATTAGGCCCTTTATTGTGGTTAAAAATAGATAATTATATTTTTACTTTCTGTGTGATATTATATGCCAGCCTACCAATAAATGTCAATAAAACCAAATGGATGATTTCCTTCACCTTCCTTAATAGGTACTAATCAATTATATTAAAAAATAAAGTTCTTATTTTAAATTATAGTAAACCATATTCCTAAATACACATAACTAATACCACAGCTTTTACAACCTGATCATTTTATCCAAAAAGAACTATCTTAGGTCAATATAATATATGTGTGACCTATCATTAAGTTTTTATTAATGAACGTTTTTTCAATTCTTGGTGGTGCACACATTTGGAAACTTAAGAGTATTAGGCTAAAAAATTATAACTAAGTAGTAGGTTCTTTGTGTGCGCTTTGCCATTGGTAAGCATGAAAAGGTTTTTGTCAAATTTCGACTGTTAAATAAAGTCAACGTATTCTGAACTCTTAAAAAGGTAGGTATGCATGTTTAAAGTGAAGAAATAAACGTGTGTGTATAGTGCATAGACATAAAACATGACTAAAGAGAAAGAAGAAAAATACAAGAAGTGTTAAAGAGATCGGATAAAGTTGTAAAGAAGGTAAAATTTTACATAAATGCCAATAAAATAACATATATGGAATATGGAGAGTAAAATAAAGGGAGGAAATAAAAAATTTGAAATGGTGAACCTCTCTTGGTGCAGTTTTCAGAAATCAAACAAACATCAAGAAAATGATGTGTAAAACAGCGATTCAGTCCTATGAAAGTAAAACACGGATATTGACAAAAATGAAAAAAACAAAATTGGAATAATGAAAAAAATAACATTGAGAAAAGCGTATGGAAGAAAAATAACAACAGCATATGGAAAAAGCGTTGTATTGATTAGTGATAAAGGCACAAAAACTCAGGTGGTTAAAACACATAGAAGTAATACCATACATAAGAGTCTTAAAAACAGTTCCATAACACACTGGGAGGTCAAAGAAAACAAGAGAAGGCGAGAAAAAGAATTGGGTGAGTTCAAATTGGAAGTATAGAAAGAAAAGGTGATTAAAAGAAAGGAATCGAGAAGAATCCTATTTTAATTAATGACCTTCTAGAAGTCTAATTTTGATGCATAATATAGGCAAAGATATACGAAAATAAATTATCATCTCAAAAACTCTACTATCATCAGATTTATTAAAACTGTCTCCAAATTGGTTTCAATTAGAAGCTATGCATTTAAAAATTAGCTATAATAGTACAAGAGTGTCACTGATGCTGTTTAGAGAAACATAAATCACCTTAAGCATGACATCTTTAAGGAGAACCATATCACTGACACTGTGACAACAAAGTCTGCAGGCATCAAGTTTCTTTTTCTTTACCCAACCATTAAAATAGCTATTATCACAGTTACTGTCCATCCCACATGAATTCTATCAAGTGTTAGGATGGAACAACTCATTGAAGACTTACTAGTAAGCCATTAATTATCACATTTATAAAATATACGCGACTGACTCGTAATTGGTCATTGACAACTAAGACAATATCTCTTCAGGATGAAGTAAACTGGAATACACCTACAGCAAGGAAATGAACAAGAGAATGAAAGAGTGGAACACATACTGAGTTTTTTCTTAATCCTGGTAATCTGTGTTTGATAGGTACTGGTCTATTCTAGATGATGCTACAAAAATCTCTCTTGGTACTGTAAGTACTCTCAGAACATTGTACAAAGTGTTAAAATTCTGGTACACCATAGATCAACCTTTTAACTTTCCAGATAACTGTGTAAAATATTGACTCTATAGGATTTAGGGTATTTACTAAATAAAGATGAGAAGTATTCGTTAATAAGTTAACGTCTTCTCTGCTTTTCCTTAATCCTAGAAATCTATGTTTGACGAGTACTGTTCTAGTCGATGTTACGAAAATCTCTTTTGGTACTGTTGGTATTCTCAGAACGTTGCACAAAGGGTTAAATGAGAGCACAGATTACTCGTCCTAACTTTTCAGATAGCTGTGTAAATTTTTATTCTGTAGGAGTTTGACTATTTACCAAATAACGATAAGGATTATTCGTTAACAAGCTAGCGTCCAACAATTTAATATTTCTTGGAAGCAAAATCTAAACTTAACAGACATTTTCATTTGCGTTTACCTCGGTTTGTTGCCCAATTTTATTATTCGAAGTCATTGTTTACCAAAAGTACATTCTTCTTCTTGGGGTACCATCTCCTATCGAAAATTGGTGATAACCAATGCAAACTCTTCTCTGTTTTCCGCTGTGCTTATTAAAGTCTGGGTGTCCATTTCCGTCCATTCTCAGATGTTCCTCATCCAGGAAATTTTTCGTCGTCCGGGTCCTCTTCTTTCCTCTATTTTACCTTTCATAATGTTGCAATAATTTGTACTTACTGTTTTGAAGAATGTGACCCATATACGCTGTTTTTCTCCTTTTTACTGTTGTGAGTATTTCTCTATCTCTGTCCATTCGTCCATCGAGACATTTGTGGCATGTTCACTCCATGGAACTTTGAATAAATAGTCTACGGAACGTCCACATTTCAAACGCCTCCCGTCTCATACAAGTCACATTTGGTATCCACGCCTCCATTCCTTATAGCAAGACCAAGTGTGCTTTTAAGATTCGGTATCTGATGTTAAAGTTCATATTGCGATCACACATACACACATAATCGTTTTATATTTAGAAATGTTCTGGCTTGTTCTATTTTGGCTCATACTTCCATTTCCGGGTTTATATCTTGGTTTATCCAACATCCCAAGTATTTGTATTTGTAGATTGTTCAATTTTTTTTGGTTCTTGAGACATATATTTGTGTTCATATTTCCTGTGTTGGAGATAACCATCACTTTGATTTTTCTCGCATTAATTCTTAGGCTATAGTCTTCTCTTACTTCCGTTATTGTTGCTAACAGATTTTGCAGATCGTTGTTATTATCTGCTATAATAATTGTGTCGTCGATATATCTAATATGGCTTAGAAGTTTGCTATTAATATTGAGGCCTTCTTTGGATGGTTGTAAGGCTGTCGAAAAAACTTTCTCCGTGTAAACACAACAATGGTGACAATAGGCATCCTTGTCTTACACCTCTCCTAATTGGTATTTCTTTCGTATCTCCGCCTCTGTTGTAACGGTTGCCTCCTGAAACCAGTAAATATTTTTCATGATATCGATGTCATTTTTGTCTAGTCCTTTTTTTGTAAGGCTTTCCGACAGGATGTTATGGTGGACTTTGTCAAAGGCCTTTTCATAGTCGATAAAACATATACCAAAAGTACATACTATTCAATAACTTGTCATATGTCATTGGTAATCGATGTCATATGTCGTTGGTAATCGTTTCACTTGTCATTTATTCCTTTCTTTATTGTCAATAATTAACATCACCTGTCACAAATATTTTATTCCATCTATTATTAGTTAGATTTTTTATAAATGTAATTCTATCACTTTAAAACATCTTTATTAATAAAAAATTATTATAAAAAAGTACCGTTTATAGAATATTTTTTTCAGGCTTCTATTAGGTTTTAAAATGCACCAAATGTGCTTAATATTACTAACATAAATATATTTGTGTCGGTAAAGTGAGCCAAGGCAAAGCTCAACCCTGATTCTTGGAAGTCGCCCTCAGTGGGCTCTGGGAACATGATTAGGCCGCCAGAATAGCTCAACAGCTCGCTAGATAAGACGCCGAAAGCGCCAAAGGAAGATACTGGGAAAGAAAAATAAATAAACAATCTTAAATTCCTTTGTATACACTGACAGAAAAAGATACTCAATTTTGCATTCATTCATTCATTACATTATAGAGAGTTCTTTGTGTTAATAAGAGTTAATGAGAGTTCTTTGTATTTATAATTTTATTATCTCAATAGTGAATTTTAAAATAAGTAATTTTTTATAACAGCAATAGAAAAATAATTAAAACCGAATATTTTAAATAATACCAAATTGGATCCATATATCGAAAAAATTGTTTGTTCCTTTATGTATCATGGGTTTATTCCATTATTTGGTTAGACTCCAGATGCAACGTTTACCATTTTATAACTGTAAAAAATAAATTGAAAAAAGTGTTTTTCAGTGTAGAAAGATAGAAGCCTGTACCCAAATATATCTGTCGCCTAGACCATTATTGACAGTTTAATTACCCCGAAAGAAATCATTCAGAGCTTTTTCCATCTTCAGCTAAATATTATTTGACAAAATTTCTGGTAAGCGATAAAGCATTTGCGGTACTTGCCAACAGCTTGCTACTGGATGTTGTATGTTTATAAATTCTGACAATTAAATACACGAGAAGAACATATTTGTATACAAATAATGTCTATTCCAACCAGGGACGTCGTGGGATTTGTAAAATCTTTAAAAAGGATATAGGTATGTACAACTAAATAATTTTTAAACAATATTATATCGACATTTGACAGCTCTTGGTTTCTTAGTAATACATGGAGTGTTCTATATTCTCAATTTTTGCAGATGTCTTATTCCCACTCTGGCTCCACGAATGCTTCCTCCAACTTTTTTTACCGTTTTGCTCGTTTTAAATTCCTTGCACTGGCGGTTATTTGTTCTTACTCCTCTGTTTTTTCTCACGCAGCATTATCGAAAGCCTCCAAAAAACATATATAGGTCTCTTTCTTGTGTTTTATCGTCTTAGATATATAGATATAAGCTGTTGTGAGCAGAATATTAAATCCTGCGTGTCTCTGCCTGTTCTGAATCCCTATTGATTATCATTGAGTTTTTCTTCAAGGTGCCCTCTCAATCTTTTTTCCAATATCCGCTCGTAAAACTTACAAGCCTGACTTGTTAATGATATACCTTGATAGTTGTTGAACACCAATGCATCTACTTTTTTTAAGAATTGCTAATATTGTGGCTATCTCCCAATCTTCCGGAATGTTTTAATTTTTCCATGCGCTATTTTTCACTTTATGAAGAAGATGAAGAAGACGAGCTACCGTTTTACCTAAGCTTTTGACTTCTGTACCTAAATGATCTTCACCTGGACTTTTGCCGTTGTTACTACTTTTAATCATTGCCAACGTCTTTATATTCAATTTCTTGGTCGGATGGGTTTAATGTTGTTTTTCTCTTGGATACCTATGATGCATTTATTTCCTTCTAATACAGAGTTAAAATGGTTTGTCTCTAAATTACCATCTTTATTTCTTATGTACCCAGTTTGTTGTCTTTTCTTTGTTTGTAGACTGTTCAGCACTCTGTAGAAGAGCTTTTGATTTCTCTTATCGTCCTGTTTACTCCAAACTGTTTCCACACATGTTTTTTAATATAGTTTCATAGTTTTTCAGTCTCATTTATTTCCATTTTTTCCCTCAGGCTTTGTATTTTTAATTCTATCCCCTCTTGAAATTTCTTTTTCACACTTTCTTCCTTTAGTTTAAGCAATCTAGGTTCTTCTCTTTTTTTCGCCTTGTTTTTGATTATAAGTTATCTGTTCTTTTATCTGAGCTTCCAATAGAAAGTGATCCCTTCCAATTTCGAAATTTCTTACCCTTACATCATCTACATTTTAAAGTTCTGGTTTTTCTAATACAATGTAGTCAATTATTTTTCTTTTTTACTTCTCTCCCATCTGGTTATCTGATGGACGGATTTATGTTGAAAGAATGAATTGGCTATTACCAGATTGTTCATCAAACAAAACTCTATCATTCTTCTACATTTTTACTTTCTTGTCAAATATGTGATACCAAATACCCATATGATGCCAAGAACTTCTTTACATAAACGAACCTAGTGAAATTCTTATATACTTAATTTTAATTATAAATAAACGAAGCAAATACGTATTGATTTTAAAATAGCTTACTGGACAATCGCAAGATACTGCCGACTAATCACGTTACGCACAAGTTTACCAAATTAGAGAAATGGAGAGATATTCTTTAAAGTAGTATAGTGTCGAATCTCGCTACTTTTTGGACAGTGGTTTTCGGTGAGAAATCCCTTTAATACTTTGCCATAGACATTCTTAGTTTGTTGCTAAATATGTATTCTCAACTTACTTTTTGACATATAATGACATACCTACCGACAACTTTGTAGCTCCCTGTTTTTTCCCTAAATGTCACATTAAGACATGATGACATAAATATATGATCAATCTATGTTGTCAGCTTTCCAAATTGACATATGACAATAGAAATAAAGGTTAAATTACTATAAATTGGACATACATATAGGAAATTTATGTTGTCAACTTTCCTATTGACATATGATACTACAGACATATGTGAATTCTTATTTTTCGAACAAATATATATGCTTAACTTTTGCATTGGTATACGAGGTCTGTCACAAAGTAAACAGGAAAAAAAATTAACAAAAAAGTTTTTTGGCAAAAGGAATTTATTTTAGTCAAAATAGTCCCCTTCCATTCGGAACTTTGACGCTTGGTTTTGGAATTGTATTAATAATACCACGTTTTGGGACGAGTAATTATGTTGTATAGAAAGTATTTTTTACAAGTTTAAAACAGTTAATATTGGCTTTTTGTTCGATGCCCATTTTTCGACCGATGTTAAAAATGTACTGTCAGTTTGAGCGCGATAACTCGGCCTGAAGTGGTTCGATTGTCATGAAATTTTGACAGAACATCAATGAAAGATGTACCTAACAAAAACTAGCCCCAATAACAGATGGCGCTACTAGTCCTGTTTACTTTGCCACAGATCTCGTATACCAAATTTTTGTTGTTAACTATCCCATTGACATCTGACAACAAAAATATAAGTTAGTTCTCTACACATATAACTAATCTTTATTATCAACTTTCCCATGCATGAATCTTGTCGATTTTTCGATTAAATTTAATTAAAGACATCCTGTATCTAGAAAAACGTTCAAAAACAACCGACAAGCAAAGTTATATCCATATAAAACATGTATAAAGTCATTGAGCGCCACGGGAAAATGAGGCAATGAATGATGTGGGTCACAAGAGTGTCGGTTTTTAGGAGCTAAAATAAACATTTCTGGAAATTTTTCAGTTCATTCAAGAATCATATGTGAACATGTGATATATTAGTCATGAGAATTAGTAGGTACATGCTTCTGTCTCGTAGAAAAGTATTAGGTTTTAAATTTCAGATAAATCCTTGGGGAATTATCTATGGTAAATTAGGAATTTATTTGGAAATTTAATCCTGTAAAATTAAGCTCCAGACAGTTTTTATAGCAGTAATTTATAGGTTATTTAATGTTTAATTTTAAAATCTTGAAATTTTTTAAATAGTTGTTTCCATTAAGCCTTAATTGCAACCAGACAATGAAATTAAACAGAGCTCTGTTTTAAAAGAATAAAATCAATAAAGTTTTGATTTTTGTAGTAATAACATTCCTAATTAAAAAAGGGACGTATTTTAATATTTACAAATTACATAAACCACTACTGAATGGTTAAAAGCGCTACCGGTTATAGATAGAGTTCGCAGATTCAATTCGTGTTGGATATAACTTCTCCTAAATGATTTATCACGCCGAATATCCTTGGCATGGTCAGCATTTGGGAGAATGCAAGATGTCTTTAAATCCAACGTACCAAATACTATAAAAGCTAGAGTTTTTGACCAATATGTCCTACCGGTTCTCACGTATGGAACAGAGACCTGGGCACTAAACAAGGCTATTATAAACAGATTACAAGTAACACAACGAGCCATGGAAAGACTAATCTTTAACATCAACCTACAAGACCGCATTACCAAGACAGAAATAAGAAGAAGCACAAAAGTTAAAGATGTTATAGAAAACTTATGTGCACTAAAGTGGAACTGGGGGGACATATTGGGAGAATAACAGACAACAGATGGACACGAAGGATAATAGAATGGAGACCATGGGAAAACAAAAGAAGTAGAGATAGACCGCATACGAGATGATCTGATGACATAAAAAGACTGGCAGGACACGACTGGATAAAAAAACCAGTAACATAGGAGAATGGCAGAGGTTAAGGGAGGCCTTCACTCGACGATGTGTGGAACAGGCTGGATGAAGATGAAGATGAAGAAATGATATTTATTGTCAGTCAAAATTTTAAAAATTCACGAAACGTGTCTCAAATTATTAGTTTACTATAAACAACAGAAATATAATTATTATTTAACCTATTTTACTATTTTCCTGAATATTAAAAGTAAGAAAAAAATTAATCTTCAAAAAAATGTAATGGCTACACAAAATTGTTAAGCTGTATACTATCAAGAAGACATTTATTTATTTATTTCAAGCATATATATAGATATAATAAATTGTAGTGGGTAAGTATTTCTTCCCTCCAAGAAGACACTAATCTTTTATGTACTTTCTACTCATAAAAAAAATTGTTCCCGCAAACAGTTACAAATAAGCCATTGTTATCTAATTAAAGAAACGTTATTTAATAACCATAAAAGAGATCACGATACTTTTATGGATATAAGTCTAATGTAAACTTCCCTTAAATTCCTCAACCAAAGAACCAGGATGTAAAATACTTTTCTTACATGAAGAATTGAATTAATAAGAAAAGTATTAGTTTTACGGAATATATTCTGTATTGTTTTTTAATTTGTTTAAAACAAAAATTGATCTTGAAAAAATATGATCACATGAAAATTTTAATAATTTTTTATGCACAACTAAAGCTTTGATTTATATTGAACTGCCAACAACAAACAATACAAGTTCACATCTATGCGTGTATAGCCTTTTACTATATAGCACATAAGGTACTTAGTTTGTATTTATTATTGTTCTTAAAAATAGCATCGTATTAAAGTGTAATATTAGTAGAAGTTTAAACTTCAAACATAAAACAACTTAACAAGTTAATACAAAAAAAAGGTTGTGGCAGTCAGTGGGACTGCCGGCAGAAGTTATACTTCTATGCACGCGCCCCGATTCATAAATTTTTATGCGAATGATTTGGAAAAATCATTATATGATATTCGTGTTCAGCGACCTCAAAAACCTCCTAGTACCGAGTACACACTCATTTTGTATCAAATTTGCATAACATTGCCTGGAGACAAGGTCCGTCTTAAGTACCAGGTGTTTCGGACACCATCGCCATTATCATATTCGTATTCAGGGACCCAAAAAACAGCCGAGTTCCAAGTGTAATTTTGTACAGAATTTACATAAAACACCAGGAGAAGAGGTAAATTCTCTAGGCACCAAGTGCCGCGGAGACTTTCGAAATCATGATATTCGTGTTCAGCGACCCCTAAAATCCCGAGTACATAAATTGAACCCATTTGGAATACTTACGGAGTTGTAATTTTTCTATCTATTCTCTGTTCGGAATGCACTTTTCGACTTTTCTTAAAAACTCTGTTTATGTAGCCAACAACCTCAAAAGCATAGTGCAGGATATAATGCAAGTGACGGTAGTATGGACTACAATACAATACTCATTACTGAATATTATCTATACTAATACTATAAAGAGGAAAGGTTTGATTTTTTGTTTGTTTGTTTGTTTGAAATGAATAGGCTCCGAAACTACTGAACCGATTTCAAAAATTCTTTCACCGTTGGCAAGCTACACTATTCCCGAGTGACATAGGCTATGTTTCATTAAAAAAAAATTAGGGATCCTTACTAAAATGCCATGAATGTAACCAAAAATGACCTTAACATTCTTACATGGCGTGCGCTGAGAATACTATTGATTATAGAATAAAATAATGTACTACGATTTTGACGAATATATAAATATCTACAAAAAATGCCGCGACAGTATATTTCTAACTGTTATAGTTACGTCACAATAACTATTTTTTAATTTTTTAAAAGTTTTTATCTTGGTATTAATCCTTATCAAAATAACTTATTTCATAATCACGACAGATATCACAAATTTAGCATGTGCAATAGGACGAGGCTACTTATAAAGGAATTAAAGGACAATTAAGTTGTAGCAACCATTATAACTGAACCACCAGCTAGTCAACTAGCTCATACACTGAGGATACCGATGATCCCAACTGATCTACCATTTAAACCGCTTTAATTTCCTATCAAAACATTTTTCTCTTTTACTAATAATAAGTCTCAAGGTCAAACCTTCCAATTAGTAGGGATCTGTTTTCCCCATGGCCAACCGCCTAAGGCGGGTCGGAGCACCTGAAAATCAATTTATTTTGCTGCCAGAAAATAAAACAACATGTAATATTGTTTACAGGGAAGCGTTGACCGAATAAATTTAATGGCTTTTGTTATTTTTCTTTAATCCCTGTGCAAAGCCGGGGCGGGCTGCTAGTTATTAATATCATTAATATAAAATACTAAACTTTATATGTTTATTTACGTGACAGAATTATAAAATAATCTGTCAAACACAATGTAATACGTCACTATGATATTCCAAAACATTAGCTCAGACTGTTTTTTGTATATCTATCTCTTTTCAATTTACTGAATGTTTAAACGGTATTTAAAGGACTTATAGTTATAACTAAACATGTGGTAAATATTTCATCTTTGTTTTTACCGACCAATATACCTTATATGTGTTTCTGTCTCTCTTACTCACACCATTACATATGTAATGATTTTTCTATTTAACCCCACACAAATCGAGTGCATGAATAGAAGTATAACTTCAAAAAAAAATCAAAAACAATAAGAAGTATAGATAAACTAAAAACTAAAAATTAAAAGCGTCTCTATTGTACATATTTACAAATCTGAAAAATACAAAAAAATATTTGAGAAAGTTCGAACATTAAAAAGTAACCAGTATTTATAACTTGTCTTAACAAATCGCAAAGAATTTAACTAGAAAATGAATTCAAAAGTACACATTTTACCTGTACCTCCATAGGTCATCATCCACTAGAAGTCAAACGCAAATACCAAATACCTTTGAGAATATATAAATGATTGAAACACGTTTGAAACTTAAGTCCTCTGGATTTTATTAGAGAAAAGCACGGTGGTCATAGGCAGTACGTGCAAATATTCATTTTTTTTAGGTAAAACAATCTTCAGGCTGCGATAAAATGGCTGTTAGCATCAAGCAGTAGTAACAATGGGCGGCAAATCGGCCGTTCAGTGCATTGCCGATTAGGTCACATAAAGCCAGTATGGGTCTGCTTTAACTGCACTTAACAACGATCAAATTTTCTGTTTTCAACACCATTTCAGTAACTAATACTCATGTAATAAAGATATGTTTCCTTTAATTCTTCAAGGAAGTAATAATAACTAACAATTACAGTCAAACTAAAAGCCAGTCGAAAAGAAACAAAAAGTATTTAAAAACATATAAAATCACGAATACCGAAAAACATTTAATATCACGGTATCAAAAAAAAGAAAAATCAAAATCAGGCAATTAAATATAGCTTGACTTTGCATCCAGATAATTTCGCACACTCTGATGCAAGACGTGCGAACGACAATGCTATCCCCATACATGCGAGCAGTATTTAAGATTAGGTCGTATTTGGGCTTTGTAAAGAGTAGCTAAGTTGGATGAAGAGAAATATTTCCGTGCCCTAAACAGAAAGCCTAACTTCTTTCCTGCTGCAGTTGCTATGGATGCAATATGTTCGTTCCAGAGTACCTAAGTCCTGGGAGATCGTTATACCAACCAGTTTAATGGAGTCACTTGCTACTATCTGTCTGATCGTTCATTGTGATGATGAGCAACATATTTTTGTCTTGAAAGCGTTGAAATTAACAAGATCCTTTCTTCCCCACTCTTCAACAATTCTCAAATCTTGATTGAGAGAAGCCTTTGTGGATCTTTTGTCCTCTTCCAGAATATCTAGAAATATAGGACGGTTGTGCGCTTTGCTACAGTATAGATTGCCATCATCTGCAAAACCGTGGGTCGGGTTATTAGTGGCTTCTATCATTAATGTGTGATAGGAATAAAGTAGGAGCTAGAGTCGATCCTTGGGGAACTCCTGCGTTGATCATGTAGAGGTTGGAGGAATGTCCATCTACGACAACTTGGATGTGCCTGTTGGAGAGAAAGTTGGATATCCATCTACAAAGGTTTGGCAAAAAACGAAATTAGCTAACACAGCGAAAAATGATGACATACTTTCGCGTAGGTTACTTCGCTTCATGTTCGCGCTTAGCATAACCGGTTTGGATCATCACTTAACTAAATGAGAGTTGTATAGAATTCTAGAGTAAAGTACACAGCGGGTGGTTAACGATTGGATTACACGAGATTTGAAATGGACCTCTTTAAAGTTTATGTTTCTGAGCAGCTCTAAGTTCACTATGAATTAGTTTTAATGGTTTTTCACTTAACTTATCTACTGCCTTTCTCTTGACGCTGTTGCTCATCTTTTGTCTCTGAAGATTTTCATCTGCTGTAAGATTATGAGTTAAGTTGGACTCCATAAGTTCTGTAAAATTTTCATTCTTTGTTGACAATTAAGCAGGATATTTGGTTTTTTTACTCACACATCTCCAAAAAACAGTTCCATTTTTCAAAAGATTATCACAAAACTTGAAATTGTTGATAACTAATAATTTTGGGCCTTTTTACTGAACATAACAACACAAATACAAAAACAATAACTGAAATAAGAGCTCTACGAAATATTGTGAGAATAATTCATTCCCTTATATACTTTCTGAATTATGTAATGACAATTTCATTAAAATACCATTTAACCTAATTGCGGGGATTCTTTAATCCGTTCGTCATTCAAAAATAGCTTAATTGTAGGTAAAATGTTACCATCAATGTTTTCTCGCCCAATAACTTATAAGACTCCAAACTAAATGATACTCATGGAATAAAAATTCGTTTCCTTAAATGAAACATATTTTCTCGTTCTTATATATCCTGGTATGAAAATCTTCTATAAAAATATAAAAAAATATTCAAATGATAGCCACCCAATTAAATATTGCCTTTTTTAGATAGGTGTGCTAGGAAGTGCGAAAAACGACGCATGGAGAGTGAAACTACGAAAAAGTATATAATACGAGGATTGTCTTACCTTAATTTTTTGTTGTGGTTGACATACATCCAAAGTTTCAAAAAATCGAACTTAGCAGAGAACATTTTCGAGCATTAATTTTGTACAATTTTTGGAGAAGATTATCTCAACAGCAATGTTTCGCTTAAATGGTTTCTGTGTTTATGAATGAAGCACCACACCAGTCAACTATTTCCTGCTGGCATTGCGAATTTCAACGTAGTCGCTCCAATTTTAGCGACAAATCCATGCTAGGTCCACCCAGAACAGCAGTCCTACAGCATAACATTCATGCTATTCGTCAGGTAATTAAGTGTAACATACCGAGAGATAGAGGCATCGTTGGCCAATTCAAAAACCTCAATCAAAAAGATTCTACCTACATCAAAAACTGGGTCTTGCAAAGTTGGATTCCTCATTTGCTCACAGAAGAGCAAAAAGAGATTTGCGTCAATTGGTGTCGATAAAAAATATGGAACGGTCCAACAAAAAAAGCTCAAAGAACATTTATGGTATTGTTTCACGATGAAGAAAAAACGGACCAAAGTGATCAGTTATTTGTGTGGGGAGCCCGTGGAATAGAAGGTAGCTCTATGTTGTCCGGTGGGTTAAGTGTTCGAGGAGAATATTTTAGCAAAGAGTTCTGCCTTTTCTGTGGAGGACGTAACTATTGAGTTGTCATCTGATGTGAGTGGAGGGAACGACCTAGTTGTGAAATTGTTGTTAATAGGTTTGGCGAGAGTCCACAAGGACCGGCTTCCATTAGGGTTTGACATTACTTTCTCTCTCATTCAAGCGTCAAAGAGACTTTTGTGTAAAATTCTGTCACGTGGCAATAAGTTCAAAGGACGGTTACTTCCGATTGGTATATAAACGTTTATTTACCAGAAGTTATCGTCAAACTCCGACAAAGCAACACACAACGGCGAATCATCCTACATCAGGACAATGCAAGTTCTCACACTGCCCAAAAAACAATCGAGTTTTTGGAGCTTCAAAACATCGAATTGTTAGACCATCGACCGTATAGTCCCGATCTAAGTCTCAACGACTTCTTCACGTTCCCAAAGATCAAGAATTAAAAACGTGTGCTGCGATTCCAGTCGCCAGAAGAAGCCTCCGATGCCTTTAAAACAGCGATTTTACAGGTGTCAACTGACAACTGGAATAACAGTTTAACCAATTGGTTTGAAAGTATGCAAAAGTGTATCGATCTTGATAGGACATATTTTGAAAATCAATAAAGTACTTTAAGTCTGTATATGTTTTGTCTTTGTGACTATAATATATGCAAAACTGATCCAAAATATCGCGAAACGATGCCAATGCGATTGATTTCTGTTATTGTACTCTAAACTGCAGGATAAATTTTATAAAAAGGATCTAACATAATAGGTAATATCAGAGACTCAGTATACAGAAAATATAAGAAATAGCAGAATTCGTAACAAAATTTGATTTTTAAACATTCTTGAACTCGAAAAAGTATATAAGATTAGTTTAAGATTGTTATGTGCAGATATACGTTTCTCGCATGTCTTTGTTTATACCTGTGTTCTTGGAAGAGGGTCAACGTATTTATAGGCCAGTCGGCAAGACATTCCAAACAAAAAAATCTCATCGGGCTAAAAATGGATTCGATTATTTTCTCAAATTTCGATCTATTTTGCTAGCTCCATCAATGACCGACAAAATTCGTAGAACGCATGCTAACAAACAACATTTTAAATCTCTGCTTTCTCCATGGTATTTTTTTGAAAATGCAGGGACGGTTTTCCAATATTTTAAATTGTAACAGATCTTAACAGATCTTCTGTGTATACCTTACCTCTGATTATGAATCCATAAGGTCTAAACTTTTAAGAAAGTCTTTTATCCGCGTAACCTGATGAAGCTCGAAGAAGTCCAGATATTTATGTCGTTAGCGAACAATTACTTTGCTGTTATAGATAAAAAATTTAGGACACTGTTCTCTGAGTATTCCTGTGATTACTCTTAGTTTAGATTTTAGAAACTCTAAGAGTAATTTAAAATTATTTAAAACGGTTTTAACATCTGTGCTTGTCTTTGGCCTGCAGGGTTTTTCCAGTGGGCTGCGCTGAGATCCTTCTCCAAATTTTGACATTCATCCGTAAAGTGGCATTTCAAGATGTCACTAGCAGATGCCAATAAAAAGGAGTAGTTCTTTCTTTTGTGAGATATCGGCAATCTCACTTCTGAAATCCATTTAGGTCTACAGCAAAGTTTCTTTGTTGTGCTTAGCCAGTTGCTTAAGGACTGTTTTGGTCCTGAAAGTGGTAGATTGTAGTTTTCAAAGCAGTTTGGCTATCAAATACAATAAGTATTCTGGCTGAATTAAGGCATTTTTTAATGCACAGAAGTCTATTGCTAATAGCTGCACTAGAAAAATGTTTTTCAGGGCTATTGAGAACCTAACATTAGGACCTGTAATTTCAATACAGCTACTTCTTCTGCTCTTTTAGACCCATTAGTATGATAAATGAGGACTCGGTTTGAAAGTTGAGCGATTTCGTTTTATGTTAACTCACACTCATTAATATTAACAATGTAAGTTCGAAATTCGTTTTGTAGACATAATGTTTGTAAGCATTTTCATGGATTGGGTTGCTCCGACCCTTTGAATTCAAAGATGTCCTGTAAGATCGCCTTGTTAACCTAAAGGCAAATTGCAGAGCAATATCCCCTTTATGTTAAGGCAAGGGGAAAGCTCTAGAATTACCTCTAAGCCGCACTAGAACACGATCTCATTGTGTAAATTATCACTATGCATACAAGGGAGTCTTTGCACCTTTTGCACCCTTAGCTGCGTTTTTTTTGTTCCACCAAACCAGCGCAGTATAGGTGATTGTGGTTTCGACAACCAATAGACCAATAGATCTTTTAGGTTTAAAGCTTAAAAACAAGTGTTTATAGTTTTAGAGGATATATTTGAGAGGTGTGCATTCAAAGTAAGTTTTATATCGAGGATAACTCCGAGGTATTTTAGTTCTTCTGAGAATGAAAGTGTTACTCCATTTATTGATTTCCTTCTGTTGGCGAATGAATTGAGTATGGTTGTGTTAGAATTGGCTAAAAGTCATTCCTTCGACAAAAAGTGGTGATGGGGTTTAATGTACTTTGCATGCGGTAGGCAATAATACTGTCCTGTTTACTACTAAGAACATCAACTACATTGACCATTGACCACAGTACAGTGGATAAAACTCTTCGTTGAGGACAGCGCATTACTGCTTTATGGCAGTTGATAGATGTTCATGGTAGGTAACTATATTCCTAGTAATTAGCATGGACTGTATCCATATTGAGGTGTTATCGAATGCTCCGCCTACATCTACAAACGTACATAAAGCTACTTTCTTTGGGTCAATAGCTTTTTTAAGATAATGAAACTACGAGATAATGTAAGACAATGTAAGATTTGAGTTGATAGGCACATTGATCCTAGTAACGTGATAGTGATTGTCTTCTATATTTTAATATGGCCAAGAAGGATAAAAAATTTAAAGCAAAACAAAACCACTCATGTGAATATTTAGCTATGAATAAAGACAAAGCTTTAAAATAGTTTCATCTTCAGGTGTTTTTTCATATCTATATTCCAAATATAATCTTCTAAATTTTCTAAAACGTTTTACTTTTACTTACTCTAGAACCTTATTGATTTACCACATCCATTTATTGGACCTTTCTAACATCAACAGAAAGTAATGCCAATTTTATGTATCTTCAAAAGATCCTTCTATACCTCATTCTCTTTAATTTTTATTACACTGTTATATGTACCAATTTACATCAAAGATGTTAAAAAATATATATTGAGAAAGAACGGAATAAGAATTTTTCCAGAGGTCATAAACAGACTAAAATATCTAGAGGATGTTCTAAATATGTACTGAAAGTAAAAAAGGTAAAGTCTGCGAAACGATGTAAATATAAGTGTAAATATTTTGCGTATTTCTTTAATCGAAATAAATAAACGTCAACTAAACCTTTACAAAATATATTTGTGGATGCTTTTACATGTTTAGCTTCGCGTGGTTCCTGATCGAAGAATAATGTTGTGTAACGGCGAACAAAACAGTCAGTCAGTTTTGTGTGCTTGCGTGTATGTGGATGGTTTTGAGAAGATGAGATGATAAAATAAGACAATAGGTAGTAAAGAGAGAGTTTATAGAAGTGTTGGATTTAAGGACCCTGTTGAAGGACTTATGTCCTTTTCAGGGAGTGGATGGGAAAGTTTGGGAGATGTTAGCATCGGTCGCCGGCCCCGCACTCACAAACTCCCTCATTTGTAGTCGGTTTTCTTTCTTCTGTAGCTCCTGTGATTTCTTCTGATCCAAAGTTCCTCAAACGGGCCTAAACTTTTTTTTTGGTGTTAGCTGTAGCGTGTCTCCTCCGTCGTAAGGACTTCCATTTGGTGAGGACGAAGGGAACCACAGAAACCTTCGCCAAGGGCTATTTTTTTTTTATATCAAGTCCTCCTCATGTAGGCACCATCTACCTGTCTACCGTTTGGAGGAGTCTCAGGTTGGGAATGGGGATCTTGTTTCTCGGGACTCTGGATCTTCTTTGGAGTCCTCCATTCCAGTGGGTATGGGGGATCCTCTGGGCTGTGGTGTTCGTTTTCTGAAGAGTCCGAGTGCCGTTTCGTTGTTGCAGCGTCTGAAAACCAGAAGGGAGAGGCAGATGTTTGTGTTATTGTAGACAAGGCAGCTTGGGTAGAGTAAGTGTTGCTTTTCACTTTACGTATGATCGCTCTCTCTGTGGCATAAATAAAAAGAAGAATTCTCTGAGGAAGGGCACGGCCTTATAATCGACCAGAGGTCTGATAAAGATTTTTTAAGTATAGAGCAGGGTTTTGGTGTCATCTCTTCTCTTCCGAGTCTACCGCCCAGTGCACCTAGAAGGGGCGCTCGTCTTCTCATTTTGTTGATAGTGAGTTCAACATCGGCGTCCCACGTGAACGTTCGAGTAAATCGAACGCCCAGATAGGTGTGTGTATTAGAGAATGAGCGCGCGCGCATTTGTTTATGTGTAGTGTATGCATGTGTGTTCGAACAAATTGTAAAGGCGGCTACTCACTAAGCGGTACCTACTTGGCAAGTACTTGTACTTGTTCAAGTATATCCCACACACTACGCAGCTACTTGGCAAATGCCAATTTTCTCGGATACTATACAAGTATCGTAGCACAAGTACTTGGGTTGTCAGAATCATAATGGAAATTGATATACAAACTGAAACGATAGCGGCATTTGTAGTTATGAGCAGTACATTTATTAGTAAAAAATGAACAAAAAAAGCGAAGATGGGTCTCATGTTTGAAGAGAGGTAGAAGATGGTAGGTTAACTCGTATGAATAAATCCAATTGTTTCTTTCTTTTGAATTTCTTATTTTGTATAAAGTGTAGCTCAGACATGATTGCCGATTTTCTAAAGAAACGTACTGAATTATTAATTGTTTCATTTCGCATATATTTAAAAATTCAATAGTTGCCTCGTTAGACCACTTCATTTCAACGATATTTATGTATGAGCAAATTAGGGGTAACAGATACACCTGCGACCTATAAGATCTGTTGTGTTCCCCTTTTCCTGCTATAATTCTGATAATTTTCTCAGACTTATAGCACTAGTCCTATTCTTTTAGAAAACTTAGGATATCTTTGGGTTTCAAGTTAGGTAGATCTTCCTCTTCCATTTCGTATGACTCTAGGTATTTGACCCTAGAATTACGTAATGCAATGCATTCTGAGAGTATGTGTATTGAGGTTTCATCCTCTACCTCACGTAATCTGCAATATGCTTGATCTACAATCCTAGTTTCTTCGTGTGTCCTCTTAATCGGCAATGCCCGGTTAATATTCCTGTTATATATTTGAGGTTCTTCTTACTTAGGTTAAGACAGCTGAGAGGTCTTGACAGTTTTTTAAAATATTTTCCGATTTTTCTTGTTTTTTGTATTTATTTTTACATGTTTTCGTGACGGTGTTTATTTGAATTTTCATGACGGTGTGCGCGCATCCTAGAAATTTATCCTTATCACATTTTACTAAATCGCCAAAAGACGTATATCTAACTTTAAAAATAGTTAAAATTTCATTTTCCTGCATCAAAATGCTATAGCTTAAACCTTTATATTTATCCCTGTAGTTTAAATAGCCACTATAATTCCATTCACGAACTACGTTTTCTGGAATTGAGTGTGTATGTGTATATGGATAAAAATTTTGCGGTTAGATTCCATCGAGCGTTACACACAATTAATTCCAAGATAATTGGAACGTCTACGAATTCTTATGTAGGTCATGGGCGGCGTTGTATATTACCATGAGACTAAAAGTCATTCCATTTAAAATTTAAAGAGCCAAATGCTTTGCTATGGTATGCCGGCTGCCTGCAACCCCGACTGATATAATATATCGGTAAATAAAGGGCTTTATAGTAAGGTGTGTCGTTTGGTATAATAGTATAAAACAAGTATAAAAAAATATTAACTTTATTCGAGTTAAGAAAAACCATTAAAATTATCAATGTTTAGAATGTGAATCTATATCTCCAATTTGGATTCAAAACCTCAATCACTACTTAGATTTCGTAATTTATCTAGATTCTAGATATTGGGTTAGAACTAAGAATTTAACTGTTTTTTAACCTTTGGGGCCTTCGTGTTATCGTTTATTTATATATTCATTGTTTCCTTCATCTGATATTATTAATCAACTTTTTCGATATATTTAGTTCAAGTAAAGAGTTATTTAAGAAGTAGATTTTTTGAGCAATATTTTTGTTTAAGAAGTTATGGCGGAAGAAGTGAACTTTGAAAAAAATGATAGACAAACACGTTACATACATAAAAAAATATGGTCGAATTGAGAACCCCCTCGTTTTTTGAAGTCGGTTAAAAAATAAAAGAAAAAAGCGAAGATAGTGGTCTCATTTCCAATTTGGATTCAATACCTATCTCAATCACTACTTAGATTTCGTAATTTATCTAGATATTGGGTTAGAACTAAGAATTTATCTGTATTCTGACCTTTTGGGCCTTCGTGTTATCGTATATTTATATATTCATTGTTTCCTTCATCTGATATTAATAATCAACTTTTTCGTGGGTTTAGTTTAAGTAAACAGTTCTTTAAGAAGTATATTGTTTGAGCAAAATTTTTTTTGAGAAGTTATGGTGGACGAAGGGAACTTTGAAAGAATGACAAACACGTCTTCTTCTTTATTGCATTTGTATAAGTTAAAGTTTTATTTCTATTTCTTTTAAATATATAAAAATGATAACAATGGAGAAGTGACTTTATCAAATCGATATGATCATAAATTTCCTAACATTTTCATACATAAGAAATTCATCAGGAGAATTTGTTAAAAACAAATAATTTTGTTAACAAAATCGATTCAGTTTATTAATACCGATTACAAAATTTGCCAAACTATTACTCTAGTCAACATCCTCAAAAACGTGAAAAATTAAAATAAAGGTCCTAAAAATATGAACGATAGCTCATTGGATTCGGAATCACCTCTAGAAAAATGTTTTCGAAGGAAAAGTGTGCAGGCAAAAAACAGCAATTGTTATTAACAAAATTAGATAAAAAAAACAGATATTTATGTTTTTGTTAATAACTTTTATAAACATTTATCACAGAATCTTGTAAAGTATACATATGAAAAGGGCTCCACGAAGTTTCAAATTTTTAGGCCAATTATTTATACCTTTTATCCTATTGTTTATATCAACAGAGATTAGGAAAAAAATTGTTAGTTAACAATTGAATAACTTTTTGAAAAACAGTGATAAAATGTTTTTTCCAACTGATTTAGATTCTTTCAAGTGTTAGGAAAATACTGGATTTTTTTCAAATTTTTAAAATAACATTTTATGTCATAAAAAAAATATTTTATCTGATAAACACCGTTTAGCGGTAGTGCGCGCATGCCGTAAAAGCCGCGCGGAGCCCCATTTTCAACGTCAAATTAAAATTATAAATAATGCAGATAGAGTTTCGGGGGGACGGACTTTTTTTTAGGAAATTTCCTCCTCTTTAACGAGCTATTTTCAATATTGCTTAAATATTTATATTTTTCAAATTATTAACAAAAACATAAATATCTGTTTTTTTTCATCTTATTTTGTTAATAACAATAATTGCAATTTTTGCCTGCACACTTTTCCTTTAAAAAACATTTTTCTAGAGGTGATTCCGAATCCAATGAGCTGTCGCTCATATTTTTAGGACTTTTATTTTAATTTTTCACGTTTTTGAAGATGTTGACTAGAGTATATACAGAATGTTAAATTAATAGTCAGATAGCTTTTTAATAGAATCATATCAGCAACCAACTGACAAATTATACAAAGGGATGTTCCAAAAGTGAATGAAAACCGTTTAGCTGAAATCATATGGGCAGTTAAGAACTGTACAGGACCAGTTTAAAACCGTGACTCTCACAAAGCAGCTGCTTTTGTAGTGAAAACTTTTATTGTTCATCTCAAATAATAATGTATATTATTTTTTTTCTTATTAAAAAACAGAACGACAGTTGTTTCTCAAAGATAAATATTCAGTCATTGACCAGGAAATAAACCGTATTAAATATCTTGCATTAAATGCAAAAAAGCAGTTTTAATCTTTTAGATAACAATTTTCTTGTAGCTTAAGTAAATTTTGAGATATTTTGTTCCCTTAAAATCCTTAGAGAAACGTACAGTTTATAGATACCAAGTCCAAATAACCGTAGTAATAAAAACAAATTTGGATTTTTTTTTTCATTCAAAAACTCAAATATTTTTGACTTTAAGAAGATATTAGAAACAAAAATTTAGGTTCTGACAACATTTTAGGTTTCTTTATAATCATTCTTTAACAATTTCACTGTACATTGCGCTTAAAATTATTCAAATTAAGTCATATCGTGCGAGTTTATTTTTGGAACACCCAACTGCATGTTTACCTTACGAAATTTGCAATTTTAAATAATAAATAAATAAATAAATATCGACTTTATTTGTGTTTTAAAGAAATACAATAACAAAAAAAATATAACTCTGAGTACAGATTAAGTGAAGATTGGCGAAGTCTAGCCTAGGGCTACTCATACTCAACCAATCAACCCTAATCCCTGCACTTTATCGATGGCAAAAAAAATTATAGATAAATAAACAAACAAATTACAGAAGGGCTACTACGGACACAAGCAAAGCTTTTTTACTTATATTTACTTTATATTTGTTATTAAAAATATAGCATCAAATTACTAAATAAGAATTGTAATATTTGTTGTTTTTCTAATAAATATTTTTTTACCTTGATTTTAAATGTATTCCCTGATTTTAGAGGATATATGATCACGCCTGTGTAGTCCAAAAATTAAACGACAACATGAATTTTGAATTTTTTGAATCCGCTTTTTTGTGACTACATCAAGAAAACCATTATAAACAATATCACAGTAATTAAAGTTTGACAAAACTAATGAGTCACATAAATCTTTAAGCATTTTTTTACTAAGAAAATGTCTGCTGTTATACAACAACTTAAGTTTAAAAAAAGAAGTCTGAATTAATTTACTGGCATGATGCTTAAATTTCAATTTGGAATCTAATATCAAACCCAAATTTCTTGCACTTGTTGCTATTTCTAAGGGTTCATTATCAATATGTAGAGTCATAAGATTTTCTAACTGTTGAACTCTTGACATACTGCCAAACAACATGACCTTAGTTTTTGACGAATTTAAAATCAAATTATGTTTTAAGGACAAATTTTTTAGTCTAGAGAGTTCACTAATAATTATGTCACTAGCCTGAGCAAAATTGTTACTAGAAAAAACAAATTCCAATTGAGTGTCGTCCGCAAACGCTTGTGCACTGCAACTATTGACAGAGGTTAAAATTTCGGTTGTATATATGATAAAAAGAAGCGACCCCAAAACAGACCCTTGCGGAACTCCTGAGAATATATTAAGGTAAGATGAATGAGTTTTATTATACGATACACTTTGACTGCGTTTATCAAGATACGAACTAGTAAAGTTTAATGCATCTAAGTCAAATCCTGAAAATTTTAATTTAGCAAGCAAAAGCTTATGATTTATTGTATCGAAGGCCTTTGAAAAATCTAGCAAAACCAACACACTAACTAGCCCTTTATCATAAGCATTACATATATCATTCGTGACATTAGCCAAGGCATCAGTTGATGAAAAGTTTAGTGGAAATCCATTTTGACATTTGGGCAATAAATTATTTTTAGTAAAAAAATCAAAAATCTGCTTATATAAAATTTTTTCCATAACTTTAGAAGCAGTAGGCAGTATACTGATAATTCGAAGATCAGAAAAATTCTCTGGGTTTGCATTTTTAGGTAAAGGAGTTCCTATTGCCTGCTTCCAAATTTCTGGAAAATAACATTGTTCAATACAAGAATTTATAATATGTAATAAATAGATATCAATAAAGGGACTGCAGTATTTTAACATCAGATGACTCCTTTTTTAAAGAATGCAGTATATTATAAATTTCTTCACATGTAGTCATTTGAAATTGAAATTTTTGACTGAGGCATCTGGTGCTTTCATATGCTTTAATTAATTCAGCACAATTATTGTTTACATCTTGAAAAAATTTTGCAAAATATTGATTAATTTTGTTTGGATCCGATATACTAGGCGGAAGGACCTTCTTATTTCGACTGTTACATACATTGAGATTTGTTAGAGCATTCCACGTTTTTTTAGGATTTTTTTCCTTAGCTATATTTTTTAAATATTCTTTTTTACTGAGCCTTAACTGAGCCACAACCTGATTACGCAAGCTTTTGTATATATTCCAATCGGTAAAATTTTTAGATTTTTTAAAACGAGAAAGACTATTATCTCTTTGTGACATAAGATTTTTAATTTCCCCAGTTAACCATGGTGCTTTTGGCTTAGTTATCCTAACAGATTTAAAAGGTGCATGCATGTCAAATGAAGAGATTATAAATTTATTAAATAAATCAACTTTTTTGTCAATATCCCGCTCTGTAAGTAAAGTTTGCCAGGGGTGTTTAACAAGGTCATTTAAAAAGTTATGTAGGTTGAAATTTTTGAAATCTCGAAACCTAATAAATTTAGGCTCCATTTTTAAATTGGTGCAAAAAAGTTCACAGGCCACTAGCCTGTGATCAGATATGTGATCTACATTAACTGTGTTACATTTATTTACAACCAAATTTTTAGAGACAAAGACTGGGTCTAGTAGACTGCTGGTTCTGCTAGTGACGCGAGTTGGTTCTTTAAGCATTTGCATTAAATTATAGGATTCAAGACATTCAGTTACTAAATTAGGTACTTGCAAAAAATTGACATTATAGTCACCGAGGCCAATTACATTATCAAACGAGCTACAGATAAAGGAAAAGGCATCAACCAAAAAATTAACAAATTGTGCCAGGCTAAATTTCGGAGGTCTGTATACCACCCCTACCGCATATTTTATGCAATAACTAGGTGTACCTGCGACGTCGTTCGCGTGGCGTGTTAATTGTTGTTTAAAAATTTCTTCACTCACCCCGTTAAAGGGGTGGGAGGAGAATTTTTTATACACCAGATGTTATGTTGAAAGAAGACAAATACATCTGTGAGAACCGCATTCGAATCGGATCAGTAGTTTTCATGTGATACGCGCACAAACATATAGATAGACAAACAGACGTACAAAAAAAATCTAACCACATTTTTGGGTTCTATGTCGATGTAGGTACTCGTGATGTCGTTCGCGTGATGTATAGATTGTTGTATTAAAATTTCTCCCCCCACACTGTAAAAGAGTTGGGAAGAAATTTTTATACACCAGATGTTAAATTAAAAGAAGACAAATACATCTGTGAAAACCGCATTGGAATCGGATCAGTAGTTTTCATGTGATACGCGCACAAACATATAGATAGACAGACAGACGTACAAAAAAAAATCTAACCACATTTTTGGGATCTATATCGATGTACTCGTGACGTCGTTCGCGTGATGTATAGATTGTTGTATTAAAATTTCTCCCCCCACACTGTAAAAGAGTTGGGAAGAAATTTTTATACACTAGATGTTAAGTTAAAAGAAGACAAATACATATGCGAAAATCGCATTCAAATCGGATCAGTAGTTTTCATGTGATGCGCGCACAAACATAAAGATAGACAGACAGACAGACGTACAACAAGAAATCTAACCACAATTTTGGGTTCTATATCGATGTACCCGCGACGTCGTTCGCGTGACGTATAGATTGTTGTATAAAATTTTTTTTATAATTCACGTTCACAAAGTTTCTATTTCGACACTAAAAACAGTATCGAAATAGATTCATTGTAACACTGTTTTTGGTAAATTTTTGTTTTACACAATTGGTCGCACTGCAGTGATTATCAACGATAGATGAAAGAGTTCAGGTAGTAAATCAAGAATTATGTTGTATTAACTACATTATCAGCGATATTGCTAAATTCAAAATATTTTATTCAAATTTGACAAACATTCAAATTTAAAATCATTAAAACTGTCAAGTGTCAAAAGTGTCAAGATCGCCAACATAAATAAATAATTCGAAAAATCTCATTTTATTTATTTTTTTATACTTTTAAAAGTTCATTATAAAAAATAGTATGTAAAACTCGAATTACAATGATGGTTTGTAGTACTCGTTCTTTGCGAAACTCACCGCTTCGCGGTTCGTTTCACAAGCTTCACTCGTACTACGAAACCTGTCATTGTAACACTTGTATTACAATATACTATTCCCCCCACACCGTAAAAGTGGTTTTCCCAACATTTCCCTTTACTGCTCTGCTCCTATTGATTGTAGCGTGATGTAAAGTATTCTATAACCAGCTCAGGAGTATGAAAAATAATTGTACCAAGTTTGGTTAAAATCCGTCGAGTAGTTTTTGTTATTATAACGGTTATACAGACAGACAGACAGACAGACAAAAATTTTGCTGATTTCATTTTTGGCATCACCCCCTGATAGTTATTTTGGAAATATATTTCATGTACAGAATTGACCTCTCTATAGATTTATTATAAGTATAGAAAAACTATCTGTTACAAAATAACAGCCTGGAAGATACATCCCATCTCTAACTCTAACAATTTAACCAGCATTATAGTTACATAAGGGTAGTTTTAGAGGTGGGCGAAAATAATTATTTGGTTACGAAAGGTTTTTTTCTTTTTAAATTCTATAAAAAAAATTGCCTTAGAACGTAAAAGTATTGTAGTAAAAACATATAAAATTGTGTTGAATAACCAGTAAAATAAAAAAAATTAAATGTACTTGTGTAATAAACTGCAGTTTTTTATGGTTATTTTTTATTAATGAATTACTGTTAAAATACTCAATTTTTGGAATTTTTAACCGCAACATATAAACGATTTTTAGTAGGTGGATGTAATTTGTTGCAACTCGTATGTAGTTTTAACTATTTAATGAATGTTTGTAAAATGTACATAAGTTTTTATATGTTTGCTTATGCAGTTCTCGGAAGAATTTGCTGACGGAAATTGTCGCCATGATCAGTTAGAAAAAATATTTCCGATGGTTTTATGATTGTCGTGGTGAGTAAGGTTACTGAATGTACGAGATTCGCATAAATAGTGATATCACATGCAGTATTGTGTTGCAAATCGTCGTTGGTTTGGAGTCGCAAATTTATGTAATTATTATCACTGTTTAATAGATCTCTGATTAATCTGTATTCTTAGAATTGTTTACGGAGATAGCGCCACCAGTATAACTGTCATTCTAATTTTAAAACAAGTGATTCACTTTTGTTTTTTCTGACAATCATTTTAAACAATTTATCTCTCTTTATGCAATTCGCTGTATAGACAAGTTTTTAAATAATTTCAATTAACTACCTCTTAACAATCTTATTTTATGAATTCATATCTTATTATTGTTAAAAACAGCAATTTTCTGCTTAAAGCTTACCTACACATTAATAGATGTTTCTATCAATCTATGAACCTCTAGAAGTAAGATTTTAGGACCAGAAATCTTTAAAAGGTTGATGTTTGGAACAAGAGTTAATAAAACGCACTTCTGCTTAATCTTTTTGCTCTGGTGGTCTGAGAAACAATTGTGTTGTTCTAACAAAAATAACAAAGAAATTTATTAATCAGACAGCAGTACAGCGCACGCCGTACAGATACCTATTTAACCCAACGTGATGAGAAACACTCGAAGCTCAGGTCTCGACACTCTCGACAGACAAGCAAAAAACAGCTACAACTTAACAACGACCCGATTACGACGTTGGAAGGATCTATGGCATCATTGCACGACTCAGAGAGTACGATCCGATTACGGCATAGCTTGCTGCTGTACAAATTCCACGTTCCTCATCAAGTATGTATATAGCTTGGTACCTTTGTTCGACAAGGACCAATTACGCCACTACCTTCAACGCTGCATTAGTTATTCATTTTACAAAGACCATCCAGGTGTTTAGTACTCATTCAACTAACCATAGACCTACTCCGACCACTACTCAAACCACCAGCAGATATACCCAACAACACAACTTCACCAGTTTCCCACAGTGTAGACTGGACATTGTAGAGGATACCTCGACCTGGATACGCTTCTGATACACCTCAGCGATACCAGAAGATACATTTTCTATTGTAACTAACACGAGTTCACAATCAGCCCACAAACCATTAAAACTGATCGCTGTGTACTCTCTATATGGAATTTCGAATAGTTGACTTTAAAGGTATAAGCAGAAATACCAAAAAATCAGCGATAACGAAAGAAAAGTTTACCAAACAGTACTGGACAGCCATCGACTAAAGATATAGATATACTAGATGGTATGGGTATATCTAAAGTAGACGTTTGGTATACATTAACCATGTATTAGCTATCTACACGTTGCGTACAACGTTTGCTCACTTTTGATCAACTACTTACCCAAATGAAAATTTTCAAAACTCTTTTGGATCAGATTAAGCAGAACGAGTACGTTTTTTTGCACCATTTTCTAACTGCAAATGCAATTTCGATTCACCACTATGCTTCTGTGAAAAATAAACAATCCTAGGAAAATTTAAAAGACCTTCAATCATGTACTACTAGAGACAGTATATCTCTTTCTCTACCTAGCTGGTAAGTACTCCCTTCCATTCCACCAATCAGTCAAACTAATGGAGCAAGAAACTTAGCAAATAACAATAAAATTGTAACAATAAGGGGATACTATAACGCCCAATTCCTTGAGAAGCTTAACACAGAAATTGTAAAACTGATTACACTTTAACTATCGTCATAACTAAAGTTCACAAACTGGCTTTTGAATTGTTTGACTATGCACTACATTCTTCAGATTTAGCTACAATTGACTTTTGTGAGAAGTGGTGAAAAATGGTTACTCATCATCAAATTTAATTTTAAACGACTTTGATCGTGTATCTAAATGTTGAAAGAATTCCGAAAGGGTTGGTCAGTCATTCGTATCATCGATTATTCGAATATACAGTTTTAGGTCCCTTTCGGTGAGTTTCCCACACTGATAAAAGATATGGTTGACCTTTTATAACTATATAATAAATATTTAAAAAATTATTTACTTAGTCTATATATCTTAGCTATAAATTGGGATTGGAATTTTGAATATTGTTCGAGTCAAATCATATTCACAAATTACAGACGTTGGCATCGTTTTTAGCCTGGTTCTTGAACGTCGAAGAAGATAATAACAAGACCAAAGCACGAGACGCCGATCCGATCAACCGATTGGGTTTTAGACCCGCCAAGAAATGTGCAGACCTCTAATTTAAATCGTATACAAAAGGCTGATCTCAAATTTCGAATTCGAAGGCCTCTCTTGTACTCATTTGAATGCATATTTTCTACCAAAAAGAAACTGGTTACCACACAAGAATGGATAATTAACTGAAAAGTGAGGAAATTATATATCCGAGTTTTTTAATACAATTTTTTGTTTGAAATTAGATAAAACAGTAGGAAATATTAAGCTGATTTAGGATTTGGTGTATATTTTAAAAATGCTTTTATAGTTTTGTCTATTTTTTAATATTTGCGTATATATTTTAAAAGATAGGGAAACATACACAAAATACAGAAACATTTTAAAGGAAAAATCTTAAAAATTTGCTGGTTCACATTTGAAATGATTTTTTCAAATCCATATTTGTCTTTTTCACTTTTTTACAATATTTTTCATTTATTTTTTTGTTGAATGATTATTTTTTATGTGTTTTTCCTTTTTAATTTTTATTGTCAATTTTATCTATCTAATATATAAAATTCTCGTGTCACGGTGTTCGAACTTGAACTCCTCCGAAACGGCTTGACCGATTCTCATGAAATTTTGTGAGCATATTGAGTAGGTCTGAGAATCGGCCAACATTATTTTTCATACCCCTAAGTAATAAGGGTTGTTCACCCTTAAAATTTTTTTTTTAATTTTTGGACGAAATATTTTGTTTTAATTTTTTTATAATGTGGCATTGAAAAATACATACAACCCTAAATTTTTACTTTTTTATCACCAACCCCTATTTTTTTATAGCCATTTTGGTAATTTAATCATTGTTCATCCCCGGTCGATAACTGATCAATCGGTTTACATAATATGCTCATTGATGCCACTCACCACCTGGTGGCGCTACAGAGTAGCAACTTCTGCCCCGTTCAACCGATTGTCATAAAAATTGGTATTCATATGTATCTTTCCACGGAGAAGGTTTGAGGTGGCGCTGCAGAGTAACAACTTCTGCCGTGTTCAACCGATTGTCGTGAAAATCAGTAGGATGTTGTATTTTTAATGGTTAATATGAATATGATATTCTTATTAATGGAAGTTACCACCAGATGGCGCTTCCATTAAACGAGCAACCACTACTTATTCGTTTACTTTAATCACGCCACCGTAAGGTGGCGCAGTTAATATCACATATATTTAAACGAGCAATCTTTACTTAAGTATTGTGACGCCACCGGAAGGTGGCGCAGTTAATATCACTTATATTTAAACGAGAAATTCTTACTAAATTAAGTATTGTTAGACATCTAATATTTTTATCGATAAACTACAAAATATAACGATAAAATCCAAATAAATTGAAAAAACGAAAAATGGAAGAATGACATAAATGATTTGCGGTACGAAGTCCGCAGGGTCAGCTAGTACTCTATACTAATACTATAAAGAGGAAAGGTTTGATTTTTTGTTTGTTTGTTTGAAATGAATAGGCTCCGTAACTACTGGACCGTTTTGAAAAATTCTTTCACCGTTGGCATGCTACACTATTCCCGAGTGACATAGGCTATGTTTCATTTTTTTTAAAAAATAGGGATCCTTACTAAAATGCCATTAATGTAACCAAAAATGACCTTAAAATCCTTACATCGCGTGCGCCGAGAATACTATTGATTGTAGAATAAAATAATGTACTACGATTTTGAAGAATATATAAATATCTACAAAAAATGCCGCGACAGCATATGTCTAACTGTTATAGTTACGTCACAATAACTAATTTTTAATTTTTTAAAAGTTTTTATCTTGGTATTAATCCTTATCAAAATAACTTATTTCATAATCACGACAGATATCACAAATTTAGCATGTGCAATGGGACGAGGCTACTTATAAAGGAATTAAAGGACAATTAAGTTGTAGCAACCAATATAACTGAACCACCAGCTGGTCAACTAGCTCATACACTGAGGATACCGATGATCCTAACTGATCTACCAAATCCATTTAAGCCGCTTCAATTTCCTATCAAAACGTCTTTCGCTTTTACTAATAATAAGTTTCAAGGTCAAACCTTCCAAGTAGTAGGGATCGGTTTTCCTCATGGCCAACCGCCTAAGGTGGGTCGGAGCACCTGAAAATCAATTTATTTTGCTGCCAGAAAATAAAACAACATGTAATATTGTTTACAGGGAAGCGTTGACCTAATAAATTTAATGGCTTTTGTTATTTTTCTTTAATCCTCGTGCAAAGTCGGGGTGGGCTGCTAGTTTTTTTAATAAAACAGAAAAATATAATTTTAGAAAAAAATTAAGATATATCAACAACCAATTTTGAACAATCCAAAAATTGCGAAAAAAAATTGAAACAAATTTTGCAACTACCTACAATAAATTGTGATTACTTGCAATTACTTGTGATCGCTTGCAAACTTAAAATATATTAAAAAAATCTAAAAAAAAATATCAATTAAATAAAATTAAGTAAAGCTACGAGTTATAACTGGTAGATCCAAAAAAAAAATGGGAAACGAGGATTATTTTAACAAGTGTTATTTTATATAAATAGAATGGCAATTCCTGGAGGAAGACATTCTTTTATTTCTGTTCCGGTGCAGACGTCCTTTCTTGTGTACCATATTTTAGTTTTTAGTTATATATTTCTGTAAGAAGGTGGCCCTGAACTAATCATATGTTTTTAGCAAAAACAGGTCTCGAAGCCCGGCATTCCACATGTGTGTGTATGTAGACTCAGTCGGTATATCTTGCGACTTTTCTTCTTTCATTCTATTCTATTCCGAGAGAGCCGAAGCTGTATTATATTATTCCATGTGTTGTTGTTACACTCCGTCATGTCAAAATAATCTCTCAACTTCTTATGATGTAAAAATCTCTGATTTCGGATTAGTTGTAGTCTTTCCTTAGCATTGGTATCGGTTCTAATGTAAAAAACTAAGAGAGATAATAATTAGCTACTAAACTATCCACCAAATGTCTTTAGAACTACTTTTCAGTAAAAAATTATGTGTAAAGATAAAGAAGGTTATGATAAGTTTAATACAATAACAGATAAATAATATTTTACAATACAACACTGAAGAGAATCATAAAGGAAATTAATATACAAACCTTCAAAATTATAATAATTAACTAAAAAACTGTCTGCATGGGAACATAAAAAAACGTAAAAATAATAATTGCACTAACTAAACATTGTGTTTATCGAAAATACCGAAAACTAATAAATATTAATTAAAAAAAAATGAGGTAAATTAATTATTTTAAGACATCCCTCATAAGATTTTTTGAAATAGAGAAATGCGATAAAAAAGAAGTGACAATAAGGAGATATCGAAAAAATTTCACATCCAAGAGTAATGAATGAATGAATGAATAATATAGAGGAGGAGAGTGGTGTTGGTGGTAGTGTTGGATGTTAGAACCCTGTTGTAGGACTTATGTCCTTTTCAGGGAGTGGATGGGAAGGCTTGGATGATGCTAGCACTCACAAACTCCATTTATATTTGGTGTTGTTTCTTCTGTAGATCCTTCTGATTCCAAAGTTCCTCGAACGTGCCTAAACCGTCATTCTTTTTTTTTGTGTCTGTGTAGGTGTGTGTGGAAGTGTGACCCACGTGGTGCAATGTGGGGTTGTGAGATTGACGCTGTGGAGTGTTTACTACGTCGTGAGGCCTTCCATTTGGCGAGGAGGAGGGAACCACAGAAACCTTCATATAGGTTTTTTACCGGTTGGAGGAGTCTCAGGTTGGGAAGCGGGATCTTGTTTTTCGGGAGTCTGGATCTTCTTTGGAGTCCTCCATTCCAGTGGGTATGGGGGTCATCTTCGTTTCCTGAAAAGTCCGAGTGACGTAGCGTTTTTGTAAGCTCTGACAAAAATAAGGGAGAGACAGTATATTTGTGTTTTTTTGTAGACAAGGCAGCATGGGTAGAGGAAGTGTAGGCTTTTTGTTTTACGTATAATCGATCTTTCTGTGGCATGAATAAAATGAAGAATTCTCTAAGAAAGGGCAGACAATGGCACGGCCTTATAATCGACCAGAGGTCTAATAAAGGTTTTATAAGTATGTAGTAAGGTATTGGTGTCACCTCTTCCGAGTCTACCGCCCAGGGCACCAAAGAGAGACGGTCGTCTTCTTATTTTGTTGATAGTTTAACATCGGCGTCCCACCCGAACGTTCGAGTAAATCAAAAACCCAGTTAGGTCACCTGATCTCCATAGTGACAGGTTGATATGGTCAAAAGAGAGATTTTCTCGTCGACTCAGGTTTGGATGTCTAAAGATGATGGTTTGGGTTTTGTTGGGATTCAGAGCTACTCTCCATCTGCTGCACCAGTTGGAGAACTTGCAGTAGACTGTGGCTTCTGGATTTGGAGTTTTGATGTATACTTAAAGCTGGTATTTAATTTTGTTCTTACGGTAGACTGTGAATTCGTGTTCCTGAAGTCTTATTTTTCTTTTAATAGTATTCTACATGTTTTAAATTTTTACATTTAAAGCTAACTTTCAATTATAGTTTTTTGTGATTACTATTCATCAGTTTAAAAGAGTATTTAGGGTCACAAGAGTGATTTTAAAAATCCAGAAAATCCTCAAATATACCTACTTAGTATCGAGCGTTGGACAAATATCAGTTGCTACAGTTATACATTATATACATATTTTAATGATATTGTTATGAAACGTGTTCTAAATAAAATGAAAAATAAATGGTTTTATGTGATTCTAGACTAACGAGCTTGTCTTGTTTTTTTTTTGAGTGAATGTCAATAACTTGCTAAAGTTATATATTCTGAAATAATGGCTCACATAAAATAGGAGTTAAGTTGATTGATTTCACTGTTACACAATAAAATAAATTGGTTTTCTGGCTATACGATTGTATTATCATCGAATGGAGCATGTGACACCCTGATAACGCTGTAAACAAAGGGGATTTAAATATTTAAACGCATAAACACGTAACGAATATATATCAGAAGAGAATTACTTAGCACCTTGAACTTTAATGCATAAAGTGTCAATGAAACTGAACTGAAATTGTTTTCAAACAAAACAAGTATAATACTTTAAATTCAACGGTGTGAAACTTACAGTTTTTATTATATAAGGAAGGTTCACTTAAATCATGACAATTGTTTTTAACGATTTACAAAGATCTTTGTTGGAATAACTTTAATAACAAACTCACCCTCCAAACAACATTTTATTGCGTTGCTATACAGAAAAATCAAATTTCGGAGTGGTTTTTACATCTATGGTAAACCATAAAATTCATCTCCTAAAATTGCAAATTATAATATGCCACATTTCTTTATACAATCAATAGTAACATTGAAAAGTACTTTGTAACATTATAAGGGCGTTGGGCGCCAATTTCTAACGTTATACATACTGTAACGGGATAACCGTGAAGGGACCTTAATTTGAAAGATTGTTATTGACAGTTGATTTTTAGAAACATCTAAAAACACTGACTAGATTAAATAATGTTTCTAGAAAATTCTAGAAACTTCTAAACACACTGACTAGTTTAAATATGGTTTCTAGATAATTCTAGAAAGATCTAAACACACTGACTAGATTAAATAAAGTTGTATATAAGGGGATGTATGGGCAGTTAACGTCAGTTCAAGTTCAAATATTCACAAGAGTTCATTGTATTGTCAAGTAGTTAGACGTTATCCAGCAGAGTTCAGTGTATCTTAACAATTTTGTAAATAAATTGTGTAAAAGTCCCCATAAGTGTTTCAATACTTACCAACTTTCAAAAATCATATATTCATTATAATTTAATAAGCATACATAATTCAAAGCTTGTCAGGAACAATCCGAGGGTTGTCTTTTTTGTTTTTCAGCAGCTTAGAAGACGCCACGAATAGAACCTTCACAAACAAATCTAACCTCAATCTTTTGTTAACATAAATCCAGAGTTTCATTGCGAGTTTTAAATTGGTTACCGTTGAAGAAGTCCAAAGCAGCTCACGTCAAGTGGTGTCAAAAAACATTGGAACGGTTCAATAAAGGAAGCTCAAAAAACGTGTATAGCTTTATCAGTGAAGATGAATCTTGGATTTACTCGACGGAACCGGAAAATAAACGCCAATCTGCTGTGTGGTTGTTTCATGATAAAGAAAAACCAACAAAAGTTATCGAAGTGTGTCAAAGAAAATGATTGCAACTTCGATCAAAGTTACAACGAACTACAAGAACTTTTATATCATGTTACTTGTTGCTGCGGAATCTTTATGGGCTTCATGGGTGAGTCCGACTTGCCCTTGGCTGCTTTTATTTGACTCTTGAAGTCTTGACTACTGGTGTCCAACTAGAAACCTCCTTTGAATAAATGAAAAAGAGTGAAAACATATTTCGGTTAAATATAAAGGTAAAAAAGCCAAATTTATATTTAATCACTTCTTGTACATTAATTAATATTCTAATTTTTTTAATTTATAGATTTGCTAATCCACGTGCTGTATGATTATCTAATAGAAGCAAATATATTTAGGTTATTGACTGCTACCTACTTGATAAGAATATAAAAATTTATCTCAAATCTTTAGGAAATATTTTAACTATAGGCACCTACTTATTATTTTTTTGATTTAATCCAGATTTTTGAAAATTCCAATTAACATTCATTTATTAAGTTCATTTCAAAGAAATAATTATAACTTAATCCAATTGGAATGTAAGAAATTTTGAAGGTCAGCGAGTGATAATAATTTGTAAAATTAATACAAATTCTGCACACGTTTTCAATGAAAGAATTCGTCTATTTAAATTTATACTAGTTGTGTTATATAAATAAAAAATAGTCAACCTGTCTACTATTTTAGTTTATTTTAGTTAAGTTTAGATATTTTGTTATATGGATAGTCTACGATGTCTCATTGGGAATTGAATTATGTTCAAAAAAGTTTAAACTATGAGGATGTTTTTTTTGTAGAGGATAAAATTACCTACAAAAAAATGTTTTATCTGATTTTTATATACATTCTCAGGGCCGGATCCAGGGGGGGGGCAGCGGGGGCTTGTGCCCCGGGCGCCAAGTTAGGGAGGGCGCCAAATTAAGGGTTGAGGTTGCCCACAAGTTCAGTTTTTGTGTGGGGTTCATATTAAAACACTGAACGTTACGACTTTGAAAAGTAAGGCTAAAGAATTGTCTAAAACCTATTCAAGTGATTTGAACGAAGGTAAACTTGTAAATGAAATAGAAAGTTTTAAGTTTCATGCCTTAACTTTAGAAGATGGACTGAAAGACGCAAAAGCAGCATCTATGCTCAGAATATTGCATAAGAGCAAGTTCGAAGAGGGTTATCCTAACATATGTGTTGCTCTAAAAATATTCGTAACGCTTTCAGTTACTGTTGCATCTGCAGAGTGAAGTTTCAGTAAATTAAAACTTATAAAAACCTACTTAAGAAATGCTATGACACAGCAAAGACTAACAAATTTAAGCATTATAAATATTGAACATGAAAGGGCTTCTTTGCTTTCTTTTGATAAAATAATTAACAATTTTCAGCAAAGAAAGCCCGAAAAATAAGAATGATGGAATCCAGGGTCTTGTGGATCTAATCTTTGAGTTAAGGCTTTAAATTGTTCGCTTTGTTTCAATTATGTATGTAAAGTACAATGGCGCAACTTGTGTATCATTAAATATGCCTTATAATTCAACCCAAGTTTTATTTTAACTTCGTATACGACTAGTGTAGTAATAGGCCTTCGCTTTTTCGTAAATCGGTCGTGACAGTAGGCCAGAGGGGCGCCAAATGTAAAGCTTGCCCCCCCTAGAAAAATTGGTAGGTCCAGCCCTGTACATTCTTAAGATATATAGATTTAACCAAAATTGTATTTTACCAGGAATCGCACGCCTTAGAAATTAAAAACTTGGGAAAGGTTGTAGTATTACTTTATATAGAATTAAATTACCATACAAAAGTGTGTTTTTCAATCATAAATTGATGGTTTTTGAGATATCTAAGTTTGAACAATCCTTTCCCATTTCCTCTCCTCATTTGTTATACGATATCTGGCTATTAAATAACGAGACTGCGTGCCTAGAAAACTCCCTAGAGTGGTGAGGAAGAAACATGTAATGCGTTGGGTATCTGGAAGTCTTCTCTATGCACGTAACAAACAACGTTTTCGTCACTATTATAGTATTTGTGCAGTAGCGGTTTGAAACGAGTGTCATAAATTATTGCAAAAGGCCAATGGAGACAATTTTCTATCTCGTGAGCGTGTTTCTGAGTGGTACAAGCGCTTCAGAGAGGGCAGAGAGAGTAGTGAAGGTGACCAGCACCTAGATCAACTCCGGAAACAGCCACCAAAATCCACCAAAATCAACCAAATTGTGCGTGCAGATCGTCGAATGAGGATCCGGATGATTTCCGAGGCTGCAAACGCCGATAAAGAAATAGAAACATTTTACACGAGGATTTACATATGACAAAAGTCTGTGCAAAGTTGGTGCTCTTAAGTAACAGGTCTGCTCAGATTTCCTTTAAACGTTAAAAGAAGATCCCGGACATTATTACTTGCGACGAAACGTGGATTTTTCAATACGATGTTGAAACAAAGCGACAATCGATGCATTGCAAGATGCCTGAATCGCCCAGAAAAAAGAAAGAAAAGATATCAAAATTCAAGGCAATGTTGATCGTGTTTTTCAACATTAACAGTGTAGTGATGACTGAATGGGTTCAAAGGATCAGACAGTCAACCAGACTTACTATTTGTCAGTTTTGACAATGCTGCGAGAACAAGTTTGTAGGAAACGGCCCGAGTTGTGGAAAAACAACTTGTGGATTTTGGACAAAGCACCTGCCCATAACGCACTATCTGCCACATTTGGCACTTTTTTGGTTTCCAAAGACAAAATCTGCTTTAAAAGGGATCCGATTTGAGTCGATGAAACCGGTAAAGCAAAAAACGGCAGTCTCTAAATGCCCTCACCAAAGAAGACCACCAGCATTGCTTTGATCAATGGAAAAAACGTAAGGAAAGTGTGTGGCGTGGGAAGGGGAGTATATTGAAAGGGAGCATTCAAATTTTGAATAATTTTTATAATGAAACCCTTTTTTGTAACCAGTAAAATAAATCGAATGTGGTCAAAAACATTGGAATGCAAATGATTTTATTGGATGATTAAACTACCTACTAAAAAGTATTTAATGATAGTTTCTCATAAAATTGATGCCTTTTGAGGCACTTATGTTCACCCCTGGGACAAATACAGTGTCCCCTAGTGGTATGTGGTAAGGAACAGCTTCACTAGAAGAGGCACTCTCCACACAGTCGTGGTTATCTAACCAACTAGTTGGTATTCTGCAACCTGAAACATAACCAAGTGGAAAATGAGATATACAATAGGAAACAAACAACGAATACATTAATAAGTAAACGAGCCATAACCAAAAATAATAAACAGTACGAATAAGAAACAAACAAATACAATGATCTTAACTAATCATACCAAATAATAAATAGGATGTTATAAATATTGAAATTCTGACTATACACTGCTGTATATTCAGGTTATGCTACAATTTAATATGTCTTGCGTTTTACATGAAAGTTATCCTTGACAACTTTATCCTGATTAAGAAAACCCATTGGGGTAGTTCCTCCTAAAAAAGACTAATTTCAAGCTGAAACAGGTCGAATTTGGGTCGACGGAAACCACAAAAAACCTTGGTCTATTTTCTGTACAATTTGTTGCTATGATAGAATTGGTTAAGTATTCTAATTTTAAGTTGCTTCTGGAGCTTCTCTAAAAGTTGCTGTCCTGTTGCTTGATGTAGTCTCAGCTGAGTTAGCGAAATCTTTGTTTAAGGTTTCCTTTGGATGGCTTTGCGACTTCTGTTTCAAGGGATGGCATACCTCTGCTGGAGTTTCTGTAACTGAAGTGATTAGGGTGTAGTTTTGTGTTGTTGTTGTGGAAGTAGGTTAGGTTAGAAGGTTGCCAAGAGTCAAGTTATTGGCATCTGTCGCAGCGATGTGGTTTGTCTGCTGCAGAGGGAGATTAATAAATGGTACATCCTTATGATCGACTATAGGTCGAATCGATATTTTATACGTGTGGAGTGGATGACATTTTCCGATTCGTCCTTATAACACACCCAGGAGAGAAGTTTATTTTCTCATTTTGCCGAGGGTGTGTTGGATTTCTGTTTTTTATTGAGGGTGCACGTAAAGTTCGTTAACTGATGCAATATACTTTGGGTTTTGATATTCAGAGTAGATATAGTTTTGGCGGATATGTATAAGGCTGTATCGTCAGCATATAGCTGAATATTCTGGATATTTGGGGCGTCGTGAGTGTAGATAAGATAAAGAAGGAGGGCAAGAATGGATCTTTGGAGAACTCTTGCTTGTAGCGTAAGTGAATCGGACAAAGATTGACCTAATTTGACGCGAATTTTTTGGTCGCATGTTTGACCTGAAGGACGTTCTTTTATAGAATCGCGCCTAAGAAGAATACAGTGTTTCTTTGTGGATTGGGTAGCTGTAGTCTCTACCCAGATCGTGGTTGTATAACCATCTCGCTGCTATTGTACAAGCAGAAGTTTACGTGTAGGAGGTTTACTAAATTGATAATCCGCCCTATTCATGTCTTCTCGGAGTATTTTCTGTTATGCCTTTGTCTAAAAACGCCACGTCCACAGTTGCCTAGACAAATCCTTGATGATACGTCAGTATGTCTGTATCTCTGCCAACAACAACTTTCTATTTCTAAGGTCCCCCTTGCATCATCTTTCCAGGTCCATGCCTAACATCAGACCACCATCTCACCATCTACCTTCACTACGCCTAACTCATACAGTGGCAAGTTATTGTTTAGGACAATTTCAGTAATAGCGTTGCATTTCCATTTGTTATTGGTTGAGACAGACCCATACCATACATAAAAAGAACAAACTTTTCTTTGTAAAAACCTAGTAGGTATAGAGCAAGCATCATATGCACACGTATACGATTGTTGTCTCATTCCGCCTTGTGGAAAAACGCACCTTTAAATTTTTTTGGCGAACTATCATAACAGACTGCTCTTAGATTGATTTAAGATTATGTTTTTAGTAATATCTTAACAATAAAAACACTTGGAAGAATTGTCTGAAAAAGTTTTTGGCCCAACAAATATACAAATTTATTGGTTTAAACATGATTTCCAGCGATGCTCTACCCTTTTTAACCTTTCCAAATAATAGTTTTTCGTTTTTTCTGCAAAATAGTTGTTTAAGATCGCTATCAGTTCCTTGTTTGATGAAATTTTTTGTTTTCCAAGCTAAATTTTTTTGTTAAGAAACAGAAAGCAGATCTGAAGAATAGAATAGAGAGCATGCTCAACCAATTCAAACTGCAGTTCGTGGATTTTAGCCATAGAAATAAACGAAGTGTGATAAGGTGCATTTTCCTAATGGTAAACATTTTTTTCTTTTTCAAGCTTTCTGCTGCTCCGAACCGTCTTCGCCTGTTGTTAATCCAAAGTGAGCAAACACTCCGATGCTTACGCTTGCTGAAGTGTAGGATCTGATATCTCTTTCATGCTAATTTCTCGATCATCCAGTACTACTTTTCAACCTTGAGTTCCTGAACGTTTTTCACCAGTCAAACTATTACGATTACGTTTAAATGCAGCTAGCCAAAATTTTACTGTCGTAGATGATGTTGGAAAGTCTCTATGTACTCATCCCCAATTTGACTGGGCGTGTTGTATTTCCATAACAAATCATATCAGTTTTTTCCTTTTTGTGAAAACTTTCACAACGACTCACTCATTGTCCAATAACAACTAACCAGCTTTGGCAGCTATTTTCATGTTCAGGTCGAAAAAATTTCAGACAAACCTATTTTGATGGTAATTTAACAAAAAAGTCCTCCAGATCAATTCAGTATACATTTTATAAATTTTGTTAGAAACAATTGGTTTTATCTTCATCTATAACTTCTTATTTTACAAATATACTTTCGGATATCTAGTTTTCTAAAATTTAAAAATATTGCCTAATTTCTTCTTCTTATAAAAAAAATAACTCTGAATAAAAGATCATTTATTAGTGTTTATACATCATTTATTATAACCAATTGCTATAAAACTAACCGTTTTATTAACAAAAATCCCTGAATTTACAATGACTTAAAAAATTCCTTTTCATTTTTTTTTTTTTGTTCAATTCAATATCTGGTACCACACAAAGAAAGTCATTCCCAACAAGAATATATACCTGAACTATCTCTTTTTATAATTTATTCTTTTGGTCCGCCGAAAAGAAAGAAATCTACTTTGTAATTATCGAATCCATTCGATCTTCTGAAGATATTGAAGCAAGGTTGAATATAAGGGAAGAAACTTTTAGACTTAATCAAAATTTATGGACTTCCTTCAGCGTTAAACGTTAAAAGAAATATTCTTTAAAAATATCTTTGGAATCCTAATTGTTGGCGCCTATTCAGAGATTATAGATTGTTAACGTTCTATCTATTTGATTGATTATTATTTTACTATCTACATTAAATTAATTCTTCAAACTAGATATAGAATGTAAAAAAATTCAACAACAACAAAAAATATACATAAAAAGATTACAGATAAACGTCCGGTTAATAAATTCTTGAATGTGGAAGGAAACCCAGTACTTCAATCCTAACGACAAGAATTTCCGGTAAAAAAATAAATGATACCTCTAGTCTAACCTAAAATTAAACTTTAAATTCAAAACTAACAGTATCCTGCGAAAGTATATACCAAACTTAAATTCTAAGCCTTGTGGAAATTAAATTTATTCTCCAGGTCAAAGAATAATAATATTCTATGTCAGGGTACATAAAATTTCATTTTAAGAATCCACATTTTTATGTGAAAAGAAAAATTAAATGCAAAATTTCTGACTATGAATAGAACGATAGAAGAAGCAATGCAAAAAGAGGGAAAGAAAAGATAACTCCGGTCAAGAGTGAAAGTCGTGTAAGAGAATGATACTCTAAGATCAAGAAAGGATATACGAATCACCAAATCGAATCTCAGAGTGTAACATGGATAAAAAATGAAAGTGCAGATAAAAAAATAACATTTATTAGTAAAATGATACGTAAAACTCAATATCAAAGAACCCGCAATCTACTACAGAAGAAAAAATATAAATCTAAGGAAAAGAGTCACAGTATTTTGAAATAGAATACATAAACCCCAAGATCAAGATTCCGCAGTCAACTGGGGAGAGGAAAGTGAAACTTAAGATCCAATAACACAATTATTCTGTAAAAGAATACAGTAAACTTTAAGACCAAATATCCACAGTATAGTGCAAAAAAAAATTAAAACTCAAATCCAAGAACAGCGTTATTTTTTAAATGACACATGCAACTCCTAGTCTAAGAACCTATAGTGTAGTGTGAAAAAAGTCGAAGTCTAAGAATAAGAAAGGACACATTAAGTTCCTAATAAAAGACAGCACAGTATTCAATGGAAAGACAAACTCCTGGTCTAAAGATAACATTATTCTGTAAAATTGTACCTGAACCGACAATCGACTGCAGAAAGAAAACTTAGGACAAGAGTAACATTATTCTTTCAGAGAATACAAAATACTTCAAATCCAAATCCAGTCCACTGTGGAGAGGAAACTTAAACTTTAGGTCCCATAACTTATCCAAATATTCATAGTATAGAGAGTATAGAAAATATACAACTCCAAGTCCAAGACCATTATTCTGTGAAAGTCTAAGATTTCACAGTTTATTGTAAAAAAACCTGTGGGCAAATAATTGTGAAATTGTGAAAGAATACATGAAAATTTAAATCTAAGAATTCACAGTGTTCTGCAAAAAGAAATATAAAGATCCAGATCGAAGAATAACATTATTCTGTTAAATACATTAAACAATAAGTCCAAGCATCTACAGTCTAGTTTACAAAGAACTTTTATTCTGTGAAGGATACATGCAAAAGAACAACTAAAGTCCAAATCCAGTCAACTGTAGAAAGGAAAATTAAACTTGAGATCCAATAACTTAATTCTTCTGTGAAAGAATACATGAAAGACTAAGTCCGAGTATCCACAGTCTACTGTGGAAAGAAAATTGAAACTTTAAGTCCAAGAGCTCTTGTATTCTATGAAAGGATACATGCAACTACCAATCTAAGAATTTACATTGTCTTGTAAAAAACAAATAACCGTTGGGTTAAAGAATTCGATTGTTTTGTGAAAGAATACATAAAACTTCAAATGTAAGAAGTGTTCTATGGAAAGAAAATTGAAGATCCAGATCAAAGAAGAAGATTCTATAACAAAGAACCCATAATGTACTGCAGAAAAAAAACTAAGAAGCTAAGAACAAGAGTAACAGTTTTCTCCAGGGGAATACTTGAAACCCAAATCCAAGAATCCACAGTCATTAAAAGAGTACATAAATCACCCAAGCAGTTTATTGTACAAAGAAAAATGAAACTCCAAGTCCAAGAGCAGCATTATTCTGTGAAAGGATATATGAGACTACAAATCTGAGAACCCACAGTGTACTATGAAAAGAGAAATAATACTCCAGGTCTAAAAATAGCATATAATAGAATTAACAATCTATAGCAGAAGGAAAAATGCAAATCTAATTCTGTGACAGAGTAAACAAAACTCCAAGTTTAAAAATCCACACTGTGGAGAAGCAAAATAAAATGTTACGCTCAATATCTCACTTCTTCAGTACAAAATTCATCCCCCTTAAGTGTTTTCTTCGAGCACTAAACGGAAAATGCTCAGAGCGCAAGACAAATAACGAGAGAACATGAAACTATATACGCTGTCTTTGTCGTATCTGTCTATAGAGAATAGCCAATTACTTGCAAGGTTTGTTACAACCTTTATTAGTTAAATTTAAATTTTGATCGCCAAATTGAAGCCACTATATTGATTTTTTTATAACGTACTCGGCATTGGAAAGTAGGGGTCCTAAGCTTTAAAATAAGTCGTTGGTTATTAGAATTAACAATTTTGGCCACTGCCCTGATCCATTTAACATGTATACCTAATCCTATATGTATTAATATCTTAAACATAAAGGTGCCTCTTTGTGAAGAAATTCTATGGAAAATGCGCTTCTGCTGATTAGAATAACATCAGCTGAGTAAGCGGAAGCTTCCTTCGAAGTTTCCTTAAGATAGCTTGTTCCAAATAGTTCGTATATTCCTGGTGGTGGAAGATCTTGGAACCAAAGAGGCAAAGGTGTAGTCTTTGTTTAAGTGTATACTTGGACAGCGAGGTGTTGATAATGAATGCACTGGTATTTTCGGAATAAATTGAAAACAATTATGTATTTGTATAAAGTTAATAAAAATGCACTGTATACTGCATTAGTGGATGACCTTAAAGGTACCAAAAAACGTAATCATAGAATTTCTTACAAAAATTTATATGACAAAACGGTATTAAATCTGTGAAGCCTCGTCGTTAAGTCTTTATGAAATGGAAATATACTTAGGCTAAAAATTCCCAAAGTAAATTTTTAGTTTGAAGAACAACTGTATGAAAGAATATTTATAAAGAATCCATTACAATCCTCCTAGGAAGAGTAGAAACAAAGTCATTCAATCCCAATAAAATAATCAAAATCAAAAAAATCATTCCAGTATGAAGATTTTGACCCTAGTCAATTTTTGATTGGTTAGAATGGAGTAAGAGGTTTTAATACTCATAGTTGACTAAAGCTCCTTTGATGAGGAAAATACGTACAAAAATGTCTTTTACACACTTTTTTTAAAGATTGATGAGATTTTCAACGTATTATTTTAGTGATTAAATTGAATATAACAATTAAAGATCTACATAGAAACAAAAATCAATTTCCATTTATGAAGACAAACGGCTTGCGGGCAGCGATTACCACTTTGTCTGCAAGTAATTAAATTAATGATCTAAATTAAGAGACAAGTATTTTAATGGCATTTAAAGAGGGCAAAATGGTTTACCCTATTCAAGGCGACCCCTGTACTAAGAGTTTATGGGAAATTATAATTAGTATGATGCAAATATATGGTCTCTGTACTGTCTGAGGAGGAAACAACTAAAATTAAATTGCCTGCTGACAGTTCGAATTATGACATTAAAAAAATAAGTAAATAAAAGTATGGAGATAATTATATGTTGGTATGTTCTTAGAATAAAAGAAGTTTTGTTTAATAAGTAAAAATTAAAATATCAAAAGAATATCTCGAATATTTAAAAAAGAATCCAAAATAAAAAAAAAATAAGTTAAAACTTTAGCTTTATTTTAGAATTGTCATTATTATTAATTAAAAAACTTGCACTTACCTGAGTCATATCCTGCATATAATTTTGGGTATGAGAAAGCTGACAACAGTCGCAACAGTGAGATCACTTCAAAGCACTGTTTAAGCGCAATCTGAATAAATTTCTGCGTCGTTTTGTGACCGTCGACGAAACATGGGTCCAATGGTACAGACCAGAAACTAAGGAACAGTCGAAACAGTGGACTTCAATCAGCAAACGTGTTTCGAAAAGATGATATGGTCGCTTTTTTGGGTTTCATGAGGTGTCATCTACATCGACTATCTGAAGAAGGCCAAAAGGGTCATAGGGTTCTACTTTGCCAATTATTGGGCCAATTCATTTGTAGAATTGTGGAACAGGCAAAGAAAGTGTGCTGTTCCAACATGACAACGCACCGGCAAACTGCTCCTTCATCCCCATGGCGGCATTGGTCGAATTGGGCTACGAACTGCTACCTCTTCAACTTTATTCTCCAGACCTGATACAGTGCGACTTCTTTTTGTTTTCAAACTTGAGAACGTCATACGCCAGGCAGAAATTTAAGGCGAATGAGGAGATCATCGCCACCACGGAGGGTGTCGGCACACTTCGCCAGATTTTTTAGGTACGATTTTGATGCGGCAACGTTGCCGGATTCCCACGGAGACCTATTTTGCAGACCTCGAGAAAACGGGTTAAAAAAGTTGCAATATCGCTGAGTCAAGTATATTGAGGAGACTATGTTGCTAAATAAATCATCACTTACCCAAAATTTTCATTTTTCTTTTGTAGGCTAAGTATTTATGGGACACCCCTTGTAATTAAGTAACGATTTTTTCAAGTGTCTGCTTTTAACTACTTACCTATTGAGGTAAAAATATAACAATAAACAATACCTAAACTTTTTTCTATAGCGAATATAATTTACATTACCGTATTGAAAATGTATTGCTTTATAAACTTAATTGGTAGTGAGAGGTATAAATTGCAACATATGCTATAATCGAAATTAATCATATACGTTATTTAAAAGTCAGTTTCTGTCCCATGCAAATGTGATATCAGTGGTACCAACTCGCCTGTACAGTTTGCAAGTCATAGAATCAATTGATCATCCGAAGAAAAATGATTGAAGGATCTCAATAAACAAGAGGAAACATCAAATCAATCAGAATTTATTGCTCGCCGACTGATGATGGCGAGATCTTTGTGGCTTGAATTTACACCGACCAAAACCATTCCAGAATGACTTTAGCTTTTTAATAATTTCACCCTTAAAGTAGGGGCGGATCAGAAATAACACTTTAACCGGTACCCAAGAAATTTTCATGAGAACTGAGAACAGATAACTCATCGATCTATAAAGTTTTTTTTAATAAAATGTTGTCTTCTGTTTTCATTACAATGTAATTTAGTTTGTGTTTTTTGTTTAAATAGTACCCTTATAAATAGTAAGCTTATTGTGCCTTTGTGTGTTGCTAGCTAGCAGTACAATCGCGAAACCGGGATTAAATAAAACGACTAATCGGTCAAAATTTGTAGCTAATTTGTAGCTGAAATACAGCAACAGAAATATATGAAAAAGATTAAAATCGGTTGAGCCTAGTGACCGCAAACGGGACACTACAGTTCCTGCTATCTTAACACGGGGTTCTTGTTGACTTTAAATGGTTGTGAATTTTGTTGCTGGCTATTTGACCATCTCTATTACTATTTTGTTTCTACTTTGTTGCTGGCTCTCTGGGCATCGCTGAAGCTATTAGCAGGCAGCAACAAAATTCACAACCATTTAATGTCAACCAGCACCGCGTCTCAAGATAGCAGGAACTCTAGTGTCCCGCTTCCGGTCACTAGGTTCAACTGATTTTTTCTTTCCCTGTTTTGTTGGTGGCTCTCTGGGCATCGCTGAAGCTAATTAGCAATTAGCAACAAAATTCACAAACATTTAAAATCAATCAAAACCCCGTGTTAAGATAGCAGGAACTCTAGTGTCCCGTTTCTCTTCACTAGGTTTAGTTGATTTTTTGTTTCTATTTTATTTCTGGCTCTCTTGGCATCGCTGAAGCTCTTAACAGCCAGCAACAGAATTTACAACCATTTAAAGTTAACAAGAATCCATGTCAACAGAGCAGTGACTTTAGTGTCCCGTTTCCGCTCACTAGGTTCATTCGATTTGAATGTTTTTCATATTTTTCTGTAGATGTTTTTCAGCTACAAATTAGCTACAAATTCTGACCGATTAATCGTTTTAGGTAACACCGGTGTTGTGATTTTACTGCTAGCTTATTGTGAAGATTTTTGAGGAATCGGTTGGAGGTACATAATCGTTCATTCAGTAACTAATTAGTAATTATTTTGCTACAAATTCACATAAAAAGATTAGTCATTTTTGCTGACTGTTCACTGCCAGCTTAATGGAGCTGTCTGCATCGGACAACTAGGTAAATTAAAAGAGGTGTTATGAATAAAGTAGGGAAGCCAGGGTCTCAGTCGTCTCCTAGTACTCATTCTATCTCTCTCAAATGTGCGCTATATAACTCTTGAACTTAAGGTCATAGAATCATGAAATTTGAAAAGAACCCTATTGATTTTGAATCCTATAGATTTTGGTCTAAATCGGATAACACTTCGATGGTACTTTCTTATTTCCGTTTGTTGTACCTACTCCATCTTTAAAACCTTTCTGGATAGATAGAATAAAAATAAATGAAGAATATAAAGACCTAACATTTGTATTACCTAATACAACACCTTCGAAAATTTTATATCTAAGTAGTTATTTGACGTATTTTTAATTTGGTAAACTTTATAAGCCGGTAAAAGCGTGATCGTGTCACGCGCTAGAAACTACTTCGAGTTAAGATTTCTAAGGTCATTTTTTTCATTGAAATCTATTTTCCTGGTATAGATATTTCATGATAATTTATTTTAAATTAACTGTTTTTTATAACAAAAAATAAAATTAAAAACTTCCTTTCTTATATTGTACCTTTCACAGTGTACAATGGTTGTTGGACTTAAAGATAATTTTTTCTCAACCTTTTAAATAACAAAAAACTATCGGTGAGACCATTTGGGTACTATTTTTCTAAATAACTGGAGCTCTGAGAAGTACTCTAAGAGCAGCAATGAAAGTTCTGTTAGACCTTCTTTCTGTTTACATTTTCCTAAAGGATCAGGCAAGAATGTGCTTCTACAGAATACGGAAAAATTTGAACAACATTTTTGTTAAGCCAGGGCAGTACAACATAAAGCAGTAAACTGGAGGAAATATCTGGGTTTTCAAATACATGTCTAAAAAAACATTACAACTTCAGGGGTTATACCTGGCAAGACTGAAGAGGATTCCGAAAAAAGAGTTTACAGTAATGACGGAACTGTAAAAAATTCTGTTCCTCTGAAAACAGGTAGATCTGGATTTCAATCAAAAGTATATGTAATCTTGCAATGCGTAAGAGAAAATAAATAAGCGAAACAACATATGCACATATAATCAGGCGGATATTGGGGCTTTAAAATCTCCTTAAGTGGTCTCCAGAGACTAGTACACGAATCTCGAATAGAACCCCATCTCCTGGCAAAACATGACAGTGTCAAACTACTTTAGGTGCCAGGACATAGAAGAATACAAAGCAACGAGCATGCTGATAAACTTGAAAGAAAAGGAGCCATCTCTCAAGGTTCCAGAAAGTACGGCCTGGAGCCAAATGAAAGCCTGGATCCGTAGAAAATAAAATCAACACTGGAAACACATCTCTGGCCAAGAACCAGGTAGAATTAGCTACGAATCATTACAAGATTCCTTACGAGTTATGCATTGGTAAAAATACACCTGGTAAACAGACAAATCTAAAACTGAAGAGGGTTCCGGAAAAATAATTTACAGGAATGACGGAAATGTAAAAAATTGTGTCCCTCTGAGAACAGGTATATCTGGATTTCAATCAAAAGTAAATTTAATCTTGCAATACATAAGAGAAAATAAATAAGCGAAACAACATGTGCACAGATAATCAGGCAGCTATTGGGGCTTTAAAATCTCCTTAAGTGGTCTCCAGACAAGTACACGAATCTCGAATAGAACTCGATATTCTGGCAAAACATGACAGTGTCAAACTACTTTAGAACAATACAAGGCAACGAGCATGTTAATAAACTTGAAAGAAAAGGAGCCATCTCTGAAGGTTCCAGAAAAATAAAACCAACACTGGAAACACATCTCTAACCAAGAACCAGCTAGAATTAGTTACGAATCGATTCCTTAGGAGTCATACACTGGTAAAGAGAAACCTGTAAACCGTGGGACTGTTTAATGGAAACCCAAGCTGCAGATTATGCGACAGAGAACCTGAAACAGTTAAAGTGAGTACCTTTACAAACTATGGCACCAACTAGTAACGGGTACCAAGATCCTGGAGTGGGTGACATGAACCAATTTAAGAAGTAGAATAAGCTTGACTAGGCTGCAGTACCACAGGTGATTATTTATCAGACCACTAACATCTTAAAAAACGAAAACAAAAGAAGTAACCCAAAAATAAACAATGTGAGTATGTATTTAACAACAATTATTATTGAATTTTCAAGAATTTTAAATAAAAATTCTAAATAAATTCAGCAAAATTTCGAAGTCCGATTATTATATACTACAATCGTACTTATGTCAGATTTTATCGTTAATTAATACAAAAAAATTCCTTAATTATTTTATTTCATTGATTATGTAAATAAAGTATATTATAGATAATATATTCTCTGCGTTGACGCCTATGGATTTTAAATGTTATTAAATATCTATCTTAAATTTTCGCACGGTTTTTAACTTGTTTGCGTTGTCTGATAAATAGTCAAATAACCTTGTGATATACCCAAAGATTAACAAGTAATATCAAAAGTATAACTTTAAAATATTGATGAAAAACCAAAACTAAAAACTGGTTAAAATGGGTGTCGTTAACACTAACAGATGTTTTGTTATTTTAAATTTTAACAACTTAAAGTTTTAAATATAATTTAGAAGCAAACTTTTTTCTAATAAAATGCAAGTGAGTATCTAGTTCTTCATCTAGTTAAATATAATACAAAACCACAAACAAAAAAATCCTGACCTTCTTCTTTTTTTAAATAAATCCTTAATAAATAATTTTGCCTCCAAATTGTCAATAATGATATCTAGATCTGAAAAATTGCTGGCACTGGAGGCCACATATGGCGCATTGTGCATCTCTCGAGTGTAGGGAAATGGATACCTCAAGGGGGATTTCCCTGATATCGGTTGGTGTAAGCCAGTACTCATCCAACATAGATTTTCCGATAGCTGTCGTTTGTGGCACTTTTGGCCACCACACACAGCACCATATGTTAAAATAGGTCTTATGATTGCCGTGTAGATATATAAGCTTTTTTAACACTGCTTTCTATGTGGGAATTTCACGTCAGCTTGCTGACAAGGATAACACCTACATATTACACTTTTGTGGCTTAAATTAACGTTGAGAAGACTAGGTGCTTTTGACCCCCTAGGTTCCGAGGTTTCTTAGTGAAAGAACCATTTCTTTCTTCTTGGGGGGTCATAGACAGCGATTGCTCTTTACATTATTTCTCTAAAGCTAAAGACTTAAGAGGCACGTGCATTCTGTCGCATAGGGTGCTTTCAAACTTTCCTGTTGGCACAATTACAATGTTATCTGCGTAGGCTAGTGTATAGAGTTTGTCATGTTTATTAAGGTAATTTATGGGGCTGTCTAGAGCCATGATCCACAGTAGGGGTGAGAAAACTCCTCCCTGTGGACAGCACCTCGTAGCCTTGCCTCGTATCTTGACATCATTTACAGTTATTACTATTGCACGCATGAAGAGTATGCTGAGAATCCATCCGCTTACTGTTGTAGGTACATTTCGATCAGTAAGCGAGTGCATTATTTTAGGGAACGTGGTTTTATCGAAAGCTCCCTCGATATCTATGAATATGCCCAGGGTGGACTCTTTCTTGTCCAATGATCGCTCGATCTGGCCAACCACATGATGTAGGGCCGTATCGGTGGATTTCTCTGTGTATGCATGTTGATTGGGATGCAGTGGTTTGGTGTTAATCACTGTATCCCTTATGTACCTTTCATTTAGCCTCTCTAGCGTTTTTAATAAGAATGATGTAAGGCTAATAGGTCGGTAAGCTTTTGGAATGGAGTAATCCATTCTTCCAGGTTTTGGTATGAAGACAACCTTTACTTCTCTCCACATCTTCGGTATATAATTCAGAGCTAGGGAAGCTCTGAATATTTGCACTAGGTGAGGAAGGAGCTCCTCCAGACCCCACTGCAGCAGGGCTGGATAAACTCCGTCCATTCCCGGTGGTTTGAAGGGGGAGAAGCTATGAATACGCCCAGGGTAGACTCTTTCCTGTCCAATGACCACTCGATCAATAAAAATTCTATCAATAATGGTCATTTTTACTATTCATCTGTAAACGTCAATACTAACCAACCAAAATCAAACACTTCCAAGTAATCACTGCTACCAACTACTACTGAGGCGTTGTCAACTATCATAAACATCTATAAATTATTTAATTGTAAAGTTTATTGTTATAAAGTAAAAATACGAAATACAAAAATTATGTGAGAAATAATTATATAAATCTTTTTTATTCTGTAAATTTATCTGTCAATGTCAATTCATCAGTCAACGTCAATTGTTACCAACTATAATTAAACCGCCAATAATTTCATTTTACCAAACGCTGAGGCGCTGCGTTTAATATCAACTATCATAAACATCTATAAAGAAATTTCTAATGAACTATTTTAATTCTAAAGTTCAAACTTAAATCTTTGTTTTGATTAATACAAAAGTACCTGGATAAAACACCCTAATCATAAGACATTTCCGCGCGGGTGGTGCTGGAATTATCATACCCTAACAAAACTATATTGGGTGAAAAAATGGAAAAAACGAATTTTCCCAGACGTGGTACCCAGCTAGGTCGATTTTTTTCACACCCATATTTTAAATTTTAACAAAATCGTTAGACAAAGAAACGAAAGGAAAACAAGTAATTTTCTCTGAGAAGCGTGTATTAAAAATTATAAAATTTATTAGCTGAGCGCTTTTGGCCTAACACTGGCCATCATCAGAGCTAAAAGTCCAAAGGTTAATCAATACCCCAGAAGTGAAAAGGATCAATAGACATTAGAACTAAAAAACCAAAATGAGAAAAACCATTGAACGTGAAGTTTGTGCAAATTCATCTGTCAATATAATTTGCTACCAACCTAAATTAAAGCGTCAATCAATTCCTGTTACCAACCACAGAGGCGCCTCGGCTAATGTCAACTGCCATAAACATCTATAACTAAATGTATAATTAACCGCATTAATTCTAAAGTTCATTGTTATAAAGAAAAAGAATTCTTGTGGGAACTTTGTAACGTACAAATCCAATTTTGTACGTTAACTTACCCTTGCTAGCTCCAGGGATCGTGGCTTCTTTCTGTTTTTTTTTCTAACTCCCCCCAAACAAATAAATAAGGGCGCCAAAATACAAACAAGCAAATAAAAGTAGATAAATCAGTTTTAAATTGTTTATATTTCAGTAATCGGTATGAATAAAAATGTTATTATGTTATGTATAGTGAAAACTAATTTCTTATCTTTTTTTATTTTTCTTTCTTCGGTTGTCGTAGTTGACGGAAATTCCTGGTTTTCTCGGGTTGAGGATTACCAATGGCAAGATGTTTTCTTAAGAAGAGATTTGAATAATTTCTCCTGACTACAGGCCTTGATGACGGACTCAAAAAAAGGAAATATGGCGGAACGTGAAAAATTTTATTTAACCAATACTTCTTTCCAAAATATGGGTCGAATTTTCAATAGTCCTATCCTTGGTCCCTTCAAAATTTGGCAATGGCCCAAATGAAGGGAGAAGAAATAAGAAGAGACTGCTGGCTATGAAGCACAAAATTGTAATCAAATTAAAAATACCGACACTCTTTACGAATGAACAACGGTACCCCGCTTATAAAGAAATCTATTCTGCGTCGACTCCACAGAATCTTCGAAAAACTCAAACCGACGTAGGCCAGGCCAAAATATCGTAGCAAAATAGACGAGAAATTAATGAAATAAAATATTAATAGGCCAGGCCAAACAAATAACGATGTAATCGTTACAACTTAAACCTATTTTTTGGTTCTTAAAGAACTAATGGTTTTTCAATACCTTTTGTAATGGTATCAATGGAACCATTTGAACAAATGAGGCGTTAGACATTGATAATAAATTCTATTTTGACCCAAGTACCTAGAAACAGTCTTGAGAAAGTACCGCAAGGGCTTTCTTATAAAAGATAAGAAGTTGTCACCTTCTCTAGCCTTCCTGGCGATCTACAACGGAACTTTCTCATAATAAAAGAGAACTGATAAGATGATCAAGGAGGGAAAAGTGAATTAGCTTTTAAGATAAGGAATTCGTAGAATGCTATACAGGAATATATTTATTTCTTTAGGTGTTATAGAAAGTTTTAAATTTTTGATATAAATATATATTTGTTTATCGTAGATAATTTCATTTCGCAAACTGATAAATGCAGTGGAAAAAATGTATTTAAGTTTTTTTTTGTTTATAAATTTGTTACAATGTATTTCGATCTAATTATGAAGTATAAACTGAGATACATAAGTAGACGTTAGAATACAATCTCCATGACCCTGATAAAGAGAATTTTATGAGTCAAAACTACCATATTATTTATCTTTTATCTAAACTTTTGGCGTCTCGGTGTATAAAAAGAACTTAAAGGGGCTCAACATGGGATTTACATATACCTAGATGGTATATTGCAAGAAATAAAATAAAAACTTTACTACTACTCACTTCTTTCATTTATAATATTATATTATATAATATATTATTATTAAACAGTATTAAAATTATAAAAAAAATATTATCAATGAACTATAGAGACCTTGTCGGCATTATGTGAAACTACCGGAAAAGGCACATTATTGATAAAAAATATCATGCACATTTCAATAGATAGCTTTAGCCTATTACAACATTAGTTATACAGTTAATTACAATACAGAACTTTATTAAAGCAACAGTAAACAGATTTAACATATTTTATTGCATTTGTGTACTAAAACTAGAAAAGTTAAAGTATTTAATACCAATAAAGGAATTCTACAAGTCTGTTATAAAATATGTCTCTTCTCAAAAAAATGTTTTACTGTTAGATTAAAATATTCACAAATTACAAAATAATACAAATACATACAAACAATACAAACGTTCTGGAATCGTATTATTGGTGTACCTTAATGCTCTGTTTTAGGCCCTCTCTCCTTTCTCATTTATGTATAAAATTCACTTCACTTTATCAATTTTTGTCAGTTTTAGTTATCACGATCAACGCAAAAATAAGTATATTCCTCCTTGATGTTGTCTGACCATCTTTTTCTCGGTCGTCTCATTGATCTTCTTCCTTTTAGCGATTTGTGTCTTGCTATTCGTACTGTTCTATTTTCTGTCATTCTTCCTATATGTTGATTCCCTTCTATTTTTCTTCTTTTGATCTACAGATCCTCTGCAGGGCTGGACCTACCAATTTTTCTAGGGGGGGGCAAGCTTTACATTTGGCGCCCCCCTGGCCTACTGTCTTGGCCGATTTACGAAAAAGCGAAGGCCAATTACTACACGAGTCGTATACGAAGTTGAAATAAACCTTAGGTTGAATTATAAGGCTTATTTAATGATACACAAGTTGTGCCATCGTACTTTACATACATAATTGACACAAAGCAAACAATTTAAAGCCTCAACTCAAAGATTAGATCTACAAGACCCTGGATTACATAATTCTTATTTTTCGGGCTGAAAAGTGTTGATTATTTTAGCAAAAGAAAACAAAGAAGCCCTTTCATGTTTAATATTTATAATGCTTAAATTTGTTAGTCTTCGCTGCGTCAAAGCATTTCTTAAGTAGGTTTTTATAAGTTTTAATTTACTGAAACTTCTCTCTCCATATGCAACAGAAACTGGAAGCGTTACGAATATTTTTAGAGCAACACATAAGTTAGGATAACCCTCTTCCAACTTGCTCTTATGCAATATTCTGAGCATAGATGCTGCTTTTGCGTCTTCCAGTCCATCTTCTAAAGTTAAGGCATGAAACTTAAAACTTTCTATTTCATTTGCAAGTTTCTCTTCGTTCAAATCACTTGCATAGGTTTTAGCCAATTCTTCAGCCTTACTTTTCAAAGTTGTAACGTTCAGTGTGTTAATTTTAAGCACCACACAAAAAACTGAACTTGTCGGCAACCTCAACCTTTAATTTGGCGCGCTCCCTAACTTGGCGCCCGGGGCACATGCCCCCGCTGCCCCCCCCCCTGGATCCGGCCCTGATCCTCTGTACCACATCTCGCTCGTATTTCCTCACTTCTTACTCTGTCTCTTAGAGTTTGGTTTGTTATTTTTCGTAAGACTTTCATTTCTACTGTTTCCAGTAATCTTTGTGTTTTTGCCGCATCTGATCTTGTTTCCTCTGAGTACGTCATTATAGATCTTATTGTTGATTTATATAATATACTAGTTTTCGTTTCCGTTGTGAGGTATTTGTTTCTCCAGATTGTGTTGTTGAGACATCCTGCTGCTCTGTTCGCCATGTTCACTTGTTTTTATACTTCTTCTTTCACTTTTTCGTAGTTTGACAGTTTGATGCTCAAGTATTCCGTTTCTATAAATTGTTCTGTTATTTTGTTATTTACAACGAGTTTACATCGTCTAGGTTCCGCTGATCTCACTATCGATTTATTTTCTCTGTTGAAATCACCATGTTGTATATTAGCGCCGTATCTTCGAATTCTTTAATTAATCTTTGTAGGTCATCTTCATTTTCAGCTATTATTATGGCTTCGGCGGTGAAGCATATTATTTGTATTTGCTTTTCTCCCTTTCTATACCCTCTTCGTTTTTTACTTTCTTTATGATTTCATCCATTATCAGAATAGATATTAATGGTCTTAGCGAATCTCCTTGTTTAATGCCAGTTTCATACTTGATAGTTTACCTTAACATCTTACCATAGCTATGTTATCTTTATATACAAAATATTTGAAGTCCATATAAAGAAAAAATAATTATAAATTAAAACTTAAATTTATGGAGAGAAGTTAACAAATTCCTCAACAGAATAAAAGCAATTGCCCGCGAGAAGGTTCTTAGCTAGCTTGTGGAACTTTCTGAAGGGCAATTCCTGAATATTTAGCTCTAGGAATAAGCTAACAAATTTGTTGTACAGCCTTATGTCTAGCTTATTATTTTGTGAAAGCTGTATGAGGCTATATGGAGTAACCATATTTTCCGCTCCTCGTGTGTTATATACTGATGTACTTTGGAATGTTTTACATATTTATACAAATTTTTATGAATCAAAATGAGAGACTCAAATATATAAATACAAGTAAGCGGAGGAATGTGGTATTACTTAAATAGCTCTCTACAGCTTGCTCAATATTGGGCACCATCCACAATGCGCACAGCAGACTTTTGCATAAAAAAGACTTTATTAGCATTACTGGAGTTTCCCCATAGTGTTATTCTGTAGGACAAATGACTATGAATAAGCGCAAAATAAGTTGTTCTTAATATGTTATTTGTCTTAATGGCATAACGCAACTATCTCATTATAAAGAGTTGGGATAAGAGATTGTCTGTATGATTGTGCCAGGCAAGTCTCGTACTTTGAATATAAAACATCAGAACTAAACAAAATATGTTGTGTTTTGCTCTCATTCATTTTTAATTTATTTGCGGCGAACCAATCTTTTGCCATGTGAAGACTTTCTCTGCTGGATCTCTCGTTCCCTCTAGTGAGATCTGTGGCATCATCGGCAAAAATTCTGAATAAACTTAAGTTATCAACAGCCCTGAGTAAATAATTTAGATTTAATATAAATAATAAAGGACCCAGTATCGAGCCCTGAGGCACCCCATTACATACTGTGGTTAGGCTAGAGTTGTGGTTGTTCAGACTTACGTATTGCGTTCTACCATTTAGATAAGAGTAAAACAATTTCAATACTAATCCCCGAATACCGTAGTATTCTAATTTTTGTACAAGAATAGTTACGTTAACACAGTCAAAGGCCTTTGTCAAGTCGCACATTGAAGCATATGTTTCCACTCCTTGATCAATGCCCTCCACTATGTTTTCGACAACACTGATTAATGCTGATGTTGTAGATTTCTTTTGCCGAAATCCAAACTGCTCGGGAATAAGTATATATAAGTATAAATATATATAATAATAATAATAATAAACGGTTATCTTCAAACAAACTTTATTTTGTTGAACACAGAGAACAACAAATACAGTGATCGATAACTTTCCTTTTTAACATTTAACCTAACAAATACCACATAGAGACTACAATAGAAGAAGAAAGACTACTTTCTTATCATACTATCTACCAACAAGTTAGATATCCAGTTATGTATTTTTACCGTTTCTTTTTGAATATTTCTTATCACTTGTTCTCTTGATGGTTAAATTCTCTAGTGATTTGTCCGTTAAATTAAAACTACGCCTCTTTGCTGTAGGTATTCCAAGTCGATAGTAATTTTAAAATTTTAATCAAATAACATTCTGAGAAGAATACATTTTCGGGAGATCATTGGTCACAAACAAAGAGTAAATCACCTGTAAAAATTACCGAAGTAGTATTCTCAACACGTACATTCTTTTACGTGACCAGTGCCGCAAGTGTAAAAAATTTAAGTCGAAGGTCATGTAGGTATGAGACCATTAATGTAAGAGGAATGAAAGCTTAATTTTGTAAAATAACCTAAAAACTGAGTAAACTTGGCCTAGAATTATCCAACGTTTACCATGTTTTCTGATAATTGGAATAGAAATGTGTAACATCCGATTTTTAACAAACTGTTCAACATTCTTGTTATTTAGGGTTTACTAATAGCCCCCAGAATGCGGCAGTACAAGTAGTGTAATGTTTGACTTTAAAAAATATGTAAACAACGAAAGTTTCAACAGCCACACACACCATTGACTAAAATACTTCCTGACGACGGTACCTGCATAACGACGTGCCACCCTAGATTTCTAAGAACTTGGTCCCTTTGAAGAACTTATTTATTTATTTTATGTGAACCCGCCCGAGCGCCTAGTCTTATTATTACTAACAGTGGTAGTCTCAGAGGGGTTAAAAATTAATCTTATTTGTCAAATTATTTCTGAAAAATTGTTGCCAACTACAAATTTCCATTGATCACTACTCTTTAATGTACCTACACTACTTTATAAAAAAATGTTTATATTGTATTTTTATTTATCGAGATCTATAGAAAAACATTCTGTGTAAAAGATGTTTAAAAAAGCTGTGGAAGTCCAAGCTTATTCTGTATCTGTAAATTTAGAAGTGCTAAACTGCATTCCATCAACACCCAGGGCATATTTGATAGGGAACTACCCAATTCTATCAACTTAAAGTAGATACCACTCTAAACCAACAATAACGCCATGGTTTTCAACTTATTAAAGAGTTGCTTTCAAAAAGTTTAACATTCCAGAGGAACGTTCATGCTGAAGAAGACACGCCTCAGCCTCATTCTCTCAGTTCCACATTGCACAACTTCAAACTACAGAAAACACAGACTACACAACGCTCTTATGATAAACAACAAGGTTGAATAGCAATTGTTACTTATCCACATCAATATTCTTAAATTTTATCGCCGAAGAGGACATTAAGTCCTATAACACTCCTAAAATCTAACTACAAATCTACTGAACACTTCTTCTTTCTGCATTCCATCTTTTTATCTTTTTTCAATGTTATGTGACAAGTAAAGAATATTAAATTGTGGAAGAAGGGAAATCATAAAATTCTCGAGATCTAGCCCTAGAGCAAATGTTGAAATGTAAGAGCACAAGCTTCTTTTGTATCTATAAAATTATGAGTGATCAACTGCATATCACCAACACTTAAGTCAATAGTGCTTTTCTAATCTCAGATACTCATTAAATCTATCAACTTAAAATAGGTTTCACTATTCACTAATACCAAATTGCACCATGTGGAGCTACATTCAACACACACTTTACAACAGTAAAGTTTTGTTGTTAAGTACGCTCTTATGATAAACAACAACGCCGAATAGCAACTGAAACTTATTCAAACCATTTCCTCCAATTTTATTGATGAAGAGAACGTTAGTCCTATAACAGAGTCGCCTTAAATCTTCCCACAAATCTACTCAACAGTTTTTCTTTGTGCATTCTCTCTCTTTCCCTATCTCTATTGTCTTGTTTTACAAGTAAACAACATAAAATTAGAAAAAAAAAGGAATCACAAAGTTCTCTACATCTATAGAAGAACCTACTATATAAAAAATGTTAAAAAAGCCATGGAGAAAAAGTAAGAATGCAAGCTTCTTCTGTATCTGTAAAATTAGTTGTGGTCTAAACTGCATATTAACAACACCTAAGCCGAATTTGATAGAGGACTTTTTATCTCAGATGATCATTAACTCTATCAACTATTTCCGCATTCCACATTGCAAAATGTAAGGCTGCACTAAACACACCCATTACATCACCAACACTCTTGTTATAAACAACAAAGCTGCATGGCAATTGATAATTATCCACACCATATCCTTAGATTTTATCGTTTAAAAAGAGGTTGAGTCCTATACTTTAACTACAAATCTACTTAACAGTTCTTCTTTCTGCATTTCTGTTACTGATAAAGTACACTAAATTGTTAAAAAATATATCAAACTTCTCGAGACCTATAAAAGAACCTTCTGTGTAAAAAAAGTTGATAAAGGCTGTGTAGGAAAGGTAAGAATGCAAGGTTCTTTGGTATCTGTAAAATTAGCAGAAGTACCTAAACTGCATACCTTGGCCACATTTGATAGGAAACCTCCTACCTCACTTCTTCTAACGTCATATACAGTAAGCCAGTACGTCCCAACACGGATTTCTGGACTCAAGAAAACAGGGACAGCATGCAATTCTTTGTTTCTTCCTCTTGTTTACTTCCCCGACAAAGGTGTATGTCAACTAATTAAATTTTAGTTGTTTTATCACAGAATTTAATAAAATTCTGATGAAAGTATTGCTTAACACAGTCCGTAACTAGTTTTGTGGTCAAGGAGGACCTTTTATTTAGAGGAGGCCTTCATCAGGATGTTATCAGGTAAATGACTTTGAAGGAGTATGTAAAGAAAATTAGTTAGTGGTTAAGATAAGGTAATAGCTATCTGGCAAGTTTGTACTTAGTTTGTTTATTCTAGCATTTAATAAACTTTAAATGGAAGTATTATTTCATAAAATGTGTTACCAAGAAGAGTACTAGTTTGGTAGTCAAGATTCTTAGACTAGAGGATTTCTCTAAAATGAGATAAATGACTTTGAACGGACCGCTAAAGAAAATTAGGTAGAGGTAAAAATGGTGACACAAACTACAAGAAATGCAAGAAAGATATCAAAACTGTTGAATAAGAGGTAAACAAAAGTTTTACAAAGCACTGATACTAAGTACACATATACCTATATAACTTTGAAAAGGAAATAAAAAATAGTAAGAAAAAGTAGACATTATATACTCAAAAAGAGATACAAGATAGGTAAAGACGTCTTCTAGACTGGATACAATAAATTTCCCTTATCATTGAACCACTTAAGTTATTAAAGTTTATTGTGTAAAAAATTAAACAGTTCTAAACTTGATGATACAAGATACAAGAATATGGATGAAGTTCGTAATTGGGAAAAGAAACTCAGTGCAGCCTACTAGAAGAGCACTCCAGCCCAAAGACAAGCAAAAAGGTTAATTATCTGTAACTGAAGAGGAATTGCTCGTCAACGACATAAATATCTGTGACAGGTCTTCTTAGAGCTTGATTAGGTTACAAACGTACATCCTAAGCGGTTAAAAGGCTTTCTTAAAAGTCTAGATCTTATGCACTCATAATTAGATATATGGTATAAAAACAAAAGATCTTTAAGATCACCGGAGCCAACCGACCACACTTATAAAATAAAATCTACAATCTACAACTCGATACTTTTGGTGGTTAAAAATCTTTGTGAGAAGTATTAAAATAGTCATATAATTTTACAATTTTTTTTAACTTTGTTTTACGTTTAAGTTTATAAATAATATTTTGAATAAAGTATTGATCTAAAAATTAATTAAACAATTGTAATGCATTTTATTGCTGTATAAAAAAATTAACCACAACTTTCATTACAATATTTATTTCCAATAATTTTCGCACATTGTGGTAATTACATCATAATTTTACTTACATTATTATAATTACATTTTGTATTATAATTCCTGTTACTGTTTTTAATTTAAGGAAAGTCCCTTATCGAATCTAATAATAAAATTTTGAAAGTAAGAAAGATTAAATCAATAGCTTTTCTAACTATTCAAGGCCTACAAATATGTAATAAAATCAACATTGAGTAAAAACCATTTAATATATATTAGTAATCTTTAAAAATATTTACTAAAAGTTTGACAAATGCACATACCTAGAATTTATATAGGTTATCAAAATGACCTGAAAAATATTTTATAAAAAACTGAGTAGGTAAGAAAAATTGTCAATAATATAATCTAATCTAATGTAAATAACCTGGCATGGTCTCTCCTGTGGAGCCCCATGTTTGAGCACTGCTTCCTGTGGGAATATTGTGACCAGGTTCGGCACCAAGAGTCCTTACATGCACCCGATGCATGCAGGACTCTAGTTTGTTCAGCTGAAAATCAACATCCCGCTGCTCTTCAGGTAGGCTAGAATCCAGGTGTCCTAAATTCCTTGAGTTACTGTTGCCACAGGGCAGTTCCCTTTATAAGAGACTTGAATCCTGTGACCAGCTCCTCAAGGTGGTGATAGGATTCAGGATTCGTGTCACCGAAGATGAGGAACCGTTTATAGTCCAAGGCCTCACACTCGAATAGAATGTGAGTTGCCGTCTCATCGTCCATGTCGCACAGTCGGCACAAGGTGGGTTCCTGTGTCAGAATCCCCATCCTCCGAAGCTGTAGTCTGAATGGTCCATGCCCAATGAGCAGACCCACTAGTACTCTAATCTGACTCCTGCCAAGATTCAGTATGTCAGACGTGAGTTTTTTGGAGTAGACTTTGAGCATCAGCTTCGAGTGGCTCAGCCCTACAGTGTTACTCCAGTGTTTGGTCGACTCTTCCCAGACCCAGTTCCTGACTTTGGTCCTTACCCAGGCTCTAGGCAGTCCCAATACAGGTTCTGGACCAGTGAATCGTGTATCCGCTCCCTTCTTGGCCAGAAGGTCCGCGGTTTCATTACCTTCAAAACATTTATACCCTGGTATTCACTCCAAGAAGACACTGTTTTGTCTAGCCAGTTCATTGAGGTTTTGTATGCACTCCCAGATCAGCTTGGAACTAACCCGAAATTGTTTTAAGGCCAGCAGTGCAGCCTGGCTGTCTGAGAAGAAAGTTATCCTCTCCCCTCTCCAGCCACGGCCTCGGGCGTGGTCGGCAGCCTTTAGTAAGGCGTATACCTCAGCCTGGTACATGGTTGACTCCGTTCCCAAGCTGAAGTACTGCCTAAGGTTGCGTGAACCACAATAATATAAGAAAAAAAGAAATAAAAACTCTCAAACATCGCCTGGTGCACACACTTTATATATGTGTAATGAGGTATAAACCTGATTTTTGGCGAGTAATCAATATTGGTTCACCTACCTAAGAGGTTTCTTAGGATAAATAAAAAAGTAATACCGTTCCCCTAAAAGACTTTAAAATCACCTTTAACATCCACTACTATCCTCTAAGATGTATATCAAAAGTATACGATATGAATTGAAGTATATCCGTCTCTACTTCGCTGGTTAATCTTCAGGCATACTTGGCATACTGATGGTATACCTTCAGATGCGGTTTCTTAGCCCAACTTGTAGCGATCCACAACTTTTGTCACCAAAAAAATCTTTAGTAAAGGGTTTAGTCAGTCAAGTTTTTAACACTATTCTTTTGAGTATTCTCTTGGTGATTTCACAGCCCAATCTTGAGTTGATCCACACTTACCTTCGTAACAAAGAAACCTGGAGTTAAATGTTTAGTATTTTAAGTATTTTGGCCAAATATTATGGGGGGGAGTCCAGGAGACTTGTATGTATGTATGTATGTATGTATGTATGTATGTGGTTAGGGGTAACAGATACACCTGCTGTTTCATTTCCTTCTATTCCTACGTGTCCTGGAACCCATAGGAGGGTAACAGTGTTATTCTGTCCTAGTTCATTTAATTTGCCTAGGCAGTCTAGGAGACTTGCTCAGGCATTTAAAACTCAACTTGAACTTCACTCTAACGATTTGTCAAGACGGTCATTGCGAGGAAGGCCAATAATAAGCACGGCGCCATCTTTAACAATGGCCAATTTGTTCGGCTGTCAGGTTCAGAAAGGTGGTTTTGTTATGTCGGAGTAAATTTTATAATTTTTTTGTAGTTTTGAGATTGCGGCCATCTTTATAGAGGTACGTATTGTTTTTTATTTTATTGCCTAATTATTTTTTCGCTATGATTGATTGTTTTTTCTGTGAGTAGAATGTTATGTCAAAGTAGTATATGCGGGAGAGTTGAACCATGGCGAGTGCGGGAGATATGCTCATTGGTTATTGAATATAGAACGAAAACTAAAGCAAAGAGTTTAGACAATCAAGTAATTCCTATCTTTCTCAATGTTAAAAAAACTTGTTTAGCACAGTGTTATTCTTGATTAAGTTTTATACTCAGCTTCACTTGGTAACTCTGATGATTTCCATCGTTAAAATATTTACAAGATATAAAGAACATAAAGTTTTAATAGGACCAAAAGCTACACAGCTGCTTCTTAGTCAAGACTTAATGTGGTTATCTTTAAATATCTGTGAATGAACAGAAATTCTTGAAAAGTGAATTTCATCACGTAGTGCCATTCGTTTATTATTTTAAAATGAACCTTTTACTTCCCATGGTAATATTTGGGCATTTTCTTGTTATACCTACATTAGCCTTTATTAGCCGAAGCTTGTAGTAATTAACAACTATTACCTTATTTAATATAGATAAAAAAACTGGAGTAACAAGTAAACCCTGCTGTTTCTTAAAAATCACCCTTGTTTAGCACACAGTGTTATACTTGATTAAATTTCATTTTCACCTTCACAAGCTTACCTTGATGATTTTGTATTGTTATTGGGTTATGTGTGTGGTAAGTCAATTATCCCCTACTATTTCTCAACGTTTAAAAAATTCCATCAATACCTACTTTGATTTAATGTTATACTTGATTGAGTTTCAGCCTTACCTTCTTAAAGCATACCTGAAGATTTCCATGGTAAGAAGGTACAAGCAATATATTGTATATCATAAAATGTTAATAGGACTCTGGTCTTCTTTTAGGAAAGTCAATAAAACAGGTAGGTACTAATACAATAGAGGGATATATATTTAAGAACTTAAATTTGATAGTTATCAGATTTAGAAGGAACAAATATGTAAATTTAGCTGTACCTAAATTAACAATATTACTGATTAAAAGTCTTCACAAAATATTTAGTAGTACTGAAATGAACAATACTATTTATTTAAGGTCTTTAGAAAATAATCCTACTTATCTCGGTAAACATACAGTGAAGGTAATTTTATAATGTTTTTTAAGACAAAACGAAGAAACCTTTGAGTCTCAACCTTAAAGAAAGTCTTTTTAAAGATAAAAGGCTTCTACAACAGAAACGAACAAAAAAGTTTGAGTTACGATATTCTTTTATTTTGCACAAATTTTCTTGTAACGATATGCTTAGATTCCATTATTATCATCCGATTCTTTGGTTTCTTATATTTAAATCCACAACTCAACAAAACCTCGCGCATTGTTTTCAAACTTGCATAATTATATTTAGGAAAATCTTTCAATTTTTCACGAATCATTTCTAAAGTGAGCTCTCTTTATTTTTTTTTGTAATAGGTATGAACTATTCGTTATATAACGTTCCTCAAACCTTTGAGTCTCAACCTTAAAAAAAGTTTCTTTAAAGAAAAGAAGCTTCTACAACTGTTGTAGAAACGAACAAAAAAGTAGGTACTAGAAAGTAATCCTTCTTCCTATTTGCAACCCATTAATTTTAAACAATAATCTAACCTCGATCCTTCTTTTAGTTATTTAACACTATTTTTAACCTAGGAGATATTTTATTTAAAAAAAGTGTATGTACCGCCTCTGGTAAATTACAAGCAACTTTACTCGCTCTTTCAAGTCGGACTACTCTAGCTTCGTGGTTCTAATGTTGAATGAACTTATTTTGATTCATGAAAGAACTAACGAGAACGTATAATCTAGTGCACAACAATGTGTGTTAGGATTACTTTCGCTATGGATCTTTACCACGATGATATAATAAGAAAAAAACATTGTTAGCCATTTACAAGTAGAAGAATAACTTTTTATTGATACCAACTGAATCGGTTTCATAAATTTACAAAGTTTTAGTTTCCTACATATTGAATGATCGTTGGTACACAAAAAAATATAGTCTCGTCTTTTTTGAGAAACGTAAAGGAGTTTTTTGCTAATATAAAAGAGATAAGTCAGATTGAAACGTGTGTGTGTATTTATATCTACACTAAGAAGGTATACTTCTTTGACCAAAAAAAGCAATCATAAAGTTTAATCTCATTCCTAGATAGTAAAAGCTCATTGTTTTATATCGTTAGTTTGACAAGATTGGCAGTCTGTAATCATTAATTAAAGTGAATCTTATTTTTCTTAACAAATGTTGAAATAACGTTGGCTAGTGTGTTTAAATTGACTATAAGATAATATTTCAATATTTTAATTATTCCCTCAAAAATACTACAGTGGAAAAGTTAGGTAGGTACTACAAACAGCTTTGGAGCTTTGAAGAATATTTTGACAACTGTTGATGTATCAAATGTAGAAATCTGTGAGTTTTAATAGAAATGTTAATTGGTTTCTGTCTAATTTGTGAGTTTCATTAGATTATATTCTTGTTTTTTTGTTTAAAATACTAAAATTTTGACTTACTAATTTCTTGGTGTCAGTTTTTCGTGACGGTGCGCGCTCGGTTTATCGTGACGGTAGGTACTCGCTCGGATTTTCGTGACGCTACTCGCTCGGATTTTCGTGACGGTACTCGCTCGGGTTTTCGTGACGGTGTACGCGCGCATCACAAAAATTTACCCTCATCATTAATACCTAATATAAGAAAGAAATATAACTTCAAAAACTAATAGCACTAACAGTGTCTCACATTCCAAGATCACTAGAAAATTTTAATGAATTTCTATACACAACTAATTTTTCTTTGTCTATTGAACTGTCAATAACTCACATATCGAAGTTTACATCTATGAGCGTTCGGTCTTTTACCATATAGCAAATACGATACTGAATTTGTATTTATTAGCGTACATAAAGTGTTTATTTTTAAAAAAAATCCAGTAACTGTGCCACGTGCATACCCTATCAGTAGACAAAATTTTTATACATGAAAATATTGATTTCGATTAACAGTTATGTAACAGACAAGCAGTAGACTATAAAAATTCAATCACATAATAATCCTTTGTTTGGAAAACGTCAACACCTGATCGACTTATCACGCTACATCCGGAACTTGAACATCTAAGAATTTCAAGCATATGCTTTCTAAGGAAGTGTAGAAAAACAAGATAAACTTTATCAGATTTAGTCACTATTTTTAGTATTGATATAGCGTGTGAAGCACCCTCATTTTTTTAATGAGTAAAAGAGGTAAATTCGTTTAAAATACACGAGGTTTGATCAGAAAGTAAGAAAAATGTGTTGCTATACTTATTTTTGATGCACCTTAATGTTATTTTTCTGGAACATTTTTTGCTAACGCTGCAGGGATAAATATACACACACACATGCTCAAAATCTTGGGATATTAAATATTTTAGATATGTATTTATTTATTTATTTTATTTAATAAGCTATGTTTGACAGTGTAACGTGTAACACTATTCTAGCAATATTTATGAATCTAAATATACAAATAAAATTGATCCACAGAGAACGTTCCTCTAAAAAAAGTGTTTTCATGCATAGAAATATGTTCAGAAGAAATCATCTCTGTGGAGCTCATAATGTGACTGTTTTCAGTCATACCATCTAAAGAAGGTTAAGAGAAAATAATTCAGGTAGCCGAATACTTTGGAGATGCCAACTTTTAAATCTAGGGAATGTTCTTTTTCCTGGTTTGGTTTGTATCCAGATTCTCGAAGGCTACGCGTAGGGAGAGAATCTGACGCAAAAAAAACGAATGCAACATACACAAGATGTTCATAGCTACAGAGGAGGCACAATTATGAGATGGCCAGAAATTTCGATTGGCAGTAGAATTGAGCTCGTTCTACTGGATCGTTTTGTATCATCAGAGCGCTACGTTACAAATGTTCTAGAACCTGTAGTTGTTCCATACGCCCAAAACATTGGTCCCGATTTTATCTTGATGTATGACAATGCTACACCACATACAGCCAGAGTGGCAAGAAATTTCTTGGAAAAGCAGAATATTTCAGTTTTGCCCTGGCCAGCTAAGTCGTTGGGATATGCTTCAGCAAAGAGTTTTTCAAGACAAGAAATAATTTCAAACTCGCAATCAGCTGTTTCAAGCTCTTCAACAATGCTGGATGGCGATTCCCTAAAAGATCTAGATAACTTGATCCTCAGTATGGAAAGACACTGTAGAGCCATCATAAATGTAGGAGGAGGCCACATTCTTTATTAAAATATTTTTTTCTTTGGGTTAATAATTATTATTATAAATTTTCGTTTTTGCATACATTTTAAATTGTTTTTATTTTTTTATGAAAATGAGTCATTTTGATATATTCGTTCATTTATCTCTTCCACTCATCATGCTTACACAAGTTATTCCATAAAATACTTTTGAACCATTTTATAAATAAAGTTTTTAAACATGGTGTAGCTTCCTAAAGTTTTGGAATTTGGTTATTTTTTCATCCACAAACTGAGAACTTACGGTTTTGTTCGGCATATTTAATAGATGAAGATTGGGATATTACACAATTTGGTTTTTATTGCTTTACCTATTCTAAATACCCATGTATTTCTTCAAAGCCGTTTTTGATGAGTATAGTGACGTCTTTCTAAATAAAAAAAAACGATGACCAAAATTTTTCACCAATATTGAAGAAATAAAGTTAGGGGCGCTGAACAATTTATTTTCCGACGTAAGAATAACGTTTTTTGACTTTTGTTGTCTTTTTGGGTAATTTATGATGATAAGTAAGCCCTTACAGAAATTAAAAAATCAATATTTTTTTGCCAAAACTAAGTAAATCAATTTGGTTTGTACACTATTGGTAAACATTTGACAATTTTAAACAAATTTCTTCCAGAAATTAACATTTTTTCCCAGTATGGAAGAAAAAAAGATAATAACACTGCACAATATGGTTTCTGATGTATTGGTAAACATCTTGATGTTTAAAAAATAGCGACTGCCTTTAATTGCACATCAAGTACCTAGTAAATTATTATCTTCCTATGAGAAAGAAATAAAGATAGAAGCTCTGTAGAAATGTACATCGCAATAGTGTAACCAATCATCACTTATGAGACAGTAACTTGGGCCACCAGAGCTAATTTGACTACTACCAGGACAAACTTCTCGAAGAATCAGATACAAGCTTGTGCATGCAACGCTGGAGCTCCAAATTCAAGTAGAAAGTGTAAGGAAGAAAACAATATATACAATTGGCATAAAGCTATGATTAGCCCCACAAATTTCAGAACATTGGGTTGAATGTGAACAATAGAATGGTCAAAGAAGGAACAATCAAGCAAAAACCTCGATCACTTCAATTGGATCAATCTTACAAAATGTCCCAAAATGACATGCAAAAGAAATTAAACTTTGTAAGAAAATTCACCACAAATTTTGGTAGTAAATCTGAATGGAACCAAGATACCACATTGGAGCTAAAACAAAATGCTATAAAATGGTATACGGATGGCTCCAAGACTGATAAAGGATCAGAAGCAGGGGCATTTGGACCTAGAGCCAAATACTCTGAAAGACTAGATGCATACACAAGCATTGGTCAAGCGAAAATCGATGCCAATCTAAGATGTGTAGAATTTAATATGGATAGTAACTAAAGATTGTAATCATGTCAAATAGTCAAGCCATTAAAGCTCTGAAATCACACACAATCAGTTCAAACACGATCTTTGAATTCCTAGGCAACCTAAATGATCTAGGAAAAAGTAACACTGTTACCCTCTTATGGCTTCCAACACACCTGGAATAGAAAGAAACGAAACAGCAGATAAGCTAACAAAAAAAGGAGCTAAAACCCCATACTTGGGACCACAACCATCTTGAGGAATCAGCAGTAATACAGTCTTGGAAAAACTAAAGAAAGAAGTGGATAGAGAAAAATCCAAGTAGTGGAACGATCTAGAAGGACTAAGACAACCGAAGACGCTCCTGGGAAACTATAAGCAGAAGAGATCTGACTGTTATCTAAACTTTACCCAGCCACTGCCGATTAATAGTTCACATCAAGAAACTAGGATTACCCTTATAAGGTGTAAGTATCTGCATTATGACGTAATATGTTCGAATTCTTTTAAAATTCTGCATTATATATAGGCCGTATAACGTAACTAAAGAGGTTTCACTTCAATAAAACTAATATTGACTTTTTTCTCTTTTACAAACCATTAAGAGATTATTTTTTACCAATATTGAAGAGATGTAGCAGAAACCTTAAAAGAATCCAAGGCTGTACTAAAAACTGACACCTAAAAGTGCTTTAAAATTCAGTAAAGATTAATGCGGAATGAAATGAAACGAACAAATAAAAAAGAATAAGTTACTTTTTGATCTAATCACGTTGGTATAATATATCCTGAGCATGATACTATTAAAAACAAAGTTAAACTTTCGGCGCCAGGAATTTTATTTTATGTGAAATGAAATTAAAGAATAACAAAACAATATAAGTAATATTAGATGATGATAATAATATCCGGAATTTGCATAATAATATTCATTGCTATTTGGTAGACCTAAAAATGGCAAATGATGCAAGTTGTTATTTTGCCATAAACAGCTGATACACTATCAAACAATTCTCATTCAGAAATAAGAATCATTAACCGAATGACACTAATTATACAAACAATTCGCTAAATTGTCTATTTTTGAAATCAAAGGTCATTAGAACATATTACGATTGACTGATTAAGAGATAATTTCTTTTTAGAACGGTTTTCCAAAGAAATAAATCACGAAGATTCTCTTATTTACATATTAATTAAAATTAAGTAATCAACAAATATCAACAAACTTAAAAATAACTTTTTTTTTTTTCTGTTTATAAGAATTTTTTTGAAGGGATCTCTGTTGTGGTAGAAAAGTAGTTCTAGTTTTTCAAACTCTTATCAATTTTAAAAATATCTGGATTACCTTCAGTAACATTTTTTTTCTTTTCCAATTCAACTTCAATTTTTTCAATTCAATTTCCTTTATTGTTTTTAAAGCTAAACGCTTATTACAAACAGGAGTGCGGTTTATTTACAAGAAAAGAAAAAAAAATACAAGAAACTCAATTATTATCAGTAATCATCCATGTTGGTGCAAATTTCCACCAGAAATTGATCTCTACAATTTGGTGCTTTGGACAATCAAAAACCAGGTGTTTTAGAGTTGCAAGATGTAGTAAATTGCAAACTAAGCCCATCTCCTCGGCCTTATTGAGTAAGATGCCCCCTTAAGGATAATTTAATATATTTTTTGTTTGAGGTTCTAAGTTGAGCAACTAGGCGAGTAATATAAATTGGGCATGAAATTTAAATATAGTTCTTCTCAATTTCAAACCTCAAAAAGTAGCCAAGCAAAGATGTGAAGAGTTCGCAAGTAATTGCAAATCACGATTTTTAAGAAATAGTTCATATCTTTAGAGAACCACCTCAATATTCCTTGACATATTCGGGTTACTTTAGATGATTTTATTCCAGAGTTGTAAACTCTGTAATGTGACTTTGTTTGCTCAGACTTAGCAATCTCATAAAACATATTTTTGGCAGTCGTGAGCTTGCCATTTGGTGCATTTTTTGTAGCCATGATAGATTTGCCTTAAGAATCTGACGGCTAAGTTTAGTACGGTTTCAAGTCTAACTATATCGTCAGGTACAGTTTTGGTTAGCATGAGTAACTATTAAAAAAACCTGAATCCGCTCTAAAACATTCCTATATCTCAATCTCTAGACCCCAATGCCGTAAGACATCATAGAGACAATAATTTTTATATTAAAATTATTCCATAAGAAGGTTGTCTAAAAACTTTTTGACCGAGCTAATAAGCAAATTGTTGTTTTATTTATTTTTCTTTTTCAATATTGTCAAATGTTAACCAAATACATTTTTTCTAGTAATGCTTGAACTTACTAAACCTTTCCAATAAATAGTTTTGGTCTGTCTCTGCAAAATAAGCGGTTATGTATAGATAGATAGATATTTTTTGGGTTGGCTGTTAGCCTATATCACTGCGACCTTTGCAGATCTATTGTGAACACCCATTATCTGTGGAGTAGGATTAGAGCACCTTGTCCAGCTCTGCCCTCTTAATGAGACTCAATAGCCTTGACAGTGGCCACTCCGTATAACTTGGAGCAGCCGGTTTCTCCTCTCCCAGTAATAGATACCACGTCCTTGCAAGGCCTTCACATTGGCATAGGACATGAAATGCAGTTTCCTCTTCCTCTTGGCAGTATCGACAAATGTCTTCATCTGCTAAGTTTAGCTGACTCATGTGTTTGCTGAGCCCAGAATGTCCTGTCAAGAGACTGACAATCATTCTGACATCATTTTGCCTTTGTGATAGCAGCTCTGCAGTAAACTTCGCCGAGTATCCCTTTATGAAAAGTTTGGCTTGTCACTTGCCCGGTGATTTTTCCCACCACTCCTGGGCCTTTTCTAGCCTCCATTTCTCAATGGCTGCCTTTCTAAATGTATTAGCAACTCCGCCGAATGGTTCCGGGCCAATCATTGGAGTATTAGCTCCCGCACGGGCCTTCTCATTGCCCCAAAACCCTGAGTGTCCTGGTATCCATGCCAGTGTCAGAGAATTTTGATTAGCGGCATGTGTCAGGGCCCCAACGCAGTCCCACACCAGCTGTGAGCTTATTTGTGCTGAGACTATTGCCTTTAGAGCTGCTTGGCTGTCCGAGTATATGACTACGGTTTTACCCGTTATACCCTGACTTACGATCTCCGTTGCACAGTGTTGTATGGCCATTACTTCAGCCTGAAACACTGTGGCATACGCACCTAGACTTAGTTGGACTTCTGTCCTGTGTCCTCTACTATATATACCTGACCCTGTGCTCTTCTGAGTCTTTGAGCCAGCGGCTATGTATACTCTAACCACTTCGTTCCATTAAAATCTCTCTCCAAGCCAAATTTTTAGGTTAAGCAAGTTCCTGCGACATATATGCAGAAACTAGACATATAATTTTTGATAGTGTAAATTATGCTGAATCCAATCGCTTATGCACCAAAATCTAATTAAATTTGAGCTCAAAGTTCAAAGCTTCAACACAGGCTCTAATGGATCCTTATAGCTCACTATAACCAATTTTTGTTTGCGCCTATAAAAGAATCTGGGAGGACAGCGATTTGGAAACAATGCAGAAGTCGAGGAATAGTTGCAATAGTTACACTCGCCCTCAAAGTTTTTATGATCAGGGAATGAGGAAGCTTCCTAATCGGCGACAAAAGTGTTTAGATCTTATATTATGCAGGGGGTTATATTGAAAAAGGTCAAATCAATGATTTGTGTATAAGGTTATTCAATAAATATGTAAAAAATGCCGTTTATTTTTGATTTACCCTTTGCATAAAGTAGACACATTCATTGCGAGAAATGATGGAAGATTTCACGATTTATTCATTTATTATATTTTTAAATATAAAATGAAGAATGGTCATTAATTTTTGTAAAATAATCTTTACTAACGGAATTTAATATATTTAAAACATTTTATTTCCAATTTTCTTTAAGTTAATGTTTTTCTACGAATTTTTTTTCGTGCAGTTAAAGTTATATCAATTTAAATGACATCCTGTATAAGAAAAAAGCGGTAACTTCCGGCTAATCTAATTTAATATTATTTAAGAAGATTATTTGACCTTTTCTCTTAACAGTGACAACAACCTTGGGGTTAGTGTTAAGAGCCTACTTATCTAAGTTATTTTCTTTGATGTTTATGTAATTTGCAAAATTTTATCAAAAGTAACTTGAATCCAAGATTCATGTTTCAAATTAAGTCTACTTTTGATATTTAAATGACAGTAACCGCAAAAACTAGATCGTGAAAAGTTTAATGTTGATTTTCTCACGAGTTGAAACATAAACATTTTATTTCTTGCTACTATTTTTTTTTTTTTTTCATTAAAATGAAAAGAATTTTTTTATAGTAACTTCATATTTCGACATTTTTTAAAACATTTTTTAATATTTTAAATATTTTACAAGTACTTAAACGAAGTTTGTAATACTAGGTTGAGACAAAAAAATCATGACAAAAATGAGTAATCGAACTTTCCCACTCTTCTCTATCCTCATTTCTTAAATTTTTCCAGTATTTTTGAGTTGATCCTCTTGAACCAAAAATATGATTAAAAACTTTGCTTCCATCGGAATTCATCGAGTTCCACACGTCTTTTTATGTATTTTTATCTAAGTTTATCATATTTAGCTCTTCGACTCCCTTTGTTTTAAGATAGATTTGTGAAACTAGTAAAAAAAATATATAAGCCCAAAAAATGATAAAATTTTTGAGCTCAAAGAAGTTTTAAATTAAAGATTGTGAGTTATGATATTATTTTTGAAACAAATTTGAAAGTTAAAGGATGTTTTCCATATTGAATGTATTTATGAGCTGTAGTAATAGTTTTTTTGGTCCTCCGTCCAGAAACAATACTATTAATTACTTCAAAATCGTCCGGAAAATGACATTTTCCGGCCTAGGCCGGCAAAGTAGCTTTTAGATTATCTAAAGAGATGGCGCGATGAGTCATCAAAAATACATAATGAATACTACAAATTTTAATTAAATTTATTTAAAAATAGCGTATAATATACTAAACTAATAACTTTTTCTAAAGGTAAGCAGGATTCTAATTCTAACTTACATTTAATTTCTCTTAAAACTTTTATTTTAAATTTGACATTTATGTCAATTTACAACTACTTATCATTCGATTATGAAAATACATATCTCGATTATATTATTGCTCATTGAACTATAATAGTTCATTGTCTCTGCTATTTTTATATAAAATTATTAGATATTAATATTATCAATATAATAATTTTTACTGTGCTGCTTATTAGCACAGTATTCGTATGTATAAAAATTAAAGATCGTAAAATCGATTATCAGAAAATCAGTTCTTATTACTAATTCTTTTAACCGTGCAATAGATGTCAATAATGTCAATATACACCTAATCTTGTATGTCACAAAGTAAACAGTTTTTGAACTTTAGAAAATATTAAAAATTGGTCGGACCAAAAAATAGTGTGTGTTACACGTCCGCAAAATGTTTTGCAAGTGCTCGTATTGTTTCGCCTCGGTGCTACGCCCCTCGGCTACACAACTTTACTCGCTCTTGCAAAATGGCATTTTCCGTCCTTGTGTCACAAATAACTATTATGAGCTTAGAGAGCTCTAGAATTTTGTTTTTTCCAAAAAAAAATGTAAGCCAAAGGAATTTTTTTAATGAAGGCTTCAGTTGTGAGCCCTTACATTTTTTTTTCCAATCAATTATGAGCTTTCTAATTAAAAATAAACATTGTAGGTAAGCATAAGGATTGATTTTTTAAACAATTTTATTAGCTCAAAGCAAAGGTGTTTGCTATTAAGAATTTAAGTTGTAAGCACTACCAATAGTTTTCAGTGGAAATTTGTAAGCCGAATTCTAAAAGGGAGATGGGACTATACAGCGCAGCTGATTCAGCACCAACTCAGTTCGGTGCAGCTGATTTCTGTCCCAACCCAGTTCGGTGCAGCTGATTCAGCACTAACCCAGTTTGGCACAAAAAGATTACTTTATTATTTTTCTTCAAAATCAAACTTTAAATTCTACTTATTCTAAATATACTATTGCAAAACCCTAATTATGTTTCATCTCAAAATTGTATGATATCTACCGTAAAAAGTCCTAAATATTACGATTATTTAAATCGCTGACGACCCACAAAATAATTTCATCAGCAAGCTGGCAGTTATGCCAGAGATTCATGACCAGCAATAATTTGCTGCAGAAATAAATCGCGGCTCTTCTGAATCTTTTTGGGAAAATTCAATAAAACGCCATGTAAGTTATCTGAAAGAAGAATTCTTTCTTACAAGATACAAGATAAGACAGTAGGTAGATAAGAGAAAGATTCAAGGAGTGTTTGATTTAAGGACTCTGTTGTAGGACTTATATCCTTTTCAGGGAGTGGATGGGAAGGTTACTTGTAATCAGTGTTGTTTCTTCTGTAGCTCCTGTGATTTCTTCTGATCCAAAGTTCCTCGAACGAGCGCTAAACCGTCATTCTTTTGTTGGTGTTAGTGTAGGTGTGTGTGGAAGTGTGACCCACGTGGTGCAATGTGGGGTTGCGAGATTGACGCTATGGCGTGTCTCTTCCATCGTGAGGCTTCCCAAATCTACCTTGTCCTTCGTTGTTATTTATTGTTTGGTAGTGCTCAGGAAAGACCAGGTCGACCTAAGACGCTGGAGTATATTCCTCAGCATTCACTAGGAAGCTAGGGCAGTCTGGTTCAAATTATTATTTAAACACTCATTAATAACTTGTGCAGTTTGTTCCTAAGTTTCTTGTGCTCTTCTTTTTAAATTGATTGTGATAGCATCTACTTCATCTTTTGCTGATGTTGGTTCGTGAGAATGTTCATTTAATCTTTTTATAATTTCTTCTTGACGCACATGAATTCTGGCTATGAACTTTTCTTTCGGTTCAAATATATAGAACAGAGTCTGTTAGTCGCTGCTGATTCTGTCGAAAACGTATAGAAAAGCATTGTTAATAAACTTTGCCTTGTTACGCTTGATTTTAATTGTCAGATTTGCCATACTTCACTTATTAAACTGAATAATTTTTCTTACAATTATTCCTATTTATAATTAAATATTGTATTGCCCTTCCAAGTAAATAACATGTATCTTTAAACACTTTGGCGTTTTTAATCCCAACATTAAAAGTATTAAAGGTCATAAAATTATTAAATAACAAATAGATTTGAAATTTGATAAGGGTAGTTAATTCTATAGTCATTCCGCTCACAATGCAACCAATATGGATAATCCTTAAGTTAATCTAGGTAAAGGGGATTTTTATTAAGAATACATTAACTTAATTAAATGTTAATTTGTATCTATAATAACAATATTTTAAATTCGTCAAGGGATTATAATTGCAGGAAATATTATCTATCCGTATAAAGAGCACTTCATACTTCAGTACATTATTTTTGAATATCTAATAAAGTATTATTGAATTGAATTAAAAAATCTATCTGTGATAATATGTTCGTTAACGATTTCGAAAAAATTGATAGAAATACTCTGTGCTGAAATGTCCTAGAGTCCTAGACCCATTCTATAGTTGTATTATGGAAATTGCAAATTATTTTTTGTTTGTTTTTACATGGTTTACGTGTAAGCACTAACATTTATTTTTCTAAAAAAATGTGATCCTGGAGATGTTTCTCTATTAAAGATTTACTAGTAAGCCATACCTAATATTCATTATTCCATATATATTTTTTGAGCTCAAGGAAGTTTCTTCAATAAGAGCTTAAAGCTTAAAATTTTATGAACTTAAGGATGTTGTTTGTTCTAACAACAATTTTTTTCTTAAAAGTTTGTAAACTCAAAATATATTTGCATTAAGAATTGATTTTGTGAATGAAATTTTTTTTCAAACAATTTTATGAGCTACAAGATGTTTTTAAACATGGATTAATATGAGCCCTCACATTCGTTTTTCCCAACAACATTTGAGCTCAAGGATGTTTTTCTATTAAGGATTTACGTTGTTAATTTAAGTTTGTTTCCCTAATAATGACTAACATTTTGGAGCCAAAGCATCTTAAACAATTTTATAAGCTCAAGGAAGTTTTTTTTAATACAAATGAATTTAGAGAACTCACTTTAGAGGTATAGTTCCATTAAAAAATTATGTTATAAATGCAACAATTCTTTTCAAAAATTTTTGTTTTGACTTAATCTTTCGTTTTTCCAAACAATTTTAAAAGCTCAATGATGTTTTTTCATCAACGCCTTACGTTTTGAGCACTTGCAACCGTTTTTCTTAAAAAAATATTAATTCAAGGATGTTTCTCCAATAAACACTTTTTTTGGAGCCAAAGCATTCATAATTCTAAATAATTTTAAAAACTCAATGAAGTTTTTCAATGAGTATTGATGTAAAGTGCCCTCGTGCATTTTTCCCAATAAATTGTTATTCATTGTGAATTTAAGATGTGTGGTCTAAAAATCTCTTTTTCTTGTAATTTTTTTGGGTAATGAATGTATTAAATATTAAAGATTCATGTTTTTAAATGAAATCATTTATTTTCCATACTTTTTGTAATGAATTAAAGTTAAAAGCTCCAGCATAGTGTTTTTTTTTAATGTGAGCTCAAAGATGTTTTTCTGATAAATCTATTTATCTTTTGAGCCAAAAGTATTCTTCATCTATACTAATATTATAAAGAGGAAAGGTTTGATTTTTTGTTTGTTTGTTTGTTTGTTTGAAATGAATAGGCTCCGAAACTACTGGACCGATTTCAAAAATTCTTTCACCGTTGACAAGCTAGGTACACTATTCCCGAGTGACATAGGCTATGTTTCGTTTTCAAAAAAAAAATAGGGATCCTTACTAAAATGCCATTAATTTAACCAAAAATGACCTTAAAATCCTTACATTGCGTGCGCTGTGAATACTATTGATTTATAGAATAAAATAATGTACTACGATTTCGAAGAATATATAAATACTAGCTGTTGCCCGCGACGTCGTCTGCGTGTAATTCGAATAAAATCAAGGTCTTTATGTAAGCACACGCCTGAGTAGCTCGCAGATTGCAGAATTTTTTCAGACTTAAATGACATTTATCGTTATATTTTGGACAATTCACACAATATCTTTATAAATTATAGCCTATATGTTATTCTGATCTATAAGCTACATTACTGTAAAGTTTCATTAAAATCCGTTTAGTAGTTTTTGCGTGAAAGAGGAACAAACATCCATACATCCATACATCCATCCAAACAAACTTTCGCCTATATAATATTAGTAGGATAGGATAGGATAGGATTAGTAGGATAGGATCTACAAAATATGCTTCGACAGCATATGTCTAACTGTTATAGTTACGTCACAATAACTATTTTTAATTTTTTAAAAGTTTTTATCTTGGTATTAATCCTTATCAAAATAACTTATTTCATAATCACGACAGATATCACGAATTTAGCATGTGCAATGGGACTAGGCTACTTATAAAGGAATTAAAGGACAATTAAGTTGTAGCCACCATTATAACTGAACCACCAGCTGGTTAACTAGCTCATACACTGAGGATACCGATGATCCCAACTGATCTACCAAATCCATTTAAACCGCTTCAATTTCCTATCAAAACATCTTTCGCTTTTACTAATAAGAAGTCTCAAGGTCAAACCTTCCAATTATTAGGGATTGGTTTTCCTCATGGCCAACCGCCTAAGGCGGGTCGGAGCACCTGAAAATCAATTTATTTTGCTGCCAGAAAATAAAACAACATGTAATATTGTTTACAGAGAAGCGTTGACCCAATAAATTTAATGGCTTTTGTTATTTTTCTTTAATCCCCCTGCAAAGCCGGGCGGGCTGCTAGTTTAAAATAATTTTATGGGCTTACGGATGGTTTTCTTAAATAACTTACATTGTAAAACTAGCTCTCATTATCTTAAGAATAAGTGAGCTCAAAGAAGTTTTGCTACTTAAGATTACTGAGCCGCATTCGTTTTTCCGAAGAATTTTATGAGCTCAATAATGCATTTTTCTTACGTTTTTAGCGCTTGTTATCGTTTTGCCCAAAAAATAATAATTCATTGACGTTTCTCTAAACAAAACTTACAAAGCATTCGTTAATTTAAATAATTTATGAGCTCAAAGAAGTTTTGTTAAGAAAAATTTATGTGGAGAACATTTTTTCCAATAAACTATGAGCTCAATAAAGCTTTTCATAGAGGATCTAACTTATGTGCCCTAGCAGCAATCGCTTTTCAAAAAATATTTGAGCTCAAGGATGTATCTGCATTAAAGATTAAGGTGTGAATGAAAAAAAAATGTTTTCCAAACAATTTTATGAGCTACAAGATGCGTTTTTTATTATGAAATAAAATTGTGAGCACTAGCATTCGTTTTCGTTAAAAATATGTGGGTTTATAGATGTTTTTTTATTAAATGTTTATCTTGTGCGACAAAGCATTCTTCTTTCAAAACATTTTTATGAGCTCAATGGTGTTTTTGTGTTGTAAGAACTAGCAATCGTTTTTCTCATATATATTTTTTTTTATTTAAAAATGTATCTCTAATAAAAACTCACATTTTTGAGGTAAAGCGCTCATTGTTTCAAACGGTTTTATAATCGCAAAGAATTTTTTTCAAATCAGAATTTATATAGAGGGCACTCATACATTTTTCTCAATAAATTATCAAGTAAAGAATGTTTTTTCATTGAGGATTTTCACGTGTGTATTCTAACAATCGCTTTTTTCAACAAAAATGTGTTTCTCTAATATAGATTTACATTTTAAAGCCAAAACCATTGTTCCAAACAATTTTATGAACCCAGGGATGTTTTTTCTTTAAGTATTTAAGTTGTAAGCATTAACAATTATTTTTCTTAGTTTTGTAAGCTCAAGAATGTTATTTCGTTAAGAATTTAAGCTCTAAGAAGGAGAGAATAGATCCTTTTTCTAAAAGCTCAAGAAGGTTTTTCATTAAAGAGTTACGTTTTGAGCTTAATCATTCGTTTTTTCTAATAATATTAATGAGCTCAAGTATGATTTCTCTGAGGATTTACATTACAAACAAACAACATGTGAACGTAAACTTTTTTTTTTGTAAAAATCGTTAATTTAACAAAGTTTCTGCACTATGATTTACTTTAAAAAAGTTTTTTAATCTTAACCACTTAGTAAAAGTCAAAGTTCTCGTCAATTTCCAACAAATTTGAACTCATAAATATATTTTCCTTAAACGCATTTTTTTCTATCGGCTCAAATACAATTTGCGTTACAAATTACTTTTTCCAACTTTTGGTTAACTAAAATATATTGTTTCAAACCTTTGTGAGCATAAGAATGATTTCTTTCAAGAATTTAGACAGTTAAATTTAGAATTTGACTATTATCAAGGGTAATATAACAAGACCTTGATTATAGTCGGCTATTTTTGTGGTATCTATTACGAGAATATTTTAGTATCAATTTGTTGAGACACAATTTGACATTAATAATCTGATTAAAGCCCGAGAGCTTTAGCTCGAGGGCTTTAATCTTTGATTATTAATGTCAAATTATGTCGAAACAAATTGTAAAATTTTCGAGAAATTTAGCAACAACAAAAATAGCAGAATATTAATCAATGTCGTGTTATATTTAGAAAGATTATTTCCTGAGAAGACAAATTTTTGACATTTATATTTGATGTGACTATTTCTCTAGTGCAATAGTCGCTGATATTGTTCTAGTGCAATAGTCGCTGATATTTGATTCTGATTGGTCCGATTTCAAAAAATTATGACATTCTATTGGTTAATTTGAATCGAAGGAAATAATCAGTACTAATTTTCTAATATTTTTTCGTGTATAAACCTAACTGATATTTGAATACATAAAAAATTTAGTTCATTAGTAAATTGTTGCAGACATGATTATAGTTCGCGATCAAAAAAATGTCTGTTATTCTGTTAATACAATTTCTCACGCTGCTGGTACAGAGAGACCATCAGCAACAAGAAGAGGGGACACCTTCCAATTTTCCATTCATTCAAATTCCAGACTATACCCACTAATAATCAGCTGATATGTCTTGCCTTAGCAACTCTCCAGTTCTCCAGTCAGCATATTTATATTTGGTATGCGTGAAATTCCTTCAGTACAGTGTTGCCGATGTTTAAATATCTTATTTCTGACTTTCTACCAGCCCTACGACTTGAATTTGTATTAAAAAAAAACTATTATAGAAACATTTATGATTTTCAGAACCAAAAATGTAAAAAAGTAGCACCAAAGCTATGATCCTAGAAAAAAAATTAATATAACACAATTATCAACATTACTTACTACGAGACAAAGGAGGATTGTATCTGAAAATAGAGAAAACTAAAAACATCTGAAAAAAAAAATTGAAGAAAAATTTGAAATTTGTTCAGTCACAATTAATATAAAGAAATTGTTAACTACTAAGTTAATAAGTAAGGAAGATGGAACTAATTTTAGAGGAAAATATGAAAAAAAATTATAGCCCTCGGAAATAGCCCAAGCCCACAGAAGTTAAAACTTAGCTTTCATTTTTAAAACAAAATCTTTGGGTAATTTTCTTCTTGATTTACCACAATTTATTTGACAGCATATATTAAGTACAAATAATATCGCCTATCCATGATCACTTAAATATTTTAATGATTTTCTATTCACATATTTAAGCGTACGGCCTTTTTCTATATAGATAAAATATACCCTGTTACAAAAGCGACATCTGTATGTTGAAATGGCAGTCTTTATCAAGGTGTACCAGAAAAAGCTTGAACGTAAAAAATCCTACGAAAATTTCAACATACAACATGCCGATTTTAATCTAAGCACTGAGAAAATTCTTCTTACTAGCTATAGGCCACTTTTCGTCTTCTTTTTCATCCATATTGAGCTTGAAAAGAGTGCTGCTGGGTAAGATATGGTAAGAAAAATTATATGAGTTTTAAGATTTATCTAATATTATTTTCTGTTACCACCCTTACTCGTAATTATATTTGGAAGACGATTTGTTTAAGCTCATATGATACAGTTTCTCGGATTGAGCCGTAGTCTCTTGTCGAGGTTCGCTTCTTTTAACTTTCTTATAAAGGTCCAAACGCTGGTGACCACACCTTGGACTTCTCTCAGCTCTTCCTTGAGGTCAGTGCTAGGTAAATGTCGATTTCTAAGGAATTTTTATATCGCGAGGTCGATCTTATAATTTAACTAAATTCTTCTCCGTTTAAACGCTTTTAAGAACTAAGATAGATAAACATTCATTGGGTTGGTTGTTGGCCTGTATCACTGCGATCTTTACAGATCTATTGTGAACACCCATCATCTTTTGGATTTAAAGCACCTCCTAATGAGACTTAATAGCCTTGACAATGGCCTCTCAACGTAACTTGGAGCAGCCGGTATCTCCTCTCCCAATACTAGATATCATGTCCTTGCAAGGCTTTCACATTGGCATAGTAGATGAAATGTGGTTTTCTCCTCTTCTTGACAGTATCGACGGAAGTCTTCATCTGCCAAGTTCAGCTGACCCAGGTGTTTTTTAAACCGACAATGTTCTGTTAAGTGACTGACAATCATTTTGACGTTGTCTCGCATTTGTGATAACAGTTCTTCAGTAAATTTCGTTAAATGTCCTCTTATGAACACACTGGCTTGTCTCTTTCCCGGTGATTTTTCCCACCACTCCTGGGCCTTCTCTAGCGTCCATTTTTCAATGCTGCCTTTCTGAACTTAAGAAAGCTAAATAAAGAGTAAAGTAACAAGATTTTTGTAATAGTTCTCATACAAATTTGTATATGTCAAACACTTTTTAAATTTAATAAGTATCTCAAAATATTGTTGGATTATAATGAGTTGGATCAAAACACTGGAGTAGTTTTTTAAATACAAATATTAGATATGATGTCAAAACAAGACAAAACTCCAGTAAATAAACTAATTATTTCAATACGACTTTTCGAGCAAATTGTGAAGTTCAGCAGAATTTCAGCAGGTGAAAATGTTGTATCGCATTGGTGATATCCATTGCTCTTCATATGTGGTGCATCGACTACGCCAAACATACTGCACCAAATATGTTTCAAATTGAATTATGCACATCCATCCTAATCGTCAACGAAGATTCCTCTCCACGAGTCAGTCATTACAATGGATCCGGGCAAAACATTTTCCTGGATAACACGCTCTAATATGATAGCGTTTCTGTTAGGAACAAACGTAAGAAAAAATCTCTTTGTTTTTCGGTCTATCCTTCCAACCACCCACCGTGTCCTTTGCAGACGTCCGCGATGATACTTTCGTTTCCCGTAAGCACTTTCATCAATTTCCACTACGTGTCCAGGACCGCCTATTTGCTCATCGATTTCCAGCATCCAGTAATAAGTGAAATGGAAGGTTTCTGAAATGTTGAAGGCAGCGATCCACAACTTTCCTGGAAACTCCAGTTTCCGCTACTATTACTGTGACTGGATATTTCTTAATCCACATTACTAAAATGATCAGCAACTGAACTATAGGAAGTGACGACAAATCTAGAAACGAATTTGTCCTGCAGGACGTTTCAGTACAACAGTTCCGTCTTCGAGACCAGTAACTTGGTTCTCTTTTCCTTGTCTTTTTTGTTGGCCAAGTTGGATTCTATTCCCACACACACACACATGTCCTGCGTAAAACAAGACACAAATAATTGTGAATGAATACTGCTTAACACTTTATATATTTTCTGTTATTAGCATTGTTAAAGTTTGTTTATTTTCAAAAACTCATTATGAGATTATCCCTTGCTGCCTTGGATTTAAATTTATTAATTATTATGCATTTTTGTAGTATTAAGGTTCTTTAACATATTTATTATTTTCAAAACCTCATTATGAGATTATAACTTGCTGTCATGGATTTAAATTTAATAATTATTATCCATTTTTATACGATAAAAGTTCTTTTACACATTTTTCTTTAATTTATTTATATGGAGTATTAGATTCAGGTGATAGAGGTATTTTATGTTATATTGAGTGTTGTTTGTTTCTCAATGTAATTTCGAATATTTTGGTGTCATATATGTAAACTTCAAAATTTTGCGTAAGTATTATATATGGTTGAAATCAGGAAAAAATTAACTTTACGTTTCTGATATATTTTTTTTTATTTATAAAAAATTAAACACATATTTTTTAAATTTAAAATCGTGAGTGCATACAACCACATGCTGTTAGAGTCGGGGAAAAGGTCTCTTTTATTGGCCTTCCACTGGGCCTAGGTAAGGGGTGACGTGAAAGACTCTTTAACCCAAAACTTATTGTAATGAGTTCTGCCTTAAATCTAAGACATCTTTGGAAAACCGCTCACTTAAGTCTGTCAAGACATGATCGAGAAGAGAAATGTAGATTGTCCTTTTGAAGTATTCCTCAGAAGATTTGGCTGGTAAGTTTTAGGCGCTGTGTTTGGCCATCAACGACCCTAGGCTTCTTTAGATCAACATCAAGTTTTTCAACGAAGTCTTTCACTTCTGAAAAAAGATTATTGAATATTTGATCAACTTGCTTTCTTTTATTCTGGAGGACACATAAAGTGTCTTTTATTGCATTTGTGACTGTTTTAAGGTCAAGTGTTGGTTTTTGTAAGAGTCTAAAGACACAGTTGCCCCCTTGCATGTGACTGAGATAAGAAACTCAGGGATGCGTATAGACTGAAGCAAGCTAAAAGCGTCTTTTACCGCCTACTTGGCCATTACCTTGCATATAGAACAATAAATAAAGCTGTTCAAAAGCCATTTATTTATACGTTTAAAAAAATGTGAGGGGCTCATGACCCCTATGACCCCCCACTGCTAATTATGCAAATAATATTCTCATATTAAGTTTGGACATACGTTCTGTTGTGACGTCATGCAGTAAATAATGAACCATTATTCACTAGTGAATAATAGGTACTATTATTCCTAAAGAAGCATTAGTTTAATAAACGTTTTGTAGAACAGTCGTGGACAAAAACTTTTATTTTCTATGATTCTATTAAATACTATTATTTTCGTGACATTTTTTCAATGACAAAAATCTCAATAACCAGACAACGAAATCTGAAGTAAATTGAAGGTAAATCTCAAGACAAACTTCGAAATCGGCATCAATGCCAAAACTTCCAAGAACAGGTTGTATTTCTCGAGTATGAAAGCCCCGAGACCGAATGGGTGGAGGGGCTAAGGCTAAGCGCACTACAACACAAGTGCTTCCTGAATGATTCGTCGTCGTCGAATTCAAATCGCCGTCGAATGAAGCCAAAGCTGATATCATTACCAACTCCATTCTCGTACTGACAACATCAACAACTCTACAACTACAACAGAACAGCTGATCGTAGGCAGCGCCGACATTTAAATCCTTTAAATTTATTGCTATAGGTATACATATTTTATGAGAGAATAAATACTAGACTTACTACATTTTGTGATAAAAACTCTTTTTTTTTTATTAAAGTTAAGTGTGAGTGTGTGTTTGTTTTGAAAAAAAAAGAATAAGGATCATGGACTTATACTGTTGCGAATCAGCAGAAAATGAAATCAAAGCTTACGAGGATCCGATACTTTTACATGAAAGAGTACTTACGAATTTACTTAAAACAGAGGATAGGTACGTTTTACCATATCCTGCTACGTTCAGAGTACAAAAGGAAGTTACACCGGAAATGAGGAAAATTGTTTCAGAGTGGATGATGGAGGTAAGAATTTTTATTATTTTATTTATTCTAATATTAGAAAAACATAGACTTTGTATAGAAGATAATATGAATATTTTATTAAATACGAGTTTTTGCTGATATATTTTATCGTAAAATATTTATAACATAGACAAAAACACAGGTCTATAATCTATAATGGGAAAAATGTATACAAAATAAATTTTGTGAGACACATTTGGTTCATGACTTTATAGTATAGAAAATACCCTAATGGACCAATTGGTATATTTAATTTCGTTTAATATTTTTTTGGTTTAGTTTAATTAAATCTATCTATAGAAAACATAAATTTAGAATTATATGTAAAAAAACATTATTTTTAAAGAACCCGGTGCAAAAATAGCACTGAAAACGGTTAAACACTTAATCGAAACGTTGGTAATTTTTCATTTGTGAATTCTAAAGTTTTTTAATCTTTTTAGGAAGTTATAAAAAAGCGAATTTGATCAAATTGTGTTCTTTTGTAGAAGGAAGGTTGTAGTATTTAGACGTTCTTCCATTTTTGAGATGGAAAAAATTCTGCGGTTTAATCTTTTCTTACAAACTTCCACTTTTATTGTATTATAAAAAATTCTTTACTTTCATATTTTTAACAAGCTTTCTCAATTTTTTTTTTGTTCTTATTACGTAACACTTAATCAAAAAATGGTATCGTTGTAAACTTGATAATCTTATTTTAATGAAATTCTATGTATTTATAAGAAACTGTCTTATTTACCATAGTTTTTAAATTTTTTTAAATATCTTGGGAATTGTTGATTTTTTTGTTCTATGACACGTCTTTAAAATTTGGTATCGTTGAATATTCCTGTTTTTATTAATTTTCTTTTAAAAGATTTTCATACATTTTAATTGTTATATAAAATAAATTTCATTTTTTAATATATCTCCAAAAATATGTGAGATTTTACATATTTTCTTTTTTATTTAAAAAATATATGAAAAACCGTATATTTCATAATAAAATTGAGTGTTTTACAATAGAAATAAACCTTGTGTTACCACTGATTTAAAAACCTATTCAAACTATTAATTACAGTTTTAAAATCTATCTATTATTAACCACAATATAAGTATTGTAAACGTTTTTTGTATTAGTTTAAAGCAGCTGCGCAATGACTCTGTTGTATCTGTTGATGTGGACATTTAAAGTTTAAATACCCATGATGAAATTTAAAGCTCAATGTGAGCAATATTTTCCTCATTTTTATATACAAACCCACTCACATTTTTATTTTTATAGAAAAAAGTTTCTATTATTTAATGTTTAAAACACCTTCGAATGTTAAATTTGCCTTCTCTTCCTTGTTGGATATCTTGTTATTTTCGGATTTTATAACAACTTCTTGTTGATTTAGTTTGACAAAAGTTTGTAGTTTAGTAGAAAAAAGTGTCTAGTTTATATATTTTTTTAAATTTGGTAAATCAAATTATGGGAATTCTACAGATTAGCGGCCCGAGCTTGACGATAATAACTCTAAGCAATCGAGTAAATTTTGGTTTGTGGCTGTGGACGTTTTTTAACTGTTTTTAGACTATTTAGACTAAACATTCTCAGTTTTTGTGGCAATAGACGATTTTTCTAGTTTCAGTGCGTTAGACAGTTTTTATTTATTTATACCTTGTAAGTAGGTGTACTTAGTGTATTTGTGTTAGTGTATTGACAATGGGAGGATGGATAACCGTGAATATTGAACTCCCAACATCAGATTATCCCCGTCAAGCTCGGGCCGCTAAACTGACTTCAAGTTACGTGGAGAGGCCACTATTAAGTCTCATTAAGAAGAAAGGGCTAGACAAGGTGTGCTATTCCTATTCTATAGAATAGATGATGAGTGTTCACAATAGATCTGTAAAGGTCGAAGTGATACAGGCTAACAGCCAACCCAATGAATCTATTTATCTAAGTCTGTAAGAAATCTGTTCCATCAGGCATCTTCCGAATCTAGTTAACATTTGTGATAAAACCTAATAGTCCTTGTAAATTTTATTGTGATAAACAGATTGTAAAACCATAAATATATACAAAAAGCTACCCAGACTAGTCGAGGGTTGTAAAGAAGTGGTGGAGTAGAGGTAATTTGTATACAGGATGATATTTTTCTGTATGCCACATATATATTTCGTTTAATTTTTGTATTAATATAAAAAATGATGTTTTAACGATTGTTGGGGTTATGAGTTTTTACCCACACCTCTTGAGAAATTGGTGTTGCTTTATTTTATAACTTGTTTTATAAGTTTCTGATTATCGGATTTTGATAAGATTGCTTATCTTTATAAAAGATTATCTTTATTTTACTATAGTTTATTAATTATTGAGATACCTTAATAATTATAAACGTTTACTTACTATATAAAATCTATTTGTTATCGTTATTTTTCCCAATTTTATAGAAAAAGCTTCGTATTTAAATAGTTGCAAAATTGCTGAAGTTATTAACATTTTACTTTGATTAGATATAATTAAAACTAAATTTACAATAGGAATTGCTATTTTCAAAACCTATTATAGTTTTAATTATCATAATATTAACTATAAAACTATAAAAGGTTTTTGTTGCGCGCGTGTAGGCAAGTATAAAGAAACTCGTGTTTTTATCTATTAGTTTGGATATTTAAAATTTAAATACCGTATGATGAAATTTAAAACTCCATGCGTGTAATATTACTCGAAATCTTTTTATTCAATTGAATAGATAGAGACACTACAACATACTTGATAATAATATTATATGACACGTATCAGTATAAATCATTTTTATCACAAAGTGTATGTATTTTAAAGTAAATAGGTAGGTTTAAAAACCATTTAAAGTCCCATTAAAGCAGCGCAAACCGTGTATATGACGTATAAGAAAAGTGTTAGTTAGTATGGGTTATTTAAATGTGGCAGGGTCAATATACGACTACAGCTGTGTAGATGTAGAAACCGTATTATCAGAGGCCATATTCCCCAAATTTAGTACCCACATAGCAACAAGTGGGGGGATATAATTTAAACTCGTATAGACTGATGCTTGCGAAAAAATTTTTGGCAAGAGGCGCCGCTGTATTTACGTTTTTAAATAGCTTTATTAAAGTATTATGCTATTTTAATCTTTTTAAATAAAACTAATATTAAATAAACTTCGATTATTATAAAAGAGTTTAAATGTTTTCTATAAATTAATATTTGTAAAAATAATAGCACTTGATGAGAACCCACAAAAAAAGCTTTCTATAACCTATAATTTCAAACGTTTTTTAAACTTAGACCTTCTTCTGGTGCGCCTTATAGAGACTGTAACGTGGACATAAAGGAAATGAAGGAGTGAAAAATAATTATAAAATATCGGCTCCATTTTAATTATTAAGTTTATATTTCTTTTGGGGGGTTAGGGAAAAATGATATGTGTAGATTTTTACGATGCGCGCGCACGAAAAACCATGCGCACACCGTCACGATAAACCGACACGACACCATGGAATTAGCTAGTCAACATTCCAATCTTTATTTTCTGTTTTTGATACTGAAATTTCAATTAGATTTCCCTTATTTTATTAATTTAGCTAACTTTTTTTATTTATTTTAACGTTTTAATATTTATTGTTATTTACCTATTTTTCATGAAAATTCTACTCTAAATGACAGTTTCACCGCTGAATAGTTATAACAACAGTAAAAGGTCATAAAGGCGAATAGTAAAGAATTAAGGTTAATAACAACCGGTTTTAGTATAATTTTTTCAAAGTTGTGTATGCAAAATCATTAAGATTTTACAAGTATCAACAACTGATACATACAAGTTCACATTTTAAAGCGTATGGCCTTTTCCCATAAACTACAAAAAATAATTAGTTTGCAGTAATGCTATAAAATTGCCATAAAGTGAAATATTTTATAAAATATATATCATTACTTAAAACCCGTTTTACATCCAAAAACACCGCTTAACCCTCACTCTCCTCATAAACTCACTTTCATCAAGTGTCTCTTTATATCGGATGGTGGTAGTTGTGCCGTTGTGACACTATTAAGGGAGCAAACATTTAAATAAATTAAATATTACGCTAACAAAATAAACATTTACATAATATTTAATGTATTTAATAATTAAAATGTAGCTGGATTTATACCAATCGATGTCTTAAAAATTTTCTCACATTCCAATATCTGGAAAATAGCTTTCTAAGCGGTGTAAATCAATAAATAATCTTCGTTTTCTATCGAACTAACAATTGTTATATACAAGTTCATATCTATGTGCGTATGGCCTTTTACTATAAAACACATCAGATAGGTACTTAGTTCATATTTAATATCGTATAAAATAATTATTTGCATTAAACGACATTTTTTTCTCATACAGAAAGTATGAGAAGTTTTAAATTGTCATTGGGAACGTCTTCATATTCCTATATTTATACGAATATAGTTCTTAATGGCACTTGATGAAAATATTCTTTTTAAAGATCTAAAACCAAATTTTCATATTTCTTATTTTGTTTATAATGCAGAAGATATTAATCCTTTATTTTGAAGTAAACATATTTAATTACATCAATTAAAAATCTATAGATTGTTTATTTATATAAATTTTAGGTGATCTGGAGCCCTGGAGGCTCCAAATATTTATTTTCCTATATTTAAGTAACTTTTGTACTTTGAGTGTATTTATAACAAAAAATTTATTTTAGGTAATCATCATTTTGTCTATTTTTCATATTAACTGAAATATATCCAATATTTCAGTACTCTTTGTAAAGTTGTTAAAGATAATTTAAAACAAATTGTAATCAATATATACAAGAAATTGACCTATTTTAATAAAATACTACGAAAAAACAATGTCATCATCTAGGGTATTTAAATTTTAAATGCCCAGTGTTTCAGATCGTTATACACGATGTGAAATAATTTTACTTGTAAAATACTGTTTACTATTTATTGCTAATGTAGTATACACTTGTTTTAAATTAACTGAATTTAGATCAATACTCAAATTTCATATAAATAAATAAATAAAGGAAATTTTTATTAGTTACAAAATATCTTTCACTCCGCAAGTTTTGTAGAAACATGAGTAATAAATTCTATTTAAATATCTCTGATGTCCGCCTATGATTTGCACGTGAAACCATACCGGATTAATAATAGTTAAAATATATATCAACAGTACGATGGCCCCCATGTTAACCTTGAATAGAAGACGACAAATACTAGTGCTTTTTTACCGGAAAGAGGCCCTTTTTAAAATGCTAATATTTCTATTATTGTATAGTTGTTCCACCAGAGTAAGCGTTACGGTTGTCTGGCTTTTAAAGTTTAAAACCCACCGATAATTGCTTTTATATATTTATTATTATTGCATAATATTTCACGTCGTTTTAAAATATATTTGCATTGAATTAACTGAATTAACAAAAGTATAATATTCTGTATTTTAAAAATATGAATCTCTATATCAATCTATTTTAAACTATTGTCTAGTCTGGAATGATAAAACTTTAGTTTATTTCCACTAGTTTTCTGATTCATTTGAATGAAATTTATAAATTTAGTAAATACAAATACTAGTCAAATTATAAGTAATAGAAAACTAAAGCTTCTTATCTGTTCTCTTAAAATAAACATTGTTAATTTAATAAATTCTAGTTATAGTTCATACAATTTTATATACATTTTTGAATTGTTAATCAGTTCATTTAATTAGAAGCTTTTAAAATTTAAATCTGTTCTCAGGGTTAGGCAATTAAACTGTTACCAACTTTACTGTGATTTATCTTACAAAGTGATTAAAAAAATTGTGTCAATGATAGTTCATTATATTGTATATAAGTTACCAAAAGTATGTATATCTAAGATATATAAAAAATACGTGTGTGTGTGTGTTCTTATATGCGTAGGTAAGAAGTTATACTTCTATGGCGTAACAAGATAAAAAACTTTCTTAAAAGAAATAATAGCTACCGGCAACTAACTTCAGATTTTACAGACATACCTACTCAAATTAACTAGTTTTATCACTTATAATCACTGTAAATTATCATTTAATTAATAAATTGTTAATAAATGTCTGCCACCATATTATTTGAAATAGTTACTATACACAAATTATACTGAAACCAATTTATATTATCCCTTATTGTTTACTATTCACATTTTCGACCTTTTACTGTTGTTGTATCTATTTAGCGGCGAAACAGTTATTTAAAGTGAGTTATCATAAAAAAAAATAGGTTAATAACAACACATTAGTACCTACTAGAGATGATTTTGTAGTATAAATCTATTTGCCACAGCTAGGGCTTCACACGAGACGAGAGAAGGCGAGAGTAACAAAAATCTCGTCTCGGTCTCGTCAATTCCCAAAAAATTGTTCAAGTCTCGTCTCGTTACTAGTTGTCTCGTCTCGCTTAATTGTAATTTCTAGTTTATTATAGACACATATACTCAACCAAGAGAAAGGTAACCCATCGATGTTTTAAAAAGAATCATTCAAACTTTAAATATAAAAATCTGCGAGGATAAATATTCATGATAAGAGATGAGTTACTATAAGAAGCGTGAACAAGTTGAAGTAAAAAATGTGGAAAAATCATACTCGGTTAGTGATTTCTGTTTAAATTTACAATAAAATATATCACTGATGGTCACCAGATTTTATATTTTCTAAAATATATTGTTTTCTATACAGGCCATTTCTGATTTTTCGAATAAAAACATCATAAAAAAATTTTTACGAGACTAAAAACGAGACTCTCGGGTTGCCCTGTATGTGGTCTCGATATCGCCCATAGTATTTTCCAAAACGTCTCGTCTCGTTTCGGAAAAGCGAGACGAGAAAAATTTCGCTCTCGTGTGAAGCCCTAGCCACAGCAAAATACAGTCTTCTATAAAGCTTAGTTTCGTGAGATCTAGATAAATTTGGTACATAAATTTTGTTAAATATAAATTAGTTAATTGTTTATCAGTTAATAATTAAACCGAAATATATTTTTGTGATTCGTTATAGTACTAATTTGAATCAAAATTCAACCGCTACAAAATTTCTAAAATAATTCTACAATCTTTTTTGTTACCTATGCCTGCTCTTTTACTTAAAAACAAGTACATATATTTTGTTTGTGATATTGTATCATAAATAATTCTAGACATTGGAGTAACTGTCTTTGTTTACTTATCATTTAAATAATTATTATTGATAATTTTGTAATAAAAGTTCAACATTCAACCCTTAAAATGATCGGCACAATAGTAGCTTTGATTAACGTTAAACATTATCTACTCATAAATTAATGAAAATTAGATAAAATTCTGATTGTTCCAACGGTTTTTCAAATCTTAAGATATAATTTATTTAAAAAATAATAAGTCTAGAATAGTAATCTTAAAAAAATTAAGAAGGTTAGAACATTGACTAAAAAGCAGTTTCGGTTTAATTTCTCTTATTAGAAATATAAAATACCATAAAGGAACCATAGGTACATTGGATTTTGTACCTTAGAAATCAAGAAGTAGTGATTACCATTTTTTATTGAATGTTGTCTCACATTCCATGATCACTAGAAATTGTTGTTGATTTTTAAAGCACAACTAAATATTCGGTTTTTATTCAATTGTCAACAAGACTTACATCTTTAAGCGTATGGCCCTTTACCATAAAGTAAGTTAGTTAGTTCGTGATTACTATCGTATAAAATAAACACTTACAGAAAATGGCCAAAAAAAAATAACAGGATGACTTATAACTTTGAAATCTCTTAAAATTATTTCTCCACGACCATTAATTAATGTAATAATTCCGACTTCATTTTTAATAATAGAAAGTGTTCATTCTCACTCTTGAGATAGAATATTCATTCTGAAACACTTGCTTCTTATGTGTTTTGCATGTACTTATTTCCATTCTATAACTAGTGACGGAATAACATTCTGTAATTGCTCAACAAAAAACATAGATTGCCATGCGAATGTCAAAACTGTCACACAGTTTGTCAGTGCGGCGTTCTAATTGTTTTGCTACATATTTCAATTTAAATAAACAGAATTATTACATGGTCGTGGAGAAAATACAGTCTGTTAAACGGTTAGAATGAAAATTCGATTTACTCGTGGTGCCTCTCGCTCGCTACGCTCGCGTTCGGAATTCTCCACTCGTATCGAATTTTCATTCTAACCTTGTTACAGAATATACGATTCTCACATTTCAATCTTGCAACTGCAGACTGTCAACCAGGAAGCAACTTCTGAAGATGCCAACCGCTCGTGTTGGCGAAACGTCAAGTCAGCAAGACATTCGACGCCGGCATAACAGCCCAAAAACCATTGATACAACTGCTTTTTTTATATTAAAAATGTTATATTTTGGGACTGCAAAACCATCCTTAAAAGGTTAAAAAGTTAATCGAAACGTCAATAATTTTTTAATTGGGAAGTTTAAGATTGTTTTACTTATTTTATCGATTTCTGATAAACCAATTTCGATAAAATGTTGTAGAAGAAAGTCTTTACTATCTAAATGTTCTTACATTTTTCAGATATTTAAAGAATTATCGACTTATAAATTAATGAAAATTAGATAAAATTTTGATCGTTATATTACACAAACACTTAGTCAAACCAAGATGTAATTTCATCGTAAATAGCTTGTATTTGAAGTGGTTTATTTATCAAAGATCTATAAGAAAAAATAGTTTTTCTACAATAAATTTTTTATTTTATTAATGAAAAGAAATCTTTTATCAAAATTTATTAATTTTATTTTAAAAAACTAAATTGAATTTACATAATTGGATCTCGCGTCGTTTAAACTGTTTTTTAGCGGCTGAGTTTTTTGTTATATTGTATAAAACTGATTTATTACCCGCAGAGCAGCTTTGGTCAAGTTTGAGGAATAAATTTACATATAGAAAATATATTTATAACTTGTATAATACAAAATGGTGCATTCCAAAAAAAATTTTATATAAATTTTAATTAGTGATACATGTATAACTCTAATATATTATTTTGTTTACTTTGTGTCGATGAATTATATTTCGTGAATAAGATAATACTAAAAAAAATCGGAACAATAACATTTTCTCTAAAAAATTCGTCTAATGCTCCTTACAAAATATTTTGATAGTATTTTAGTCATGTTTGATGTATAAAAAATGGATTTTTCAGTATATACATCGGTATTAATATTTTAATTATATAAAAAAATTGAAACAAAGCCGGCTTTACAAACTCTTACACAATATTTCTCACTTCTTCTTTCATAAAACGTTTTTCCGCAGGCACAAAAGGTACAGTTCCAAGTCTAAGTAATTTTAAATGCGTTTTTTAAAAAATGGTGAGAGCGCGTCATACAAGACCATTGAATTTGGTGCGCATTCACCATTTTTTAGACTCTGACAGTCTATTACATATTTTGACAAATATAATTTCGGATTCTGCTACTCTCTGTTAAACTTTTATATAATCAATTTGTTAAAAATGCATAAATTAACAGTTAAATTCTTTAGTAGATTTGTCATCAGCAATAAAATTCATCAATGAAATACATCTGATACTTATAGGAACTGGTTAACATGATTTTACTTCTAGGATCAATGGCTATAAAATTAATTGATAGAAACATAATTCCATTTCTATGAATCGATTTTAGCAGAGATATTAATTTATTTTGGCTTAAGTTAATCTGTTTTATGTATATAAAATTTTTTTGTAATAGAATTAGCAGTTAACAGTTTTTTTTTCTATTCTTTACAGGTCTGTGACGAACAAAAGTGTCAAGACGAAGTTTTCTGTTTAGCAATGAACTATATGGATAGATTTTTAATGTGTTGCTCTATAGGCAAAAATCAACTACAGTTATTAGGTACAACGTGTATGTTAATAGCATCAAAGTTGCGAGAATCCAGACCTTTAGCTGGAGAAACTTTAGTGTATTATACGGACCATAGTGTAACAAAACAACAACTCTGGGTAAGTTATTATTTATATCTATTAAAAAGTAGATTAATAACTGTTTTCAAGAAAACATTTAAAATTTATAAATTATAGAAACAAAAAATGACATTTAGGAGACAAAATGTCACTCAAATCTGCGAGCTCTAAAACCTTTAGCGGTTTGAACCATTCGGCCGTGGATGCCTAGCAGTTAGTCGGCGTTTTGTAAATGGAAAAAAGTTTTTACTTCTGTCGGTACTCCCCGGATGCTCTTAATATTTTCTCAAATTGGATCATCAAACTTTTAAGTCATTTTTTAGGCCGTGTCTTACATTTTTATCTAATTCTAGATAACCAAAAACACCGGCTAACCATTAGGGTCCGTGGTCAAATAATTAAAAGCGTGTTCGGCTATCGATAGAGATCCCAGGTTCGATTCCTGTCGGATGTGTCTTTTTTTTTTCTCAAGAGAGATAGCTTAAAGAATTTACAAAAATTGGGCATATAGTAAATACTAAAATTGTTTGGATACTTAATCTGTACTTTTTGATGGGTAAATACCGGAGAACGTTTTTAGTATACCTATATTTTCTCCACCAGGAGGTCACTTATGCTACTTGTATTCTGACGAACAAAAATTCATAAATCCTGTTTTTTCTTCTGTTAACCATAATCAAAATGTAAATATAAGATAAAACGCAATCTACCGTTGAACTATTCCTCCAGCTGGTTGTCCATAAGTATCTTGACTGTTAGTTTCATGTATTATAGACAGTGGTAACAAAGTAACAAGTGGAAAAGTATAATTAATGCGTTTGTTAAATGTCCTTTAATAACTAGCTTTAATTGACTGAATGGAAGTTACAACTTTTTTTGATTTTTTTTTTTGTATATTACATTTGAATTGAAATATACTTGCAATTTTTCTTGTTCTGACAAGTTCTTGTTCATTGATGAAACCAGTAATTTCTCATTATTAATTGATAGCAATCGAGTTTAATTATATTTTTTCATAAGACTGGTTATGACAAATAATTAATAATTTATCTCAAACTTATTAGTTGTAGATTGATTTTTAAAGGTATTGAATTTAACAAATACTAATATGAATCATATATGTTATGTCTTTTATCAATGTAACAAAAAATTTAAAATATTTCCTTTGGTCAGCACTCCCGATCAGCTGGAAAATGCTTATAAAAAATATTTGCAACTAAAGCGTCGTCAGTGGTGTTTTATTTTGTTTACTGTAGCTGTTATTTAAACTCGTATATGTATATAATAAACAATAAATTAAAGGTAACCTCGACATCAATTATAATCCTACACGAAATACGTCATTTCTTTTTACCTACTTTGTTTTCATCTAAGTCGAATTTGTTTATTGCTAAGTGCATTTGTACTTAAGAGTATCCTTAAATCGTTTTTTTTTGTCATTTTGTCAGTTTTGTAATAAGCCATTTTCATATCTGTCCTTCATATTGTTTGTCAAGGTATCTGTCTGTCACATCTATTATACAGAGTGTTGAAAACAAACATTTTTAAGTGTCTCCAAAGGAAAAAGTCATGGTGGTTTAAATCAGGCGATCTTGCAGGCCATCGTACAGTTCCGCCACTTCCTATTTATCTTTCTCCAAAAGATCCGTCTAAATGCTCTCTTACGGCAATTGAAACATCGTGCTGGAATCACATTTGATTTTGGGTCATACGTCATACTACCACCCATTTCATTTTGTGACACTTTTTTAACACCCTATTTATCAACTGTATTGACTATCTTCTGGGTTCTTTGTCATGTTATTTGTATGTCACGTACACCTATTATCCGTCAACGGTAATGTCTATTTTTGGCGTTTGTCACGTTGTATCATCTATGACATCTATTATCTGCCAGCTTATTTTTCTATCTTTTAAAGTTTGTAACAATTATTATCTGATGCTATATATGGTGCAATATGTGACATCTATCTATTGTCTTATTTGTTACCATATTGGCGTGTTAACTATAGTCTGTATCTGTCAACTGTATTGTCTATTGGTTGACATATTAATTGCCTGACATGTGTGATGTCATGTTTGACATTTTTCCATTTTATAGTAATTGACACATTTTTTGTCTGCTGTGTGAAGTATGTCTTTTTTGTTATTTGGCATGTTATTTAATATCTGCCATGGGGGTATTATGTGTGACGTGTACTTTTTGGTTGTTTGTAACATTATTTGTATGTAACATAATTTACGTGTTCACTGTATTGTTTATCTTTTGTTGTTTGTGACATTTATTATATGCCATGATTGTGTCATATGTGACGTTTGACTTTTGTGATGTTTTTCAGATTATTTAACTGTCACTGTTTTTATCTGTCAAGTGTTACGTTTCTTTTGCGTTTTTTTTTTGTCTGTCACATTCAGTGACAGTTGACATGGATGGTTTCATTGTGTACAGAAAAGTTAACTGACCTTAGTATATAGATTGCTTATGTATAAGAACAGTGTATGCTTCTTGTTTCATACAAAATACGAAATTTACTTTAAAACAGATAACGAGTGTCTGTATGTCAAATGTCGACTCGATTTTGTATCTGAATGAATCCTGCTAAAAAAACATTATTAGATATATTTAAATCTAAATTCATTTAGGTATCACCTACTTGTTGACTTGTATTCGTGATTTATTAAAGAAAAAGATATGACAATGCTATAAAATAAACAACTATTAATTACATACACAGGAAGAAAGGTATTAGTATTAAACAATAAATTCATATTACTATACTTCTAAATGTTTTTTCAAAAGAATATACGCACAAAAATACTGTGCTGATTAAATAGACAGTGAGATAGGTTAAATAAATAAAATATACAGGATGTTACCTTAAATGAATGCTGGTAGGTATATATGTATATACAGGAAATCATAAAAATGTTTAGGTATAGATAATAAAAAATTATGAATAGGTTGTAAGATACCCCTCAGTAAAAGGACTCTTATCAACTATTTAATTTAATTCATTTTACGCGATAACGGTTTACAAAATTATTGTGTAATGAAATACATTTCTGAACGCATGTTTTTTTAATATTACCTACGTTATACGTATCTTCTGTCAAAACATAAATCAGATCGTGATTTATAAGTTATCAGGTGGTCACAACTGATACTATCTGATTTCAAGTGATTACAAGTAATTGTAAGTAATCAGAAGCATTCTTTAACAACTTTCTTGCATTCACGTCTGTCCAATGCTTTTTATTTCCAGTTCTCAATGTTACTTCTTTGCAAGTCTTTATATACGTTGTCTTTTTATCTCTTTCTTGGTCTACGTTTCCTTCTCTTTTGTATGTGCTTTCGTGAGAGTACCATTTTCGGCATTCTTTCTCTTTACATTCTTTCGTTGTGTCCTAAATATCGTATTCTTTGAGATTTAATGACAGCCGTTATTTTTGGGTCTTAATATAATTCTTCTAATTCTTTGTTATTTCTTCTTCTCCACTGATCATATATTTTCACAACGCCAAATATTGATCTTTGTATTTTTCTCTGCCATCTGTCTAAAAGGTTTATTTCTGATTTGTTGAGTACCCATCTTTTGCTGGCATATTTAGCTGTGGTCGTTATAACTGTCTTTTAAATTCTAGTTTTTACTTTTCTTGACAGGTATTTGGATTTCATTAGTTTTCGTAATGCTCCATACTTTTTGTTTGCTTTTGCTGTTCTTGCCTTTATGGAACCACAGAAACCTTCGCCAAGGGCCCTTTTTTTTAATTATCGTGTCCAATGTGGAGTTGGGGGCTCCATCTATCAGTAGAAATGGGGGGTTTCATCCACCAGGGTTTCCAGATCTTCCGGAAGGTCCAAGTCTACAGCGGATTTGACTTATAACTTTTACAATAACTGTAAGCTTTTGTAACTATACATATACGTGAGCATATAGAGGTAACACATATATGCCGGCCATCCGATGAACTCTTGTACGCGTGCACATTTCTCTATTTTTGCGGATATATATTCCATTTTATGATTTTTTCGGCCACTCATTCTCCGTACGTCAAAAAGTCCGATACAAAAATAAAAAAAAGTGATAAATCAACAAAATCTTTAAAAAAACTCAATAATATATACAAAAGTTCTCTAGAGGTATTAAAATAGGTTTTATATTTTTAAAATCCATGTTTGTTTATTCTTGTGGCCGCCGATCACAAAACGATTCACATTATCATGTTCACAGGAAGTTTGTTAAGATTATTTCAATTATCAGTTAAAGATTGTTGGTGCCGATATTATATAAATACTGATGTAAAGACTTATGTCTACAAATTCAGGAAATATATTTTTTCTGATGACACAGATCAATACAATACATTTGTTTATGTTTAAAAAAAATGAATCAACTAAACTGGTTGTTTAAATTTCAATTAACGTTAGTAACACAGTTAATGTTATCTATAACAATAAAATAATATATGAAAAACTTTATGAATAATTAACTTAAATAAAATAAAAAATTACAGACAATAAACACAGATTAAACCATAGATAAGGTATTAAAATAGGAGTCAAATAACTTACAGTTGGGCTGAAAAGTTCTTAGGCTAATATAGAAAAAACATTTTTTTATAATTTAATATGCCCTTCGAGGTCGATGTATCGATTATAGCGGTCATATAATTTTTCGATACCATTTTTATAGCCACAAAATAGGCATCAGTTTCGGCAATTACCTTTTATCGGCGCCAGATTTCTTGGGGTATAAAATCAATTATTACATAACTCTTTATCTCATAGTTGGATGAAGAGTATTTCTCGTCATTCAAAAAATGTTGGACCCTTAGCGCTCGATAATTCCGTTGGAATTTGTTGGAATTGAGCAACAGTGTACTTTGGACTTTTTATTCTTTTTTAAATGACATTCTACTTCTCTTAATTCACCGATGTTCATGTTAACACTTTTCTTATCTTCGTGTGTTCTATTAGTCTAGATGCACTACAATTGTTTTTTTTTCTTTAGGTAAGGTATTCCCTTTTCATATTCATTAAATTTTGATTTTTAAAGTTTTCTCAAAACTTATTTTGTATAGGTACCTACGTTAAATTTAGTTTGGAATTAACTGTAGTAATAAATATTATTTGCTAATAAAAATAATTATTCCAAAACTAAAATGAATTTCAGATAAGGTGTCATTGCTCTAAAGGGTACAACAGAATTATTTCCTACTATTATTAAATTTATATTTATCATAAATTTGGCATAAACATTATTTAACCTCATATATACATACACTCATATTTATTTAAGCGCGAAAATAAAACGGAACCTGATAAGTCTATCACAAGTAAAGGATAATAAATATTTTAAGACAATCAAATTCAATTAATAGTTTTCACGGAAGAATGAGGTTTGATATCATGGCGGTTGCCCACACAGAACATTCAAGTTTTTGATAATAATTTTCCGGCTTTGTACACATTTTTTGCTACGTTTCCTTGTCCTGTTTTTTTTTTTAATAAACTTCCTGACTGTTTAGTACCTACGTGTGTGTTCCAAGTAGCTATATAAATAATATCATCTTTTTCTTTTTAATTATATCTTTAGCGAATATTACCAATTACATCACAATCCAAGGTAGAGACTAATAGTTATAAGAAAATAAATTAGCTTTTTATAGTGTTCCAAAAGCTTATTTAACATCTATATCAATATATTAGAAAGATTCGTTGTCTTGAAAACTTGTTCGGAATTTCTTTCATGTATTTCAAATTTAAAAACCTTTTAGATAACATCTTATTTTTGTAATCTGTATACATAAGGTTTCTTAACTTTTTTGTAATAAAGAACCTTCAGAAACAAATAAATACATTCAAAGGCTTATTCAAAATCTCTTTTTTTAGATAACATCTTGTATATATAAGGTTTCTTAACTTTTTCGTAATAAAGAACCTTAAGCAACAAATTAATACCGTCAAAGCCCTATTAAACACCTCTTATTTCTTTCATAAGTCCATAAGCTTATAGAATGAATTTTATATGATTTCAAGCTTTCTGCAACCTTTTTAGGTTCCAAAGAAGTAGTCAATTTTCGTAATTTATTTTTACATTCTTATTTCGTATGCTGTAGAAAAATTTATGAACCTTAAGTAGGCATCATATTCTCAATATCAACGTACACAAACTTCACACTTTATTTACAACCGTCAGAAGCTTTAGCAGCTTATACAACAAATCTGTAATCTCCAGAAAAGCTCCAGCAGCTTTTAGAAGTCATCTTTCTTTCGCAATTATCTCTGTAACCTTTGAAAGCTACTAGAAAATACGTATATATACTTCAAAAAATAAGCTTTACAACTTTTTTGCAACATGTAGAGACCTTCTTATAATTTATCTTTAGAGACAGCTATAACAAATCTATAGACTTCAAAAAAACTCCACATACAAGTGTAATTTTACTAAATTTAATCTGTGTAAGCTTTTTATTTTTTTGCAGTTTATAAAAGTCTTAAAATACATCTTTATAGGCTCATTCAACAAATCTCTAATCACTAGAAAAGCTCTTAAAGCTTAATGAAGACATTCTTTTATGGTGATCAAACTCTATGAGCTTTACAAATTCTTTGCAACCTTCAGAATCTTATAAAGCCTAATATTCTTATAATTTAGCTTCTTATGCTTATTTAATAAATCTATAGCTTTAGAAAAGCTCTAGAAGTACTATTAAGACATGATTCTAGCAAATTTTATCTATAATTTTTTTTCTTTTCTTTGCAATTTTCAGATCCCCAAAAATAGCAATCTTTTCTTATAGTTCATCATTCAATGAACCTACAATCTTTAGAAAAGCTCCCAAAGCTTACAGAAGATAGTGTTCTTTGGTGATCAAACTCAATAAGCTTTTGAAGTTCTACGGAACCTCCAGAGGGTTTGATAAGACATCTTCTTCTTATAATTTAGTTTTACACTTTATTTACAACATTCAGAAGCTACTATAATATATTACCTTTAGCAGCTTATATAACAAATCTGTAATATCCAAAAAAGTTCTAGCAGCTTTTAGAAGACATCTTTCTCTCACAATTGCCTCTGCAACCTTTGGAAGCTAGTAGAAAATACGTATATATACTTCAAAAAATAAGCTTTACACCTTTTTTGCAACCTGTAGAGAACTTTTTATAATTTATCTTTAGAGGCAGATTTAACGAATCTATAGACTTCAAAAAAAACTCCACATACAAGTGTAATTCTACAAAATTTAATCTGTATAAGCTTTTCATTTCTTTTGCAGTTTATAAAAGTTTAAAGATAGCAATCTTTTCTTAAAATACATCTTTATAGGCTCATTCATAAATCTCTAATCACCAGAAAAGCTCTAAAAGCTTATAGAAGACAGTCTTTTATGGTGATCAAACTCAATGAGCTTTACAAATTCTTTGCAACCTTCAGAATCTTATAAAGCATAATATTCTTATGATTTAGCTTCTTATGCTTATTTAATAAATCTATAGCTTCAGAAAAGCTCTAGAAGTACTATTAAGACATCATTCTAGCAAAAATAGCAATCCTTTCTTATAGTTCATCATTCAATGAACCTACAATCTTTAGAAAAGCTCCAAAAGCTTACAGAAAATAGTGTTCTTTGGTGATCAAACTTAATAAGCTTTTGAAGTTCTTCGCAACCTTCAGAGGCTTTGATAAGGCATCTTCTTCTTATAATTTAGTTTCTTAGGCTTATTTAACAAATCTGTAGTCTCCAAAAAAGCTTTAGTAGTATAGTAAAGCCATCTTTGTATTCAAATTATATTAAGGTAGACACTCTATTTTTATTATTTCTTTTTTTGATAAAACCAGAATAAAAAAAATAATGCGAGACATATTAGGTTAAAAAATGAATGAATAAATAGTTTACTTATTATATCAGCCTACATATACACATAATATAAAAGCAAACATTTTGAGAAATGATAAAATTCAATAGAAAACCGTGAATGAAACATTTTAAAGATAACACAGTCTATATATTATATATAAACCGAAAACAGCTGTTTTTTTGACCCTTACACTGCGTTATCTGTAAAAAAATCCGGTCTGAAATAGTTGTTTAATTATGAACAATTTTAACAACTGATATCAGTATTTATTCAAGCCATACGTTCTAATTTCGGTTTATATAACCCGTGGCTTTAATCAAATTTTGTATACTTCTTATAGGACGTTTTGAATTACATAGAATAAGCGACAGCAAAAACTGTTACATAACAGAAAAAAGCATACGGATACGACAATTCATCATATAGCCCTTTAATAAGACGTTTTGGGGACGGAGAGAATGTAGAAAGAGCGACAGAAAAAAGCGTTACATCTCGCACTAAAAAGAAACATACAGGTATCTATATATGCACACTTATACGTATAGTTTACAGATTTGCAGTTATTAGATTTGATCATTTTTGGATAATCTTTAAAAAACCAATCATCTAATACTTAATTGATTGATAAATTGAGGACACAGGATAAATTAAAGGACACAGGGAGTGAACATAAAACGGAAGACAGAAAAAAGCGTTAAATTTTTCGATAACAGACAAAATATGCATTATATTATCAAATGTATTAAAATTAAAAATAAAAAATTAAAAATAAATGAATAGAAATTGAGTGGAATAACACCCACACACGTGATGTAATTTGGAACCATCGAAATCGTCGTTATCATTTAACACTTCCTTTCAAAATAAATACCGTTATTTTTACCGGGCAGTGGTGACAAGTCAAAAGACTAGTTTCAACCAAATATACCTGTTAATTTTAATATTGGTACCTGTTAAGAGTTGGAATTCCAACAGATTAACAGGTAGGTCAAGTCTTGGCCTTCCGAGAATTCACTATTGGGAGGATGCTGGCCCCTTTTGTTCTTCTCTCTTTCTTATTCTACTAAAGTCGGCAGGATTCTTATTCTCATTGTGAAAATTGTTCACGGGTTAAAAACAGTGGTAGAACAAATAGTTTTTCAGTTTAAATATTTATAATTTTTAATCAAAAGTTAAATTTTTAAGTTCTAACTGTACATTACATCCAAGTACTTTTCAGAAGAGATTTATAAAAATGTAAAAGATAATCTGGTTAAAACAGACTAAGGAACCAGTAAACAGTGAATGATGTAAGCAAATTGTTAAAAACAGAATAGAATATAACTTCAGAAGAAAGAGAACTAACGATCAGAAGCTTAACAAATTCTTATAAACTTGTTAACTTCTGTGTAACCTTCCTAGGGTCAAACAACTTATCTCTATCATCCATAATCTTTCAGAAATTTCTTCCCATAATCAATCTTTATAATTTTTAACGACTGCTAGAAAGCATTCCTCTCTCATAATTCATCATAAAAGACTTATTCACTATGTCTGTAAACTCGATAAACGTTTCAATCTTTAAAACGTTTCTGGAAAACATCTCTTCTTGTTATTGATCTATAATTTCAAAAAAATGTATAAATGTATGCAGTCTCTGTAAAAATTTTTGCAAGCTATTTTTATATCCAACAATCATAAAGCTCTAGAAAAGCTCATGAAGTTCACAGAAGATATCCTTTACACCTGGAGAAGCTTTGTAACTTATTACAACTTTCAAAAGCACTTACAAAGTATTATTTTCTCAATCAACAGATCTGTAATCTCCAGAAGAACTTTATGAGGTTCTAGAACGAATTCTTCTTACGTAATCGATATTTATAATCTTTAGAAGCTGGTAGAAGGTATTGTCTTCTTATAACTTATCTTCATAGACTTATTCAACATGTTTACGATCAGCAAAACAACTTATTGAAACTATCCTTTTTTTAATCAATCCTTACTTTTTGGCAGGCTTTAAATGTTCTATGATAAATTTAATTCTTATCAACATATAAAACTTCTCGAAAAAATATCTTTATCGATCTTTCTAGAAGAACTTTAGTACCTTTCAAAAGTCATTCTTTTCCCATAATCAACTTCTATTACCTTTCAAAAGCTGGTCTTCTTTATAAATTTAATTTCCTAAAAGTCTTCAAAAGTTGTTCAACTTTTTTGCAACCTTCAGAGACTCCCGTGAAAACATTCTCTTTATGTAATCTTCTTTTAATCTCCATAAACGCTTCAAAAAACCAGAACTTTTTATAACGTATCTGCAATGTTTAGAGGCTTCTAGGAAGCATATTCTTTTGTTAATCCATTATCATAGACTCACCCAACAAATCATAAAAGCCCTAGAAAAGCTCATGAAGCATTCTTCTCTGTTTGCAGCTTGTAAATTTTTTTTGTGTTTGCAAATTTACTCAAATAATTGAAGAAACATATTAAACAAATTATCTTTGGAATAATCAGCCTTTAATAACCCTACTAGCGAAGTGGTTTTTACAATAATAAAATATGTAAATAATTTATTCATTAAAGCTGCAAATGTAAAGTTGCAAAAAATTATTTATGCATACTTATGACAAGAAACAAACGAGAAGCAAGAGATTATTTTAGCTAATTTAAATAAATTTGTGTCGTTAAAGAGTTAAACAGATTTTTCTGTACGCGATTATGTGTGTGGGTAATTTAGTTAGGAATCTTGATGAAAGGTTATTTTTTTAAATACTAAGGAATGTAAATTTTAGAATAAAAACTTAATTCTTACAGAAAAAATATAGAGCTTAACTTAGGTGAGCGCTATATTGACATCTGACAGTTGTGACATCTGACACTTGCGATATCTGACAGTTCTGACAACTACGTAGTAGGAAATTGTCAGTTGTCACATATTAAGCTTAAGTACTGTAGAGAAAAATTGTATACTTTTTAAATGAAGCAATATGTAATCCATGATTATGCATTACCTATAATTTTTTGTAATATTGACATTCTCCTAATAATTTCTATGAAAGTTATGAAATGTTGATACTATTTTATATATAGACAAGTTAACATTTTTGTACTTGAGTCACTCTTGATAAGAGATTATCCAACGAGAATTGACAAGATTTAAAAGTTTAAACCCTAATATTTGCTTGTAAAGATAATATTTTATTGTTCCTTGAATTTGCTCTCACCTTTCATATTCAAATATATACAGGAGGTTTATTCATAAAATCCGTTTAAAAGTCTAGAAAATCCTAAAGAATATCTATATTTTGATTAATTGAAAATTGTTAATAGATGTTATAGTTAGAAAAAGTAGGAAAGCTTATCGAAGAAATATAAAAATCCCTGAAAATTAGTGCTAAGCCGGATTGAGGCGATAATTCATCACTCGTAGCTCCCAAGAAACAGGTAGAAATGAAACGACAACCGGACTGCGGCTGTAGCCATCAGGTAGACGTATTAAGAGCAATTACCCCCTACATTAAGTACGTATTTACTTAAGTTTAAATATTCAAGGCAATTTTCAAATGTTTGCTGAAATGAAGAAGGCAATTCTCGAAATAAGTTAAACATACTAAACTATAACAGTCCTTGAATTACTGTCATTACATACTTTGTGCTTCTATCCTCTACAGAATTGACATATTTGAGGTTTTGCGTAGCGAAGTTAATATAATAATAACAATAATAATAATAAATGTCTTTATTAAATCTTAAAAGATTGTCTGTCTAGCAAGGACCACAAGGAGGTATGAGTCTTCCTTGCCTGGAAAGGAAAGGGTTGGGTATGTTAGTAAGAATATAAAATTAGTTGGTTTTTGAAAACAAGTTTTCAAGATACATCACGATAGTTGTAAAGGAAATTTGTTAGAATGACTAACAAGAATTGTCAGAGTCTTCTGAAGTAGAATCGTTCCCGGGGACATTACGACAGGGTGTCCTTACCCTAATCTTTATTAGCCTACCTGTCGCCCGCCACAATCCGGTCATGGGGTATTGAGGGCAAAAATCTGAGACGGCCGCAATACGGTTGTTTGACTTTAGCATTTGGTACCAATCGCCGCAATCCGGACACACCGGAAAATTAAAGGACATATAATCCATATCTTTTAGAAGAGTTTCTTATGAGTGCTACTAACTCGTAGACATCTGCGGCCGAATGGTTAAAAGCGTTATCGGCTACAGATAGAGATCGCAAGTTCGAGTCCTGCTAGATGTGTAATTTTTTTAATTTCTTGTAAATGTCATTTTTTCTTTATCTATTTTTTAAATTTAAAAAAGTCCATAAGAGGTGTTTGATATAATTAATTAACTACAGGAACCGTAATTAAAAGAAAAGCTTCTACAAGTTTAAATGCGAAAATTAAATTTAAAGAATTTAACTTTAGAATTATTGTTTACATTCCAAACCGATTGAAGAAATATGTAGAAAACCCTTTTAAAAAATAAGAAAATATGGAAAGTTGACAGTTTTATAATTTATAAATTTTTACCTTTAAATCATGTTGTAACGTTTTTTTAAGCATTATGTCAGCTTGGTTATTGTATTTGCACTTGATGTTTTTATTTACCTAATCAACTTTATTCTAATTATGGGGCAACGAACTCTCTATTACTCGTGTGTTAATGTTGATTTTTGCGACAGTTATTATCAAAATATATACTTTTCAACATATTTTTTTTGTTCCTATAATTATCATATCGTCACAAATCGGAAATTATAATACAAAACAACGACTAACAAATAGATTATTGCGTATAGAAAATAAGAATTTTGGGTAAATGACTTTTGGACGTCGCTGTATACAAAAAGAATGAGAGAGGTAAGAGGAGCAAAGGGCCAAAGCGAAAAGCACCCAGCAAATTAATGTTTTATTATCAGAAGACATAAAAGTAACGCTTGAAGGTGATCCGGCGCCACAATACAAAGGTATCCGTCAAGTCCTTATTCTTAGATAAATTTTACTGTCATGGAATGAGAGATGTGCGGCCAAAGAACCGCATCGGACCGGCAATAGCAACCCATGAAGAATTTTCACAATGAGATGCGTATTTTTAACCACCAGTGGCGTTCTTTTATTTTATAAATTCAACTGTCACTGTCAACATCATTGTGAATATGTCAAGTGTCACTCTCAATTTTATGTCAAGTGTCAATCTCAATCTTATGTGTTACCATAGAAACACAAACTAAATGGAATTATTTGTTTTTTGACTCAGCTCTTTTTAGTTTGTTGTATTAGACGTAACGTTTAAAAGGAAAACAATATCGTTTGTTATTATTAACTTTTTAATTTAAATATCATTAATGTCAGTATTGAAAGTTCATCTTAAGTAACAGCTGTTATTAAATAACTATTTATTGTGTACTGTGTACTTAATAATAGAAAAAAAATGACGAGAAAAACATAATTAATTCTAATCTATATCTATACATATAATAAAACTGTAGAAATGTATATGTTTGTGCGCGCATCACATGAAAATTACTGATCCGATTCGAATACGGTTTTCACAGATGTATTTGTCTTCTTTCAACTTAACATCTGGTGTATAAAAATTTCTCTCCCATTCCTTAAATGGGATGGGGTAAGAAATTTTTATGCAACAATCACACGCTACGCGAACGACGTTGCGAGTACAACTAGTTAGTAGAAATAAAGAGAATACCAGAAAACAAAACAAGATTCATTCTGATGGATGTAAAACTTGGCTTTTCAAACAAAACCTGAGACTTTTCTTAAATAAATAAGAGAAAAAACTTGCATAGAAAAGCATAAATTAATTGATATTCAAACAACTATAAAGCAAAAGAAATTTGTAGAGATATACGCAATGTTTTCGAATGTTTGCTTTGTTTAAGCTGTCTGTCAAATGTCAATGTCAATATTGGATAAACGTCAAAAAGTGTATGAGTAGATTGTTTCAAATAAATATTTTTTACCACGTACTTTTCTTTTGTTTCTCTTCAACGATTTTTTCGTTGACTTTATCAGGAACAGAAACAGGATTTAAAGTCATGTAAAGTAAAAAGGATCCAGAAACAACCAATATAGATAAGGATAAAATCTGATACTCCAAGGTGATGTTATAAATAATTGTGCAGATGCTAAGAGAAAAGTATGGTAGAAAACTTTGGAAATCAATGGTTTGACAAAGATTGGACTGAAAAATCGTGTAAAGACAGAAGCAAAGAAAATCTTCACAAATTTTACCAATTGCGAAGACTCGAAAATATCTCAGTAGCCTTATAGTTAAATTCTGGTAGCTTGAGACAAAATTGTTACTTTCCAAACAAACACAAAAAGGCACAGAGATATAAAATCTGGTATTCGAAGTCTTCAGTATGACATATTGTGGTATCATTAAGCGAAAATGTTAATAATAGATCTAGAAACTCTGGTATAAGGCAAAGTTTTGGACGAAAACAAAAAGTTATCCTTATAAACCTAAAAAATCGAAGAATGGCAGGGTGAGAAAGTTTAAAAGGGTTATTTGTAAGAACTTTCTGATTTTTTTTTTTTTTGCTTTTGCTAAACAGTCAGAAGATTTGCAGAGCTTTCAACGAACAGATGACTCTTCGTGTTACCTATAAAGTTTGTACTAAGAAAAAAGTATTGTAGAAAACTTTGTAATTTACTGGTTCTGTCTACACTTGGAAAAAGATTGGTCTGAAAAATCGTGAGAAGATAGAAACAAAGAAAATCTTCACAAATGTTACCAATTGAGAAGGCTAGAAAATATCTGTGTAGCCTTATAGTAAATTCTGGTAGCTTAAGACAAAATTCATAGTACCTAAACAAATCGTGGTATCATCAAGCAAAAATGTTAATAAAAGATCTAGAAAATCTGGTATGAGGCAAAGTTTTGGACAAAAAGAAAAAATTATCCTGGTAAACCTAGAAAATCAAAGAAAGGCAGCCTAAGGGTTATTTGTAAGAACTTCCTGTTTTTTTTTTTTGCTTTTGCTAAGTAGTAAGAAGATTTGCAGAGCTTTCAACGAACAGGTGACTCTTCGTGTTACCTATAAAGTTTATATGATAAAAGTAATTAAAAAATTAGTATATTTATAAAACCTGTTGTAATAATGGTAAAGCTATTATGTGTTTGTATGTAGAATATATACAAGATTGTTTGCATACTTAACAATAATTAGCTACCTTTTTGAGCAGAATGCCATAAATTGATCGAAAGATTCTATGTACGTTGAAAATGAGTTAAACGTATGCTGTTTAAGAGAAGGCAGTTCTAGTGACAATAAAAGTAATTGCTTATTAACACTAGATCGAAAACCTGTTTTCTACATTCGAAACTTGTTCGGGATTTTTTTCTGTCATATTATTTTGTGGTATTTAACAAGAATGTTCCGATTTCCCCCCACGGTATCTGATGAGAAGCCGTAAAAACGGCGGTCATGTTTAATTAACAAATATCTTTTAATATCTAAAGTCCGGATTAAACGACTTAATAATATGGGTTTGTTTTATTGATAGCGGTTGTATATTACAGAACTAACTGCCCAATTATATATTTTTATTCTTCTATTTAGAATTTTTTAGTAAACTCTAATTAAAAGTGTGTACCTAATAAAATATATAAGAATCTAATATATGCAATCTACATTGTTTGTTTAAATTTTCATGCTCTAAAAGCTTACTTTATGAGGTTTAGACTGTTATTTATAAATAAATATGAAATAATGAATATTCTCAAGTTCAAAACCGAAAATGAATCTAAAATTTAAATATCCTATTAAATTTTTATCGGTTCATTTTCCCTTTTGTTGTGTTCTAGAAATCCTTTAAGTACATGTATTTCAAAGTGATAAATTACTGTATATATTGTAATAAAAAACAAAAACTTTATTTATACTTAGATGTGACTTAGATGTTTCTCGAAACATCGGGTATCCCCACGCGCGTCGTTCCCTTCTAATCGAACGGTTAAAATCTTAAAGTAGGACCAGAAATATAGTACGATTATGGCTTTGACTCATCCCTAATAAAAGTAACCCCGACTGCTTGTTTGAATTGCATTTTGGACGTATTTGTGAAGATGGTCCGTAATGAATTTAAATTTTTTTATTGTTGAGATAATTCAGTAAATTTGAAAAATACGATTTTGGGAAAACAGGAAGTGTTTCAAAGTTATTTCTACCGTTATAATATATTTTTATTTTTGTCACTATTTTTTCATTCTTAGTCATTTTTTGTCATAAAAGAGGGCGAATGTTTTCCTACCGTAATCAGTGAGTCAAAGCTATAATCGTACCATATTTCTGGTCCTACTGCACTGGCGCCTTTAAAGGTGCACCAGTGTATTTATTTTTATAATAGTAATGTCAATAAAAACAAATCCCGACAACCAAAAATAAACCTAATTACCCTGCCAAATCTAATGCATCCAAATATAATATAAAGAGATTGGATAAAGTAAAAATAAGAGAAGTAATTGCAAGAATACTTACATAAAAAAGAAAAATGAAAGCACCGAGAGTAAAAGGTCAATGAGAAAATTGATAAAAAGTAAAGGAAGAAGAGAACATGATAAAGAATATTTGATAATAATGTGAGATTTTATTAATTTTTTTAATAGTTTGACAGGTGCTGTTATGCTCATTCTGGTGTTAACATCTATATTATTTTTTATCTTCAATACTCGTTTGAATTGAAACAATACGTAAACACTTTTTGTCGTTTGTCAATATTGACATTGACATTTGACAGTTCTGACATATTCTATCAAGGTACCTCTTCTTAATTGGTATGGCTGCAACTTTATAGCTTCATCTTACAAAATTTTCTTCTCTTCTTTTTTGTCATGATGTTTCTTTATTCTATCTGTACACACATGGCTGCATCGTTTTCTCTTACTGTCTGAATTGTCATAGTACAGCTTCAAATTATTAAACACGGTTATTTTTTCGCCCTCCAGTATATAGGTACCTACACCATTTCTTACAATCCATGTTTTATCTCTAAGTTTACCTTTCCGCTATATTCTAGGTTAGTCACATCTTTTTCATTTGACTCATCTGCAATTTTTTCATTGCATATTTTGGTTTATCAGATTTTCTTTCATTCTACCTTTTCAGTATTTTTTAATCACCTCCACCATTCTTGTTCCTTACGATGCCTCTAATGTTTCTCAAAAAGTACAATCAGGATATTATCTGATTATTTCGTTTATGATTTGTAAGTCTCTAACAATCCTTTTTTCACTTAATGATTATGCACAATTTCTCATAATTTGACACTTGTTACAATTTATGTAAATTATCGAAAAAACCATTTCCGATTTAGCCTTTTTATATGATTTCGCTTCCTCTTGCATTCGAACCAATGACACAATATGAGAATACCCATGAGGTTGTTGAAGTGGTCGTAGTAGGGAGGAATTTCAGTTTTTCAGAATGGATTACATATTCACTGAGAGTAAATGACTGTATATGTGTAAAAGAGATAGAATGTCTTGTAGGTAAACGAGAGGGTTGAAGGTCGAATTGTCGACTATATCTATCTTTCTCTTTCTCGTCAGGAATGTACTTTAGAATCGAAGACCCGTTCGGCCTGTTCGCTGAATTCACTCTATCTGACCGATTCTACGTACAAATCAAATTAACGAAATACAGGAACGGGTTTGATGACTTATTATCTAAAGAGTCATTTAGATAAAAGTAATAGTTAATAGATAGAATTATTTATATATATTTAACATCAGAAGATATGGAAGCGTGTGAAGAAAACAAAATCATGATACACTCTAAAATCCTCTTTTTTGGTATGTTTTAAAAGCAGTTATTTATTTGTATCATTTCTTGTTTCAGAGTTGGGAACTTCTAGTCTTAAGTAAGTTAAAATGGGATATGTGCGCGATAACACCACACGATTTCCTTAAACATCTCCTAAATAGGCTACCTCCTTTCGATGAAAAATGGAACATCAGCTATGAGATGGTCCAGAAACATGCCAAAACCCTTATCACCCTTTGTTCCAGAGGTAAGTTAAAGTTTTATACTACAACTCGCCTTTAAAACCTCCCAAATTTTGATGTTAAGACTAGGTACTTCATTTTTCCCATGTATATATTTCTATAAATAGAAAGTTCTGCTGTTTATATTATTGAAGTTCAATACACAAGTCCTTTCATTTTTCCAGTCTGGTTACAGTTGTTATAAACAAACAAAGCAAAATTAAATTAAATAGTTGTTTACGCAATTCTACCATCAACTCATTCATAACTTTAAAATATTTACACTACGGTGACCTCTTTTCTCGTGACAGACCGCCGCGGTCTTCGTGTGCATTCTTGAATCTTTTTGTTATACGATATTATCAAAAACTCTCATTACCCTTTACGCCGGAGGTATGTTATTCTCTTAATAAAAAAAAGAGCAGAAATAAAACGAAAATAAGTTTTTTGTGAACCTTTTCTTGGCCTTCGTACAAGACCTGAATATTATAAAGCACGCGGGTCCATATACACACACAAAGAGGAATGGTTTGTAATATATAGCCAAGGTCCGCCCGGATACAGTGGCGTCAACCAATTATTGATAACATAAACCGAAATACAAAATTTAAAAGTTGTGGATAAATTTTTTCCATATTGCTGTGCAAATTTTCTCTTTGGAGAGGTTCCTTTGGATCTGGAAAGGGAGCTGTACGCTAACAGCACTCAAGCCAATAATCGAGTTTAAAGTAGGTGATCATACCTATCATTACAAATCCGAATTTCCTTAACTTCAGCTAGAGTAAGAAAGTACTTATCAAACATGGAATTTAGAGTTTGTTAAAAAGAAGACTCTGAAGAGAATGGAAATCATGTTTGTCTACAATTAACATTATAATAGGAACAAAAATGTGGTAATAAAAGTTTATGTAATGTCTTCAACTTCAAGGCTTTTCCTCATGTACTCATCGGTTTTCTAGAGGCTCTTTATGTTAAAATTAAAAAGAAAGTGACAAATGGCTATTCCACAATAACAAGAATTCGATGATTGGTTCTTGTGAGATGCCCAAGAAGCTATATCACTACTTCTTTGAGTTATTGTATGTTCCAAAGGCTGCTCTGAGTGTTTTGAGAAGTTATGTTCTTAACGTCTTTACAGACTACTAAATTTATTGAACAGTTACAATCTTTTAACAAAATTCTGTTAGATTATTTTGTTAGTATGTCTCTCATATATCTACAAGTAAAAGTCGATGATATTAATAAATCTAGAGACATATGTGGAAAAGTTTCTAAAAAAAAACTTTTTAGCTTCTTTACAAACTCATTATGTACTTCACTCACTGAACTAGAAAGGGATTTTTACGCAATATATAACCAATTTTCAATGTGTGTAACGCATGATTTCAGCAGTACGAAGACTAAAAAAAATAAGTCTTATATTCAATTATCTAACTGTTGTAATAAACGATAATCTATTGAAAAGTATAATGACCTGAAAAAGAAAAAAATACGATCGAATGTACATTGGAAAATTAAATAAAAGCTGTTATTGGATGTCATCTTCAAAGTGTCTGCACGTTTATGCGGATGCTATTCGGCCTTGTTTGAGCACCGCCTCTGCATGACGGAATGGCGAATGCCACACAACAGAAGAGAACCTAAGTGTGGCCCCCTTAGCCGAATGGAACTCTCGATTTCGTTAGCTGAGAGGTTCCCACAGTGAGTCTGCCGACTCGTCTGACACTAGTCTGGTTATTTGCGACCGTTGGCGTATTTTCAGATGAGTCGGTTAGCTTGGTTTGGTTTGCGATCTTGCTTTCGGCATACAGTGACGGGCTTTCGACACTTAAGACCACACAACTCATTTCAAAAAAGAATCGAGATTATTGGGATATATTAGGTTATGTGGTTCATCCGAACAAACAAAATCGCATAGATTTACGTCTAACGTATTCATGGTAACCTCTGTTCACATCCAAGAAAACTGCGCACCTTTAAAATTACAACCTTGTGTTTATTTTCTTTTACTCCACATATAAGAAAAAGCGCCCTCATATGGAATTTGTACAGATTTATTGTTGAGTGGTCATAAAATCTCTAAGGGATGAGTCGAGTCTCTTACATTTTAGATTTATTTTAAACAAATTATCTTATAGTTAAACAAATAGATTCGAAACTCATGCAGTAGTAGGTTCTTAATAAATAGACTTAATAGCGCTACGAAAAATAGGTTAACTATCGTAAATTTAACAACCAAAACGAGACTATCTAATAGTAATCCGAATACAGTCCTGACCATTGATACGTGTCGGCGTCTATGTCTTTCTTGGCTTACAATACGACCGAAACTATAGAACATGGTCAAGGATGACATCAGATGTTTATTGTTGTCGACTAAGATATTCATTCCTCTTCGGATACGATTGTGATCTGAATGAGAGGCTTGTGGGAGTTTTGAGATATTAGGGTCATAAGCCACTTCCGTCGGTATACTATTTAGATTATAAAGCATCTCGACAAGTTCTTTTTTAAACCTAAACACAACATTCGCGCTTTAGATTTTATTTCACCAGTGTCAGATTTCTATTTAAGGAACGCACCAATATTTTTTTCTGATAGCAAAGTATATTGACATTGACTGCCATTCAAATCCGTTTTGGGAAAGATCAAATTTAACAGTTAGTATAGCTTCTAAAAATTTGTTTATAATTAGTTTTTAACTATTATATCAATCAAATTAAGCCGAATAAACGGTTTCGAGTATCTTAATCTTTCTGACGATCATTAGGGAGTCATCTGTCACTGTACTAATGTGACAACTGACACTATATCTGTCACTGTACTAACGTGACAACTGACACTATATCTGTCACTGTACTAATCTGACAACTGCTAGTATATCTGTCAAATGACAGTCAACTACGTCCAAAACTATATTTCAATCGACTTTCGGATGATCCTTATGGAGCCATCTTTCACATATGACACTATGTCTGTCAAATAACTGTCAACTGTCTGTAAAACTGAATTTAATCAATTCAGTAGTCCTCTTTCTGATAATCACCAAAAATTCATTGTTAATTGCTTTTGAATCATCAAAATGATTTGAGTTCAAAAATCTGATTTCAGTCGACTAAGTAGTTCTATTCTGATTAATCATCCATCTGTCTACTAACTGACAATATGTCAAATAACTGTCAATTTTAAGTTCTTTTATTTCGTCCTTATTTTTGTATATCTCTTACCCGTACTTCTATTGTTCAGATGCGAATATCTCGTATCAATTAATAGAGTCATTTCTGTATTCAAAGCGTTAATTGACTGTAAGCAAATTGCTTCGGTTAATATCTAAATATAGGTTTTTAATGAAAAATGCAATTAGTGCCAAAGAATTCAGCCTGAAGGCCTATTGTCTTCAACAAAACAAAAACTATAACTTCAAGAATGCTGTGGGTGTTGGTATTCAAGAAAGTATTAACTGCACTTGTATGCTTTAGAATAATATTTAGCCCTTATGTATGTTTTTGTATTATTGCGACTACAAAATTTGATAATGTTTTTTCATCATTTTTATGGATAATTTACTGGATTTAATGTTTATACAGATATGCTTTACTTGCTTTCTTCATCACAAGAAATTTTAAATCCAACTCTTCGTTGGATATCTTTTAATCAGGTTTTTGATAGCTTTTAAGTACTTTATTTATAAATACTGTTGTTTTGAAACTATTTCATTCATTAAAGATTATGGGAAGATTATTTAGTGCAGTTATGGTAAATTTTCTAGAATACCGGCACCACATAATAAAGTTTATTGGTCTGTTGTGGTACAGACTCTTGAGCGCCAATCTACACGCTATATCTATCTCTCTTTCTCTTAATAGTGGAAGTGTATAAACATTATGCGGGTGGGCCGCCTGCTATGGTGTAGTTTAAGTTAGAATGAACCCCAACAGCCCGCCTCGATTTGCTGAAATGAAAAACAATTTAGATTGCGGATCGGATTGCTTATTACTTCGCAGTCCATTCATTGGTAATTCTAGATTTTCTATCTTTATTTTGTTCTGTCTTTACATTCCAACTATTGTTTATGTTCTTCTATTATACTAAGATCTGCAGTAGTAGGTACATATCCGCTATTTCACATATAGTTCTTTGTCGAAGATACAGATCGGTATTACCAAAGGAAGATTTTTCTTAATTAAACATGAATTATTGTTTGTTATATAATCCAATTATCTCATTATCCTCCAGTCTCTACTATCTTTGTTATTCATTTTTAAAACATTGATGAAACCTCCAGTTTTATTTTGGATATTTTTCTTGTTCTGATTATGCTGCTAAATTTCTTTGATAGAAGATCTTCTATTTTTCTTGCCCGTGTTATTCACTTGTGAAATTTTGATTCCTTTAGTTCTATTTTTGATATTCTTAGTTTGATTGTTGTTTCTTAAGTCTTCATAGGTAACTATTATTAATTTTCGACCAATTGTAACCATAAGCATTTAAATCTTCATTTCATTTTTCTAAGCTCCCAAATTTCTTTGTGTAGAGATACATAATTGGTATTAACAACGGAAGATCTAAAGATCCTTATCAATTTTTCCTGTCCAGTTCTATTTTAGATAGACTCGTTATTTCTCATATTGTTAATTTTTGATGTTCCTTCTGTTGTGGTTACCTTTCCTACCACATTTTTTTTATATGAACGATAACCATAAGTATGATATATCTAACAATATTTTCTCGTTATACTTTCCCAATTTTTTAAATTTCTTTACCTCAAGATCTCCTTTCATTTTTCCTACTCTTGTTTTTATTTATTCCGGATCTTCTGCTTAGTATGAAAGTACCTCCTATGTAGGACAATCCTTTCTTTTAAATTTGTTGCTTAATTTTATAAATTTCTTGGTAAGTTTCTTATCAATTCTTAATTTAAAATCTACTATTGTTCCCCGATAGTAAAGTTCTATTTCCTGTTTCACAATGACGCATAAATGTAGTTTACAATATGTGCATTTCTTTGTTATAAGTTAGGAATTTCAAACAGAATATTAAAGTAAACTTAAAAAACTATAAGTGTCTCTTAGAATGTAGATTCTAAGTAAATATATGAATCAAAACGGTTGTTTACACTATATTTTTCTGTATAGTTATATATACCGCGAATTTCGTCGAAATCTTATGAAAATAATACTGGTAAGCCAGTTGATCAGGTACGGGCGAGAGAGGATGGGTGCAGACCTTGAAAATATGCCCAGTTTGGATCGTGAGAAATGTTGCAGCGCCAAGGTACATTCCATTGGCGAAGTTCTACCAACAGACTGCTTGCTCGTTGCAACTTTTTATGGCCTATTTAAATACGAAGGGAATCACATTTGCCCTTATTTGTTTGCATTATATTGGATATATAAGCTCTATCATTAGCTGCGCAAATATTTAATCCACGAACTATATCGTTATACTTGTTAAAGCATCATTACTCTGACTTTTTTTACTACTAATTCTATAATGTAATTAAAGAAGAATGTTGTAAGTTTTAAATTATACAATACGAAGTATTCACACTTAAAGGAATGTATTCCCATGTAAAAATATATCATCATGAAATATTATATCAACATACCTAAACCACAACTCTTTATCTAAACCAATATTATGTAAATTTCATATTCATTCACATACCGGACATTCCTAGTTCTATTTGGAATCAAATTAATCTGTATTTAAATCGTCATAATTTTTTTTTATTTCACGTTTAAGTTCATGGGTGTGGTCTCGTTTTATAATCAAAGGAAGATTTGAATCAAATAAAACATAATCAGAAGTTGAGAACTACAATCAAACGAACGATCAAATCACTATCCCAAATCAATTTAATCGGCCTTTGGGTTCCCGTTCACCAAGCCTGTATATTCTGCCAGTCTTCTTCAGACAGATTTCTTGCTGACATTGCTTTTGAAATTCCTTGCATCCATATTGTTGGTGGTCGTCCTCGTTTTCTTTTCTCTGGTGGTACTCATTCTAATATTTTTTTTGGTAGCCTTTTCTTCCTCCATACATCTAACATGTCCGTACCATATTAGTTGTTGTTTGTCTTCTTTAATTGATCTTTGTACTTTCATTTGTTTTATTATGTCCTCATTTCTCACGTGTTCTAATCTAGACTTCCCCGCTGCTCTCCACCAAAAATCGATTTTAACTAACACAATTCTGAGCCATAGACGATTACTGGTTTCAATATGGTATTATATATTCTTGTTTTTGTTTCCGGTCTTATATTTTTTTGCCACTGTACTGGATTCAATGTACCTATAACTTGTTTCCATTTGGTTATTCTGTCTTTTAGTTCTTTAGTAAAAAAAAAATCAGTATCGTAACTCGTAAATTTCTTCGGGATAGGAAATATTTATTTCAGCCGTATTTGTATATTTGGTTTCACGATAATTGATCTTATTTAGATTCTCAATCTTAGATCAAAGAGTTCACGTCAAAATTTTGTAATCTTGATCAGAAATGTTGCTAAAACTTTCAACGTCAACCAAACTGGATTCAATCTTTAATAAATCTGTTGGTAGTCGAATCTTTAATGAAATATACAAAATTTAGGTAACTATATATAAGTTTAAAAAAAAATAAGTATAGGAATACTAAATTTTGTTCATTTAATTAACAACAAACTATATACATTTACGTCAATGGGCAAAATTAATTATACTAGTTTATCTTACACCGATTAATTGGTATAGGATCAGACTAAAGTTTGCATGTGTTTTAGCTATTAAACCTTGTACTGGCTTTCAGAAACATTTAGCTCGTCAATCGTAAAAAAGATAAGATTCCACTTTTCTTCACTTAACATCATGCAGTAATACAAAAATGGTTTATGACACTCTTACAGAAAAGCAAACTGTTGAGTTTAATGGTTGTTATGAACCAGTTACGCGTTAATTTTAATTTCTGAATTTTCTTATAAAGATCCTCAGGAATGAAAAATTTGCTTCTATCTAAAACCACTTAATGACTATGTTAAGGTCACTAAAAATACTATTGTAAATAGAGTATAATGAACTTATTTACAAACAGATTGATCACATGGTGGGAAAGTGTACAGCGATTTATTTACATAGTACGAGATATATCTGGGGTATCACGATTTAAAAATAGTACACATTTTTTAGCAAGGATAGGATGTCATTAGCAATTTTTTGCAGATAGATTAACTCATATCGTACACTATTAGAATAACTATATATTTTTTTGATATTGTACGAACACATCATCTCAATAGGAATTAAATTACTTAAACAATTCCTATATTTAGACATCAAACACTGCTAGGTATATTTCTTCCATAAATAGAATTAAGTTTAAGAAATTTAACCTCACTGGTATACAAATATAATTCACATACTCTACCAGTTGAACTTCCTTACTTGTTACACACACATTAACCACTGATGGATCCAAGAGGCGATATCTCAATAAGAACCTGTGGTTAAACTATATAACTTGATTATAAATACCATTTTGCATTATTGCGTCTTTGGTATGGTGGTGGCCAAAGATACAACAAAATAAGTCCATCAAGCTAACCAAGATTCAAAGATTTGTTTGCCTTGGCACAACTGGGGCTCTGCGAAGCACTCCAACAGTAGCAATGGAAGTTCTGGTATAGTTTCCTCCTCTTTACATTATCTTGAAGTATGAGCTTCTACCAACTATAAGAAAATCTGATCAACATTTTTGTTAGATCAGAACACAACATTCCAGTTAGAGATACATCAACGTGAGGAATAAAACATTTGAAAATTTAACTCAAGCTTCAGGATTTTAACTGGTACACAGATAGGTCTAATTCTGAAGACAGTTCATGAGCAGTGATTACAGCAGTGACGGAAATGTAAAAATTTCTACCCCTTTGGAAACATACACCTCTATGTTTCAAACAGAAGTATATGCACAAGAGAAAATAATTTAAGTGATTATAACTTTACGCGCAACACATGCACATATAGTCAGTCTTGGCGCGTCATACTAGTATACGAATGCCAAATAAAACTCGATTTTCCAGTGGAAAAAAACGTGTCAAATTCGTTTGGGTACCAGGACATAAAGGAATACAAGATAACGAGCATGCTCATAAACTCGCAAGAAAAGCATCAGCCATAATATTCTATGGTCCAGAGCCAATTGTAGGGGTGCCAAAAAGCTGGATCCGTAGACAACACAACCAGAAACAGTTAAGCATATAGTGTGCATGCGAGTCAAGGGATCGCAAATACAGAACATTTCGTGTGACTCAATAAACATGGCACTCTCCTTTAGATCTTTACATATTAAAATAGTATATTGTGTGGCAAGGGGTGAAACAAGACGCTTTCTGACTAGGGCAAGAGTTGACTGCCCGAGCGAAGCTTTCATCACGTGCCACACACTATGTTTTTCATATCACATGCATTAAAACAGCGAGTTTTGATCTCTGTAGCCAGTCGAAGTAAGACTATTTCAGACCAATGCAACTGTCAGTCAGAAAAATTCTGACATAATGACATTTGTTTCTGCCCTATAGGAGAAACAACGTTGTTTCTCCCCTAGGGCAGAAACAACTGTCAGTTTCTGACTGACAGTTGCATTGGTCTGAAATTGTCTTGTTTCGACTGGCAAAACAGGGATCAAAACTAGCTGTTTCAATGCATGTGATATGAAAAATGATGGTTATTATCATCCGCCATTTTGGCTCCAGTTTCTCTAAACCAACGAAAATAAAATACATCTTAAGATAAATCTCTACAGTAGATAAATGTTTTGTTTAAACATTTTATCATAAAATTAATAAAATCATAATACAAAATAGCAGTATACTTTTAATTTACTGTCAGGACTAAAAATCATTGATAGCGGAATCAAAATGGAGGGCAATATTAGTCACCTGTAGTAGTGTAATGTAAGGCGATGTTTATCGAAGACTGTTGATTACTTTAATCAAATTTACAATTTTATTATAATAATAATTTATAACTTTCAGTTTGTTGAAGGTATTAGATTTATTTTTAATTGAAAATTCAAATTGACTGTTACTAACTTGTCCGAATAAAAACCGTTAAAATCAAGACATTCTTGTCCGACAAACGTTAAACGCTTCTACCTGAAATTTCAGACAAGTTTTTTTTTATACAGAATTATAGGTGCTACACACACCTATAATCATTTGCTAATTGGTAATATGGTGGAAAATCGAGTGAAGTTCGGTCCTGTGATTTGATAAGAGTTGCGGTGAGAATGAAAGAAGTGAATTCATTCACGCATAGGCCAGTAAATTGTTTGTTGTCTGTGAAATCTTTCGACGGTTACTATTGGTACGCGAAGTATTTAAAATTGGAAACAATTGTTGCCATGTTTATCACATTTTAGTTGTCTTTAATAAGTAGGATCTTGTGATAATTTTTAACACTTTCCTCGAGAGCCATTGTAGGATTTTATCAATAATAGTTGGGACAGCTGAAATAATTTTAACGATACTGACTTATTTCTAATAATAAAGCTTGTTTATACTGTTTGCGAACTTATGTGACTCCCCGACTGTGTCCTTGACTCGATTTTTATTTTCTCTGGTACATCGTTCTCTAACGGAAACTTCCTCTTATCTAAAGATATCGCTGATTTATTCAATTTAGTTGTGTCTATTCTTCTTAGATTTTTTATTGTGTTATATTTTTTACTGATTTTTGTATTTCAAATTATAGTTAATATATTCAATTGGAACGATGAAGGTGTCTTGTTAAATTTACCTGTTATTGATCAAACGGGCTAGTCTAGTTAATGAATATTCAAAGTGAATGAAAGTTATTGCTTTTTTGAATATAAAATCTTAAAAATTAATGTAATTCCATCTAGCTGATGGTTGGTTAACCAGAATTTTGGCAACTGTGTTGTGTGTCCTCATGTTTTAGAGACAAGGTTACAGAAAAGTGACGTCAGAGGTCGTCGAACTAAAGTTTTAAGGGGTCTTGCAAATTAATTTTGTTCATATTGTAGAATTGGTACAAATTAATATAAAACAATCGACATCCGCCGCTATCCAAGAGTTCTTTCGCAGAAATTTACATCAAGAACAACATTGTTTCCAGACATAATGGTTACATTATTGGTTCTGAATATTATCACAGCTGTTTTTAAAGCGTTATTTGATACGCTACTTCCTCTGTATTTTTTTTGCAAGTCGCTACAACGAAATTGTACCCCATACAGTGATATGGACGGTTTTTTGACGGAAATTACTATTACACATACACACATGTTGATTGCAAATACGAGGGACAGCCTCAACTTATAAAAATACATTCAATAGTTTATTTTATATTACGGTTATAAGTTTCTTTTTCTTTCTTTCTAACTGTATATTTTCAGGCCTTTAAATTTTAAATAAAGCATAAGATTAGCCCAAGATATTCTTAAAGAGTCAAACACAAATATATAATTCTTTAATTTGGTTTATTATTAATTTTTACTCTTTATTTAGTGCTTAAATGCTTCATTTTGAACTTTTTTCTTTTTTTTTCAGTATTAGCATATATCAAAAGATTGGCTCTTTAATATAATATCTGATTATATATGGCTTTTTGTTTCTCCCAACTAAGTCGTTGATTGTCTTATTTGGCGAATTATACTTAAACATGTGCGTGTTCTTTTAAAATTTCCAAAATACCAAATCTTTTCTGCAACTAAGAGTGTGATTTTTTTTATTTCAGAATTCGTGTTTTCGAGGTACCACCCAAGTATTATTGCATGTGCATGTATAGCGTCTGCACTGAGCGGAGTATGTTGGGTGTATAAAAGTGGTCATAGTATGGAGGAACTCTTACAAAGACTGACTGAAATAACAAATATAGAAAAGGTAAGTTTTCAATTGAGTATTCTCCAACTACATTTTGAACGTATTTAAAATTTTAAAAGTACCTTGACTTGTCCGTGAAATATCAGATTGGCGGAGGATTTCCTAAGCTTGTTGATAAGATACTTAATAATTACAATTTTTATCTCAATTACATAGAAACATAATAATGTAAAGTAGATATACGTCATAATTTAGAATATGCTTAAGCCTTAGAAGATTTTCAAAAAATATGCATTATGTTAAAATATATACACATTGCTCCTTTATGATAAGGTAAATATAATTATTAAAATCTTTAATTTTTGTAATTAAATAAAAAAATGAAACTAAGGTATTTTATTAGATTAATTGACAATTTATATTCAGTCTTCGCCATTTTCAAACATAAACGTATCAAATTCTGGCGTTTGATTTTATTCCTCACAATAATCTGTTTGTTATTCCGATACTCCACGGGATAAAAATCCAACTAAGTATAGGTGCGTATGCCACAGTGTTTCAGGCTGAAGTAATGGCCATACAACATTGTGCAACGGAGATCGTAAGTCAGGGCAAAACGGGTAAAACCGTAGTCATATACTCGGACAGCCAAGCAGCTCTAAAGGCGATAGTCTCGGCACAAATAAGCTCACAGTTGGTGTGGGACTGCGTTGGGGCCCTGACACATGCCGCAAGTCAAAATTCTCTGAGACTGGCGTGGATACCAGGACACTCATGGTTTCGAAGCAATGAGAAGACTGATGAATTGGCCCGTGCGGGAGCTAATACCCCAATAATGATTGGCCCGAAGTTGCCAACACATTCAGAAATGGAGGCTAGAGAAGGCCCAGGAGTGGTGGGAAAAATCATCGGGCAACCGACAAGCCAAAGTTTTCATAAAGGGACATTCGGCGAAAATTACTGCATAGAGAAAACGATGGCGAAACGATGTCAGAATGATTGTCAGTCTCTTGACAGGACATTGTAGGCTCAAGAAACACATGAGTCAGTTGAACTTAGCAGATGAAGACATCTGTCGATACTGCCAAGAAGAGGAGGAAACCGCATTTCATGTCCTATGCCAATGCGAAGTCCTTACAAAGACTCGGTATCTAGTACTGGGAGAGGAGAAACCGGCTGCTCCAAGTTATGCGGAGTGGCCACTGTCAAGTCTATTAAGTCTCATTAAGAGGGCAGGGCTGGACAAGGTTCTCTAATTCTATTCTTGAGATAATCGGTGGTCACAGTAGATCTGCAAAGGTCGCAGTGATACAGGGTAACAGCCAACCCAATAAACATCTAATCTAATCCACTACTTCTATTTCATTTCTTAATTCTAATTTTTTATTCACTTTGAATTTCCTTATCGTGTTTTAATCTTGTGTTATCATTTCAAATCTGTTCAATTCTTACAGTTTCTACCGGATGACTCGTTTCTGACGGTTCTGTTAACCATTAATAAATATTTTTATTAGTTTAGTCAGTTTCAAAACTAAATATTTATCTTAAAATAAACTTGTTTCAAATTAAGGCGTAAGTTAAACAACGTTAGTGAGTTGAAAGAATTCGCTTTAAATTAGGGTTTTTTATTATCCAAATTTAGCAATAATATTGACCACGATAATCAAAATCAATTACAAACGGAATATAACTACCATTAACAAACATTTAATACCATGACATTTTTCACTTTTACGATATTTTTATTGTACTGACCATTCGAAGGTCGCGCCACTGGCGCCGCACATTTAAAAACTCGCCTAATAACCCACTTAAACTTTGTATGGCGCATAATCAGCGGTTTTGGATTTAAAAAACAATCGCTACATAAAATATTTTCCTTTTGTTTCAGGACTATGTGGAACAATGCTTAAGTCAGATCGATAAAATGATAAGGGACTCGTCGGGGTCTGAGCAGGATGTTCTTAATAGTGAAAATACCAATTTGGACCCCTCCCTCCGGCCGGGAGAATTCACACCACCACCTATGGAAAAAAACCAGCAACATGAAACCGCACTCACTCCTACAGATGTGCACGATATACACTTTTGACTAAAAAAGTAAAAGTGACAGTGATACCTTAGCGCTTCCATTATAAAAACAATTTTTTTTTTAATTTTAAATTAAGTACCTAAATAGACTTTTATTTTTATAATTTTTTTCCTACGCGCACACGCAAACGTGGAGGATAAAGTAGAAGAGAAGATAGAAGAAGAAGAATATGTCTGAAATTGTCATGATAACACTTCGGGGGAAGGCAATAAATTACGCTTTATGTCAGAAATAAGTGTATAAAATGTTTTTTTTTTAATATTATTTTTTGAACAGCAGGTCCTAAATGGAAAATTTACTATTTGAATCGAAACATTTTTTTATTTACAATACAAAAAATATTATTTTTAAAATAATTATTATAAGGGGATCATTTGATATGTTATTTAAATAAATATTACTATATCAGGGAAATTTTAAATTGCTAAAAATTAATTCTAATATTTTTTTATAGTCTTTATATTTTCATTATTGCAACAAATTTTTATTTATTATTTTTTTTAAGAAAGCTGAGTTTATTTTTTTATAATTTGAATACAAATTTTATTTATGTTTAAATTTTCTATTCATTTTTCTATCGATATATGAGAAACATGGTTTATTTTTATTATGAGTAACACAGTTTTAAATGTAGCACTAACAATAAAAAAAGTAAAATTTTAAATTTTTTGACTTCTCACAAATCGATATTACAACTTGTTATTGATTTTCTTAAATTTAAACAAGTATAATAATTTGTATAAATAAAAATAGGGCTATGGACGAGATATGTGCAATATTATAAGTTACCATATGTTTCTTATACCATAAATTTTTATAAATTACTTCCAACTAGGGCCTGCTAAATGACCCACTAATTTTTGGGTTACCATACAAAAAATTTTTAAACCCTTATAGTCATTTGTACATACACAATATTTGTTCCTGATTTTGATTTTGCCTGTTTAGGTTGAAATCATAGGCTATTAATTATTTCCTATAATAGAACTATAACAGGTCATTCTGTTGTTCAAATTTGATAAGAACACCTAAAATGCATGTTATATTTGATTTGTTTGGAATCTCAAAAGTAATTTTAAAAAAGAGAATAGAAAAAAGCAAATTTGTGCAACAGAAACTGTTTCCAAGACTGTATCTTGTTTAGAGATTAAAGTGGAAGTTCATAAGTTTACTTTAAACAAAGTTTTAATTAACATCAAACAATTATTTCTTATCTTAGTTTTTTCACTCTTAAAATTTTTAGTAGATATATTAAATATATTATTGGTAGATTCAGTAGAAAACAAAAAAATATGTAAATTGAAATAAAACATTGTTACATAATTCTTAAATTCCCTTATGAACTTTGTACCTTTAGTTGTAACTAATTTAATTGTATACAATCTTCTATTTTTAATTTAATATTGTACAAAAAATTATCGTTTTTTTTTAAGTGATTTTAATAATATTAACCATTCTCATTACTTCAATGCAAAGATATATCATATAAAAAAGTATAATTTTATCCATATCTTTTTAATTTTATGTATAACTATATAGGAATGTGATTATTTGTCATTTATAATATTTTGTGATTCCATTGCAATTTAATTTTCAAAAAGTGATTAAAAATTATATACAAAAAAATATATAAACAATATGCTTGTGCATTAAAAAATATATTTTTAATTATGGAATTAATTCGCTTAATTTTTGTAAATAAAATGTAAATACAAAGAAATCATCAACCACAAATTTTACTGCCATTTTTAAATTGCTCATTTTTTATAATTATTATACAATAGTTCAAGTTTATATACCTCAGTTTTACAGTTCCATCAACAAACGCATTAACAGTTTTATTGTACAGATTTTTTAATCATATCATATATGCTTTTATATTGTAAATAGTTATATATCTCTAAGAGAATTTTTATAATACAACAAGTATTTACAATAATTTGACTTTTATTTATTTTCCTTCTGTAAAATTTAGAAATTGCTGAAATACGGACTCCTAAGTCAAGTCTCAACATTTCTTACAAATATTTACTTACATTTAATAAAAATTCTTAGCTAGTAGCAATTAATATTGGCTATGCACCAAAGTCCAGAAATATATTTGTTTTTGTAAAAAATTTCATCAAATTCTTAACCGATTTTCAGATATAATCATTATTTTTTAGAGGGGCTTACGGAATGAATGGCTTTTAAAAAGTTAATATAAATCACTTATATCCGATAAAAAAATGTAAATACCAAATTAGTTAATTAATCCACATATGTTTTAAAGGTTCAGTAAATTTTAAACTGTTTAAAATCATCAAACCATTATAAGTTTCAGACAGAGGTAAAGAAAATACCAAATAGTTGATTATTATTATTACGAAAAAACTAAATTATATGATTCTAAAGTTGAAATAAACTAGTAAATTATCAAATGTGTATAAACACACTTACAAATTACAAGTATTTTTATTTAGGGAAAATTTGTGCAGCCTCTATTTAGTTTTTAATTATCTCCACATTCTTGTGAGAACCACTTAATTTGATACGAGTAAATGATCACAAATCACAATCAAACCACATCAAAACTTTAAAAATTATAAACAGTAAATAGTATTATTATTAGTATTCTTCTTTTTATTTTCTGTGTTTGTGTTTATCATGCCTACCATGCTGTTTATGATACCTACTGATAACTTTTGCCAATATAGAAAGAACTTTAATTAATGGATTATTGTAGGTTATTCGTCAGAATTAAACATTTATTATTGCTTAAATTTTATTTGTTATAAGCGGTAGTATCAATATATTTTATAACAACAACAAAACGTATTTGATTTATTAATCCCCTCAGTCTTAAATTGTCAAAGTCAAATAAACAGCTAACGTCACGTCACGTACCGTTCGCAACGTCAAATTGAATGAAACTAATATATAAGTATTTTTTAGTGCTTAGATTAATGAGAATGAAATGAATAACTGATTTTTATAATACCTTTTTGCAAAGCATACAATCTAAAACTCTTAATATGGGTAAGTTATTGTAATATTCATAAAATTTTATTGAGGTTAAGTTTTTATGTTTTGCAGGTATGTTATTTAGCTATTTTAAAAGCCTAATAGGCACACGAGAAATGAGAATCTTAATTTTGGGATTAGATGGAGCTGGAAAGACGACAATATTATATAGATTACAAGTAGGTGAAGTAGTAACAACCATTCCAACAATAGGATTTAATGTTGAACAAGTTACTTACAAAAACCTTAAATTTCAAGTATGGGATTTAGGAGGTCAAACTAGCATAAGGTAAGTTGAATATAGGGACTACTCTTTTAAAAGGGTTAAAATTTGACGACCTAAAAGTCAATTATTATATTTGTACATAGATTTTATCGATGGCTAAGAGGACAAATGTTGTATGTCCAAAATTGATATTGTCATTAACTGTTTTAGACCATATTGGAGATGTTATTACAGTAACACAGATGCAATTATTTACGTAGTAGATTCAGCTGATAAGGAGAGAATAGGAATATCAAAAGATGAATTAGTTCCTATGCTAAGGGTGGGTAAATAAAATAGATTTTTTTATGTAATATATAACTGTTATATTTTTTAGGAAGAAGAGTTAGCAGATGCAATTTTAGTGGTTTTGGCTAACAAACAAGATATCCCAGGTTGTATGTCTTTAAAAGAAGTCCATCAAGCACTTGGACTCGAAGCACTGAAAAATAGAACATTTCAAATATTCAAAACGTCAGCTATAAAAGGCGAAGGTTTAGATATGGCGATGGAATGGCTCGCAAATGCTTTAAAAAATCGAAAATAACACACGTTCATTAAAAGTTTTCTAGTCTTAAAACACAATCATCATCATTGTAAATTATTTTTTAAAGTTTTTAAAAGTTATTTAAATATGTTAAAAGTCGTTTCCGTACACAATATTTACTGTTAAATGTTTTTATTTGAATATTTGCTGATTATAAAACTGAAAAAATTAGTTAAACACAGCAATACAAAATTGTAGTTTCATATTTCAGGATTCAAAATATATATATTTTTTAATTTTGTCTTGTAAAGTATTTTTTTTTATATAAATTGGTAGTTTGTGTTTAAAAATATGTACGGATTTGTGTGTATTATTTGACTATTTCGTAGATAATTATGTTAAATGAAAAAGGCAGGTTTTGCATAATTTCTCCAATAATTGTAAACTGTACTTCTTAAAACAAATCACATTGGTACAATATTTATGTGAATCTTTCAGTGTATCAAAAACTTTGATGTCAAGCATTCCAGAATTTCATATTGTAAAGATTTTTATATTAGTCCCAAGAATTAAATATTTACAATTAAAGTATTTATTTCAGTAATGTGTCTATTAGGTAAATACTATTATAAAATTATTCTGTATGGTTTTTATTGGCCTACATACCTTGTTTTTCGAAATAAGTAATTTTTATATATTTCAATAAAACGTAAATGTTATTTATGCCTGTTATTAAGCTTATGTAACTTATGTTCCCTAATAAAAAATTAGCTGATTTCAGTAAGTTATTTTTAGTAATTAAGTAACAAGTTATAAAATAAAACAAAACATCATTTCAAAAGATATATTTGAAATAAACCAATGGCACATTGGAAACAATCCGAGTGATTAGTAAATATTTAGAGTAACTCTAAGTGGCAATAAAATATTCAGTATTTTAACAATAGATATATAGTTATTTCAGAATATACTCATTTAAATTTATAACAAGCTATAATCATATTTAAAAAAATATTTCAAAACTATTTTTTTGTTGAGATTCTTATACATAAATCGAACTTTTCTATGCCATAATACTTGTTTTCTTTGTATACATTTATTTCTAAACTATAAAGATTAAGGGACATATTGGAACTTAACAAAATCTACTGAGTACTAAATAACAAGGTATTAACCTAACTAATTGTGCAGTCTAATTCACCATGTTTAGGTAAACCTTCTAAAGTAACAGCTACAGCTCGCGTCAGATATGTCATTGTTCCATAACAACCACTTGGAGCACTATCATAAAAGTGCTGACAAATATAAGCAGCACCACCACATAATAAACCACCAGTTCTCGACATTTCTCTCAATTCTTTTGGTTTTGCACAGCAAAGTGTCGCATCACCGTCACACTTCATCTAAAAATAATTCAATCATTATTATAATTAATATTTAATAAGTATGAAAATGAAATAATTACATTTACTATCTGTTAGTCGTGGTTTCGATCATGTGTTTTAGTGGCATAATTAAATATATTCAATTCTTATTTTTAAAATTAAGGTTTATTTAAGATTTTTAAAATACTCAAAATAACTGAAATACGTCATATTTGACTTTTCAAAATTGAATCTGTGGAGGTTTAATGTTTTGGGTGGTTGTGGATGCCCTATCCTAACCAAACATTAATATATAATAATAACAATTGAGTAATGTAATAATTGTCCAGAAGAAAATGAATAGGGAGATGAGTTGCGTGTCGAGTATCTCGAAAATAATACGATGAGGGTGAAATATAATAAAGATAAAACTAAACATTTTCAGATTGTGACGAATGGCCGATATTCCAATTTAAGAGATAGTTTAATAAACGATAAAATTATAAAAGTTACGTGATTCTCACAATAAAAGTTTGGAATTTATGAAAATGAAGAATAAAGCTATGTTGTAACTTTACAAGCGGTTTAGGTTTAATTCTTTAAAAAGTATAAACACAATTTTCATTAGCAACGAAAACATCAACACAATATTCACAATAGTATTTTTTTTAAATATTTTTCTACTTGAAACTAAATTTACTTACCTGATCATCCAAAAACAGTTCATTAGCAATATGAACCAAATATTCAACTTGTATAGTTCCTCCTAAAGTAGGTACTATATTATATTCTGACACCAAAGTTAGTACCATTAAAGCTTCGACAATAAGTTGCCTGTATTCCGGCTGAGGAATCGTATTGAGAACTGTTTCTACTGCTAAAGCAAATTTTAATTCACCAGAAGTCATTTCTTGAGTCAACGTTTGTAGTAAGACTTTTCCAGCAATATCCAAACCATGACACTAAAAGAAACCATTACATTAAAAACTAAATTCCAATATTCTAATATAAATTCAAATAAACAGTCAACATTTTGTAAAAGCAGAATGAGTGTATCTTCAATTTCACCTTGTATATATATTGACGTATTGCCTAGCTATATTGAAATAAAAAGTTGATAATCTATTTATCCGTAGAAACACATAAATCAATAAAAACTTTGCTGTTAAAATAAGTTTATTAAGGATTTGTCGAAAAAATCAATAATTTTTTTTGTATTTAATCGGCATTTGTTAGTCAAAACATGCAACTGCTGAAGTTCCAGAACCAATCGTTGTTTGTCACGTCAAATTTTAATAATGTTATATTCGGATAATTCCCTTTGACTTTTTAAATCTACCGATAGATGGGGACTGTCTCACTTCACCCTTTTTAAAATATTTTTGGAGGATACCTTGAGACCTTGGAAAGAAAAGTGGCAAGGAATGGGAATTACTATCAGATACGAACATCTTTATACTTTGTTATGCCGATGGTCAGGTAATAATAGCATAAAGAGGTCCTCAGCTACATATAATCAATCAGAAAACTACAGGAAGAATACAAAAAAAAAAAAATTAACTACCAAATAAGAGGACGTAAAGAACCTGGAAGTCTAGGAATAATTTAGAAATTAAGGAGACAAACAAATTTAAATATCCTTTCCAAAAATATCACAACAGAAAAAGACATCAACATTGGAATGGCTATCAGATAATAACTAAGCAAATAATATTTAACTCCTTAGTCTTATGCCCTACGGCTCAGATATGTGGGTAATAAAAAAAATAAACCGAAAATTTTAGCAACAAAAATGGAGTATTGGAGGAGATGCTACGGTCTTCCAAGAATGGATAGAGTGTCGAAGGAGGATATACGCAGAGAGTACGATGGATAGAAGGAAGAGAGGAAGGCCATAATTGGGAAAATATAATGGAATGAAGATCCTGGTTGAAATATGGGAGACGACATCAGCTGTAGAAACTCTAAATATTGGGGTAATTGAAAAATTGGAAAAAGTATAATAACTAAATCTCAAATTTAAAGAAAAAATAGATAATTTGACCATTATGGGTCGCTTCGCGACCGTGAATGCCTCGCGCCTCCCTGTTTCAAAAAATCCTGGAGCTAGCCAATCCTTGAAAACGTAAATCTTTGAGTCATATATCAATCTGTTTTTTTATCGACTTTATTCACAACCAAATCTGAAAAAGTTAAGAAAAATAAACAAAACATACTTTTAAGATAATATACCCATGCAACAATTTTTGAAATTTAGAAAATATACAACCAAAGGTTCGAGTCCTGCCGGATGTGACATTTAATGAGAGATATTCAAAATACTTAATTTACTAAAATTCTATGGTACCGGTCTCCCAACTGAAGAAAAGTTCCTAAATTCATGAAAATGAAATTTGAACTTCACCAGAACTGGCAAAACGTTTGCAATAGCCAACATATTTTGAAAGCTATACGCGGCTGATCCTGAGTATTTCGACAGTCAAAATGCATGAGAGCCAAAATGAAAATGTAGTAAAATATTAATACCTTTTCTAATATTCCCCAAACCCTTGAATAAAAGTCTCGAGGAACTCTATTCAAAGCACCATCTAATCTCCTTCTTCTTAACCACTGTCCTTGTCGATCCGGTTCAACATTATCTTCAGATATTTCAGCAGCTAAACTAAAATGACTTTTCTAAAAAAATACCAATTCTATAACTGAATTTCAGAAAATAAAATTATGGACATTATGTACCTTACTGATACGACTAGATTTATTTGTGACAATTGAAAAGTTTCCTCTTCCAACTAAAACAAACAAAAAAATATATTAAGTAGTTTCCATTCATAAATAATATCAAGATCGATTCCAACAAATGAATAAACTTACCACTACTTATTGCAAATTCCTTTCCACTTATTATATGATGTAACAAATTTTTCATTTCAAATGGACTTAAATTTAATAAGTGTTCTGATGCTTCATCACCATCACATATAAGAGTTCTTGAAAGTTCTGTAGCCATTACTTGTATAATTAATCCAACTCGTAATCGTAACATTTCTAAAAATAATTGTGGTTCGGTTCTTATAAACATTGCCAAATACGAGAGTAATTCTTGAGTTAACATTGCAGTACTATCGTCTTCTCCATAAGCTTCATGTATTAATAATCGCAAATCATTTTCAGGCAAAGGTGCGGTTATAGTGTGCTCATTATTAGGGGGCATACCTATAAAAGTAATTATTATTGTTTCATACAAAAACGATCTACTGTTAATAAGGTTTGTTATTTCATACTTTATCTTGTAACGATTTAAAGATCGTTTCGTGCAAAACTCTTGTAAGAGAAAAACATTACATTTTTTATTTATTAATTATTTTATTTATTTGATATTTATTCTAGTTACTTCTCCCGTAGGCTAACGTGTTAAAATTTAAACATTTTACAGTAGATTCCTGAGAGTAGTTCAAAAATATTCCGTATGGAATGCTTTAACGCGCAGGTCAAAATGGAATGTTAGTTACCCATCCCAAAATTTTACTAAGCTCTTTTTGATATTTGGTTTGGAAAGCTAAATTAGTGAGTATTGTGAAAATACCTCGTCGTTGCAAAAGTTAATCCAGATTTAACGAGGAGGTCGTTAGAAGATTCGTTAAAAGATCCGTTAGAAGAGGTTGTAGTTCAATAGCAGACAATTCCCGAGAGATATAGATAATTATTCTCCTAAGGAAATATTACACCGGGACTGGACGGTGTTTACCCAGCACTGCTGCAGAAAGACCTGGGGATTATCCCCCAAGGTCACCATGTGGATCTACAAGGCTATCATAAGACCTATGTTTAACATCCGGAGCTGTCCTGTGGTGGCCTAAAGTGAAACGGGCAGTCTGTAGAGGGAATCGCTAGAGCGATACCACTCTTATAGGCAGACACGGATGCCGTCGTACCAAGTTTTGTCTTTGACAAACACTACAAAATATTAACAGACAAAACAGCACACCCCACCACCGTAGTGAACGCTCAGAGCGCCTATATGGATGGATCAAAAACGCAGCAAGTTGTGGGATATGCAATTTACTCTAGAACCTTGAACCTAAAAATGAAATGAGCTATGGATGACTTGATGATGAACATCACAGACAGGAAGGTAAATATTTACACGGCCTGCCGATAAGGACTACTAACCTTGAGTAGACCACGTATCACTTCAAGTTTAGTACTAGAATGTCACCAAACTCTAACTGAGGCCAGCCGGATAAAGTGTCACTTTGAGCTGGATCAAAGAAAATGGAAACTCTAAAGGCACCCGCTGCACCCCTATGCAAAGGTTGCGAACAAGAGGAGGAAATAGTAGAGCATATAATGCATCACTGCTTCCAAGGAAGCAAGTTAGCAGATTGTCGAACCTATTTAGCCTTTCAAAGTTAAGACATTTTTCTAACAATAACGAATTAACTTTACTTGAATGACAGTTTAATTTCATCTTTACATAAAGACCGCAAACTGAAGTTTTTATTTTATTTGTACTAGGCGCCCTTACCTTTGTTTTCAGGAAAGACTGGTAAGCCTTGATAAAGATAAATCCACAGTCGATACTGAGTTAGAGTGGACTATATTGTTTCTGGCAAGTTTTGAATTTTGTATATTTGTTACATTATAAAAATATATGATTTTTGAAAGTTGTCTGGAACGTATAACGCGTCAAACTACTGAATATTTTCTAGTTAGGGTATAAAATAATTATTATTACTATTGCTTTATAAAATGTATATTAAATCAATAACCCGTTTAACCGTCTTTAATTTGAATATTAATACTTGTGAAAAGATGCTCCGTAAATCTTATTAAAAAAAGACTAATAGTCAATATGTGGCATAAATATTTGATTTTCTAACAATTTGGTAAATCATGGATATTTTTGTTTTAAAACTTATAAGCATAAAATGTAAGATTATAAACTCACCAACAGTAATCTGTTTTTGTCTAACCAATAGATCTGTAACAGATTTTGCAAGATCTTCGACACGTTTTCCTAGCATACCAGCAGTGTGTCTGACTAAACCCCACATTTTTTGATGGCAAGCTTTCTCATAAAGACCTTTTAATAAATCTTTAACAGTAACAACTCTACCAAACTCCAACATTCCAGTATTGTAATCTAATCCTTTAGTATCAACCAAGTATTGAAGAATATCACCTTGTTCATCAAGAGATTCAGATTCTCTAAGCATTGCAAATAATTCGTCTACCTAATAATATAATTAGGTTAATTATTTATGGATGTTTAAAACAAAATTGAAAGTATGATATTCATTGTGAGGATATTGTTTAGAATCGTACAACAAATATTTTACCAACAATTACAGTAATTAATTAAATAAATTGTATACCTCAGTATCAGCATATTGTGTTTCAGATATATTTCTATGTCTGGAAACATTAATAACTGGTAATTTGGGTTTCTTCTCAGGTGATGGTGATCGTAATAATGGATGGTCTTTAGCATTATCCAACACATCTAATGAAGGTGGAGATGATATGTATAATGAATTTCTTCTATCTAAACCTACAGAGCTTTCCATACCTAAAGTTTCACCTAAAATTTATATATTTTTTTTTGAAAACAAATCTAAATATTTATTGTATTACTTACAATCAACATTAATACATCTTGTTTTCTTTACAGCTCCACGAACAGACATTTTTCTTATTAAATGTTTATTTTTAGGTCCTGTACGATTGACTGTTAAAAGAGTATATCTGTTAGATAAAGATTTTACTAAATTTTCCTCCATGTACTGTTGGACTTGTGGATTTAATTCTAGAAAAATATAAAGTGAACTATTTAAATTATATACATTTTTTAAATAATTACTTACTATCTGGTAATCCATCTTCGTGACAACCCAAAAAACTTAAATTTGTAATACAGCTAGTACTCAAAAAATCGTTTAAGTTACCTAAAGTAACTCGTGTTCCATTTATATATCCAGATTTTAATTTTTTCATTGTAGTTATCATCGCAAGAGGTAATTTACCATCCTCTAAAAATATAATCCATATTATAGTTATAAAGTTTCGTTGAGTTATAGGATAATGTTAATGAAAGAATATTACCTAAATGATTCTTGGTAATCACAACTGAAATTGTAGGCCTGCCAAGCATATTCCTCCAGCTCATTGTTAAAAATGCCAAATGTGCTCTAACTTTATCAGCCAAGAGAGCAATATCATAACTTGTATAGTATTCTTCTGGATCAAAGTTCTAACCGTGGAAAAACATGCAACACACCACAAATAATCACTCCTTGGTAAAAAATTAACAATTTTAATAATAAAACCACAAAATTGGTCACAAAACAACCCAACAACCAGCAGGTTAGTATTTTAATTGTTTTAAAATTACTAACTGTAAGGTTTAAGTTAAAGTTACATATATTTTTGTAAAAGAATGTATTTATTTATCTTTTGATTTTCAGAACCTGACAATCAGTGTTTTGTTATTATTATTTTTTAACCCAAACTACCTAAATGAATTCTTCTGCATAAAATAGTCATTAAGGGCTTTCCAAGCATATTCTGCCAGCTTGATTTTAAAAAATTTATCTCACTCTTGCACATATCTATCAATAATTCATAATCGTTGACTATATAATTTTGTGACATGTCGGTAAACTGGATATGTAATTAAAATTTTGTAAAATAAACATTAACATTAAAAATAAAGTTTTTTTACCTGTGGTGTGAAAGCAAAGACTTTATCTCCTAAAGAATAGAGTTTGCTAGTTGACAGGATACCAACATCTCGTGATTTTCTACCAGAAAGTCCAAGCTTTTTGTTTCTACCTACAAAATACGTCAACATAAAATAGAGAATTTAGTTACTGATAAATATTTTGAATGTGCTAAGCTAAGCTTGTAGATATGATCCTAAATCCCGTAATCAAGGATGGTTTCAAGAATAAAACGAGAAATTTATATAATTCTCATAAAATAAAAAGGAAGTTGCTTCCATTTATCAAATTTGCACAATTAAAATCCGTTTTTTATTATCCAGAAAAGTATTGTATCAATCGATAAAAAAAAATTAAAGCTTAAAGTTTTAATTATTAAAAAAGAATTTTTGGGCTACAGAGGGGTTTTTAGTGTATGTAGATCTCTACCAGGGGTCGGTGCTGAGCCCGTATCTGGTTAGTATGGTCATGGATGTTACAACTGAAGAGATAAGAGGTGAAGCCTCATGGAATATGATGTATTCAGATGATATTGTGATTGTAGATTTAGAAAAGAATGGACTGTTAGAGAGTGAGATGAATCATGGATGGATGAACAGACGAAGAATAAGTGTAGTTTTGAATGACAGAAATGTAAGTGAAAAATGAGAGAGAGTTGTAAGACCCACGTTGATGTAAAACTGGTAAATAACGAAAGAGCAAGAGAGACACTTAGAAGTGGCGGAGATGAAGATGTTGCATTGAATGTGTGGATTAACGAGGAGAGGTAGAATAAGAGATGAGAGAGTAAGAGGTACAATGAAATTAGGATAGCTGAGCAAGAAAACCCAGGAAAATAGTTTTAGATGATTTAGTCATGTAAAGGAGGTGGGTTGAGAAATATGTGAATAAAAGATGAATGTGAAATTGAGGGTTAGAGGAAGATGGAGAATGGGTTAAATAGAGAAAGAAATAAATGATACGGAAAACTAGCGCCGACCCCACATAGGCTCGGTTTTTTTTTTGAAAGGTATACAATCATTTATTCTCACCTAAATAAGTATATAAATGAGATAAAACTCTTGCAGGTTGTACTTCAATTGGTGCCACTTCAGCAACAGTTTGAACTTTAATATCATGCTCAGCTAATCGATCTTTAATTTCGAAATCTTCAGCTAAAATTACAACTTGTACCACCACATCAGGTTTTTTTTCTGAACCTAATCTTCTATTAAGAGGATCTAATTCGCCTGGTGCCAAAAATCCCTAATAAACATCCAAATTTAAATTTAAAATTCTTAAGTGTATTTTTAATTACCTCTTGCAGTAACTTTCCAACTATATACAAAGACTGTGACCACAAATGAGGACAATGTCCAAGTGGAATTCGGTTTTGACTACCACGTTCTTTATATTCTGCTCCTACATTTTCTGATGGTACAGAATATGTTTCTGGAACTAACTTAAGACCATCTTCAGTACGAATCATTATCTACAAAAATAATTAAAAATATATAAAAAACGTTTTAGCGAAAAAATAATTTACCTCTTCCAATTGTTTAGTATATGCAGCTGCATTTTCTTTGCTACCTCGGAAACAACTATCTAATATCATATAACAGAAAAACAATGGCCATTCGCATTCAATATTTTCGAACATTCTAAGTTCCCAAGGTTCATAATACAATCTACGAGGATCCTATAAAAATAATTCAAAATCAATTTAAAAACAACTACTTAAAAAATATATTATTAACCTCTTTTGGAGTTCTATATCCATCTCGCAAAAATCGTCGGAACCCATATCTACCTTGTAATTTATCAATAATACAATCACGCGTATATTTAATAAGACATGGATCATCTACAGCAAATGCTGGAAAACTTATAACTGGTAAAAGTCCACTATCAATCTCTTTTGAACTAGATTCTCTTGGTAACATTGACTAAAATAAATGATCAATATGTAAATTATATATTTGAAAGGTATGAATATTTACCTGTAATACAGCCTGGCATTTTTGTGCTTCATCGGCCAAAACATGAATAACACTATAAGGCCCACCTCTAGCACCAAAAAGATCTAATTCATTCATTGCTTCCAATGCAGCTTTAGCCATACCAATAGAGCTAGCATTAAGCTCAGGTAATCCATGATTTGTTTTATCACCTCTTTCCCAAATACCATAATCAGGAGTACAGTAGGCACACTCTATATAAAATACTAGATTTTGAATAAAAGCTACTTCATCTAGGTTAAATATAATTTGTAAGCCTGATGCAGTCATTTGTGCTAGTAGTAGTAAATATAGAGAAATTGCATCTATTTGTAAGTGACCCCATTCGTTGTCACCTACTACTATTTGTCCAGTGATTGAGGAATATTTAGCATGTAGAGAATCTAAGGGATTTTGAGTTTGTTTAAATCTTTCCACCTTTTCTTTCTGTTGCATCATAGACATCAATAAACCACGCATTAATTTTACACATGATTGTTCTAGTTCGTATGTTTTAGCTCTATCTTCATCTTGGTCAGCTATTTTTTTATAAGCCATCGATAAACCCCAAACAGAAAGAATGCAATACGCATTATCCCTTATCCAAGCATGTGAGTTTTCTTTACTGGCTGGAAACAACCCCGTCACTGGATTTTGATGCTCCATTATAACTTTATGGACCAGACGTTGGTAGTAATCCAAACGTACACCTGAATTACTTCGACTCCTCATTTTTGCTTAATTAAAATAAAAAAATATTAATAAATTATAATAACATACATAACACTATCAAGGTGACATTGACACTGACATATCATTCACAAATATCATTTGCACTACTTCATTTTGACGTTGTTGCTTAAACCTTATAAACTATCCAATTACCCGTATATTGGAATTATTTTACATCAGTGATAGTTGTTCAAGGTTTACTACATAATGCGAATCAGGATTCCTTAAGTAATTAGTAAAAATATTTATATATTTTTTAGATTTTAACTTAAATATTTAAGTAGATCTTTTATGAAGTAGACTATTATTTACACATCCAAACAACAATTGAACTACTGCATTGGGGGACTATTATCACCACAATGATTCAATGATTATACATAATACATTTATATGCCAAATATATATGTTATAACTTTTGTTATAAAACTCTCGGCATAATATTTATATTTATTAATGTTTGGTGTTCAATATTACAAAGCTTTTGTGAGTATATTAAATGGCAAGTTTTTCTAAAATTTAATATAAAAGTATCAAAAATGCACAATAAACCAGCTGCTTCAAGTACCCCAAAATGTGATATTAAAGGGAGAGAATCAATTAGAAAGGTACGAAGCCCTATATCGCCAATAGAGACATCTCCGAAAAAAACAGAACTTTATCTACGGCAAAGAAGAAACAGAGAAACAGGTAGTGCTTCAGAATCAGGAGATTCGAACAAAGATACCGAAGAAGAGGTTAGTTCAGAAGTTTTACCTATAAAATATAGTACAAAAGATGTGCACTCCAATGAATTGGAAAAAACTGACTTAACTATGTTTTGTATTGTAATTAGTATTTTATTTTGTATTGTAATTTTTTTTTTATTACTTATCGCACTTGGTTATAATTCTAATAGCGAAGAACCAACAAAAGCAATACAGATAACAATAGAAGAACTAAAAGAAAAGTTTCCACCACAAAATGAAGATTTTTGGTTAAATATTCAAGTAGCAGTTGATAATATTATCGCTCTAAAACAGCCCAAATCCATGATTTTTTTACATACCAGCGAGACAAATATTGATATCATTTTTCAAGGTATATTAGAATATTCATCCATCAAACTATTTTCAAAATTGACCAAACCCATTATCATTAAATCCGAAGACTTAAATAGACCAGATATTAAAGAAGATTACGGCGTGTTTTTATCAGAAATGAAAGAAAAATTAAAGGAAGATGGCATTGTTATAATAAAGAATTTAGACAAAGTGCCTAGTTCATCGGCTCAAGCCTTTCATAGTTTATGTGAAGAAGAAACTCCGATGAAAGAAAATATTTTATATTTGTTTACAATTCAAGCTAATAATCTTCCTAAAAACATCAGAAAATTTGTTGAAGAAGTACTTAGGAAAAGTTGGAGTAATCTACATGATGATAAATTTTATCCCCTTTTCGCTAGAATATCGTCTTATGTATTACAAATTCATTAAATAAATTAACAGTATTAAAAACATGTTTACTTGTTTAGATCTAATCCCCAAATTCCTGCTTAAATTAAATCAAACTTGGAACGATATGAGAGAAATCTTGATTAAATCAGGATTAGGAAATTTACAGCAGTGACGGAAACGTTAAAAACTTCTATCCCTCTGATGAAGGTAAAAAATCAGTCTCACTATCCATACACAAAAGTTTTGATGGCAACTATATAGTTTCAAATTTAAAAATTACAGCTCATCAGGCATATAAGCAGCCTATTTATGGCTAAAATACAAAATTTGAGTTACAAAACTAAATTTAAAAATTAATTTTAAAAGATAGGTAACCTATCTTTTAAAACAGTTACTTTTTGTAGACTACAGAGTGTCTTCACAATATGCCAGCCATCCTGTTGTAACGTATCTAGATACATGTATCTAGATACTGGTATCTAGATACATTTGCTGTATCTTGTATCTGTATCTATATACTTTTGAAATGTTTGTATCTGTATCTGTATCTAGATACTTTTAAGAGCATTGTACTTGTATCTGTATCTAGATACATTTTTTAAAAATAAATTCTGAAAATTGCAGATTTTGTTTACAATAATGTGTACCTACACGTCGTAAAAACAGAAAAACCCAAAATATCTTTTCAAAAGAATTTATCCCTTAAGCCGGATGCGCTCTTGTTTATGAAATATGGTGTCCATCTGGGTTATTCCAATTTGCAGGTCGCTGCCTGGCAACTATCCTAATGAGATTAATTCTTAGAAATTTACCTTTACCACTTTACCACTGATAGAGGGGGTGAAAAAAAGAGAAGGCATAATAAGAAATAACATTTTATTTAAATTTTCTTCATTTCTTGTCAACTATCCTAACCGGTAAACATGGCAGATTTTTTTATTGAAAATTTTAAAATTATTGAAAAAAATGATTTTACAAAAAAGTTAATTGCAGAGTGTCAATTATGTGTAAATAAACAAAAAATATCTGGAAGTGTTTCTTCGACAGGAAATTTTTTAAAACATTTAAAAGTGAGTATTTTATTGTTTATAATTTATATATGTACGTGTTAATTATTTTTTTTTAATTTCAAAAAACAAGACAAAATGTTATTTAATTATGAATTAAAAATCTCTAACTTTTATTTATTCCTCAAAATTTTTTATTCTTTATTAAGTTTTTGCGTCGTTCGGAACCCTTATTAAAAGCATCCTACTTTTACTCAATGTTTTTATTTATAAGCCTTATAAGTATAAAATTTCATAATTTTAAGCTTATAAAAAAATATACATATAATCTGTATATAACCATTTTTTCAGATTTTTTTTCTTAAAAGTTTACAAATCACCTCGCACTTTACTCGTAAATATTCGACAAGAAAATTTCCTAAATATTTTTGAAATATATGTCCCGGCTAATTAAATTTAAGAAATATTTAAAGGGTTATCAAATAAAAAAAAAAAAAATTTTTGAAGAATAAAATTTTATGCTTAAATGAAAATATGGAGTAAGAGTAATATGCTTTATGTGGGTTTTGAATAAAGCAAAAACTTATAAAAAAAATTTTTAAAAACCTAAGAATTGTTTTCCTCTTGTTTTATTTAATTATTTATTTTTATATTTATTACTTATGTTTAGCGGAAGCACTCTCATGCATTGAAAGAGTATCAACAAAATAAAAAACGGAAGCGAGAAAACGAAGGAGAAGAAGAAAAACTAACACCATTCGAACGGTGTACAAAACAAGTTAAACAAGACGTAAGTGAATAAAGAATTTCTCTTTACAAATAATAAATTTAGAAAATTTATAAAAAGTGACACTTATTCATTGTTAATTTAAATGCATATTTTTTTCCTTTTAATTCATATTTAAACAAGTTGAAAAACAAAAAAGTTTTTGCCAGAAAACATGGATTCTACCTAAAATCAAAGTCTTTACTACTTGTTTTTTTTTCAGATAACTTCTTTCGTCTGCCATTTTTTAGAAGATCAGATGCTTCCTTTAGCAACTGTAGAATCCGATTCTTTCAAAAATTTATTAAAAAATCTGCGATCAGATATTCAAATTCCTTGCCGAGCCACAGTTAAATCACGTATGATATCAAGAAAAGAAGTTATGGTGTCTAATATAAAAAATACTTTGGAAAATCAAAACTACGTATGTACAACAGCAGATATTTGGTCTTCCAATAACAAAAGTTATTTGGGCGTAACATGCCATTATATTGATTGTAATTATAAAAGAAAATCTTTAGTTCTTGCTTGTAAACGTTTGAAATTTAAACACACCTATTTGGAAATAGCAAAGTCATTGTTTAGTATTCATAATAGTTTTAATTTAAGCCATAATAAAATTGTAGGAACTGTGACGGATAATGCTACAAACTTTGGCAAAAGCTTTAAAATATTTTCGTTTTCGGAAGAAAGTTCTTTAGAATACGATTTTTTAAATGACGAAAATAATTTAATAGATATTTTAGATGTAAGCGCATTAAATGATATAAATGTTGATTTGCTCGACGATGAAATTATATTACCTATCCATTTTAAATGCTTTAGTCATACTTTAAATTTAATTGCTACAAAAGATGTTGAAGCGGCTTTACAAAACCCGGTTTACAAAAAAATTTATAATAGTACATTTTCGAAACTTTCTGCATTATGGAATATATGCAGTAGAAGTGCGTCCGCTGCTGATCATGTGGAAAAAATTTGTAATTCCAAACTTGTAATTCCCTGCGCAACTAGGTGGAATTCTTTATTTGATAGTATACAAAAAATTTTAAGTTTAAAAGATTATTTACCCTCAGTGTGCCAAGCTGTAAATAAACCAATGTTAAAAACAACTGAAATAGAATTTTTAGAAGAATATAGTATAGTAATGAACGTAATAGCAAGAGCAACAGACGTTTTGCAAGGCGAAAACAATTGTTTCCTTGGTTATGTTTTACCAACAATTTACCAAATACTACACAAACTTTCTCAAATTAGCAGTATGGTTTACTGCAATAGTTTGAAAGATGCAATAAAAAATGGAATTAATAGGAGATTTTCCGATATTTTAAATTTTGACCACAAATCTTCAATTCCTTACATACTAGCAAGTGTGACAATTCCTAAATTTAAATTATTTTGGGTAAATAATAAATTACATGAAGATAAAATGAAAAATCTTTTGTTAGAGGAACTGAAACAAGTTAAACAAAATACGAATAATTCTTTAAACACATATAATAAAATAAATGATTCGGCTGAGAACGACGAATTTTTTGATTTTCACATAAACTGCGAAAGTAATTTAATTACAGATTCAACCGAGAATACTGTTACATTGGAACTGGCACAATATTTAGCAGATAATTCTAAACAATTAAATGTTTTGGAAAATTATAATAAAATAAAAGAAGTTTTTTTTAAATACAACACTATTTTGCCTTCTTCGGCTCCAGTAGAGCGCTTATTTAGTACAGGAGGGCATATTCTTACACCTAAACGCAATCGTCTATCTAACGACATTTTTGAAACTTTATTGTTGTTAAAAAAAAATGTAAATTTTATTGAATAATAATTATGTATTTAAAACTTGTAAAATTAAATTTTAATTTACGACTTATTAAGCTACATTAAAATGTAGATTTCATAAAGACTAAGATTTAAATTATATAAATTTAATAAATTGTATATTTTTTAATTTGTATTTAATAAAGTATTTTTAAATAAATTGTTTATTAATTTTTAAAGTTAACATTTCCAATTCATATATATTTTTAGGCAACAAATTTCAATAAAATTCAAAAAAATATATTACTACGAATATTAATAGTTAGGAATGGCCAAAGTGTTCATCAGCACATTGTTTTCATAATTTATGTGATGAATATATTCCCCTAATCAGCTCATTGTTTTCATAATTTATGCGGACAATATACTCCCATAAAACAAAATTTTCTTATTCCCAACTCCCTTTTTAAATTAATATTTTAGGCATATTGAAATCAAACTTGAACATTACGACAGAAAATCAAATTGATTGGTCAAATCATTTTTTATGATGGATTATTTTCAATTAATTTTTTTAAATCAAAAAGTTTTAACTATAAATCAACTAATCCCATTAATATATTATGTAATTTTTACTAGTCACAGTTTTCTAATTTAATTAATACAAAGAAATCCAAAGAAAAATTCCTGGATCGCTAAAAATTGATTAAAATTGAGGTCCTCAGCATTATTTCTTAGAAACCAGCGGCCTAATTTCAAACGTGCCTGATGTCCCTGATGATCAAGTGGATTCAGGGCATACACTCGTAAAGCTGCTGCTCTTGGAGTATTCTCCAAACCAGTGGAGCCCCAATTCCTACCTCCACTGATATTTTCCATAAACTAGTTTCTGGATTCCTACTCGTGTCAAAATTAATTCTTCTGTCTCAGGGGTGGACGCCGATCTTGATCTCCAGGAATTATGGGACTGTTACCCAAATGTACGAACAAACAAACTTCTTCGCATTACCAGTTGCAGGACCGTACATGAAATGCCTATCAGTTAATTTAATATTACTGTAAATAGGCACGGTGAAAATTTGTAAAATTGTTCAGCAACAATTAAATAATAGCTACAAATAATATCTAGATAAAATATCGGTCGATTTTGAGAAGAAAAGAAAGTTTTTGAGAATGAAAAAGAGATAATCGAAATATGATACAAACCGTTAATTTGCAGACATATGTTTATTAAGACTTGTCTGCATATTTTGGGGCATACTACCACCCATTTTATTTTGTGACACCCTGTATAGAGTCTGTACGAATTAGTATAAATTTATTATTACATAATGACCATTCTAATTACCCCAAAAAATAATTGTCTGTTTAGGTAATTAAATAATTTATTAATTTTAAAACAATACATTATTGAGTATGTAACAAATAAATAAAAATATTCCACAAAACCTTTGGTCCCTATAAAGTTCTAAGTCTTCAAAAAACTATACAGCATCATAAGTAGTAAGTTTGCATAGAAATACATCTAATTAAAACAAATTACTAACTCTCTAGAACCATCATAAAAAGATTTTTTATTATACAAATTTTATTTTAATATATATATGTATATTGAGCTTTAATAATATATAAATGACTATTTAATGGATACATAAATACAGAAAATTTAACATACAACACCTTATCAAAACATTACACAAGAAGTTATTTCTAACAATAAAAAAAAACGATATTTACAATAAAAATCAAAATATGTTTAATAAGAACATTTTTATTAAATTTGTACTCATTAGAAATATATATCGAACAGCAGCATCCGTAATTGTATGAATTAAAATTTTATAATTTATAACTACCCTAAAATATGAATTTATATCATGTGAATTCTTATTTATATTATAACTTGTGTATTGCCAGAAAAGATATACATTTTAACATATATGTATATATACAAAAGAAGTAATTACGGTAGAGGTAGGTACCAAAAGTAATTGATAAGATATTGTATGATAATATATAAACTCTTATACTTTTACTGATTTCAGCCCCTTTTTACCACCAAAATTTCTGATCGCAGATAATAATTCATCTCTAGGATCTAGAACAGGTTCTATTTGTCTTATAACAGGTTTTTTTAAGGTAACCTTAGGCATCATAGGTGGTGGTGGAGGATTAACATCAATTTTATTATCTTCTTGTGGGGATTCTAATTCATTTTCTATTATGATTTTAGATTCTTCTGGTTCAGGAATTTTACTTTCATATAGTTTACTTGATTCAGTCCTTCTGAGGGTTCCTTGTGAGAAAGGAACTTGTGAGTTTGTTGTATAGACATCCTTATCTTTTGGTAAAGTTCTGAAACCTCTAACAACAGGTGCTGTTGTTGGTTTTAATGTACCAAATCGTGAATGTAGATATCCATTTTGTTTTGTTTCAGGTTCTGTTTGATAAATCTGAGTAACAGAAGTGTTATTACTACCAAAATCTTTGTAAGGTTTCTTTAATTCAACAGATCTTACTACTGGTACTCGAGAAATATCAAAATCTGATCCAAATGCAATGGAATGGGGTCTTTGATTTTTATTCATATCATTAAATGGTTTTCTATATCCACTAGCTGTTGTATGGCTTATAAATCTTTGATTATCTATGATCTTAGGCTGTGATGATGTGTTACTACCAATTTTAATAACCACATTTCCAGATGTAGTTGTTGGTACATCAGTACCATTTACTTTTATACTAATACTAGGTTCTTGTTGGTCTTTATCTCTATCAGAATTCCTGATTTCTATACTATTATTACTTGTTATATTATTGTTAGTGGTATTTACGATTAATTTCGAAGATATATTATTTCCTAGAGTGTAATCTTCATCTTCTTTTACACTCACGGGTACTTTGGGTCTTTCTGACCAAGTTCCCATATTTATTGAAGGTGGACCTTGATATTTATATACTTTTTCTGTGTTTTGAACTGGTTCTGGTTGGGTGATGATCGGCGGATTCTCCTTTGGAGGGTTTGGAATTAGTTTTGGCCTTTCGTACTTCTCTTGGTTAATGTGTAGGTTCTCCAGTGATGAGGTAGGAGTGTTAAGCTTATTTTGGATAAGTCGCATTACCTAAAATGTATAAATTTTAATGAGAATATATTCTTAAAATGTGTCGCTGTAAAGAACAAGAAAAATGAATTTATTTGTGCTGCCATGAACGGAAAGAATTTCATATTTACTTTAAGAAATGTATAATTAGGAAAATCGGTTAACGAGTCTTTGAAGTCACCCCTTACCTGGTAGTTGCAAGCAGTCCATAAATCGGAACCTTTTCTCGACCCTCAGAGGGGGTGGTCAATGTACTCATGATTTTACATTCTATTGTTTAAATTTAAAAAATGTATATGATATTGTTTTTCTGATTTCAACCATATATAATATTTATGCAAAATTTTCAAGTTTACAGATAAGACACCAAAATATTCTACATTACCAATGCAATACAACATTTTCACCCGATGGTGAACTAATCACTATTTTTACATTGGCAAGGTACTAGAGATATTTTTATGCATTTTTGTGGCATTTAAGGTTCTGTTTTTTTTTTAATTTATTTCTTTTGCATGTTGGTAAGAGTTGTTCTTTTCTCAGTGTTATGTAGGATATTTTGGTATCTGTAAACTTCAAAATTTGGTGTAAGTATTATATATGGTTGAAATCAGAAATAAAAATATTTTTACGTTTCTGCTTTTTATTTATTTTTATTTAAAAAGAATTAATGCTATATTTTTTAAATTTAAACAATAGAATGTAAAATCATGAGTGCAATGATCTCCCGCTGTGAGGGTCGAGAAAAGGTTCGGATTTATGGACTACCCGCAGTTCCCAGATAAGGAGATGACTTCAGAGACTTTTTAACCGCAAAGTAAAGTTTAGTAGAAAAAAATAAAAAGACGGACTCCCATTGTTTATTTTAGTAAATATTTTGTTTTGAAACATTTATCTTCGAAATGTACAAAAAAAAGTTAGAAACAAGACAATTTCAAAATCGTTTCTTAAAAATATTATTTTAAAGAATTTTTTCTGGGAAATGCCAAGAACATTTTATTGCAAAATGTAAAAGACTATTTAGATTTTACTAAATTTTCATAAAAAATTATGCAGGAACAAAAAAATTATTAGCACTGGCGTTTCAATCTCTTTTGTAATAAATATTTTTATTGGAATTTGTATATACAGAATTCATAGAATGATTTTCATGAAAATTACTGTAAATAATTCAATGCAGTTTCAATAATGATTAAGGTGAATATACTTAAAAAAATCTACAAGAATAAAAACTTAAGCTTACATTATTAAGTTTTAACATATTTTAATATTAAAAAAAGTCTAAAAAATAATAAATGAATAATATATACATGATTATCTAACGGTAAAAATATGTTTGAAATTAAATTAATGTAAAGAAATAATGTGTTATTATTATTATTATAATTATTTAACAATAAAAAAGTGTGAAAATACTATTAAAAAATATGTATACATATATATTTACCAATAAAAAGATTCCACATTATTTTTAAAGTATACATACTAAAATTTTATTGTTACTAGTAGTCCTTTAGGAATTATTAGACATTATAATGAGATATTTGTTAAATAAAAAAGCAGTATGTATGGAATAATTAGTCTAAAAATATGACTATTATAATCATACCGAGTATATAGCAAAACATTAATAATTTTGTAATGATACACTTAATGAGTCAACAAAACTAACAATATACGAAATTTGAATACCAAAATTTTATAAAAAAATCATGTTAAAATTAATCTAATAATAGTAGTTCAAAAGGGGTCTTTTACTGGACGAGTGGGCAATTGCAGGCGAGATCTCTGCAAGCTTGCGAGTCCAGTAAAAGCAATTTTGGGACGTATTACGTACAATATTTTTTTTTTAAACCGGCCAGAATTTAGTAATTTCCAGTTTATTTTTGAGTCAGAAAATCTCATTTTGTCGGACCGGGCCAAAAAATTATTGTGATAGTCCGGTAAAAGCTTTTACCGGACTCATTTTTATTCTCTGGCCTTGTCCGAGAAAATGAGATTTTCTGACCTAAAAATAAACCGGAAAGTACTAATTTCTGGCCGGTTTAAAAAAAAATATTTAATTTATTTTAACGACAGATTTCTACCATAGACGACAAGGCAAGGAAAAGGAAAAAACGGTCTGCTAAAACATCACATCCGGAAACAATAGAGACCAAGAATTTCTCTTAGAACTAGCAACTAATAAGATTGATATTTGTCTTCTCTCCAAAACAAAAAAAAAAGGAAAGGTTAGTATGAGATGGGGCGATTACATCCTATTCTACAGTGGAGTTGATAAAGATAAGAGAGCACCAGCAGAAGTAAGAATTGTAATATATGAAAAACTAAAAGACGTGCACTGTACTGATAAAAACATAACGTACATATGAAACAATCTCGAAAACGATAGAACACATCTGATAAATGTATGTATATGTATATGCACCGGACATTATAAAATCAAGAGAAGAAAGAGAGCACTTCTTTGTTGATCTACAGAGCACATTAGATCAACTACCAAGAAACGAGAAAGTATTCATAATGGAGAACTTAATCTCACGTATAGGTAAGGTAAGGAGTTGACAACGTATCAAAAACAGAGATCCTCCCAAATGACACAACATTGAGAATAACAATAGAGAAGTTGAAAAACCGAAAAGTCAATAATAAACTTATTAAATATGGAGGAATAGAACTTCAGAAAGAACTCACCAGCCTGTTTAAAAAGGTAACTACATCCAGAACTATACCAGGCGAATGGAGAGTCAGTATATATTTATTCCTATATATATAAAAGGAGAAAGAAGAAACCCAAATAACTTTAGAAATATAACACTACTAAGCTCGGTCCTTAAGCTTTTTACCAAAATCATAGCAAACAGAATCATGGAGAAGTGACAATATCTGAAGAATAGAATATCTGAAGAATAGCAAGGATTTAGGTCAAACAGGAGCATCGCAACAGAAAAAACAAAATCAATGGTTATCTCCAAAGAACCCATAAGATGCAAACTGGCAGTCGACAACAAAATAATTCAGCAAATGAGAAGATTCAACTACCTGGAGGTAGGGGTATCAAGTGATAGAAATCTGATTAAAGAAATAAGAACACAAGCCCTAAAAGCAATAAGAGTCAGCGTATACCTGAAAGATATCACTGCAAAGAGCAATATGAGAATATGCAAAACTTGTGTAAGACCTATACTAACGAACGGCACCGAAACCAGAGCTAAAACATCAAAACCGAAGAGAATAATGATTAGCACCGAAATGAAAATATTAAGAATCATCAAGGGTTCGAATAAAGAGCCAGAACATCAGGGAGGAACTGGAAACACAGGATGTGGTAAGATGGGTTAGATCCCGCAAACAGTGTTCGAGAGACCAATCAGAAAGGATTCTATAAGAAAGATTGGCAAAGTGGGTAAAGTCGTAAAAACTAAATAGGTACGCAAAGACCGGTACGCAGACCACCCAAAAGATGGTACGAAAGTTGGAGCTCAATATCACAGGAAGAGCTCCAAAGGATGCTAAAGATTTCAGATTAAAACAGGACTATGTCCTATTATAAGAAGAAGAAGTTTAACGACTGAAAATAAGTCTCAAAGTATTTATCCAAACACAAGCCAAAGGAAAACAAATATAAAATATTTAAGGTAACAGTTATTTAAGAGCATAAATAAATTATAACAATACATATTTTAATCTGAAGTCAGATTTTACGTAAAAATAAATATGTACACAAATAATGAATTGTTACAACAATAACTGTTGATAACAATTTTTTTTTCACCCACCTCTAAATAACCAACTATTCTTTTATGAATGATTCTTTAACTATTAAATTAGAGTTGGGCGAAAATTTTAAGACAGTTCCTATTTTTAAATAAATTACTATTGATACAAATAAAATATGAGACCCAATATTAAAAATATTGTTATTAATTAGTAAAGTCACCTTAATCCATGAACAACACCAAAAATTCCAACTTACCCCAAGGCTTTGAAGACCAGATACATCATACAAACTGTTACTTCGTTCCATAGGTCCTTCTCCTTTATTTTGTGTTTCAGTTTTATATTTCGTAGTTCCATTAAGTGTTATATGTGATCTTGACCTAGATACAGGTTTAACTGGAGACCAATTATTCTCATTGTTAAAAGATTCTGATCTATTTACACTAGAAATTGGACTATGCTCTTTGGATTTAGTTCTGTAAAAGGTATATTCTCTTTCTTTTAATGGTGTTTCGTTACTGTTTCTTCTAATTGAAATATTTTCCATTGAAGAAGCTACGTAAGATCGGTTCAAATTATTAGAATATAATCTATTTGTAGAAAAACTGCTTTCTACATGAGTTTTCTTTATTCTACTGATACCATTTTCATTACTTCTTATAGTATCATCTTCAAATACTTTAATTTTTTCTTTAGGTTTATCGTATGTAGATATTTTAAAATTCGGTAAAGTATTCGATATACTAGGAGCTTTTTGGATATATTTCGGCTCTTTTTGACTAGATTTCTGTACTTCTACAAACGTAGTTTCAAATTTATTTAAGGAATGCATATAAGGGTCTTCAGCCATTTTGAAACTTGTTGATAGTTCCCTATTATACACTAGTGACTTTCTTTTTTCTAAATTTTCTAAGGTTAAAGTATTCAAAGGAGGTTCATCTGCAATAAATGTTGTAATTGACTGTGTATCGGTAATTGTTGTAATTGACTGTGTATCTTCTAACGATTTGAGCTTTTCGAAAAGTTCCGGTGATGTTACCACAGAATCTTTAAAATCTGTAGCTGAAATAGAATCAGAACTCGTCTTTTCACCACGAACTGGACTTAAATCCCGAAAAGCTTTGGGAGGTGAAGGTAATTGGTATTGCCAATCTATTTCATTACTGTCAGTAACACTAGTTTCTTTCAGTCTTTCTTCTTCGTTAGTCTCCTCTTTAAGTATTTCTTCTATACCATTAAGGGACTTTTCTTTCTCTGGTATAACCGGTTCTTTTTCTTCTACAAGTTTCGGTTCAATCAATTCATCTAAAAATAAAGGAGGTGGGGGTGGTGTTATAGGTCGACAGTCTTCTGGTTCTGATAATTTTTCTATGGTAGCTTCAGCAGCAATACCACTGTCAGTTGAACCGAATGGTTTGCTTTCGTCTTTATTTTCAATTGAGCTAGACGTGAAGCTATCTAAGGCTTGATGTGAAGTCAAGGATTCTGAAAAATAAAAGGCAGCTTGTAAACATCGGGGTCTTGAATATTTCATGGAAGAATCTACGGATGAACTGATATAGTTAATGTATTATGGAAACTACTGATGCTAGTGGACGCTAGTGTATGAAAAATTAAATAAAAAGGTAGTCAGTTGTCGCCTTTCTTTTCAAAATCTAACGAAGAACAATGAAACTTTTAATCTCAAATGGCTGTATTTCATTTGACAGAAACACAGAAGGATTTATGTTCTATAATCTTAAATATAATAAACAGTACAATATCGAGGCTTTGGGATAAAGACTAATAGATAGTTTAGGTAAGGAGCAACTCTCACTAGCGCCACCCAATTTTAGCTTTCTAACAATAAGTTACAGGATGTTATAAGATGATTCAATACAGATAAAGCTAGATTAGATAACGTTAAAAGCAATTAATAATCTAATTTATATAATGTGTTTTTGAGAATACTTAATTGCAAGTTAATATAAACAAATTAACTTAAATAGTGAGTGGTAATTTGAGAAAGACACATTAAAATATTAAGAAATATCTTGTAAACTAATTTTATAGGGATTACATTAAATAATGTAAAAATTTTCTGTACTTATACAATGTGGTACTAGCAAAATGGATAAAAAAATAAAATGAAGCGAATGAAAAAAGGTGGAATAATAAATAAATTTGAAATGTAACTAAAGATTAATAAAATTATACAATCGCCGACAAACCACTTGTTATATCCGTAGGCTATTGGTTCAAAACATTGTCGCGTATAAACCGAAATCGTCGGTTTAATTTCTTATATGCAATTTTCGAGCAAAAATTTTTTACACCGCTGTGTGCCCAGCTAGCAAAATAGTTCTATAAATTTAGAGTTATAGGATATTTATGTTCTGTTAATATTCTATAGTGGTATAGAGTACAGTAAATTGTTGTATAGGAAATGCATATGACACTATTTTGCTCTCAGCAACTAATTTGTTGTTTAAACCTATTGTAAGAACGTTTTTGCAGCATAATTATAGAGAAATTACAGAATATGTTCCAGTATAGTTCTATAAGTGCTGCTGGACAACATAATTGTACAACCACTGTGCTTATACAATTAAATTGCTCTAAAAGATATGCAAAATAATATCTTATTGGAACTATATTATGCCCAGCGAAACTCCTATACAACTGTTCTGTAATGTCTCATGTAGTTTTCTTATAGAATTACTGTATAAAGGGTTTGTACTGACACAATTCTGCTGCGGAGAGCAAATTACTAATTTGGAAGCAGTTATCGAATAAGGTAATTTCGCGCCTCACAAACTGTATTAATTCAGGTGTTATAAAATCTTTACAGAATAAATAGGCATCAATACAAATATTTAGTTCTTTAAAACCGCACTATGGAACTACCGTAACAATGCCACGCCATTTTAGATTATTAAACGTTTATGTTGTGACTTTATCTTGAATTAAAATGTCTAATTCATTTTTAAGTAAATGGAAGAAGGTAAAAAAAAGTGGAGCGTTTCGGAGGAAAAGTAAAAAAATTTACGAAAACCTTTTACGCGATAGCATTTTATTAGATAAAAGAACCCCTGTGACAAGAGATGGTTCACGTGATGTCCCAATAATACAAACAGATAGTGTTGACGTGAGTGAAGAAGAAAAAAATAGCGTACTTTCTGTCTCAGAATTATCAGAAAACGATGAAGCTGTTCTTAACAAAAATGACAGGCTGTTAGAGTTTGAAAACAATGAGGAAGATTTATCAGATTTATCAGATTTAGAGAAAAACGCAGAGTTTGTAAGGGGTCTTCGGTTGTGGTCAGTAAAATTTAATATATCTCATTCGGCATTAAAGAATTTATTTAACACTATTAATAAACGTTTACCGCATATTCTTCCTGAAGACCCAAGAACACTTTTAAAAACCTGCCAAACTGTCATTATCAGTAAGGTAGGAGATGGAGATTACTGGCATCATGGTTTCGAAATATGTTTAAGACAAGTCTTAGAACCAATATCTAATATTCCCAAAAGTATTAGTGTAAATGGTTCGGTAATAGTATCACAAAACAGCAAGATATGTCGATTCCCGCCAATAAACGTATTTTCATAAAATCGAGATGGGTAGATTTTACAGAGTTGCCAATTTCATAGAGTATTTTTAAACGATTTTCTTTTAACTCGAGATTGGTGTATATTATTATGTCTGTCTATTCATCAAATCTGATAATCGTTTTTTACCCATTTTCCGATGAAATTTCGACTTCAAATTTGGTACGTGATGCACAAAAGGACATTTTACCTAAAGATCGCTTATTTAGGTACTATAAGACGCTATGTTAGCCAAATATCGTGCAACGGCCGGAAACTGTTGACGTCACAGTAGGCCCGGATTATGTTAATACGCCGTGACGTATCCCAGTTGTGGGCTTCTTTTTCCAGTATTTTGTGTTAAATTTCAATAAATTTAGCATAAAATTGTTAGTTAAATTATTTTAAAATCCTAAAAATATTCCGATAAATCTTTTTACCTACTACCACTATAGAAAATAGGCAAAAACATAGGACACACTGCCTCAGTAAATAACTCTTTACGTACGGTAAACAAATCGCACAGCTCCGGTAAACAAAACGCACAGTTTGCATATTAACTCATATGAACAAATAACGTTACGGTAAACAAATCGCACAGTTTTCATCGCAACTGTCAAAGTCAAAACAATACAAACAACCTTTTTGGAAAGACAGATAGGTTTTAATTAATAATTTTTACATGTTGTTTTGGTACACTTTATATGGAGGTAGGTAAAGTATAGAACGTAATGCGTGTTGTAAATCAATTACGCACTCATGAAATTACGCACTCGCCGCTACGCGGCTTCGTGCGTAACTTTTCCATTCGTGCGTAATATGCCTTTTACAGCACTTATTACGTAATATTCTATTACATCGAGATTTGAGCACTGTGGTGACGTCACAAATAGGGGAGTTTTCGCGCGCCCATGGCAGAAATTTGTCGCTCATTAAGCGATCCTTATTGACACCTAAAAAATCCTTGAGGACGGGTCCACACTGCACCAAAAAAGCGGAGCGGAACGGAAAAAATATTTTCCGTCGAAACTAGAGGCGTCCACACTGCACATACCCAACTGTCAAAATTTAATAATATAAAAATAATAAAAAAAAAATAAATAACTAAGTAGCAATTAAAAGGTATTACCTGCTCTTGAAAATCCAATATGTGAAAGTGGTACTCTGGGGTAAAACACAATCAGTAAAATAAAAATAACAAAATGGCTTCTAACCACACTTTACTTCTTAATTCGTTCCGTTTTCCGCTAAAAGTTAAAATTAAATTAACTATTTGCGTAATGACCTTGAGTCCGCCGAAATTGTGACGGAAGGTTTTTCAACCAATAGGAGCTCTTGATTTGTGTTCCGTCGTTACGCTCTTCCGTCGCTTTTGTGCAGTGTGGACTCTTACTCAGGGATGCATACGATTTTGGTGACAATTTGATTTAACATTTGTTTTAGGACAAAAAAACAAAATGGCGGACCCAATAAAATTTCGGACTTTCTTATTTATTAATCAATTTGTCTCAAACTTGAAACTTAGGGTTGTTTAAGATCGCGGATTATAATTTGGATTGGATTGGATATTGCTGACTTAAAAATTAAAAATAATAAGAAAAAAAAATGTGAGCCGTCACGGGACGCCTGGCAGATGTGAAACATCAACATTATTTTGTAAAAGTATATGCAGTATTCAATAAAAAAAAGAGTGTGCGTGTAACCTTTACGCGCGATTAAAGTAACCATTGAAAAATTTAAAAACAAAATTATCATGATTTTCAAATTTTTGAAAAATTTTGAAAATTTAAAAATTCTTTTATTAAAAATTAAAATTTGTTTATTATTGGAACTATTGGAACTATGTTCCTTACGGTAGGCTTGGAGAAGATAGGGATTTTGCTGTGTGACTGAACTGAAAAAAATGTAATAGTAAAAACCGTAACGAAAAACCCGTAACGAGACGTAGAATGCTCGCCTGCCACGTGGGAGGCTCGGGTTCGATTCCCAGCCGATGCAATTTTTTTTTTGTATATATCTTAACTTTTACCAGTAATATGAGATATAATTTTTAAAAATCTTGATAGTTGAAAGTAGTTAGGAAAGGTAAGAAAAAATAAATGTATACATTACTCTTTAAAGCTTACCTTGAATTTTAAAGAAGCTTTTTTCTTAACGCCAAGATTAAATGAGACGCAGGCGTTACAGTCGTATACACAAGCGAGTAGTGTTATGTGTCGATTCTTTATTAGCCGAAGGAACATAGTTCCTATCTTGTGTCCCATGAAACCATTTTAACTTGTTTAGTTTTTATATTTATTTACCTAAATATTATAAAATAATATGCACTTTTAAGTCTATATTTCAATTTTTAATATTTTTACACATCAGTAAAAGTATTAAAAATTAAAATATGAGCTTTAAAAGTGTATTTCTATATGAAACAATTCATACCCTGTCCCGCCAAATTTTTGAATCGATGAGCTTCTTCCCCCTATTGTTGGCGCGCTACGGTCGCGTCGCTCAAAACATGAGACCAATTTCATATAAGATATCAGTACATCTCTTTATTATATATTATCGATGCGTTAGGTTTTTTACGTCATACGTCACCGTCGCCACGCGAGAAATCTGATTTACGTGCCGCTATAGATGTTTCACATCAATAAATAAAATGGCGAACTGTCTTATTTTTTACAAACTACAAACTTGAAAATAAGTTGATAGATCCCTGTTAACTAAAAAAAGAATAAACAGTACACACAATAAACGTGGGCAGTAACAAAGAGGTCCCAAAAACTCTAGTATTTTTTATAAATTTTAAATACAAATATTTTAAGAACCGTCGCTTGTAAAAATGCCTTTTAATTAATACATTTTTTTCATAAAATTGATTAAAAATTTTAAATAAGCCACAGTTTATTGTTCAGGAAATATTTTAACATATGACAACACTGTATATATAAAATGGCATATTTGCTCTATAATCATTGCAATTGACACAAAAATGTCGTATTAGTTGGAATCCATATTGGATAGTATCAATAGTTTAAAGATTTGATTCTTTTATACCGCCATATTGTCAAGAAATATAAAAATTCAAATTTAAAAGCATAAGCAACAATGCCAAATGAAATAATCTGAATAATATCGACTACATAAGTGTGTCTGATTATTTTATATAAAATTTAGGGGTAAATTCACGAATTTTTGGACAAAATGTTTTTCATAAATTTTTAGTCATAGTGGAAATTTAAGCCAAACGGAGGGAGCGTCAAAAATTTCCCATAATATACTATATGTTTCACAATAAATCTTCTTGCGCAAGTTAATTTACTGCTTCAATGACTGCAAACACCTGACTTAGTAAATTATTAAGTACCCATATTCCTACAAAGTGGGTTGATTATCATGGAGTCAGTATATGTGTATTATTTATTTACTCCATGTTGTGTTAAAGAATCAATTTGCTTGTAAAATACAAGACTAAACAGTTTAAAGTTCTTTAAATATCACACAACACATTAAAATTGTTGCATAATTAGACATATATACGCTACTAAGCAATAATTCTATTAGAGCTCTCAAGTTGCTGTATACCAGTATTCTACCAACAGCATCTTGGAACTGTTATAGAATTCTAATTAGAATGCTCTGTAACAGTAATATAAAAGTTCTTTAAAAGCTTTAAGAACGTTTATGCAACAGTTCTATAATTGTTCTGCGGAGGCTTTACACAACATTTTATAGAAGTAAAAAGCTGTATAGTATGGTGCCCATTTTGATTGTATAAGAGTTGTAAGAACGTTTTAAAAATGTTCTTAGAAAAATATTGCTCTATAAAAATTTGTTCTGAAAACGTTTTTACGACATTTATAGAACAAGAAATTGTTAGCTGGGTGGGTGTTTCACGATGGAGAAAAACCAACAAAAGTGATTCGTTCTCGAAGTGTGTTAAAGACAACTTTTGTGTCAAAATCTGGTCATCTGGCAAGAATTGCTTTAGAAGATCGTAGAACGGTTTGTTTACCAGAAGTTATCGCGAAACTCCGACAAACAATGGCGAATCATCCTACATCAGGACAATGCAAGTACTCACATTGCCCAAAAAGACAATCGAGTTTTTGGACCTTCAAAACATCGAATTGTTAGACCATCCAACGAACTAATTTCCAACGACTTCTTCACGTTCCAAAAGATCAAGAATTCAATGCGTGGGCGTCGCCAGAAGAAGTCATCGATGCCTTCAAAAAGGCGATTTTGCAGTTGTCAACTGAAGACTGAAATAACTTTTTTACCCATTGGTTTGAACGTATGCAAAAGTTTATCGATCTTGGTGCAATAAGTCTATATATATATTTTGTCACAATAAAGAGAATGATAAAAATCGCCAATAGGTTAATTAGTATTAAACAAAGTATGTAAGACAAAAGTTTTTTAAAACTAATCCAACATATTTTTCAGTTTTTCTGTAACTTAAATTTACTTAAAAAAACTTTAATAACTTACCAGCCATTCAACGTAAAAACAATTAAGTCAACTAATATGCACAATAAGTATAAATAAATGATATTATTCTAATCTAATCTTCTACTAAACTAATCTACATATTGACAGAACACTACCCAAAATCCCAAAAAAACAAATACTGTTGAGTCAGAACTATGAAATATTGCACATTGCACATACAGGACGGTTGTTTTTTAAAATGCTGATACTGTGATAAACAAACAGCTAATAGCTTTTATTATATATGATATCTTTCAATAAATAGCAATTGTATCACTTTTTAACCCATTATTATTTTTGTTATTCCAAAATCAGTTTCAAATTAAGTTAAATGTGACTAACTTACTTACAAGTTCATTTGAACAGAGTTTACATCATTTTCAGTTGTAGTAGTACCAACTTATTCTATTATAGTGCTTACTCTTTTTAAAAATCTCTAGAAACTAGGTTACTGTTTTTTTAACTAGGTATACTATGTTGGTAGGTTGATTTTCAATAATTTAGAAAAACATTTATTTTAATACTGTATTTATTGGGGTTGCAACCCAAGGGCATTGTAATGGATTTACACGGCAATAGTGACACAAATCATCACTTATGGGGCAGTAGCTTGGGACACGAGTGCTAATCTGGCTACTAGGAAGAAAAACCTCTCTAAAGTTCAGAGACTAGCTTCTGCATGCATCACTGGAGCAATGGGAACATGCCCCACTGCTGCAATGGAAGTCATCCTAAATCTCACACCACTACACTGTGTAAGGAAGAAAACTATATACAGAATGGTGAAAAAAGAAACAATCAAGGAAATTTGGGAAATGCCCCAAGATGACATGACAGAGAAATTGAACTTTGTGAGAAAATTCACCACAAATCTGGGTAGTAATCTGAATGGGACAAAGATACCATAGGGGGGCTAAACTAAAATGCCATAAAATAGTATACGGATGGCTCCAAGGCAGAAGCAGGGGTTTTAGGACCTAGAGCCAAATACTTAGAAAGTCTGGGTGCATATCCAAGTATTTTTTAAGCGGAAATTCATGCTATTCAAAGATGTGTAGAATTTAATTTTTAAAGAAACTATCGTAGACAAAAGATTGTAATAATATCAGATAGTCAAGCAGCCATCAAAGCTCTGAACACACATACAATCAGTTCAAAGATGGTCTGGGAATGTCTAGGCAAACTAAATGAACTAGGACAAAATAACACTGTTACCCTTTTATCGATTCCAGGACACATAGGAATAGAAGGAAACGAAAAGGCAGATACGCTAGCAAAAAAGGAGCTGAAACTCCATACTTGTAACCACAACCATCTTGAGGTATCAGCAGTAGTACACTCTTTGAAAAACTAAGAAAAGAAGTGGATAGAGAAAAATCCAAGTACTGGCACGATCTAGAAGGACTAAGACAACCGAAGACACTCCTGAAAAGATATTTCAGCTGTCGAAACCTTAGTAAAAACAACCTCCTTATTATAACGGAAATATTAACCGGATACTGACGATTAAGAGGACGTATGAAGAAACTAGGATTGGTAGCTGAAACAAAGTGCAAATTCTATGAGGAAGAGGAGGAACCCTCAATACACATACTCTCAGAATGCCTTGCATTCTAGGTTCATACGAAAAAGAAGAGAAAGATCTACCTAACTTGAAACGATATTCTAAACTTTCTAAGAAAGATAGGATTAGAAGAGCTTTTACAAGTCTGAGGAATCATAAAAACTATGGAAAGAAAAGGGGGAGACGATAAATCTTATAGGTCGCCGGTGGGTCTGTACATATATTGAAAAGAATATAAGTCACTTTCAGTGAATACGAACGTATTTTTAGAGAGCCACCATGTTAATGTTTATCTAATATGCGTGTTATTTGCCTAGGTAAAGGCTTGAACGTCATCATAAAATAGGTATTTAATAATATCATTAGAAAGAATGCAGGTAGGTAGGTAGGTATTATACCTTTGTTTGTATTTTATCTTTTGAAGATATCACTAATTGATTTCTAATATTTTACGGTCTCGTACGCCACTCATTACTAATTAGGCCAGATTTTTTTGAAACTTTCTCAGACGATATCACGATATATGTACAATATTTTATAGATCTCTATAATACAGTGTGCATAAAATATAAAGAGACATTTTTTGCACAATTTTGTGGTAACTACGACACGAAACAGAAATATTATCTACAACATTTAATACTAGAAAATTTAAACATGCCTGGTTCAGAATCACCAACCACCCATCTACGGGAAAGATCTTGAGAAACTACAGAAATATCATCCAGATCCTCTAAATTATGCCACTTTTTCATCCCACCTCCAGTAAACCCTTGTAAACTTCTTAAACTTCTTAAACTACTAATCGACTGATTTTTTTCCAACTGTATATCTTCTAAATTATGAATACCATACAATTCATTAAGAACTTCGTCTTTTAATGAAAAATTCTTCTGCGAAGATATTGATCCAGAAAAAACTTTATCATCTAGATCAGAAAATTCATCTACAAAGCTAAAATTAGCTAAAGCTGAAGCTACTGAAGATGTTCTAGATTTTGTACTCAAAGAATCATCCTCAAATGATCCTATTATAGATGAGTTTTGAAACCTGCGTTTACCAAAACTGTCGTATTTGCTTGATGAATTTTTCTTGTCTTTAGGTGTTTTTGGTATTACTCCTACTACTTCTGGAAGCTTTTTATCTATTGTTATGGTTTTATCAGATTCTTTAACTACTTCTGGATGTTTTTTATCTACTGTCGTCGTATCAATTTCTTTATTTGTCGTAGATTCCGTTACTGGATCATTGTTAGCTCTTGTAAGTTCTTCTTCTATTGGAGACGATTCATTAGATTTTTTAGTTATAGATTCTTCAGAAATTTTTACAATATATTCTTCTTTTCCTAAAGGTGATTCCTTAGATTCATTTACTACAGTTTCTTCTTTTATTGAGGATGACTCTTTGGATGTTTCTTTATCAGTTGCTTCTTTATTATTAATTGATAATACTAAATGATTATTTTTTTCAGGTACAGTTTCTGTTGTAGGTGACTCTACTTTAATTTTTGCTTGTTCTATTTTATTTTTGAATTCAGCTGAAGAAAATATAAGTTGATGTGATTGTCTTTGTAATTCAAGAACTTTTGTATAAGCTGATTTTGGTTTATCTTCTTGTACTATATGAATATCATTATTGTTATTATCAATTATATTGTTAGTATCATTAATAATTTCTTTTGTATCTTTACAAACTTCTTCTATAATTTCTTTAACAACACTTTCATTATCAACAACAGCTGGTAGTATGTGATGATTTGTACTTTCTGGAAGAGTTTCAATTATCGTTGTATTTTCTGGAATAGTTTCAATTCTATTTGTAGTAGTAACAATTTCGATTCTTGGACGTGGTACTGGAACCCTAGGTTTGCTTCTGGGAAGGGGTTTGGGTTGTGCAACTAAAGTATCCAGCGGTGTACTAGGTGTAACTGTAGCTAGCATGCAAAATACAAAGCGTGATTAGAAAATTAATATGTTAGTTTTACCTATTACCTTAAAAATTATTTATTTATTTATATAAGGAGCCTTGCACCAAATCAACTAATAGTTTGTATATACAAGAGTGGAAGTGCTGAGAAACAAATTGATGAAGGAATCCCCAAAATATAATGCAAGAGGTCTTCAAATATTTACTTAGTTAAACGAATCTTATATTAATTACCATTGGAATCTATAAATATGGTTACGAAATCGAGGTCAACTCTTTTGGGAAAGCTCGACAGTAGAAACCATAATAAACCTTCTAAAAGTGTGATTACAAACTTTTAAATACATGCCTAACGTAAGCGATGATCTTATCCTTGAGGACATCACATTGCCACATAAGCGCTCCTCAGATTCGGGACCAGTTACCAAGTACGATAGGATTACTCTGGAAAGTGCCTATAGGTTAACAAAGACTAAGTCTCTAAAACCCTTTGATATTAGAGGACATTTTGGGATTCTTAGGGTCGAAGCAACCGAATCCATGAAGATGCCTCCAAACATTATGCCCTCAAAACGAGATTTTGAACTTACACTAAATGTCAGTATTATAAGGTCCTAATTTTAGAGTCTCAATAGCACTGTGAAACACTTCTACAATCTTCCAAGAGACTTCTGTGCTCAAGGGTTTATTACAAAAACACCTTATTTCAGCCAGAATATTTATTGCCTTCGCTAGATAAGCTGCTTTAAAGCTTTACAGTCTACCACTTTCGAGTCTAAGACAGCCTGGAACTGCAAACAATCTCTTAAACAAACAGACAATCACAAAGTAACATTACTCTGGCTACCAGGGCATAAAGGGATTGCTGTTAGTCTCACAAAAGAAGGAGCTAGTACTTCTTTTATCGGACCTGAAACTTTCTGTGGCATATCAAAATGCCGCATTATCGATGAAGTTGGTAATTGGGAACAGGAACTCAGTGTAGACTACTGGAAAGACACCCCAGACCAAAAACAAGCAAAAAGATTAATAAGCCTTTACTGCGCTGCTCTAACTTACTCTTAGAGCTTCAGAAACCTGAACTCAAATAATCGCAGGAATTCTCACAGTAACAGTATACAGTATACTGTATCATTCATGTTGCTCGGCACTGCAAAACAACACATTTACCACTCATAGTTACCCTCGTTCCCAAATCTGAGCGAATGTGATGTCCCTCACGTTAAATTTTCTTCTCTGGATCACGGTCGTTAATAACACCTTTTATATTTTAGATTAATAAGACTTCAGGAATTTTTATTCATTCTTATCCTTCAGAAAAAGGAAGACGTTTGAAAAGTGAAAATTACGAAGTCAATCTAAAGCCTGATCAACGTGTTACTTTAAAGAACCTGCATGTGCAAGAATGGTATAAATAATCTTGTTAAAATTGATACAATTTTATCAAAACTATATCTAAATAAATTCTGAACTTCTATTAACAACCATTGTATCTAATTTATTTAAAAAATGGTTGGTGGCAGTTTTAGTATTTAGATTGTTTATGGTTTTATCAATAATTCTATTATCGTCAGTTATACAAACTACGCTACAAACGCTACTGCCAGTAGATGAATTATCAGTTAAATCTACAATATCTACAACAGTATGTGTAGAATCAATAGAATCGATCGAAGACTCTATAGAATCACGTTTGATTTTTTCTATATTATCACAAATATTATTCTCTTCATCACGATATTCATTAGGAACATGATATACTAAAACTTCATCATTATCAGAACTATCATCATGATCATAATCATTATCATCATCAATATCCTCATCATCATTATTATCATCATCATCATTATCATTATCATCATGATCATTATCAGATTGAATATCTGTTTCTTGTTCTTCATTTTCTGCGTAAATCTGTCCTAAGGTTTTAGGAACATATTGTTCCTCCAACAAATCTTTGCTACTAACACATTTATAAAAACTGAAAAATCCCTTTTTGAAAAGACAAAATTTTGTTTCCCCAGCACTTCCGTTTTTAGTTTTTTTAGATTTTAAATTGCAAGAAAAGCTGTTTATAGACAAGGTGCTATCTTTTTTTGAATTGCCTACAGACTTACCAGATTTGCTTGTGGATTGACTAGCAACTACAGGACTAGCAGATTCTATATTTATTTGGGGGTTGGAGGCTCTAATTGTAGGTGGGGGAGGAGGTGCTGATTTCTTTTTACGCCCTGAAAATAAAAATAGAAGATTATGTAAATATGTTGTAAAACAATTGTGAAAATTTGGAAAAAATTGTGACGATTAGACTCTTTAAACCTCGTTTATTACATCTACTTGGCCTTGTATATTTAAAATTTAGTTTATAAAAAAATATTTTAATCGGATCCAGTTCCACAATTATAATATTAAAAGTCAATAAAGTAGTTTTTTTGTACATAATTAGGAAAAAAATTAAGTAAATTTTATCATTATTAAAAACCTACTCTCATTTTCGATTACCAAATATGGTTGTACGTTCTAGTCGTGATATATATTTTATGGTAATTAACTAATTTAAATAATCTTATATTGTTGGCAAGTTTAGTATCAAGATTTATATAGATTAATATAATATATATGTTTCAACAAAAACTACAGACAAGAAGAAAGATAATTTTCAAAAATAAACAGATCTGCAGAAATTAAAAAAAGAAAACTAGATGTAATTTGTTGAAACTACAAATAAAAGTAGATTATACAATAAAATTATGACTTCTACTTACATATTTTTAGAAAGAATATCCAAAAAAAACTATTTTTACATTTAGGACGAATAACGCAACTGTATACTAAAAAAAAATCGAACTTTATTCAAAGACTTGTTAAAACAAACTATAAAGATTAAAAGTTGAACCAGATCTTGTAGCTATTGAAACCTACATAAATCTGCCCACAATAAACATTCTTTTTGTTAATAATAATTGCGTATACCTGTACGACCACGTACTTTTGCCATATTTTTTGTAATTTACGACGAAAACGAGCTAATTAAATGACAAGATTATGTTTTTCTCAAGTTCGAATGTTAATATTTTATTGGCATGTTTAGTATTTTAAATTACTTTAATGGCTAATGAACCTGAGTCAGGTTAAAAGGTTAACTTAAATTCGCTATAGTTAGTTTTGTAAAAGATTGAACTAATTTTTTAACAACGTTAATTAATTAAGGTAGAGACTAGTTTTGAAACAATTAAAATTGAAGATATGACTATATTTTTAGAATGAGAGAAAAAGCAATAAAATTTTACATTAGCTCAATAAGCCTTGCAGGCCTAGGGCTTTATTGTAGATTTATCTCCATTCCTTCCTGTCTAGACCTTAGCTAAGGCTTTTTCTTTCCATTTTCTGACACCTAGGGTGCTTTAAATCTTCTTCCACTGCCGTCAACCATTTCCTTCTGGGTCTTCTCCTCTGTCTCTTTGCCATCATAGAGCTTCTTAGTATTTTCATGGTTACTCTCGTTTCTGGTAGTCTTTCAACATGTCCTAGCCAGCTAGTTGTTTGAGCTTTTACTTGTGATGTTATTGAGAGGCTGTCGTATAGTTCCATTATTTCTTTATTTGTTCTTCTTATCCATATTTGATCAGATTTTTTGCCTCCATATATTTTCCGTAGAATTTTCCTCCCCCAGTTAATTTCTGTTCTTCTGTTTTATTTAACGTCCATGTAGTACACCCATAAAGAGTACCTGGTCTGATAACTGTTTTGTACAACCTTCCTTTTGCTCTTTTAGAAACCATTTTTGACTTCACCACTCTCGTAAGTGACCCTGCGCTTTAGCTTCCTTTGTTTATTCTATTATTAATTTATCTGCTTTCGTTATTTTTGTTGCTGATATTCACTTCCAGGAAGATAAAATTTTCCGTGTTTTTAAAAGTATGAGTTCCTTTTTTGAAGTCGGTTAAAAAATTGACAAAATAGATGAACCACTTTTATTCCAGTTAAAATTTTTCGTAGTATTGCACCAGATAAAATTTTCGTCCATCTCTAACTTACCTTATATTCGGTAACAACTGTGGTTAACTAATTGCGCAACTTAGAGATGGGCATTAAAAATGACACAATACTTTTTTACAGAAATAACTTAGTAACAATAGTTAATAGTGTTATTTATTGATTCTTTAATAAAGTTGTTATGTATATTAAAATTGTACTACAAACTATAGCTGCAATTAAAAAACAATATAAAAGTGGTTGGTGTTGAGTTACGTAAATAATTTAACCTTCCACGGTCGTTTTAAAGTATATAAATTTACATTCATGCACTTGTTGTAAAATAAGTGCATAAATCAATTTAAAAACAATAAAATAATAAATACATAATCAAAAGAATGTTGTTATATTTTTTTTTTTACTTTTTTGTTATAACTTCTGTATCGACTTTTGTGCGTATTTAGAGAAAAAGAACCTATATAGATGTTGATAATATTTTTAATTACTAGGTATACTTTAAAGGATATACGAGGAATACTAAATATTTCTTTTAAAAATATAAAACAAGGAATGATTGAATGCGACGCGGCGATCTTGTTGTATAGTTAATAAGCGTAAGTTATTTATTTCATAGTTAAGAAATTATAAATAAATGGAACCCTAGTAGTTTTTGTGTTTTGTTACAATATTAAACATATATACTAACTAGAAGCAGCTTTCAATGACCTCAGCCGGAGACGAGTACATAGATAGATAGATATTCATTGAGTTGGCTGTTATTTTATTCCATTTGCATTATTTAGGGACTTTTCTGCAACTGTACACTACGAGCTAATACTATCTAGAAGCAGCTCTCAATGCTGTGAGCGTACGATGAGTAACGACCAAGAGAAAAAATAAAACTACCTGTTACCTTTCTCTGATCACTTTTTTGATTGCTGCAAGGAATACGCTAAATTCTGACCAACTAAAATTATACAAGAGCGACAGCGACATTGTCAGTTTATTTTTCTTTTTTCTCTTCGTGTCTTTCGGGGCAATGAGAAGGCTGATGGATTGGGCCGAGCGGGAGATAATATCTCAATGATTGACCCGAAACCATTCGATGGGGTTGCTGACACTTTCAGAAATGCAGCCATTGAGAAATGGAGCCTAGAGAAGGTCCAGGACTGGTGAGAAAAATCACCGGGCAAGCGACAGGCCAAAGTCTTTATAAAAGGACACGAAATTTACTGCAAAACTGTTATCACAAAGGCGAAACGATGTCAGAATGATTGTCAGTCTCTTGACAGAACATAGTCGGCTCAGAAAACAGCTCAGAGTCAGCTGAACTTGGCAGATATTGCTAAGAGGAGGAGGAAACCGCATTTTCTGTCCTATGCCAATGTGAAGGACTTGCAAGAACGCTGTATCTAGTATTGGGGCAAGAGAAACCGGCGTGGAGAGACTACTGTCAGGACCATTAAGTCTCATTAAGAGTGCAGGGCTAGACAAGGTGTTCTAATCCTATTCTAGAGACGATGGATGGTCACAATATATCTGTAAAGGTCGCAGTAATACAAGCTAACAGCCAACCCAATGAATATTTATCTATTTACTCATTTCGCGCTCAGGTCATTGAAAGCTGCTTCTAATTAGTATATCTGCCTGCAAAAGGTCTTCAAATAGTAGAAGTTAAAAAAATATTGTTAAAAGGATTTATCAATACGACTATTTTTCACATAAAACTTCATTGAAATCCTTCTAATAATGACATTTACACATGCAAATTGACATGTTTACATTAATTCCTATTCTAATAATTTTTCCAATACTAATTTTTACTCAAGATCCAATCGACCCTAATCAACCATTAGAACCAAAGTTTGTAAATTTTCATTTAAATTCTGATAAAGAAGAATATGATTCTCTAGATAATGTGGAATATGTAGATGATATACTTGATGAAAATACAAGAACGAAAAAAGAAAGTAAAATTTGGGATCATTGGGGTAAATGGTCACCATGCAGTGTTTCTTGTGGTATTGGAAAGATGACCAGATGGAGACATTGTGTATCAAATAGCTGTGCATCAGGAGAAAAAGAGGCGCAGATTAAAACCTGTACAGCAGCTAGTTGTTAATTATATTTTGTATTCTTACTGTCGATGTTATAATTTGTAATAAAAACTATAGGAAAAAATAGAATGTATCTACTTACTTTTTAGTTATTCAATAGAGTTTTGGTTACATGAAAATCCACAAAATGAAGATTAGAAAATGCGCAAGAAATCCATTAATTACTTCACTCTCAAAAAAGTAAAGAATATAAGAAGCAAGAAAATATTATGAAAAACAAAGCACTGTTCTTCTTTTAAGGATGTATTGCACCTCTAGAAGATTTAAGACCCTGGAACTGCATGAGAAAGCTATTCTAAACTTTGGTAAAGCATATTTTGGAGTATAATATATATTCAAAGTGTGTTTAGTCATTAGATGAGTAAATAGAACCCAACAAAGAAATCAGAATACAAAAAAGTGTCTTCAAAAGACTCACGAAACTAATGGAAGACATTTTCACCTTCGCAACTTTCCAGAGAATATCATGGATCTACCATACAAAGCATAAACAAAATCCAAGATAACACTTAGAATTGGAATTTGAATAATTTTAAGCACATGGAACGTTACTATTAAAGATGCAGACAATTTCATAAAACTGTTTTCGGTACAGTACAAAACTTATAAATCTTATGGAAGACATTTTAGATCTGCTAAATTCTACTGAGTATCTATATATATAAAACTCAAAGGTGACTGACAGACTGATATAGTGATCTATCAACGCAGAGCCCAAACCGCTGGACGGATGGGGCTGAAATTTAGCATGCAGGTAGATGTTATAACGTAGGCATCTGCTAAGAAAGGATTTTGATTAATTCCACCCCCAACGGGATAAAATAGGGGATGAAAGTTTGTATATTCTATCAACGCACAGCTTAAACCGCTGGACGAATGGGGCTGAAATTTGGCATGCAGGTAGATGTTATGACGTAGGCATCCGCTAAGAAAGGATTTTGATTAATTCCACCACCAAGGACATAAAATAGGGGATGAAAGTTTGTATAAAACTTTGTCAATTTTAAACCGTTCGGGCTGAAACTTTGCATGCATATAGTTACTATGACGAAGGCATCCCCTAAGAAAGGATTTTGATTAATTCTACCCCTGAGGGGATAAAATAGGGGATGAAAGTTTTTATGAAACTGTCAATTTTAAAACGATCGGGCTAAGATTTTGCATGCATATAGCTACTATAACGTAGGCATCCCCTAAAAAAAGATTTTGATAAATTCCACCCCTAAGGGGATAAAATAGGGGATGAAAGTTTGTATGAAACTTTGTCAATTTTAAACCGATCAGGCTGAGATTTTGCATGCATATACCAACTATGACGTAGGCATTCCTTAAGAAAGAATTTTGATAATTTCTACCCCTAAGGGGATAAACAAGGGAATGAGAGTTTGTATGAAACTTTGTCAGTTTTAAACCGATCGGGCTGAGATTTTGCTTGAATGTAGCTACTATGACGTAGGCATCCCTTAAGAAAGGATTTTAATAAATTATACCCACAAGAGGATAAAATAGGGGATGAAATTTGGTATGAAACTGTATCAGTTTTAAACCGATCGGGCTGAGATTTTGCATGCATATAGCTACTATGACATAGGCATCCCCTAAGAAAGGATTTTGATAAACTCCACCCCTAAGGGATAAAATAGGGATGAAAGTTTGTATGAAACTTTGTCAATTTCAAACCGATCGGGCTGAGATTTTGCATGCATATAGCATGCAAGTTTTTAAAGTTTTAAAATAATAATAGTCTAATACCATTCGCGCTTTACTGAGCGGGGTGTGTGGAGCGGTGAGACGGTAGCACGCTGCTGCTGGCCGACATGGCACTGTCGATAGACGCGTAGAGTCTTAAAAATTCGAGAATAAATTTGTTTTATTACGTAGTGGTGTACTAAGAAATTACTTTTTAAATTCCATCCCTAAGGATTTAAAATAGGGGTTGCAAATTTGTATGAAACTCGGTGGCAAAAAACTAAAGTCCACGCGGATGAAGTCGCGGGCGGCCGCTAGTATATACATAAATTTCGATAAATACCTGTCATCCCTAGACTTGTAGTAGATTTAGAATGAGAAGCCATCTTTGACAAATTACTATTACTTTGACTATGCATCTTAGACAACCTCTCCACATCTCCACTACTAACAAAAGCAGACTTCGGCCTTCTTGGAAGCGAAGTATTACAATTCTCACTTAACACCGAAGCTTCGTGATATCCAGAACTATCAGAACTGTTTCTAGAATGGCTGATTACTAAACCACCATCTGTTTTCCTATTTTGTAACTCACTAACTTCCGATACATTCGATACGCTACTTGGAGGTTTCTCATCGGAATTTCTTCGACTTTCTTCTGAAGGTTGATCAATTTCATCACCATCAGTAGGTTTTACTTCGATTTGGGAAGGTTGAGGAGGTTTCGGTGCTGGTCTTCGTTTTCGTTGGGGTGGTTTCGGTCGTTCAGGAGGAGGGTCTTGTTTTGGAGGAGGCAGTATTGGTTGTTGAACAACACCAGGTGGCGTTACTGAACGGGAATCGTCACTGTGTGTTGGTGAGATTGATCTGGTATCGCTTGAAACTGATCCTGAACCCATACTCTACAAAAATTGCAAATATAAAATTACTTCAAACTTAAACATGTCGCATTCTTAATAGTTTAAAAATTAATGTAGTTGTTTTGATCGTTTCTAAAGTAGGTATATAAGAATAACTCCACGCCTATTTCACGTGACGACTAAGTATGTACACTATAATTTTTTAAACTTACTGTTTTTCCTCGTCTGAAAATCAAATTAAATACTCCTCCTCCGGTTTTATTGTGCATTTGTTTTCGTTCTTCTTCCTTTCTAAGTGCCATTATATCACTTGTTGAAAATGCTTGTGTTAAACTGCTGATTCCTTTTGCTACTACGTAAATTTCTGTTATCTGATAATCACTTAATGTTAATTTAGGGTCTAGCGTTTCGTCGAGGTTACCTACAAAGTAAAAATAACGGTTAATATTGAAAACATATAGATAAACACCTAGACTTTTAAGTATCAATTAAGAATATTACCTCTTCTATACCGATACTTTTCTTGGTAATATTAACCGAAAAATGTTGATATTATTATCTAATTAGTGATTTTTGTCTATAATAATGTGGTTTGTTGTAAGTAATTTTTGTTGTAGGTGATTATTATCCATATTTATGGCAATATGTGTTTTTAAAAAAGTGTACTTAAAACCGTTACTAACAAAAATTGAAATATGATTTTCCCACAAAATTTTTATAACACTAACTAATTTTAATAACTTAACTTGGTAATGAAATATAATACAACATAAAAATTTCTCAAGACTAATCTAATTATTGTCTTACCGTAAGTCTCATTATTAATATTCCGTTATCAGAACTGATAAGAAGTATTAAAACAATAAGAAAATAAAATTATGACTCCAGTATGAGCATAACAGGTAGTTTATATATATAAATATATGTATATTTCTAAGTATAAGATAAGGGGTAAATGACATAGAATATTTTAAAACAATTTAATTAACCTTTTAAGGAAATACTTAACGAGTTCCAGTTATTTGTTAAATGAAAAAAATTGATAAAGTAGAAACTAATATTATTATATTATTTATATATCAACTTTCTCATTCTTACTGCCATTTTGTAATGTTTTTAAATGTTAAAAATTTTCGCCCACCTCTAATTTTCGTAGTTAAGTATACTCCATGCCTGTGCATACAGTTAACAAATACGCTAGAGATGGGCGGAAATAATTGCTTTACCCAATTCAAAATTCTGGAACTTAATCCGAAATATTATTTAAACAATAAAAAAATCGTAAGAAACGTTGAGAAAAATGATTCGAAAAGGAAATAAAAACACAGACATCAAAGGAATTGTAAGGTAATAAATGGAGAGAGAGCAAACATAGATATTTAGTTGTGGAATTTGACATAGACGTAACAGAGAAACCAAAGGAAAAGAGAGGGAACGAAAGAAAAATAAAGCGGTTCATGTCCAGAAAAGAGGAGTCTAAGAGTAAGTTTAAAGAAAGAATGTTAAGAGAGAGATTAGTATTAAAAATGAAGTGGTGGAATATTGCCTTAGTAATAGTAATGTAATCATCAGAGAAACGTGTACAAAAAAAATAAAGAGGCTTGAAGGTGAAATGTGGAAGTACAGAAAGTAGTGAAAGTAAAAAAGGTCGCGAAGAAGAAGTCGGATTCATCAGGGATTCCAAGTGATAAGAGAGAATATGATGTTGTAAGGAAGAATGCAAAAAGAGCAGTAGAAAAAGCGAAATCAGAGGCAATGGAAAAGGACTTTGAGAACTTTGAGAGAAATAAAGGAGATAAAGCTTCGAAAGACATAATTGCCATCCAACAAATTAAGAACAAAGAAGGTAGAGTTTTACAAACGTTTAAGACTATAAATGATGGTAGAAGAAATATTATAAGAATCTGCCGAACAAGTAGAATGAAAAAGATATATTTGAAGGAGGTATTGCAAATTTCGAAAGACGTATCTAGGAATGAAATGAAAAGTGCATTGAACAAGATGAGGAATGGAAAGACAATGGGAGCAAATGGGATACTAGTAGAAGTAGATATGAAAGGTGCTTGGTGAGGATAAAATAGATATTCTGTTAGACTAATGAGAAAAGTGATAAATCAACACAAAATACCGAATAAGTGGAGGAAAAGCGTGCTTGTGTCAATCTATAAAGTAAGAGGGATGTGCAAATATATAGATTAAACTAATGCAGCAGAATTTTAAAATTGGAGAGAGAGAATAGTTGTGAAGAAGCTGATAAACGAATATAAGTGAAAAAAAATTTGGATTTTGCATAGGAAAGAAACAATTGATGCCGTTTTTGCTATGAAAAAAAAAATGATGTCGTAAAATGCAACGTGATATCCACGCTACTTTTATAGAGAAAGCGAATGGCCGAGTGTCGAGACAAGAAGTTTGGAAATGCAAGAGATGTATAAGGGAACAAAAACGGAAATAAGTGTTGGTGTTACGGCGGTTGGTGATTGGTATTGTATGTGGAACTTTACCAGGGGTTGATGCTGAGCCCTTATCTCTTTAGTATGGTGATTGATGTTGTCGCCAAAGGGATAAAAGGTGAATTGTAGATTTTGGGAAAGAGAGACTGGAAGGCTTAAGAAACGGAGAAAAGCGCTTAAGAATAGAGATTGAGAGTCAGTAGAAAGAAGACTAAGTATATGACAACGACGAGACGAATGGACTTAAGACAATTTGTAGTACCAAGTGCTGCCAGCTGTTCAAAACTTATAATATTTAGTGTGCTAGAAAAGAACAATAATAGAATTAAGTGTGGATGGACGAACTGGAGAAGAATGAGTGGAGTTTTGTGTAACAGGCATGTGAGTGCAAAAACTAAGAAACCTGATCAATAACGAAAAAGAAAGAAAAAACTTAGAAGTCGCGAAGGTGAAGATGTTGCGTTGGATGTATGGATTTATAAGAGAGATAATTTAAGAAATGAGACAGTAAGAGATATAGTTGAAGTGGGACAGCTGAGAAAAATTTCCAGGAAAATAGGTTGATATGGTTTGGTCATATAAAGAGAAGGTATGAGAATTATGCAACTAAATGAATGTGAGATTGGGGGTAAGAGGAAGAGAAAAAGGAAGAAGTTGAGCTGGATAGATAAAAAAAGGACATGAAAGAAAAAAAAAGGGCAAAGAGAGAATGCGTTAAATAGAAACAGGGGCAAACAAACGAATTACACAGAGAGCTTAACATCGATTCCAAGTGGGTTTGGGATATGGTTAAAAAAAAGAAAGAAAGAAACAGAAACATAACAAATCTAACTTAGCAACATACATAAAAAAACTTACCAGGATGTTTAAACTCATACTTCAAAGGATCTAAATTTTTCTCTTCACAAACTCGCTTCATAATATCTTCTAATAAAACATTCCTACTAACCCTAGCAACATACAATTGATTCCTTGGTAGGTGTACTTTTAACCTAAAAGTACTTTCAAAGGGTTGATGACCAGGAGCTATATTTTTTGGTACTGGAATCGTTCTAGTTTTTGGAATTACTTTAATATGTTGAGTATCCAACGTTCCGATCGGAGTATTGGGTTTATATGGAAGGATTCTATCTCGATGATCTGATGAAGGTGCCATCCATAAAGCCTGAAGGGTGTAATTGGATAGTTGTAATTGGTGGGCTGTTGTTATTTGAACCAATAGATCCATCATTGGAGTGCTATGAACAATATTAGATTACAAAAGATTCGATTTTATTAATGTAAAATTTTTACCTTCTTTCAACTGACATTTTAACATTTCTTCCAGTTGGAAGATGCACCGTGAGATCCATTGCCCCTGCCAGCATATCTGGCGGGGTGTCCTCGGTAATTTGTAACATCGCCAGTGCTGCGCCACTGTTTGATCTGTAAATAAATAAATATTTACATTTAAATGTTGTGTTTGTTTAAGATATAGATATAGTTACTAAACATAAAATACAGTACGGAAAGTGTTCTTCTTTTTCTTATTTTAAGAGGTGCTTTCATGTTTTATAGAAAAAATAATGATTATACCTCATCGTTTATTTTCTTTTCTTTTAAGGATATCAAGAATAAATAATTGATGAACCTTTGTATTTAAATCGTGTTTGGTTCAAATATAATGAAAAAGGTATAGATTATAAATATCTAACTAGTTTTAACCATCATTTCCACCTAATAAACCTACATTCATTTTTCTAACGCATTTCTTATAAAAATGTTACTTTTGGCTCTTTTATTACTATTTCCTAAAAAAGTTTGTACTTATTATCAGAATTTGGTCAAAACATAAAAAAAAGTTTGTTTGTAACAAAAATTTAACTTGTTTTTAACAATCTTTTCGTTTTAAAAAGAGTCCAGCTAGCTAAGTTTCCAACCACGGATTGTGAACAATTCTATTAAAAATGTTACTTTTGACTCTTTTATTGATATACCCTAAAGCAGTTCGTACATATAGACGAAAATTAGTCCAAATATATAGAAATGTAACTTTATTACAAAAATTAACTTAGTTTTTCCTAATCATTCATACTTCAAGAAGCGTAACCAATTTTCTAAAAACGTTACTACTGTAAGCAATTCTGATTATCTTAAAAATTGTTAATTTTGACGTTTTTATTTAAAAATTTTAAGGTTCTTCTTATAATTCATTAAACATAAAGTTTATATATCAAGAAAAATATTTTAATTACAAAATATAACCAGTTTTTAAAAATTTATTTCGATTTTAATAAAGCACAGTTATGGTTCTTACAACGTACTATGAAGGGTCCTGTGTTAAAAAATGTTACTGTTGACTCTTTAAAATGTTTTTTCCAGCTGGGTTAGATTCTTTCAAATGTTAGGAAAATACTAGAATTTTTTCAAATTTTTAAAATAACATTTTATGTCATAAAAAAAAATATTTTATCTGATAAACCCCGTTTAGCGGCGGCGCGCGAATGCCGTAAAAGCCGCCCTATTTTCAACGTCAAATTAAAATTATAAATAATTAAATAATGAAGATAGAGTACTGGGAGTCTAGACTTTTTATTTGGAAATTTCCTCCTCTTTAACGGGCTTTTTTCAAAATTGCTTAAATATTAATATTTTTAAAGTTATTAACAAAAACATAAATATCATTTTTTTCATCTTATTTTGTTAATAACAAATGCAATTTTTTACCTGCACTAAAATTCTTCAAATACATGTTTATAGAGGTGATTCCGAATCCAATGAGCTATCGCTTATATTTTTAGGAACTTTATTTTTATTTTTCACGTTTTTAAACATCTGGACTAGAGTAGAACAAGAAATTCTCTTCAAAAACTATTATACTTAACAAATTATATTTTCATTGAAGATGCCACATAACATGACTTATAAATGAAAATTACAGTTAATTGAGTCCGATTCTGGAAATTTCACCTGCAGAGTTTAAACTCTTTGATGCCGTCTTCTTCTAAGCCGATACCCCGACCTACAAGGCCGTTATAGTGTTCCAGCTCGGTGGTTTTCGTGTCCGTTCTTTCTCCATACGTAGGATGTGTATCGGTTTTGACTAACTCTAGAGAGTCTAGAAAATTCATAACGAAATATATGCAAATCGCCCTGGGTTCTGGGTCACTAAGACTGCGAAAAAATACCAGTTTAATAACCAGGTCTGTACTGAGATGTAACACAAAGTACCTAATTTTAAAAAAGTATGTTTTTATACTAAACAGATTCAAGTTTTTAACTGTGTTACGAGTTTCATTAAAATTCCATTTTATTGATAATAAAATAAATAATAAACTTTTGATTTAAGTACTTTCTTTCAAATCGTGATCGTTAGAAATCCAAAGAAGTAGATGGAAACGAAGCGAATTATGTAACAGTCGAAGAATTCCATTAAAATGTTACTTGAAACGATCAGTAATCAAATTCTCGTTATTAAGAATCATTAACTTAGAATATAAACTATTTCCCTTTCTGTATACATTACAGATGACTTGAAATATGCGGGTTATCTAAATAATCTGCCAATGAAGATTTAATGAAAGTTATAAAATTCTTTCAACATACCGTCTTGTTATTGATAACAAAACTTATCTTAGTGAAAAAATATAGCACTATAAATTTCATAATAAAACAAATTAAGCACACTTAGCGAGACATTGCAAATTATCTTTGGTCTATTTACAGCGAATAATATGCAAATTTAAATTAGTATATGCCCGCAAAAGTAACTGATAAGTGGTTTCTATAATGTCCTAAGTGGTTTTTAAATTAAAGTTTTATGTAATGACTACGAATAAGCCTTTGTGGCCAACGATAGGAAAAGTAATTTTTATTCATCTTCGAGAGTGAAAAAATTGACACTTGTATGATTACATAACAAAGTCACAAAAATAATAAGACATCTTAGATATTTAGTACAACAAAAATGACGAGGAACAAAAAATGTCACATTCGACAGGACTCGAACCTCAGATCTTTACTTATAGCTTTTAGTCTTTTAAGCATTCGGCCACATATGCCTTGATAACTCTTATGGGATATTTAGAAATTAGAATGGTTAAAGGCGCAAACGGTTATAGATATAGATCACAAATTTGACTCTTACCAGATACGAGGGTTGTCTTTTTAGTTTTACATATAGCCGCTTAGAAGGCGCCACTACTAGAATCTTCAAAACACAAATCTAACCTTATTTCTTTTTTGATAAAGATCCAAAATTTTATTGCGATACAGAATCCTAGCCCCAACCCTATATACCATCTACGCCAGTGATATTCCTCATCTGGAAAATATCCAGCTCTACGCCGACGACACGGCCTTATACACCCCCGCATCGTCGACTGAATCCCTAAATCGAAAAACTCAAACACTGCTGGACCAGTTCTTCAACTGGTACAGCAGATGGAGAGTAGCTTTAAATCCAAACAAAACCCAAACCATTATGTTTAGACATCCTAACCTCAGTCGACGAGAAAATCTCTCTTTTGACTATATCGACCTGTCACTATGGGAGAAACAGCTCGTCCTTCAGGATCTGGTGACCTAGCTTGTAGTTCGATTTACTCAAACGCTCAGGTGGGATGCCGATGTTGAGCTTACACTCAACAAAATGAGAATACAGGCGTCCCTCCTAGGTGCTCTTGGTGTTAGAATCGGGAGAAGTGACACCAAAACCCTCCTACACACATATAAAGATCAGACATCTTGTCGATTACAAGGCCATGCCATACTCTGCTATTCCTCAGAGACTTTTACATTCCATCCATGCCATAGAAAGGGCGATCTTACGGAAAGTACCTCTATCCAAGCCCCCTTGTCTTCAGACGCTTCAACATCGATATGTCGTCCGGACTCTACAGGGAACCAACACCGTAGCCCAGAGGACCCTCCATACACACTGGAATGGAGGACTCCAAAGAAGATCCAGAGTTCTGAAAAAGAAGATCCCCCTTCCTAACCATAGATTCCTCCAATCCGTAGTAGACTTGGACCTTCCTGAAGACCTGGAAACCCTGCTGGACGAAACTTCCCTTTCCTACCGCTAGATGGTGACCCCAACTCCACAACTGGATACAGAAAAAAGGGCCCTTGGCGAAGGTTTCTGTAGTTCCCTTAAGAGGAACTGAGAGTTTAAAGGATGCAGTTACCTTTGAGTATGACAATCATATTTCAATGGAGTGACATTGGACTTGATAAAACCTTACTTCTAGCGTAAAAATATCTAAAATACACTCAACTATAAGAACGTTGAAATTATTTTAAACTAATCATTATAATTTAAACGCTGTTGTGCTACTTTTTTATAATTAATTCAACTAATGTAAGTGCTCAATCATCTTTAGATAGAAAATGTACAAGAGTCAATATTCTTGATAATATCGTTGAATAATTGGTAATGTTGCTTAATGATTATTATATCTGCCTATTGCATTACATTGTGAATCATTATATAATTCCAAAAATTACTATAGAAATGAAATAGTTAACAGGTGATTTCAAGTAATTTTAGTTCTATTCTAATAGTTTTCACTAAGATAAGTGTTTACATTAAGATTAGTGAAGATAGGAAAAAAAACAGAAAATATTCTAAACACGTCTAAATACTTTAAAAAAGTTATTAGTCATTATGTCTGTTATAACAATCACGTCTTAAATATTATTTATAATTTATGAGTTTTTCATCAACATTAATAATAGATTAACTTATTGAATTGATAATTTGATATTGATGATACGTGGCGGAAAAATATACAGATCTGAACAGAATATTAATCAATACAGGGAATACCAGCAATTACATATGCAAATTATAACTAATTGAATGCAATAGATATATAGATAACGAATGGAACGAAGTATTGTGTACTAAAATTATTTGTTTATTACACATTTGTCAAAGAGTTTTGCAGATAATAGCATCCTACACTGTAGAAAAGCGCCCCATATCCCTATATTCTGGAAGAGGACAGAAGATCTACAATGGCTTCTCTCAATCAAGATTTGAGAACTGTAGACGAGTGGGAAAGAAAGAATCTTGTAAATTTCAACGCTTCCAAGACAAAGACATGTTGCCTATCACAAAAGAAGCAAATCTACAACTCATCCATTATCAGACACTAGTAGCAGGCGACTCCATTACACTGGTTGGTATAACGATCTTCCAGGACTTACTCTGGAACGAACATATTGCATTCATAGCAAGTGCAGCAGGAAAGAAGGGCTTTCTTTTTAGAGCACAGAAATATTTCTCTCCACCCCACTTAGCTACTCTTTACAAAGCCCAAATAAAACCTAATCTTGAATACAGCTCGCATGGTTGGGGATCGGCGGTTCCGTCAAAGCTCAGAGTTCTTGATGGAATACAGAGAAGACCTAGTCCCATTGTCCCACCGAAAAGCAGTGTCTGATCTTTCCCTGTTTTACCTATACTTGAACGGATTTTGCTCAGAAGAACTCCGCTTTATAGTGCCTCCACTTGCTGGACCAGCCAGAGCAACGCGACGTGCCAACTTCATGCACCATTATACTGTTCAGTGCCAGACATCGAGAACGGATCGATTTGATCGTTCCTTTATCCCCATGATCTCCAGATTATGGGACTTCTTCCCCACTCGCCGTAACTTGCAGTCCTTTAAATCCCAAATTAATAAATTGCCTCTTCTGCCCCAATAGTATATTTGTATTTTGGTCTATACCCACGAGGACATAGTTGAATACAAAAAATGAAAAGTTGACAGTTTATAGGTCATTAAAATACAATAATACAATAAAGTGAAATAAAACATATAAGATACACGGCAGTGAATTGCCGTTACAGTACTCGTTAAGAAATTCCAGCTTCGGTACCTTCGTCGGCTCGACTCTAAACATATCTTAATTAATCAGTTCCCGATCTTGTACCTACTGTAAATTATTATTTCGTCTAATGTGCATTAGATGTTCGCATTTCCTGAATGAATTTAGAGGATTGTTTTTAGCGAATTTCTCGACCAATTTCAACAATATCATTTTTTTCATTCTGTCTACAGAAACTCAACTCTTTTTCTTTTTTACCAATGCAAACGAAAAAGTAATTAAATAATTTAAAATTGTTGTCGACTTGTCTTGTAACCTACACTTAATCATCATTTGTCATAATCAAAATAATGACAAGTCTATTGACCACTCAAAAATATTCGATTAGTTTCATATTTACAATCAGTATACATTTACATTAACTTCTTTATTGAGAAAAGCAGGAAGATTATATATTTATAGAAATATTATAGTAGAACGGAAATGTCGTACGTATTCAATAGTTCACTGGTCCATCAGTTCAATTGTTGAGGTCGAAAGACGGTCTGACCTACAGAAGAAAATTGCTATTACCTACCTATAGTTGAAGAGTTGATACAGTAATATTATAAGATAACATATTGAGGTAAGTAATATTTTTCTATTTATTGATAGGAACTAGAAAAATGTACAAAACTCTCTTTTAATAAATCAATTTGATACATCTATACATATAATAAAACTGTAAAAATGAAAATTCTGTACATTAAAGATATTTAAAAAATAATTAGCGGGAGGTGTTACTACATCGATATAGAATCCAAAAATGGGGTTAGTTTTTTGTTTGTCTGTCTGTATGTTTGTGCGCGCATCACATGAAAACTACTGATCCGACTCGAATGCGGTTTTCACAGACGTATTTGTCTTCTTTCAACTTAACATCTGGTGTGTAAAACTTTCTCCCTCCAACCCTTTAACGGGATGAGGAAAGAAATTTTTATACAAAAATCAACACGTCACGCGAACGACGTCGCGGATACATCGAAATAGAACCCAAAAATGTGGTTAGATTTTTTTGTCTGTATGTTTGTGCGCGCATCACATGAAAACTACTGATTCGATTCGAATGCGCTTTTCAGAGATGTATTTGTCTTCTTTCAACTTAACATCTGGTGTATAATAAATTCTCTCCCATTCCTTTGACGAGGTGGGGGGAGAAATTTTTATACAACAATCACACGCCACGCGAACAACGTCGCGAGTACAACTAGTTTTAAATATTTAAGTTCATTTTGTTTTCACCAGTTTTTTTCAGGTGTTGATTAGGTTTATAGTTCAATCTATAACCATTTTTTTTTAAGTTTTACATCATTTCTAGTCTTTGCACTTTTTTCTTTATCACTATTCTAAATATTTAGTTCTTTTTTGGTTTCCTGTATCCTGTTAAAATTTAGAAATTAGACAAACAAGAAATAACAATAAAAAGAAATCGATAAAATGGTCACATAAGGATGGACTCGATCCTCCGATCTCTACCTATAACCGTCAGCGCCTTTAATCAGTCGGCCACAGATGGCTTAGTCAGTTTTTTTAATCATATCTTTGATTTAACTCATGTCGCATAGGATACTAATCAAATTTCTTACAGAGATTTTCGCATATAAAATACGCAACCGCAGTTTCCTAAAAAAATTTAATGTTAATATTTTGTTGTAAAACATTTTTTTTTTAAATTATATTAGCTTCGGAAGTTTACTTTAACAACTCTGATGTTATTAAGAAAATATTTACATCATAGCGTATATTATTACAAAAGTAATAAGTTTCACATAAAAATGTGTTTACATTTTTGTTTAATACATTTTTTTTATAAAATCAAGCTCATTAGTGGTACTTATTTCTATATTAAATTACAAATTTTGGGTGATTACAAGCTACAGTTTTATGCATTTTTGTGACCCAACGTACATTTTTATTTCTTATAAACAGAGTGAAAAAATTACCAGGTATAGATTTATGTATATATGTAATTCCTTGCGTGTGTATGTCACTGAACTCCTAAATGACTTATTTGTGTATTTAATCTTTATTTCTACGATTTTTTATTAGACAGCGTTGTAAGTTGTAACATTCGTTGTGGGCCTAGCTTCTCGACTATTTAATTTTAAAAATATCAATGTTATTTGCGTCGACTCGATTACTTTATCTGATTTGGGTAGGAGAAATTTGGTTTCTCCGTGAGATTCGATGCTAAATTCTTTCATTTCATATGGTAATTTGTTAATTATAAGTTGTTTATCTTAACTCTCTGCACCCTTCGTTTTTGGGCTTTTGTCATCTTGAGAAGGGCCCTAGAGAGGACGTGATTCTCGACATAGCTTTCATTTCGAAAACACCTATAACACCAGTTCAGGGTCATTCGAACCAATTTTTCCAGTGGTCTCCGTTTATTTTAAGAAAACATCAGTTTCTGCCAATCGAATCAATTTTTCCAGTGGTCTCCGTTTATTATAAGAAAACATCAGTACTGCAGTCCTGAGGTCTTCAAAATTTGTTCTACAGATTGTACACTCGCTTCCGCAAGCTCCGACAGAAGACTTCACTTAATTCAAAGATAAGAAAATAATTAATTACTTAATTTTTTTTAATTAACTTCCTATTAGAATTTTTATTAATGAATAAACAATTTAAAACTGATTTCACACCTTTATTTGTCTGTCTGTACTTGGCGCCCATTAATAATTCTTGGGAGGGAATTGATAAGAAACTCAGAAGGAATCCACGATCCTAAAAGCTAGCTAAGGCTAATTTAAGGGCTACAAATTGGCGCCCAACTATCGGTCTTCTGGTTTTTTTTGTTGGTTTTTTCCAAACATTCACGTTATTTAAATTTTTCCATCAAATTAGTACAGACATTCAAATATTTATAAATTGTTTTTACTAACATTTAATTTTTTAACGTTACATTTATTTTGTTCGATTTTATTATCTATTGCTCAAGGTTATCCACTATTGAATTGGTGTATTTCGTTTATAATTTTAACTGGTTTTATTTATCGAAGAATATTATTATTCGTTATTTAATTTTTTTTACCTATACAATTATGTTGCCTTCCCATTTAGTAGTTTTTCTATACAGAATGTCTCTTGGGATGTTGTCTCAACATTTAAGATTAATATTTCTATATTTTAATTTTACTATTAGGACGATTTCTTTTTATTTAAATGGATGTCGGCTTCTTGGTTGATTTTAATGTGTTTGTACCGTTTTATCAATATGTCCTTTTTTCGTTTCTATCTAAGCTTTTCTTTTCCTTTTTAATAATTTTTTTTGTAAAGGTTACCTTTGTTTTTAAAAATTTAATGTTGGTAATTTATTTGTGAGAATTACACCAATTATTGTGGTTACCAACTTAATTTATCAAATGTTGTATTTTTTTTACCTATTCTCCGATTTTGGATTATTATTTTTAAATTTTTGCTTCATTTTTGAGTTGGAGAAGTTTTCCACTTAATAAAGAAAAAAAAAGAATCTTCAATCCTTTTTTTTTCTGTCAGGTTACCGTGGTGTAACGTTCGTTGTGGGCCTAGCTCCTCGACTATTTAATTTTAAAAATATCAATGTTATTTGCGTCGACTCGATTACTTTATCTGATTTGGGTAGGAGAAATTTGGTTTCTCCGTGAGATTCGATGCTAAATTCTTTCATTTCATATGGTAATTTGTTAATTATAAGTTGTTTATCTTAACTCTCTGCACCCTTCGTTTTTGGGCTTTTGGCATCTTGAGAAGGGCCCTAGAGAGGACGTGATTCTCGACATAGCTTTCATTTCGAAAACACCCATAAGACCAGTTCAGGGTCATTTGGACCAATTTTTCCAGTGGTCTCCGTTTATTTTAAGAAAACATCAGTTTCTGCCAATCGAATCAATTTTTCCAGTGGTCTCCGTTTATTATAAGAAAACATCAGTACTGCAGTCCTGAGGTCTTCAAAATTTGTTCTACAGATTGTACACTCGCTTCCACAAGCTCCGACAGAAGACTTCACTTAATTCAAAGTTAAGAAAATAAATAATTACTTAATTTTTTTTAATTAACTTCCTATTCGAATTTTTATCATTGAATAAACAATTTAAAACTGATTTCACACCTTTATTTGTCTGTCTGTACTGGCGCCCATTAATAATTGTTAGGAGGGAATTGATAAGAAACTCAGAAGGAATCCACGATCCTAAAAGCTAGCTAAGGGTAATTTAAGGGCTACAAAGTTAGTTTATATAACTCTCTATCAACGTTTCACATCTGGGTTGGGTAGACTTCCGGTAGATGGAGTTGTGTTTTGATTTCTAGATTATTCTTCGATAAAACTCGAGAATGGCTGTACCGATTTGGCTTTAATCTTGATATATTTGCAAAAGTTCAGGCAAGGTTTAAACTTTAAAAAATGTAATAAGAAGTACCGGAAAATAGAAAAAACTACAATTTAATATAAATATGTATTTATTATCTATATAGCGGTGTAAGTTCATTTTTTTGATATTTAGGTTACATATACTGGTAGATGGCATTGTATTTCAATATCTAAATAAATAGAAAAACAACAAAGTAAATAGGAAAATAGTAGAAGAGAAAAATGCGAAAAAAGAGAATACTAAAAAAATGTTTACAAAATTAACTATTGTAACGCCACCGTAAGGTGGCGCAGTCGATATCTCATATATTTAAATGAGCAAGTACTGTTTTTGTTTTTTTTCCGTTTTTCTTTTTTTCTATTTTGTTTTCTCTAATTTTCGAGAATTTCCTTAATATTTCATATTTATCTTCGTTTTTTATTTTTAATTTGTTTCTAGTTTGGCACATATTTTTATCCATATTTTTTTTTAATTCTTATTTTTTCGTATTTTGATGTTTTTTAATCTTTTTTTTTTTAGATGTGCTGTTGTTCTCCTTGTTTAGATATTACTAGATGTTCAGCTTGTTGTGAAAACTGTAGCCCATGTTCACCATGCTGTGCAAAATTTTGCGAAATCACGAGGAAAATACTAGAAGCAGTATGGTGCCTTGTCTTATTTGTTTTGCTACTCATAATTATTGCAATTATTGTAATAGTATGGCTTTCACTAAAAAAATGAAATAAAAAATAAAGTACGAGTATATAAAAAAACTGTTATTTTATTTAAATTATATTTGAATTTAATAATAATTTTTATAATTTTTTATGCGAATTTTCTTGTTTTTTCTATTTTTTTTTTCATTCTTTTTTTTTCGTTTTGTTTCGACTTTTTTTTACTTTTTATTTTTTTTTAAATTTTTTTGTTTTCTCCAATTTGTGCGTATTTATTCAATATTTCATTTTTATCTTCCCTTTTTTCTTTTTCTATTTGATCTTATTTTTGTGTTTGTTTCTAGTTTGGTACATATTTATACTTTTTTTAATTGTTTCTGTTTTTTCGTATTTTTTTATTCAATTTTTCATATTTTTCGTGTTTTTTTTGTACATTTTATGATTTTTTCTTGTTTTTTTTTCTAGTATTCCATGTTTTTAATTTTAATATTTAATCGAATAAGGACACAATAAGTAGAGTACCTTAGAGTAACTTAAATACGCCCTATATGTGCTTAAGAAGGAATTAAGTAAGTATACGAAATGATAAAATTGCCAATTGACCGCTGACTATCCTTGGCAGAATGGTTAAAAGCTCTATCAGCTATGAGTAGAAATCGCAGGTTTGAGTTCTAGAGTATGTGACATTTTTTCGATTTTTGTTTAAGTTCATTTCATCTTGTTTCTCTAATTTCTAACTTTTAAAAATCCCATGAGATAAGTACGTTACTATTTTAAACTATTTTTTATATAATATTTACGTATGTAGCTTTTTTTTAATTGTCTTCGATTTTCCCAATAATTTTTATTACTACTTTTTCTTTGTATAGACTGTATAGATCTTAATTTGCTTTATTGTGTTTTTCGACAAGTTCCTCTTTCTTTCTCCGAGTGCTTCTAATCCGACTTTAATTTAATTTGTTCATACGTTCCATCCATATCATAATCGAAACTGAATTCTACGAGTTTTTGGTGGAGTTTTCTTTGATAGATAGCTCAATTCTACACGTGGTTTTTTCCTTTATTTTTCATAGGGATTCCATTTTTGTCAAAAACATTTTATAATCACTTCCACACTTTGCTCCACGTTCAACCCTTACATCTTTTACTATAATTAGTTGTAATTCTACTTATAATCTAGTAAAATGTTTCTTTAGATATAAATTAATTCTATATGAAGTTACAATTTACCGTTACTGCCCATCTCTAACTTTTCTAATTAACATAGGTTGCTTACGGGTAAAAACAGGTGTGTTAGAGGTGGGTGAGAATATTTTTTTAAAATAAAAATAACCAGATTAATTTTTATTTTAGATGTGTTATAGGTGTTATGATTGTTGTAAATGTTGTTCGTTTTGGAAAAAAATATATTGTTTCCCAGCAGGAATTTGTTCATTTATTCGGAACATTTTTGAATCTGTATTTTGTATTGTAGTATTTATTGTAATAATTTTTATTATTGTACTTATTATAACGTTAAGTTTTGCTCTACAATAAATTATTTTAACAATAAACTGTAATTTTTAAATGATTACAAAATTAAATTTATTACGATTCTCCAATAAATAAATATCAAAACTGTGTTTTATTGTTTTATATACGAGGTCTGTCGCAAAGTAAAGATCTGTTATTGAGGATATCGTTCGGTCTATATTTTTTTAGTGACTCAAAATTGCCTATGAATTCTTGCCTATATCATTTATAAAAAAAATGTGATAAAAATCAAAGAGTAAGAAGAGCAAGTGCAACGAACTCATGTTGCAAGTAAAGAGGTTGAAAGTTAATGTTCTGTCACAAGTCCGATTTATCTTATTAATCAAAATTAACGGCAAAAACGAGCAGGCCAGTTATATAAATACCTCATTTACTTGTTCAGGATATTCACTAGTTGCTATTATAAGATGTTTCTTCTTTAAGAATCCGCTATACAAAATAGAAGTAAATGAAATGTTACATCGTGCTGGTTTATGCAAATTTATAATCTTGTTTGATAAGAAATTTATAGGTTATGCTAATATATGTGTTAAGACATTTTATTAAATATTGCTTTTGTAAAATTCACCCATTTTAATAATTTCTTACTATTCGTGAGAATGCAATATCAGCTGTTTAAAGTTTATTCAAACATAAATAAAAACCAACATTTTATACACAAATTACACCCAAACCATTTTTTCTCAACCCCAGTTCTTTACTATTCACATTGATGGTCTTTTACTGTTGTTGTATATACTCAGCGGCGAAACTGCCATTTAAAGTAGAGTATTGTATATTTTTTTAATATCTAGCTTTTTTTGAACAACATCCCCATTTAGTTCCTTTTGATCCAACACTTCAAATTTCATATAAATGAAATCTGATCATCCATTATTAGATAAGTGTTTTTCCCATTTTTCGTATATCCCTTCTTTCCCAGTTTAATTTCGTAAACAAACTTTATAAATTATGTCATTTTCTAATGGTCTGATTTTAATTCTATTCATCTGAAGCCTTCAACTCCAGCACTATACTTGATAATAAACTTTATTTTGTTTGTGACCTTTTTAACCAGTTTTCTAGGAGAGTAGGCATTGGAAATTGATTCCTCTTTTTTGTATAGACTCATTCACTTCATTTCTTCCAAATCTACGTGGCATCCCTCTCTTTTTTCTACCCATATGACTTTATCTTTCGGCTCTTCTGACAGGGCCCTATCACAAAAGCTTCTTTTCTTACCCAGTTTAATTTCGTAATCAAACTTTATAAATTATGTCATTTTCTAATAGTCTGATTTTAATTCTATTCATCTGAAGCCTTCAACTCCAGCACTATACTTGATAATAAACTTTATTTTGTTTGTGACCTTTTTAACCAGTTTTCTAGGAGAGTATGCATTGGAAATTGATTCCTCTTTTTTGTATAGACTCATTCACTTCATTTCTTCCAAATCTACGTGGCATCCCTCTCTTTTTTCTACCCATATGACTTTATCTTTCGGCTCTTCTGACAGGGCCCTATCACAAAAGCTTCTTTTCTTAAATGCATCTTGCTTCTTATTCGCATTTCCTCGTTCGTTACGGTATCCATTCTTGTCAGACTGCAGCATCTCTTCTAGTACTTCATTTCTGTTGCTAGAATTATTATTTGTTCATCTTATTTATTACTCACATCTATGAGTCGGTAGTAGTAGAGGAAGTGCTTACCGATGTCGAGGCTTGCCTAACAAGACTGTCCAAGTGGATAGGAACCACATGAAAAATCCCTCTTAAACCATGGGAGGAAGACCATGAGCCAAGGACTTGGCGATGTGTAGACGGTAAAATATAGGGGTTGTTTAATCACGACTATGCCAATTCCGGGAACCTTTGTTAGTTGAATATCATTTGCTTAGTTTTTATCTTATATTTCACATATACACGATAATCTGATAATTCTAATATTAGACATTGTGTTTTTTTTCCATTTTCAGTATATTCTTTCTCTCCCAGTTTTATTTAGTAAACAAGCTTTATAAATTATGTCATTTTGTGTTGGTCTCATTTTAATCATATTCATTCAATATTTTAACACAATTACTTTACTTGATAATAAACTTTTCCTATTTGACCAGTTTTGTAGAGGAGAAGGCTTTGGAAATCAAGGCCTCTACTTTGCGTATACTTTATCTCTTCAGGATCTAAGTGGTCTTCCTCTCTTCCTTCAACCCATCGGACTCCATTCTGTTATCTTATTTATCCACTTGATTTTCGCTCTTCTGACATGCCCGTACCACAAAAACCTTTTTTCTTTATTGTACCTAATGATGTCATTTCCTACTCGCATTCTTCTGCGTATCTCCTCGTTTGTTACTATGTCCATTCTTGTAAGACTGCAGCATCTCTTCTAGTACTTCATTTCTAATGCTAGCATTATTCTTTGCTCTTCTTATGTATTACCCACATCTCTGAAACGTGGGTCATAATGCTTTGGAAGTTGAATATCATTTGCTTAGTTTTTATCTTGATATTTCACATATACGTAAACTCCGATAATTCCAACATTAGACATTGTGTTTTTTCACATTTTCGGTATATTCTTTCTCCCTGAGTTTTATTTCGTAAACAAACTTTATAAATTATGTCATGTTCTAATGGTTTGATCTTAATCCTATTCATCTGATTCCTCCAGCAGAGTTGCTATACTTGATAATAAACGTTTTCTTGTGATTTTTTTGTCCAGTATTGTAAAGGAAAAGGCATTGAAAATTAACAAAATATTTTTCCAGTTTGATAAAAAAAAGTAGAAGAAGATGTAATCGATTGGCATTTATAAAATTTGATAAGGTACATGTCACCTGCATCATTTTGAATGTACAGTGTTAGTTATGGTAATAATTCGTACCAAACTATGATAATGTATCCCAGTTTACAACACAATCTAATTATTAAAATCAACAAATTTCTTAATGAATTAGGATCGTGTAAACATAATAATACAAACCAGGTTAGTATTTTATTTTATGATTAGCGATTACAGCAAACGACAAACAGTTATATAGACAACTAAATGAATTAATTAATACTTTTAAAAAAGTCAATATAATAATAGGTTAAACCTTTTATTTGGCAAACAAAGAAATATTTAAATATATAAAACTGGGACTTTTTAGTAGTAATTAGAAGTAATTTGAATTATTTGGATCGCAAATACACAAACTTCGGTTTTTTTAACTTAAGATCAATCTTGTACAGCATATGTAGCTGTTTTGTTAAACCAATAAAATAAGAAGCTGAATTATTAAATTGAATAATAAGTTGTGAATAGGAATAGAGTTACCTACTTAAGATCACTCAACTACCATAAAAGCAGTGAAAGCTGTTCTCAAGAAGGACTTTTATTGGCATTATTGTGGTCAATGATAGTTGGCGATCTATTAGCAAAGCTTAAAAGAAAAGAGTTTTTTGTGCTCTGGGCTATACTGATAATTTAGTTAATGTGGTGACCTATGCGAATGCCTTAAACCTCATAAATGCATGCTGTCCAAAGAAAGTACTTTCAGCCAATCCTAACAAAACGACACTCGTTTAACAACAGAAGAAAATCAATGATTCCTTTAGCTTCATTCTCAATAGAGGTAAAATATCGCGGAGTTATCCTCGACAGGAAATTAAGGTGGAATTCACACCTTGTAACGATAACCTCTAAAGCTAGTAGGATATGGATCTGCAATAGGGTTTTTGGGAAAATATGAGGTCTCAAAACTAGAATGATCTTTTGGTCATATCTGGTCATTTGGTCTGATTGTTAGACCTCTTATCAGCTAAGCTGCACTGCTTTGTTCGAACAAAACAACGGAACAAAATGTAATAAATAGAGTTGCAAAAGTCTTTAAACCCGGCGATCTTACAGGAAATCTTGGTATTCTAAGGGTCGAAGTAATTCAATCCATGAAGAGGCCACAAACATGTTTCCAAAACAGGAGTTCGATCAAGAAGGACTTTTATTGGCATTATTGTGGTCAATGATAGTTGACGATCTATTAGCAAAGCTTAAAATAAAAGAGTTTTTTGTGCTCTGGGCTACACTGATAATTTAGTTAATGTGGTGACCTATGCGGATGCCTTAAACCTCATAAATGCTTGCTGTCCAAAGAAAGTACTTTCAGCCAATCATAACAAAACGACACTCGTTTACCAACAGAAGAAAATCAATGATTCCGTTAGCTTCATTCTCAATAGAGGTAAAATATCGTGGAGTTATCCTCGACAGGAAGCTAAGGTGGAATTCACACCTTGTAACGATAACCTCTAAAGCTAGGAGGATATGGATCTGCAATAGGGTTTTTAGGAAAATATGAGGTCTCAAAACTAGAATGATCTTTTGGTCATATCTGGTCATTTGGTCTGATTGTTAGACCTCTTATCAGCTAAGCTGCACTACTTTGTTCGAACAAAACAACGCAACAAAATGTAATAAATAGAGTTGCAAAAGTCTCTAAACCCGGCGATCTTACAGGACATCTTGGTATTCTAAGGGTCAAAGTAATTCAATCCATGAAGAGGCCACAAACATGTTTCCAAAACAGGAGTTCGATCTCACTAAATGTTAGTATTAACGAGTGGAAGTTAATTTATACAAAACGAAATGGATTAACTTACAAAAGAAGCCCTGATGGGGCTAAAATTCTAGAAGGAGTAGATATAGGGGTTACTGGTCTTAATAGCTCTTGGAAATACTCCTACGATCATCCAAATCTATTAGCAATAGACCTCTGTTCTTAATAGTGCATTTAAAAACGTCTTAATTCAGTTAGTATACCTACTTATTGCCTCCGATAGACAAGCTGCTTTAAAGGCTTTATAATCTACCAAATTCCAGTCCACAACTGCCTGGAACTACAAATATTAAAAAATTGGCTAAACACAACAAAGTAATTTTGCTGTGCGTACCAGGGTATAAAGGGATTGTTGATATTCTTGCAAAAGAAGGATCTAGTACTCTTTTTGTTGAACCTGAACCTTTCTGGGACATCTCGAAATGCCGCATTAAGTAGAAAGTTCGTAATTGGGCAAAAAGCTTCAGCTTATTAAAAAAAACTTCAGGCCAATGGCAACCAATAAAAGGTTAATCTGTGCTACTCTAAATTAATCTTAAAGCTTCAGAAACCTAAACTCAGAGTAATAGCAGAAATTCTCACTGAGGTATAATGTAAAATGAGCGAAGTGGATAGGGGCTAATTGAAGTTTCCTAAAATAGACAAAGACGCTACTATACGATAGTTGAGACATATCATTATTTTGAAAGTATTTTTTTAGAAAGTATACAAACAAGAATATATTAAATGACATATTAAAAAGAAATTGAAAAAATGTCATTATTCAACTACCAATTGTCAATTGTTACCAAACTAAGATTGCTAACCAATGTAGTAGTTAAATAGTGTTACGAGCCAGTCCGGACCTGTTGCCCAGGAAGTAGCGCCAGGCAAACGCCAGTTCTTAGAATTTTCGAAGATCCTAGTTGCTTTTCGATCAGTCGAAGTGGCTGTTAGAACGTCCAAATAATTCGAGAATGTTCTGTTTGAGATGTAATTTTAGAGACGCTTCTAGAAGGAATTAATTTCATATGTAAGGGACCGTTTTGGCAGGAGAAATTGTTATCTATTTGAAATTGCTAAGTTTGTCTGCTGTTTATCACTTATCCCGTATCCACGAAGGAAAAATATAACAATTTATTTTTTTTTTGTTATAGGATAGTATAAACAGATGCCATCGATACAGGGTTGGTTCTATTCCTAGATGCAATACTCTTCTAACCAAGTTGTTTGTCCTCACTGTTCTTATATGTGTTACCCAGCAAATAATGAGAATCAATGTTCTTCTAACCAAGTTGTTTGTCCTCACTGCTATATGTGTTATCGAGCAAATAATGAGAATCGATGTTTTTATGATAATAAACATTATAGTTACCCATGTTACATATGTGTTCCGGACAATAATAATAGACGTAGTTACAGTAATAATAATTGTTCACCTTGTTCAAAAAATTTGTACCTTTATTTGTCTTGCTGTTTGTGTAGCATTCTCATAATTTTGTTAATAGCATTTCTAATAGGTTTAATATATGCAACATTTTTAGATGACAAAAATGATGCTAAAGAAAGGTGTGAGGAAGAAAGTGTTTGTTATTATTCTTATGTGGATTAAAAGACTTTTAATAAAACTTAGTTTTCTACACTTTCTGTTTTTGTTTTAAAGTAAAAACTATTTTTTAAATATCTAAAAATTGATTAGTCCCACGTCTTATGCCAAACTATGGTAAAATTTGAAATATAAAATAGTTGCCTAATTTGCAATATGATGTCTAAAATGTCATATTTTAAATTTTAATGACAAATGACATTGTAAACATCAAATAACGTAATTTGGAAAATGACAAATGACATTGTCAAAGTCTAAATATAACCTCGTATGTTATTTTAAATATCACAGTTTACAATACTAGTCGTCCATATATTTTATGTCTTAATTACATGGAAAACTAGGATTTTTTTAACATTCTGAAAAATAAGGGAAACCATTTGCCGAAAATACATCCTTCTCTATCACATGCAAGCTCTCATAGAAATCCAATCGCAGAACACGAATCTTTGTGTGTCACAATGCATACTTTGGCTCAAACTAGTGAATTTTTTACCATTCTGAAAATTAAAGGAAACCAATCGCAAATAACAAATCATCACCCACCACGAAAAAGCAAGCTCTTATTGGCTTAAAAATAAATCGATTTCTACCATCCTGTAAGCACTCATATATTAACTTGAACGAGTAATTTTTTAAGCTTTCTGAAAAATAAGGGATACCAATTGCAGATCATTCTTCAGCACATGCAAGTTCTCACAGGAAACCAATCTCAGAACACGAACCATTCTTTATTACAATGCAAGCTTTCACACTTTGGCTCAAATAAGTGAATTTTTTTAGCTTTATGAAAAATAACGAAAACCAATCGTATCAAATCAATCGTGGTGAAAAATAAGGTAAACCAATTGCAAATAATAAATTATTCTGCACCATATGTAAGGTCTCATCGAAAATGTATCGCAAAACAGGAATCGTCCTCTACCACATTGCAAGCTCTCACTCTGTGACTCAACTATTAAATTTTTTACCATTCTGAAAAGTAAGGGAAACTGATCGTAAAAAACGGAGCCCCACAATAATGCAAGCTCTTATTGGCTTAAATAAGTGTTTTTTTTATTATTCTGAAAAATAAAGGCATACCAATTGCAGAAACTGAGTCATTCTCCTCCACATGCAAGTACATAACGGAAAGCAATGCGCACTTTGACTCAAACAAGAGAATTTTCTACGATTCCAAAAATAAAAGAAACGAAAAGCAGATAACAAATCATAATCCCCCACGATAATACAAGCTCTACAACCCTGCATGCTCTCATATATTGGCTTGAACAAGTAATTTTTTTAGCATTCTGAAAAATAAGGGAAACCAATTGCATAAAACGAGTAATTCTCCACCACATGCAAGTTCTCAAAGGAACTCTATCACAATGCCTTCCTCTCATACTTTGGCTTAAACCAGTGAATTTTTTAGCATTCTGAAAAATAAGGAAAAACAATCAACGTGAAGCAATGTAAAAAATAAGGGAAACCAATTGCAGCATCATATGCAAGATCTCATCGAAAACCAATCGCAGAACACGATTCATCCTCTATCACAATGCAAGCTCTCACACTTTGACTCAAACTATTGATTTTTTTACCATTCTGAAAATTAAAGGAAACCGATCGCTGATAACGAATCATTCACCACGATACTGTAGTGAAACCAATCTTAACAAATAAATGGTTTTTTACCATACAGTAAGCTCTCATAATTTGGCTTGAACAAGTAATTTTTTATCATTCTGAAAAATGAGGGAAACTAATTGCAGAAACCGAATCATTTTTCAACACATCCAAACTCTCACAGAAAACCAATCGCGGATTACAAATCGTTTTATATCAGAATGCCTTTCACGCTTTGGTTCAAACAAGTGATTTTATTAGCATTCTGAAAAATAAGGGAAACCTACCGGAGCAAATGAATCGTTTTCTCCCACAATGTAAGCTATCGTACATTGGCTTAAACAAGTAATTTTTAAGCATTGTCAAAAATAAGGGAAACCAATTGCAAATAATAAATCATTCTGTACCACATGCAAGGTCTCATTCTCTACCACAATGGAAGCTCTAACACTCTGCCTTAAACCAGTGAATTTTTTACCATTCATACAAGAGGAATCCAATCGTGGAAAACGAACCAATCTTTATTGAGATACATAAATCAAAGTTAAAAAAGTTAATGGGATAATAGTTATTTATGAAACAGTTCGTGAAGTATGCTTTTTGCGCACGCACGCGATGTTTAGAGCACGAGCGAAGCGAGTGCTATACATCGCGTAAGTGCGCAAAAAGCACTTCACGCACTGTTTCATACAATATTTTATCTACGATAATCAAATAAAATATAATTACAAGAAAGCAATTTATTTTCAATTCATTTAGGTACAAGATACTAACAAAACTAATGCTCTCATAGCAACACCATGGCAACGCGAATGCTAAGGATATTTGATTATATGAAGGTCTGCAAAAACAGTGCGAAAAAGTAAATCCCATTTAAAATACATTGTTACTTCACGCACACTTTCAATCCTTCTCGCACTGCTGTCTATAATGACAGTTTTCACGAACTAAAAATTGATACATAATATGAGGTAGAGTAGATAAAAGGATTTTTAAGTGTATAGAGTAATATATATGTTGTATATATTGTGAAAAATTGGCGCAGTATTAAGTTACATAATAACATTAGTAGGTATTAAAGAGAAACCCTGCAAGATATACGTGTTAATAGATAGAGGTCACACAATTCTGAATACATTAATTCAATTGCAGAATATTGATAGTAGCAAAATATTTATTGTAAATAAGTAGTTTATTATTGAGTTTCAACAATTTATACTGTTGAATGGCGTTATCATAGTCCATAATCATTTAATTTAAAATTAATATCTTATAGACTGCGTCTTCTTGGATTGTAACTAAAAACAAGTATAACAACATAATTATATATTTAATTTAGATTACTATTATAAAAACTGCCAACGCGATACGAGTTCAACGTTTCCTTTCATCTTCTTCAAAGCATTTTCCAGTTTAATCACCGCCATAACTATAATTTGTTATTTATGTGTTCTCTGAGTAGGAAAGAATATAACATTATTCATTTTGTGACTGAAGGCAATTTAAAAAATTGTTTGTGTAGATCAAGAAATATTTTCAACAATTGTATGTATTTAAAAAAATATTAATTACATGAAATTCCCATTGTGGTATTTAAGAAAGGGACTTTAAGGGCTTTCCATTACATAGAGGAAATATTAGATCCTGATGTCGTCCGATTCGTCCAAAGTTTGGGCGCTGGGTTCATCCTAGAACAAAATAATATCAGGCCACTCGTAGAAAGAAAGGACACCACAAAATCTTTTTGAAATATGGTTTTCGGTAGATGGTGCAGAAAGATAGATTTTTCAGTACGTCTAAGGGCACCAATGGACATTTTCATATGTTCTGAGGATACATGCCAAACTTTTTTGCGAATAAAAATTCAATATTCAGACGGTAAGGGAATACAGATGGCAAAAATTAAAAAGGAAAATCACTCAGTAGATTGAAAAGTAGAATCAGGAAAAAATTTAGTATTTTCTTTTGATTTAGAAAAACCTTTAGCCTTTCCTAAACTGACCATATTCGTAGCTTATTTAAGTTTAAAATTTCGTTTGCCATTTCAATGAAAATATAAGCCACATGTTTTTTTGGCCAGAGACTGAAGGATCTCGTGGGTCTCAAGAAATTTCCTTATGTCCAATAAAGTCCATAAAGACTACTAAAAACTTTGAAACAATAATAACATATTCAGATTCCTGTAACAGACAAAATAGAAATATAAAAAGCGTCTTAAGTTTATTGAAACTTGTTCAAAGTACGAAAATAAGAGCCTGAATCAATTGAAATAAAATTTTTGATAAGTGGACATTGCCCAATGATTCGGATTTGGACATTATTAGGTCATATATGCGAAAAATACAAATATTTTTTCACCAAATGATTGCAACAATATAACCAACCAATGGTCGCCATTTCATTTAATCCAAATGACTCATAAAGATTTTTTCCCACAAAACCTTTAATAATTAATACAAAAGTAACCCTTTATGGGTTTCCAGGAAATTGGCTTAAAATGCGCTGGACACAGTTAGAAAGTTCCAAACCGCACCTCATACAGTTCAAATGTAACTAGAATGAAAATTCAGAATTAAATGCCATCAATATAAGAAAATTTGTTGTAGGTAGACCACAAAGCTTAAGAAATGTCTCTAACAATTGACAGTCCGGTTTGTCCAAACGCGATTCATTTTTGTAAAACGCTGTATTCTTAGTGAAAATGCGTATAAATATTAATAAAGAACTGTAAAGTACTGTCAATAATGCAGTTTGCTTAAAAAAATATAAAAAGATCCACAAAGTAAAAAAAAATGACAGTACGATCTGTCCAAAGTGAGTTTTTAAAGCTCTTTTATTAATGTGTATGTATATAGCAGGCATTTAGTATGGAAAGTACAGAGAATACGCGGCAGACTGAAGTATACCAGTGCGTTTCGATTCTTTTGTTTAATATAGCATCCTATATTTTAGGATTTTTACTTTTTTTCACAAGTCTCAACGATTTTCTTTGATTTTTAAGATAATTTACAATTTTTAAGTATTTTTCCGATTCTATACGATTTTTACGGTACTACCACTAAGCCATTTTCAATACAAATCAAAAGGGAGTGTTTTATATAATAAAGGTCAGTTTGTTGCGGAGATATCAAAAAAAATTTTATCCATATTTTAAAAATTACAGAAAACTATGTCTAATTCTGGTGATCTCCATTTTAATTATTGTATATATTATAAAAAGGTGTCACGGACTGACAATTTTTATTTGCAATGTCTTTGGTACTACAAGTACTGTACATCTTATCATATCAACAATAACACTTCTTACTTACAATGTAAATAATTCTTAAATTATGTTTACTTCATTTAACAATTGACCAATTTCATTCATAATAGGCAAGATAAAATCAAATTATCGTACAATGACTATCTAGAACACGAACTCGTTACGAAAATAAATTAATAGTCTTCACTTATGTTGTTTGTTAGAACGATTTAACGATCATTATAGATTTGTTTTGTAAAATTTATGATTAATGAATAAACAAGGAATAAAAAATATTTTTGTTTTCAGACTTTTTTATATACAATTATTATTGTTTTCGCTAATATAAAGTAAATTATAAGTCTTTAATATTTAATTCTTCTTTTACTATTTGTCCGTTTGGTAAAAACAACACCTAACCAATAACAGCGACCGAGATCAGTCACATTTTTGACATAAACTACAAATAACTGGTTCTTATTGGTTAAGATTGTACAGAATTATCTGTGCAATCAAAACGGATGTTTTTTACGAAACTAGAGTTCAAAATAAGATTCATCTTTGTGTATATATATATATATATATATATATATATATATATATATATATATATATATATATACCTTTAACCCATCTGTCCTTTTTACTAAAAAGTATGGAAAAAATACTTGACACTCAAATAAGAACTGAATATCTATCAAAGATACCACAAGAAACAATTTGCCTATGAGCCTGGCAAATCTACAATAGATGTGATATTGGAACTTTGTACTTTCTATTTGGAATTTGAGCTGGAATAATTGGTACCTTCATGAGATCGTGAAAATGGTTTAGACGCAAAGGAAGGGGCTTTATGTGCGTTTATAAATGTAGAGGACGCATTCGATAACACCTATTGGAGCTACTGCAACAAAATGGGTAAAGAGCCAGTGTCAAATGATTACAATTCATTGTTAAACACTAGGAATACAGTTACCTACCTTGAAGATCAATCAACTATCATAAAAGCAGTAAAATTCTGTCCTTAAGCAGTAGTTTTATCTCCTCTATTGTGATTAATGGTATCAAAGCTTTAAAAAGAAGAGTTTCGTACTCTGACCTATACGATTTAGGTATTGTAGTGAAAGGTAAACACGACAGTAATATTGCGTTCCAAGGAAGAGCTTTCAGCCAATCCTAACAAAACGACACTCATTTCATTCACCAAAAGAAGGAAATTAATGATTCAACCTCCTGTTAGGAATAGAGTGACACTTTCTTTATACAAGAAGTAAAATATCTCGGAGTTATCCTCGACAGAATAAAACCTCCAAAGCTTAAAGGGTTTTGGGGACCTGTCATTGCCTTTTTAGAAAAACATGGGGTGTTTAATCTAAAATGATCTTTTGGTAGTATCTAACGTGTGTCACGACCCCAATTACCTGTTTTGCGTTGGGTTAGTAAAACAAAACAACCCGACTAAAGGCAATAATAGAGTTGTAAAAGATGTAAAGGCATTATTGGCTCAATAAAATTGTGTCCTAGTGTGGCCTTACAGGTTTTTCTAGACTTTTCCTCCTTGCATTTACACGTGGAAAGGATTGCACTGGGAAGTGCCTATAAGTTAACATCTTGGTATTCTAAGGGTCAGAGCAAGCAACCCAAACCGTGAAGATGCCCATAGACATAATGTCTTCAAAACGGTATTTCAAACTCACACTAAAGGTAAGTTACTTTTCTGTGGGTACCAGGGTGTTTCAGAAACGAGATTGTTCAAAGACTCGCAAAAGAAGGAGCTAATACTCTTTTTATCGGACCTGAATCCTTCTGTGGCATCTCAAAAAGCTGCATTATGGATGTAGTTCGTACTTGTAAAAGAAACCAAAGCCAAAAACATGTAGAAATTGCAATGCAACTGTGTTACCTAAGTTACTATTAGAGATTTAGAAACCTGAACTCGCAGGAATACTTACAGGACACTGTCTACTGAGGTACCATCTCCGCAAAATGGGCATAGTGGACAGTGGGAAAAGCAGATCTAGACTTTTTTAAAAGTTTACATCTTACATAATGAGATGTTTGTAACAGTAAAGTCACCTGGGCCAATCGACCCCACTTACAATCTACAAATCTACAACCTACTTAGGATAAAAATATTTTTGCATTTCTTTCTGAATAAATTAATACGTTTTTAGCACTTGATACTCTAACGATTTGCAGAAACAAATTGGACAATAAACATATTTTAAACATAAAAAAAAACAAATGATTAGATATTATAACTGTTGTTGTAACTCATTATTCGGCTATAGAAACTACAAAACTTTTTAGTTACAATTGAGAGAATTTTAAATCAGTCAAACGTATCATTGAATGGGTTCCAGTTGTAGAAACGCCAATAAAAAATAATTTTATGTTAATGATTCGTTAATGATGTTAACCAGTGTTAACATTAATAGAAACTTGCAAAATTTAAATTAATTTTTAAAGCTATGATTCTTAATAGAATTTTTCGCAGACATCGTAAGCGTACCTATAAAAAGAGCGAAAGAAAAAAGCGCTTTATGGTACCTAAATATCTCATTCGAGCGGTAAGAAAAAACGCGCACACATACGATAGTTCATTACACGACCGGCTTATTAATCTTTATCTACTGTACATATATATGGGCACGTATACGTCTAGTTATATAAAATGACAGTTACTGTGTTTTTTGGGGACTTTCTGACGAAAGTTAAAAAAAAAAGATTATTTACTGTTTTATAAATAATGTTTTATAAATATGGACAATTAAAAAAATGATAAAAAATACGAATACAAAAATTTAATTAATGACATCTGAGGAGTGACCGTTTTGTAAAGATTTTTCTGCTGCTGCGCATTTTCTGAAGCTCTAAAGGCCTGACAGGCCCAAGGCTTTAATTGTCATTTCTTTCCATTTCTTATTTTGGTACAAATGATCTCCAAATCCGCTTCTACTTCGCTCTTTCATCTTCCCTTTGGTCTCCTTCTTCTCTTTTTTTCTCCTATGCTACTGCAAATGATCATTTTTGGAATCCTACTTTCTGCCATCCTTTCGCCATGTCCTAACCACTTAAACCTTTGTGCTCTAGCATATCCTGTGATAATTGGTTCTTTGTACATACTCGCAAGCTGTTGGTTTGTTCTTCTTTCCCATACCCCCTTGTTCCTTTTTCCTCCAAAAATTTTTCTTAATACCTTTCTTTCCCATATTTCTAGGGAACTTATATATGCTTTCCTTAATGTCCACGTTTCACAAGCAAATGTAACTGTTAGTTTGATTACCGTTTTGTACAATCTAATTTTTAGCTTATTAGTTATTAAACTACTTTTTAGGAGATGGTTTAGACACTTTAGAGTTTAGACCATATAAACATCTATTTCTCTTTCCCTTTCCGAAGTTTACATTTTTTTAAAAAATTACAAATTATGTTAAGTTTGTGAACAATACTTTTGTCGTGACGTTTTAAACATAGATAATATTATAACGACACACGTCTAAAGCGTTAACCAGTTTCGTGACGATCGCTACAGCATTTTAATCCATAATCCATAATCCATATAACGGGAGTATAAAAGCCTGTCTTCAAAATTTCTTCTTCAACATTTCCATCTCGATAATCTTTGTTATTTTTTCTCGATTATATGTTTCTAGTATTATTTTTTAGATGTTAAAATGAATCTAATAAGCTGTATGGTAATTAATAATTATGGTTTTGGTAAAAATGATGGTTTTTGTAATAAAAGTTTCACTAGTCCAAAATCTACTACGAATAAAAACAGTTTAATAATAAAGTCATAAAACAGGCATTTACATACAACATTCATTCATTTAAAACAATAACTTTTTATCGTCTTCAATAGTTTCGAGTGTAATTTAATGTACCATTGTTATGTCGACTAACAGGTTTTCTACTTTTACACCAGAATGATGGGTTAAAACAAAAGTAATAGCATATTATTTAGCCATTCTAATCGTTTTTATGTATTAAAATATATTTATGATGCGATTTGGCTATCACAATTGGTTGGAATTTCACTTGAGTATTTAAATAAATATTCGTTTATGCTTATGCTACCATATATAGACAACAATACTTGGATCACTCTCGTAAAAACTTGTTCCATGCCGCCGAAGCTCTCGGTCTTTTATATCGGTCTGTATCGTTGTCGCTCACCTGTGTCGTTGTCGCTCACCTGTGTCGTTGCCAACCTAAAATTTCTGAAATCGGTAGATTGATACAAAAAAATTAAAATCGAGAGATTAAGTATTTTAAATATCAAATCTCAAATGTTAAATATCGAATTTCGATTGTTGCATATAAAATTTGAAATGCCAAATGTCAAATGTCGTATATCAAATGTCAATTGTCGAATGTTAACTATCAAATTTTAAATGCCATTTTATTGAAAATTTTCGGTACTATATATATCTACTTTTTAATAAAAATGATTTTTTTATACTTCTTGTCGCGCGTTGGAGAAAAATAACAAGGATGAATTTTTATGAAGCGCGCGCACACCATCACGAAAAACAGGTGACGAAAAACTGACAGGATAAAATTACTTCGTAAATATTTTAGTTTTATACACTTCGAGAATAAATACGAAAACAAGAAAATCAAGACAATTAAGACTCCACATGAGTTGGGATGCAACTCCCCCCTGCGGGCAACCTCTGCTCGTATTGATGGAGAAAGTGTATTGGCTCATCTTTATTTTTGCAATTCTTGTAGACAGCATCAATTGAGACAACCAAGTGGAAGTCGTTCTAACTACTCTTCTATAATTAAGTGCTTTTGGCAGCTTTATCTGGAGTATTGTCAAAGGCCCTCTCTAAATATGTTTAGAAAGGAACATACCATGGTTTCTTTTTTGTTAAGAGCATCTTAGATTTCATTAGTCAATTGTATCAAGGAGGTCTCCGTAGATTTGCCAGCTTGATATGCATGTTGACGAGGATGAAAGATGTTCATAGCCATTGCATTGTCTTCCTTGGTTGGTCTTTTGGTTTTATAATTATTTCCCAGAGTGATTCTTCCTGCAGGAAAGTAAGTTTCTAACAGGAGCATGGCTTGTTCTTTTTCGCTTTCTGTGATGCCTCCTTCTGGCTTTCGCAGTGCCAATACTGTATCTACTCTTACTTTTGCCAGGACTTTGTGAAGCCTTGCAGCAGAATGTGTTTCTGATCTCTTTATTGTAGGTTGTGAGTTTCTCAGTGTAGCTCTGCCAATCCCCGTTACGCTTGACTCTATTGAGGAGCTTCCGTGTTTCGGATCTTAGGTTTAAAAGATAACTGTTCCATCATATTGCGTCGTTTAACTTTTTAGTCCACTGAAAAGGATAGCTTGATTCATAGGCATCGAGTATCACCTCGTTTAATTTTATGAGACCATTCTCTAGTACCGGGTGGTTTTTGACTTTCCCTGTGGCTCGAAGGCCTGCAATGTTTTTGTATAGTAAGTATAATAATTTGGCCACCTCCAATAGTTTGAATGTCTTCATCTACTTTGTGATCATCTTTAGCAGAGTCAAAGTTTCTTTGACGACGTATTTCCAATGAATTTTTTAACCTTTTGATCTATTTATCTGGCGAATTTATAAGGTTTTTTCAAAAACAACTTGATAACATAATTTTATTCATAAAATAATCATTTACGTCACTTATTCTAAGAAGATTTTCAATATGTGAATTACCGAATGTACAGATTAGATATGACGTTAAAACTTATTAGATTTCTATAATATTATTTATTTTATTAATAAAATTATATGAATACAAATATATTATTGCTTATTTTGCCATTAAAAATAAACAATATAATTTATGTTTTGATTGTATTGTTGTTCATTTACATAACGATGTTTTGTATTATTTTTTTAACAACAATAGTACATACAGAACCGTGGCACACCTAGTAAATAGGAGATAGAATTTCTCTTTGCTCATATTACATAAATAGAAAAATGAAAGGTAGAGGGATTATTTGATAGTACATTCAATCATGACGACTTAATAACCGATAAAATCTTACTTAATGTCAATGTTACTGTTTTCTATATTTTTTGTGTTGGCAAAATAAAAAAAATTGTAATGTCAACTATCACATGTTTACTGAAACTATTTTTCTGTCAATTTATTAATGATCTAGTTCGGATCCTAATGTAACTTATAACTATTAAGAAAATTATTTAATGTGCTGTCATCAACGCCATAGTATACTGGATAGGGTACCAGGACACTCGGGGTTTCGGGGCCATGAGAAGGCTGATAAATTGGCCCAAGCGGGAGCTAATATCCCAATAATTGGTCCGGAACCATTCAGCACATTCAAAAAGGCAGCCATAGAGAAATGAAGGCTAGAGAAGGCCCAGGAGTGGTGGGAAAAATCATTGGACAAGCCAAAGTCTTCATAAAAGGATACTCGGCAAAATTTAGTGCAGGTCTGTTATCAAAAAGGCAAAACGACGTCTGACAGAACATTGTCGGCTCAGAAAACAGATGAGTCAGCTTAACTTGGCAGATAAAGACATTTGTCGATAATGCCAAGAGGAGGAAATCGCATTTTGTGTCCTATGCCCACGTGAAGGCCTTTCAAGGACGCAGTATCTAGTATTGGAAGAGGAGAAATAAGGAAGATGCAAATATTCTCATATAGATTACATATATTGCGGCAGTTGTGCATGTTCATCAGTAGAAGCAGCAGATAAGCGGGCAAAAAAGGAGCTGAAATCCCATATATGGAACCAGAACCATCTTGTGAAATCGGTAGTAGTACAGCATTAGAAAAACTAAGGAAATAAGTGGAAAAAGAAAATTACTGAAACGACCTAGGAGAACTAAGACAAGCGAAGAAGTTCCTGGGAAACTCTAACCAGAAGATATCTTTCACCTGTCTTAACCTCAGTAAGAACAATGTTAACGGGAATTTTTACCGGGCTCTGCCGATTAAGAGGAAACATCAAGAAAATAGAATAAGTACGTGAAACAAAATGCAGATTTTAAGAGGAAGAGGGCGAAACCTCAATACATATACGTACTCGCAGAATGCATTGCCTTACAAAGTCTAGAGTCAGATACCTTAGATCATACGAAATAGAAGAACATGATCTACCTAACTTGAAGCCCTAATATATCCCAAACTTTCTAAGAAAGATAGGACCAAAAGTCTGAGAAAACATCAGAATTATATCAAGAAAAGGGGACAAAATAGATCTTTGGAGAGGATTATCCCAACAGCAATGGTTTCTGTGTTTGGGAATGAAGCACCTCACCAGTGAACTATTTTCCGCTGATATTGCGACATTCAACGTGGTCGCTTTAGCTTCAGCAACTAGGTCTATCCAAAACAACAGCACCATAGCATTACATTGATGTGGTTTGTCAGCTAATTAAGGATACATATATACCGGGAGATAGAAGCATCTTTGGGACTTGATCCAAAAGATCCTACATAAAGAACTGGGTGTGACGAAGTTAGTTTCCCGTTTTTGCTCACAGAAAATCAAAAAGCCATTTGCAATAATTGGAAAATTGGAACGGTTCAACAAACGAAAGCTCAAAAAACGTTTATAGTATAGTTAGTAGCGATGAATCTTGGATTTACTCCTACAAACCAGAAAATAAACGCCAATTCGCTTTGTGGGTGCTTAACTATGATCCTTCAAATTGATCCGTTCTCAAAGTATATCAAAGAAAATGGTCGCAACTTTTGTGTCAAAATCTGGTCATGTGGCAATAGTTGCTTAAGAATATCAAAGAACGATTACCTCCAATTGGTATATAAACGTTTGTTTACCAGAAGTTAATAGCTATAAATTTTTAATAATTTTTAAAATATCATTATACAAACACTTTGAGATATGTTCAAGATACGATATTATTTAGTACTTTTGCCAAACTACTGGTAAACAGATTGTAATTCCAATTTAGAAGATTTTTTTATTTAACCTATCAAATTATTGTTTTCAGATAAAAAACGTTCTTACCTACAATCTTAAAAGATGATTCATTATTCCCTTAGGCTACGCTAATGTTTGCTAGTTAAAAATTCCATCGTGTAATGCTCTATTAACTTCCACGGCCAATCTCGTCATACAGGAGAATAAAAATAGACAAAATAATTGATAATTCCACCTCAGGTCAGTTTGATTTTACCTCCTGGTATAGAAAAAGTACAGAAAAATAATCGTTTCCGTTTTTAACGCTTCGATCTAAATACAAACGACTTTTTCTTGTTACGTATTCATTTATTTCCACTATTACCGTCATTACTTATAAAAAGAAAACTTTATGTTATAAATTTGTTTAATTATATACCTAACAGTGTTATTTTCATAAGTAGTAACTGTGTTTTAATTTTTACCCATCTCTTATAAGCTACCCTACGTACTAGGTATGAACAAGTTGGTGAATAAAGATACGTTAGAGATGGGCGATAAAAATAATTAGATATAATGTGTTATTATATAACAAAAAAAATGATATTAGACCAGCTAACCTTTTTTCTAAAAAAATTATATACATAAAAACAGATATATGGTCAGTTCACCTTGTACGAACAGAGAAAAGACAACTAACTGGATACATAAGAAATAAAGATGGTAATTTAGAGACAAACGAAGATGATATTATGGAAGTATGGCTCGAACATTTTAAAACTATATTAGAAGGAATTGAATGTAGGTACACTAGATGATCAAGAGAGTAACAACGAAAAAACAACATTAAACCCATCAAAGCAAGTGTTAAAGTAGTAAAAGTAGTAAAAAACGAAAAAGTCCAGGTGAAGATGGTTTAGGTACAAAAATTTTAAAAGCCTTAGTGGTAAAGGGGACTTAGTGGAAAAATAAAAACATTCCGGAAGATTGGGGATAGCCATAATAGTACCAATTCTGAAAAAAGGAGGTGCAATGGTGTGCAACAACTATAGAGTTATATAATTATTAAGCCAGGCTTGTAAGATTAACGAGTGAATATTGGAAAAAAGATAAAAAAAATTCAATGATAATCAATATGGATTCAGACCAGGCAGGGATACACAGGATTTCATATTCTGCTTACAACAACTTATATCTAAGACGACAGAACACAAGAAAAAGACCTACCTTGTGCTTTTTGCTGAGACTGAAGTCTAGTTACAACGCATTTTAAACAAGATGGATTCAGACCAGGCAAGGACACGTCGGATTTAATATTCTGCTCACAACAGTTTATATCTAAGACGATAGAACACAAGAAAGAGACCTATCTATATTTGGGGACCTACAAAATGCTTTCGATAGTACACCTATAGAATATTTTAGCAGGTACTGGAGGAGAGAGCAGTGCCTCAGAAACTGATAAAATCACTTAAATCGATATACGGGCATTGTAGAAACTATGTAAGAACAAATAACCGCCAGTCCAAGCCATTTCAAACGAGCAAGGGAGTAAGACAAGGAAGCATCTTGAGTCCGCTAATATTTATAATGTTAATGGACGAATTGGTAAGAAAAGTTGGTGGAAACATTCGTGGACTCATAGTGGATAAAGACATCTGCCAACAGTGGAGATTAAGAAAATGATGTACGTTGATGACCTTGTGCTTTTTGCTGAAACTAAAGTCCAGTTAGAACGCATTTTAAATAAATACAAGTCTGTGCTCGATAAATCCGGTCTCACAAACAACAAAGCAAAAACAGAGGCACTCTTGGCGACCAAGGAGTACAAACCTATTAGAATAACCATAGGAACTAAGTGGATCAAAGAAGTAGCAACTAATTAATTAGCTGGGTCAAATGGAAGGCGAGATTAACTCAAGAAAAAGCAGCGCAAGCAATTCATACTACGCAATGTCTAATTCTTTTTTTTTTGGAAAATAGCGAAGGAGACGAAAGTACGGGTGTTCAACTCAGTCATTGTGCCTATATTGACCTACGGAAATGAGTGATGAATTTTAACCGAGAGATTAAAATCCAGAATCCAAGCATTTGAAATGAAAGTCCTTAGACGAATAGAAGGCATAACACGTAGGGATAAAATAAGAAATGAAATACACAACCTGGAGCTACACCAGTTCTACAAACGGTAGAAAATAATCAGCTGCGATGGTTCGGGCGCGTGGTACGTATTCAAGAGAAACGTATATTCAAAAAAGTATGGGAAACGGGTGTGCCCAGAAAGAGATACAGAGGGAGGCCAAGAAAGACATAGAACAATACTGTAGTGATGTAGTGAAGGCACTAACCAAAACGAATCTGAAAAGACGCATAGGCTTTGGCTGCAAACAGTAAATAATGGAAAAAAATATATAGGAAACCAACATAAACAGCCACCACCTCGACACTAGTATGATGGATAACAGAGGTTATGGATTAAGTAAGTGTTATTATATAACTAGAAAAAAATCATTCTATTAACCTATTATTATTATTTTACGTTAATATTAAGTAACCTTTTTCCTAAAACAAATTATGTACATAAAAAACAGATATATGGTCAATTCACCTTGTAAACAAGACCACTCTCTCTATGCTCACAGTTTGAACTTTAATTAGCATTAATTAAAATTAATAGCAGGTAATTGATAGACCAACTACTGATCAAAAACCTTCATAACGTTTAGTCTGATTACATAAAAATGTCGATAGTCAGTATAATAAATTTTGCAAATTGACTTAGCTTACAAACGAACGGTCCTTTACGTAACACACCTGTTTTCGAAGCCTCTGAAGAAAATATGTATGTTCTTTATATACTTAACAGGAATGTTGTTTGAATTTATGCTTATATAAGATGTAATATTGTGTTATCGTGATTTTTTTATATTATTTTCACATAAATCAACGGGTTTTCGTTAAAAATTACATTTCCTGTTTAATATATCAAGAGTTTTAGATATAGAATTTAATTTATTCATCTATTTATAAAATTTAATGTTTAAACTTAAAAAAAACACACAGCATCTAAACACGTGATACGTGATAGATGTGTACTTATATGTCGTAGGCAATCTCCGTAATCCGTCATTCCCTGAAAAGCCTAGGCATTACAGTATGGAGGGTAGAGGTAAGGAGAACTGTCTCCGTGTCTTGAATGTGTCCGTCAAAATGTGGTAAATAAGGGTGGCGCTACGATCGTAGTAGGGTAAATTTTAAAAAAAGCGCCATAATTTCTTAGAGTAGGATAGATAAATAAACAAGGAAAGACACATTTCCGCTTTATTATGACACCGTTTTTAAAATAATCATAAGATACATAAGATAATCAAAAAGTATAAAACGAATTTAAAATACACTAAACTGAATTCGCTGACCACGTTTTTTTATAGCACTTATATAATTTGTGACTTATATTACTAAATCATACGACATTTCAATCAATTTGTCAAAAACTGCTACATTCATTCTGTACCCTACATCTACTTTAGCGCCATTGTAGTGGCAAGTTTGAGAAGTGTTATGTACCTCTAAAAAGTGGACACATTTTTAATCATTTCACATTTAAGATCGTTCTCCTTACCTCTACCCTCCATACATTACAGGTACTGCCGGCAATCACCGTAATAGAATCATTATTACGGTGATTGGCGGAAATTATCCGTCATTTCAGGGACTGACGCTAACGTTTCAGGCAAACGGTGTAACTTTCTGATTTTTTGAAAATTACGGCGTTTGACGGTTGTATAGTCCGTCAATTCTTCAGTAAATTGCGGGGTTATTAGTCCAGTCAACCTGGAGTACAGATAATATCAAAAAGGTAGAAAAAATATTAGGATATTATTGGGTGTGAGTATGATGTAGATTACGAAGTGCTTTGAAATGTTAGGGAGGGATGGAAAATTATAGTTTTCAAGTAACGGAAGACTGAAAAAGACTTATTAGGTGTGAGTGTGATGTTGATGATTACGAAGAGTCTGCAAATGTTGGGAAGGGATGGAAAATGGAATTTTAAGTAACGGAAAACTGAAAAAGACTTATTGGGTGTGAGTGTGATGTTAATATTTTGAAGAGTTTGCAAATGTTGGGAACAGCACTAACTTCATGATACGAATTCTGAATTGACTAAACATGCATCCGGCAATCGCTGTAAAATTCAATCATTCGGGCGGTTAATGTTTAAACGTCAGTCCCTGAAATGACGGATAATTTCCGTCAAACAGCGTAATAATGATTCTATTACGGCGATTGCCGGCAGTACCTGTAATGCCTAGGCTTTTCAGGGAATGACGGATTACGGCGATTGCCTACGACATGTATGTATTGAAGAAAGATTCACATTTGAATTCCATTGGAATTTGCGGTCAATAAAGTTACATCCGATATTCCTTCTTAATAAATTTTATTATTGTGTCTCCATATGTTACTTCGTAATGAACGCAACCGTATAGTAAATAATCATTAATAAGTAATTTTTGAGATATGGTTTACTAAACTGCTCAAGTGTTTATTATCGTAATACCTCATTGTTGGTGTTACGTACATTTATTGTGTCTCCATATGTTACTTCGTAATGAACGCAACCGTATAGTAAATAATCATTAATAAGTAATTTTTGAGATATGGTTTACTAAACTGCTCAAGTGTTTATTATCGTAATACCTCATTGTTGGTGTTACGTACATTATTATTATTATTATTATTATTATTATTATTATTATTATTATTACTCTTAGTATCTATTTCTTCTCGGTCACTCCTACTATCTCTTCTCTGGCATATACTTCTCTTCAGATTCTACTTCTACCATCTCTTCTGTGGCATGTACTTCTCTTTTGATCCTCTTTCTATAATATCTTCTCGGGTATATACTTCTCTCTAGCTCCTACTCCTAATATAACTTCCTTCGCATATTCTTCTCTTCAGCTTCTACTGCTACTATCTGTTCTGTGGCATGCTCTTCTCTTTTGCTACACCTATCATATATGCTCTCTCTAGCTACTCCTCGCACTATCTCCTCCATAACATATGCTTCTCTTTATCGTCTAATCCTACTATCTCTTCTATAACATGCGCTTTTCTTTCGCTCCTACTCCCACCATATCTTCTCTTATATATACCTACTTCTCTCTAGCTTCTACTCCTACTATCTCTTCCTTGGCATATGCTTCTCTTCAGCTTCTACTGCGACTATATCTTCTGTGGCATGCTCTTTTCTTTCACTCCTACACTACCATATCTTTGCTGGTATATGCTCTCTAGCTCTTACTTCTACTATTTCTTCTCTGGCATATGTTTCTCTTCAGCTTTTACTCCTACCCTTATTCTGCGGCATGCACGGTCTAATATTAATATTAAAAAAAATTTAAGCAAAGTTTTCTTATGGCTATCACAACTGATTTCAAGTGATCAGAAGTATAGATATCTCTGAATTGGTTCAAGTTTTCAAACTTTGACTAAATATTGTATAAAACAATAGAGATTAAGATAATATTAATCTGTACTTTAATTTGAGTAAAAGATTTAAAAAAAAAATGTTCGAGTTTTGCAGCGAAATTTGGTTTATTAATAAATAAATACATACAGATTTATAAAACCTAAATTTTCACTTTGTATCAACAAAATTTTAAATGTTATAAGAATATTCCTAAATCTCTAGTTACAAAAACTTCCCGCAATCTATCATTTCATACATCTTTTTTTCTATAAAGATATGTGGAACTTTTTATCACATTTTGACACTATACTATGCAGATCTTTATCTTATACTAGCAGCCCGCCCCGGCTTTGCACGGGGATTAAAGGAAAATAACAAAAGCCATTAAATTTATTGGGTCAACGCTTCCCTGTAAACAATATTACATGTTGTTTTATTTTCTGGCAGCAAAATAAATTGATTTTCAGGTGCTCCGACCCTCCTTAGGCGGTTGGCCATGAGGAAAACCGATCCCTACTATTTGGAAGGTTTGACATTGAGACTTAATATTAGTAAAAGCGAAAGATGTTTTGATAGGAAATCGAAGCGGTTTAAATGAATTTGGTAGATCAGTTGGGATCATCGGTATCCTCAGTGTATGAGCTAGTTGACCAGCTGGTGGTTTAGTTATATTGGTTGCTATAACTTAATTATCCTTTAATTCCTTTATAAGTAGCCTCGTCTCATTGCACATGCTAAATTTGTGATATCTGTCGTGATTATGAAATAAGTTATTTTGATATGGATTAATACCAAGATAAAAACTTTTAAAAAATTAAAAATTAGTTATTGTGACGTAACTATAACAGTTAGACATATGCTGTCGCGGCATTTTTTGTAGATATTTATATATTCTTCAAAATCGTAGTACATTATTTTATTCTATAATCAATAGAATTCTCAGCGCACGCGATGTAAGGATTTTAAGGTCATTTTTGGTTACATTAATGGCATTTTAGTAAGGATCCCTATTTTTTTAAATGAAACATAGCCTATGTCACTCGGGAATAGTGTAGCTTGCCAAAGGTGAAAGAATTTTTAAAATTGGTCCAGTAGTTTCGGAGCCTATTCATTTCAAACAAACAAAAAATCAAACCTTTCCTCTTTATAATATTAGTATAGACGATATAAATTACAAAACAAATATCTTATGTGCTATATAGTAAAAGGCCGTACACTCATAGATGTTAACTTGTTTGCCTCAGTTTACCTTTTCCTTTAGTTTTCAGTATACATCAAATTTTATAATTTTGTTTAGAGAATGTGAGAGAATATATGTTGTACTGTATAAATTTTAAATTCATCGAGAAAAAATGTTTATTAAGATAGGTTAGTGCAAGTTCTTATTGTTGATTAATAGTAAGAACAATGAAACTCAAAATTTAATTTTTGTCTGCATTTGCTATAAATTTTTGTTAATTAAGTAGCAGTTAGTAAAATTTTTATTAACATTTTTGTGAAGCATTATAGTCTATTTGTTTGCAGTTGGCAGCTAAGAAAAGTCATTTAATCGTAAAATGTTCTAAACAAGACCCTAAATCAGTAGCGCACGTACTTATTTTTATCGGTATTTAGAAATTTCTTTTAATCATCATATTTTAATCTTCTTAGGTAAGGGATAAGTAGTCATAATACGATATTTTGTTTTTCGATTTTACTTTTTAATATGTAGCATATTTTTATTTTACTTTAAATTTTTATTTTATTTTGAATTTTGCTTTAAAAAAACTTCGGTTCTACGGTCATGGGATCTACTCAGCTACCTGTGGTGGCAATATTATCTAGAGTTTCTATTGTGTTTGGGTAAGTTAATCCCTAATTACAGGATGGACTCTTTGATAAATAACAACTATGGGTATGTTTCAATAAAAATTTATACTACTTTTAGTTATTTTTCATGAACCACCCTTGCTTGGGCTTTGAACGATTTGCATTTATAATGAATTCACTGTGCTGCCAACTGCAAACAAATAGACTTTAACGAATTGTTAATTTTAATGACGATTTTGCAAGAAGACACAATCGTGTAAAATATGGAAAAACTTACCCGAGATATTTTTATATATATTATCTACACATATAAATACTAATCTGTCTTATTCTTAATAAAATATCTACTATTGATCGATTTATCCTCATTAAAGGAAACTTTATCTTGGATTTATCAATTTTTATTGCTGATAGGGAAGTCATTGTTATTAATAAACTTATTATCAATATATTCAAATAGAAAAAAGTATTTTATCATTTAAGTTATATTTGTATTTGGATTATTTTGCATCAGTTTATACTTGTAAGAAACTGTATCTAATCGAGATTTAATTATTGCAAGACAAGTAATTCTCGAACCAAATAAGCCTTTAGAGCCATTTCATAAGACGGCTAAAACAGAAGAATTAGAGAAAAAATGTATTATGGTTCATTTAAATGTGACAATGGCCATCGAACTCACCATATACTAATCCGCTTAACTTATTCTTTTGGTCAATCTTTGTTCCAACAAAAAATAACATTTTTACAGATCAGAGTAAAAGAAGCTGTCTTAAGTTTTTTGTCTATATTATCAAATTTTGATTAATAAAAGTTAAGTGATTTTCTCAGCCATAAAGACATTGATCTGCAGGCGATCAAAACACAAAAATAATTTAAAAAATGCCTCACAGTTTATTTTAAACAAAACAATGACCATCATATTCACCATACACCAATCCACTTGTTTTTTCTTTCTTTTGATTAATCTTAGTAACGAAGGTTTCAAGTAAAAAATTAACAGTCTATGTGTAGTTGAAGACAATTCTTTTATGAAATAAGTCAATAATCCAACCGATTAGCATCTGAGATTACATCGAGCTGACTAAGAGGAATCTGTGGTATGTTGTCTATTTAATCGTGTTTTAATTATTAAAATACAAGTCATTAATAGATCTTGATCTTTAGAGCTATCTCTTAAGGCGAATAAGAATAATTCAAATAAATTCGCATAGTTCATTTCAATGGAATAATGGCCATCGAATCCACCGTATACCAATCCACTTGACTTTTCCATTTACTGGCAGAGGTTTCAGCAGAAAATTCAACAGTATGAAGGTATTTAAAGATTGTTTTAACGTAATTCCAGCCAAGATTTTTCTTAAGGCTCCCAAAAAAAAAAATGTTTCAAAAAAGCTTAGCTTTGAAGCAAAAACTTAAACAGTCTGAGGTTAGTTAAACAATCATATTTCTTATAGAAATAAGTCAACATTCCAGTAGATCAAATTCGGTGGTTATATTGCGCTAAAGAACAGAAATGCACTTGGATTTTTTTCTGAATCCTTCGCCAGTAAGATTGAACAAATCGAAAAGTTAAGTAGATTGGTGTACGGTGGATTGGATGGCCATTGTTTCGTTAAAATGTACTATTTGGTATTTTTTAAACTTTTCTCAGATTTTGGTCGCCTTATGAGATGAAAATCATATCTCTTTATAAATTATTTAACTTCTAATAATTAAAATTCCATAAAAGTGACAAGAAAACTGCAGATTTCTATTATTCTGATCGATGTAATCTCCAAATAGAATCAGTTGAAATGTTGCCTTATTTTGTAGAAGAACCATCCCAGACTGTTAATTTTTTTCTGGAAACCTTCGTCACTAAGAATAATTGAAAAAGAAAAGAAAAGACATTATTTAAATTATTCTTGTATTTTGGATACCTGAAGATTAATGCCTTTATGTTTGAAAAAAACACTTAACTTTTAATAATTAAAATCCGATAATGTAATAAAATTTCGGATTCTTAAGGTGCCTTATCTCTAAAGACATTGGCGATCATCATTGCACATTTAATTCTATCTGCTGCTGTTCTGAATGATGTTTTTCCACTGTTTTAGATTTTTCAACCAATACGTGCGTCTTCTCCACGGACCTCTTTTGCCTTCCTCCTTCCCTTGTATGACCAGCCGCATCAATTCGTATTTTTCTTTTCTCATTATGCTACCAAAATAGCTAATTTTTCTTTTCTTTATAGTGTTGAGTATTGAGTAGTTTCTTATGCTTTTTCATTCTTCTTAGCGTTTCTGTATATGTTACGTATTGTGTCCAGGATATTTTCCACATTATTCGATTTCGGTTAAAATGTTGGCCTATTTTGTAGAAAAACTTTTTTCAATTACTCCTAGAGTGTTTACTGGCAAATTTTCGCAATTCAGATTGATAAAGACAATAAGTCAAGTATATTGGTGTAGGATGAATTAATGTTCATTATTTTGTTTAAATAAATTATTAAATATTTTTTTAAATTATTCATTAGTCATGCCTCAGCCACCGTATTCACCGTACTTGGTTCTCTGTGACTTTTCCATTTTCCAAAGTTCTCAAAACACTAACGAAAGCAGACGTTAAAAGTGATTCGTGTTTTGTTAAAGTTATTTTTGAACAAACCTCGTATGTATGAAACATAATCAATATCTAAATAAAATGCAAAAATCTACCTATACGTAGCTTGTTGAACAAGATGTGGAATAGATTTCATATTATATTACGTAAATAAAGGATTAAGTTTACCTATTATATACGAATATGGCTATAATTTCAGTTACATAACTAAATTAACACAATTTTTCAATTAAATTATAACTTTAGGGTCAAAAATAAGATGTGTTTATGCATATTTAAAAAAAAAATGAGAACATACCAAGAAAGTTCATTAATATACAATTAGCTTTGGCAATAGATAGTTATTTGTGTGCATAAAAACATTAAAATATTTCGTGATCGACTCAAGGAAACCATAAATGACACACATAAAAAATATATAGGTTCAAGAAAACTATCCGAATAATATGTATACAAATATATTTTGTTTCATAAATATATACGAAATTAGTTTTATATGGAACTTACTCATTAAAAGTTTACTGAACTCTCAAAAGAAATTATCATTTTAACATTTCACTAAATATTTTTTTCTACAAACGTCACTAAAAGTGGAATTTTTAACGCGTGCTGTCAGTGTCTAAATAGTTATTTATTTCATCCTGTCCAGTAAATACACTTCCCTATAACCAATTTGGCGCCGGTAAGTACAACATTACGGTATCAGGTACTGTAATGTGTTGCCTAGCAACTCTGTTCTGATTGCTTAAGGGAAGACAATTATTTTTAATTTTTGACATTTAAAAACACTATAATGACTATAAAATAAAAATAAAATAATTAATTACTTACTTTTACATCCATATTTAAAAGGAAGTCAATGTTATTCAATTTTATATTAACAATTAAACCTTAATAATAAAAAAATTATTTGACAGTGACAGATGGCTTTCAAGGTAATTTGACATAACTAATCAAGTTACGAACTATTTTTAGTCAAGTTACGAACTACTGTTAACATTTTTATGAATTTATTAATTTATAAAAACAGGATGAAATAAAATATAATACGATACATGGTCGTTAGGTGTTATTACAGTCCTCGTTTTCATTTCCAAACTCGGCTCCTACGTCGCCTCGTTCGTAAACTAACTCGTACTGTAATAAGTCACCTACCGACCTTGTAACGTATAATACTATTGTGACACAAGGACGGAAAATGACATTTTGCAAGAGCGAGTAAAGTCGTGTAGCCGAGGTGCGTAGCACCGAGGCGAAACAATACGAGCACTTGCAAAATATTTTCCGGACGTGTAACACACACTATTTTTTGGTCCGACTAATTTTTAATATTTTCAAAAGTTCTGTTATGTTCAGCCATCAGCTGGTATGACGTGATTTTAATATTATAGTATTTATATTTGTATAATTACTTGTTTGATTATACGTGTTTAGTAGTTATTAGTGTTTTAATTAACATATGTTGCAAACACAACAAGTTCAAAAACTTTTTACTTTGTGACATACAAGATTAGATGTTTATACAAAGATGAGACTGAACTATTTTCATAAATTGACATAAGTGTCAAATTTTATAATACAAGTTGTGAGAGAAATTAAATGTAAATTAGAATCCTGCTTATCTTTAGAAAAAGTTATAGGTAAGTTTAGTATATTATACGCTGTTTTTAAATAAGTTTAATTAAAATTTGTATTATTCATTATGTATTTTTGATGACTTAAAATTTAAACTCATAGCGCCATCTCTTTAGCTTTAGATAATCTAAAAGCTACTTTGCCGGCCTAGGCCGGAAAATGCCATTTTCCGGACGATTTTGAAGTAATTAATAGTATTGTTTCTGGACGGAGGACCAAAAATGTCTTTTTACGACACTGGTGTTAAATGTCATTTACTTTTAGCACCAGTGCTAAAAGTGATTTACTTTTAGCACTGCTAAGAAAATAAAATTAGAATAAGTTGTATTCAATTAAAAGTGCAATTACCAAAACTACAATTAGTGAAAGAAAATCCATGACCAATCTCTCTGGTAGCTGTAACGGTATTTATTTTGGTAAAACTTGTACCAGAGCAGGAAACAGTGTTATCCGCCGAAGTGTTGGACAAAATTTGATCCGCAACGTTCTTTTTCTTTTGTAGCGAGTCGTCTATGTAACCCTCCGCTACTGTACTGGACTTCCATCCACCGTGTCTCTTGATTGTAGTCAGATTAGCACCAGAGCCCGCTAACAAACTAGCTGAGGAACGTCGAAAACAATGGCCAGTATAAAGATGGAAATCAAGCAAATTTAAAAATTTAGCAATTTGAGCAGGCATTTTACCAAATGTGTTGATTCCAACTGGAGATTTGCCACATTTTTTTTCATTTAAGAATTTTATAAAAAATCTTGAATGACCAATATCCACTGGACGAAGCGCTAAGTACTTTTTGTAACTGTTCATATACAATGTACCACTAATAACAAAGGTTCTTGGCGCATTGGTTTTTGTGTCAGGTATATGCACAACTAGCGAATTTTCCAAATCCTCGATGTTTTCCAAAGTTAAATTGCATAGTTCTTCTCGGCGACAGGCCCCAAAGAGACCAAAAATTGCAACAACTTTCTGCATAAGATATATTTCATCCGAGGCTTCTACGAGAAATTTGTTAATTTGCACCCTAGTCAATAATTTCGACTTTTTCGGTCGATACCCTTCACCTTTCCGTTTTAAAAATGCTACAAGCTTGTAATACCTGCTTATGTCCTGGTTATTTATATTCATCATCGCTTTCAACATAGAATAATTGGACCAAAGCGTCGATGATTTCCATATTTTAGACTTTTCTTCAAAGTAAGCGAGCAGCACTTTTTCACTGGTTTCCCTACCTCTAACATTTTTTTGATCACACCACTTCAGAAAACGATCGTATGAAAACTCATACTGTCGCTTTGACTTATTAGGCAATAATTTAAAGGTGGCTTTATTAGCAGCTTCTTCAATTTCCACCGGGAGAAATTCATTTTCTTGATCACTTTCCATCATCGAATAAGAATTTATAACATTTGTTTGACGCAAGCTGTCAAAAACAAATCAACAATCGATTTTTTCTTCGTCCTAGCAACGTATTTCGTAGGTAAGTTAGATGAAATTAGATACATTTTATCAATTTATTTATTAAAAATAATAATAGGCGTTAATTTGGACTATTACTAGCGTTCGTAGAAAAAATATTGTATGATATACGTGTTAAAAGGGATTTTATTTTGTTCGAAGGGATGAGGCACTCCGCCTACTGCGTCGTGCCTCAAACTTCCCTTCTCACAAAATAAAATCTCACTTTTAGCACTTATATCATAAGTAACTATTATTTTGACAGATTGGATAAATGAAATATGTATACAAAGAAGCTTATATGGAATTGGACAAACAAAAAATGATGTTAAAAGGAATTTTTTAAAGAATGTTATATTAGGTAGGATTCAAACCTACAATATCTACCTTTAGCCGATAGCGCCTTTAATAGTTTGGCCACGGATGACGGGCGGTTAGTAGATCTCGTACTTTTTTGGATCGATTTACGAGGTTTGTTCACAAAGAAACAAAAATTTTGAATTTCACGGACTACGTATATTCGATTCTCGAAAAAAATTTCCTTATGTTGGTAGACATGTAACTAATATATGTTGATAATATCAGCCATTTTGCATTGTTAGTTTGTAATTGATAGACAGAAAGGTTAGACGTATTTTGGTATACTCTTTGATTTTCTACTATCCAACAAAATGGATCAAAGAATCTGCATTCCATTTTGCGTTAAAAATGAAATTAAGTGTGCCAATGCATTCAAAATGTTGTGTGTGGCGATTGATGAATCTACTATGAGTAAACCAAGAGTGTATAAATGGTATAAACGCTTCAAAGAAGGTCAAGAAGACATTGATGACGATTACCGCTCTGGACGTCCGAGCACGTCAATAACTGTGAAAACGTTGAATCGGTGAAGCAAATGGTTTTGAAAAATCATCAAATTACTATTATAAAAGTTGCTGAGGATGATATGCCAAATATCAACGGGATCATGTGAAGCGATTGTATCAAATGTTTTAGGTATGAAACGGGTGGTAGCGAAGATTGTTCCAAAATTGCTCGATTTTGACCAAACATGGGAAGAGTAGCCAAGACCAAAAAGCACGTAAAGTTCGGTCGAATATGAAGGATTTGCTCATGTTTTCTTCGAATAAAATGGCGTAGTGCATTATGAGTTGTTGCTAGAAAGCCGTACGGTCAACAAGGAATATTACTTGGAAGTTATGAGACGTTTGCGCGAACGCAATGATTTGTGGGGAAATCAGTCATGGATTTTGCACCATGATAATATACTGGCACATTCATCACTGCTTGTTCGTTTTTGACCAAAAACAACACCGTTATCATGACTCAACCCCCGTATTTTCCGGACTTGGCCGGCTGTGACTTTTTCTATTACCACAACTAAAGAGGCCAATGAAAGGATGGTGTTTTTTCACAATTGAGGAGATAAACGTTACGACGAAGAAAGAGATAGTGGCCATATCCAAAATCAAGTTCCAGAAGTGCTTCGAAGATTGGAAGAAGTGTTATATCTGAGGGGGATAACTTGGAAAGGAACAAAATAGATGTTGATGAATAAATAAAGATTTTATGAGCTATTCAAAAATTCAAAAACTCTGTTTTTTTCTGAACATACCTCGTACATGATAAGATTCGACTTTTTAGCTCCTTTTGAACGATCTGTGGTGACATCGATTTAAAACCAACATCAAAAACAACTGCGGATATTACTTTGATCCCGTTATTTTTTGTATCAATATACCTACATTCAAAATCAATATTACAAGCAACGAACTATAATTTGAACTGCGACGAAATCGATTTAGATTAACATTACAACTGTGAATATTACTTCAATCCCGTGCATTTTTGGAATCATTTATCTACTTAATCAAATTATTACTGTTAGGGCAAGTTGGAAACTCTGACGTTAGGACAAAATATGGATTTAAAACCAGATGATAAGGGGAAAAGAAAATAAATATTCTAAGAAAAAACAAAAATCTGACAATAGAGGCAAGGGAAAAGAAATGGGAAAAGAAAAGAGAAAACAAAAAAAAAGCACTAAAATAACTGATGAAACAAATAATAAGTGAAGCAGCGAACCCAAGAAGATGTAAATTGTCTATTTTGTGAAGAAAAACACGAAGATCCACACATGGAATTTCCTTCGTGTTGTAGATGGGCATATGAATTGTGCACTGGTTCAGAAGATGGTTGTTTCTTATGTATTGCCAAAGTTAATCACATCTTATATATTCCATCTTGCCCACATTCCATTTTGCCTACAAGGTGACGGCAAAATGGAAAATCTCAGGGTCTGTGTTTATAAATCGTAACTTTTTTTCTATCAAATATTAGTCATTAATATTTAAAGTTTCTGTTTGATATTGTATCATCTTTTAAGATTTCACGAGTATACAAATTTTGCCCATTCTTTCTTATTTCTTACTTTCTATGCTTCGTTCCAGGTTACGCCTCTATCTCTTAAACTTGCAGCCACTACGTCGTTCCAAGTTTTCCTAGGTCTACCTCTCGTTATTTTCCGTATCGATCTTGCTTGTTGCTTTTTGTTTGTCTTCCGTCCATCATTCGCACAACATGTCTAAACCACTGTAGCTGTTGTCTTTCAATGCTTTTTAAAATCGGTTCCACTTTTAATACTTTTTCTATTAAATCATTTCTAATTATGTCTCTTCTTGTACATCCTTTTACTGCTCTCATCAAATATCTCATTTCCAGTGTTTGAATCTTGCTCTTCGTTTCTCCGTTAAGTATCCAGCTTTTAGGTCTACCTCGCGTTCTTTTCTGTATCGATCTTGCTTGCCATACGTTTTTGTTTGTCTTCCGTCCTTCATTCGCAGAACATGTCCAAACCACTTCAGCTGTTGTCTTTCAATGCCTTTTCAAATAGATTCCACTTTTAATTCTTTTCTTATTAAATCATCTCTAATTTTGTCTCTTCTTATACATCCTTTTGCTGCTCTAAAATATCTCATTTCATTAAATCTTGATCTTCTTTTCTCCGTTAAGTATCCAGCTTTCACTACCAAAGGTTAAAGTTGGTTTGAAGACTGTGTTGTATACGGTTATTTTGGTTTTTCTTGAGATCTTTTAGTTTCTTATATGTTGTTCATTGCATAGTATATACTACTACTATACTCTACTATAAAATTAACAATAAAATTTAAAGAAGTATATAAATTTATTATGAAATTAAAACAGTTCTTCTGAATAATTTCACCTTCCACTTTCAGTAACCGACTGACCTTAAAATCGATTAACAACACAATCCAACCTGCCGTGATAATAAATTATGAATAAATGTATTTAAAAAGTAATATGCACAATTACTAAATTATTGAATATTTCCTACCAGCATACTATACCTACTTTTTATACAAATTTCTATTCAAATAAAACCTTGCAAGGTTTATTGCAGTGAAACATGTGTTTATTGCAAATTTTAGTGACGTGATGACACGTTTTGTATCGTTCATTAACGCTAAACAGTAACCGCAGGTCACAATACGGGAGTTTTTTCTTTTTAAACAAATACCTTGAAAAAATGTGCGATTACAAAAATATTTTTGTTTATATTTTACTCGAGCTAATGAGCTAGAACTATTTGAAATTTGCTTGCAATAAGCCTTCAAATTAAAAAAAAAAATAACTTTTTTAAATTATCGTTATGCTCTGTTTTTATTTTAATCTATCTGTGGTACATGATTGAAATGATAAATTTTAGAAGTAGGTAGGTATAATATTTTACGAAAACGTGTTTGACGAGAGTAATTTAATGGTTGTTCTCTTTTTAACAAAGAATTAAAGTTATGTTGTACAAAGGTTATCAAGAGTATTATATTACTAAATATGTCCTTTAAATTATTATGTATACCTTAGAAAACATATCTTTTTATCAAATAATCCTGATTGTAAAAATTTTGTGCGTAAATACATCAAAAGTTTTATATACACACGTGTTAGACCGTCAGCCAATTTTAAAAATGCGTATAGTAGCAAACCACATATAGTCCGGTCAATATACACATATAAATTAACGAAAATTACGACACAGCTAAATTTTGGTGAAAACCTTTATTTTAACATAAAAAAGTCCCAATCTGTCCCATGAGCGCTTCAAAAGTTATTCGGGGTCAAAGGTCAAAATTTCAGGTATTATCAAAAAAATTCCTTAGACCAAAGTTGTAGATCTCAAAATTCTCTACAAGAAATGGTCCAAATCGTGAAAACTTTATAAAAATCGTATAAAATTGTTGGCATCTTGAAAAATTGTTGAAATGGTAAAAAATGTTAAAAATCCTAGAGAAATGTTAAAAAACGTGAAAATTTGTTAAAAATTATAAGAAATTCCCGATAATCTTTAAATTTTTTTAAAAATGATTGAAAAAATGTCAAAAGTCCTGCGGAATTCTTGACCACCGTGAAAAATGATAGAAAATTATAAGAATTATTGAAGGTCGTGAAAAATAGTCAAAAATGTAGAAAAACAATTTTAAAAAAATGGGTTAATTATAAAAACAATTAAGTATAAAAAAAATGGGAAAAAATTGAAAAGGATTGAAAACACAAAAAAAACAAAAACACAATATAACAAAAATTGTAAATAAATGAAAAATGTAAAAAATCAAAAAAAAAAACTAAAAAAGGGACAAAAGCGTAAAAATTACAAACTTCAAAGAAAAAAAAAACGACAAAAACAGTTATAAAATCGTAGTAATCAATCAAAAAAAACTATTTTACACAAAATAGTATTCCTGAGTTTTTTCGAAAAAACTGATACTTTTCGAGATATACAGGGTCAAACAAAAAGTTTGTAAATATAAAATTGATTTCAGTTTTTCTGTCATAACTTTTAAAGTTTTTAATTAAGATTACATTTTTTTGAGGTTTTTTGATGTAGAATGTAATTTTACACAAAAAAGTATTCCTGAGTTTTTTCGAAAAAATTGATACTTTTCGAGATATACAAGGTCAAACAAAAAGTTTGTAAATATAAAATTGATCTCAGATTTTCTGTCATAACTTTTAAAGTTTTTAATTAAAATGAGATTTTTTGAAGTATTTTGATGTAGAATTTAATTTTACACAAAATAGTATTCATGAGTTTTTTCGAAAAAACTGATACTTTTTGAGATATACAGGGTCAAACAAAAAGTTTGTAAATATAAAATTGATCTCAGTTTTTCTGTCATAACTTTTAAAGTTTTTAATTAAAATGAGATATTTTGAGGTTTTTTGATGTAGAATTTAATTTTACACAAAAAAGTATTCTTGAGTTTTTTCGAAAAAACTGATACTTTTCGAGATATACAAGGTCAATAAAAAGTTTGTAAATATAAATTTGATCTCAGATTTTCTGTCATAACTTTTCAAGTTTTTCATTAAAATGAGATTTTTTAAGGTTTTTTGATGAAGAATTTAATTTTACACAAAATAGTATTCTTGAGTTTTTTCGAAAAAACTGATACTTTTCGATATATACAGGGTCAAACAAAAAGTTTGTAAATATAAAATTGATCTCAGTTTTTCTGTCATTACTTTTAAAGTTTTTAATTAAGATGAGATTTTTTTGAGGTTTTTTGATGTAGAATTTAATTTTACACAAAAAAGTATTCTTGAGTTTTTTCGAAAAAACTGATACTTTTCGAGATATACAAGGTCAAACAAAAAGTTTGTAAATATAAATTTGATCTTAGTTTTTCTGTCATAACTTTTAAAGTTTTTAATTAAAATAAGATTTTTTAAGGTTTTTTGATGTAGAATTTAATTTTGCACAAAATAGTATTCCCGAGTTTTTTCGAAAAAACTGATACTTTTGGAGATACGACAAAAAGTTTGTAAATATAAATTTGATCCCAGATTTTCTGTCATAACTTTTCAAGTTTTTAATTAAAATGGGACACCTGTAAAAATTGGAAAAAATTAAAAAAAAATTTCGTCTGGTAAGCTAGTAACGATAAACTCACTTAATCAAGTACATTGACTAAGTTGATGTATTTATACGACCAAATCTTACGTAATTAAATACTATGACGCCACCGTAAGGTGGCGCAGTTGGTATCCAATATATTTAATAAAAAAAATACAAAATACAACAAAAGAAATAGTAAAAAACCTGGAACCCAACCAGAAAATAAGAAAAAGGCATCAGCTGGTTCAGCTAGTTTCCTATAAATCTAACGAACTGTCAAAGAGGCGATCAATTTAACAAATTTAAAAATTACCTTTTATCAACCTAATAAGTAATTTATCAATGCATTAAACTCATTTATGTGATATAATAAAAGATAACTAGACTAGTGCTAATATATAAAAATGCATTTTGCCTGTAATTTATTATCTAGGTACAATCGAAAGCATATATGTATCAGTATACTTTAAAAATTAAAACTTATGGTATAAATTACTGTTATCTTCAGAAATAATGATACATTAAGTATCAGGTTTTATCATCAAGGTCGGAAATTTATTATATTCCACATACCTACGTAAAGTTTTGTTTAAGTTATATTTTATTAAGTACATAATTAAATAAAATTGGAAATATTCGTACATGTTATAATTTACATAATTAGGTATCTATCTGTTAATATAAATATTTAATTTTATAATAAAATAATAACTTCTATAAATCCATAAATCCATAAAATAAGCTACATAATTTTATTAAAAAAAAAAAAATTAAAATATAGTTATAAATATATTAAAAGATATTGAATTTTAAATACACTAAAAAACAAGTTTTCCTTTTATTAAATAAATAGTTGTAGAATATTAATATTTGAAAAAATATCTGTGGAATTTGTAAAAGATGTAAAATTGACATATATAATTCTTTTATATGCGGGAGGAACCAAAAAGGAAAAAAATATCTCAAAAACGCTACAGAATTAAACTTGTAACATTATTTGACAGGCCCAGAGTTTTCACTCTCTTTGTGTTTCAATTGGACAACATTGATGTTCTATCTATTCTTATGAGATTCTTAATACTGATTTATATGTGAGTGCACTGCTTGATTTTCAACATTAAACATTACTAGAGTGTTATGCAAATGATTATTTTATACCATAATAGATACAAACTATATCTTGTTTAATTGCAAGAAAAAGCGCACTACGAAGGTTGCCTTTTATAGCCATAAAGACAATAAATATATAGAAGTACTTTATTGCTTTTCAAAATATGTCTCACCAAGATCGATACACTTTTGTTTATAAGCCATTTGAAGTTGACGTTTCAGCGTAGTTTGTTACAATGTGCAAATCTGTAAATTATACATTAATGAAATTCTTTGTTTTGGACGGCTTATCAGCAGCAGAAATTCATTCAAAACTGGTAGAAGTGTTTTAGGAATCTGCTCCTTCATTTCTATCTGTGCATCAATGGGTTTTAGTGTTTAGAAGTGGTCGTACAAGCATCGAAGAAGAACCACGTAGTGGACGTCCAAAAAGTTTAACAATACCAGAAATTATTGTTTGTAGAGATCCAAGTTTGACTAAACCATAGGCATTTCAGATATTTTACACGAAGAATTACATATGAAAAAGCTGTTCAGAAACTGAATCGAAAACAAATTTTTCACAGTAATTTGGAACATTTTAAGAATAAAACCGATTTTGTGCGTCGTTTTATAACTATGAATAAGATTTAGATCTACGATCATGATTTTAAGCTGAAACAAAAGCGTTAACAGTGTACTGAATTTGGTTCTTTAGCTCCAGAAAGTCTTGGTGCATACTTAAGCATTTTTCAAGCGTAAGTCAGTGCCATTGAAAGATGTGTGGAGTATAATAACCAACGAAACTGTCGTAGACAGAAGATTGTGTTCATGTCAGATAGTCAAGCAGCCATCAAAGCTCTGAACTCACATACAATCAGTTCAAAGATCGTTTGGGAATGACTAGGCAAACTAAATGAACTAGGACAAAATAAAACTGTTACCCTCATATGGGTTCCAGGACACATAGGATAGGAGGAAACGAAACAGCAGATAAGCTTTCAAAAAAGGAGCTGAAACGCCATACTTGGGACCAGAACCATCTTGTGGAACCAGCAGTAGTACAGTCTAAGAACTGCTACAATGGAAGTAATCCTAAATCTCACACCACTACACCATGTAAGGAAGAAAACTATATACAGAATGGTGAAAAAGGAAACAATCAAGGAAACTTGGGAAATACCGCAAAATGACATGACAGAGAAATTAAACTTTGTGAGAAAATTCACCACAAAACTGAGAAGTAATCTGAATGGGACAAAGATACCATATTGGGGCTAAACCAAAATGCCATAAAATAGTATACGGAGGGCTCCAAGACAGAAGCAGGGGTTTTTGGACCTAGAGCCAAATACCCAAACATTTTTAAAACGAAAATCCATGCTATTGAAAAAAGTGTAGAATTTAATTTTAAAATAAACTATCGTAGACTAAAGATTGTAATAATATCAGATAGTCAAGCAGCCATCAAAGCTCTGAACTCACACACAATCAGTTTAAACATGGTCTGGGAATACCTAGGCAAACTAGATGAACTAGGGCAAAATAACACTGTTACCCTTTTATCGGTTCCAGAACACATAGGAATAGAAGGAAACGAAAAAGCAGATAAGCTAGCAAAAAAAGAGCTGAAACCCCAGACTTGGGACCACAACCATCTTGAGGTATCATCAGTGGTACAGTCGTGGAAAAACTAAGAAAAGGAGTGGATAGAGAAAACCAAGTACTGGAACGATCTAGAAGGACAACCGAAGACGTTCCTGGGAAAATATAACCAGAAGAGATTTTCAGCTGTCTTAACGTCTTAAAAACAACCGCCCTGTTATAACGGGAATATTAACAGGGTACTGCCGAATAAAACGACATATGAAGAAACTAGGATTGGTAGATGAAGCGTGCATATTCTGTGATGAAGAGGACGAAACCTTAATACACATACTCTCAGAATGCATTGCATTATGTAATTTTAGGGTCATCTGAAATCGAAAAGAAAGATGTATCTAACTTGAAGCCCAACGATATCCTAAGAAAAGTAGTACCAGAAGAGCTGTTATAAGTCTGAGGAAAAACCAAAATTATAGCAAGAAAAGGGGGTCGCAGGTAACCCCTTATTTTGCTTATACATAAGTGATTATTGATTATAATTAACAGTACAGATGGATGAAAATTCTATTATTTATATATACTTACATTTAATTTAATTTGAAAATGGTTACTAGAAAATAGTAAAATCCAATTGTTTAACATCTGTCGGCACTCCTCGAGTGCTATTAACTTTTTATTAGTACGTAATATTGTTTAGAAAATAAGTAAATTTTTCAATAATAGTAAAACAATTATAAAATTTCATGGTAAAATAGATAAACAATTACATAAAGAGTTCGAGAACATGCAAACTTACTACAAAACACCACAGATCGTGTTAACATAAGGAAGAAATGTTCTAACTTTCATCTTTCAGTGTGGTAACAATAACTAATGAATATTTGATTGTGTTTTTGCGAACTTGTACCTTTTCTATTCTCATACATAAATTTTATTACCTTTAGCATTTCCTATGGTTTTATGTATTCGTATCTAATTATGCAATTGAACTGTACAGATTTTGAGTTTCTCCAATAATATATACAAACCACAAAGCAATTCTAATAGACCACTAATAATAACTGATACGTATAACTTTAAAAATATTAAGAAATTATAATAGATCTTCTAAGAAAGGTAAGAAAAAAATCGGAATTTGAACAAGATATTCTAACCATTGATATTAGAGCAATTTCTTCATAAACAATATTAAAAAATATAGAAGACTAGCTGACTCGGCGAACTTTTCAGTTTTTCCAATTTTTATGATCTTTTCGAATGATTTCTATGATTTTATTACTGTTTTTGTCGATTTCGTCATATTTTTTGTCTATTTGCAGGTTTTTACTTTTTTTTCGTTGTATTGGAACGAAGTTCCCTTTCGCACGAAACGACTAAGACTAGCCCGAAAAAATTCAGACCAAAAAATGTCACGACACGACACGACCGACACGACACACGCATGTTTCTCTGTCTGTCTGTCTGTCTGTCTCTCTCTCTCTCTCTCTCTCATAGATAGATATATCTTGATTTAAATAGGAAACCCTAATATACATAAATACTAATATAGTCTAATCGACAAGTTGAAAATGGTACAAAATAGAGATACTACTCTTAAAATTATGTGCGATAGCTCATTGGATCCGGAATGACGTCTAGAAAAATGTGCCAAAAGCGTGTATTAGCACATAAAAAATTGCAAAAGTTATAAACAATTAAAGATGAAAAAAAAATGGCATTTCGCTTTTTGCCAATATTTAATAAAATATTAATATTTAAGAAATTTCAAAAAAAGATTCTGAAAGAGGAGGAAATTTCCAATAAAAAACTCCCAACTCCCGGAACTCTATCTCCATTATTTATAATTTTAATTTAACGCTGAAAATAGGTCTGTGCGCGAAATTTTTAGGTTGCGCGCGTGGAGGTCAAAAGCGAGTACGGCACATTAATTAATTTATTTAAGGTATTGAATATTATTTTTAACTTCCCGCTAAAAAAAATTAAAAAATTTTTTAAAACCGGGAAGTTATTGGTTTCACCCCGTTTTTCGAAAATCGAGTTTTCATCGGATCTCAACGTTTTGAGGTCTTAGGAACCTCTCCTGACTATTTTTACGAGGGTGTCTGTATGTCTGTATGTACGTGTGGATGTGTGTGTGTGTGTGTGGATGTATGTAAACCTCTTATAACTTTTGAACGGCTTGACCGATCGGAATGAAATAAAAAGCATTCCAAAGAGTTCCATCTAACTTAGACTCCCTGTAAGTTTGAACAGATTCGAGCCGGTAGATTTCGAGAAATTTCAAAATAACCGAAAAAAACAATTAGTAAAAATGATGTTTTTTGGGCATATCTTTTTGGCTATTGCATCGATTAATTTCATAACCTAATCAGCTCTCAAGCTTAAAAAGCCACGTCAAATGCCGTTTTGCAAATTAAAATCGGTTGATTCGTTCGTGAGATATCGTTGTCGAAAAATTTCAAAAAAAGTGTTTTTTTTTCAATAACTTAGAGATTTTTTGATTAACCGATTTTGCACTCCCGGTAACGTTTTTAGGTCTCAAAAACGTCAAAATACGTCACGTTACTATAGCTTTGCGGTTAAAACTAGCGGGAAGTTGCAAGGATGGCCTTTAAGGTCAACCTCTTTTCGAATTTTTTTAATTTAAAAAAATTATGGTGTTTTCTGAACACTATAAATAATTTATTCCCGTTGGAAATTTTACTTAAAGTTAATTTTTTAACAAGTTAAACAACTGTTAACTAACAAAATTTTCTTGAACATTCGTCTTAATTTTAAATGAAAAACAATGTTTAAATAATTGCCGTAAAAATTTTTCGCTTCGTAGAGCCATTCTTATATACATACTTTACAAGATCACGCTATAGAAGTTAAAAAAATATTCATACTTTGTTTATAATAATTTTTGCAATTAACCAAAAACTGAAAAATCCAAGCAATGTTGTTTAACTTCAAAAATTATTATAAACAAAGTATGACTAATTTTTTAACTTTTATAGCGTGATCTTGTAAAGTATGTATATAAGAATGGCTCTACGAAGCGAAAAATTTTTACGGCAATTATTTAAACATTGTTTTTTATTTACAATTAAGACAAAAGTTCAAGAAAATTTTGTTAGTTAACAATTGTTTAACTTGTTGAAAAATTAACTTTAAGTAAAATTTACAACGGAAATAAATTATTTATAGTGTTCAGAGCACACCATAATTTTTTCAAATTCAAAAAATAATATTCAATACCTTAAATAAATTAATTAATGTGCCGTACTCGCTTTTGACCTCCACGCGCGCAACCTAAAAATTTCGCTCGCAGACCTATTTTCAGCGTTAAATTAAAATTATAAATAATGGAGATAGAGTTCCAGGAGGTTGGAGTTTTTTTATTGGAAATTTCCTCCTCTTTCAGAATCTTTTTTTGAAATTTCTTAAATATTAATATTTTATTAAATATTGGAAAAAAACGAAATGCCATTTTTTTTCATCTTTAATTGTTTATAACTTTTGCTTTTTTTTATGTGCTAATACACGCTTTTGGCACATTTTTCTAGACGTTATTCCAGATCCAATGAGCTATCGCACATAATTTTAAGAGTAGTATCTCTATTTTGTACCATTTTCAACTTGTCGACTAGACTAATAAAAGTACAATTAAAAAGACGCTAATTTAAATTAAAAGAAAATTTACATTAAAAAGAAAATACTGAAAAAAAAAAATAAGTACCTATAATAGTATTATATTTTATTTCATCCTGTTTTTATAAAAAAATAATAAATTCATAAACATTTTAAAAATAGTTCGTAACTTGACTAGTTAGGTACGTCAAATTACCTTAACTGTCAGTTACTGTCAAATATTTTAATTTTAAAATTTTGTATTAAATTGTTAATTACAGTTTTAAATTAAATTGAAATAAAAAGTAATTCTAGGTAGATGTAGGTATGTCATCTAAACCTCTGGTATTGTATAAATGGACACTTTTGTTAAAAGAAACGAACTGTTAAAATTATTCAGGTGATAATGGATTTACAATTTTCTATTTTGCTTTGAAGTGTGTAGTGTCGCGACTTTGTTAAGTTTATACAGGTTTTTTATAGGTAATAAATAATAAAATAATAACAATAATTTAAAATGTATCCTGAAAGTGTTTCTGCACAAGTTCCGGATATTGCTGATAGAGTTAGGTAAGTAGAGACAATAATAAATGCTTATGTATGTATAAACACTCTGTTGTGTTTACAAATTACAATTCCTTCACTAATTAATCGAAAGAAACTTCGTTCCATCCGGGTGTCCCTTGACACCTCTCACTTTTTTTGTAATTTTCACGCCTTTGACACTTTTTTAGTTGTTTTTTTTTTATTTTCTACATTTTTTTTATTCACAATTTTTGTTACATTGTTCAATTTATTTTTTTTTGTTTTTTCATTTTTAACCATTTTACATTTTTACAACTTCTTTTTTTCCAACTTTTGCTAGCTTTTGATCTTTTTTCACTTTTTTAAATTGTTCTTTTTTTTAATCTTAATTTAATTTTTAATTATTTCATATTTTCGAGAATTTTTCACGCTGTTTAACAATTTTTATGTCATTTTTAACACTTTTTAAAAAGGGTCAATAATATTTTACGGTTTTTTGAGATTGTCAATTATTTTTCAAAATTATCAACAATTTTTTACGATTTTAAACACTTTTTTATGAATTTTAATTTTTTTTAACCATTTTTAACAATTTTTCAAGGTTATTAAAAATTTCTTATAATTTTCAACAATTTTTCACGTTTTTAGCATTCCTGTACGACTTTCCATCTTTTTTTCACCATTTTCAACAATTTTTTAAGATACCAACAATTTGTTACGATTTTCATCATTTTTTCACAATTCTCAACGTTTTTTCAAGATTTTCAACATAATTTTTCATCACTTTTAACTTTTTAAATATTTTTCATAATTTTTAACATTTTTTAATAGTTATTTAAGCAACAAGTGTATTAATAAGAGCGATTAACAATCGAGATATTTTAACGCGCGAGCATAGCGAGCGCGTTAATGTTTGAGATTGTTAATCGCCTTTTTAATTCACGAGTTCGTTACAAAACTTTTCCGTCGATCGTACTTTTCAGAAATATCATTTTTTTGATTTTTCAAATACAAAATAAAGTAAATAATGATATACAATGACAGTTATTACATTACTAACATAGACAGTTAGTATCAAGAGGAGCTACTTGATTTTGAATTTTTTAGTGTGAATATAAAAAGGTATATGCATGTTGTCTTGCCTATAATGACAAACAATGACAGACAGGCTACTCGATTTTAAATGTTTTAGTTGAAATCGTTGATTAATAGAAAATCATTCATTAATAGGGGTTATTAATCAACGATTTTGAGTGTGTTAAAATTCATCATAAATGAACGGTCGACGGAAAAGATTATTAAGGACTCTTACAATTTTTACGATTCCCAACAATCTTTTTGTTTTTTTTTAACATTTTACCAGGATTTTTGTTAATTTTTCATGATTGCCATTTTTGTTACAGTTTTTAACATTTTTTTTATCATTTTTGATAGTTTTTTAACCATTTTTAGTTTTTAAAATTGTCAAGAATTTATTACAATTATTCACGTTTTTCAAGATTCCTATATTCTTCGACATTTTTTTACCATTTTCAAAAAACAGACATCAGAAAATATAAAATAAAAAAGAAATAAGAATTTGATATAACAATAAAAAACAACTAGTGTGGCAGTCAGTGGGACTGCCGGCAAAAGTTATATTTCTATGCACGCGCATGGATTCATAAATTTGTATGCGAATGATTTAGCAAACTCATTATATGATATTTGTGGTAAGCGACCCCAAAAACCTTCTAGTACGGCACACTCTTTTTGTATTGAATTTGCATAAAATTCCTGGAGACGAGGTCCGTCTTAAGCACCAGCTGTTTCGAACAACGTCGCCATTATTATAATCGTATTTAGCGACTCAAAAAACCTCCGAGTACCAAGTGTGCACTGATTTCGTACAGAATTTACATAAAACTCCAGGAGAAGAGGTAAATACCCTAGACACCAAGTGCCGCGGAGACTTTCGAAATCGTGATATTCGTGTTCAGCGACTTCAAAAACCCCGAGTATATAAATTGAACCCATTTCCAGCAATACTTACCGAGTTGTAAGTTTTCTCTCTATTGTCTGTTCGGAATGTACTTTTCGAATGCAGAAATACAATTTCCATTTTTACATTATAAAATATAGCGACAAATTTCCTGATACTTTAACGAATCCAATGCAAAAAAACGCATATCGACCCATCTTACGTTACAAAATTCGGAGGTTTTGGTGCTTTATTTCCTCGACTATTCGTAAAAACTCTGTTTATGTAGCCAACAACCTCAAAAGCATAGTGCAGGATATACTGCAACCATATGACGGTATTTTAGTTTAGACTACAATACAATACTCATTACTGAATATTATTATTAATATTCTTAATATAAAATACTAAACTGAATATGTTAACTTACGTAACAGAATTATAAAATAATCTGTCAAATAATCATGTGGTCCGTCACTATGATATTCATACATTGGTTCAGACTGTTTTTTGTATATCTATCCCTTTTCAATGTACTGAATGTTGAAACGGTATTCAAAGGACTTATAGTTATGACTAATAAGATGTGACAAATATTTCATTGTTTTTACCGACCAATATACCTTCTAAGTGTGTCTGTCTCTCTCTTACTCACACCATTATATATGTAATGATTTTTTCCATTTAACTGTACACAAATCTTTTCACACCCAGTGCATGAATAGAAGTATAACTTCAAAAAGTCAAAAAATTAACATAAATCCTGTTTTAAATTTTAAAAAATTAAAAGTTTTAAATTTTAAAGGAGCCAGTAATTCTGCAGTTAAAAATTAAAATAAATAAATGGATAATAAATAAATAATTTGATCCTTCCAACTTAATTATTGTAATGCCGCAATACTGAACTATTCAAATTCTACCCACAAATTAAACGATATATATGTAATAACTAACTAACTACTTTTACAATTAAAATAACTACGAGCATTACTGAATCGCGTGATATACATTTCATAGTTCAAAGATTCTGAACTCTTTAACTATTTTATAAGGAAATAAATACATTAATCAACAAACAAATTTTTCTAGTTCCCATTATTATCAAATTGAAACTTATTTTTGAATGAAAAAGTCTGAGCAGGATAATGGGGCAAACGAGCCATGACTGAATTCGAGGTGGTCTCGAAATGAAAGTTCAAGGACAAAGATCATTTCCGACCGTGAAAGTTCAATTAATGACACCTGTTTGCTAAAATATTTAGAAAATTAAAACACTCAATTTTTTACCTTAATGGTTCCTTATGACAATTTCCATTATTACTCTAGTCAACACGTTTAAAAACGTGGAAAATAAAAATAAAGGTCCTAAAAATATGAGCGATAGCTCATTGGATTCGGAATCACCTCTAGAAAAATTTTTTTGAAGGATTTTAGTGCAGGTAAAAAATTGCAATTGTTATTAACAAAATAGGATGAAAAAAATTATATTTATGTTTTTGTTAATAACTCGAAAAATATTAATATTTAAGCAATTTTGAAAAAAACCCGTTAAAGAGGAGGAAATTTCCGAAAAAAAATTCCGTACTTCCGGACCTCTATCTCCATTATTTATAATCTTAATTTGACGTTGAAAATAGGGCTCTGCGCAGCTTTTACGGTATTCGAGGGCCGCTAAACGGGGTTTATCAGGTAAAATATATTTTTTATGACATAAAATGTTATTTTAAAATTTTTTTAAAAATTTTAGTATTTTCCTTACACTTGAAAGAATCTAACCCAGTTGGAAACAACATTTTATCACTATTTTTCAAAAAGTTATTCAATTGTTAACTAACAATTTTTTTCCTAATCTCTGTAGTTCCGATAACTTGTAATAATAACAAAAGACCACATAAGCCACATAAAAAATAAAACAATGTAAATTTTACCTTTGCACTAACTTTTCAAACAACCCTCGTAAATATATAAAAGTTTTTACTTCGTTGTTATTGTTGTCATTTTTACGGTAACTTTTTGGTTACAGTCTTTTGTACGTTTAGACTATTACAAATTACTTTTCTATGCTTTGAAATCTAACAAAAACGTTATTATTTCTGTACAATATAAAAGAATACAGTTCTTTTATATAAACATGCCTAAAGTCTTTACAGGTAGGTTATAAATTTGCACATATAAACGGTCTTCTCTAAATTCCAGGTCAAATGATTGATCTACCTGGTATCTTAATAATGTGTGTATATAGATTTTTTCAATAACCAATATCATTTACAGGTTATTTAAACCGGAGCCAAAAATCTGGGTCAGAATTATATAGTCAGACAGACCAAGAAGGTCGTTTCTTTAATCTGAAATCATTTACATTTCTTGTCGTAATCGGAAGTAACTATATTGAAAAAAAGCTTTTGCAACTTTGTTTATTGTGATATGATCTTCTATCTTGTTAAATTTAGCCTTTAAAAACAATTGATATAAAATAGATACATTAATCACTCAGTGAAGATTCATTAGGATTTTTAGATTTTGTATAGATGGCTATTATGTATGTATTTTATTGCTATTTAATTAATTATTTACAACGCAGAATTTTGATTTTATTGCTTCATACCTATCCTTAAGACTTAAGCCACATTTTTCAGTGTTTATTTCAGACACAAATAAAGTTACAAAAATGTGTCAGGTGGCCTATTTTCTTGCTAATTTATTGCTAATGATATGCAGTTGTGGAAAATATCCAATGCTACCTACACAACAATTTCAGAAAATCCGTAAAAAAATATTTTTCGACTAATTAAGGCTAGGGGTATTTATTGCTGTTTAATTGCTAAGCATTGACAAAAAAATAGATTTTATTGCTACAAACCTATGGGAGAGCAAACTGATAATCTTGCTTAAGAATTCAATCACATCACCTACTCTATATTTTAAACAACAATGAATATATGTATTACTCTATTATTGACACCTATGAATAATGATATTTTTCTTGATCCCAGTTTTGCCAGTCGAAACAAGACAATTTCAGACCAATGCAACTGTCAGTAAGAAATAAATGTCATTATTTCAAGTCTGTCAGAATGTTTCTGACTCACAGTTGCATTGGTCTGAAATAGTCTTACTTCGACTGACTACAGAGATCAAAACTCGCTGTTTCAATGCATGTGATATGAAAAATATAATGTGTGGCACGGAATGAAACAAAGACGATTTCTGACCGGGCGATGACAGCCCTCGCTTCGCTCGGGCAGTCGATTCTCGCCCTAGTGAGAAATAGTCTTGTTTCACCCCTTGCCATACAATATACTATTTCTTTCTAATTTATTAACATCTGTTATAGAAATAATGATATTTTTCTTTCTAATTTAGATTTAACGTTTATTGAAAGTCTAATTTTGCTTAAATGCTCAGCAGTTAAATAACAATAAATAATTCTGGCTTTAATTAGTAAAAAAATACGGTTTTCCAAAAGGGTAAAAATGAGCTGAGTGTTAACAATATGTATTTTATATAAGTGCATATTGCCAGCAATAAATTAGCCCTAAAATATACCGTTCAGAACATTTCTCAATATTGATTTATGTCTATGTTAGATGTATAGTAGCGTGGCATAAAGGCTGAAGTCAAATTATCCACTTGTTGGAGCAATAAAATTTAATTTTGCGCAAATGCTGAGCACTTAAATGTCAATAAAATCTTCTGGAATTAGTTAATGGAAAAATATTTTTTTCGAAATTTCAGAGGAATTAAAATGGCGATGGAGTTAAAAGACTAACACAGATTATTGGCTATAAGCACATATCGTCAGCAATACATTAGCAATAAAATATTCCGTTAAGAATATGTTTGTGTCTTTATTTGTGCCTGACATGTAAAGTAAGGGATGTGACATAAAGTCTTTAACCAAATTATCCATTTATTAAGGCAATAAAATTTAATTTTGCACAAATAGTCAGCAATTAAAAAGCAATAAATACTATGGCCTTCATTAGTGCAAAAAAATACATCCGAAATATAATTTCAGAGGACTTGAAATAAACTCGGGGTATGAGATTTTTTTTTACAAGTACATCGCCAGCATTAAATTAGCAATAAAATATGCCGTTTGGAACATATCTGTATCTTTGTTTCTGTGTAAGATGTGAAGTAGAGGATGTAGCTTAACTCTTAAGCTAAATTTTCAAGTTGCTCTTGCATCAGAATGATTTCTTGGATATTTCGGAGGGATTGAAATGGATTGAAAAGAAAGGGCAAGTAAATATGCCGTTAGGAACATGTTTAACTCTTTATTAGTGTCTAAGATGCATCGTGTGTGATGTAGCTTAAGTCTTAAGCCAGATTATCCACTTGCTCTCGCAATTTTTTCCAAATTTTAAGAGGGGTTGAAAAGGACTGAAAATTAAAAGAATGGCAATGGCGTTGAATATTTTCTACAAGTCGCATCTTCAGCAATAAAATATGCCAGCAAAAACATGTTCTGTAATTTCATTTGTTTATTTATTTATTTATTTATTTTAACTGTGAGTAAATGCTCAGCAATTAAATAGCAATAAATACCCCTGGCCTCAGTTAGCAAAATAAATGATTTTTTCTAAAATTTCAGAGATGAGCTGGAGGTTAAATGAATAGCATTAAGTATTGGCTATTAGTGCATATCATCAGCAATACATTAGCAATAAAATATGCCGTTCAAAATATGTCTATATCTTAATTTGTGTGTGAAATGTAAAGTAGGTTATGTGTCTTAAGCCTTAAACCAGATTATCCACTTGATCTCGCATAGGGTTTTGACCAATAAAATCGAATTTTGAGTCAATCCTCAACAATTAAATAGCAATAAACACTTTTTTAAAAATTTCGGAGAAGTTGAAATGTACTTGGTATTAAAAACATTTATCGTTAGCCAGATTAACTACTCTTCGTCGCATAAAAGTGGAGCAATAAAATAAAATTTTGCATAATAAATTGGAAGTTAAATACCAATAAGATGTACTCATATAGTTGATAAGGACTTTTAAAGTAATTGACCTGGCTTAATAGACATTTTATGTTGTATATAAACTACTCTTCTACCTTGTAACACTCTATAAATGTGTATTTAAAAATAAATAACCTTAAATTCTATGCATTTTTTACATCATCTCATCACCTTCAAAACGAGGATTTTTAATATCACAAATGTCTATTATTATAGTTATTTTATATTTATGTGAATTTAATTCGCACACAAAAATGTTTTTTATTTATATCAACAAAAAACTGAAACTAAAAACATGTATTTTAATATTTAAATAATAATATTTAAATAACTAAATATAATGACGTAGATAAATTAACATTTATTCCCCTTCCGTGTATATGCCATTGACCACGAATAATATAATTTAATAGAATAAAAATATACAGTCACGATCTGGAGTATTTTTTCAATACAATCGAAATAGATACTTTCTTCAATGGCAAAAAATCGTTCAAAAAATTCCTATTAGAGAACCTTTCACAAGATTTGAAGATGCATTTATGAGACGTGAAATGTTTATAACAAAACTATATTTGGATATCATATAAGAAATTAGGGTATTTAACTAATTATATATTCGTTAATTTCTCAGATTTAATCAATTGAACCTGAGCGCGTCATATTTGCACAGAGAAAGTATTTTCGTTTTAATTATCATGTACTCCGAGCTCCACCCAGCTACTATTTTATATTATCGTATCTAACAACCATCTTTTGTGGAAAATTGATTTTGGGTCAAAAAATGGACAAAATGAATTTTCCCAGAACAAATGGTTAAAGAGTCTTGGATCAGCGGATGGTCTAAAAATGAGACTCTTTTCTCGATCCTCAATCCAGCATGAGGTGCTATGCACTCATAATTTTACGTTATTGTTCATTAAGTAGACAATACTGTTCCTTGTTCGTCTCGTTCTATATTAAGTTATTTATTACGTTCATCCATCTCTAAACTATCGTGATATACCAACTCTACTCATAAGCAGGGTTGATGAATAGGGTATGTTATAGGTGGGCAATAACAGGAAATGTGTTACAGTAATAAAGATATTGATAATTACAATTGAAAGAGAAAAAAATATTTTTATTGTAAGCTATTTTCGTAAACCATAACTTGTTGCGTATATTTTCTTTACTAAAAATAAATATTATTCGATCAGTTTATTATTCAACACTTTAAAAGCAATTAGTATTCTAGTCAGATTTTTATTTAGTCATCGAAGTGGGTAGTCGAGCGTTCTTTAGATTGATGCACATTTGATTGAAAATCTAAATTCATCAAACCGCACACCGATTTTGGATTTTTTATGGTTTTATTTAGCAAATATTACCGGTATTTAAATAAGTTTGGTTATATAAGTAACAATTTCCTATAACAATAATACGTACAGAATTAAATAACAAGGATATTTAGTTAAAACAAAGAGAGTTAAAACAGCTTTAATGATAACTTCAATTAGGCCAAATTGATATGAATGGCTAATAATAAGATCGCCAGAAACATAAAAATCAAAATATACAAAGCGACAAAGACCAATAGTTTTATATGCTGCAGAAACAGCTACCATGACAACAAATGAGGAAAGGTGTTTAAAAGAAAAATATTAGGACCAAAGATAACAATAGAATGTGTTAGGGCTGGAATTAACCAAGAATGGGTGAAGAAAGGATATTGAAAGCACAGATGATTGGATGGTATAAAAGTAGTAACGGAATGAATCCATCGGGAACAGACCTAAAGGTATACCAAAGATACGATGGAAGGACCGGGTAGAAGAAGACCTTACAAAGATGGAACTAAAAAATAGACAGAATCATAGTTAAAAACGCAAAATCAAACCAAGAATTGTAAAAGCAAGAATGAAATTGGATGATCCCTCACATGAAAAGGATGAAAAACAGCTACAGCTTCCTCGGGAGCGTAAGGCTTTGATAATGATGAATGAATAATATGTTAAATTAGCTTAGAGGTGAAAATAAGTTAAAACAAGAAATGATAAGTTAAAGAAATACGAAACTCAAAAATCGAAACGATTATTTTTTCTAAACTTAAATAATAGCTACAGAGAAAGAAGCATTAATAAAAGTATTTTAGGGAATTAGGTATAGCTAATAGTAAATTGAGAAGACAGATACAACTTCGAAGAAGTAGAAACGTTTACTGTTTGGGAGTATAAGACAATAGAAAAAATGATAGAGTAAATCTGACATTAAGAATTCACGAGGGAAATAATGCTTTTTATCGCAATAACAAACATTCAACGTGAAAAAAGTCGACCGAAACATCAAATTCAAAATATACAAAGCGACAAAGACCAATAGTAATATATGCTGCAGAAACAGCTACCATAACAACAAATGAAGAAGTACAGTTAAAGGTGTTTAAAAGAAAAATATTAGGAACAAAGATAACAACACGTGTTAGGCCTGGGATAAACCATGAAATACAAGAATGGGTGAAGAAAAGGTATTGAAAGCACAGAGGATTGGATGGTATGGGCACAACATGAGAAAAAAAATTACCCCATAAAAGTACAAACGGAATGGATCCACCAGGGAACTGACCTAAAGGTAGACCAAAGATACGATGGAAGGACCAAGTAGAAGAAGACCTTACAAACATGAAGCTAAAAAATAACGATAAAAGATATACTGCAGAAATATAGTTGAAAACGCAAAATCAAACCAAGAATTATAAACGCAAGAATGGCATTGGCTAATACTCTAATAAAAAGGGATTTTGAAATGAAAAACAGCTACAGCTTCCTCAGGAGCGTAATGCTTTGATAGTGATGAAAGAATAATATGTTAAATTAGTTTAACGCAAAAAATAAATTGAAAAAAGAAGTGATAAGTTAAAGAAATACGAAACTCAAGAAAAGAAACCATCAATTTTTGTAAATTTAAATAATCTTTTTTACCTATATACCTATCAAATGGTACCAAAATGATCTAATGAAGATCTAGTCTAGATATTTAAAAAAACTATTTTTAAGACTCAAAACGAAGAAGTAGTGATAATAAAATACAAAGGTAATTAGATATGTTATTAATGTAATTATTCTATTCAAATTCTGTGTCAGTGCAGTACCAATAACCCATATTTAAGTACCTACCGTTAAAAAGTTGTTTTCAGTTAATCCAAAGTAGAATCAATAATCCAAAACGACATAATAAAAAACACACATATTCCACATCTAAACAAACAAAAGTACTTTTACACCTTTTCGATGACACAAAACTAAACCGATATATGATCCTCAGTGCGTGTTTCCTAAATCCACTTTATTAAAAATAACGGCAGCTATTTACTATTTGCAGATAATTTATGATAAAAGTACCTTCCACCTGTTAATCGACGGTACGATAAAGCGACGTGACATCGACACGGCGATTGCGATTTTGATTCTCATCCGTTTGGGTTTGAGTTTGTGTTTCTAGAACGAGAACGGACTGTGTATGACTGAATTGAATGGTTGGACGCGGACGGACGGTTGGTCGGTTGTTCTGTTTCGATTTGAAAGAAATGAAACGACGACTATGTAGATAACAGTGGGGTACTGAATCTAATCAGCTGCGTAACACAGAGAAGGGATAATCTAGGATATGCTTACAACTACGATAACGCAAGGGAATAGGGCTTAGACTACACCAGCATGAATATAAGGCCCATGTGTCAGCTGAAACACTACTAACCTCAATTTTCCCCATAGAAATATTATTATTTTTTAATCAAAAACGTTTATTTTCATGAAAAAATTTTTTTACCAATTACTACCAATTTCCTTGAAAACAACCTATATTCATATGGAATTCTTCCTTTCTTCTTTTAATCAATAATAATCTCAGGATTGTGGAATCTGTAGTTAAGGAAAAATGCTGTTGTTACAAAAAATCTCTTAATCTCTTCTTGTTTAGTATTTATTCTGGTGATCTTCTCCTTCTCGCTTCTGCCTCCTTCTCCTGCCTCCACTGAACCTCCCTGATAAGTATTTTATTTTGCCAGTTTTTATCTTTTTATTTCAATAGGTAATTCAGTTCAATTTATATTTAAATTTTTCAAAATTCATTATTTTTTTTTTTAAATTAACAATCTAACAAAACAAATTCAGAACTCATCATCTTAGCATCTGATTTCCTTAAGGGCTAGTCTCCCTCCAGGAGAGTCACCGACAGAGTATACCTACCCCTGGGATAAGTCCATACTAATATATTTTTTATTTAAAATGATAACTTCCATCATTCTACCATAAAAAAAACTAATATTTTCCATAGAAACAGAGTGGTTAGAGAAAGTCTTAAAACGGAGATTTTCACATTTTTATGAAGAACCTGCATTTTTACCCGATCTAAATCCTATCGAATTTTTGAAGATAAACTTTACTGACCTTTCTGTACACAGATTTAACACACACGTTGAAACATATTAACAATATATTAATACTGTAGTATACAAAATTAGTAATTCAATAAACGTGGAAAGAACAATAGAGCGAGAAGAGGAAGAACTATAAAAACTGCCAAATTGGTTCGATCAAAAACGTTAGGTTCAATGTACCTTCGAATTTTAATATGATTAAAAATTATAAAATCGCATAAATGGAATTGTTACACCATTTTAAAAATCGTCGTTTATTGATTAAATTTGTAATTAAGTGATGGTTGTTTTTTTAATTATAGCCAATGGTTTGTGAAGTAGATTAGATTGTCTTCATTAAAATATCAACGTAATTAGAATTACACAATGAGATTTAAGAGTGAGAGTAGATTTTATTTTTAATCAAAATTTTATTTGTAAATAGTACGAAAATTCTAGATTTTAAAAATTGTGGTAGGTAATTTATTATAACAGTTTTCCTAAAGTAAGAATTTACATTTTAATAGTTGTATACATTTTACTAATTTAATAATGATTTTCATGAAATTTAGTAATCAGTGGGAATCGGGGGTGATAAATCGATTTAGATAGGTTTCATTTATACCCGCGTTTTTAGGCAATGAAAAACTACTACAATAAAACTGAAAAATATCACTCTTCCTGGCGAGTAGTGTAACGTTTGTAACGTTGGTTTTCTAGCATTCCATCCGGACTACGCTGGGCGCCAACTTTGTGACCTAAAATTTACCCTTGGCTAGCTCCGGAGGGTCGTGGCTTCCTTCTGTGTTTTATTAGATTCTCTCCAAACATTAATTAAAGGGCGCCAAGTACAGACACACAAATAAAATTCGAAAGATCAGTTTAAAATGATTTATTACTTCAATATGGATTAGTAAAAATATTAAAAATATTAAATTAATTATTTCTCTTATCTTTGGATTGGTTCCGAAGACTTTAGACGGAGTTCGATAACTTTTGGAGCTGAACAGTAAGAAGGATAGGGTTCCTTCCTAGGGACTTCTTGTCAGATTTTCAATCGTCGTGGAATGGGACAACAATCGGAATTGGAATACTCCTCAAGGGACTTCTTGTCGGATTTTTTAACGACGTGGAACGGAACAGCAGTCAAAAGGGAATACCCCTCTGGGGACTTCTTGTCGGAATTTCAATCGACGAGGAATGGAACAGCAAACGGAATGGAATACCCCTCTAGGACTTCTTGTCGGATTTTCAATCGACGTGGAACGGAACTGCAAACTGGCGTCGGCTTCAACTGAATGACGTCTAACTGCGTAATTTCTGATAGGAATTTAGTTGGTCCTTAATAGGGGGCCCTTCTTATAGTTGGCAATACCCAGAACAGAAGGGCGAAGATAATTTATTCAAATTCAACGATAAAATGAACGAATTAAAATCAAAAACTCTCGACGAGACCCATTCTCTCCTTCCCAACTAGCAATTCCCTCTCGTATTAACGCGATAAGAATAGATAATATACAAATATTTATAGTCCGGGTGGAATGCTATAGAAAACCAACGTTACAAACGTTACAGTAGTAATACTATTATTTTAGTGTATGACGTTTAAGCTCTTTTTAAATCAAGTGTTTATTTAAAATGCCTTAAAGATCTTTAAAAAAAACGCGTATAAACAATATAACTACACAAAGCCGGGCATCGCCTCAGGAACACCTTGAAGAAAATCATCATCAAACAAGAATAGGCTATGTTTTGTCCGTACATTCAAGAATTATTAAGAAATGGTAAAGTTTGGTAAAAAATTGGAAAAAAGCGTTAAAAATTTGGATAAAATCGATATAAATTGGGATATATTGTTAAAAAATGTTAAAATTCGTTAAAAAAATGGTAAAGATTTTGTAAAAAAGTTAAAAATTGTTATAAATATTAACAAATGGCTAAAAATCGTAAAAAAATAATAAACATTTATACCATTTTTAGTCTAATTCGTCAAGTGCCTCAAAATACTCATTTACAACATCGATGACTTCTTTGTTGCTCTCAAATTAAAAACCTCGCGTGGGAGCTAAATCTGGTGAATATGGTGGATGGGTGAACAGTGTGAACTTGAATTTGTCGATTTTAGGTATTGTAACAATCGGCAAATGAGAAGGTGAAACAAATTTTTTTTTTCGCTAAGTGTGATCGTTTTTCTTTTACTTCGTGTTTCAAACGTTACAATAGTATAGACAAGGAATGGTCCTAATCTAACAGTAGCCATAACCTTCGCCAATAAAATGGGTTAATGGGTTAATTCACCTGGTCCAATCCATTGTATTAAAACTTGTTTAGTTTCACGAATGTAGTGATGAATTCACTGTGGTTTTCTTGTATGGTGCCAAATTCTCTATTGAAAGAATCTTTCGCTGTAACTTTTGACCAAGTGTTAACAATCGCAGCACTCTCCTAGCACAGAGCTAATGCAAAATATTGCTTTCAGGAGTTGTGACCTCAAAGGGTTGCCCTGAACGTGGTTCATCAAAAGTGCTCTTACTACCTGTTTTAAATTCAGAAACCCACTGTTTCACTGTTAAATATGATGAAGAAGAGTCTTTTAGTCTTAAATCTCTTCTTTAATTTGAAGTAGTGTTAGGCCTTTTAAATAAAAGTATTTGATGATCACATGTTTCTCTGCTTTTTCCACTTTCACGTTAGCAGTCAAGTCAACAGAGTAATCGATCTGAAAATACAAGCAAGTTAGATATGTTATTAAAGATATAAGTCAAAAATTAGATCTACTAGCGCGATCTCTAGGTCAGACCAGAAACTTTTCACCCCACCCGCGTCTCTGGATCTGGATCTGGAAATTTGTGGAGGGACGAGCAGGTGCTATACCAGCACTGATGCCACATACGGCCCATTGTGCATCCTCCTCTGTCTAGGGATATCCACACCTCAGGCTGTAAATAGTTCTAAAGATTTAAAATAGGTGATGAGGCTCACGAAGGCGATCTCCCTGACATCAGCTGGTGTAAGCCAGTATCCGCCAACACAGATCTTCTGGTATCAGAAAAACCAAAGCAGTCATAAATTATATGCTCTACTGTTTCCTCTTCTTGTTCGTAGGCTCGGTATAGCGGCGATTTAGCTAATTTCATCCTATAGAGATGTCGCAATTGGCAGTGATTCTCACAGCTGTTCGGAGATTTTGTCTTGTCAATGTCTTAAATTTTCTTGCTGTTTCCTCGCCAGGATGAGGTAGTAACTGTCTGGCCAGTATAGAGTTAGTTGTTTCATTCCAGCAGTGTATAAAGTTGATAAGGTTCACGACAGCGGATATTGTTAGCTTGGTAGATGGGCGAGGGCTTACATATTTATAGCCCGCAGCCCCCCTTGATAAATTGTCCACAACGTGGTTACCCCATACTCCACCCTTGTATAAGAGGTTTAAATGGGATGGGTAGAATTTGAAGACACATATTCTTATTTATTAAACTACAGTTAATTTTCACATTTTTACATTATTTGCATAAGTACCAACATTTTTAATTTTTAATTATTTTGAACTTTTCTACTAACCCTGCCTACTTTTAGTCCCATTCACGTACATTATTCGTACCTAACGCAATAATTAAACCTTGACCATACCGGAGATACCTACTAATATTTTTTATCAAAATATCTATTTCGTTATTAAGTGACAGGTGTTGGATCTTGATCTACATTTAATTTAATTAACTCAGACAGTATCAACTAGGATATTAAGTTTAAGGTAAATATAATTGAAAAAAAAACATGACAACAATCATTAAATGTAAATTTAAGAAGTTAGTTACGAGAATAATGATGTTGCCGTGTTGCCGAATACAAGAAATATTTGAAAAATGTACAAATCATAAACTAAATGGATTCTTTATTAATGAGGATTTTTTAGAAATTCTCACTCATGTATTAACAAAGGAAAATTGGATAACATATTTTCTGTACTTATATTAAATTGGTTCTGGAATTAGAGTACATTTCCATTAAAAAATTCACCTTGTATAAGAGGCTGTTTGTTTGAGTTTCAACGGTTGACTGTTTGATGAAAGCCGTTATGAAATCTTTTGTCGGGTATTGTGAATGGTAAAAATATATATAATATAGTAGTAAACAAAATACAACCGGATGGGAAGATTTTAAAGGGAGGTAGGTCTTTCCATAGTCGTAGAGATGGGTACAAAAAGTTATTATATATCACTAGCTAATCCAACGAACTTCGTAACGTAATGATGTATTTTATTTTTTAAATTTTTTTCTTCATAAAAATGCTATTATTGCTCAATTTTTCAATCCTTTTTCCTTTATTCTTCTGTTTGTTCGTTTTTGATTTAATCTTATTTTCTCGTTTGTTTCATTTATTTTTTATTTTTTACAGTTTACACGTTTTTTTTTTTATTTTTTTTTTGGTTTTAATTATTTTTTTGTTTTTTTCTATTTCATTTTATTATCTTGTTTGTTTTTAGTTTCTTACTTACTATTTCCATTTTTTTTTCAATTATTCATGTCTTTTATTTGTTTTATTTTTTAATTTTTTACATATTTGGATTTATTTTTTAATAATTGCGAATTTTTCTCGTTTGTTCCTATTTTTTCGAATTTTTTTCGTTTTTATTCCTGTTTTGTCCATTCTGTCTTACATTGTTTAATTTACGACTTTTTTAATTTTCTTTTTTTTGTACGAATTTTCGATTTTATGCAGTTTTTGTTTTTTCATTATTTTTCTTTGATTTTTTCTTGTTTGTTTTTAGTTTTTTTTACCTAAATTTTTTCCCGTTTTTTTGAATTTTACTTATTTTTTATTTTTTTGAAATATTTATTTTTGTTTTTGTTTCTAGTTTTTTACCTACTTTTCCTGTTTATTTTCCGATTTCTCTGTATTTTTAATACTTTCGTCTTTTCTTAATTTAGTCCTACCTTCTCATTTCTAACTAAACGAATTTTGAGAACAAAACACAGTGCCATGTCAAAATATGTTAGAGAATTGTATTCATGAACTAACTTAAACCGCCATCTATTAAGAATTCTTAGAACTATAGAATAAATACACTTTTATTAATGTATATTTAATTAACAAACATTTTATATTTGACCAAATAATAAATCTAAACCATTCTTGAATCTACTCGAACACACAAAAAAAATTCATTAAAATTAGTCTAGCTATTTGGTAAGAATTTAGTTACCTACATACACACGCACAGATGATTTTTATATATAAAGATACTGTAGACGGAACTTTGTTCGTAAAACATCTAAATCATAAAACCTTTCTACTCGTATAATGTTACTTAAGCAGCACGTGTAAGACGAGCGGAAACCTGATTATTTTCATGAGGATTTTCTTAAAATGATTATCGATTGCACGAAGTTTGAGAAACCTAATATTTTTCAGTTTCTTGAATTGCGGCTTCGTGAAATTTAAATTGTTTATAAGCGTTCTTTAAAATATCTTTTGGGCATTTTTAATAAAAAACATATATTTAATCAATAATATGAGTTAACAATTGAATTTCTTGGTCCAAACTCAAACGCCATCTACTGAAGTAGCTTTATAGTTGCCGTATCAATTAAAAAATAATAAAAGTATTAGGTACTGTACTAGTAGTCAATAGTCAGAAAGGGTCATATTTTTCAGTTATTTGGGGTAGTTTTTCATTGCCTGAAGACACGGATGAATATTCATAATATTCATAATATTCATAATATTCATATTACTACTCGCCAATGGCCAGGAAGACTCATATTTTTGATTTTTAATGATGATTAGATTGTCATAGTATTTGTAATAAGAATTGTCATTAAAAAAAGTTATTAAACCAAATTAAAGAAATAATATTTTAAAAGTAAATTAAAAGAAAAATTAATATTAGATGAATTATAAAAATAAAATAAAGCAGGAGCAAATAGAACTAGGAATCAGAACTTTGAAGGTAGAGTTGCGGAGAGAAATGGTTCAGATAACAAGGAAATAACGAAGAAAGAACTAGATACAAGGTATAGAAATCAGGAAGAAGGAGATAATATTTAGAAGAGTGAATAGAAGACAAGGCAGAGGACGAAAGGAACTTATTTTTATTGTATATTTGTACTGTATAGTAAATAACAGGGAGAACATTTTCTTTAACTTCTTTTTATGAGAATTTTTAAAAAAAGGTTACAAACCAAATACTGTGGATCCGCTGAAGAATAGTATTGAGAGTATTCTTCTGGAAACATACTAAAAAGCGATAGAAAATAAAGTTCGGAGGGCTTAGGTTTGCGCGGCTTCTAGAGGCGGACATTTGTCTGATACTATCTTCAATATATATTTTATTAGTTTCAATAAAGTATAAAGAAAAAAAAACGAGTATGGCAGTCAGTGGGACTGCCGGCAAAAGTTATACTTCTATGCAAAAAACCACCAAGTACCCAAGTGTGCACTGATTTCGTACAGAATCTACATAAAACCTCAGGAGAAGAGGTAAATACCCTAGGCACCAAGTGCCGCAGAGACTTTCGGCATCATGATATTCGTGTACAGCGACCCCAAAAACCCCGAGTATATAAATTGAACCCATTTTCAGCAATACTTACCGAGTTGTAAGTTTTCTCTCTATTGTCTGTTCGGAATGCACTTTTCGAATGCAGAAATGCAATTTCCCATTTTTACATTATAAAAAATAGCGACAAATTTCCTGATACGAATCCAATGCAAAAAAAGCATTCCGATCCATCTTACGTTACAAAATTCGGAGGTTTTAGTGCTATATTTCCTCGACTATTCGTAAAAACTCTGTTTATGTAGCCAAAAACCTTAAAAGCGTAGAGTAGAATATACTGCAACCATGTGATGGTACTTTAGACTTCAATACAATACTCATTACTGAATATTATTATTAATATAAAATGCTAAACTTTATATGTATACTTACGTGACAGAATTATAAAATAATCTGTCAAATAATTATGTGGTCCGTCACTATGAGATTCATACATTAGTTCAGACTGTTTTTTGTATATCTATCCCTTTTCAATGTACTGAATGTTGAAACGGTATTCAAAGGACAAATAACATGTGGTAAATATTTCATCTTTCTTTTTACCGACCAATATACCTTATGTGTTTCTGTGATAGGTATCAAAGTAATAAAATAATTTCCCGGAATATTCGTGGCATTCTAGCATCATTCATTACAACATCCACAAGACCCAAAAAATCTTCATCATCAGTTATATTTTTGTCAATTTCATACATTTTCAAACGATAAACGAAATAACAAATAAGGTAAATAACAGAAATAAAATTTGTGAGGTTAGAAAGTTACTTTGATCGACAGTTCGACTTCCTGAACGGCCGTAAATGGGCGTTCAACTGAACTCGCGATTTGAACTAAGATCAGTGTAAAATACTGTTCGTGCAACAAATTTTTTAATTTGAACTGAAGTTCGGCTGTGAACTACAGTTCAAAACGTTTATACAACCGGCCCTAAAGATATCAGCCAAAAATTAGATCTACTAGCGCGATCTCTAGGTCAGACCAGAAACTTTTCACCCCACCCGCGTCTCTGGATCTGGATTTGGAAATTTGTGGAGGGATGAGCAGGTGCTATGCCAGTACTGATGCCACATATGGCCCATTATTCTCCTCTGTTTACGGATACCCACACTTTAGGCTGTAATTAGTTCTAAGGATTTAAAATAGGTTATGAGGCTCCCGAAGGAGATCTCCCTGACATCGGCTGGTGTAAGCCAGTATCCGCCAACACAGATCTTCTGATATCTTCTTTCTTTTTACCGACCAATATACCTTATGTGTTTCTGTCTCTCTCTTACTTACACCATTACATAGGTAATGATTTTTCCCATTTAACTCTACACATATCTTTTCCGCCGAGTGCACAAATAGAAGTATAATTTCAAAAATGGACATATTTTATTTCTAGTAACATATATTCAAGATACAAATCAGTCAGTAACATATTGCCCACCTTGTATTAGATTTAAGACTGGTTAAAGTATAAATTAAAACATTTTTTTAACAATAGTATTTCGCTTTCGTTATAAAATTAATGTGACAACTCACTCTATTATGCAGCAACGAATTGCAATTGATGGACAGAATTTAAATGTGATATTGTGTGAATTAAACATCATTGATTCGATAGATAAATGGAGAAGCCTTTTGAATTTTAAACTGCATGCATTCACTACGTGAACTTATTTAAAAAAATTCACTATCTGTAAATGGAATGTACATTGAATTTGAATTTGTGTACTTTTCGCTTTTTACAAAAATAAAAGTTATGTAATTGCTTATAACATCAATTATCAAAGTTTACACTTGAATATTTCCAATATCTAATTTGCTTTCATACTAGTATTAGTAAAAGTACTTCTCGAAGTCGTAAACATTTATCCGCATATATTTCTTTTTCTTTTTGTTTATGTTGATTTCACTTGTAAATCCAAGATGTTTACTCAAGTTACGAGAAAGTGACAAAACTCTGATTGACCATTTTCTATTAAAATAAATTTTATTTTATCTATCCTTATTTGATCAAATGTTTATATACAAGTTTTTGTTAATAAAATATTGAAAAAATTCAATAAAATGTCACGATTTACATGGTAAAACATTCTACCTGTCTCAGTAATAGAATAAAATTTATAAACAACTTAGTTATTTTTAAATTCCATACATTTTTAGTAACTTTCCTGTTATTAATTTTGTCTTTATAAAATAGTTTAAAACACATTAATGTAAATTATTATTTTAATTACTTCTTATTGTCCAGTACGACAAAAAAAATTCTTTGAACGGGAGTGAATTACGGCAGAAACAGACTACTATCAAGTCACGTGAGTTTAAGTGACCTCACGCAGACTCACGTCACGACTAAAACTGCAATGTTCGGTATGAATGAGAACCACACTAAAGTCACCTCATATATATCACGTCACGTCACAGATCTTACGTGTGATTTCACGTTGTTATTTTCTGCTCTTGCACATATTTTGTCTCCGTGAGCTCATAGATTTTAGTAGCTTTCATCTGATTAAAAAAATGGACAAAGTTTTCACAAAAAAAGTTCGGGAACATATAAGTGAGTGATATTTAAACAAAATTCAAGTGAATATCGTGATCAACATATTCGCCAAGAAGCTTGGGAGAACTTTATATAACAGATACATATTTATAAATCGTCCAGTACGACAAAAAATTTTTTTGAACGGGAGTGAATTAAGGCAGTAACAGACTACTATCAAGTCACGTGAGTTTAAGTGACCTCACGCAGACTCACGTCACGGCTAAAAAGTGTGCAATGTTCGGTATGAACGAGAACCACACTAAAGTCACCTCATATATATCACGTCACGTCACAGATCTTACGTGTGATTTCACCTTGTTATTTTCTGCTCTTACACATATTTTGTCCCCGTGAGCTCATAGATTTTAGTAGCTTTCATCTTATTAAAAAAATGGTCAAAGTTTTCACAAAAAAAGTTCGGGAACATTTAAGTGAGTGATATTTAAACAAAATTCAAGTAAATATCGTGATCAACATATTCGCCAAGAAGCTTAGGAGAACTTTATATAACAGATACATATTTATAAATCGTCCAGTACGACAAAAAATTTTTTGAACGGGAGTGAATTAAGGCAGAAACAGACTACTATCAAGTCACGTGTGTTTAAGTGACCTTACGCAGACTGACGTCACGGCTAAAAAGTGTGCAATGTTCGGTATGAACGAGAACCACACTAAAGTCACCTCATATATATCACGTCACGTCACAGATCTTACGTGTGATTTTACGTTGTTATTTTCTGCTCTTGCACATATTTTGTCTTCGTGAGTTCATAGATTTTAGTAGCTTTCATCTGATCAAAAAATGGACAAAGTTTTCACAAAAAAAGTTCGGCAACATTTAAACAAAATTCAAGTGAATATCGTGATCAACATATTCACCAAGAAGCTTGGGAGAACTTTATATAACAGATACATATTTATAAATCGTCCAGTAGGACAAAAAAATTTTTTGAACGGGAGTGAATTAAGGCAGAAACAGCCTACTATCAAGTCACGTGATTTTAAGTGACCTCACGCAGACTCACGTCACGCCTAAAAAGTGTGCAATGTTCGGTATGAACGAGAACCACACTAAAGTTGTAACCCCTTTTTTGATGTTAAAGGCTCACAAAGGGTTAGTCAAATGCGGACGGCACTCAGGGGGTAGGAGGAGAGCGAGTCGTGGGTCGAAGGAGCAATTGGGCGAGTATCTAGGAAAAAGGAAACATAGAAAATATTCACAAATCGGTAAAGGGCGCCACTTATTTTTTTTTATAGTGAAATAGGAAAGAAAATAAGAAACCTATTGTGAAATAGTTGATTAAAACTGAAATGGTTAGGAACACACTTTAATTGAGCTTATCCTTAAGTCAATAATTATTTTACACTTACCTTATTGATTCTACAATTCCTTGAATCCTTTTGTCTTATTAAAATCTAAATCTTTATTAAACAAGAGGTTTGAATCGGAACAGTTACTGGTAAGGTATAAGAAATAAATACTCAACGATATCAATAAAAACAATAAAACAATGTATTAAAAAAATAAAACAAAAATCACCAGTGATAGTGAGAACGGTTATCACCAAAAAACTAACACTTCTGTTTATACAGTGAAAGATATTAACCGGTATTTAACAATACGGTTATTAAAAAAAACTAATATTCCTGTACAGATAATATTACAGATCTTATCTAAATTGCATAACCTATTTTCAATAAGAGGAAGTATGTAGAGAACTCAATTACAACAAAATATATACTGAAGGTATATTTCCTTTCTTAAAAAACTAAATTCAGTTCTCTAAAGAATGCACTCTGAGTGTTCTAAATATCTAAAGATTAACATATACATGAATATAAATATGAAATTTAGTAATACAAGTACCATAGAGGTAATAATCATGTAAGATTACGATTGAACACCAACACTTTGAAGAAAGTTAAAAAACAAAATTTAAAAGCACTACATATTTATCATTTAATCATAGATCCATAGATTTTAATAGTAACTACTGTTATTAACTGATTTAATACCGCTAAAAGCTTATAACAATTTAAATTTAAATAGAATCACTATAAAAAGTTTCCAAAAGCATATTCTTCTGAATAAGCACTAAAATTGTGACTGTTTCTTAGAATATTCGCAGTTCAACTAAGTATCGAACATAGAGAAATAACAGAAAGAATAGTCGAAAGTTTACCTTGTAATCCAGAACCAAAAATCATACGTCGTGACCGGTAGTCACACTTCTACTATAATAAAGCTTCTTAAAACATACCATAATTAACCAAGAACCATGTAGAATTAAGCATCAGCACATAGGAAATCATCTATAAAACCCTCCATAAGGTTTTTAGATCACTAGGTATCCATTTACCTCGGTACCATATAATTTTATAAAAAATTTCAAAATGGAGTCTTCCAACAGACAGCATGTAGCACAAAAATTCTATAGATACCATAAATCAACCAGATTCTACTTCCAATTTAAGCACATCTACATCCAAATTGAAATGCAGTATTTTTTATACACTTCCGATACGGAATAAACCAAGAACAAACGGTAATCTTAATGCTGTGAATTAACCGGCAGCCATTAATTTGCACAAACAAGGAAATATGCTTCCTTTCGCTTCAAACATAAAAACGTAAGTATCTCTCAAAAAGCGCTCTCTCACCCTCGTTGCTTAACTCGGGTCTTATCGAGTATTTACGCTCGATATCCGCTTCCGCCTGTCAAAATTTGAATCAAAAATATGGATCTGACCTTGGAACAGGTAAGGTTGGTTGCATACCGACAAAAGTGTAAACGAAAAGATAATATTATTTAAGGTGGTTTTTTGGAAATGCTACAAAGTCATCTCATATATATCACGTCACGTCACAGATATTACGTGTGATTTCACGTTGTTATTTTCTGCTCTTGCACATATTTTGTCTCCGTGAGCTCATAGATTTTAGTAGCTTTCATCTGAATAAAAAAATGGACAAAGTTTTCACAAAAAAAGTTCGGGAACATTTAAGTGAGTGATATTTAAACAAAACTCAAGTGAATATCGTGATCAACATATTCTTCAAGAAGCTTGGGAGGACTTTATATAACAGATACATATTTATAAATCGTCCATTACGACAAAAAAATTTTTTTGAACGGGAGTGAATTAAGGCAGTAACAGACTACTATCAAGTCACGTGAGTTTAAGTGACCTCACGCAGACTCACGTCACGGCTAAAAAGTGTGCAATGTTCGGTATGAACGAGAACCACACTAAAGTCACCTCATATTTATCACGTCACGTCACAGATCTTACGTGTGATCTCACGTTAATATTTTCTGCTCTTGCACATATTTTGTCTCCGTTAGCTGATAGATTTTAGTAGTTTTCATCTGATTAAAAAAATAGACAAAGTTTTTACAAAAAAAGTTCGGAAACATTACAGTGAGTGATATTTAAACAAAATTCAAGTGAATATCGTGATCAACATATTCGCCAAGAAGCTTGGGAGAACTTTATATAACAGATACATATTTATAAATCGTCCAGTACGACAAAAATATTTTTTTTTTGAACGGGAGTGAATTAAGGCAGAAACAGACTACTATCAAGTCACGTGAGTTTAAGTGCCCTCACGCAGACTCACGTCACGGCTAAAAAGTGTGCAAGGTTCGGTATGAACGAGAACCACACTAAAGTCACCTCATATGTATCACGTCACGTCACAGATCTTACGTGTGATTTCACGTTGTTATTTTCTGCTCTTACACATATTTTGTCTCCGTTAGCTCATAGATTTTAGTAGCTTTCATCTGATTAAAAAAATGGACAAAGTTTTCACAAAAAAAGTTCTGGAACATTTAAGTGAGTGATATTTAAACGAAATTCAAGTGAATATCGTGATCAACATATTCGCCAAGAAGCTTGGGAGAACTTTATATAACAGATACATATTTACAAATCGTCCAGTACGACAAAAAAAAATTTTTTTGAACGGGAGTGAATTAAGGCAGAAACAGACTACTATCAAGTCACGTGAGTTTAAGTGACCTCACGCAGACTCACATCACGGCTAAAAAGTGTGCAATCTTCGGTATGAACGAGAACCACATTAAAGTCACCTCATATATATCACGTCACGTCACAGATCTTACGTGTGATTTCACGTTGTTATTTTCTGCTCTTGCACATATTTTGTCTCCGTGAGCTCATAGATTTTAGTAGCTTTCATCTGATTAAAAAAAAAATGGAAAAACTTTCACAAAAAAAAGTTCGGGTACATTTAAGTGAGTGATATTTAAACAAGATTTAAGTGAATATCGTGATCAACATATTCGCCAAGAAGCTTGAGAGAACTTTATATAACAGATACCTATTTATAAATCGTACAGTAAGACAAAAAAATTTCTTTGAACCGGAGTGAATTAAGGCAGAAACAGACTACTATCAAGTCACGTGAGTTTAAGTGACCTCACGCAGACTCACGTCACGGCTAAAAAGTGTGCAATGTTCGGTATGAACGGGAACCACAATAAAGTCACCTCATATATATCACGTCACGTCACAGATCTTACGTGTGATTTCACGTTGTTATTTTCTGCTCTTGCACATATTTTGTCTTCGTGAGCTCATAGATTTTAGTAGCTTTCATCTGATTAAAAAAATGGACAAAGTTTTCACAAAAAAAGTTCGGGAACATTTAAGTGAGTGATATTTAAACGAAATTCAAGTGAATATCGTGATCAACATATTCGCCAAGAAGCTTGGGAGAACTTTATATAACAGATACATATTTATAAATCGTCCAGTACGACAACAAATTTTTTTGATCGGGAGTGAATTAACGCAGAAACAGACTACTATCAAGTCACGTGAGTTTAAGTGACCTCACGCAGACTAACGTCACGGCTAAAATGTGTGCAATGTTCGGTATGAACGAGAACCACATTAAAGTCACCTCATATATATCACGTCACGTCACAGATCTTACGTGTGATTTCACGTTGTTATTTTCTGCTCTTGCACATATTTTGTCTCCGTGAGCTCATAGATTTTAGTAGCTTTCATCTAATTAAAAAAATGGACAAAGTTTTCACAAAAAAAGTTCGGGAACATTTAAGTGAGTGATATTTAAACAAAATTCAAGTGAATATCGTGATCAACATATTCGCCAAGAAGCTTGGGAGAACTTTATATAACAGATACATATTTATAAATCGTCCAGTACGACAACAATTTTTTTTGAACGGTAGTGAATTAAGGCAGAAACAGATTACTATCCAGTCACGTGAGTTTAAGTGACCTTACGCAGACTCACGTCACGGCTAAAAAGTGTGCAATGTTCGGTATGAACGAGAACCACACTAAAGTCACCTCATATATATCACGTCTCGTCACAGATCTTACGTGTGATTTCACGTTGTTATTTTCTGCTCTTGCACATATTTTGTCTTCGTGAGCTCATAGATTTTAGTAGCTTTCATCTGATTAAAAAAATAGACAAAGTTTTCACAAAAAAAGTTCGGGAACATTTAAGTGAGTGATATTTAAACAAAATTCAAGTGAATATCCTGATCAACATATTCCCCAAGATGCTTGGGAGAACTTTATATAACAGATACATATTTATAAATCGTCCAGTACAACAAAAAAATTTTTTTGGACGGGAGTGAATTAATGCAGAAACAAACTACTATCAAGTCACGTGAGTTTAAGTGACCTCACGCAGACTCACGTCACGGCTAAAAAGTGTGCAATGTTCGGAATGAGCGAGAACCACCTAAAGTCACCTCATATATATCACGTCACGTCACAGATCTTACGTGTGATTTCAGGTTGTTTTCTGCTCTTGCACATATTTTGTCTCCGTGAGCTTATAGATTTTAGTAGCTTTGATCTGATTAAAAAAAAAATGGAAAACGTTTTCACAAAAAAAATTCAAGACTCTATATATCAATTCTACCTCTCCCAACACTATTTTTGTTCATCAACATTTTAAAGCACATATTACACATTTCTGTAACTATAAATAAAAGTTAGGAATTTGTATAACTTAATCAATTTAATATAAAATACAAGTATTCGATTTATTTTTTACTGTTTAATAAAAAAAAATACAAATTATATTTATGTCACAGTACAGTTTTGTATATAATTAAAGGCATGTTTTACAACCATTATTTATACAGTTATACAGTTTCTTAACATAGTAGATGTCTTTATTAATAGCTAGGTAATATAAAGTGACCAACTTATAAATGTTAAAAAGAAAATTACAAAAATTTAATAATTTCTAACAGTAACTCTTATAAAATCAGTTAGAAAACATATTCGTATAAAATTTCATGACAATGTTGCTTGTAGTTCCGGCAAAATCGTAAGAAATGTGTAATTTTTTTTTCAACGCCCTTTATTTTGAAAACTAATGGTGTTAGGATTTTTTTACTAAGCAAACGTCAAATATTTTTCAGTTCTTTACCAATCCTAGACCAGGGCATAAAGGTTTTGAAGGTACTGAAACCGCCGACGTTCTGGCCAAGAAGGAAGCGGATACACGATTCACTGGTCCAGAACCTATATTGAGACTGCCTAGAGCCTGGGTAAGGACCAAAGTCAGGAACTGGGTCTGGGAAAAGTCGACCAAACACTGGAGTAATACTGTAGGGCTGAGGCACTCGAAGACGATGCTCAAAGGCTACTCCAAAAACTGACGTCTGATATATTGAATCTTGGCAGGAGCCAGATAAGAGTACTAGTGGGCCTGCTCACTGGGCATGGACCATTCAGACTACACCTTCGGAGGATGAGGATTTCTGACACATTTTATTCGAGTGTGAGGACTGGGACCTAAAACGGTTCCTCATCTTTGGTGACACGAATCCTGAATCCTATCACCACCTTGAGGAGCTAGTCACAGGACTCAAATCTCTTATAAAGGGAACTGCTCTGTGGCAACAGTAACTCAAGGAATTTCGGACACCTGGATTCTAGCTTACCTGAAGATCAGCGTGATGTTGATTTTTAGCTGAAAAAATCAGAGTCCTGCACGCATCGGGTGCATGTAAGGACTCTTGGTGCTGAACAATTTTTCCATAGGAAGCAATATTCCCATAGGAAGCAGTGCTCAAACATGGGGCTCCACAGGAGAGACCATGCCAGGGGCCAGGTTTGTTTAGATTAGATTACCTATCCTAGAGACGGTGTTACTTTTTTTTGAAACACCCTGTATAAAGTTATTTTAATGTAATAAAATATCTTTAATCCTTTTTCATTTCTAAAGAAAATAATTATGCTAGTTTTTTATTATTTTAAATTTACTACATATTTTCTTATTGTAAAAGTTGTTTCTAATTCAATGTTTTTATCATATTTTATAACATTGATTATAGTTTACCTGTCATTATAGTGATTAATATCCTCCACGATACATTATTTCTGTATCATAAGGAAATAATTCTCTTCTTTCACATACAAACTCGATGAATATTGTTTGAGATACAATAATAAGCATATATTTGTATTCATGCGTGTATGTACGTAAATATAAAAAGAAGTGTTTAATTATATATTCAATTCCCATCGAACAGATGTTCTTAACAACTTAGAAAATCCAATTAGATATAAAAAAGTGTATCAGAAATGGTATCCAGTTTTTCACATCTTCTTTTTATATTATGGGATTAATTAACTCACAGTTATGTCAGTTTACCAATCACCATTCATGTTTATAAATTATAAATTATAGTAAAGGATTTTAGTGAAAGCGCAAATTGTTTATTATTCATAACTTTAGATAAGTAGGTATATTTACCATATTTAGACTGCTATGAATTTATAATTCAATATCAGTTCTAACAAGTTTAATAAACACTTCTCCAACAAATTAACGCACTACTAAAAAGTAATTAATTTGACGATTTTTTATTTAATAATAAGGTTTCTTTTTCAGATAGTTAGTTAGGCTTTCTTTGTAAAATTTGTAACACCCTGTGGGGTTCAGCAGTTACAGCATCAAGTTATAAGACAACGCAAACTCTAACCTTATCTTTTTATAACATTTTGTTTTTTATGTACTCTTTTATTTTAGTTACAACAAGATATTCACAATTTTATAGCAAAACAGGTTTTTATGGAGAAATAAATTTAACAGTTAAAAAAGGAACAAAGGAAAGATAACTGGTTAGTCTCAAGAGCAGGTATTTGCGCCTCTGACACGAATAAATTCTTGTCAGCGCTTACCCCTAACTTCAAATAGGAGCCTGCATATCATTTTGATCCATTTCTTTTCATATTTGAATCAGTCTCCGCCCAAAGTCTTCCAACGCATGATTAGATTCATTACTTACTCTTCTTTCAAGAGTATGGGATTCAAATCCGGGCTTTGAGCTCTCTATTGATTTCGACGTCTGTGAGATAATTTGTTATAACTCGAGTAACGTGAGGCCTTGCATTATTGTGCATCAACAAAAATCCTTGCCCTATATAAGGCTCAAATGTCTCTACATATTGTTCTAAAATTTCCAATATGTACCTATCAGCTGTAAGGCTTCCATTATTTATGACTACAAGTTTCGTGCAACCAGTCAACGAAGTACCTTCCCAGACCATCATAGATCTGCATCCAAATAATGTAGCATTTGAAAAACTACATCAGTTAATAACACCTGCTGCCATTCAGATTTTAACCAGTTATGATGCTTCCTGGCAAAATTTGACTTGCTCTCCGATGATCTCTTGTTAAAGCTGGACCTCGATTTTAGGTCTCAAATTATGCTCCCTTAGTCGACTACGAATTGAACTGACTTTAAAGGGTTCGGACTGTTACAAAATGTTCTCTTAGTGTTGAAAGTCTTTGATTTGGGTTGCTATAAATCTCTCTACTTGTACCGGTCTGCGAGCATGAATTCCAGTCTCTCTGTATCTTTCTATAACCCGTGTAATGGTTGTAAGATATACATTAAATCATACGCCAATTCTTTGGTAACTCCAACCTTCCTCAGAGAGAACTAATGCTGGAGCACCTTCTTTGCGAGTGAGATTTTGTGTTTCACCTTGCAGACAGCATAATTTAAGAATTTACAAAAAAAAGACGTTAACACAGAAAACACACTTTTATCAACTGCTTTTCACAGCTTCAGTTACCTAAAGACAATCATTTCTGTTTTTTTTATAACCTTATACTAACTATACTAAAAATAAGGCTAGAGTTTAGGTTGTATTATAACTCGATATTGTAAAAGCTGAATCGCTGAGGGTTAAAAAAGTTATAATTGTTACACCCAGAATTAATAAAAAAATTGTTTTCTATATCAATAGTATTATAACTTTCTGAAAGAGATAACCTATTATTAAAAAAATCGTCCAAATCGGATAAGTGGTTTCGACAAAAATTAACTTTAAACTTTTTTATGGTGTTGCGTTAATTTATTAGAGAAGTCTATATTCGTTTTTCCATTTTTTACAAATACGCCAGTAAAAATAGCCGTTTTTAAGGGTCAACTTTGCACTAAATTTCCGATTCAAAATTTTGTTTTTATAAGATTTGGGATCACTTACTGAGCATAAAATCACAAAATGCTGACAGATCCAGGTGACGCTAGAGGCGTTATCTTGAAAAAACGTTTTTGGCAAATATCTTGGAAACTAAGCACCTTAGAGCAAAAGTTATACAGACCATTATTATAGAAAATAAAATTTCGAATCTTTTGTTTCTAGTAAACTTTTTTGTAAAACCTACAGTTTACGATTTATGGCCCATTTAATAAACCGGTTTTTCGATCGCGGCCAAAAACTCTTGAAATATTAGATTAATCAATAAAATGCATTTATTTATTTTTAAAGATCCGTTTATTCTCTACAACTTTTGTTTTAAACTTTTTTTTCTAATGTCCATACTTTTTGAGTTATAGGACGTTTAATGAAGAAATGTCGACGCTCGGCGGGTGACGCGGCAGCAAAATATAATTAAGTAAAATAAAAAAATATTCGTTACTATTGCAGGTAAAGAATTGAACTATTATTTGTTAACTACATAAACAATCGGGATATTTTTTTAATTTATTTGTTGAATTTGTACTATGCGTATCTTGAAATTTTCAACTTTTTGCTCGGTATTCCAACATAAAACGTCCTATAACTCAAAAACTATGGACATTAGAAAAAAATGTTTAAAACAAAAGTTGTAGAGAATAAACGGATCTTTAAAAACGGATTAATACATTTTATTGATTAATCTAATCTTTCAAGAGTTATTCGCTGCGATCGAAAAACCGGTTCATTAAATGGGCCATAAATCGTAAACAGTAAGTTTTACAAAAAAGTTTGCTGAAAACAAAAGATGCAAAATTTTATTTTCTATAATAATGGTCTATATGACTTTTGCTCTAAAGTGCATAGTTTCCGAGATATCGGCCGAAAACGTTTTTTCAAGATAGCGCCTCTAGCGTCACCTGGATCTGTCAGCATTTTGTGATTTTATACTCAGTAAGTTATCCGAAACCTTATAAAAAAAGAAATTTGGATCGGAAATTTAGTGCAAAGTTAAATGCTATTTTTACTGGCCTAAAAATACATTAACCTAACAGCTTATATAAAAAACACATAAAAGACAAAAAACATTCCGTTGCAAAATAACTATAAAAATTTTAAAGAATATTTTCGCCCACCTCTACATTACCTACTCCGCTTTTAAGCAGGGTTGATCAATTAGGGTATATTAGAGATGGCGAATAACCTTAAAATAGTTACTCTTTATATAAATAATATACAAATGAACTTGAATGACATTTTTTTATATATTATATTTGGATCTGGTTATAAAAATCCTGACATTTAAAATATATTTACAAGTTAGATAGGTATAACTTGTTCATTGTAGATATATAATTATTATATAACTCACATTTAAATAACACACCTCTAATAATATGTGTGTTAAAATAAAAAAAAAATATTTATGTAATTTCCTTTTTTAATATCGAATAATATGAAATTTTCTTGCGTAAGAATGTTATTTTTAATAAAAAATAACAAAAGAAAAGGTGATTCACAACAACTATCGATTGTATCATTCCTTAATAAAAATATTGCATATATTCTTGTATGCATAAATTATTTATTGGTATATTATGCATACAAAACCTTTTATGTTAAAGATATATAGGTAATAGAATATTTAAAACAATACATAAACAGCTATACTAATTAGTAATAAAAAATAATACGAGAAAATTGGATATTAGAAACTATCACCCACTCTTAAAACTGAAAAATTTGATTATTGGCTCAATATATTTATAAAGTCGATATTTTGTTGGATAAACTTTGTTGTTAAGGACTGCCTCGATTCTCCGAGACATTGAGTTTATGAGGCCAGTCAGATCAGCTGGTGCGATCACTTTGAACCAAGTTTTCTCTTGTTACTAGGGTTACACTAAAGCTTTTAATCAGGATCAGCGATTTTCTATAGGATTTAGATCAGGGCTTTTTCCGAGCCAAGCAGGATACTGATGTGATGGTGTCTTTTGGTGGTATGAATGGCGCTCCATCTTGCTGAAAGTAAAAGTTTCTATTCCAGGACAACTTTCTGGTATTATTTTTGGTAGAATATTGCCATCTAAGATAGTCAGACGTCCTACCACATAAATACTCATGCATGTTCACATCATGATACTTCATAGCTGCTGTGGTGCATTCGAGTAAAAGATCTTCACCAGAGCAGCGACGAACAAAGTTCACTCGATCACTTCCAAAGATATTAATTTTGGTTTCATCGCTCCAGACAACTTTACTTTAGTCTTCCTTCGATTATTTCAAATGTGATAGGTAATAATTTGTACATTTCTATCTTTGTTTTACATTAAAATATGTCTTTTTTCTCGGTATTCTAACACAATTTTTGCTCGCGGTTTTGTCGGATATTAATTTTACTCCAGATGTTTTAATATCCTTTGCTGGCAGGCAACGGTTCTGCAAAGACAGGCGCACATCCTGGTTCGTTACTTTATGTTTTCTGCCTTGGACTGTTTGCGTCGGTCCAGTGTTTTTAAAGCGTTTCTATACACCCAATTTCGTGGCCCCACCACCCAATCTTTTTGCTATTGCCTTGTTTCTTTTTCCCGACGACCAATCGACACGATTTGGTGTATTTAGGGCCATATTCAAGGATATTTTTACTTTCCAACATCTTAAAATCAGGTTATTCAGATCCTTATTAGACAGCAAATGACTGCCTATATTTATGATAAAACTTAAAATGTTAATTTATATTTGTAAAGATTCCATAATTCCCAAAATCATTTTTTTGAAAATAAAATAATAATAAAGTCATCAACACATCTATCGACAAACAACTTCAGGTAGACATATTCTTGTTTGCCAAAACAAGACAATTTTTAATGACCTTGAGTATTTAATTGCAAATTTAATCTTGTATTTTACAGTGAGTCATACTATATTTGATTGCAAAAAAATATCAGATAGAAAAAAAGAGGATTGTTAATAAGTCTCCGCCTCTGCAGATAGGCAACAGCTTATAAAACTTACTCTTTACTTTACTCTCGAGGATTCACAAGGCCATGAACGTTCGTTCACCCACTTTGTATCTAAACTAATACTAATTATACTTACTATATATACAGAGTGTCTATAAAACAGATACTATACTTCTGGAAAATTTAAGAAAACTACTGCAAAAATGTAAAAATAAATTTATTTATCTTTTATCTAAAAGTTCTATTCGTTTGAAAATTTAGGGATTCAAAAAAGCATTGAAATAACAAGAAGTACATTTAGTACAATATTTTTAAATTATTTCTTATTATTACGATTTTATACGTTTGTCTTATGATTTATAAGAATTTTTCTGGATTCCAACTTTTTTCAGGATTTTCGTCCATTTTTTAGGATTTTTTGCAGTTTTTCAAGAATGTCAACAATTTTCCGAGAACATTTTTTAATTCTTGTTATTGTAAGACAAATCCATGAATCTTGGCAGAAGTCAGATAAGAGTACTGGTGGGCCTGCTCACTGGGCACGGACCATTTAGACTACACCTTCGAAGGATGGGGATTCTGACACAGTAACCCACCTCGTGCCGATTGTGCGCCACGGAGATGAGACGGCAACTCACATTCTATTCGAGTGTGAGGCCTTGGACCATAAACGGTTCCTCATCTTCGGTGACACAAACCCTGAATCCTATCACCACCTTGAGGAGCTAATCGCAGGACTCAAATCTCTTATAAAGGGAACTGCCCTGTGGCAACAGTAACTCAAGCGTACCTGAAAATCAGCGTGGTGTTGATTTTCAGCTGAGCAAACTAGAGTCCTGCACGTACGGGTGCATGTAAGCACTCTTGGTGCCGAACCTGGTCACAATATTCCCATAGGAAACAGTGCTTAAAACATGGGGCTCCACTGGAGTGACCATGCCAGGTTTACTTAGATTAGATTAGATTAGAAGACAAATCCAAATAATAATCTTTCTAACTGTATCATTTAAAAATCGCAATATAAAGCCATCTATTGAGTTTCTCCACAATCTAGATGTTAAACGATGGTATAGATTTTTTTTCGATAAATTAACTTGTCGCTTTTAAATTATTATAAAAAATGGTTAAGCGTCTTTAAACTCACCCGTTATCTGGGAACAGCGGGCCGTTCATAAATCCGAACTTTGTCTCGACCCTCACAGTAGGCGGTGGTATCTATTTATTTTTATTAATTAAAAATTAATCTCATATATATATTTGTTAAATTTAAACAATAGATTGTAAAATCATTAGTGCATATCACCGCCTACTGTGATGGTCGAAAAAAGGTTCGGATTTATGGACATACAGATGTTTCTAGGTAACTTCAAAGACTCTTTAGCCTAAAAATTATAAATTATAGCCTATATGTGGCCTAAAAGCTATATAACCAAAAAGTTTCATCAAAATCCATTCAGTAGTTCTTGTGTTAAAGCTGGATAACAAACACAGTTCCTACTTTCCTATATATGTATATAGGAAAAAAATGTAAAAAGTAATAGTAATAAATTATTATTTATACATACACCCATTATAATATTGCAAAATTTCACTTTGTCAAATCCTGCTTTTCTAATGTTACGCAATCTTATTAAGTGATTTTTTATATTTGCCCCTATAATAGCTGCTTTTAACTTCCCATCATTTAACAAGTAAAACGCTGTTTAAATAGTATTACGGTAATATTATGTAATAGATATGTGTATGTATGTATATATTTGTAATTACATGGCAATTTAAAGTACTAGAAATAAATTGGAAACAAAAAACAAACATTCGAGGGAAAGCTTACTAATTATTTTATATAATATGTCAGTTTGTTTGTTTATTCAAAACTTTTTTTAAATTTCTAATGGTTTGTAAAAATTTTAATGTCCTGCCTTATATAGAGCTATGTCTACTGGTGGTTAAAACATATTGTAAGGGAATCTCTGTTGATTTGTAGATTCCAATATGAACAATTAACTAACCTGTTACAATTGTATTAATAGAAAAAAATCTTTCGTTTTGTATATATCGAGCATTTGTATGGTTACAAATAGATTGAAATTATTCGAATTATTCTGTAACATTTTTTATAAACTGAAATTTTTATGTCCATTTGAAGCTTTTTTTTAAGATGGAAGCCGTCTGAGATATAGTAACTAGTTAGGATTATTGTACTTCTTCCATTGGTTGATGTCACCCACTTCAGGATCTATCAGTTCGTAGATGTTTAAAATATGGGTGCTATATGTTTGTGATAATACCCTGAAGTCACCAAAAGCGTTTCAGGTTTTCTGCTGCAGTATCTGCAGCTTAAGTCTCGAATAAATAGTCCCATGGTATACAGGTTTCTCTTGGCCGATACACGACAAGTACAAAATCCTGTAGCTGATTCCTGTTGGTGATTTAGCTGTTTTGGAACACATTTGTTCAATACACATCCTTCTATGTGCTTGACAAGAGATGGGTTCCCAATGTTGGTTATGTTGTCTACGGATCCAAGCTTTTATCCAGCTTCGGACCGTTATTTTTGACTCTGGACTGTAGAATATTGTTGCTAATCATTTTTTTTTGCAATTTTATCAACCAGCTCGTTACCTTGGATTCTTCTATGTCTTAGAGTTCTAGTACTAGTCTCTAACTTTAGAAGACTTTAAAGCCCCAATATTTATCTGGGCATACATTGATCTGATTGAAATACTGACGTATATGATCCCAGTATAACAGAAAATTTTACGTTTCCGTCTTCTTCTTCTTTAAGTGCCGTATCCATCTTGGAGATTGGCAACAATTTCGGCGTGTATGCAAATCAAGTCCTGTTCAGTTACAAATCATCTTCAGCCACCAACATTTTCTTGAGCCAGGTCCTCTGCGACCCTCTATTTTTTTTTTCATTATGAGTTTTGGGAGCTCGTATCTCTGGTGCCAAGATATGTGTCCTAGATATGCGGTCTTTTCCATCTTAATTGCTGTTAGCAACTCTCTGTCTTTTCCCATTTTTCGTAAAACTTTTTTATTCGTGACGTAATCTACCCAGGATATTCTGAGCATACGTCGAAATATACATATTTCAAAAGCCTCAAGGTAATTCATTGTAGTACTATGGAGCCTCAAATCCATACAACAAATCTGAATACACATAGCAGTTGACGGATCTGAGTCTTGTTACTATTCTGAGGCTACGATCGCTTAGAAGGTTCCTCAACTTGAGGAAAGTTGAAATTACTATCTCTATTCTTTTTCTTATTCCTTGGTCTGGGTCTTAATTGTCCGTTATCCAACAGCACAAGTGTTTGGTTTACCCGTAAATTCAGGTTTCGACTTATGACCATATCCTTAGTCTTCGCAGTGTTTATATTTAGGCCAAGCTCGTTGTATTCTTTAATTAGACTGTTAGGTATCATTTGTAGGTCTTATGCACGTTTCCGTAACAGCTGTAAATTCCTGCTTCTGAACCCTCGTCTTAGATCAAGTGTCTATATATACGCTGTAGCTCTTAAGCTTGGTTTGACAGCTCGCATTCCGGCATTCCTTATGTTAATGTATTTCTACCTGGAAGGTTTTCTTAGGTAGGTATTTGAGAACCACCTGGGGTGAATTCATCTCCTAGATGCCTTCTAGAACTTCTTGCTTTATTTTGTTGTGTCCTGATCTAACAATAATGTTGCTCAATTTTTTTTGCAGCCTGTTAAAGCCTATTCTTGCCTCCCTCTTTAGGCTTATGTGAAGTGGAGGTAGATTTAACAGGACTTCTATGTTAGCTCCAGTTATGCCAAGACAAGCAATTCTTTTAACCGTGCTTAGCTTGATGAAGACATTTTTTTTTCTCATCTTTGTTCACTATTCCAAAGACGCTGAAATCTGTCTAGAGTTTCTGTAATTTTTATTTGGTTTTTGGACAATTTTATTCAGAAACAGTGCTTTGTGAATAATGCAACAATTAAACTCTATATTTAAAAATTTTGATACTAATCTAAGAGTCAAAAAGCGAACGGCCCTTAGATGGCATTTAAAAAAATCTTAACTGTTGACTTAATTTTATTTCCGAAAAAAATGACTTGTTCCTTAAAATTTGTGTCATATTAAAATTCTTTTAAATCTTATTATACCAATTTTACATAATGTATTCAATAAATTCTTTAAGATGACACACTTCTCATTTCCCATTTCAATGTAAAGTTGTGTATAAATCCAAAAGTTGTATCATTGTTAAAACCAGAATGAAATTTAGTTCTACGAACAATAAATGAGTAAATTCTTTTGAAACATAATTAAAAAATTAAAAATTCGATACGAAGATTTCTCTTGCATTGTAGGTAGTTACTTGTTGCAAAATTAAGACAAAACTCTTATATCTTGCATCCGCTATTTTCTGAATGGATATGAAACGAAATGGAATTCTTCGAAGATTGCTAATAGCGATTAACACCGTTATCTCTTGATACGAGCTTAAGATATAATTTTATAAGCTTTAAATTATAGTTAAAAAGTTACTGTAATCTTGGATAAATTTTTTATAATATAATAATAATTTTTCTCCAGCTAGGTGTGTATCCTGGTTCTAATTTTAATTTTTTGAGTCAACCTCCAAAGATTAAACTACCACTCTGTATGCAGATGGTTTATTCTACATTCTATTCTTATTAAAAAACTGTTTTGTATTAATAATATATAAAATCGGTTCCACCAACAAAGAGTACTCCAGTTGATGGCCTGGCCGGAAAACCAATCTCTTCAAAGCCCAGGAATAGAGATCCCTTTCTTCAGAATTACCGCAACTGCATAAGAAGAACTTAAGGGGATGTAAAGGTGAAGTTAAATCTAGAGGAAAACCTCCAAGTTGGCAATATTGTCAATAAACAAATATTAAATGACTTCTGAAAAGCAATATCCATACCGAACTACCGTTCGAGCATCATATAATAAATTCAGTATAAATTTTATACAGTTAACTATATGTAGGTACGTTTATTATTACATACAACCCACATATATGGTAGTGGTAGTACCGGATCAATGAAGGTAAGTTTTTCTCAACAGTAACTGGTAGAAATCTTAAATATCGAACCTAATCGAGAAAACAATGAGATCGATATTATCAGTGAAAATCGAAACTAGAAGCGGTTACCAGAAAAGGAAAAGTAGAAAACAAACTCAGTCAAGCGAATTCCAGCAAGTGCATTCGCATTTAAAACGTGTAGATTATTTATGAATTCAATATTGTGATTCTTGAGGTGTTTTTTTGTAAATGTTTTATCTAACAACTGGCTTAAATGCATGATTTCATTTTTATAAAAAATATTTAAAAGAAATATTGAAATGGATTTATTATTGCACACTGTTTTTGTATGCAATTTAGTAACATAAAGTCGTAAAGACTTAGACTTAAGAGTATAATATATTAGGAAGAATAGTATGATGTGGTTAAGGAATTTGGTATGTAAGAGGATCCTGTGGTAGGACTAACGTCCTTTTCAGGGGATGGATGGAATGTTGGAAAGGAGTTAGTATCTGTCTGTCGTCGGCCCCGATTTCACAAACTTTCCCATTTGCATTTCCTGTGGGGTTGGATCTTTTAGCTTCACTTCGTCCTTCCATGATGCTTGAACGTGCCTAAAAAGTCATTTTTCTTTGGTGTAAGTGTATGTGGAAGTGTGACCCAGGAGGTGCAATGTGGGGTTGGGATATTGACGCTGTGGCGTGTCTCCTCCGTCGTGGAGCCCCTTCATTTGGCAAGGACGAAGGGAACCACAGAAACCTTCGCCAAGGGCCCATTTTTTTTTAATTTTTTTTCCAGTGTTCAGTGTGGGGTTAGGGGCACCATCTAATGGTATAAAAAAGTCGTAAAGAAGAAGAGAAATTTATATATACCTACTGAGCTTTAGTCTGAGTTCTGTTTTTTAGATGATCTCGAGGCATTGATTATTGATTATGATTTTATAGTATGTTTACAGATTTTTTTTCTATTTTTTCACTTTTATCGATTTTCCCATTTGTTTAGCGTTTTGACGACTTATACGAATAATTTTTTTCTCACATTTTACATTTTTTAATATTATTTAGGTCTATTTGTTTTTAAAACAATCTTTTCTTATTTTTTTCCTTGACGTTTTGGTTTTTTACAATAAATATTATATGTAAAAGATGGTATTAAAATTTAAAAAACAATTAAAAAATATTTACAAATTGTAACAGTAGGTTAATAACTTTAATTAAACCAAACGTTCTCTATTCCACAATGATAGACAATATTATCTAAAACAATAAAATTGGAATTTTGTTGCGCTATACTAAGTAAGATATTGTTTAATTAAACGACGAATGCTTCTCACAAAGTTGCAAAAAAACGTAGAAGTATAAAGTAGGATATTATATGTTACTGTGTCATTGCATGAAAATTTCTTTTAATTGTTTAAATCTGTATGTGAAAAATGAAATTTAACATTACTTAATGTACTTCAAGTACCGCACCATTATAAATCTTGACAGTAATATATAGGTTTTTTTACTATTATGTAATTTAGGATTGTATTTGTTTAAATTAGTAACCGTAAGAAGATATAGTTGAAAAAGTTGTGTGTTAAGATAACGTAATAAAGAATACAGCACTAACCATTAGTTACTAAATAAATTTGCAATTTTAACAAGTTAAAAGTACAATATGTACTGTATAGTACAAGATCCACTGTATAGTACAAGATCCGGCTGCTTAAATCTGCTGTTATCTCATTTTTTAATGAAACTTATTTTTATAAACGATACATTGTACGTATAAGTAGAATAGATTACAGTATACAGTACGGTTGCCTGGCAAAATTTAGCCGCAATTACCTTTAATTAAATTTATGGTAATAAGTTTCTGTTAGTTAATTGCAGATACATGTTTTTTAAGTGAAAATTATGTAAGAAACAAAAAAAAGTTGCCGGATCTCATCAATATTACAATTATTACAGGTGATGGAAGATTCTAATGATATAAGAGGAGTCATGGTTCTTAATGTATAATTTTGTTGCTATTCTTCTTGGTCTTTATTGCTTTTCTTATATTGTTCTTGATTTGCTTCCTTTTCTCTGAAGAGTTCTATGTAAAAGTTGCTCTTGGAAGTCTTTTTTCCCCCATCCTTAAAACATGGCCCAGTCAGGTGATTGACGTTTTTCTACTTCTTCTATTATTGTATGTTCCATACCTACTGATTCTTTAATTTAAGATCCGTTTTATCCTGAATACTTGGCATAATCTTTTTAATTCATCCATTTCCATAGCTACCAATTTCCTTTTATCTTTTCAGTACATCTTGATACCTTACCTTATAGGGTTATGCCTTCCCGATTGTATTGTATATGTTGATGATGTCACCCGATTTTTCAGTGAGGTTCCCATTACGGCACATTTCCTTTTCCATTTCTTTAGTGAGTATTTGACATAAATCTTAAATAAGCTTACTGATATATAGTATCCTTGTTTTAATTTATTGTTTGGTAAGAATCCTTTCGTTAATTGTCCTATTAAAAAATATATTAAAATATAACTGTTGAATTTAAAATTTGTCGTTGTGCATCGGAAAAGAAAGCAGTAAAAATAGGAAAAGTTTATAAATCCAGGAAGCACCGATTGAGTGCATAATAGAAATATTTGTAATATTTTATATAAATATATATCAATATTAAAAGGCAACAACCTTCAGTGTATGTACCGTTTCATACGATCGTGATTCTTTTATAATAAGGCCAAGATATTAGACATGGTCGTACTCAATATATAATCATAATAGTATTACTATTGATTTACCAGTACAAAAAACATTTTTAGTTGCATAAAAAAATCTATTATAAGTTACACACTTTAATTATCTATAGTTGCAAAAATAAAAAGTCTGTTTTGTAATGTTTTATTCATTCCTAAGAGGTTTTAAAAATCATAGATATAGGTATTAATTATAATATAATTAATATACAAAATTCAAAACTTGTCAAGAACAATATAACTCACTCTAGCTCAGTCAGTCGTGGATTTAAGTTTCTTCTTCTTCTTTCTTTGTATAATCAATTCTGCTTGTTCACTGGTGAGTTGGTGCCTCTATGGAAAATCGTCGCTCTATCTTTGTAGCGGTCGGCCTACACTTATCCTACTACTTGGTGATCCTAGTTTAACAACTCTGGTGTCCGCCATTCCACTAATGTGATTGTTCCATTCCCTTTTTCTGTTGAGTATCCATTCATTTATACCTTGCACATTCCATATTGTTCTGATATCTTCACTCCTCATTCGATCTTTCATTATGTTACCTGTAATTCTTCTGAGGATTCTCATTTCTACTGTTCCCAACATTCTCTGTTTTCCAATTGTGTCGGATCTTGTTTCTGATGCGTACGTCATTACTGGCCTTATACTAACCTTATCGAATCTTGATGTCATTTTAATGTTCATGTGTCCATTGCGCCATATAGTATTATTAAGGCATCCTGCCAATCTATTCGCCATTTGTACTTGATCTCTTACTTCTTTCTCAACGTCTCCATAGCTGGACAGTGAAATTCCTAGGAAGTTTATTTCCGCATAACTTCAATGCTACCTTCATCGATTTCTAGTTTACATCTTATTGGTTCTTTACTCATTACTATTGTTCTAGTTTTCTGAGTTGAGATCGTCATAATCATAATAGTATTACTATTGATTTACCAGTACAAAAAACATTTTTAGTTGCATGAAAAAATCTATTATAAGTTACACACTTTAATTATCTATAGTTGCAAAAATAAAAAGTCTGTTTTGTAATGTTTTATTCATTCTCTTATGTTAAATCTGTGAACTAATCTTTGAACGCTATCTTCATTTTAAGCTATTAATATTGCATCTTCTGCATAGCAAAGAATTTTCTATCCTGACTTCTATCTTGTTATTTTGATAGATATTGAATTGTTTTTATGATATCCAGCGGAATATAAAAGGTGTCTTACATCCTTAAGTCTCACTTCACTCACAAAAAACAATATTAAAGGAAATTAAGTATTTAAAGAAGAAAAACAAAAAACCTGGTCACAAGGTACAGGTAAAAAAATATAAGCAGCTAAAAATATTAACTACACAGTTATATTTTAATGGCTAACAACATTATTATTATTATTTTAATGGCTAACAACATAAGTCTCACTCTGTCAAATCGAGCACAGGAACTCAGGTCTATTGTATTCTAATGCTTTCTCTGTAATCTGTTTTATGGCAAATACTGCATCTGTACTTGATCTGTCCGTAAAGAAACCTTGTTGCTCATCTGCTACGTTTATGAGCTGATTTATTCGTCTTTGCAAAATTTTGGTTGTAAGTTTTAGGGTAGTATTTAGCAAATTGATACCTCTGTAGTTTTGTGGTTGTTTCTTATCGCCCTGTTTGTATAGTAGGACTAGCTCGCTTGTTCTCCATTCCTCTGGTACTTTATTGCATATGATGTCAATAAATTTAAGTTAAGTTTCGTTATTCTTAATAAAACAATAATTTTTTTAATTTGGAAATGATGGATGGATAAGGTTTGGTATACTGCAAAACTTGCTACCCTGGTAGATTCTACCGATAGTAGGGTAAACTTTGTTTTGAAATACTGCGAGGTCCTTCAATATTTTTGCGAAATACTTCTTCAGAAAACTTTTACTGATAATTTTCTTAGTATAAGAATCTTCTATCGGTAATTTTCTTAGGATAAGAATCTACTATCGTATAGATCATGTTTCTAAAATCTTCTATCGATAATTTTCATAGGTTAAGAATCTTCTATCGACCTTTTTGCCAATTCTCGATGAACTTCAGAAAACTTTCGAAAGTAGACATTTAGTCAAAGTCGAAATAAAAGTTTTCTTAAGAGAAAATTATTCCTTTGCTGTTATCTCTGGAAAATGAATTTTGAATAAAATGATCCTTTAAATCGTTGCATTTTGTATTTATTTTTTAATTGTAAACAGCTGAGAACCGGATTTATTGATGATTTATTTTACTCCCAAAACTACTCGAATAATAAAAAATTAAAGAGTCATATATATATATATATATATCAAGATTTATTAACAGATAAACAATGAAAAATTTCCATAATAATAATAAATTATCAGAACTTGTACAATAAAATAAAAAAAAACAAAGACTTGATGAATGGGCACACTAAAAACAACACCAAAAATCGAAGCAAACAGAAAACCAAATCAGAGGAACAATGCAGAGGCACGAAGAAAATGTTTATAGAAAAAAACAGTGAAAAACGCAGCACATCGTACCAAAACCTATTAGAAAAAATTAGATACGCCAATGCAAATTAGATTGACGTTCAGTACGTAATATATAATTTACGGAATAGCACGGTATAGTGTAGTCCGTTATTCACTCACACTTTTGATCATTTCTTTGTATCGGTATATGACTTATGGAATTTTCTTCATATACCAGGCAATTTTTAAGTCCTATATAGTAGAATATAGAGGGCACCACTAATCAAATGTCAGACTAATCTCAATTTTTACCAAACTCAAGTTTATCGTTGATCTAAAAGTAAAGAGTAATTGCAATAATAACTGTTTTTGCGACAATCACAGAATAATGGTTATAAAAATATACTAGCTGTCCCGACGGACTTTGTACCTCATAACAATGTTGTTTCGTTTTTCGTTTTTTCGAATTTTTACCATTTTGCATTTTTTTTTTGTTTTCAATGATTTTTTATATTAGATATCCACTGCACCACCTAACGGTGGCTTCATAGTACTTAATTTAGTAAGATTTTGACGTTTAAATATATGAGATAATAACAGCGCCACCTTACGGTGGCGTCCTGGTAGTTGATTTAGTAGTAATTGCGTGTTTAAATATAGGAGATATTAACTACGCTAGCTTACGGTGGCTTTATATTATTTGAATTAGAAAGGTATTATTGGCTATATTTTTACCGCATTTTTTCTGTTTTATTTTTGACTGGTGTTGGTAACTACGAGTTGTTGCTTACATTAGTTACTATATAACCTCAAGTCTGTCAACTGGATTGCCATTTGTCTTAATATCATTTAAGTTGGTAACAATGTAGGATTCTATAATACCTAATTATAAGCTAAACATTGTAACCATTGTATCGTTGGTTTTCAAACATTCCGTCCGGACTATAAATATTTTTAATTTATCTATTGTTATCGCGTTGATACGAGAGGGGATAGGTAATTGGGAAGGACAGAATGGGTTTCGTCGTGAGTTTGTGATTTTATTTCGTTCACTTTATCGATGAATTTGAAGAAATTCAGAGCTTTTCCGACTATCTTTGCCCTTCTGTTCTGGGTTATTGCCAGCTATAAGAAGGGCCCTATTAAGGACCAACAAATTGCTATCTGAAAGAATTTCGCAGTTCGACGTCATTCTGTGAAGCCGACGCCATTTTGCTGTTCCGTTCCACGTCGATAGAAAATCTGACTAGAAGTCCTTGAGGAGTATTCCCTTCCGACAGCTCTTCCGTTCCACGACGGGTGAGATTCCGACAAGTAGTTCCTAGAGGGGAATTCAATTCCGTTGCTGTTCCGTTTCCTCGTCGTTAGGAAATTTGACAAGAAGTTCCTACAGGGGAATTCCATTCCGTTTTGCTGTTCCGTTTCCACGTCGTGTGAAAATCCGTCTAGAAGTCCCTAGGAAGGTACCCCATCCTTCCTACTGCTCCGCTCCACTGGATCAAAACTCCGTCAAAAACCATCGGAACCAAACCAAGATAAGAGAAATAATTTATTAAATATTTTTAATTAAATTACTAATCTCTTTTAAAGTAATAAACCATTTTAAACTGATCTTTAGAATTTTATTTGTGTGTCTGTACTTGCGCCCTTTAATTAATGTTTGGAGAGAATCTAGTAGAACACAGAAGGAAGCCACGACCCACGGGAGCTAGCCTAGGGTACTTTTAAGATTACAAAGTGGCGCCCAACGCCAATTTAACCTTTAAGGGGCTAATTAAGCTACAACATTTTATTATAATATTGGTGTGGTGTTATGATTATCTAGTATAATTTTTATTAGATACTTTTTTTATATAGTTTGTTTTGTTCTACTTTCTAATTTTATGTATTTCTTAGATATAACATTAGATATCCAAAAGATATATTAACTATGCATCTATTTTCATTTCATTTTTTTAGGACATATCCACCCACTTAACATGTAATTAAATTTTATACCCGCTGTTATTTAGGTTTTTACGTACATATTTAGACGTGTAAAGTGTGTTTATTTAAGTTTGTCTAATTTTGGTAAAGATAATTGACCAATTTTTACATTCCTATCTTTTACCAAATCTTAATTATGTTTATATTTTTTTTATGAGCCGTACAGTTAGAAAGCAAAATTGTCTTTGATGTAGTAACAGTTCAACACAGCATAAATATTTCGACTTGATTTTAGTTCTATTCAAAATTTGAAGACATCAAAATACGAAAAATTAAAAACACTAAATATGCAAAAAAACGTAAAAATAAAAGTTAAAAAACAAAGTTAAAAGTTAAAGCTCTTAAAAGAAGCCACGACTCTTCTGAGCTAGCTAGGCGCTTTAAGCCCTTTATTGGGAATATCTACAGTTACAAATTGGCGCCAAGCCTGCCTAATCTAATATATTTAAATATGCAATTCTTGTATATCTCGGAATCGGCTTCAACGATTTTCATGAAATTTAGTATATACGGGATTTCGGGGGCGATAAATCGATCTAGCTAGGAATCATTCTTAGAAAATGTCATTTTATTCATGTTTTATCGATAAAACTGAAAAATATGACTCTTACTGACATCTATTGGCGAATAATAATACTATTTTTTTTAATTGTGAGCAACTAATTGATTTAACGACACAACAACAGCTAAAGCTATTCCAGCAGATGGCGCTGTTAAGTAACACGAAGTCAATGAGTGTTTGCTTTGATGTTAGACTAAGAAAATCAATTGTTTATTTATATTATTTGTGTCTTCTTAATGCACCTGTTCACTTAAAAATGCTTATAAACAATCTAACTTTACGAAGCCGCAACTCGTCTTAAGAACACCTAGAAGAGCATCGTCATCAAACTGATCAGGATTCTCAAACTTCTCACAGTAAAGACTCATTTTAAGGATACCGTCATGAAAATAATCAGGTTTCAACTCATCCCACACGTGCTGCTAAAGTAAGATGCTTGCAAAATTTTACTGACATTACACGAGTAAAGCTCGGTCATCCAGGTACTTTAATTTTTAATTGATTATAAGGGTTACATGTTTCAGTTGACGATTTGACAAACAAAATCCCCCGAGAGATGTCGCAAATATCTAAATTACCATAAAAATTCCCACCTGAAAAATCTTGGTTATAATTATTTATATACAAAAATATTAGCCTAAAATCTTTAATTGGTAGAACGTTTATGCCTAGAATTAAGCCTGGCCAATTATTATTAAAGTTTGTGTTTATATTTAAATATCTAATAAATGTGATTATAGAACATATATTACTAAAATTAAATGATAAATTAATAAAATTTAAATTTTAAAAAAGAGCAGAACAAATTAGATGTTTTCTAACCTTGATACATAAATAACTAATAATGGACAATATTTTTTTTTTGACCTTGATACTGATCTCAACAATCTTTTATATTAAGATTGAATTGACAAAGAAAATAAATCAATTCTTATTCTTACGTTCTATACTACAGCATTGTGTTACATTTATTATAGTGTTTGATAATTATGTTTTTGTTAAAGTACCAATTATTGTTTATATGTTAAACATTCGTTAATTGAGAAATAACCTTACTCGGTGAACCTAGTAATATATATTCTCTATCGTGACCTCAATGTAATTAATGTTTATATGAAGCTATTAATAATAAAATTATTGTTTGAATTGTTTAAATATTGATTTTCTATGTTGCTAAGTTTAATAATTTTTCATATGAATTATCATTCTACAGTCGTATCTAAGAGAAGACAAAGCACAAAATAGAAAAACAACAATTTAGATAAAATCCCAAAGAGAACAACGGACGAAATAATATAAATAATTATACATTGAAGACCATCAAATCACCATCTTTAAAAACACCCCAATTTTCACTGTTAAATAACCAAAACCCCAAACCCTCTTTATATTACTCAGGAAACACCATAGATAGGGATACGAAAAAAGTATTGTTACGAGTCGATCCGGACCTGTCGCCCTGACGGAGTTGTGAGGTGTTGTTGGAATTATTGGAATTTTAGGGTCTAGTTTGTTTCCGATCAAAATCGAAACTTCTGGTGGCTGTTATAACGTCGAAATGGTTCAAGAATTTCCTGTTCGAGATATAACTGCAAGGATGTTTCTGGAAGAATTTAATTCTATATAAAAAGGATTGCTTTGGACCTTTGGACTTTATCAGAATTTAGCAGGCTTACTGTCAATATGCAACAACAAAGCTACAATATAATGCCGGTCAATGAAGTTAAGTACCTTGGTATTTACATTGACAGACATCTGAAGTGGAAGCAGCAGATTAATTACATTGTGAAAAAACTCCAAACTATACTTCATCAGTTTAAATACCTCAAAAATTACCTTTCAGACCACTATCTAAAGACATTGTATTTCACGCTAGTAGAAAGTCACATTCGATATGGTATAGTAGCATGGGGCAGTGCTTTAAGAAGTCATATCAACCCATTAGAAGTCATCCAGAGAAGGTTTTTGAAATTAATATTAAAAAAAGGCAACAGATATCCATCAGAGCAGGTATATAGAGAAATTAAAGTCCTGGATGTGCGGCAACTGTATTTTCTATGCACCAATCTCCAATATTTCAAAGATAAAAATAATGCCAACTTATTCACGCACACCTATGCGACAGGTAATAGATTGCAACACGTAGTTCCACAAGTGTCAAAAGCCATAAGCCAAAGATCATTTATTTTTCTAGCCCCCAAAATATATAATTATTTGCCCGAATCCTTGCGATCTATGGAAATCGTACATATATCCAAAAAAGCTCTAAAGAATTATCTACATGAAACTCCAAGAACTTTTATTTCGAATATTGTTGAAATGAAACTATAATAAAAAAAAATTATAAACTTATAAACCTCTTTGTTAACTTATCTAGTATGCATACTCTTTATTTTATATTACCTATTAGATTATTTAGTATTTGTATTTTTAGTATATGTGTATGAATGTGTGGGTGTGCAAGATTGTGTGCGTGTAGATGTATGTACGTATTAATTAGTATAAATGTATAAAATCGGGTTAGGTTATTATATTACTGGTGTAATGCCGAAACAAGTGTATGTACACTTATCGGCTTGCCAAACTTTATTCAAACTTTAATTTAGGTCTTACTACATACTAGAAACTGTTAAATATTTATTGTATGTTTTTGAATAAAGATTATTATTATTATTATTATCACTTATCCCGAATCCACTAAGGAAAATATATAACTGTACTGATACTTTTAATAGCGAGTACCTACTTTTCTTTCGATACTGATACTTCTGTACTTAATAATTTTCATTCGAGATTTTTCCTCCTACAAGTACTTTTTGGCAGGTATCGTTCCACCTATTAAATAGGTCCAATTCTATTTAATAAATAAAATTTAGCTTATATTTAGATATTTATTCAACAGTATATTGTTCTCATTACTTGTGAATCACGTGCCAGATGGTATATATCAGTTTGGATAATGTTGACATTTGACACTATAAATATTACAATTGGAACATTTGACGGAACAATTTTGACAAGTATGACATTTGATGTTCAAATTTTGAATTTGACGTTACAATATTGACATTTGACAATTGTGAAAGTTTGACATTACAATTTTTGACAAATTTGATATTTAAATTATGACATCTCAACAAACAATTTGTGTAACGTTGAAATTTGATCTTTCTCAATTTTTGATATTTGACTTTCAATTTTAATAGTATTGATATTTACCCTTCAAATTTTTGATAATTTTTTCATTGGACATTACAATGTTGACAATTTTTACATTTTATGAATCAATTTTGATAATATTGACATTTGAGAATGGAAACAGTATGACAATTTTGAGATACAGTTCACTATGTAGTTTAAAATATTAAAAGCTAATGTTTAATAATTGACGTTTTAATATTGACATTTGACGTTACAAATTTAAAAACTTTGTGACAATTTTGAACATTTATGTATCAATTTTTGACATTTGACACTACAATTTTCACATTACGATTTTTTCAATTTTATACTTATATGTTCAATTAATCAAAATTACTGTTAATAATCCAGCTACAATGTTTCTTTATTGGGTTTAACTCGGTAAAACAATGTAGGTAAGTAAACTTTCTGTTTGTCACAACAAAACTTTTTTTTTCTACTACATATTCAATTAATTACATATTTCTGTCAGCTGTCACTAAACCATATATCAACATTGAATAGTGTACCTTTGGATACCGATATCTACATTTTGTATCAATACTTTTATAAGTATGATATTTTTTTCAGATTCTACTCATAGACATATAATACTTAGACTAAGCAATACAAAACCACTAAATGTTAAGTGATGCCGATCAGAATATTGTTATGAGCCGATCCGGACCTGTCAGTGGTGTGAGGTGTAAGTAAGTCACCGTACGGAGAATCTTCAAATCTTCGAATCTTCGACTAACTGGTGGATCGATCGATCTTCGAGACTCTTCTGTTCTAGAAGGAATGTTTTTGTGGGGTCTTTGTAGATGCTTCGAGAAAGAATTAATTTTATATATAAGGGACCGCTTTGGACGGAGGGGAATAATGTAATTGTAATAGCTGGCGATAAAGTGCGTATTGTGGTACGAGATATTTTAAAGACGTTATTCAGTACGTTCGGTACGATACTTCTGTAATTTTTTATTCCTAAAATGTGCACAGCCAATCAAAATGGCGAAAATGACCAACTGGTTAATAAATTATGCAACATGTTTAATTACTTTATTTCTAATAATTTTAAATAAATATTCCACAAAATATTGTTTTATAACATTTTCTGCTTCCTCTTTTTCTGTTAGAAAGTACAAATACATAATAATTTTAAAAATTCACACTCGACTGACTGGACTCGAATTCGACAATTGATTTATTTAAAAGCAGTTTTTAACTTTTTTGGGTTCTATTTTTTGTCTATTTTAGTGGTTTACGGTACGGTACTTATTATCCATTTTTTTGTATCAAAGAAATAAATTAAATAAATAAGTTTCTTGTTACGATTGAAGAAATTAGCTTGTAAATTAAATTTTCGATGTAGTTGTTGTATATGAAAAAAGAAAAAATCTACGGAAGCGTGTCAATTTTTGTATTTAATTATTATAAAAATTATTGTCGCCCCAAGCAAATCTAATTGAGTATATAACTGTAAAAAGCTAATTTTTAATTATTTATAATAATTGTAAAAAAAGTACAAGTTAATTGGATCAATTTTTTGTGGCAAAATACTAAACAAATAAAGTTATTTGATTCCATTTTACAATAAACCTGCTTATAAAATAAGAAGTCCATAATTTTTTTAAGGACGGACACGGTGAACCCGAAAGTCACCAATTGCTAGCGGCACTCAGGGGATAGGTAGAGAGCGAGTCGTGGATTCTATAAATTGTAACGTTTGTAACGTTTGTTTTCTAGCATTCCATCCGGACTATAATAGTATATTAAACAACGCATTTCATATGGCGCTCTGTTATGACACGAGTCCAAATTTAAAAAACGAATCGCGTAGCGATGAGTTTTTTAAAGGACGAATGTCATAACAGCCATATGAAATAAGTTGTTTATAATACTTTTTATATTTTGCTATTTTATTGCTTTTTAAAATAAATTTAAATTTTGTATTTTATTTTAGTTCTTTTTAAATGAGTTGGTAGCAAATAAACAAACAAACTTTTCCTTGTTTGTTACGAGGATACTTCGTGATGTTTATTTATTTGACGTATCATACTATCCAATGCTTCGCATACAGGAAAAGTTTCCAAAGTTGAGTGCTTTAATGAAACATTATAGTACTCATTTGGGTGTCATAATGAAAAATATTATAGGTGCAAAATATAAAAATATTTTTATATTATCTATTCTTATCGCGTTGATACGAGAGGGGATTGCTACTTGGGAAGGAGAGAATGGGTTTCGTCGAAAGTTTTTGATTTTAATTCGTTCATTTTATCGTTGAATTTGAATAAATTCAGAGTTTTCCCGACTATTTTCCCCTTCTGTTCTGGTGAGTAACATTTTGCCTTGGTTTTAATTTAATTAATTAGTAATAGTCCAAAATGCGGTGAATATAATATCTTATGTATTTTTACTAACATTTAAATTTTCAAATACAATTGCTGTTGATTCTAATATTTACACATGAAAGGTAATTAATTTTTTCTCGAAATTTGGGAAGACTTGTAGCGATTGTGTTTGAAAATTATTACTACTTGAAAGTCGGAGTTTTGATTCCAATTTTATTAATAGGGTTATTGCAAACTGGAAGAAGGGCTCTATTAAGGACCAAGAAATTGCTATCTGAAAGAATTTCGCAGTTCGACGTCATTCTGTGAAGCCGACGCCGTTTTGCTGTCCCGTTCCACGTCGATAGAAAATCTAACTAGAAGTCCTTGAGGAGTATTCCCTTCCGACAGCTCTTCCGTTCCACGACGTGTGAGATTCCGACAAGTAGTTCCTAGAGTGGGTATTCCATTCCGTTGCTGTTTCGATCCCCCGTCGTTAGAAAAATCCGACAAGAAGTTCCTAGAGAAGAATTCCATTCCGTTTTGCTGTTCCGTTTCCACGTCGTCTGAAAATCCGTCTAGAAGTCCCTAGGAAGGTACCCCATCCTTCCTACTGCTCCGCTCCACTGAATCAAAACTCCGTCAGAAGCCATCGGAACCAAACCAAGATAAGATAAGAGAAATAATTAATTAAATATTTTTAATTAAATTACTAATCTCTTTTAAAGTAATGAACCATTTTAAACTGATCTTTCGACTTTTATTTGTGTGTCTGTACTTGGCGCCCTTTAATTAATGTTTGGAGAGAATCTAGTAGAACACAGAAGGAAGCCACGACCCACGGGAGCTAGCCTAGGGTACTTTTAAGGTTACAAAATGAAAGGGAAAATCACTAGATGCATAGTATATAGGGAGCCACCTTATTTTTATAAAAAAAGGTACTATCAGGGATGATAAATATATACATACGAATTAAATTTCATTTTATCAAAAGTTCTGTAAGGCTGATAGCCACACACTTTCAGATGACCATATAACTGGACCAAAACCCTAGTGGCTTATTTCTCTAAGGTCTTATTCCATAAGTAGATAGCTAGTACAGTATGATTACAGGCTTTCACAAAACCATAAAAAAGTTTTTCACCAAACTTAATGTTATGTAGTTAATACTTTACAATATTTACAGAGCACTAAATAAATTTAATAACAACGGTATCCACGTAAGCTATGTAAAATATAAACGACTACACCGGTACTGATTTATACAATCAAAAGTAAAGATGACTCCTTAAAAAGTGGATACTCCTATGTTGGAGAAGATAAGGTAAGATCTAGAATTCGGGCGAACTTTCTATTTACGCTAAAGTTTGGGGGCATGGTCTGTCATTGCTTCTATTCGCCAAAAAGAAACTAAAAAGAAGATTTAGCATAGCAACAGGTTTAAATACATGACCAACGGTAGCCGCGATCTGATTGAATTCTCAGAAATGTAATCTCGTAGTAGCAACGGTTTTTGCTGCATTCTAACGAAAAAGTGCGAGTATATTCTCCGAAATGAAAGAAAAGGAGTTCACGAGCTTAAGAATGAGAATTCTATAAAAAGCCTTAAATATGAATAGAGACAGTAAAAAGAAAAAAGAGTGTGCGTGTAACCTTTACGCGCGATTGAAGTAAAACTTTTTGACGTACGTATCGAAAAATAAATATTTAATTACAATTCAATTATATTTATTGTCTATTTTATATATGAAATAATAGGTTTATGATAACTAAAATGTAAAACATAGATTTTACTCTCTAAATACCATTAATGTATTTGAAACCGTTTGAAAATTTTGAAAATTTCATAAAAAAATTTAGAAAATTTAAGCTCCTCCCATAGCTGAAATCACACCGTTACTTCCATCAGAATCTTCCGTTAGAATCTAACGTTAGGGGTAAAGTCGCGCCTAAAGAAGTTTTGCTTCAATAATAGGTAAACAATATTAAAAATATACACACATTACGTTTAGAATGTGTGATTTTGTAGCTGTATCTACCTTATTGTAATACAACACAACACAAGAGCCTTCGATAGTTAGATAACAATTTCATTGTGTAGCATTTTATAGCATATTCCATAAAATTTAAAATCCTGAGTTGAGTTTGTTTTCTTCAGTTCTACAAAGTATCTGTTATTGCTGGTAAAAGATCAGCCATCCTGACTAGTGGTTTTATGGCCTTTATGGCTACCTAACCAAACCTAAAATAAGTATAAGCAAGTGTTAAAACATTTCAAATATTATTATTTTATGAACAAAAACGTGCAACATGCTTCTTTACTTAACGTAAAGCTTCCCTACAAACAATTATTTACTATCATAATATGTAATGTATGTATATAAACTGACCTAATCAAATCATAATGAATGTCGCTGTCTCGCCTTTTTTTCATTTTCATTTTGCTTCAAATCTTTCTGGCGCTGGTAATATGCCCTTTGACGTTCACAATTTCTTTTTCTTTTTAGCTCTTTAAGACTATAAAACGAAAATAGCTAGGTATAAATAATAGGTATAAATAATTAGGTATACATAGTGTAATTACACACCAAAAATAAAATGTATGCATATAGAGTAGGTAGGTACTCACTCATTTTCATTCAATATTTTTTCATCACTTTCGTCATTAATGAATCCACTTTGTTTATTCATATTTAAAACAAACACTTTGTACACAAATTTAAACTATTCACCACCAATCTATTTTGGTTGACAAGCTGTTAATTCATACAATTACAGATTTAATTTTATTTAATATAGTAGGCGGAATCGTGTTAGGTATTTTGTATCAGGTTTTGTATCCAGTACGCGGTACATTAGAATGACGTCACGTCCGTTAGAATTACTGAATTACCCCTAGTCGCGCCTAAAGAAGTTTTACTGCAATAAAAAATATCTAATAAAAACTTTTTAGGAACAAAAAGGCCGTTAGAAAACAAAAATATGCTGTTCTGCATCTAAAAACAGAAATAAATTCACAGCTTAAAATAAAAATGTTACAACGTGAATCTCATTTCCAAAAGAACCAAAAGGACTACAAGGTTCGTTAAGGTTGCAAATTTCTGGGTTTTCCATATAATTAAGATTTTTTTGAATATATGTAAAAATCCTAAATGCATTCTAAGTGGTTGAAAAAATCTCATTTTTTACCTTTTTTTACAACTATTACAATTTTGCAACAAGGATCTTTTTACATCACCTCTGGTCCACTTATTGTCATTTCTAGTTTATTCAATTTCTAATTAAAAATCTCATAGTCTTGTCAACAAGTTCAAAAACGTGTTAAATAGAAATAAAGCTCCTAAAAATATGTGCCATAGCTCCTTTGATTCGGAATGACGTCTAGAAAAAAGTTTTTTTTTAAGGGTATATTAGCACATAAAAAATTGCGATTGTTATTAACAAAATAAGGTAAAAAAAGGTATTTAGTTTTTCATTAATAACTTTTAAAATAATGATATTTAAGGGATTTTGAAAAAAGATCCTGAAAGAGGAGGAAATTTCCAATAAACAAGTCTGAATTGCCGGGACTCTATCTCCATTATTTATAATTTTAATTTGACGTTGAAAATAGTGCTCCGCTCGGCTTTCACAGCATTCGCGCGCTGCCGCTAAACGGGGTTTATCAGATAAAATATTTATTTTATGACATAAAATGTGATTTTAAAAATTTGAAAAAATTCCAGTATTTTCCTAACACTTGAAAGAATCTAATTCAGTAGGAAAAATCATTTTGTCACTATTTTTCAATAAGTTATTCAATTGTTAACAAAAAATTTTTTTCTAATCTCTGTTGGCATAAACAATGGGATAAAAGTTATAAATAATTGGCCTAAAAATGTGAAATTTCGTGGAGCCCTTTTCATATGTATACTTTACAAGATTCTGCTATAAATTTTTATAAAAGTTTATTAATTTGTTAATTATGATTTTTCATATCTATTGCAAAATGAAATATCTTGCACTTCGGCAGTTGGGACTTTTTTATTGGAAATTTCCTCCTCTTTCAGGATCTTTTTTCAAAATTCCTTAAATATCATTATTTTAAAAGTTATTAACGAAAAACTAAATACCTTTTTTTTATCTTATTTTGTTCATAACAATCGCAATTTTTTATGTGCTAATATACCCTTAAAAAACATTTTTCTAGACGTCATTCCGAATCGAATGAGCTATGGCACATATTTTTAGGAGCTTTATTTCTATTTAACACGTTTTTGAACTTGTTGACTAAACCATGATAAGAGATGTCTTAAATAATGAATTTACTAAAAATAAATTTTCGTTTTTTTATGGTTATACTCGGAATGATTTTTTTTTTCTAAAAATTAGATATTATTATAAATCAAAATAACAAGTTTGTATTTGTAGGTCATTAGTTTATCATAGAAAACACAAATTATATTTAAAAGTTGTGACTAAAAATCACTGTTTTCTCCTTAAATAAACCCAGCCTTTTAACCTTGCAGTAATTTTCAAGTACGAGTAAAAAGTAAAATCGTGAGTTGGCTGACAATTTCCCAACAATCATTGAGCCAATCATTTACTTATAAATTATTATTGATTTAACTAATACAGTCACAGTCACATTTATATATAGGAAAGTTTATACAAATGGAAACACTTATACATTTTTTAACACAATTCTCAGACTATGGGAAATAGAAATTAAATGAGTTTTATAATGTTGAATTATGTTCTATATAAAAACAATTAATTAGTTTTTTGTTACATAAAGAAAATTACTTTTCATATAGACTTAATTAATTTATTAATTAAATATCTAATTTGTGATTTAGTATTTGTGCATTTTTAAATGGTGAGAGACGTGTCTAGGGAGGAAGTAGAAAGTGCATTTTTAAGGAAAATAAAGAATCGAAAGACAGGGAAAAGCAGATAGGATACCAGCAAGAAGTATGGTGATGATAAAGTGGATATTCTGATGGAACTTTTAAGAAAAGTGATGAACCAAGAGAAAATACAAAGAAAACAGGGGAAAAGCCGCTTGTACCAAAATATATGGGAAATGTGTATGTAGTTCAATATGGTAGCCATAGAGGCATTAAACTAATGTCCAATTTTTTGAAAATTTGGAAGAGAATAGTTAAGAAGTAACTGAGAGGAGAGGCGATTATAACTGAACGGTAATTTTGATTGTCTGGAAAAGGAACGACTGATGCTGATTTTAATATAAGAAGAATGAGAATGGGATATCCATGCTGCTTTCATAGACTTAGAGAAAGCGTATGACTGAGTGCTAAGACAAGAAGTGTGGAAAGGTGTACCGGAAAAGTATGTCCGATTAGTGTAAAAGGTGTATGAGAAAACAAAACCGGAGAATTGGAAGGATTCGTTATGACTGAAAGGATAGGAGGTGACGGCCCATGGGTAATGATGCATGCAGATAATCTTGTTATTGGATCTGTCTTGTGAAAGAGAGACTGGAAGGAAAACTTGAGAAATAGCTCTTGAGAATAGATGGTTGAGAGTGAGTAAGACGAAAACTGAGTATATGACAAAAGACGACACGAATGGACTTAAAATTAATCTGCAGGACCGTGTGCTGCCTGGTGTCCAAAACTTCAAATATTTAGTATCTGTGCTAAAAAAGTATGGAGGGTTAAAAATTGAGATGAATCATAGAAATAAGTGGAGATGAATCAACTTAAAGAAAATACGGAGGGATTCGTAATGCATTTTATATGGTAATGGATGTTATGACTGAAAGGATATAAGATGAAGGCCATGGGTAATGATATATGCAGATAATATTGTTATTGGATCTGTCTTGTGAAAGAGAGACTGGAAGGAAAACTTTAGAAATAGCTCTTGAGAATAGATGGTTGAGAGTGAGTAGGACGAAAACTGAGTATATGACAAAATACGAGACGAATGGACTTAAAATTAATCTGCAGGACCGTGTGCTGCCTGTTGTCCAAAACTTCAAATATTTAATATCTGTGCTAAAAAAGTATGGAGGGTTAAAAATTGAGATGAATCATAGAAATAAGTGGAGATGAATCAACTTAAAGAAAATATGGAGGGATTCGTAATGCATTTTATATGGTAATGGATGTTATGACTGAAAGGATAAGAGGTGAAGGCCATGGGTAATGATGTATGCAGATAATATTGTTATTGGATCTGTCTTGTGAAAGAGAGACTGGAAGGAAAACTTGAGAAATAGCTCTTGAGAATAGATGGTTGAGAGTGAGTAGGACGAAAACTGAGTATTTGACAAAATACGAGACGAATTTACTTAAAATCAATCTGCAGGACCATGTGCTGCCTGGTGTCCAAAACATCAAATATTTAGTATCTGTGCTAAAAAAGCATGAAGAGTTAAAAATTGAGATGAATCATAGAAATAAGTGGAGATAAATCAACTGAAAGAGAATAGGTGAAGTTTTTTATGACAAGAATGTGTGTGAAAAAATGAAAGATAGTCTAAACAAGATCAGATCAAAAACCTGAACAATAACGAAAAAGCAAGAGAGAAAGTGGCGGAGATAAAGGTGTTGCATTGAAAGTGTTGATTAACTTGGAGAGATATAATAAGAAATAAGAGAGTCAGAAGTACAATGCAAGCGGGAAAGCTGAGCAAGAAAGTCCCGGAAAATATGTTGAGATAGTTTGGTCGTGTAGAGAAGAGAAATGAAAATTATGTGATTAAAAGATTAGATGATTGGAAGTAAGAGAAAGACTGGAAGACTGGAGTTAATATAAATCAAAAAAATAAATGAGGACCTGACAGAGCAAAAATAGAGATGAGGGGATGCATTAAATAGAGACAGGTGGAAACACTCCATACGAGAGGCTAACGCCAACCCTAATTATGCTTGAGATAAGATTTAAAAGAAAGTATAAGAAGAAGTAAAAGAAGAAGAATAAGACATTTAGTATTTTTTTGTTGCTAATATTAATCTTAAGTAAAAGTGAGGTTTATAACCATGGAGACTAGACAAGGAGTACGCACTCGACCGGGGGAATTGACAAAATCTGTCCACGGTATCGTACATATTAGATTTACTTTTTTCACCACTAGCATCGCTAGTGTTCCTTTTGTACCGGTATGAATATAGACAATTAAATAATCGTGAATTAATAAATTGGTTTTTATTGTTTACATCTGAAAGATCGAACTATTTTTTTCATTGTGTAAATAAATTAATAATGAAATAATTAAAAATTATTTATTTTATTTTAAACTACGTCCTCATTGGTCGCCATTTTGGTACAAATGGAACACCAGCGCCCTCTTATTTTGGTAGCCCTATTTGCATACATGGAGTTCGTACTCCTTGTCTAGTCTCCATGTTTATAACGCACCTTGTTCTATATTTATACTTCAAAAAATTTCTCTTAAAATATATTTATTTAACACCATTAATTTTATCGTTAACTCACACCTGAAATTCCATTCAGATATAACCTACAAATTAATAGATGCTTTAAATAAATTATAATACAACAAAAATTAAAATGCCCAAATTTAAGTTGTATAATTTCTCATATTATATCAATGATAATGGAATACTGTTATGTCAGAATTTTAGAATCCTTCGATTAATCAACGCATTTCCACTCTACTTATCTTTAACATTTCATTATTTCTAATGTGATTAAATGAGAGAAATGCTTTTTTTGTCATGAATAAATTAGCTTTGACTAAAATTTAATATTGGTTCCTTATATATGAAATGGTTACTATAATCATCATTAATAAATCCGAAATCATGGTAACTATTAATAAATTGGAAGCTTTTTAAAATTAATTGGTTGCTATCGTAACATTAAATAAATTGTTCTACAAAATTAAACTTTTCTTGGTAACCAAGGTGCTGTTAAGGCACTTTGTTCCTGGTTACCATGATAACAGTTGTCATAGTAACAGCAACAGGTTGTGTTAAACTTTTATTATTAAATCAAAACTGATATTAAGTTGAAAAAACTATTGAAAAAAGATAAGAATTAGGCACTAGTAGAACAACATCTACAGAAAAGGATAATCTCTTTAAAACAGTTATACTAGCCCGGTCAATCTGGACATTAAGTTACATTAATTCCAATCAAGATGAAAATTTGTAAAATTGTTGAAAACCTACTTAAAAACAACATTTCAAAATTCCCCATCGTTCCGGTATGTACAAAAAATGCAAAGATCACTTATTAGAAAAACAAGGTATCGATGTCTAGCCATGACCTTCTCAATCGCCAGATCTAAATCCGATAGAGCAAAATGGAATATGCTTTAACAAAGAATTATTTGGGGGCAAAAGCAGTTTGAAAACCAAAACCAGCTTTTTGCAGCTTTAAGTGATGCTTGGAACGTCCTACTTCAAAGAATTAGACAATTTGATCTTAAGTGTGAATAGAATATGTCAAGCCGCACTTAACGTACGAGCAGCTCATACTTCTTAGTAAAAGTAAATGTCATATATAGGAAACAAGTAACTTAAAAATTGTTGTACGCTACTGTATATTGGCTCGCCGCACCCTTCAAATAACATCTCCTGAGGTAATCAGTCGCTTCCAAGATGTTCATAATAATCAAATATAAGAAAATAGCCTCTTAAACATATTGTCGGAGAGTGGTTTAAGAAGTAGACACCCCTAAGATGTCAACCTTTATCAAGAGGAAAAGCCACACTTCGAATAAATTGGGTTAACAAACATGTAAATTGTACAGAAAACCAATGGGCCTGAGTTTTATATACAGATGAATCTCAAATCGGTTTGTATCCAGATTCAGGTGGGATAAGAGTGTGGAGAGAAACTGGCAAAGCATCGGTTATTAAAAATTATCAGGAAGTGCACCGCTATAAGGTCTGTAATGGTAAGAATTGGAGGAAGAAAAAATCTCGTTTTATTGGAGACTTTTTAACCATTGAACTGTACATCGAACAAATTCTACATGATATTCATTAGGTTGACTTTTTACCTGTATAACTGAGACCTTTACAGATCTATTGTAAACATCCATCATCTTTAAAAGAAGAATAGAGCACCTTGACTAGCCCTGTCCTCTTAATGAGGCAGATGTCTTCATCGGCAATGCCTTGTCAAGAGACTAAAAATTATTCTGACATCGCCTTTGTGATAACAGCTCTGCAGTAAATTTCGTCGAGTGTCTTTTTATAACTACTTTGGATTTTTCTCACCACTACTGGGCCTTCTTTAGCCTCCATTTCTCAATGGCTGTCTTTCTGAACGTATCAGTAACCACGCAGAATGGTTCCAGACCAATTATTGGGCTATTAACTGCCTCTGGGACCAATTCATCAGCCTTTTTTTTCTCCGAAACCCTAAGTGTTTTGCGCCTCTGAATCGCCAGATCTAAATGCGCTACATCATGCATGCTTCAACGACGAGTTTTTCGGGAACAACAGCAGTTTGTAAACTAAAACCAGCTTTTTGCAGCCCTAAGTGATAGTTGGCACGTCCTATCTCAAAATGAATTAAACAGTTTGATTTTAAATATGAACAGAAGATGTTACGCGGTGCTAAACGTAGGAGGAAGTCATACTTCTTATTAAAAGTTAATGTGAGAAATAGGAAGCAAGTAGTCAATGTTTAGTATAATATATTTGTTTAAGAACTTTCTTCATTTATATTTACTGTCTTTTATTGTTAAAAAAGAAATAGGTAGCATCAATCGAAGTGGTATTCATATTACACAATAGCAGTAGTAAAAGACGAAAAAAAAACTTTTTCAAAATAAGAAAAATAAATAAATAGAAAATCAAATGTGAAGACACTCATTAATTGGAATGAGCTAACATCCTTCCACTTTCTCCAATATTAATAAACTATAATTGGTTGTTAATAAGTATCTTCAGTAGTTTCTTTTATTTTACTTCCTTTGAAATTGAATTTAGCTTTGTTGGCTGGAAAAAAAATAATAATAATTAAAAAAATATTATGCCTGAGTAGTTACGTATTGCGTCAATGTTAACTCTCTCCTCTGGGTTAATCAGGAAAGTGCTGCAAGAAATTCTTGCAAGTAAAAAAAGTATTAATTTCCGGTGAGTTTGGTATTTTAAGTGGTCGAAAAAAATGTCGGCGGTCTTTGTAAAATTTATTTATTGTAGGAAGGAAGTTTGCGTAAGAAATATTTTTAAATTTTATTATGATAGAATGGATCGTTATTTGGTGTTTAATTATAATCAATTATACTGCGGTTGTAAAGAGTGTGTTTATAGTAGATAAAAAAGATGATGTCGATCTACTGTATATTGCGAATCTAGTAGGAAAAGCGATACATTCCCGGACGACAATGTAAATTGTTGGCCGAGGCGTATAGCTTCTATTCGATTTATAGTTGATATTGTAACGGGATAACCGTAAAGGAAGGGACCTTAATTTGAAAGATTGTTGTTGACAGTTGATTTTTAGAAGTTTGTAAAAAAATCAACTGACCATTTTAAATAATGTTTCTAGAAAATTCTAGAAACTTCTAAACACACTAACTAGATTAAATAATGTTGTATATAAGGGGATGCACGGACAGTTAACGTCAGTTCGAGTCAAGTGTTCACAAGAGTTCATTGTATTGTCAAGTAGTTAGACGTTATCCAGCAGAGTTCAGTGTATCTTAACAATTTTGTAAATAAATTGTGTAAAAAGCCCCCATACGTGTTTCAAATTGGTGTCAGGTGTGGGGTGAAGATACAAGAATGCCTGGAAAAAAGATAAATGAACTATTGGTGGCTGAGCTCAGAAGAGAGCTTGAAGAATTAGAGTTGGAAACTACTGGAAGCAAATCCGTATTGTTGAGAAGGCTCCGTGAGTACTACGTAAATAATAATTTGGACCCTGACGCTGTGGAGTTCGAAGACCCAGCTCAAAAAGCAAATTCTGAACTAACTCAACAACTTTCCCGGCTGCAAGAGGAGCTATCCAGTCAGATTAAAAGCCAGCGCGAAGATATGTCCCAGCTGTCACAACGAATGACGAACCAGCAAGAGGAGCTATCCAGTCAGATGAGCAGCCAGCGCGAAGATATGTCCCAGCTGGCGCAACGAATGACGAGCCAACAAGAAGAGCAAACTCAACAACTTTCCCGGCAGCAAGAGGAGCTATCCAGTCAGATAAGAAGCCAGCGCGAAGAGGTGTCCCAGCTATCACAACGGATGTCTACCCTACCAGAAGAGTTATCCAGTTCCTTCTCCCAGCAAATATCACACCTTCGTGACGAGCAAAATCAGCAAGTTGCCAACTTGAATCAGCAGGTAGACAACTTGAATCAGCAAGTGGACAACATGAATCAGCAAGTGACCAACATGCGAGACGAGCAAAATCAACAAGTCGCCAACTTGCGAGACGAGCAAAACCAGATCAACCAGCAAATGCAGTCCGAGATAAGGAAGCTTCAACAAGAACAGGAAGCTAGCCGCCGGAACCAAACCATCCACCACGGCGACGGAGATGCAAGAAGGATGGAAACCTGCCACGCAGACGTCGAACGACAAAGAAGCGAGGAGACGACCCATGGACGAACGACGATGAAACCCCCGACCTTCGACGGGAAGACTTCCTGGCCAAATTACCTGAAACAATTCGACGCAGCGGCCAGAGCTAATGGATGGTCATCCCAGGAGAAAGCATTGTCCCTAACCGTAGCTCTGCGAGGCGAAGCTTTAGACGTCTTGCAATCATTGACGCCGGATGAAGCTGACAACTTCGAGTTATTGGTGAATCGTCTAGAGATGCGTTATGGTCAAACTCATCTACAACCTGTGTACCGAATGCAGTTAAAGAGTCGAAAACAGAAAAATGGAGAAACTATCCAGGAATTTGAAGCGGATGTAGCAAGAATGGTACGACTTGCGTATTCAAATGCAGCGGAGGATTTCCTGGAGTGCCTAGCAGTCCAAACCTTTACCGATGGTCTTCGAGACGTCGAGTTGCAGCGCGCTGTACGGCTGGCGCGGCCGAAGACCCTTGTGGACGCCTTGACCATTGCCCTGGAGTTTGAGGCGGCGACGGAGGCCTCACGTGGAGTTGCTCGACTGAGAGAAATCACCGGTAACTACGACCATGCCGTTCATTCCGTTAGCGACGTTGAAGCGGTAGTAGAGAGGTTTATGAAGTTATCTCCAAAAAGAAGGCGCCCAGTGAGATGCTGGAACTGCGGAGAACTAGGCCATATAAGAAATACTTGCCCCCATAAAGAAAAATCTCCTGCTGAAGTACCCCTGCAGCAGGAAAACTTTAAACGGGTCGACTCCTGGAGGGCGCCTTCGACCCCAAACATTTCCGTAGTCCCTCACACCATTAAATTGGCAACTCTGCGACATCACGTGGACAGCTTATACGTAGATGGCCTCCTTGATGGGAAGAATATTAGCATGCTGGTAGACACTGGAGCTACAAAAACTATCGTCCGACCAACCATCATTATTCGAAATAAGATGTTACCTACCAGTTGGAGACTGCGTACCGCTACCGGAGATTCTGCTAGAGTCTACGGTGAGATACAGGTGACGCTACAGTTTGGTTCAACCTCTCTTGTTCACTCAGTGCTGGTGGCTGACGTTGATGAAGATGTTGTTCTGGGCATGGATGTTATGCTCCACTGTGGTTTTCATTTGGATCTTCGCCAACGTATCCTTCGTACTGGTAATGAAGAAATATTCCTGCACCGAAAACAAGTTGACAATGCCTCGATTAAGCTAATCGATGATATCGAACTTCCGGCAAGTTGCGAATGTGTCGTCACAGCGCGGTTGGATGGACTGGAGCCAGATGGTGCCCCAGCCATGATAGAGCCGAAGAACCATGACCATGAATTGGGAAAAGGACTCCTTGTGAGTAAGACTCTTGTTAGATCCGCCAAAGAGGTACCCATCCGAGTTATCAACTTGAACGATCATCCAGTTCTTCTCCGAAAGGACACGGAAATGGGAAGTTTAGAACCAGTAATGGCCATAATTCACAAGATAAATGGTACGGAAACAGGTGAGACCAACGAAATTGAACAATTAATGACAAAATTAGACCCCTCTTTGTCAAAATTAGAAAAGAAACAGGTAAGAGATCTACTTTACCGTTATAAACCTGTATTTGGTTCTAAAAGTAAACTGGGAAGAACTGATGTTGTACAACATAGAACTGACACTGGTGATGCACGTCCGATTCGACAGGTACCCCGAAGGATGCCTCAAGTTAAAAAGGAAGAAGCAGACAGAGCCCTTAAAGAAATGATTCAAAATGGCATAGTCGAACCATCCAGTAGTCCGTGGGCTTCTCCTGTGGTATTAGTGAGAAAGAAAGACGGATCAATGCGGTTTTGTGTCGACTATCGAAAGCTAAATGATGTCACTAAGAAGGACAGTTATCCTCTGCCAAGGATTGATGATGCCCTCGACGCTTTGGCGGGTTCTACTCTGTTTTCTACCTTGGACCTTAAAAGCGGATACTGGCAAGTTAAAATGAATCCTGCAGACAAAGAAAAGACTGCCTGTACCAGTGGATCAGGGTTATGGCAATTCACGGTCCTTCCATTTGGCCTCTGTAATGCTCCTGCGACGTTTGAACGACTAATGGAGAACATCCTGCGGGGTTTGTCATGGGAAACTTGTCTAGTTTATCTAGACGACATCATCATAATGGGTAAGACCTTTAAGGAACATTTATCTAACCTGGAAGAAGTTTTTAAAAGATTACAGAACGCTAATCTAACATTGAATGTTAAGAAATACCACTTGTTCCAGAGACAGGTCAACTATTTAGGACATAACGTAAGCAAGGATGGCGTTGCTGTTGATCCCGCTAAGATACAAGCCGTTCAGGAATGGCCAATCCCTATCGACAAACATCAGCTCCGGAGTTTCTTGGGTCTTTGTTCCTATTACCGACGATATGTCAAGAATTTTGGAGACATCGCCAAACCCTTGACACGTTTGACAGAACAAGATAAGTCCTTCTGTTGGGATCAGGAATGTCAAAAGGCGTTTGAAATATTGAAGAAACAGCTTACGTCAGCACCTGTTCTTGCTTATCCACTTCCTGATGGTAAGCTTATTTTGGACACCGACGCCAGCAATGTGGGAATTGGAGCCGTCTTGTCACAGCTACAAGACGGTAAGGAAAGAGTGGTTGGTTACTTTAGCAAAACTTTATCGAAAGCTGAAAAGAACTACTGTGTAACTCGGAGGGAACTGTTAGCAGTTGTAAAATCCATCGAACACTTTTATAAATATCTGTATGGCAGAAAATTCCTGATCAGAACAGACCATGCTAGTTTAAAGTGGCTACTTAGCTTTAGGAACCCAGAAGGACAGATAGCAAGATGGCTCGAAAAACTGCAGGAATATGATGTTGAAATCGAGCACAGACCTGGAACCAGACATCGTAATGCTGATGCACTTTCCAGAAGACCATGTCGACCTGATTGCCCCCATTGTACCCGTATGGAGCAGAACGAGGAAAAACTTGCCTTAGTTAAGGTTGTGCCAGAAGACGAGAGCTCTATGCTGGAGGAGCAACAAGAAAACGATCCCGTTCTGAGAAAGATTAGGGAGTGGAAGAGAATGGACCGTCGTCCGTTGTGGAGAGAGATATCCTCATCCCCTCCTGCTTTAAAAGCATACTGGTCCCAATGAAACTCTTTAATTTTGGACGGTGGGCTCGTTAAAAGACTGGTAGAAAACTCCGAGGGAACAGAAACAAGGAAACAAATAGTGGTCCCAAGAAATGCTGTACCAGAAATTTTAAAGCAGATGCATAATGATAGTTCTGGAGGACATCTGGGTATCACGAAAACGCTGCAAAAGATCCGAGATAGATTTTACTGGGTAAATTGCACTAATGATGTTAAAGATTGGTGTCGTAAATGCACTACCTGTGCTGCCAGTAACGGTCCACACCGAAAACCGAAGGCGGAAATGCAGCAATACCTGGTTGGAAGTCCTTTTGAAAGAATCGCGGTAGATGTATTGGGGCCACTTCCACAGACCGATGAAGGAAACAAATACATCTTTGTTGTAATGGACTACTTCACTAAATGGGTTGAAGCCTATGCAGTTCCCAATCAGGAAGCCACCACTTTAGCAGATATATTGGTTGAAGAATTCGTAAGCCGATTTGGGGTACCACTAGAATTACACTCAGACCAAGGGAGAAATTTTGAGAGCAAGCTGTTTCAAGAAGTTTGCCAAAGATTAGGGATCCACAAAACGAGAACCACAGCGATGCACCCTCAGTCTGATGGAATGGTGGAACGAATGAACCGGACTATAACCAACTATCTGTCAAAAGTGGTGTCAGATTGTCAGAGGGATTGGGATCGACATATTCCACTATTTCTAATGGCAATTCGATCGGCCATCAACGAATCAACTGGCCAAACGCCTGCGAAGGTCCTGTTCGGTAGAGAAATGAGGCTACCATGTGACTTGGTGTTTGGTTGTAAACCTGGTGAAGAAATGGCACGTGAACAATATGTCACCGACCTTCAGAATCGAATGGAAAATATACACAACCTGGTGCGTGGAAAACTACAATTATCTAGTGATCGGATGAAGAGGTACTATGACACACGGACAATGGAAAAGAGTTACCAAGTTGGAGATTTAGTCTGGCTCTATAACCCCCGACGGCGTCGAGGTATTTGTCCCAAATTACAAAAGAACTGGGAAGGTCCTTACACCATCAAGAAGAAGATTAACGATGTCATTTATCGGATCGTGAAAATTCCCAGAGGGAAACCCGTCGTGGTCCATCACGATCGTTTGGCGCCTTACCAGGGAAACCACAGTGGAGATGCGCAGCAACTCCAAGAAGATGGTTTGGCTGGCTCAGGGAGTGTGCGGGATTCCGATGTAGGAAATGACATTCCAGGAGGAATGAATCTAAGGAGGGGGCAGTGTAACGGGATAACCGTAAAGGAAATTTGAAAGATTGTTGTTGACAGTTGATTTTTAGAAGTTTGTAAAAAAATCAACTGACCATTTTAAATAATGTTTCTAGAAAATTCTAGAAACTTCTAAACACACTAACTAGATTAAATAATGTTGTATATAAGGGGATGCACGGACAGTTAACGTCAGTTCGAGTCAAGTGTTCACAAGAGTTCATTGTATTGTCAATTAGTTAGACGTTATCCAGCAGAGTTCAGTGTATCTTAACAATTTTGTAAATAAATTGTGTAAAAAGCCCCCATACGTGTTTCAATATTTTTAGAGTCCATACTTCCGTTCCGACAGCACCGACCAAACATAACACTTAATCATTCTTTGTCTTAGTTCTAAGTTCTTCTTCTTCTTCTTTTATATAGGCAGTGCTGCCCGTTTTTCTTCAACTGTGTCTTTTATTCTACCTCTAAATTGTCGTTTCATCTTTTCCTTTGCCTGTCGGCTATTCTTACTATCCTTGATTCAGACATTCTGCTTTTATGTGTTGATCCCACTCTTCTTTTCTGTTCTTTACCCAGATATTTATATTGTCTGTTCCACATATGCGTATGATTTCCTTACATTTTATCCTGTCCTGTAGTCCTTTTCCAGCAATCCTTCTTAAGATCTTCATTTCGTTGGTCTCTAGATGTCATTGTGTTTTACTTGTGTCTGGTCTTGTTTCGGCTGTGTAAGTCATAATTGGTCTAATAACGACTTATATATTCTAAGTTGAGATAGTTATTGCAAAGAAATGTTCTCATTTTTAGAAAAGTGCTTTTAGTCTTTGTGTTTCTGCGTGTTATTTCTATGTCTGGATCTAGTCTGGTCTGTTATATTAGTTCCTAAATATGTTATTTTATGAACCCCTTGAACTTCTATTCCATTTAATTAATGTTTTGCATCTGGATGCGGATTACGGCTTACGACTAAAAATTTGGTTTTGTTTTCATTGAATGCCCTACTTCGCGAACACCATCAAGCAGAATTTCAACACTCTCTGACAGAATCACTGTATCCAGGGCCGAGCCGTCCATATGGGCAAATCGGGCGGCGCCCGACGGCGCCCAGGTGACAGAGGCGCCGGAGGCGCCGCTCTGAGATTTTAGACCGGATAAAAGCTGCAAATGTGGTAGTAGCAAAAAAAATGTTTTTATGTTTTAGATTTTTTTTGTGACAGTAATTATTTTAAACTTAATTTAAAATTACATAAAAAATAAATTTAGCAACCCCCTATCATTTTTACAATTTTTTATCTCAGTAGTTTGTCAGTATTTTGCAATTTAGATGAATGCAAATGCGGCAAATACATTTTAATGATATCATTGATATCATAGGAATTATTCAAAGGCGATCTTTGAAAGCGTTATTGCCCTTCAATAAAATAAAGTCCAATAAAATTTTTTATAAATACTGACAAAATGCAAAACAAATTTTTGAGTTTAGCGGGCAGATGACGAGCAGATGACCAAAAAAGAATTATCAGTTATCGAAAGTGAGTGGCATGGTGCAATGGTAAAAAGCGTTATTGCCCTTCAATAAAATAAAGTCCAATAAAATAAAACATTTTATAAATACTGACAAAATGCAAAACAATTTTTTGAGTTTAGCGAGCAGATGACCAAAAAGAATTCTTAGTTACCGAAAGTGAGTGCATGGTGCTATATTGAGACTTGTTTTAGTTTAGTATTTGTGTTTTTGCGATACTTAATAATTGTGAATATTGTGATGAGTGATAAAAAAAAGAAATTGTCTGGCTACCAGAATTTAATAAGAAAACGCAAACGAGAGGAAGAACGTGATAAGAATGCCACAAAAATACAGCAATATTTTGTGTATTCACCGTCCACATCAAAACAATCGCTAGGTGTCGAGGAAGAGATTTGCGAAAGTGAGGAATTAAAAAACATTTCCAGTGGTATGTGCTTTTTTTAAAGATATGTATATATTTTTAGAAGCTATAAAAAATTCAGCATTTTATTTAAATTTTAAATAAATATATCAATGCATTTAAAATGCATTTGGTACCTACAGTGGGCGATATTTACTCATTTGTGTGTTTTTATTTTAAGATGATGCGCCTAAAGAATTGCCTGGACCTGCGCTTGATGCACCGCCGCCACCAAAAGAAAGATCAACACCAGCACCAGCTTTTCCCAAAGATGATCCTGGACTTTGGCCAGAAGTTTTGACTGCAAACATTGTTGAATATTTACTAGAAACCCCGATTACGCAAGTAAAAAATTATAATTTTCCGCGTGATTCTTCGGGACGAAAATTTTCAGATTTTTATTATGAAAGACATTTAAGAAATGGTTAAAAGTTTCATAGAAAGTGGTTGCTTTATTCTGTATCAAAAAATGCGGTTTTTTGTTTATGCTGCAAATTATTCGATTCGAAAAACAAATCTCCATTTTGCAACGGAACAAACGATTGGAAACATTTGGCGGAATCTTGCAGTAAACACGAAAAAAGTACTGCTCATTTTAATAATTATAAAAAGTGCACAAATTTAAGTCAATCATTAAAAACTAAAACTACAATTGATGGTATTAATCAAAAAAATATAGAAATAGAAAAACAGCGGTGGTACGACGTTATTAAAAGAATAATATGTGTTATACAATTTTTAGCTACACAAAATATTGCTTTTCGTGGCCAAAGTCAAACATTGTTCGACCGCAATAATGGCAATTTTTTAAAATGTATTGAAATGCTTGGAAATTTTGATTCAATAATGATGGATCATATACAGCGTGCAATAAATTCGGAAAAAATGCCGACTTATCTTGGAGATAAAATCCAAAACGAAATAATTTTAATATTAAGTGACCGAATTAAAAATGTTCGATTGAATTTATGTCGAAATAATAAATATTTTGCAATTATATTAGATTGCACTCCTGATGTATCACACGTAGAACAAATAAGTATAATTATTAGATTTGTTAATTTTAATGAGGAAGAAAAAATATTAGAAATAAAAGAGCATTTTATAGCTTTTTGTCCGATTATAGACACAACCGGCGCTGGCTTAACAAATTTTATTATTAATAAATTTACTGAATTAAATTTGGATATAAACAATTTAAGGGGACAGGGCTATGACAATGGTTCAAATATGCGGGGTAAAAACAACGGTCTGCAAAAAAGACTATTAGATATAAATTCTCGCGCTTTTTTTGTACCTTGTGCTAGCCATAGTTTAAATTTGGTAGTAAACGAAGCTGCCAGTCTCAATTATCACACAACTGGATTTTTTAATCTTATTCAAGAATTGTTCAAATATTTTTCATCTTCAACAAAAAGATGGGCTTTATTAAAAAAATATTTATCAAATTTTACTTTAAAACCATTGTCCGAAACAAGATGGTCAAGTCGCATCGATGCAATTAAACCGCTAGTTACCAATTTACCAGAAATATACGATGCTTTATTTGATATTTCAAATAACAATTTATTTGATCAAAAATCAAATTATGATGCCAAATGTTTAGCAGAAAAAATTTGTTCATTTACATTCATTTGCTCGCTAAAAGTTTGGCATATAGTTTTAAGTAAAATAAATTTTGTTAGTAAAATTCTACAATCTACTGATCAAAATATCCAAGTAGCTTTAGCTTCTTTATCAGATTTAAAAAAGTTTTTTAACCGATATGCGAACTGACGAAAATTTTGAATTGTTAATTATAGGTAAGTGATGCCATAAAAGTTGCTGAAAAATTAGGAATAGAAAATAAATTTAAAAATTGTAGACCTTTAAGACGTCGTAAAACTCAAAAAAATTTTGATTATGAGCAAGCAGATCCAATGATCCAAAAACTTTGTTTAGGATAAATGTTTATTTTTATATTTTAGATCAAGCCTTGTCCTCTGTGGATGAAAGATTTAATTTATTAAATAATCATCATAACGTTTTTAATTTTTTATTTAAATTGAGTGAAGACCAAGAAAATAGTGCACTAAAAAGTAGCTGCAATTGTTTAGAAAAAAAACTATCAACAAATGGTTCAGCCGATATTGACGGAGACGATTTATATGACGAAATTAAATTTTTTAATTCTCAATTCAAAATTTTTGATAACAATATAAAAAGATTTTAGAGTTTATTTATAAAAATAATTTAACATCTGTGTGTTCCAATATTACAATTTGTTTACGAATTTTATTAACAATGCCAGTGAGCGTAGCCGGCGCAGAAAGGTCTTTTTCTAAATTAAAATTAATAAAAAATTACCTGCGCTCTACAATGAGCCAAGATAGAGTAACATCTTTAGCGACAATATCAATAGAAGAAGAAATATTAAAACAATGTGATATACACGATATAATCAAGGACTTTGCAAGCAGAAAAGCAAGAAAAGTTGAAATAATATAACATGTAATACTTATGTATATTTAACGTTTTTGACAATTCTTGCTTTTCTGTTTGCAATGCAAAATGTACCTAAATTATGTATAGACCTAATATAAAATTAGTAAGTTTGTTAATTTAATCTAATCTATTATGTATAAATATAGGTATGTATATTATTTTTTCCATCAATTAAAAAGTCTCTTCAGTAAAGTATATTTGTTAAAATTTAATTTTTGTTTTATTTTTTAAAGTAGTTGCATGACATCCTAATTTAGAAAAATCAGAAATTTTTTATTTATGGCTGTAATTAAATGTCTATATAAATTAAACAAATTTTAAGAAAGGCGCTTCGTAAGGTTTGCCCGACGGCGCTGGTAGGGGTCGGCTCGGCACTGACTGTATCATCTCCATATCTAATTACATTAAGCCGGTCACCATTGATTTTTATACCATATAGTCTCTCAACTGCTTTTTTAAATAATTGATCTGAATAAACATGGAATAATGTTGGGTATAAAATGCAGCCTTGTCTGACTCCTTTGTGTGGGGATTTCGTCGGTGAGACTATCTCCGATTTTTACGTTGGTACTGGGATTCCAATATAAATTTTTAATGACCGGAAAATTTTTTAGAATCTCTATTAATATTACGTATTGGACTTTATCAAATGCCTTTTCAAAATCCACAAAGCATGTAAAGACATCTTTTCTTTGACCACGGCATTTTAGTAGGATATTTAGTGCAAAAAGTGCTTCCCTACTTCCCATTGCATTTCGAAAACCAAATTGGGTTTCTTCTAGAATTTCTTCATGTTTGTGTCTGATTCATTTGTGAAATATTCTTAGAAAAATTTTAAGGGTGTGGCACATTAGAACAATCAATAGATATTGTAAACATTTTCTTGCTGTATGCATTTTAGGGGTTGTCTTCATCTATGAGTTTTAACAATTCTGTTGGTAATGGATGATATCCTCTCGCTAATGCTGTTGGTGTTTCATGAGGGCCGGGAGCTTTTCTAGCTTTAGAATATTTTTAAGGCATGTTTTACCTCTGACTTTATGATTTCTGGACCGTCAGTACAATCTTAGTAGTTATTATTTCTGTCATCGCCGAGCAACTCCGATAATAATATATACTTTTGCCATTCATTTGTAATATCATTTTCATCAACAATGATTTTGTTGTTCTTGTCAACTAGTACAAAGGAAACTTGTTTTTTGAATATGTTTTCATCATCTTCTAATTCATTTTTATAAATCGTGTTTGCTTTTACCCCTTCCATTTCTTCGCATTAGATTTTCATTTATTTTTCTTTAACTAATTTTATTTCTCCTATGTAGATATCTATATTCTGTCTCATTTGCTTTAGCTATAGTCTACGTTGTCTACGATCAGTTTTAAGATATCCTCTGTCATCTATTTACTTTTTTTGATTCGTTTATTTCTATAATCATTGTTTATGTAGATTTCCTTGACTTTACACTTGAGTTCGTTCCATCTATCTTCCGGATGTTAAATACTATTTTTTCTTGTTTGGATCCATTGGTTTGGTATTTTAAGTCATCGGAAAAACATGCGTGGTCGTTTATACATTCAAGAATGAAATTAAACTTTGTACTGAAAGAATAGTAACTTTCTGTAATTATAATCAATTATGCTACGGTTGTAAATTTAAGTGTGTTTATAATGGATAATTAAATTGATGCCATTTTAAACTTAAAAGACATCTACAAGAAATCTCAATTAAATGTTATAAAAGACATGGTTTTACTATTATTAATAAAATTATATATCATCAATAAAGATGATGTTAAAATGACAACATTCTTTAGAAGCTGGTTTTTATTAAATATTATATTGAAAAACAACTTTTTATTTATTCACAATTTAGTATCGATGACGCTCACTTTTATTTAACTTTAATTAGCACCTCTAAATTTAGAAGTTGTTGATGTTGATTATTAAATTATTGTGAATAACTGCGCAAATATTAGCATATTAAAAACAATTTTTAAAATATTTTTTTGGTTTAATTCTTATTTTTCGTTATTTTTTCATTAGGTACTTGAATTTTTACTATGTTTTATAATTTTTTCGATTTTTTTGTTCGTTTTAATTTTTTTTTTTGTTTTTTCTTGCATTTTTTCTGATTTTTCTTCCATTTTTTCTGATTTTTCTTTCTCTTTTCCTTTTTTTTTTTTATTTTTCGGTTTTATGATATTTTATAGATGTTTTCTTGTTTTGTTAATTTCTTTTTATTTTTTCGATTTTTTTGCTTTTTTTTTGTTTTTTTCATATTATTTGCTTTGATAGCATTTTATTTTTCTTTGAGGTTTTTCTTTTTTTAATTTTTTATTTTTTATTTTTTATTTTTTATTTTTTATTTTTTATTTTTTATTTTTTATTTTTGAGCTTTTAATATTTTTATTTCTTTTTTTCTTCGATTTTCTTATTAGTTCTTATTATAACTTGGCTTCAAATAATTTTATAAGAAAAAAAATTTTTTAGCAAAATATCTTTTTATGCTTTACTGCATATAAATAAGAGATCCGTACATAATTACGCAAAAAATAATTGTTTGCAAAAATGTTACCCAACAATGAATACACAGACACACCTTTTAAATGTAACATGGACAATGGACATACAGGGCGAATGAGAAAGTACCGTTACCATCAATAGTAAACAGAAAATAACAAACAAAGGAAGTTTTATTGTTAAGTCAAAAATTTGCATTATTTATTATTTTGAGATGAAGTGCGTTGTGAAAAATAATGATTCAATGATTGGTTATTGTCAATATTTCAATGGAAATTTAATTGTTAATTACATTTTATAGTCAAGGTTAGGTGTATGATGGGTATCATCATAATCAATAAAATTAGGTATAATAGATACAACTTTGTAATTATAAAATTTAAAAAAATCTAAAATCTAATCTAAGAACCATCTAGCAATTCTATTGATCATAGTGTTTGCTGTGATTTCTAGATCTTGCCAAGAGTTTTCTGCTAGGATTATAGCAGTGTCATCCGCGTATGACATGATTAAGGAATTATGATCTAGACCTAACAAATCGTTGATGAAAACTAAAAATAGAAGGGGTTCTGGTATAGTGCCCTGCGGGGTACCAATTTCTACGGTTAATTCTTCGCTGTACAATCCTTCTATTTTTACAACCTGTGTTCTGTTTGTTAGGTAATTTTCCAACAGTTTTAGTGCCATACCGCTTATACCCATTCTATCTAGCTTTCCTAGTAGTTTCTTATGATCGACTGTGTCGAAAGCCTTGGCAAGATCTAGAAAAACAGCTATTGTTGGTTTACAATTGTCTAGGTTACAAAATATGGAGTCAGAAAACAGCTGCAAGGCATTGTTTGTCGATAAGTTTTGCCTCTACCCACCATAGTTTTGCCTAAAGCCAAATTATTGGCATGGAACAGTTTGTTTCTCTCTATAAATTTATAATGAATAGCCTTTTCAAATACTTTGGCTAAATTAGACACTAGGGAAATGGGCCTGTAGTTTGACATTTCTGTTTTGGCATTACCTTTATGAACTGGTATTATTTCGGCCTTTTTAAAATGAGTAGGTACCTCGCTGGATGTTATGAAATTATTAATTAATTCTGAGAGTGGATATGCTAGGTACTTGTTAAGCGTTTGTAATACTTTTGCCGGTATGTTATCGATTCCACCAGCTGCACGGGTTTTAAGTTTTTTAATAATGTTAAAAATTTATAGCTCAGTGATCAATTTTTTTAATGTAAGAATTGGATATATCTCACGTAATATTTCTGTCACTCATTTTATGTTCATTCGGTTCGCCAAAAAGTCCCATAAGAAACATAGCTCCAACTAGTAAAAACAAAAAAAAAAAAACAGGGAAATTGTTATTGAAAGACATATTATTTTATTCTATTTTACAAAAAAGTATTAAAACCATCATTGTATTTAATACTAAAACCAGAAATATAGCAGCAAAATAATATAAGTACCAAAACTAAATCAATCACAAAAAATATGTAAAATGATAAAGTGAATAAAACTTCCACAAATATAAAAATGACCGAAAAATACATTCAGCAGGACTGAGCTACCTAGTTGTTATACACACCACTGCAGGAAATACAACATGTTATTTTATTCTATATTAAAAAAAATATTAAAACCATCATTGTATTTAATACTAAAACCAGCAGGAAAATAATATACCAAAACTAAATCAATCGCAAAAAATATGTACGAAATTGTAAAATGATAAAGTAAATAAAACTTCTACAAATATAAAAATATCCGTAAAAATACATTCAGCAGGACTGAATAGCTAGGTACCTCATTGTTAAACACGCCGCTGCAGGAAATACAACAAATTGTATTGTTGGTTGTGTGGTAGACAGCAGAAAGTTTTATTGTTTAGTATTACAGCAGAAATGTTGGTGTGTAGTTGGTTGCATAGGAGTCATGAATGGTAGCAGGAAATTGAATAAATTAAATAAGAGCAACGACAACCCATTCATTGAACACATGTTAAATTAAGAGTAATTCTTAGTCCTGCTACTGAGCGTTTTACCTATGAATTCTTTATAACTGCATCGATTTATTTGAAATTTTGTGTGTTGTAAAGAAGCACTTAAGGAATAAAATTTATAGTGTCGATATGAGCTTCCTCCATGAGGGTTGTTGCAACCCCTTGTCGATGGTGATAATTTTTTCACACGGAATTCGATAGAGGAACAAATTTGTAACATCATTTTTTGGAGTTATTTACTGTTGAAAAGTGGAATTTTACAGTAAAAAAAAACATTTTTTAAAGGGTTTTAAGGAATAATTTTAAAAGTAAGACTTTTATCAACAAAAAAAAAATGTAAAAAGAAAATTAAAGCTTATTAAGAAACACAGAGTTTTGATTTTTAATGAATGTTGTAAACATAATGGCTTTTCTAAGAAATTTTAAAGATTGAAAATTGTGAATAATTAATTTTTATATTAAAGAATACTTTTATTATTTACCTTATGAGAATAAACAAGATTAATAAACTCTAATAAACTAAAAAATTGCACTAACAAGTCAAAGACAATGTGGAAAGTCATAAACTCTGCAACAAAAAATAAAAAAGGTAACCCTCAGTCTCACTTGAGCTCTGAGCAATTTAATAATTTTTTTGTTAATATCTCTCAAGATATTACACAAACCCTCCAAAAAACTGGAGATGACCCTACTGTTACTACATCTCGTCTAATAAACAACTGCAGTAGTCTTTTTCTAAAGCCGGTCGATGAAACTGAGATATTGAAAATTTTAAAAGAACTAAGCAACAGCACAGTTCAAGATATCTTTGGTCTTTCAAACAAAACGACTAGCACCCGGTATTGCATTACCACTGTGCATACTTATATATAAAAGTTTCCATCTAGGACGATTTCCGAGCAACCTTAAACTTACTAAGGTGATCCCTATTCATAAAAAAGGAAATGAAAATGAACCAGGTAACTATCGACCAATATCAATTACTCCTGTTGTCTCAAAACCCATTGAAGCTGCTTTTAATAACAGACTAATACCTTTTTTAGAAAAACATAACTTAATATCTCCTTTCCAGTTTGGTTTTAGGAAAAATAAATCCACAAGTGATGCTTTAAAGGAGCTGGTGACATACATAGTTGATTGCTTTGAGAGGGCTGAGGATGTCTCCGCTGTATTCTGTGACCTCTCGAAGGCGTTTGACTGTGTGTGTCATCAGACCCTTATTGCAAAATTGCGATATTATGGCATAAGGGGGGTAAGTTCAAATTTAATAACTTCTTACTTATCTGAACGTAAACAAGCCACCCATTACAATGATACAGTGTCATCATCACAAACAGTTAAAGCAGGAGTGCCGCAAGGCTCAATACTGGGGCCAATTCTTTTCATTTTGTATGTTAATGAGTTGCCAGCTTTTTTTTCTGAAATAAAATCGGTTCAGTACTGTGATGATAATACTTTTCTTGATAATGACAAAAACTATAAAAATCTTGAGGCAACAATAGAACAAACCCTTCAAAAACTACACAGCTGGTTTGCTGACAATAATCTTTTATTAAATTTAGAAAAGACCCAATTAATGAATTTTACCTTAAAAGAAAATGAAGCAAATAAAACAATACGTTTTCTTGGTGTACAGTTAGATAGCAAATTAAGCTGGAAAAATCACATTTTGAATCTTTCAAAAAGCTTATCATCCACGCTTTTCCTTTTACGAAAGATCTCAGATTTGGTAAATCCTGATATTGCCAGAACTGCATACATGGGACTTTTTTAGTCCAAAATATTATATGGTTTGTTATATTGGGGAAACTCAGCTGATTGGAACAAAATTTTTATAATTCAAAAAAAAAGCCGTTAGAATTATTGCAAAAAAGAAACCAAGTCATTCATGTAGAAATCTTTTTAAACAACTAAATTTACTTACCCTAGCAGGTATTTATATATATCAGTGCTTAATTTATATTAAAAATCACATAACTGAATTTAACCCAGTAAACACAAATCACAATTATGGTACAAGATTTGGTGAACAATTGTTAATAGGTACCTCAACATAGGTTAAGTTTAACTCACAAAAGTTTTCTAAACAACTCTATTATTTTATACAACAGTCTACCAACTGATATAAAAAATTTGCCTTTTTTACTTTTTAAGAGGAGAGTGAAAAATATAATATTGGAAATCAGTCCATACACAATAGAAGAATTTTTAAATGTGTAAATTGCATTCTTTTTCTGCATTGTATTTTTACTATTTTAAATGTGAATGTATTGTATTGATGTGAATGTTTTTTTATGTTTTTAATTACTTTGTATAGTTAAACAAAATATTTATAATTTAATATCTAATAATATTAGGAATAATAATTAACTATTTTATAATATCTACATATTTTGCCTTATGCAATTTTTAAAATTTTTTTTGTGACGATGCTAAACAATGTCTACTTTGTAATTAAGCAAATAAAATATTTTGAATTTTGAAAAGTGCATAAAATAATCGAATCCGTGTTTTTTCCAGATTCTTACAAACAAAAATCTCACCTAAAGCTTATATAACTTTTGTAATAGATGGTAAGATAAGCTTAATTTTAAATTTCAGGAAAATCGATCCAGTTATACAGAATTCTGAGGTATTACCATATTTAAGCTCAGTACACTTTCTGTACAGAATATGATCTTTTTATAATTAAAATTTATGTGAAAATATTGGAAAATTTTGGGTTAAAATTATGGCGTCATTGTTAAACAATGAAATAAACGATTTTTGTATTATTGTTTAAATATGAAGAGGATTTTGGCTACTAAAGGATTGTTTAGAGGAAAGTACCTTAGTTCTAAAATCAATATATATATATATATATATATATATATATATATATATATATATATATATATATATATATATATATATATATATATATATATATATATATATATATATATATATATATATATATATATATATATTTGGTTTTAGAGCCAGCTCGGTTTTAATGTATGTCAAGCTAGCATATTCATTTCAAATGACCAATTGAAACCTGATCCTTATTTTATTGCTAATTTATTACGTAAAAAATACTGCTCCAACCGTGTCAAAAAAAAACAAAGAGTATGCTAGCTTGACAGTCAAGCTAGCATAGCCCTAGCTGTATCTCGATAACCAAAAGGTTCATAAAAATGACATTTTATTGCTAATTTATTCCTCTCGAATGGTATATCGACCAACCCCTAAAAACTTTGCTGGGTCACATACTTGTTCGCTCCGGCGGTTAGATTTTATAATCTCTTTTAAATTTAACCATAAGAGCTATTCGAACAGTAGCGATATAATTCCAGGATTTGAAAACTGGTACATAAATTGTTCATTAAGTACTTGAAGATCGAATAAATGGACACATAGTAACAATTATACGGATTGCCCTTTTTAAATGGTAATAAAACGAGAGACTGTTTGGTATTTTAGTAAAATACAACCCGTAAATAAAACAAAATTACGGAATATGCAGATTATTTGGTGGAAAGCTATATTATTAAATATGCGATCTTTCCACCTATACAATGTGAGCATATTGCACCTCATCTTTTGAGAGAACTACGAATGGGTGTGAAACACAAATCAATTGTTAAAAGTTTTAAAAGATATTTAAGCTCAAACTAAAAATCAATAGTGTTAATTGCTCAAAGACAAAATTACTAAAAAGCGGTTATATGTCGAAGAACGAAGATAAAACAAATTGATCATCAGATTTCTTTAAATCGATGTTTAATTAACAATCTAAAGTTTGTAAAATATATTTCCTTTGGAAATATCAAATAACCTTTCCTAAAATTTTAAAATAGGATTGTATTCAGGATTAATAATACATCCATACCCCGTAGATATAAAAATTTGGTATTTGTAAATTTTACATCTTTGTAAACTTTTAATTGTAATTTTTAGTATTTTAGGAAATATGTTAAAGATTTACACCTGTTTCCACACGAGGGCCAAACTGTAAAAATTCAGTTAGTTTATTGTTACTTTTTATACAATATTCAAGCTTAAAAAATATTTACAATGTTTACGAAGTGATTTTAATATGTTTTTTCTAATCAGAAATCAGTTAATGATAATATTATTGAAACACTCAAATTTAATAATAAATAATAAGCACAGTCAAGGAGTTATAAGATAATTTGGTAAGTGTATTGTTTTTGTATTAGGTATTCATGATTGTTAGATATATATAGTTTAGTTCAACAATATTATATAAATTATTGTTGTATAAGTTTACTATAAAAAGTTCTTGAATTGTCACCATCTGGGTTTCGTATTTTTGTATCTTCATTTAAAAAAAAGTAACGGTCTGATTAAATATAACATCATTTTCTGCCCGTTATCTACACTTCTTGAGAATTCACGACTCGCCCTCCTCCAGAAACCTAAGTGTCCGTTTGCACTTTGTTTTTAAATTTTCCACTTACATCCACGTAGCAATTTAATAACAAGGAGATATGGTTAAAATTTTATAAAAAAGTTGTTTAAAGTACATTTAGATATATTTTAAAGTGATTATTTTTTTCACCTGTCAAAATATCAGAATTTTTTTGATTTCGTCCAATGAAAACGCTTAATCTTCAATGTTTTATGCTAAATCTAGCCAATCATTCCAGTTTATATTGATTATTTTTTTCACCTGTCAAAATATCACAATTTTGTGATTTCGTCCAATGAAAACGCTTAATCTTCAATGTTTTATGCTAAATCTAGCCAATTATTCCGGTTTATATTGATTATTTTTTTCACCTGTCAAAATATCACAATTTTGTGATTTCGTCCAATGAAAACGCTTAATCTTCAATGTTTTATGCTAAATCTAGCCAATCATTCCGGTTTATATTGATAAAACCACTAGTGGTTTTACTACTATTGATAAAATTATAGAACTGTCAAAAATTCAATAACAATATTGAACAATCAATTTTCTTGTTTATAAGTACCTTACTATAAATCAACATTCATTTATATTATCTAAATATTCTGAAATATATTTTGTTATTATTATTATCACAATTCAATTCATCTAAACGATAATGAAAAATCAAATATGTAGGTACTTTAAAACTAACCTGCTTCCTGGTTCTGCATGCATTTAAAACTTTTATATGCCTACAGCCAAATGTGGTCTTGTAGGTAAACTTTAAATAGATATACCTAATAATTTTTATTTTGGTAATTTTCTCTTTAATAATATAATTGTATAAATAGGTATAAAAATAAATATTTATTCAAATTATAACCCTGTTTTCTCTACGCTCACGACAACTGACAACTGTCAATACTATCTAGTGTACAGGATAAGATAATAGGAAGGGTAATTTGTCAAATTTTTTATTAAAGTTATTGAAAGATCAAAAGATTATAAGTATTTTCTCTTAAAATAATAATATATTTATTAAATATTATTCTGTGTAAACCCACTTCCTTTCTTTCTCTTGATTATTAATGTTTTAATAAATTAGATCATAGGTAGGCAACACAAAATACACGTATCCTAGTTTTTGTACAGAATGGTTCAAAAAATAATCTTCTCAAATACCACTCGTCCTGTAAAATTTTACTAGATAAATTTTTATTTTCCAGACTCAAACTTTTTTATTTTAGGCAAAACTACTCAAACAAACTGAATATGATAAAATCACTCGTCCTACGGACTCGTGATTTTATCACATTTCAGTTTGTTTTCGTATTTTTGCCAAATAAAAAAGTTTTCGTGGAAACTAAAAATTTATCGATAAAATTTTAAGGACTCGTGGTATTACCTTTGATAAAACTACTAGTGGTTTTACTAGTATTGATAAAATTATACAACTGTCAAAAATTTAATAACAATATTGAACAATCAATTTTCTTGTTTATAAGTACCTTACTATAAATCAACATTCATTTATATTATCTAAATATTCTGACATATATTTTGTTATTATTATTATCACAATTCAATTCATCTAAACGATAATGAAAAATCAAATATGTAGGTACTTTAAAACTAACCTGCTTCCTGGTTCTGCATGCATTTAAAACTTTTATATGCCTACAGGCAAATGTGGTCTTGTAGGTAAACTTTAAATAGATATACATAATAATTTTTATTTTGGTAATTTTCTCTTTAATAATATAATTGTATAAATAGGTATAAAAATAAATATTTATTCAAATTATAACCCTGTTTTCACGACGCTCACGACAACTGACAACTGTCAATACTATCTAGTGTACAGGATAAGTTAATAGTAGGGGTAACGGCGTTTGTGTTAATTATGAAATATAAGTTGTTCTAGGAAGTTTTTTAAATAAAGTAGTTTTTGTACAGAATGGTTCAAAAAATAATCTTCTCAAATACCACTCGTCCTGTAATATTTTACTAGATAAATTTTTATTTTCCAGACTCAAACTTTTTTATTTTAGGCAAAACTACTCAAACAAACTGAATATGATAAAATCACTCGTCCTACGGACTCGTGATTTTATCACATTTCAGTTTGTTTTCGTATTTTTGCCAAATAAAAAAGTTTTCGTGGAAACTAAAAATTTATCAATAAAATTTTAAGGACTGGTGGTATTACCTTTGATAATTTTATCATTTTTAATACAGATAAAAACTTTCCGATTGAGTCAATGTGTATAAAAAGTCGCATAAAATATTAAAACCTCTTAACGCAAATGTATATAATTGCTTACTAGTCTAGGCGGGATCTGTCTTGGATTGCAATTTTCTATAGGAAGCTATTTTTAATTTTGGAATCCCTTCTGGATGTGCCCAATATCGATAATCATGATATGCGCCATTCGCAAACCCTGTTATGAATTTTTTATTTACCAAAATCTGAAAAATATTGAAAGTTTCTCAGTTTTTTGCTCTTAATTTCATAATTAATTCGGAAAATATTGCTTCTAGACAAAAAATTATAGTAATTTAAAAGTAGTTTCATTGTTTATTTTTACACAAATATTTCGTTTGTTAAAAATTGAAAATTTAATGTTTATAGTTGGAAAAATAGCAATAATTGGAAAAAATGTGTAACACAATGAAGTTTTAATTGCTTTCAACCCTCTAAACTTGACTTACAAACCCCATATTCCACCTAGAAAAACTTTTTAATTGATTTAAACGTGTACTAAATATCGTTGCAATTTAGCCCACTTGAAAAAATAACGCAAATTTTCTTATTCATACATCAGATAGTCGTTAATTTTTTTACACATAAAGGAAGGTTCAATCCTTAAAATGCTGTTTGTAAAATTAAAATCGGTTCAATAGACAAGCCTAAAATTGTTTTTAAAGTTTTAAACAATTTTAAGGCTTATAAACAATTTGAATAACATTACGACCTTTAAACGTATTAATTTCGAATCTTATACACTTAAAGAACATTAAAAGACGCTTTTTTAAAAAAAGATACATTCGGCTTACTGGTTGGCGAGATATTGAAGGTCAAAGTTGGAATAAATTTGCCGTGTAACCATTAGTGATAGAGGGCTCGTTTTTAAACAAATACCCTTATCTTGTCAAGTAATTTTTATATAAAATGTTTTACCTTGGTTTATTTTTGCAACCTTTTTTAAAGGTAGCAAATTTTATTTTATGTAACAAAAAGCCATGAAAATGCAATTTTTAGCGCGCGCTATATGATTTCGAATTTTCCGATTCACATTTCGAGTGAATTTCCTTGACCACCACCTCCCATGCCCTCCGAGCGATATTTTACGCAAACTATCTTTTTTTTTGTCTTTTTTATGTATATTGCCATGACGCGAAGTAGGAAAAAAAGGTATAGCAAAATGAAGTTTAAATTTTAATTGTTTTCAACCCTATAAACTTGATTTACAACCTCCATATTCCACCTAGAATATGATTAAAAGGTACTAAATTTCGTTTAGATCACTTGGATAATTTTTGATTAACAATTTTGCAATCTGGAAAAAAATCGCAAATGTTCATACTGGGCCCTAAATAAGGCTCTCAGATCGTCGCCATTTTTTTACATTTAAAGAAAAGCTCAAACCTTCAATTGCTTTTTGTAAAATTAAAATCGTTCCAATAGAAAAGTGTAGAATTTTTTTTAAACATTTTTAAGGTTTATAAACAATTTGAATAACTTAGCCTTAAAGGTAGCAAATTTTATTTTAAGTAACAAAAAGCCGTGAAAATGCCATTTTTAGCGCGCGCTATAATTTCGAACTTCCCGATTCACATTTCGAGTGAATTTCCTCCACCACCACCTCCCATGCACTCTGAGTTATATTTTATGCGAAAACGTTTTTTTTTTTGTCTTTTTTATGTATGTTGCCATGAAGCGCAGTAGGTAAAACTTTTTATATAAAAAGTACTTGACAAGACGAGGTTATTTGTTTAAAAACGAGCCCTCTATCACTTATGGTTACACGGCAAATTTATACTAACTTTGACCGTCAATATCTCGGCAACCAGTAAGCCGAATGTATCTTTTTTTAATAAAAGCGTCTTTCTTTAAGTGTAGAAACTTTGAAATTAATATGGTTAAAGGTCGTAAAGTTATTCAAATTGTTTATAAGCCCAAAAAATATTTAAAACTTTAAAAACACTTCTAGACTCTCCAAGTGGAGAATTTTGCAAAAAGCATTTGAAAGTTTGATCCTTGCTTTATATGTAAAAAAAATCTGAGGGCGTAGTATAAACTTGAAAATTTGCGTTTTTTTTCCAGTAGGCTGGATTGCAAAATTATTATGCAAAAACTATCCGACCGATCTTTACGAAACTTATCACACGTTTAAATTAAATTAAAAAGTTTTTCTAAGCGGAATATGCAGGATTTAAGTTTAAAGAATCCGAAACAATTAAAGGATAAACTTCATTTTTTTGTACTTTTTTGCTATTTTTCCAACAATGTTTATTTATTTTCAATTTCTTTTAACTTAATATAATTTTTTTCTTCTAGGAGCAATATTTTCCGAATTATACACAAAAATAGGAGCAAAAAATGAGAAATTCTGTTTTTTTCCAGATTTTGATGAATAAAAAATTGAGCAGAGTGTTTGGAATTGGCGCATATCGTGATTATCGATATTGGGCACATCCTGAAGGGATTCCAGCAAAAAATAGCTAAAAAATAACCATTAGGGTCTGCACTTCGGCAGATACCTACTGGTCTATTCTTGAATGTACTTTTCAATTCTGACCAACATTTATCTACATTAACTTTGATATGAAATCTTTTGACGAACCTCGTATACAAGTCAAAAAACTTACTAACCGATTATTGAATTTTGGCTTTTAGTTCTTGTAGACATTATATTTATCTCTCTTTCTAATTATTAAATTATTTCAGAAAAAATATATTAAGAGAAATAAAACTGGTGCGTTCTTGTTCTTTCAATTGGTTCAAGGTAAAATAATCAACTCTCGGCTAAATAAAAAGACAAACATGATCAGTAGATAAATAAAAACTTGCATTCCCAACAAGGTGAGAGTTGAACGGTTGTTGAACAATATATATATCACATCGATAAATAAAGAAAAAACGTTTATATATACAAGTCGTGCAAACAAGTAGTTAAATAATAATTATTAGTCGGATCGGTTATCAGATACACCTTTAATCTTCTAACCTGTAATACACATTATAGTGTATTGTGGATGTCAATATAAATTTTTAATAGGTAGGTATATATGCGTTGGTCGACTATTGTTTATTTATGACTTTAATAAATAAGTATTATTTATAATTGAATGTTTATGATGAATGTACAAATTTGTAAGTAAAATCATTTGGAGACCTAATAGTAAATAAAATGTATATATTTAAAATCAAAGAATTATAGATAGAACAGATAATGACATATATACTCGTAGGGGTTTAATTACGAGTGGAAATTCTATAAATGAATCCAAAACGTAAAAAACAAACTCTTTAAACAGTTATTTTAAAGATGGAAGAAATCTGGTTACAGGTCATATTCTTCCATTAATTTTAGTCGGTCTAGTCCAGGATCTTCGTACCCTCTACTGGTTTGTAAAGTATGGGCACCATATGTTTTTGAAGGCACATAAAAGTTTTGAAAGATAGATATATCTCCTGCAATCCATTACCTCACCACAGTACAATATATGTTTAACCGTTACGCATGGCCTTAAAGAAATCCTGTTATAAGTTGTAGCTGATTCCTGTTAGTTTTGCGAAGTGTTTTATTTCTTCTGATATACGTCTGTTCCAGGCAAATTCTGTTATGTGCTTGGCCAGAGATGTTTTCATAGTATTAGTTGTGTTTTCTATGGTTCCAGACTTACGGAGCACGAGAGGTAATCTTACTACTACAAGGAGATACTTCTAGAAGATTTAGAGAAAAGCCAGTACATGCATCATTGGAGTAATGGAAACATACCCCAAAGAAAGTAATCCTACATATCACGCCATTACATATTCAAGTAAAAAGTGTAAGGAAGAAAACAATATATAGAATGGTCAATGAAGGATAATTAAGAAAAGACCTCGATTACTTCAGTTTGATCAAATTTGGAAATGCCTCAAGATGACCTACAAAAGAAATTTCACCACCAAACTGGGTAGTAATTCTAAATCAGACAAAGATATCATATTGGGGCAAAGCCAAAATGGTATACAGATGGATACAAGAAAGATGAAGTAACTGGAGCAGAGGTTTTTGGACCAACAGATAAATACTCAGAAAGCCTGAGTGTACACCTAGGAATTTTTTAAGCGGATTTCCGTACCATTAGAATATGTGTAAAATTTAATATAGAAGGGAACTATCGTAGACAAAAGATTGCTATCATCTCAGATAATCAAGCTGACATCAAAGCTCTGAACTCACACACAATCAGTTCAAAGATGAGCTAAGAAAGCATAGGCAAACTAAATGAACGAAGACAAAATAACAATGTCAACCTCTTATATTGGTTCCAGAACACATAGAAATAGAAGGAAACAAAAGAGCAGCTCAGCTGACAGAAAAAGTAGCTGAAACCCCATACTTGGGACCAGAACCATCTTCTGAAATCAGCAGTAGTACAGTCGTAGAAAAACTAAGGAAAGAAGTGAATAGAGAACAATCTAAGTACTAGAATCATCTTGAAGGACTAAGACAATCGAAGTAGCTCCTGGGTAACTATAACCAGAAGAGATCTTTAAGCTATCTAAACCTTAGCAAAAAGAAACTCCGTATTATAAAGGGAATATTACTCGGGCATTGCCGATTAAGAGGACACGTAATTCTAGATTCAGATACCCAGGGTCATACGAAATAGAAGAGAAAGATCTACTTAAGTTTAAGCCCAACGATATCCTAAACTTTCTAAGAAAGATAGTAATAGAAGAGCTGCTATAAGTCTGTGGAAACATCCGAATTAAAGCAAGAAAAAGTGAACACAAAAGATCTTATAGGTCTTAGGTGTATCTGTCAACCCTAATTTTGCTTATACATACCTACATACAGGTCCAGGCTTTTATTGGGCTCTAAAGCATACACTTTGGATTCTCTAGAGCTGGATCTGGATCCAGTTCTTAAAATTTTATCAGCCTGCTTGTTGTCTTGTATTTTCTTATGTCCTGGCACCTAAACTATTTTAACACTGTTATGTTTTGCCAGAATATCGAGCTCTACTCGGCATTTGTGTATTAGTCTAAAGACCACTTTAGGGTTCTTTAAATAGCCGCCTAACTATATGTGCACGTCTTGATCCGCTTGTATTTATATGTCCAGAGTATGAAGAAAAAGCAATATTTTCACAGATAGAATAAGGTAAAACAACCAATAAAAATAAGAGTAAAGTACCAATTTACGAGGAACAAAGTGCCTAACAACCTAAAAAATATACAGGGTTTACTGGCGCAATGAGGTCGTGTGCTAGTATAGCTTTGGAAGTAATTGTATACCTTCCCCCTTGCACTTGCCTTTATAAAGGATTGTTTTGAAAAGTGCCTATAGGTTAACAAGAACTAACCCTGCGTACAGCACATCTAGGAATTCCAAGGATTAGAGCAACCCAATCCATCAAGATGCCTCTGCAAAATTAGATTTTGAGCTCACGCTTAATGTTAGTATAATAAGTGTGAGTAACAAAAATCGCTAAACTTACAAAAGGAGCACTTACTTATTATACTTATATTTCTAAAACATCAGGAAAATTAGTTGTAGGTTAGGTTTTAACTTTAGGCTCTCAATAGCCCTTCTATCTTTCAATCTGGGCTTTTAGCCAAAGACTTTTGTACTTTATTGCCTCTAATACCCAAGCTACATTGAAGGCTCTACAGTCTACCACTTTCGAGTTCAAAACAGCCTGAAACTTAAAACAGTGTCTTAAGCAAGTGGCTAAACAAAATAAAGTAACTTTGCTGTGGGTACCAGTGTACAAAGGGATTGTCGAAAACGAAATTAGTGTAATGGGCAAAGTGGACAGTGAAACAAGCAGATTCTATAAGATTCAGATGAAACGGCTGAACATCTGTAATTACAGAGTAATGGTTTTCCAACGATATAAATATCTAAGAAAGTTGTTTTTAGAGCCTGATCAGGCTACAAGCGCATATTTTAAGCAATTAATAGGCTTTCTTAAAATTCTAGATCTTATGGACACATAATTAGATGTAGGTTATAAAATCTATAAACCTTAAATTATAAATGTTGATGAAACAATTAAAATTATAGCAGGTCATTTAGTTAAAACCTCTGCTACTATTGTCCAACATACCTTCTAATATTACGTTCAGAAAAACTATCATAGCTAGTTATAACTTCAAAGAAATATCTTCGTAATATAAGAAGTATGTGTGGGTAAACAACCAGAACAAAATGCTTGATTTACTAGTCGAATTTGATTTATTAACTCTCTTGTTGTTCTAAACAAGAAATTATTATTCTAAGGTGTGTGTCTCGGATCAATAAATTTAAAAATAGAATTGTATTCGGATGCATACCAAGTGAAAGATTTTTACATTAGTCTATTTTCAAATAATAATAGATACTTTCCTTTCCTTTTGTGAATGGAATGTCAATTCAATATCTGTTTCTATTTATTGCCAGGCAATTAAATTTCTGATTAATTAAATTCTCTCGTTTATCTGTGGTTATTGTATTAATTGTACTAACCAAAGGATCATTCCATAATTTGATTTTCCGCTTTTATTGTAGAATTACCAGAATGCCTTAATAAGCAGTTAACAAAATAATTATTTTTTTAAGACATATTTATTCAGGAATAAGAAAAACAAAAAATGATATTAAGAAGGAATTACAGAATGTAAGGATTTGATCTTGCAATCTCTACCAATAGCCGGTAGCACTTTAACCATTCAGATGCCTTAGTCGTTAGTAGGCGTTTTATGTAGTTTACTGTGAAACTACATCACTAAAATACTGTTCTAATATATTATCAGTTGTTGAAATGAAATAGGAGTTTTATTCAGTTGAAATTTGAGAGCAATAGAGAGCGTTACTTATGACAGCAATGATTCATAAAGTACTATACGGATTTACATTCACTTGGCATTGAAGTCATTTGACGTATATGCAAGTAGACCAATACGCGGTAAGTCTTTCTAAGTTATACCTGGCAACTACGCTTCATTCCTACCGCGTATTGGTTCTACTTGCATATATGTCAAATGACGTCAATGCCAAGTGAATGCAAATCCAGGTATAGTGCAGTGTTTTCGAAAACACACTCTCTTTCCGAAATATTTACACTGTAATAAAATGACCTAATATGTTCTGTATCTAAGATTATGTTAAAAACGAATTAGAATATTTGAAATTGAAACATCAGACAAACTAGAATTAACAATAAAAACGAAATAATGCTACTTTCGACAAAACCGAAATCTCTGATGTGTATTTTTTGTTTCATCCGTTAATCTTTTTTGTATTAATGACGATAATACTTTATAGGCAAGATTTAATAGTGTAATACCTCTGTAGTTCTTGCACTCTTGTTGGTCTCCTTTTTTATGCATCGTTATGATTTGTCCAATATCCCACTCGTTCGGCATTGTCTCCTCTTTTTATATTTTCTTAATCAATTCGTGTATTTTTTTATTCAACATGTCCCCTTCGTACTTTATTAGTTCTAGATTTATTCCATCCTTCCAGGTGCCTTTCCATTATTTCCCTTCATTATAATGCCTTTTACTTCTTCTAATGATGGTTCTTGTGCGATAGTTTCTTCTTCATCCTCTTCTTCTCTTTTATCATTTATAACTGGTTTATTTTTATTCCTTTTAGTTTATCTTTGATTTTTTTTTAATTAAGGATGTCCTCGTAGGTATAGACCTAAATACAAATGTACCGAGAACATCTATTGGGGCAAAAGAGGTAATTTATTAATTTTGGATTTAAAGGCCTGCAAGTTAGGAAGAGTGGGGAAGACGTGGAAAGGTAAGGAGTTCCACAATCTGGATACCCTGGGGATGAAGGAACGGTCGAGTCGATCCGTTCTCGATGTCGGGCATTGAACAGTATAACGGTGCATGGAGTTGGCACGTCGCGTTGCTCTGGCTGGTCTGGCAAGTGGAGGCATTATAGAGCGGAGCTCTTCTGAGCAAAATCCGTTTATGTATCGGTAAAACAAGGAAAACAGCAGCCACTGCTCTTCGGTGGGATTATGGGGCTAGGTTTTTTTGTGATACTGGTGTCGTTTATTAGTCGAACTGATCTTCTCTGTATTGCATCAAGGACTCCGAGCCTTAACGGAGCCGGCGAACCCCATACCTGCGAGCAGTATTCAAGATTAGACCGTATTTGGGCTTTGTAAAGAGTAGCCAAGTTGGATGGAGAAAAATAGTTCCGTGCTCTAAACAAAAAGCCTAATTTCTAATAAAAAGGAGATAATAAAGTCTAAAAAAACTTTAACTCTAGTTATAAGCATTACCGGCTGTAGGTAAAGAAGCAGATTCGAATCCTACCGCATGTGATTTAAAGACATTTTCTGTTTTTCTTATTTTTAAAAAGCTTTTAAATATTTTTTATACCAATTTTGCTATCTGGTAGGTATATGTACTTGGTTTTATTTATACAACGGATTTATTTAATATTAATTGATTTATTTTTAATGCTAAAATACTCTTTTTTAGTTTAGGATAATAACATCAATATATTTGCTGTAACTGCAAGATAAGCTATCTGGATCGCAAATCACGTACAAATCGAATGCGTTGCAACTTGCACTAATTTTTCAAAACCTGACCAGCATAGAATTTTATGGATTTATTTGTACTCAACTGGATAAAATACGAATTAAGTGAATATACAAACTGAATAATAAAATAAAAGTGTAGTAACTGAAGGTTTAAGAAGAAACTTAACAGGTGGAAATCAGTCTGTTTCTTTATTTACGTATGTTCAAACAGATAGTATAGTTTGGTTCAAAGTTAATTTTTGTGTTTTTGCATTTACACTTTATGCCGTCAAAAAATGCCGACAAAGGAAATCTTTTGTCGGCATGAAGTGTGAAGGAAAAAAAGAGTATGCGTGTAACCTTTACGCGCGATTGAAGTAAAACTTATTTGACGTACCATCGCAAAATAAATTCAAATTTAAAATATGTTGATTAACAAGTAGCTACAGGTTTTTGATTTTTTCGTTTATTATTATTATTTATTGATGAAAGAGCAAAATATTCTTGAGAATCCGCCATTTTATTTAAGTGACAACTATTTTGTTTTGTAATTTATCTAAAATTCATTAATTTCACTTTCACGTTTTAAAAATTTTTGACAGAAATTAACGGTTAGGTTAGGTTAGCTAATCAAAAGTTTTGACGTACGTATCGCAAGGAAGTCAGTAGAAACATAAAGAACTGTGTGTGTGAAAATCATGAGAAATCTGATAATTTCTTCTGTATTTTAAATGATAACTGCCAATCAATTTCTAACAAAACTAATAGAATAGACCTAATCTTAAAGCAATATGAACCAGACATATTATGTCTATCCGAAACATGGTCCAATATTGACAATATCGGCTACATACGATTTAATAATTACTGTGTTGCCTCTTACTTCAATAGAACTAATAAATCACATTTTGACAAAATCTTCCATAGAAATTAAGAAACACGATTTTTTAATTAATTTATCACTTGAAGTAGATATTCAAATCTCCAGTATCTCTTTTAAAATACTTCAAACCACCTGTTGTATATTAAATATTTATAGATCCCCATCTGGAAATTTCAATACATTTATAGATAGACTTTATAGTGCATTAATTTTCTGTACAAATAACTTTATATCTTTTATTCTTTGTGGAGATTTCAACATTGATTTTTTAAACGATTCACAGAAAAATAAAATGTATGCATATAGAGTACTCACTCATTTTTATTCAATATTTTTTCATCACTTTCTTCATTACTAAATCCACTTTGTTTATTCATATTTAAAACAAACACTTTATACACAAATTTTAGGCGTAAAACTATTCACCAACAATGTATTTTGGTTGACAAGCTGTCAATTTGACAGGTCAGCAAAATATTGTATATTATATTGCCTACTATAACATACAATTACAGATTTAACTTTTATTTAATATAGTAGGCTGAATCGTGTTAGGTTTTTTGTATCAGGTTTTTTACGTTACGTTAGAATATGACGTCACGTCCGTTAGAATTACTGAGTTACCCCTAGTCGCGCCTACAGAAGTTTTACTTCAAAAAAAAGGAAAAATTAACTTTGAACCAAAGTATACCATACTTCTCCTTCTCGGTCGTTTCCGGAGTAGGTACCAGTATCGTTCTTTCAACACATGTTTTATATTTGTTTGAATCAAAATACATATACCTTAAACGAAAATGTTTCTTATTAACTTTTTTTGACACCGTATAAGTTTAATCATAAAAGCATTGGACATATATTCTGTTATCTTTTATTTTTACACAAAATAGGATCAATAGCTTTTGTAGTCTGGAATTACTACATAAAGCTTTATTGTAAAATTTGATAAATTGCTCACATATGTTTGTAAACAGTTGTAATTATGATTTTAATAACGATAACGTTATAAGCAATCATGTTTAATTAGAGAAAAACTGTTAATAACTGTTTAGAGGCACATACTCCGGATATATAAACTAATTGTTATGGTAGATGATTTGTTGTATCATAATAAAAAGAAAAACTCAAGGAATTTATATTATATTAATATGTGTTATTTAAGAAAGTATAAAATTAACTATGGTACGTTCTCAATTAAAGTTATCAAGGTACTCTTATATGTTATTATACAATATTAAATTAAATTTCTGTTTTTAGTGGTTAGTATCGATTTCCTCTACATAGAATTTAAAATTTTTATAGTTGGTACTTGTTACTGAGAGATATGTATATGTTTAATAATAACTCTCAAAATCATTTGGTTTTAACTATATCACTGAATTAGACATAAGATTTTCTGCTTTTTAGTTATGTAAAGATATAAAGGGAAGTTGTTTTTATACCAAAACAAGAAATAATGGAAAAAAGTAGGTATATTCGCCTAAAAAGGCCCTGTTTCTAGGATAGCTCATTTTAAATAGTACATTACGTAACGAGTGCGGAAAGCAGGTGATCCCATCACGAGTGCGATAAAAAGCACGAGTGATGGGATTAACTGCGCACCGCACGAGTTGCGTATTCTATTTTTTATCACTCCGTGAGGAAAGCTCTTGAATTTGTCTAAAATAAAAGGAAAGAAGATAATAAAAGTAGTATTAGGTCTGATTCGCCTGCACCGCGGAGGCGCTGAAGGAGGGTAGGGGGAGGCCGATCCCCCCCAATTAAAACAAAAATTTTTAGAGTTAAGAAATTATAACATTTTTATTAAAAAAAAAACACTTTTTTATCACAAAATTATGTGTAGTTATGAATCTTTGTTAAATACGTTAAATGTAATATTTGAACAGTTGCTTAATTCTATAGATATATTTTTTTATTCAACTTAATTATATTAGATAATAATTGAGAATCAACAAAATCTTTATTTAGTAATGAAACGTTTGATTGATTATAACGTGGTGCATTTACTACCGCGTTATCAGATGCAAAACTATTAGAAAATTCGTCCTTAGTTTCTCTTAATTCACTTTCTATCTCATTTATTTTTGATTGGGAAACACTTATCAACTCTGTTTCGGTCATTCATTGCTTTCCGCACGGTCCTGCATGGTCAAAAGCAGTGCTTTCCGCACGGAGAAATGAAAAGTTTTATATTTCGTAACGTTGAAGGAAGCATTGCTTTCCGCACGGTCCTGCATGGTCGAAAGCAGTGCTTTCCGCACGGAGTGATGAAAATAATTTTTTTAACTTTGAATGAATTTAAATTTCGCGCTTAGTTTTGGATCATACCACAGATGTAACTAAAACTTTATATCAACATTTTCGTAGTGGTTAACAGTTTTTCGGTAACGTTGCAAATGACTATGGATTTATAACCTTGACTTAACAACCTTTTTAATAATTTCTACCAGTTTTTTTTTAATGCAAAGTTAATTTGATTTGTGGGAATTATGTAAAAAGTAAATCCACTAATGGATGCTTGTGATCACATAATCCATTGCTTCTCTATCTCCTGCGGTGTGAATCAATGTTTGTATATCCCCTAGCCCCGTCCATTGTCTGATATTCCGGAGCCAAGACATCTTTTTTCTACCTATCTCTCTTCTGCCCTCAATCTTACCTTCAATCATCAACTGTAGGAACCTATACTTTTTGTTGCGCATTATATGGTCTAGGTATGCTGTTTTCCTTTTTTTTTGACTACATGGAATAGCTCGCGTTCTTTCTTCACGCGCCTAAGAATTTCTTCGTTTGTTACCTTCTCGGTCCAAGAAATTTTAACGATTCTACGATACAGACATATTTCGAAGGCTTCTAGTTTATTTTTAGGGTCCATCCTGAAGTAAAGAAGCACTGACCATACGTGGCACTTTACAATACTTATTCTCAGACCAGTATTAAATTCTGAGCAAGTGAGCACCTATTTAAATTTTAGGAGTGTCTGTCGGGCCTGCTCTATACAATTTTTAAATTTTTTATCTAATGTCCAATCAGTCATGTACCCAGGTATCTGAATTTGTCCACTCTTTCAATTGACGCTGCATCAAATGTTAATGTGGAATTGGCAAATGTATCTAAGCTTCTAGTGATGATCATAAATTTAGTTTTCAGGGTATTGATGTTCAATCCCAAGTGTTTACTGTGTTCACCAACCATATTTACCAGTTGTTGTAGATCTTCCATATTGTCGGCTATCAGTACCGTATCGTCGACATAACGGATGTCGTTAATCAGTAACTTTTATACCCATATCTACATTTTCTAAGGTTTCACGAAAATCCTTGTCTCACACCTCTTTTAATCCATAAAGTATTGGACAAATCATTTTGCAGCTTGTGCCGTTTGGTTCCAGTGTAAGTCTACGATGCAACGGATGTCTTTTTGATCTAAGTCCAGCCTCTCAAGAAGATCTATTAACTTATGATGTTGTACCCAATCAAAAGCTTTTTCATAGTCTATGAAGCATGGACATACATTCTTTCTCTGGTCATAGCAATTTTGGACTAGCACCTGTGTTGAAACTAATGCCTCTCTCGTATCTAAACCTTGCCTAAATCCAAGTTGTGAATCGCTTATGTCTTAGGAATCTCTTTTATAAATTGACCGCAACTTATCCAATCTAGTCTTTTTTCTGGAACTCTGCTAAACCAGTTCAAAGTTACTTTTATTTAAAAGAGGCTAAAACCGGTGTATTCACAATGAACTGTGTGGCGTACCAACTCGTAAAGGGAAGAGAATTGCCAATCACGGAAAAAATTTCAAGTACAAATCTTAAAATAAGTAATTCTTACCGTTTTAGACATGGTAACAATAGTTTGGTGAAATTATTCTAAATAAAAAACGATTTAATAGATCGTTACACAATTAGTACCACTTATTGAAATCAGTCCAAATATTTGTTTGTATTTTCTTTAAATGTATTTTGATCACTCTGTTAACTTCATTGTCCCTATAGCATATCATCATTTCTGTTAATAATTTTAGTTCGCGATTTCCTCATAATCAGTGGTAGTTCTGTCACTTTCCAGTTTTTAATGAAAGTATCAAAAATTTCATTGTGTTTTAATAAAATAAGAGCCATGGAGTAGGCACATGACGAAAAACAGATTTAAAATGAGTAAAATCGAAGAGTTTCTTAAGCTTTGCAATTTTCTTTGCAAATGCGGAAATTTTTAATTCAACATATTCAACATGGAACTCCTGTGCTTTTAATGCATATTTGTTACAAACAAAGGACGGTCGACCCTCCCGCCTCACCTGCCCACCCCGCCGTTATACTGCCCGCCGGTAGCCGGAAGAATTTAAAATCAAACGCCTTTTTAACCGGATTTCCGGGAGAGTTGGCAACCCTAGCTTATACTGAACTTCCAAATCAATTAACTTGAAACTCCAATTTCGTAATCCGTACTTTTTAATTATTAAACTTTTTAAAAAAACAAAACTGTATTTAAAACGTCAAAACCTATTACCAAATAAAATCAATTTGTGTTATAGAACGAAAAATAGGTAAACACCCAAGAGAATTCAATATAAAAGTTTACCTCTCATTGCGATAAAACGATGATTGCAGTTTATTAGATAATAAATATTGAATTTTAACACAATTCAGTTCATGCGAGAATTAACGCTTTACTATGTCAATACTACCGCTTTTCATCATTAGGGAAATGCCGGACTTTGTTTGGTTTTCCCATATTTCATTACTGTATTTTCCACTTTGACCTAATATACACTTTGTGCTCTAGGTATATCATAAATTTGTAAATAAAAATGTTTATTGCAAATATTTAATTTAAATTAAATGTTAAACATTTTAATAGATTCTAAATAGAAAAATTCAAATCTTAAAATAATATGTATAAAACAACATGGAATAAGATAAGCTTTATTTAACGAGGTTTCGGCAAGTCCATGACAAGCCTGTAAAAAACTGTTCTCAACTAGTATGCGCATGAGCAACCAGAAGTTGCTCATAGATTGATAACGATTTTCTGACTATCCGGACTCTGTTTTTCAAAAGTTTATAAGTTTTATTTGCGAAGAAAGTTTTCGTCAACTTCATGACAGGTATGTGAAAAACAGTTTTTAACTTTATGTGCATAAGCAACTGGAAGCTGATTCTTCTTCTTCTTCTTCTTCTTCTTCTGGTAACGCTTACAACCCTGGGTGGGTCTTGGCTGACTTTACAACTTCTTTCCATCTTTTCCGGTATCTCATTAAGTTTGTATCGAAGGTTATATACATTAAGAACAGGTTTGTTTTTGTATTATCGTGCCATCTTAGGCATGGGTGTCCCAATGGTCTTTTAGTTGCCGGGGTTGAATCCCAAACTAATTTTACCAACCTATCTCCTGGAAGTCTCCGAACATGTCCGGCCCATCTTAATCTTTAAGCATTTATGTCTTGGACAATATCACTATCGTCGAAAAGTTGTTTTATATTTCGTTGTTTGTTCTTATTTGGTATTGTGTTGTAGTTGGGACGCGATAAGGTCCAAATATTTTCCTGAGAATTTTCCGCTCAAAGCGTCTAAGTTTTTCCTCATTAGCCTTTGTCATGGTCCATGTTTCAGAGCTGTAAGTGATTAGTGGTCTTATTGTTATTTTATAAATTCGTATTTGAGTTGCTTTTGTCAATGTTGATTTTAAGAAATTTTTCACTGCATACATGCATAGGCTCGCGCACTGTATTCTTCCCTTAATTTCTGCTGTTATATCATTGTTGGCCGTTATGGTAACACCCAGACACTCTCTATATATGCCCAGAAGCTGATTACCGATTTATAAATCTTCGCAAACGGTTTTCTGATGATCGGAATTCTGTTATTCATAAGTATTTAAACTTTGTTCAGGAAGCATGTTCGTGTTAAGTCAAATGACAAAGGAAGCTGTTCTTAACTAGTATGCATTTAAGCAACCAGAAGCTGATCACTGATTGATAAATCCCCGCATACGATTTTATAACTATCCAAACTCTGTTGTTTATAAGTAAACAAGTTTTATGAGAATAGCTAGTTTTCGACAAGTCCATGACAAGCCTGTGACCACAATTCTTAAATACTATGCACATGAGCGTCCCGGCATATAGGCTTTCTTCATAATTAGTATATAAATATCCGCGATGATGATGATGCAAGTCAAGAACAGATAAAAGAAATAGAGAAAGACCTACATAAGAGCAAGATGATCTTTGGAAAATGGCGAAAAATTGATTCATACTGCGCTTTGTAAACTAAGAGAAAAGGTCTATGTCTTACATTAAAGGACTGATAATCATTAAAGCATAAAAGAGATAAACGACCTTCACCACGATGGCAAAATGGTCTGTGGAAGATGAAAAATTAGTTTCACTTTCGATACAAACAGTAGAGGCCCCCAAGTCAAGGGGATTCAATCCAGCCAATGGCTTAAAGACTGGAAAGGCACAAGTAAAGGTCTATATAGCACAAGACACAGGATACAAGTCCAATTAAATCTAGGTGCGTATGTTATAGTGTTTCAGGCTGAAGTAATGGTCATACAACACTGTGGAACGAAGATCATAACAGGTAAAACCGTAGTCATATACTCGAACAGCCAAGCAGCTCTAAAGACGATAGTCTTGGCACAAATAAGCTCACAGTTAGTGTAGGACCGCATTAGCACCCTTACCCATGTTGCAGGTCGGATACTGGCAATAGGTTCCAGGATACTGAGGGTTTTAGGGGAATGAGAAGACTGATGAATTGGCCCAAACGCAACTAATATTCCAATGATGGGTTGGGGACCATTTGGTCAAACGATTTCAGAATGATTGACAGTCTCGGAAATTTCTGAGTCAGCAAAACTTGGCAGATACTAATAATAAGAGGAAAACGCTTTTCATGTCCTATGCCAATATGAAGGCTCTGTAAGGTATCTAGTATTGGGAAAAGAGAAACTGGCTGCTTCAAGTTACGTGTAGAGGCCACTGTCAAGAGTATTAAGTTTCATTTAGAGGACAGGGCTAGACAAGGTGCTTTAATCGCATTATAGAGATGATGGGTGTTCATAATAGATCTGCAAATGAATATTTATCTATCTTGCATTGAACTTAAATAGAGCTGATCTTGGTGATGATAATCATGATAAAGAAATAAAAATCCACTCTGTTCAACTATTACTGTCACTATACGTATTTTTAAATTTAGTACCTACATAATACATAATTAAATCTTTACTGACATTGAAAATTTCTCAGAGGTGAATTTATTTTTTACCGTAAAATAAAGTAAATGCATTTCATGAGGTCGAATGACGCAGGTTGTTTACAAGAAGTAAAAAATGTCAGTAAATAGAGTTTTCTCATTGTTAATACAATTAACACCGCAAATGGTTGTATCCGTTACACTTTGTGGTAATATCTTTATTTTCTTGCTTCATAACAGAATAAAATTGATTTTAATGGATTCCATAGAAATTTGAGACGTATAATTTACAATTTTATTTACCTTGATTTATTATAAAATAAAAGACTCACCTTAAGCATTTTTGATTCCTTTCAGCTAGAATGTATGTTTTCTTCTTCTTCTTTTTTAAACACAAAACACTAGTGGACAACATCATATTATTTAAAAAAAACTATCACTATCGAACTGATTTTGTGTTTCATATATTCATTTCATGATCAACTGCATTTTTTGTAAATACCACTTGGGCACGAGAAGAAGCAAATCGGCGACTTCGACATGTTTAATAGTTGTAAATTTTAATTGGAACCCAATTAATCAGGTAATTTTTCTTCGGTACTACGATACGCGTTCGTCTGGTTGCCTGTAAAAAGAAAGAGTAATTAGTACGTAATGTTGGTGCCCTCGATTTTTTAAAACATCTTTTAAAACGCATTTCAAGCAAATATCTGAAGAGTCAGTAAAATTTTATAAGTTTAGTTTACTATCAGGATTAATATACCAGTTAACATTTATAAAATACTAATTAATACGAGGATCGTTTAAAAAGATTGTGCAAAAATAAAATATACTTAAATGTTTAGAGAACCTTTTTTAATTATCTAGGTAGTCTCCTTCTAGGTTTATTTATACACTTCGTAGTTTGTGATCCCTTATCAATAATAGTATTTGTCTAAATCTGAAAACAGCTATTTGGTTTTTGCATTAACCTCCTCGTTTGAATGAAATATTTTTCCAATCAAGCATTTCTTCTAATTAAGGAACAAATGGTAGTCCTAGATAGCCTAGTCTGGAGAATAAGGAAGATGTAAAACGAGTTGAAACCCATTTTTATTAATTTTGCGACTACAACTGCTGAGGCGTGATAGAAAAGGATATTATTGTGGGCCAATTGTGGGCCTTTTTTCTTGCAACCCGGTTTTCAAACGGTCCAATAACAATGAATAATATGCACCTGTATACTTTTCTCCGTTTTCAGATAATCATTGAAGATTATTTTTTGGGAACTTTTTTAATTGATCAAGGATTGTGGAAGAATATTCAATATAGTTATAGTTTGAACTTAGTAGGTGTAAAGTGAGTTATACTAAACCGAGAAAAAGTAAAAAAAATATTAATATTAATATAGTTTTTCTGCTTAATAGTAAAAATGGATGACAATTATGAAAATAAAATCCAAGTTTTAGCTTCTGTCATTATACACAGAGTGTTTTTTTTAAATCAGTTAAATATCTAGAGCTAACCCTAGGTAACGGGTTAATCTGGAACCAACACGTAAACGAAATAGGTAATAAACAAAGCTACAAAAGCCCTTATGGTGTGCAGAAACATTGCTGAAAAGACATTGCAATGGATGTACACTGCAATAGTGAGACCAATCATCATTTATGGGACAGTAGCTTGGGGCCCGAGAATTAATTTGACTATTACGAGAACAAACCTCTGAAGTTTTAGAGACTAGCCTGTGCATGCATCACTGGAGCAATGGGTACACACCCTACTGCCGCAATGAAAGTAATCCTAAATATCTCGCCACTACACATTCAAGTAGAAACTATAAGGAAAAAAACAATATATAGAATGTTTAAAGAAGGAATAATCAAGGAAGTCCTCAATCACTTTAATTTGATCAAACATGGGAAATGCCTCAAGATGACATGCCAAAGAAATTTAACTTTGTGAGAAAATTCACCACAAAACTGGGTAGTAAATCTAAATGGGACAAAGACACCATATTGGGGCTAAACCAAAATATCATAAAATGGTATACGGATGGCTCCAAGTCAGATAAAGGAACAGGAACAGGAGTTTTTGGACCTAGAGCCAAATAATCAGAAAGCCTAGGTGCATACCCAAACATCTTTCAAGCGGAAATTCGTGCTTTTGAAAAATGTGTAGAATTTAATATCGAAAGGAATAATCGTAAACAAAACACTGTCTTCATGTCAGACATTCAAGCAGCCATCAAAGCTCTAAATTCGCACACAATTAGTTTAAAGATGGTCTGGGAATGCATAGGCAAACTAAATGAACGAGGACAAAATAACATTGTTACCCTCTTATGAGTTCCAGAACACATAGGAATCGAAGGAAACGAAACAGCAGATAAGCGGGCAGAAAAAGGAGCTTATTTCTTTTTATTCACAAAACAATGTCTTAATATAAAATTTTAACTTATTTCTCATTTTTCTTCTCCTTCGGAAGCTGGCATGGACCTAATGATATCACTGTCTCCGGGGTCGGTGATGGACATAGCACACACCCTGAAGTATTTACATTTACCACAAGCTGTACCCGATTCTACATTATTTCCTGAATAATGGTCTTTGCTAACATGGCGTAATATTCAATCTCTGATTTTCTTAGAGGTGGTGTGTTATTGGAAATGTTTATAAGTTTAGCTTTACCTTGTCTTAAAGTTTTGAGGGTCTGTTAGTACCCTAAGCAATATTTGCCTGATGTCATTACCAGAGCTAATCTGCTGTTAATACTCTCGATCGCCTTTTTCTGTTCCATTTGGGCTACCATTTTGTTAACTTTAATCCGAAGATTTAATTATAAACTCCGAAAAACTAAATACTTCGAACCACACTTTCTGATGTATTGAAGAAAAAAACTGAAACCCCATATTTGGTACCAGAATCATCTTGTGGTATAAGCAGTAGTACAGTCTCAGAAAAACTAAGGTAAGAAATGGATAGAGAAAACTTGAAGTACTGGAACGATCTAGAAGCACTAAGACAATCTAAGACACTCCTGGGCAACTATAACCAGAAGAGATCTTTGAGCTGTCTAAAACTTAGTAAAAAGAAACCCCGTATTATAACGAGAATATTCCTCGTGTATTGCTGATTAAGACGTCACATAAAGAAACTAGGATTGCTAGATGAAGCAAAGTGCAGATTCTGTGTGGTAGAGGTTGAAACCTTAATACACATTCACTCAGAATTATATTACGTATTACCTACTAGGGTCAGATACCTAGGGTTATACGAAATAGAAGAGAAAGACCTACCTAACTTGAAGACCATCAATATCCTAAACTTTCTAAGGAAAAAAGGACTAGAAGAGCTGCTGTCTGAGGAAACATTATAATTATAGCAACAAATGGGGACACAATAGGTCTTATAACCAAATTTGCTCATACATACATACAGTTAATTTTCCCATAAAAAAACTTGTTTTTCAAATTTTTTTTTTTTACATGTTTTGGTATTTACCATTTAGTGATAAAGAAAAAAACCTTTATCTCACTGTGGATCGAATTGCAATTAATCAATTATTACTTAGCAAACAAAGATATCAAAATTATCATAATTTTTTTTTGTTATACAATTGTTGTTAAAAATTTAGGTACAGATAAAGACTGATATCATTTAGAATTTAGATAATCTAACCTTGTAGGTTATTTTTTAAAAAAATTATCTCATACAAAGTTAACAAACAATTTTCACAAAAAAAATTATCAGTTTTAAAAGTTCTTAATTAGTATAAGCTGTATCTTAAAAAAATGTATAGGTACGTTATATAAAAATGGTGGATTTTTTAAAAATTGACAAAAACCGTAAAACAATGTAAAAAATCGAAAAACGTAAGAAAAGTGTCAAAAATAAAACCCATAACCAGTAGAGAGTAGTGAGTAAAAAGGAAACAATCCCACAAACCAGTAGTTCTAAAGTCTAATAAAATAAGTTATTATTAAATAGGTACTTTAGGGTTCCGTAGCTAAAAAGCAAAAAACGGAACCCTTATAGATTCGTCATGTCTGTCTGTCTGTCTGCCCGTCACAGACACTTTTTTCTGAAACTGTAAGAACTATACTGTTGAAACTTGGTAAGTAGATGTATACTATGGTTCTTAAGCTTGGGTGGAGTGCTCGCATTTTGCCAATACTTACATAAGCATAGGCTGAACAAGGCACAAAGGAAAGCGCTACTAAGGGTGATAAGTGGATACAGAACGGTAAGTACCGAAGTAGTTCAAGTGATAGCGGGGACACCACCAGCAGACGCGCTGGCGAGAGAAAGGGCGAGACTATTTGCCCGGGAAGACGGCAACACGCCGCGAGCTAGAAAAGAAGAGAGGGCCCATACTGTGGAAGAATGGCAAGCCGAATGGGGGCAACCTCTGCCAAGAGGGAAAAGTAGGTGGAGCAAACATTTGATCGTGAACCTTGGGGAATGGGTCGAATGTAAACACCGCACCGCGGATTAATACTTGACCCAGTTCCTGTCAGGTCACGGCTCTTTTGGGAGCTACACCTACAGAATCGGCAAAAGCGAAACTACGGCGTGCAGAGCATGTGGAGAGGAGAGGAATACGCCGGAGCACACAGTCCTGGAATGCAGCTACTTTGGCGAAGTAAGGCGAAGAACGAAGGAAACTCTCGAGGAAAGGATCACGTCGGACAACATTATAAGAATAATGACGAGAAATAAAGAAAAATGGAGTATAATACACGATATGATAAGGAAAATTATGGCAAGAAAAAAAGAAATAGAAAGAAAACAGCAGACAGAAGAAAGAGGACAGTGAAAGTGAAGGGAAGGGAAAGCGAAAACAGTGAAAGGAAAGTGAAAGAAAAAACCTGAGAAGAACAGCCATACAGCACTGTGCAACGGAGATCGTAAGTCAGGGTGTAACGGGTAAAACCGTAGTCGTATACTCGGACAGCCAAGCAGCTCTGAAGGCGATAGTCTCAGCACAAATAAGCTCACAGCTGGTGTGGGACAGCGTTGGGGCCCTGACAGATGCCGCAAGTCAAAATTCTCTGACACTGACATGGATACCAGGACACTCAGGGTTTCGAGGCAATGAGAAGGCTGATGAACTGGCCCGTGCGGGACCTAATAGCCTAATGATTGGCCCGGAACCATTCGGCGGAGTTGCTGACACATTTAGAAAGGCAGCCATTGAGAAATGGAGGCTAGAGAAGGCCCAGGAGTGGTGGGAAAAATCACCGGGCAAGTGACAAGCCAAAGTCTTCATAAAGGGACACTCAGCGAAGTTTACTGCAGAGCTGCTATCACAAAGGCAAAACGATGTCAGAATGATTGTCAGTCTCTTGACAGGACATTGTAGGCTCAAGAAACACATGAGTCAGTTGAACTTAGCAGATGAAGACATCTGTCGATACTGCCAAGAGGATGAGGAGACCGCATTTAATGTCCTATGCCAATGCGAAGGCCTTACAAGGACGCGGTATCTAGTACTGGGAGAGGAGAAACCGGCTGCTCCAAGTTATGCGGAGTGGCCACTGTCAAGGCTATTAAGTCTCATTAAGAGGGCAGGGCTGGACAAGGTTCTCTAATCCTATTCTTGAGATAATGGGTGGTCACAATAGATCTGCAAAGGTCGTAGTGATACAGGCTAACAGCCAACCCAATAAACATCTAATCTAAAAAACGGTACGCGAAAACATGCCGGTAAAGAAACTTCCGAATGGAAAACTGCCACGGGATGGGGGGTCGGTTTTAGTTAGTAGGGGCCTAACAGCCGAGCCCAACACTACCTACAGGAGCACGAGCCCCTGTGGGTGTGCCAAACAAACATTTCCCCCTCTTTAAAAAAAAAAGTACCGGACCAAGTCATGGGCGATGGGAGAAATCGTATCGGCGTTAAGATAAGGTAGGTGTGCGAGAGAGAAAGTATTATTATCAACGGCTATAACTTGTTCTGGGAGCTGTACGTTGATGTATTTCTACCTGAAATGTTTTATTAGGGAGGTATTTGCTGTTAGAGTGCCTCTCAGAGCTCCAGATTTAGGACTGGAAAGTTTAATACTCCTTAGCATATAGTGACAGACAACATCAAACAAACGGAAAGAGTAACCTGCATCGCAACCAGAAGCAGTTTTTATTTTTATACAAAGAATTTTCTCTTCGTGATGACTTGCTTCGCGTTATAGTTTTATGAAAGCACTTTAAAAGTGCGAGGGGATCAAGAAATATTTACTTTATTTTATTAGTTATAAAGACTTTATTTATACTGTAAAGCTAAAGATGTTCACCTCTGACTTGTTAACTAGTTATATTTACTTTTTGAAGTAAAACTTCTTTAGCGACACTAGGAGTAAAAAAATTATTCTAACGGACGTGACGTCATTCTAATAACAGAAACCGGAAACAAAACCTAATACTGACACGATTTTGCATGGGCGCCGGCAGCAGGGTGCAAGAGGGTGCGCTTGCACCCCCCTGCTATGAAAGAAAATACCTGAATTTACCAGAAAATTATATATTTTTTAAATTTTTTTATTAAATTATTGTTTGAATAAAAACTAAAGGCGTCGCGGTTGCTGTCCAAATCATTCTACATTCTATATATATATATTAGATCATAATAGTGTGTAGATGCAGATGCACCCCCTGAAAATAATCCTGACGGCGCTCATGCGATTTTGCCTCCTATATGAAATAAAATTAAATCTGTAACTGTATGAATTGACAGCTGATCATCTTGTCAATCGAAATACATTGTATAAATAGTTTTTTGTGTATAAAGTGTTTGTATTAAATATGAATAAACAATGTGGATTTATTAATGAAGAAAGTGATGAAAAAATATTGATTGAAAATGAGTGAATAGGTAGGTACTCTATATGCATAAATTTTATTTTTGGTGTGTAATTACACTATTTATACCTAATTATTTATACCTATTATTTATACCTAGCTATTTTCGTTTTATAGACTTAGAGCTAAAAAAAAAAGAAATTGTGAACGTCAAAGGGGATATTATAAGCGCCAGAAAGATTTGAAGAAAAATGACAAAAATGAAAAAATGACGAGACAGCCACAGTCATTATGATTTAATTAAGTAAGTTTATATACATACATACATATTATGATAGTAAATAATTGTTTATACGGAATCTTTACGTTGAGTAAAGAAGCATGTTGCACGTTTTTGTTCATAAAAATAATAATATTCAAAATATTTTAACACTTTCTTATACTTATTTTAGGTTTGGTTAGGTAGCCATAAAGGCCATAAAGTCAAGATGGCTAATCTTTTACCACCAATAACAGATCCTTCGTAGACGTGAAGGAAACAAACTTAACTCAGGATTTTAAATTTTATGGAATATGCTATAAAATGCTACAAAATGAAATGGTTATCTAACTATCGAAGGCTCTTGTGTTGTGATGTATTACAATAAGGTAGATACAGCTACAAAATCACACATTCTAAACGTAATGTGTGTATATTTTTAATATTGTTTACCTATTATTGAAGCAAAACTTCTTTAGGCACGACTAGGGGTAGATTCTAACGGAAGATTCTGATGGAAGTAACTGTATAATTTCAGCTATGGGAGGAGTTTAAATTTCCGAAATTTATTTATGAAATTTTCAAACGGTTTCAAATACATTAATGGTTTTTATAGACTAAAATCTATGTTTCACATTTTAGTTATCATAAACATATTATTTCATATATAAAAAAAATAATGATAACTTTCAAATTCCTATTTCTAATGAATAATATAAATATAACATCTCATTTTTTTTGTAAAGTATATAGGCAATAAATATGATTGAATTGTAATTAAATATTTATTTTCCGATACGTACGTCAACAAGTTTTACTTCAATCGCGCGTAAAGGTTACACGCACACTCTTTTTTTTTATTCCTTGCAACTTTTCCAGACCTTGAAAAGACTCTTTTATGTTTCTTATCATTAGCGTAGTTGCATATTATCGATAAGTATCTATATTTCAATAATCTATTAAGATCTCACTTATATTTTAAAATATATCTTATTTATTGGAACGAAGTTCCCTTTCGCGCGTTACGAATAGTTACGCTGACGCTAGGAGCTAGCCTAAAAAAATTCATACCAAAATTTGTCACGACACTATGCACTGACACAATGCACCGACAAGGCATGTTTCTCTCTCTCTCACAGACCAAAAAATAAATAACTCTCTCTCCCTCGCTCTCATAGATAGATATATTACAATGCATAGAAAAGTGTGACGTCAGCTATGGGAGGAGCTTACAAATCTTTCTAAACAAAACACAAAACTACAAAACATATTTGCATTGAAAATGCCATAAAAGATTTTTCTATTACTTGTAGTGGTTTCTAATCAAAAATCTTAACGTTTTCCGGACACTTTTCATACGACCTATTGTATCCAATTTGTGATAGTGAATAAACATTGAAAGTTAGTGTAAGTGTTTAAATTTTATATGCATTTTAGTGGAATTGAGGTTATGTTTTGTTTCAAAGTTTATAAATTTTATTATGGTAATCTCGTAATTAATTATGTATTCTTTAACTATTAAATAGTATTCTGTTGCAGTAAAAATGGTGATGTGTTTCGTCCCCAATTGCAAACATTATAGCGAGCAGAAAAACTGCAATTTTTTTACTTTTTTTTTCTATTTTGCTTTGAACAGTGTAGTAGTGTCGCGACTTTGTTAATACAGGTTTTTTGTAGATAATAAATGTTAAAATATTAGAAAATAAAAACAATAATGTATCCTGACAATGTTTCTGCACAAGTTCCGGATATTGTTGATAGAGTTAATAAATGCTTATGTATATACAAACTCTCTGTTGTGTTTACAAATTACAATTCCTTCACTAATTAATCGAAAGGAACTTCGTTCCATCCGGGTGTCCTTTGACACCTCTCACTTTTTTATATTTAAAATAGTTTTTTTTTAAACTATATTCGAAATATTTACAATTTTATCTGAAATCAAATTAGAATTGATATATAAACTGTTAAAACCTGATTTTTGTTAACAACAATGTTGCGTGTTACATTGATTTTAGTATTTGTAGCTGCTTGTACAGCCCTAAATGCTAGTGAGTATTATCATTGTTTAAATATACCAAGTTAGTTAGCTCTTTTTCCAATTCTCTACTTTAATCAATATCCTTACAGCATACAACGGCAAACAGGGCAAATTTTTCAATTATAGCATTGTATGTTTTTTCTTTTAGCTGATGATCGGTTGAAAGCCAGTTGTACAATTCGTTCAATAAACGATGTTGATACAGTTGTAAAAAATTGCAAAACCATTACACTAGTTGGTTTTGCAGTACCTGCTGGGAAAACTTTGACACTTGATCTTCAATCAGGAACTCATCTTACTTTTACTGGAGGTTTGGCATTTGCTTATGAAGAATGGGATGGTCCATTACTTTATATTAGTGGAAATGGAATTACTGTAGACGGAGATTCGAGTAAAATACGAGTTTTGTTGTTAATAACATAGTATTTTGATTTTTTTAATATAATTTCAGATCATATAATTGATGGTCGAGGTGCCCATTGGTGGGATGGTCAAGGAGGTCTTAATAACAAGAAAAAGCCTCAACTTTTTAGTATTAAAGCAACAGGAAATTCAGTGTTTAAAAATCTTAAACTCAAAGATTGTCCTAAGGGCTGTGTTTCAGTAATGGGTTCTGATATAACTATTGAGAATTGGAATGTTGATTGTAAAAATGGAGATACTGTAAGTATTTCTCCTTGTATTGGCTTAATTTGCTTTATCCTTTATAAACAAAAGCAATTTAATTTGACGCTATTAATTCTTTATAATAAGATTGGTAGTAAAATCTTATAATCAATTAATGTATTATTTTTAGCAAGGAGGACATAATACAGATGGTTTCGATATAGGATATGCTGAAAGAATTACAATTAAAGACACAACTGTTTGGAATCAAGATGATTGTATCTGTATTAACCAAGGAAAACACCTATTTTTCGATAATATGCATTGTACAGGAGGACATGGTTTAAGTATTGCAGTGGGTGGAATGATTACGAACGAAACACTGTCACTAATGTAACGTTTCAAAATTCTTTGGTCCAAAATTCGGCATGTGCTGTACATGTTAAAACTATTGCAGGAGATATGCAAGGTGAAATTACAGATGTTACTTACAAGAATATTCAACTCAAAGGTAAAATATATTACTAAGTTGCTCATTCACTAACTCACTAAATCAATAACTCACTAAGGCACTATCTCACTAAGTCACTATGAGTCAATAAAACACTAACTCACTAATTTTAAGTCACTTACTCAATACTAAGTCACTAACTGGCTCACGTACTGACTTCATCATTCAGTCATTCAGTCAATCACTCATTTATTCACTCACTAACTCACTAAGTCCTTAAATCACTACATCACTAACTCACTAAGTCACGAATTCACTTAGTCACTAACTCACTTAGTCATTAAACTCACCAACTTACTCACTTAATCACTAACACACTAAGTCACTAACTCATTGAGTCACTAACTGACCAACTAACTCATTAAGTCACTAGCTAACAAAGTCACTTACTCACTAAGCATATTTAATGAAAGGAAAAGGTTTCGAGAGTAGATTTTGTGTTATCTTTAAGAAATGCGTTTGAAGTTGTCTTTAGATGTTAGTACAGCTGGTAGCTGGCGTTGTTTTTGTTGTTATTTTGGCTCATATGGTCAAATGTGGAGTTGGGAGAAACTAAATTAATAAGAATTCTTACCACCATCTCTGTTCGTGGGGGATTTGAAGTGGAAGAATATTTAGTATTCAGGACATAAACACATATGATATAGTCCATTTCACCGATTTTGGTCGATGACAGAAATCATACTCGAAGTAAATTTAGAGTTACATCTCTCTCAGATACAGGCAAGTTAGAAATTTAAATGAGGACGTTTGTTTTTTAATACACCACTTACGTAACTGCATCTTGTTTCACCGGTAGATAAAAAGTATTCAATAGGGAAGTCTTGACTTAATTCACATTCCTAGTAACCGTCATGTACGGCTCGTTGTTGAAGGGTTGAATTTAATAATAATTATTAATGTCATATTTTTGTAGATGTCACACCACACTGATAGTTTTAGAAACTTACGACCTAATTTAGAAAAAAAAAACTCTCCGCCATTGGTAACTTGGATGACAGTTTAATCTTCTTTCAGTGGTTTCTAATATCAAATCGGCCAAAAACGATGAAATGGACTATATACTGTCTGCCATGTATTAAAATAAGTAACTAACTCACTAAGTCACTAACTCAGTAATATATTAAGTCACTTACTCACTAACTCACTGACTTATTAACTCACTTACTCACTAATTTACTCAAGTAATAACTCACTCACTTTGTCACTCAATCAATCACTCATTCACTCATTCATTTAATCACTTACTCACTCATTTATTTACTCAATTGATGTTGATCTTTGCATCTGCTCCCTTCAGAAACTGTAGCATATTTAATGAAGGGAAAACAATTTCGGTGTAGATTTTGTGTTTTGTTTAAGAATTGGGTTTGAAGTTATCAGTATATTTTAGTAAAGCTCGTAGCTGGCTTTGTTTTTGTTGTTATATTGGCCCATGTGGTTAAATGTTAAGTTGGGAGAAAGTAAATCAATAACAATCCTTACCTCCATCTTTGTTGGTGGAGGATTGGAGTGGAATAATTTTAGTATTCAGGATATAAACACATCTGATATGCTATTTGCGCTGTATTAAAATAAGTAGGGAATAGTTGTAGTTCAACTAAACAACATCATTTATTATAATTTGAGTAGCTTCACTTTTTTTTATATTTACAGATATAAACTCCTGGGGTGTATATGTACAACAAGATTACACCAATGCTGGAGGCACTGGTCATCCTAAAGGAAATATTAAAATTAATAATTTACAATTGCAAAATGTTCATGGTACGATGACTGGTAACTATGCAGTTGACGTATTGTGTGGTGCAGGAGGATGCAACAACTGGAAATGGAGTGGGGTTACAATTACTGGTGGCAGCAAGCCAAACACTTGTAATATTCCAATTAATGGATTTACTTGTTAATTTTAATAAAGAGAAATTATTGAGTTAATTCGTTTTCTTATTATAATAGAGCTAAAATAGTATTGTAACGTTTATTCTTAATAACTATTAAAAACACTAACAATAATATCTTAACTAATTTATTTTATAACACTAATTTATTTTACACACATTAATTTATTTTCAATATAACGATTACAACTAACGCGCACAATATTCAAAAACTATCTATATTCCCTCACTGCTCGAGTTGGCGCTATTTATATGTAAGTTCATTCTTCGCGTAGCTTCCAGAAGTTTTCGCTAACGTCGAAAACATCCATCGACTCGAACATAATATATCGAATATTCGGGACACTTCTAGTATATGCTAGTCGAACGAATCGTAGAGGCGCCAATGGCGTAGCATAGAAGTTCATCGACGGGGGTCTTGAGATGACTCTCGTTACAGTTTGTTAGAATATTGCTTCTTTTGAAGCCGAAAAAGAAACAATAAAAACAGTTTTAATGACTAATGGGTATCCTGAAAAAATAATTAATTTAACTTTCAATAAAATTGAAAACTATCAGAGATTGGATAACCAAAATGACCATACACAAAATTTAAAAACGACAAAAACTCCATATATAAAAGATATTTCTGAAAAAATTCAAAAAACTGGTAATGCTTTTAATATTAGAACAATTTTTCAAACAATTAATACAATTAGATTACTGTTATCCAAAACAAAACCAATTAATTTAGATTAAAAAACGAAAAATTGTGTATATAGTATACCATGTGATTGTGGGAAAGTCTACATTGGGGAATCAGGAAGACCTCTTGAAGTTCGCCTCAATGAACACAAAAATTATGTAAGAAAAGGAGATGTAGATAAATCTAAGATTTGTAAATTTTCTGAATCACGAAATAAAGTGGAATGACACAAAAATTGTATGCAAAGAAAAAAATTCTATAAAAAGAAAATTAAAAGAAACAGCACACATTTTATTACATCAAAATGAATGTCTTTCCAATTTTACTTTGATAATGTATCTATAGAAACAGAAAGAAACGAATTATAAATTTAAAAACAAAAGAATTGATGATAGTTAATAAAGGAAAAATGTTTAAGAAAAGGCCGTACCATCCTTGAATTTAAGAAGAAAATAATTCCTGAAGATAGAAAGCCAAGGCTCCACCGAAATAGAAGTCTGGAATATAAAAAAGATAAGAGAATTAATTAATTATTTTTTTTTAAGAAAAAATTTTTAACTTTAACATCTGATAATAGATTTAATAAATCATCCTGAAACTGATTTTTGCGTTTTATTTGTTTGTCTGTACTTGGCGCCCTGAATTTATGTTTTGGAGAGAATTGATAAAACTCAGAAGGAAGCCACGAACCCAGGAGCCTGCATAGGGTAAATTAGGGTTACAACCGATCTGGTTGTCGAAAGCTTAGAAAAGAAAATTATTTTAATTGACAAATTTGACATATCTATCAAGATAAATAAGCAAGGGTCCTTTTCAAAATATTGATTATTATTTTATTATTTTGATTTTAGTGGCAAAAGTTCCTAGATTAAAGAAGTAAATATATACAATTATGCCACAAAGAAGTTATAGACAATATTTAATTATACCACATAAGTTTCTAAAAATCATCGATACACAAGCCTCCGAAACATATTTAAAATATTTTTATCAATGACTTCAAAAACAAGATTATACAACATGTAACTGACTGATTTGTATCTTGAATATAAAATACGTCCATTTTTTCATCTTTGTGCTTTATTGAAACTAAGCAATTATGTATGAAAAATAATATCAGAAAAATGTCCGCCTCTAGAAGCCGCGCAACCTTGAGTTCTCCCGGACTACATTTTCTATCACTTTTTCACCAGATGAATACTTTCAACCGCCTGCGTAATATTGTACTTTAGCTAATCTACAGTATTTGTTTTGTTGGTATAAACCCTATCTTTTAAAAGTCCCTCTTAAAAGAAGTCAGGAGCCATTAAATCCGGTGACTTTGATGGCCAGATGACATTACCAAATCGAGAAATTTAAACGTCCCGGAAAAATTGTTCGCAGGAGATTTATTGTTTCCCTAGCTGTGTGACAAGTTGCTCCGTCCTGCTGGAACCACATGTTTTGCATTTTAAATTGTTGGATTTGAGAAACCAGAAAGTTTTGTACCATACCACGGTAGCGCTCGCAAGTAAGAGAACCACCTGCAGCATCTTTAAAAACGTAAGGTCTAATGAGACATCCATACCAAACACCGCACCAAACTATTACTCGACGAGGATGTAGTGGTCATTGATGGATGACAAGAGGGTTCTTTAATGCCCAGATACGGCAATTCTGTTTATTAACAAATTCGGCCATATCGAAATGGGCTTCATCTCTCATTATTATTTGTCTGTAAAAATTTTCATGGTTTTTATGCGACAATTTTTGAGCTAACTGAACTTTTTATAGTTGCAAATGCAAATCTTTTTTTAAAATAGTGCGTAATGACAATCGATGAATACCCAGTTCTTGAGAACGATGTCTAGTAGACGTCTAAGGGCGCACCACAACACTATCACGAACTCTACCTATATTATCCGCAGTACAAACAGTTCCAACGCCCCGACCTTGACAAGTCTTTAACTTAACCCTTTTCTTCAAATTTCCGCACCAATTAACGAGTAATGTTATTATGGGTACATTATTTCGATCGAAATAAATTCGTAGGTTCTCAATAGTTGCCAAAATGAACTCATTATTTAAGTAAAACGTTTTAACAATATGGAGGCGTTGTGTGGTCCATGACGATTTTGACACATGTGCCTTAAACAACTACTAGGCGACACATAGTGAAATGTAACGATCTATCTAATCGTTTTGTATTAAGAATAATTTCACGAGACTATTATTACCGTATGTATATCGGTGAGAATTACTCAGTTTAGTAGTTGTAATTCGACTCCTCGTTGTGATTAGTAACTTTTGGCCAGTACGAGTTAGAACGTCAAACAATCTGGTTTCTGTTTCTCTTCTTCGAAACACAAGTAAGACTATTTTAATAATGTTTGCTTTGATTATTTTATTTATTGTGAGTGTCTAACAAAGGGGTTGATATTTTGTTAATACTAACCAAAATCGAGTAGTTTTACTTTAGCCAAACATCAGTTTTTTATATTATCATTAAAGTCAGGACCGGTTTTTACAGGCGCTTAAGATTTTGTACTTTGGCTTTCTTAATTAGATGTTTGGAGGACGGCTCCCCGAGTAGGTACTATACCTCGAGGCCCAATTGTCTGTCAGTGACGTCATTGTGACGTAAATGCGAGTGGCTCCAAAGCGAGGTTTGGACTGAATGCTAGTTGCCATGTTTAACTTAGAAACACTTACTATCTTTGTCTTATTAACGCGCAATAGAAAGAGATACTTTTAAGAAAAATGTCAATACTGTAGACGCGCTAGTGCTGCTTGACAAATTTGGTTGTTTTATTTTACTTTTTAAATTGTATTATTATTTAATAAAGAAATTTATTTAAACAATAAATAGTTATCATAAATTAGAACATAACTAGACTATACTATCGATTTTTATGAAGTGGCCCATTCCACTTTACCAGATGCAAATTTCTACGAATATCTCTCATGAGTTCTTTAACCGAATTCAGATCAACTTCTTGGAGTTTTTCGTAAATTCGCCGTCTTAGGCAGTTATTAATATAAGTCTGACTGTTCAAAGCTTCACCCCTTACTCCTCCAACAAAAGGTCGGGTTACGTCACTGTTGGAAATTGCGCACCAGATAAAGATTTTATCTGCAAATTTCGCTTTATGTTTGTATCCAACATTCTCAGGGCATTCCTTTACGTTGTCCGGATTAATTTTCATCGTTTCCCTTCGTTTCAGAATTAGTCAAAGTGAAATAATTATCTAAAATAATGATCAGTATCGACAGCATCTTGGTATACGCTGGAATTAAGATTGAGAATATTTGAGGCACTTACGTCGCTTTCGATATTTACGACCATTCTTCCCTAAATCCAACGATATCGTACTCTTAGAAGATCTCGTTGACATTCCGACCTGATTTTTATTGTTCTTCTCATCAATCTCTCTATTTGAGTAGTAAATACACATAATTTTCCACTTTGCGGAAAGATTCAGATATGGTATTCCCTGCTTGTACTTCTTAAAATTTTGTGCTTAAGCTTTTACGATATATGTTATGATGATCGTAATGACGATAAGACCATTTTTCTTCCATCCGCTACCGTGACTAAGCGAGAGGATGACCCGTCGTAGGTATAACACTTTACAGGATTTTTGTACATCAACAGAAAAAAAGCACCACCATAATTTAGTTTGATTATTTTACTGTTTAACCAAAATTATGTGTCTCTAGGTTTAATAGGATTAGTCTTATACTAGAGAGGATATTGTAAACAAAATTATTACAAAAAAAGATCGCTGGTTCGATTTCTATCAAATGTAAAATCGCATGAGAGGTGTCTTAAATGACTAAATTAACTTAGAGTTTAATATTTTAAGTACTGATGTGACAATTAAGCTATAGATAAGGATACCCATAAGCGAAAAATTTTGACTGTTAGAAAAACATACCACTAGGCGCCGCCACTGTCGTAAAATTCAAAAGAATTTAGGGTCGAAAAAAACTGCAATTATGTGGAGACACATTTTTTGCAGGCTAACGGGTTGATTTTTATATTTGGCACAATAAAAAAAATTCCCAAAAATACCAAAAAATTGTGTTTTTGGCATATTTAAAGATAACGCACCCTTTGAAATAATCTGAGAAAATTCTGGACACGTATACTTTCAGCAAAATAACAATACTACACTACTCAAAATTTAAATCTAAATGATATTAAAATCGAATCGAAGCTAAATGTTTCCTCTTACCACATTCCAATTTCGACTATTTATGAGAAATTATCAAATCTTGACATAAAGAAAGGTCCAGGTCCTGACATTATTTCTCCCATTTTACTTAAAAATTGCAGTTTTGTATTATCTCGCCCTCTCTTCCATATATATATATATGGATCAGCGCTACAGGCCTAGTGGCCCAAGGCTTCGAGGTCTTTCACTCTTCTTTTCCACTTCTTTCTATCCCTCGCTTCATTTTGCCAGTACCGCATCCCTACTGTTTTTAAATCATTGGTTACTTCTTCTAACCATTTTTTTCGGGGTCGTCCTTGCCGTCTTCTCCCGCCATCACCACTTTTTAGAACTCGTTTTACCCACCTATCTTCGTCCATCCTGCCAATATGATCCAGCCATCTTGCTCTTTGTGCCCGTACTATTCTTGTAATAATTGGCTTTTTATACAGTTCTATTAATTCTCTATTAGTCTTTCTTCTATATTCACCCTCGACTTTGATTCCCCCATAAATTTTCCTTAAAATTTTCCTCTCCCATATTTCTAATTTGTTCTTTTCTTTCTTGTTCATCGTCCAAGTTTCGCAGGCATACGTAACCGTAGGCCTTATTACCGTTTGATATATTCTTAGTTTTGTTGATCTGCCTAAAATTTTCGATTTTAGAATTTTTGATAGCATCCCTGCAGCTTTGCTTCCTTTGGCTATCCTCTTATCTATTTCTCTTTCTTCTTCTTCTTTATTCGTTATTGTGACTCCCAGATATTCTATTTTATCCACCTTTTCTATTTTGTACTGTCTGCCTCCATTGCAATTTATTATCATGTCAGATGTATCTTGGTCTTTCATTACCATGTATTTTGTTTTTTGTTCATTTATGGTTAGGCCATACTCTTTTGCTTTCTGTTCTAATAGTTTAAATATATTTTTTAACTCTTTTTTCGATCTTGCTATTAATACTATATCGTCGGCATATGCTATGCACTGATGTTTATTGCCATAAATTAAGCCTTTAGTTTTTATGCCACTTTCCCTCAATATGACCTCTTGAACTAAATTAAAAAGAGTCGTAGATAAGGGATCCCCTTGCCGTAGTCCATTTGTTACCGTGAATTCTCTAGATACAGATCCTTCTAGTATTATCTTATTCTCCGTTTTCTTGGTCGTCATTTCTACTAATTTCCTTAGCTTAGCTGGGATATTTGATTTTTTCATCGCTTCATACATTTTATGTCTTTTAATAGAAACATAAGCTTGCTTGTAATCAATGAACATAATGTGTAGACTGAGATTTTGTTCGTATGTGTTTTGTTGTAATTGTTTCATGATGAAAAATTGGTCTATTGTAGATCGCCCCACTTTAAATCCCCCTTGGTATTCCCCCACGTTCTTCTTATGATATTTTTCTAGTCGCCGTTTAATCAGTTTTGCCAATACTTTGTAAGTTACGTCTAAAAGTGCTATTCCCCGATAATTATTACAATCCTCCTTGTGGCCTTTTTTATAAATAGGTGCAATCAGGGCTTTATTCCAGTTTTCAGGTAATCTTTCTTTCTCCCAAATTTTTGTTATGAGGTGCCATATTCTTTCTATGATTTTATCACCGCCTTGTTTTAAAATTTCTGCTGGTATATTGTTCTCTCCCGCACTCTTATTATTCTTTAGCTGCTGTATGCACTCCGTCACTTCCTCTTTGTTTGGTGTTGTTACAGTTCCTTCTATTTCCTCTTCCTCTTCAATATTTTGTTCTTGCTCATTTTGACTTGCTTTTTCTTTGTTTGTATTTAACAATTCTTCGAAATATTCCGCATATCTTTGAAGTTTTTCTTCTTTATCTCCTATTAGTTGGCCGTGCTTGTTTTTTAGGAAATATGCTGCTTTTTTGTTCTGCTCTTTGCTCCTCTTTATTTCCTGATAAAAATTCCTTACTTCGTTATTTCTGTAATGTTCCTCAATTTGTTCCAGTTCTTTTTCTATATAATTTTTTATCTTCTTTCTGCATAATTGTTTTGCTGATCTTCTAGCTTTTTGATATTCCTTCTTGGTTTCTTCGTTGCACTCCTTCATCATTTAAAGCCTGGCTTTGTTCCTTTGCTCTAGGGCTGTTTTGCACTGTTCGTCAAACCATATATCTTTTTCTTTTCCTTTATGGTTGCCTAATACTTTTTTAGCAACTTTCTCCATAGCAGTTCCAATTTGCCCCCATTCTGTCTCGATATGATCTGAATACGGTCTTGCTTCTAGTTCTTTTTCCATTTCTCGTTGAAAGTAACTTATTGTTATCGGATCTTTTAACATCTCTAGATTAAACATTTTTCGTTTTTTTATTAATTTTTTAATTAATGTAGGGCTTTTTCTGCTTTATTTTGGTAATTACCAGGATGTGGTCGCTATCTGAATCAGCTCCTCTGAAACTTTGTACGTCTCTTCCATACTTTTTATAAATCTATCGATACGGGTCAATTTCCTGATTATTGGAAACTTTCTTATGTCACCCCAATATACAAATCGGGTAGCAAGTCTGATGTTAAAAACTATCGACCCATATCTATTCTCAGTAGTATACCTAAGATATTTGAGAACATTATTACAGATTACCCTAGCCATGACTGTTTTAGCATTATAACAATATGGCTTTTGTGCTGGTAAATCTGCCGAATTAAATTTGGTGACCCATGTTGATTTTCTGTCTGAAGCATTGGAAATGGGCTACCAGATTGATTCAGTGTACACAGACTTTTCCAAGGCTTTCGATAGAGTCAACCACACTCTCTTACTCGAAAAGCTCGAAAAATATGGTGTACGTGGGACATTACTGCAATGGATAAGTAGCTATCTTACGAACAGGACTCAAATGGTAAGAGCAAATCATCATTATTCTAACATAAAATAAATAAATAAATAAATAAATAAATAAATAAATAAATAAATAAATAAATAAATAAATAAATAAATAAATAAATAAATAAATAAATAAATAAATAAATAAATAAATAAATAAATAAATAAATAAATAAATAAATAAATAAATAAATAAATAAATAAATAAATAAATAAATAAATAAATAAATAAATAAATAAATAAATAAATAAATAAATAAATAAATAAATAAATATAAGAATAAATCTAGTACCTACTGCACTAAGCTTATGGTGAGAATTAAAAACTTTTTTTTTAAATATATTTTTCTGCTACATAGAGTGTCCCAAAGGTTTTAAAGAAATTTAGGTTGATTTATCAATACCCAAATAGATTTTTTTAGAAAATGCAAAAATGCAAAAAAACGATTTCGTTGGTCTCAAGATAGAAAAAGTCTTATAAATCTTTTTTTTTATTAAGGATGTCCTCGTAGGTACAGACCTAAATACGAATGTACCGAGAATATCTATTGGGACAAAAGAGACAATTTGTTAATTTAGGATATAAAGGCCTGCAAGTTAAGACGAGTTGAGAAGACGTGAGAAGGTACAGCTAAACAGATATAACTGCAACCGTGACGATTTGACACGACCGGACACGACAGACGTTGGTTGATGCGGTGATGCCTAATCAAATATTATTTTAGAGGTAAAAGAAGAACATTTCCTTCTGCTTCCTGTTGCGTAAATTTTAAAACCGAGTATATAATTTCACGAGCTTGTGCACTCAGAATCCGATTTTTTACGATTCATTTTAATAAAAAATTATTTCACCTCTTAGTTTTTAATATGAAAATTCAACAAACAATAACTACTTCACGATTTACGAAGTTATCTGACAACGTAGCAAACACACTAGAAAACAAGTACAATGTTAAGTATACGGATGTTTACGCATCGACTGCTTGAGAGCAACTGACTCTTGGCTCCTCCCACTAACGATGAATTGACCTTGAAGGTTGCAGTTATATCTGTCGAGCTGTAAGGAGTTCCACAATCTGGAGACCCTGGGGGTAAAGAAACGATCGAATCGATCCGTTCTCGATGACCGGCATTGAACAGTATCAGTGTGCATGGAGTTGGCACGTCTCGTTGCTCTGGCTGGTCTGACAAGTGGAGGCATTATAGAGCGGAGTTCTTTTGAACAAAATCCGTTTATGTATCGGTAAAATAAGAAAAGATCAGCCACTACTCTTCAGTGGGACAATGGGGCTAGGTTTTTGGTGATACTGGTGTCGTTTATTAGTCGAACTGCTCTTCTCTGTATTGCATCAAGATCTCCGAGCCTTGACGGAGCCGCCGATCCCTATACATGCGAACAGTATTCAAGATTAATCTTTTTACCATATGCACTTTTAGGTCATTTTGATTATCTTAAGGGCGTACTCTTTCTTTAAAAATTGATATTGGTTATGTTTTGTTTAATTATGATTATAACTAAAAAAATATTTTCTAGTATTAAGATAAACTTTTATTAAGTCAAGTTCTTGAGATAAAATTTTATTAAATTGGATTTTAGTATTATTTTTGACATCAGGCACACTTAAGTTACGATTTTAATATTTATCTTCATCTTGAAGTATTTTGCTTACAAATCAGCACTTAAAGTTATCAGATAAAATGTATATATAAACGGGGCCATATACATATTTTTTTAAATTTTTAATATGTTACGTGTTACATGGTTTATACTATTTGTAGCTGTATCTACAGCTTCACCAGCTCTTAATTCTAGTAAGTACGGGTTTTTAATGAACAATTCTTGCAACAAAATATTACATTACTGTTTAATTTTACCTAACAGTTAGTTCTTCTAAAAATTACTAACCTTAACGCATTAACATTTCAGTTAGGTACCATTTTATTTTCTTCTTTTAGCTGATGATGGTTTGAAAGCTAGTTGTACAATTAATTCAGAAGCAGATGTTGATACAGTTGTAAAAAACTGTAAGACTATCACAGTAGGTAGTTTTGCAGTATCTGCTGGAACAACTCTTACACTTAATCTTCAATCAGGAACTCATCTTACTTTTACTGGAGATTTGGCATTTGCTTATAAAGAATGGGCCGGTCCATTACTCTGGATTAAAGGAAGTGGAATTACTGTAGACGGAGATTCAAGTAAGATACGATTTTTTTGTAAAAATTATTGTTTTTTATTTTTTAATCTAATTTTAGATCATTTGATTGATGGACGAGGTGCTAAATGGTGGGATGGTAGTGGAGATCATAGCAGCAAGCAAAAACCGCAACTTATGTTTATTCAAGCCACTGGAAACTCTGTTTTTAAAAATATTAAAATCAAAAACTGTCCCCATACTTGTATTGGGATATCAGATTCTCATGATTTAACTATCCAGAATTGGAATATTGATTGTAAAGATGGAGATACTGTAAGTATTGGTATTTTGATTATTTTAATTTGTTTCATTTATTGTTTATCCAGTGGGTAATTTAATTTTACGATAATTTGTTGGCAATTCCAAGTGTACATTTCTTGCCATTTTTTGCTTATATAATTGGTAGATCTCATTTTTTGGAATCATCATATGGGGCTGGATCACGGCTGAGTCGTACGAACTCAGAAAACATGATGTAATGATCTTCACAATATTGAGCATACATTATGTCATGCATGTTCGATCAAATAATATTTCTGAGCGTAACTACAAGAGGTCACAACTGATTTCATGGGATCATAAGTTATTGTTATTGTTCATAAGTGCTCACAATTAACTTCAAATGATCACAATAAATCGGTTTAAAATGAATTTGTTTCTTCTAGCAAGGAGGAGCTAACACTGATGGTTTTGATATAGCAAAATCTTACAAAATTACAATCAAAGACACTACTGTTTGGAATCAAGATGACTGTATCTGTATCAACCAAGGTCAAAGTATGGTATTTGATAATATGCAATGTACAGGAGGACATGGTTTAAGTATTGCAGTTGGTCTATGGACTGATTACGCTGATAACACTGTTTATAATATCACTTTCCAAAATTCTGTAGTTCAAAACTCGAAAGCTGGTATACATGTTAAAACTATTCCAGGAGATATGCAAGGTGAAATCACAGACGTTACTTACAAGAATATTAAACTTTCAGGTAAAATATATTACTTACTTCTGGTGTTCTAAACTAATAATTCCTTTTTATTAGAAGCGATTATTTTTTTGTTTTTCTTTTTCTATCTACCATTTTTTTTTATATAATATCTGTTTAATTACCTTGTTTAACTTTCGTAAGAATGTAGGTAAAATATGTTTTTTTTTTATCTCTAATAAAAAAAGTCTTACGGAGAATTGGAGAAGACAAATATTTAAGTTTCTCAGGTTAATAATAGGAGGAAAAGACGAAGAAAGAAGATGATTAGGTCGGAAGAAGCGTGTTGATGGTAGGAGAGTTTGAGGGTTGTCTTTTAAGTTTTGCACAAAGCCATAAAAAAATCTGGCTTAAAGTACTGCATTGCTTTTCAAAATATGTCCCACCAAGATCGATCCACCATTTGGTAAAACAGTCTGCAGTTAACAGCTGCAAAATCGCTGTTTTAATGGCATCGATGGCTTTTTCTGACGACATCTTGATCTTTGGGAACGTAAAGAAGTCGTTGGGACTTAGGTCGAGACTATACGGTGAATGGTCTAACAATTTGATTTTTTGAAGCTTCAAAAACTCGATTGTCTTTTGGGCAGTGTGAGCACTTTCATTGTCCTGATGTAGAATAATTCGTCATTTTGTGTTGATTTGTTGGAGCTTCACGATAACTTCTGGTAAACAAACGTTTGTATACAAATCGGAAGTAACCATTCTTCGTCCTTTTAAAGCAATTGCCACATGACTAGATTTTGATACAAAAGTTACGATCCGTTTTTTATACACATTTCAAGAACGGATATCTTTTGTTGGTTTTTTCTTGTTGCAGACGTATAACATCACGTGGTGCACTGTCGAAGACATAAAGGGAAGCAAATGAGTTTATTGTTATTAAAAGCTTAAAATTTTTATTAACTAAGAGAGTTTGCAAATTTATCAACATGTTTTTAAATAAATTCCACAAGTCAATCCGTAACTATTCCTAGACACAACAGAGTCTTCTTGGAGTGGGTTCCAGGTCATAAGGGTTTTGAAGGTAATGAAACCGCGGACCTTCTGGCCAAGAAGGGAGCGAATAAACGATTCACTGGTCCAGAACCTGTATTGGGATTGCCTAGAGCCTGGGTAAGGACCAAAGTCAAGAACTGGGTCTGGGAAAAGTCGACCAAACACTGGAGTAATACTGTAGGGCTGAGGCACTCAAAGCTGACGCTCAAAGTCTACTCCAAAAAATTGACGTCTGACATACTGAATCTTGGCAGGAGTCAGATAAGAGTACTGGTGGGCCTGCTCACTGGGCATGGACCATTCAGACTACACTTTCAAAGGATGGGGATTCTGACACAGGAACCCACCTCGTGCCGATTGTGCGCCATGGACGATGAGACGGCAACTCACATTCTATTCGCGTGTGAGGCCTTGGACTATAAACGGTTCCTCATCTTCGGTGACCCGAAACCTGAATCCTATCACCTCCTCGAGGAGCTAGTCACAGGATTTAAATCTCTTATAAAGGGAACTGCCCTGTGGCAACAGTAACTCAAGGAATTTGGGACACCTGGATTCAAGCCTACCTGAATATCAGCGTGGTGTTGATTTTCAGCTGAACAAACTAGAGTCCTGCACGCATCGTGTGCATGTAAGGACTCTTGGTGTCGAACCTGGTCACAATATTCCCATAGGAAGCAGAGCTTAAAACATGGGGTTTCACAGGAGAGACCATGCCAGGTTTACTTAGATTAGATTAGATCCGCAACCATTTCTATTTTGTCCACAAATTACACATTGTCCGCAACTAATTCCACATTGACACAAACTAATTTGATATTTATCCAGTTTGATTGTAATTCATTAACAACTATATCTTTATTGTCCGGTAACCAATCTGCAAACCTATCTAATTTGCGTGCAAACCAATACAACTATATTCACTATGTCCGTAAATCAATTCGCAAATATATCTACATTGTCCAAAATTATATCTACTTTGTCCGCAAACAAATCCACACTTATACCCACTATGTTTGAAATACATTTTGTATGGTCCTTATCTAATTTTTTTGTGCGCAATTCAATCCACTTTGTCCGCCAACCAATCCGCAAGTTTATCTATTTTTTTCGCAAATTAATTCGCTTTTTATTAATAAATTAAATGTTCTCTTTATAGGTATCACTTCCTGGGGAGTAAATGTACAACAAGATTACAGCAATGATGGATCCACTGGTAATCCTAAAGGAAATATTAAAATAAAAAATCTAGTATTGAATAATGTTTATGGTACTATGTCTGGTAGCAATACCTATGCTATTTACGTCCTATGTGGTTCAGGAGGATGCAGCAACTGGAGTTGGAATGGTGTTAGTATAACTGGTGCTGGCAAATCAAACAGTTGTAATTTTGACATTAATGGATTTAGTTGTTAATTGTAATAAAAAGAAATTATAGTTTTAATTAATTTGTATTTTATAATTTTTATTTGATAAAGATTATTACAAATACTAAATCAGAGCACGGCTTTTACACATGCACTAATACTTCCTCTTTATAGTTTTTTTAGTTTAATTGTAAACAAATTTAACATTTAAAAAAGGAAATTTTACATTAATAAAGAGATATTTAATTGAATAACAAAAGTGTTCTATTTACTTTCCTATATTTTTTATTACCAGTAATAGTTAAACAAAACCTTTTAACATAGGTTAATCTTTAGAAGAAGCTTGCGCTTTACACCTAAAGCATTTATTTTACGCTTTGGAATGCTGTATGGAATGTTTTATAATTACGATAAACTATTCTGTTTTATCTATTTTCGTACCGTTTATGTATGAGCAGAATAATGGGGTGAAAGATACGCCTGTGAGCTATAAGATCTATTGTGTCCCTCATTTTTTGCTATAATTTTGATGGTTCCTTACAGCAGCTCTTTAATTCCTATCTTTATAAGGAAATAAGGATATCATTTGGTTTCAAGTTAGGTAGATCTTGCTCTTTTATTTCGTGCGACCCTAGAATAACGTAATGCAATGCATTCTGAAAGTGTATTGAGGTTTCATCCTCTACCTCACAGAATATGCACTTTGCTTCATCTACCAATCCTAGTTTCTTCATGTGCCTTCTTAATCGGCAGTGCACGATTTATATTCCCGTTATAATACAGAGGTTCTTTTTACTAAGGTTTAGACAGCTAAAAGATCTATTCTGGTTATAGTTTCCAAGGAGCGTCTTCGATTGTCTTAGTCCTTCTAGTTCATTTCAGTACTTGGATTTTTCTCCATCCACTTCTTTTTTTAGATTTTCTAAGACTGTACTGCTGCTGATTCCACAGGATGGTTCTGGTCCCAAGTATGGGGTTTAGCTCCTTTTTTGGCAGCTTAACTGCTGGATCGTTTTCTTCTATGCCTATGTGGCTTGGAACGCATAAGAAGGTAACAGTGTAGTTAATTTAGTTTGTGTAGGCATTCCCAGATCAATCTGAACTGTGTGTGAGTTCAGAGCTTTGATGGAAAAAAATCATCAGTGATGAAAAGGTAATCGATGAAACTAAGGCTTAAGAGAAATATTGCTATAAAAATGGTATCGAAAAATGCTGTAATCGTTGTGATCCCTTGAAGGCGCTTAAAAAATAAAATCGAATTTTTAAGCTTAAATAACACTCAGTATTATAAATACTTCGTAAAAAATCAGACATATCTTCTTCATTCTTAGGATGCTCAATTACTCCACTACAGACTGATAAAAAATTTAATCGGAATTTAGAAAAAGAATTCAAAGTAGGTCATTTAATGTATAAAAGCAAAAATTTATTCTTAACACTAAGGTTTTATAAAAGGTTGTTCAACTTTGTGAATTTTCCTGATGTTGAAATAAGCCAGATCCGTTAAAATCCCTAAAACTATAACTCAACGCATTTTCTATAATAAATTTTCTGTGTGTCACCACAAATTATTATAAAACAACACTTTTAGACCCTTATCCGTTTGTATAGGGCATTCAGTAATTACTTTGTTGAAATAATTTTCTTACAAAATGTTTCTGACACATTTCCAAAAATTATAAAATCGACATGATTTAAATTAGTATTAAAAGAAAAAATGATCGCTTAGCATGTCATCGTCATGCTTTTAATTAAATTTAATAGATCCTTCGTGATTGTCTCATTAATTAGTCAAAAAGCTGACTCAACCCAAAAGTTACAAATCCAGGGTCGATTTAAAACACTTTACTTTTAATTTTAATTTTCATAAATAAGCACGACTTAAACAAATTTCTTAGATATTACCAAATCGATAAAGATTAAATAAAAAAGTATTTGTCCTATAATTATTTTAAACGGTTTATACAAGCTGAAAACTCTTCTTCTTCTACTTCTTCTGGATCTGGATCTGGAAATTTGAGGAGGGGCGAGCTAGTGCTCAGCCAGCACTGAGGCCACATATGACCCATTGGGGTCTATTCAAGGTCAGTAGTGCTTTTCGGCAGTCTGTGTATATATTTATATTCCTGTCGGTGATGTTCCTATTGATTAATTCTTTTGCAGCTATGTTTATGTCTGTGAGTTCTGACTGAACCACACTTGACAAGCCATCCATAGCCCATTTTATTTTTAGGCTTAAGGATCTAGAGTAAATTCCACATCCCACACCTTGCTTTGTTTTTGATCCATCCATATATACGCTCAGAGCGTTCACTACGTTGGGGTTTGCTGTCTTGTTTTCTTCTACTTCTTATTCTTCTTCTTTTGCTTCTTCTTCTTTCTCTTTATTTTATCCCAAGCCTAGTTCGGGTCCGCGTTAGCCTTCCTTATTATTTGTTTCCGCTCTATTTAAAGCACCCTCTTTTCTCCTAAACTAATGTGACTTTTATTGATAAATTTAATATTTTTATTTTTTAGCACTTTTATTTTCTGCTGTAGAGCGGAAAGTGACAGGTAATGGCACATCATTACGGCTTTGGATGTGAAAAAACCAACTTTCAATATTGATTGTAGTAAAATCATATTTGGGTTATAAATAGATAAATATTTTGATACATTGTAAACCAATCCTAATATAATTGTCGACAAATTAGAAACACAGATACAATATCCGAGATATCCTCCTACATGGTATGTCATTAGCCACCAATAAACTTCCGGATTCTAATTACAATTCGCTTACTGTCCCGTAATTCATGGTTAAATCAATCTCGTTGTTCGCAACATATATTAGTTTCCAGTAAGTTGTGGTGTACATGTGACAAATTATTGAATTAATTAGTAAAGATAATTCTATCATCGGTTACCTACACGATATTTATTAAAGAATAATGATTCAGTTATTATATAAAAAAATAGTTTAGAAGGTATACAATATATACTAAAAGTAGAACAAAAATAAATTCCTTATAGTACGTTTAATAGTTAGCAAAAGGAGTTTAGAAGACTGTGAAATAAACGTCTAAACTAGAATTTCGAGAAGGAGAACTTATGTGGAATTATGTCACTGTATAACTTTAATTATCTATTATTTTTAATGTATGTTTTGTTACATACCCGCGTGGACGCCCACGATACCAACACCAGTCGATAGCGCTAAATCTGTAAAAGGAATATTCTCGAATGTCCGGCTGCCAGGTATTCACCGAGTCTACGCGGAGTAGAAGGCTCTAGAGTTCGAAATTCTCAGAATGAACAGTTCCAGATTTTTCGGTATTATAATATAAACAGAAACGGAGCGTCCAGCAGTTAGTGAAGTGTTAAGACTTTGTGCAGATAAATCAGTGTTGCCAATCTTCAGAATCGAATGGAGAATATACACAAAATGGTGCGTGGCAAACTTTAATTATCTAGTGATCCGATGAAGAGGTACTATGACACGCAGACAATGGAAAAGTTGGAGATTTAGTTTGGCTCTATAACCCTCAACGACGTCGAGGCATGGTCCATCATGATCGGTTAGAGCCTTACCAGGAAAACCACAGTGGGGATTTACAGCAGCTCCACGAAGATGGTTGGCCTGGCTCAAAGTGTGTGCGGAACCAGATTTAAGAAATAACATTCTAAGGAGGAGGCTGTGTAACGGGATAACCGAATAACGATAGGACCTTCAGTTAAAAGACAGTTTTTTGGCTATGTCTTAGTAAATGCATTCCAGAATATTCTAGTCCTTCTAATATGCAGCAAATAGGTTAGATCATGTTTTTTGGAAATACTAGTATATTCGTTTGTACTATATAAGGGGATGTATTAGCAGTTAAGAGGAATTCTGAATAGTTATTGTCATTGTAAAACTGTTTATACGCGTTACAGCAGAGTTTTTGTGAAACTGTTACAATTTTAAAAAATAAATTGTGTTAAAGTCTCCATAAGTCTTTCAATACTAACTAAAATTAAATGGTTTCACTCGAGCCAAACATCAGTTTTTTTATATTATCATAAAGTCAGGTCCGGTTTTTACACTTGCTTTAAGAATTAATTTGTAAAGTCGTTAAGGGATCGATTTGTGATGATCCATTTCCATTCATTCAAATTTATTTGAAGAGGTCCATCGAAGATACTATAAATGATATTGGATAAGTTCCAGCCATTTTGTGGAGAAAAAGAGAAAGAATATTAAATCAAAATTTCGTCTCGACTTTTGAAACTTGGAAGGAAAATCATCCATATACAATCGACACCAATACATCTGAATCAATTCAAGGATTCTCGAAGATTACTTAAAATAATTAATCTTCTTTGAAAAAATATTGAGTTTTTAATATTTTAATTTGTTTTTTGAATTTATTAAACGGGTGTTTGGGCAGAATTTGTAGTATGTACCTTGTACCTACTTTGGAACCTTTACATGTTTTGGGGGGCTGATAATACCCTTAGAATATAACCCGCGACTTAGTGAGCAACCTAGGGGTGTAATCTATTGACGGTAATGAAATTTTGGTCTCGTGTTATCCTTACTATTTTTCTTTCTATCCGGTCGAAAATTTATAGGCTAAGGGCGACTGGCGACTACAAAAAAATGGCAGCTATTGCTTCGTCCTTGCATGCATAAGTTAAGTTAGGATGAGCAACGAAAAAATAACTAACAACTGCCAAAAAACAAAACCGATCCTGAATCGCTGACCTTAATAATAATAAAGTTTTTATTTGAAGTAAACACATTAAAATAATTGTTTAAAAATAATTATTTTTATTATAGAATACAGTTATTACTATCAAGGATATAGTTAAACTAGTGTAAATTGTCGCTGAGATTAACGGAAGTATAAATATCTACAAAATATACTTTTTGTAATTATAATTTATTATTTTTACAGCAGTTGCACTTACCTTAGAAGTATAATAATAAACCTGTTAAAAGATTTATAGAAGATTTTTTGTAAGCATAAAATATTTATCTAGAATAACAGTTTGTTTATTAAAAAATATATTTACATTAAATAATCTTATTCTGCTATAATCCACTAAGCATGAAAATTACCAAAATATTAAATTGATTTTTACACAACATTAAAATTTATAATAATAATGCTATGCTTCTATAATGTAATTTTTTGTTTAAATATATGAGATATCAACTGCGCCACCTTACGGTGGCGTCGTAGTACCTACCTAATTAAGTAAAAATTGCTAGTTTTAATATATAAGATATTAACTGCGCCAACATACGGTGTGTCATAGTATTTAATTTAGTAAGTATTATCTTATTTGCGATTTGCGTTTTTGTTATAATGTTACTTCACGGAAACGCGTTCGAATTGGATAAAAAGTATCCCATGTCCGTCTTCTTTTTCTGAGCTACCTCTCTAGCATTTCTTAGCCAAATTGGTACAGCTGTTCTTGAGTTATAAGTAGTGTAACCAACACGACTTTCTTTTATATAAATAAATAGAAAGATTTTTTTAACCAGTTTGATTTTTTAGACGTTGGCAGTATTTTTTTGATACACTATATAATTTTTAAAGGATATTAACGGCCACTTAAGAACGGTTTCAAAGAAATTAGTTTTTTTAGAATTTTTTCGAAACTTCTCATGCACATACTTTATACGTAGGAATTTTACTTAGTAGTCCTTGCCAACTCCATTTGAAAATATTTACTTCCAGCTAACCCTACGAACTGTGTACTGCCTATTAATCAATGATTTTTTTCCCGTTTTTGTTTTTTTTAATTTTTACCATTACCGTTGAACCCTTCCCTGAACTTCCACAAATAATTTAAAACCAAAATAAACCAAATGGTTTTTGAGATTTTCATCCTCTTTCTCTAAATTCCACCCCTCAGTAGAGGGTGATAATATTGTCAATAATTTTAAATATTTCGATGAACCTTAGATTTTACTTAAAAAATATATAGGTATAAATACCTTTATTTGTTTTCGAAGTAACGTTTAACCCATTGTAAGCTATAACTTTATTTCCGCAAACAAAAGGGCCATAATGTTCGTAAAGGTGGCATTATGTTATGGCTAAATTATTGCTCTCGAATGGTACATCCCCCAACGTGAATCTCACCACTAAAAGAATGTCGAAAACAGAGAAATCGATTAGTAGGTATACAAACAACAAGCAAACAAAATTTAATTATGAGTTTGAAGTTTGCAACGTTGCTGCTCAACAACTTTATATTATTAGTTATATTTAGGTTGCTATTTAAATGCAAAGTATTTTTAGGTAAATAATAGTTTAAAATAATAAGTTTATTGAGATGATAAATACAATATACATCATAGATTGTGAGTACAGTGTTTATGTAATACAGGACAGTTCAATAAACATAGGTTTTTTGCTGAGGTGTTTAATATGCCTGTGTGCAAGAATCGCAAGAATTATAAGTATAGTAAGAATAATATATTATATAATATATAATATCTATACTAATATTATAAAGCTGAAGAGTTTGTTTGTTTGTTTGTTTGAACGCGCTAATCTCAGGAACTACTGGTTCGAATTGAAAAATTCTTTTTGTATTGAATAGACCATTTATCGAGGAAGGCTTTAGGCTATATAACATCACGATGCAACTATTAGGAGCGAAGAAGTAATGGAAAATGTGAAAAAAACGGGGAAAATTATTGATCGTTGAGGGCTTCCACTGCGTGCGCTGCGAAAACGGTTTAAGATACCAAAAATATATATATATATATATATATAAAAGAATTATTCCTCTTGAAATGATCTAAAAAAATTTCCGCGACAGTATATGTCTATCTTTTAAGATTAACTCACTAGAACCGTTTATATGGTAATCAAATTTGGTCGAAATTAATGCATTATTTGTTAAGAGTTGTATCAACGTAATAATATTAATCTTTATCCAAATAAATGTGTTGTTGATTAAAAGTATTTAATTGTGAACAAAATTGTCACTTAATTTCAATGAACATCTTAGAAGATATTACAATAATTTTAAAATAATTATAAATGTGAATGTAAGTTTGTTTGTTACGCTTTCACGCGAAAACTAATCAACCGATCATTATCAAACTTTGTACATATATTCTTGGAGGTATTAGAACTAAAATAGGACATATTTTATTAAAAGAAATATTTTTTATTTTTTACGAAAAATAAAAAAATTGTTTGTCAAAAAATCTCAAAAAAGTGATTTTTACTAAATTAAGTATTATGACGCCACCGTAATATATAATATATCTAATCCATAATTTAGAAAACCGTAAAAATTTGAACAAATTGTAAAAAAACATCAGTAGGCGGTACGAAGTTCGCCAGGCCAGCTAGTATAAAATAATAAGCACAATTTACAAAAAGAACTTTTTATAATAGAAAGTTTATTACTGATTTATAGGTCATATTTTGTGTCATCTCAACAATGCACAGCATCCCTGACATTGTAAAAATATTAAGTCATACAACGCTGTGATTGATCATAGAGAAGATTGTTTCCTTGTTAACAAAATCTAGGGTAGTTGTATCTAAAAACTTTCTAAAACAGTTTATTTTATTACCAGTTAAAATAATAATTACTGTTTTCACATGTAAGAACAAAAAAAAAAAAAAGAAAAAAAAACTTCTCTGTCGCGTAATCGATCCCATTATGATAACATAACAGAACTGTCACAAGTGGACTGATCCGCCGCCTAACCAACTACGCTACGAACGATTTATTTAATAACTTTCAAAATAATATTATCTATACACAAACTTAGATCATGTTTAATATCAATTCGGTATAAACTTCGAAATCTATGTATATGCCTAAACACACTTGAAACATGCATTTTCATCCAGTTCTTAGCTATCCTGAAAATTTCAGAGCTCTAGGTAGTCGGGAAATAGGTTTAAATTCGATTACAAATTCCACGGAATGACACAGACACAGAACACGGCGAAAATATAAAAAACTTTCTAAAAAGACACCTAAGTATGGGAAAAACTGCTATGGAAATGCTAGCTTGACTGTGAAATCATAAATTTAGGTAGTAAATCCGAATGTGACAAAGACATCTTATTGGGGCTAGGTCAAAATGCCATAAAATGGTATACGAATGAATTCAAGACAAATGAACAGGAGCAGGGGTTTTTGGACCTAGAGCCAAATATTTAGAAAGCCCAGGTGGATACTCAAGCATTTTTCAAGCGGAAATCCATGTCATAATAGCCATCAAAGCCATCAAAGCTGTGAACTTCAAAGATGGTCTGGGAATGCCAAGGCAAACTAATTGAACTAGGACAAACTAACACTTTTAATCTCTTATGGGTTCCAGGAAACATAGGAACAGAAGGAAACGAAACAGCAGATAAAGTGGCAAAAAAGGAGGTCCCATACTTGGGACCAGAACCATCTTGTGGTATCAGCAGCTGTGTAGTCTTAAAAAAACTAAGGAAAGAAGTGGATTCAGAATTATCGAAGTACTGGAACCTCTATATTATAACGGGAAGAAGAATCGGGTACTGCCGATTAAGAGAAGAGATAAAGAAAGTAGGTTTGGTAGATGAAGCAAAGTGCAAAGGTAGAGGATGCAACCTCAATACAAATACTCTCAGAATTCCTAGGGTTGAATATCTAGGTTCATTCAAAATAAAAGAGAAAGAACTACTTAACTTAAAACCCAACGATATTCTAAACTTTCTAAAAAAAGATAAGACTAGAAGAGTTGCTATTAATATGAGGAAACATTAGAATTATAACAAGAAAAGGAGAACACAATGGATCTATGCGTACGCTTTTCTCTTACGGCAAAAGAGGGTATTATGTATTCTATAAAACATAAGAAGCATACTTTTATTATTATCAGCTTTAATTTTGTTTAATTTGATTACAAGTTCTTCACCATAAATTGTTTTAAAGTTAGATGCAGAAAAGTAGAAAAAACGATTTTTTAAGAATTTTAATTTTTTATGTTCCCGACCTATTTAAAAGGGAGAAAAAGTCGGCTATTATTCATGTTATCACACTTTTTCTGCAAAAGTCGGAATACCAACTCTCACGTCTAATCGTATTCGTTATTTTACAGATCCGCCCTGATCGACTTATAATGAATTTAAACACGCAAACGAAACGAACAATTTTTCATCATAAAAATTTCGACTTAATACTGAATAAATTTTAATTTGTGAATAAAATACAGTTTCGTTTTTTCGTGGCTGTAAATGAATTAAATATGAAGAAATAATTATTATATTATATCAATTGTTCAGAATAAACTGTACTTCTATAAAAATAAGCGGGAATAATAACGGTATTGTTTTTGTCACAGAGCTATTATTTATTAATATTATTCTTTATGCACGAATAGCTGTTGTTTATTGGAATGCCACTTCCTGAGATATTTTGCAATTTTCAACAAATTTTATTAAAAATATATGGCATTTTATTTATAACTAGCTGACCAGGCGGACTTCGTACCGCATAAAACTGATGTGTTTTTTCAAATTTTTACGATTTTATTATGTTTTCAATTATTTTTTGATGTGAAACATCTATAGCCGCACGTGAATCAGATTTCTCGCGTGGCGACGGTGACGTATGATTCGTATGACGTAAAAAACCTAACGCATCGATAATATATAATAAAGAGATGTACTGATACCTTATATGAAATTGGTCTCATGTTTTGAGCGACGCCGACGGTGGCGCGCCAACAATAGGGGGAAGAAGCTCATCGATTCAAAAATTTGGCGGGACAGGGTATGAATTGTTTCATAAAAACCTAACTCGATTCCGCCTACTATCTATTCTATATATATAAAAATGTTTGTTTGTATAGGCAACATAATATACCGAATAAATACAAATTATTAGGTGAATGGTTATACAGGATAAGTTGTTAATAATATCGAGGTTTGAGGTATAAAATTCATGCAGGTTGAAATGGCATTTATATTAAATTTTTCACAAAAAATAAAAAATATACTTTATAAGTATTGTTATTAAAAGAATCGTTGACATTGACAGTTGATATTTGACAGCTGACAGATAATATTTTACATGTGACAGTAGAGATTTGACATTTCAAATTTGGCATTTGACAGTTGAAACTTGACAGTTGACATTTGATAGTTGCCATTTGACAGTTGACATTTGACATTTGACATTTGACAGTTGACATTTGACAGTTGACATTTGACAGTTGACATTTGACAGTTGACATTTGACAGTTGACATTTGACAGTTGACATTTGACAGTTGGCATTTGACAGTTGGCATTTGACAGTTGATATTTGACATTTGATAGTAGACTTTTGTCAATTGACAGTTGCCATTTGACAGTTGACTTTTTTTAATTGACAGTGCAATTTTTTTTATAAATGATTATTAAATCGGTCGTGCATAAAAGTTTGTATGTATTTCGGGCGTAAACAGCGTTTATGGACCTTACGTGTTAATAGCCCTCGCCTGCGGCTCGGGCTCTTATTTACACGTTGCGGTCCATAAACGCCTGTTTTACGCCCTTGATACATAAATAACTATTATTTTGTATCCAAATTTTGTATTTGCTAATTTTATTACCTATATATATATATATATATATATACAAAAGGGGAAAATTATTGGGCATGTACGCAAAAAGGATCAATAAGGCCACGAGTAGGAATGGTAACCGCAGACATGCATGTTTCTGGCTCATTAGCCGTCATCAGTGCGGCATAACCAAGTAGGGTATTGCACTTGGCTAGCAAAAGTGTTGGGTACTTGGGAGCAAAGGATGTTGGGGAAACATGTGTAAAGAAACATAAAAACACAAAAACAACGAAAGCTCACACAGGAGTCCTATCGCCATTTTGTGCTTTCGGCCAGCTGTGCCAATGGGTTTTCGGCTAGCAACTAGCGTCGCAACGTTGGCGAAACGGACTCATTGTGTTTGAGTCGTTATAAGCCCAGGATATGAAATAAACAAAGTGCCAAGAAAATGCGTATTAATATAAACAAAAGGGGAAAATTATTGGGCATGTACGCAAAAAGGATCAATAAGGCCACGAGTAGGAATGGTAACCGCAGACATGCATGTTTCTGGCTCATTAGCCGTCATCAGTGCGGCATAACCAAGTAGGGTATTGCACTTGGCTAGCAAAAGTGTTGGGTACTTGGGAGCAAAGGATGTTGGGGAAACATGTGTAAAGAAACATAAAAACACAAAAACAACGAAAGCTCACACAGGAGTCCTATCGCCATTTTGTGCTTTCGGCCAGCTGTGCCAATGGGTTTTCGGCTAGCAACTAGCGTCGCAACGTTGGCGAAACGGACTCATTGTGTTTGAGTCGTTATAAGCCCAGGATATGAAATAAACAAAGTGCCAAGAAAATGCGTATTAATATAAACAAAAGGGGAAAATTATTGGGCATGTACGCAAAAAGGATCAATAAGGCCACGAGTAGGAATGGTAACCGCAGACATGCATGTTTCTGGCTCATTAGCCGTCATCAGTGCGGCATAACCAAGTAGGGTATTGCACTTGGCTAGCAAAAGTGTTGGGTACTTGGGAGCAAAGGATGTTGGGGAAACATGTGTAAAGAAACATAAAAACACAAAAACAACGAAAGCTCACACAGGAGTCCTATCGCCATTTTGTGCTTTCGGCCAGCTGTGCCAATGGGTTTTCGGCTAGCAACTAGCGTCGCAACGTTGGCGAAACGGACTCATTGGTTATGCCGCACTGATGACGGCTAATGAGCCAGAAACATGCATGTCTGCGGTTACCATTCCTACTCGTGGCCTTATTGATCCTTTTTGCGTACATGCCCAATAATTTTCCCCTTTTGTTTATATTAATACGCATTTTCTTGGCACTTTGTTTATATATATATATATATATATATATATATATATATATATATATATATATATATATATATATAATGTCTGCGGTTACCATTCCTACTCGTGACCCTATGATCCTTTTTGCGTACATGCCCGTTAATTTACCCCTTTTGTATATATATATATTGTTATGATTTGATTGGATAAAAAAATTTTTTGTATTTGATAATAGGTAACTGTCTTTATATAGGTGTTTAAAAGTTTTATTTCAGAAAGTGTAGAGAGTTGTTTAGTTTTGTTTTATATTTTGTTTTGAAGAGGTTACCTAGGGACGGGAAAAGAAAGGAATTGGAAGGTTTTAGATTATTGATTGGATTGTCATGAATTTGAATTAAGAAAAATGTCATAAAGAAAAGTTTGTATTGATTATAGAATTTGAATTTGAGAAGAGAGTTTCATTTTTTAATGTATGAATTTGTGTAATAGAAGTTGAAGTTAAAAATAAAAATTTAAATTAAATAAACAAGAATATAAAGGAAGTTTAAGTGGAATCCAGACCCAATAGCAGTAGAAGCAGCCGGAGCCGAAGAAAAGAAAGATTTCATAACAAATTGGCGCCCAACGTGGGGCAACAACAACAACAAGGATAGAAAAGATTTCAGAATAAATTGATGAACCAACGTGCGGCGCAACTTGTCAAAAAGAACACCCAGACACCCAGAAAAGAATAAAAAGAAACAGGACACCAAGCCGATCGCAAGAAACCGAGATAGAAATTTTGAAATTTCATATTAGAAAAATTGTACTCTGGGGTAAGATTTTTAAATTTCTATATAGAGACAGTTTTTTGTATTTTTGTTGTTTATATTTGAAATAGGGGGGATACATAAATTCTGTTAAGACATAATTTATAAATAGTTAGGTTGATACAAATCATTTTTATAAAAAATTTTGATTTTGACAGTGTCAATAAGACATAAGAAATTTTGATATACGGGGGGTGAATTAAAATTATTAATTTAATATACATATTAAAATTTAAATCAAATAAAAACAAATTGAATATTTTAAATAATAAAATGGAAACAAGAAGAAGGCAAAACAAGAAACAGGATTTACAGATGCAAAAAGGAGATCATCAAAAAGATGAGGACATACAGATTATGGGAACAAATGAATCGGGAGATGAAAAAGAAAATACCACGATAATAGAAGCAATTATTGAAAGTAATGGTAACAAACATGAAGAAAGCGATATGGATAGGATATGTAAATTTTTAGAAAAAATGAATAATAACTTAAGAGAAGATTTGAAGAAGAATTTACAGGAAAATCAAGAAAAACAAGACAAAAATACAGAAGCAATAAAAGAAGATATGAACAAGAATATGGAAGTAATTAAAGATGAAATGAAGAAGCAAATGGAAATGTATAGAAAAACATTAGAAGAAACAAAAATAGAAATAAGAAAGGAAATGAAAATGACAAAAACAGAATTAGAGGAATTACAAGAAGTAAAAATTAAAATAATTATACAACAAGAGAATATGGAAAAGAAAAATGTAAAAGAAGAAGTGCAAAATACAGTAAAGAAGATATATGAGATGGAAGAAAAAGAAATAAATGTAATACAAGAAAATGAAATAATTATAAAATTAAAATTAAATAATGAATATGATGATGATAAGAAGAATTATAAAGATAAATATTGTAAAAATGAAGAAGCAAAATATGAAACTATAAAATATGAAGGTGATAGAAATAATTATAAAAATAGATATTATTATGATAACAATAATAAAATTAAAAATAAAACTAAATTCAATTACAATAAGGAGCATAAGAAGAAACCTTATGAAGATGGTGATATAAATTATTTTGAAATATGTGATGAAATTAGAAGATTAAAAAAGATTTGGAAGGATATAATTTATAATTATAAAAAAAGAAAAAAGAAGTTAATTAAAAGCAAATGGGATTGAGATAAAATTAAAAATAAAGAGGAAAATAAGTAATGGGGAAATATTAGAAAAAGGGGGAAGAAACTGATTAAATAAAATAAAGTAAAATTATTAAAATGGGTAGAAATCGAAAGTAATTGTAATTTAAAGATAGAATAGTAAGAAATGATCTGATAAAAAAGTAAATATAGAGTAAATTTAAAATTATAAAATGTGTCTTAATAGAAAATTTTAATTTTAAATTTAGGGGGATTTTGTTATGATTTGATTGGATAAAAAAATTTTTTGTATTTGATAATAGGTAACTGTCTTTATATAGGTGTTTAAAAGTTTTATTTCAGAAAGTGTAGAGAGTTGTTTAGTTTTGTTTTATATTTTGTTTTGAAGAGGTTACCTAGGGACGGGAAAAGAAAGGAATTGGAAGGTTTTAGATTATTGATTGGATTGTCATGAATTTGAATTAAGAAAAATGTCATAAAGAAAAGTTTGTATTGATTATAGAATTTGAATTTGAGAAGAGAGTTTCATTTTTTAATGTATGAATTTGTGTAATAGAAGTTGAAGTTAAAAATAAAAATTTAAATTAAATAAACAAGAATATAAAGGAAGTTTAAGTGGAATCCAGACCCAATAGCAGTAGAAGCAGCCGGAGCCGAAGAAAAGAAAGATTTCATAACAATATATATATATATTATAACATGTATGAATAATAATAATGATATGTTTTGATAATATCAATCACTATGTTATAAAATATTCCTTACCTTTAATTATTTTTAAATTTTAAATATAAATAGTGAATAGGTAAGAATTAACTCAGTGTAATTATTTTCCAATATGATTAATTAAATATGCTACCGGCTATTCCCTTATGTCAAGGTCAGAGTTCAAATATTCAACCAAACTAGATTCAAAATCAATGAATACACAAATTTGCAATAAAATGACTGTATAACCGCACTATCCTAGACCAACAATATTTTCCAGGCATGAATTGCATATAAATTTCTAACCTTTCTAATTCAAAATGTGTCAAACTTCAAAGATACCGTTGATAAACCCAAATATGCATCAAATATATAAAATGAAGTATTCTGACTTGAGATATTAAACAATTTGGATGAAATTTATCAAAAAAGTGAATAATAATAATAATAATTTAGTTAAATACATAAAACAGTGAAATAAAAATGTTCATCAAAATTTCAAAAATCAAACACATATAAAACTCTTTATTATAACGAGTGCAAAGTTGTTACCATTTGTGTGAAGCTTTACTCCTCTTCTGGAATCAGGATTCAGTTCTTAGGACAATCTACTTTCTTCCTCCAATACAGCAAAGATTTCAGGAAACTTTATGAAGATCAAATAATCAATTCCTCTTCAAAACCAAGCGATGGATGGCTACTATTTTCTCTGGTAAGTGTAATTATGACTTTCTTTCTTGTTAAATATTAATTTAATCTTCTTTAACTCAATTAAAATACAGTTATACCATAAAGTGCTCAGCCCCATAAATTGAAATATCTATTTCTTCATAAAATCATATAAATTTCTCTTACCAATTGCTCTCTCTGGTTACCTTGGGATAATCTTTATACTTTAAACTGTTTTAATACTTTCTATTATCAATACTTTCAAAAAAAAACTCAAAATTTCTACGGAGCAAATTTTTAATACAACTTCCCTTTCAACAACCAAAAAAACAAGAGAGATATCTTCTACAAACTTCTTAACTAATTATTTATAATATAAATCTTACTAATCTCCTTTTAACTTTCTTTTAACATCATAATTTTTACAAAAATCTTCATTGAAACTTTTTACATCCTTCCTCTTCAGAAGGTCCAAAACAAGAGAGATTCTATCAGAATCAACAAAAAAACAAATGACAAATTCAACAAACTTAAATCTATACATCTTTTCCATCTAATCGCCTACTAATTTCTTATTCAAATAAAATTATTAACAAAATCTAATTCTTGATTCAATATTACAATTTAAAACAATGATCATTCTTTTTTTTATATTCTTATGAAATTTACTAGCACTACAAACTAATAATTTTCTCTTTTTCAGAATATTTCATTTGGCATTTGAACTATTTATAAATTAGAATATGGTTGGTAAATACGTATAATTTAAAAGTAAGTAGAAGTTTTAACATGTATTTTAACTATTTGTGATGTTTTTTTTTTATAATTTAATTTTCTCATTTACTTACACCCCTAATTCATTTAAAATTAATGTTTGATTACTAACGTATTGGCAATTTTATAAACTTTTAATTATCTACTTTACCCATTTATCAATTTCATAATTATCAAAACTTTATATAATGTAGATTAATCATTTTTGAATCTTTAAATAAAAACCTTTGAAATGTATTTGTATTTTTTTTTTCTTATTATTCTATTTTCTTTTTTCTTTTTTTAGGAATTATGAAGAAGATGATGATAAGCAATCCCAATGTTACTAAATTTGCGCTCTGACACGAAATAAGAAAATCTCCTTTCTCTACTTTCCATTAGATTTTCGTTCTACATTCTTATTTAATATAACATAGTAACTAATATCATCTCAAAATATATATATATATATATATATATATATATATGTATTTAGTTTGATATAAATAAAAATTATGGTGAAAATTACAAAAAAAAAATCGTGAATTTAACTCTGATGACAAATTTATTGCAAATTTCCTACAAGAATAGATATTTAATTATTTTTAGCTACATTTGTTTCAGTAAAAAAAATTAACGACAAAAAGTGCAAAAATGCCATGTTATTTAAATTGGAAATGTCTTATGATTTAGGCACGGGTTAATGTCGATGGTTCACATCTGCCAGGCGTCCCGTGACGGCTCACATTTTTTTTTATTTTATCGTTTTTATCATATTTTCTCGTAAGTTATCAGGTGTATACCATTTTTTTATTATATTTTGTAATTTATCGATTAAATATATTAGGTAGCAACTGCGACACCTTACGTCATATTATTTAATTTAGCAAGAATTTGTTGAAATATATGTGATATAAAATGCGCCACCTTCCGGTGGCGTCATAAACCTTTAGAAAGAATTGCTAGTTTAAATATATGTGATATTAACTGCTCCACCTTACGGTGGCGCCATAGTACTTTATTAAGTTTTAATTGCTAGTTCAAATATATAAGATATGAACTGCGCCACCTTACGGTGGCCTACTGAGGGTTGGAACTTCATTACTGAACCGCTAAAAGGCGTTAAAGAAGCTAGTTTTTGAGATTTTTTGACAAACAATTTTTTTAATTTTCGTAAAAAATAATTTTTTTTTAAATAAAAAGTATCCTATATTACTTCTAATACCTCCAAGAATATGTGTACAAAATTTCATGATGATCGGGTGAGTAGTTTTCGCGTGAAAGCGTAACAAACTTACATTCACATTTATAATATTATAGGGATAAACATATGTGTTTTAGTAAAACTTATTCAACAATATTTTATAAAATATTTATTAGAATGAGTTGGTAGTTAATCAAAAAAATCGATTTTAAGCTTATGTAAAAATATACAAATAGCGGGGAAAGTTAAGTACCTTGAGGTGATATAAGACCCAAACCTTACCTCGAACCACCATCTTAAATACATAACCATGTGGGCATTGATGTTGGCCAAATGTACTTACGGCAAAACGTGGGGTTTAAAATCAGACATGTTATATTGGATCTATAATCATGCCGGTAGAACCAAGAGTTTTTGATATGGTGGCCAAGGATAAAACAAAAAAACCTTCAAGGTTCAAAGATTTGCTTCCCTTGGCATCTTGGTATAACTGGAACTCTGAGAGGCATCCAACAGTAGCATTGGAACTTTCTTTTCAAATAATATTAAAGGGTCAAGCAAATATGGGCCCAAGCTGCAAGAATCTTGGTAACATTTATGTTAGATCAGGACACAGCAAAATAATGTAGAAATTGGAGTAGACATCTGGGAGATGAAATCAGACTACATAACTCCCAAATACGTGTCTAAAGCAACATTTTAGGTAGATCAACGTAAAAAATGACACTTTTAGGGTTAAACCTGTCTAAGACTAAAAACGGTTCAGAAGCAAAAATTTACAGCAGTGACGGAAACGTAAAAAATTCTGTTCATCTTGTAGCGTGTTTAAAAAACTCTAAGAATAAAATTTATTTTTTTATAATTCTTTCTTACTTATTACCGCCCTGTATTCTCGACTTATTAGATGCTATTACAATTCTAACGTTTTTTGTTGCTATGCAGGGTTAAATTTTTCAGTTATACCGCTGTGGAAAAACATCCGCACCAACAAGTAGATCTTATGACATAATCGTCCAATCAAATTTCACGCTCCCATCATATGACCTAGGTGCATACGCGAGAGAAGCTTCTCAACGGTTTTTTTGATTCATTCTAGCTTGGGCATTTGTACGATCAACATCATACGTACAGCCACTAGTTTCATTTCCCGGCAAATTTTCTTAAGATATTTAAAAATTACTTGCTATTAAGTGTTTCTGTTATCGTTTACCGTTATCGTACCGATGATTCACATAAAGGATTCCAGACAGTGCTTCTTTTATGCTTCCTGGGTTTTCTATGTAACAACGACAAGTCCGCCATTGTTACGTTTACCGCATCTTTTTCAAAACCCACGCTTCGAAAAGTGAGTTTATGGTTTTCTCTAATTATCTATAAATCTAAACAAGAATGGGTTTAGATTATATCGTACCGTTAAGACCAATTACCGAGAGAAAGAAGCCATATACCTACTAGAAATATATCTCAGAAACATTTAGAAGACAATGTAAGTTTTTAACAATATTTTTTATACCTGTATCGAGCAATAACGTACCATTTATTTCTATGGAATATCTTACCTTAATTGTATTCACCTGTAATTAAGTGTGCAGTGCCGTAATAAAAAAAATTCGGGATGTGTTTTTGTGTTTTTTGCTTATCTGAAATTTTTTTACTCATATTTTTTGTACCTGCTATCTGTAAACTGTTTTACATATATTTTTTTTATCTGTTAATTATTATCTCGTCTTATTTAATTAAGATCTATCTACACTTGTCTATATGAGTACGTTTTATCTCGAGATAAATGAAAAACCAAAAGTGATATTTTTTATTTCTTATCTAAATTTTCTTTCACTTTTAGTTTTCAGCATACCAAAAATAACAATAGTATTTACTTAGCTGTTGTTTTATGGTAGTAATAGTTATGTTTTTGAATTTAAACACAAATGTGTTTAATAATATGATTTGCTGTTTATGATACCGATATATGATTTACTGTTTATAACACTGATATTTTCTTTATTTTTTTTGTTTATTGTATCTCTTATTTATTATCAAACCAGATAATAAAGTCTGTTTAGTGTTTAAATAGATTTTCTTTTCCTAGCTAGAGCCTGCTACTCTGATCAATACCTTCAGTTTCTCTAATCTATACTTTACCAAAGTAATAGATTTGGTTTCTTAAGCATATATTATTTTATTAAAGCAATAGATTGTGCTTTTTTGAATTTATCTTTATCTTACCGATTAGATTGATAACCATAAGGATGGGTAAAAGAAAAAAAAGTGTAAGTATAATTTTTTTAGTATCTTAAATAAGAGTGTGTAATTTAAAATTTAGCAAGAACATCGGCTGGGTTACCTAATTTTACCTTATCTTATCTTATATCTCTTATATCTTTCTTATTTTAACTTTATCTACAACATCTGATAAATCATTTTATCCAACATATATATTTAATATTTTTTCCATCTGGGTTTCTTATATTTTCCCATCCTTATGATAAAAAAATAAGTGGCGCCCATTTTCCTTTCCCTATTCCATCATTTCTCTCATTTTCTCTTTAGTCCCTTTTAAATTCTTTTATCTTTTATTTTTCTAGTAAATATATCCCTTTATATCTTTCCAATACTGTATCATCTAGCTCGTTCGATTCCACGCTCGCTCTCCTCCTACCCCCTGAGTGCCGTTCGCATTGGTTAACCTCTATAAAACGAGCATTTAACATCACTAGGAAAAAAGAGGTTATAATCTGAAAATTTTTTGCTCAATTAGAAATCCAATGAAATCAATTAATTTGTGGTCATCTGATTGAATACAACCAATAAAACCAACATTATACTGAAAACAGATCCCATGGGCTGTTTTCACTCAATCATGTAGCATGTAGCTATGGATACCTACATTTCGTTTCATTTCGATTTTGACATTTCAAATATTCAATATTTCAAAATGTCACGATTTGGTTGTAATACTGATGAGAATATTAATGAAATTATCGAATTAAATATACCAAAGAATAACCAGCAAAAAATTTTCTATCCGAATAACCCTCGAACATTGATAAATGCTCAAAAATTTTTTAACAACTTTCTCAAGCTTGTTGCTTACAGGCAACAGACCTCCGCCTACGGCGTCGGTCTTTTTCCAAGCAACAAGCTTTCGAAATCTGTTATAAAATTTTTTCGAACAATTATCAATGTCCTTGGGTTATTACTACTGATAATATATACATCTGTTTTTCAAGCCGAAATATATGAAATCTTGAAATGCGCAAAAGACAATAATTTGAGGCAGATAAACATATGCCCAGATTATCAGGTGGTTATTAATACTTTAACAAGGACTAAAGTCGTCTTCAGACCAGTATAAGAATGCCATGTCGATATCCTTCGGAACAAAACAGTAAATATAAAGAAATAAAAGTAAGCGAGCTAATAAACTTGCAAGAAAAGGAGCAGCCACAATAATCTTCGGTTCAGAGCCAGCTCTAGGGGTACCAAAAAGTAGTGTACGAAGCAGAATGACAGCCTGGATTCGTTGACAACAACACCAAGACTGAAACACATTTCTTGCCGCGTACACAGCAAAACAGTCATGTGATAAATTGGCTGAAACTCTGCGCCAAATTTAATAGAAATTAAACAAGAGTCATTAGAATCATAAGGCTGCTTAATGAAGACCCAAGCTGCATATTATGTTGCAGGAAACCTAAATAGATTGTAGGATACAGTTAATTTTTGGAGACTTTAAAGTGCCTTCATAAACGTATGACACCTATTGTTTAGATGGCTACAAACTAGTAGAGGGTACCAAGATCATGGAGTGACATGAACCAAAAGAAGAAGTATCATTAGCATTACTAGGCTCCAGTACAGTAGGTCACTATGTTGAAAGGCTTTCATTTAAAAAAAAAGACTTCTATACTATATTTTTTAAAATTAAGATATAACAAAACAAGAAATGGCATTAAATAATGAAAAAAAGATTTTCTCTGGAAGGAATCGAACCTTCTATCTTTATCTATTGTCAATAGTACCTTGAACCTAGACATAAGTCATCTTAACCAACTATTTAGTTCTTCCTCAAGCATAGATATGATGTTAATAAATAACATTTTTATATCTTGTCTTATATTTTATTAAATTAGGAGACGGAAAACATAGAGTCCTAATACCTTATTGTGAATTTTGTGTTTTTACCTTCCGAACAGCAACGCTGTTATAGGAAGGTATTGTGATCGCGAAAAATTTCGATCTCGGGTTTTTAGCGGAAATACGCGTTTTAGGGTTCCCTGAGCCTAAAAAACCCAAAAATAAAAAATGTCTGTCTGTCTGTCTGTCTGTGTGTCTGTCTGTGTGTCTGTCTGTGTGTCTGTGAACACATTTGCGGCTAAACGGCTAATCGGATCGGAATGAAACTATAAAACCTTACTTATAATCACCATCGGAGGAATCTGATAGAATTTGAGTAAAATCGGCCGACCGGAAGTGGACGTTTACTCTTATCAAAAAATGGAATTTTTTGAAAATATTGGGTTTTTATATCGTTATTGGCAAAATATTTATACTTTGTGGAAAGAACATGTAATTTCAGTCATTTTTGAAAGAATACATTTTTTTGATATTTTCATTACTTTTCGAGATATTGACACTTTTATCAAAAACTACCACTACTTGTTAGTGTTCGGAAGGTCGTGTGGTGCCCACACCAGATTTTTTATCAAGCGATACAAATAACTATCCACTACTAAAATTTACATATTAAACGCAGAAACGCAGTAAATGACTTGATGACAACTAATTTTAGAATGCACGAACACTATTCATTATGAACTATAATTAATATTCACTAACGTATGTAGAAATGCCATTATGAGGCTTTAATTTGAAATTATGGTTAGACATATCTAATTATTATAACCAACACGTTGTCAAAATTAAAATGGAATTACTTTATAATTTTATCAAGATCCATCGTCAGTTTACGCGTGTTGCACACTTGATGAATTACCAGAGGACAAGGAACGAACAATATTTGGTCTAGCTAAAGAAAATCACAGATTAACAAAATAGAAATAATGAACCTGAGAGAAAAATAATAGGTGAGAGATTACGTCACTAGATCTTTAATAAAAGAAATAAAAACATTTTTTAACATAAAATCCTCCAAGTTCAGTACACTTTGCCAGACGTTCCTCCAAATTTTTATTTTAAGCTTTCAGAAAATTATAATAATAAATAATAAGAATTTGTGTATTTGATAACCTGTTTATTAGACGTAAACCGATGTCCGCTGATTCAATTTTTAAATATGAACGTAGAAATAAGTTATCGGGGACAGATCTGGTGTATACGGTGGACATTTTACCAACCCAACTGTAAAAGACATTTAAGTGCGATCCCATGAGCCTTGGAGAAGGTCAAAAATAAACTTCGTCCTGCGGTCCATAGGCCCGCTATTGGCTGTGAGGAAAGTTCAGACTCAACGTCTTAGGGGCTCTGTTCACACCAAAGTAACAAAAAAATATAACTAATTTTAATAATGAAGTAGACAGAAAAGTCAGATTTGTAGGGTAAGGTCAATAGGTTTTTAATAAAAAAAAATTAATTTGGAAATAGAAAAAAATCATCGCAGCCAGATCTGGTGTATACGGTTGACGATCTATGAACCCAACTGTAAATCACATTTAAGTCCGGTCCGATTGGCCGTGGAGATGGTCTAAAATAAACTTGGTCGAGCGGTCCATAGACCATCGGCTCTTAACGTGTTAATATCAGTTTTTTTTTTTTGGATTTACTTTTTATTTTTTAACATAATTTCTTTTGAGTTCAATACACTTTGCCAGACGTTCTTCCAAATATTTTAAACCTTCATCGGAACTAAATCTAGTGTATACGCTGCATTTTCGATCAACGCAACTGTACAAGAAAGCCAATTAAGTGCGATCCCATAAGCTGTGAAGACGGTCTATAATAAACTTGGTAGTGCCATCTATAGGCTTATGGACCGCACTGGAGCTCAACGTGTAAGGGCTCCTTACTCTGAAATACTCAAATATAATGAATGCTAATAATGAACCAAAAAAGTTGTAAGTTTGTAAGAGGTACAGTACAGGGTTAGGCCAATAGGTTAGAAAATTATTTTTTTGGGAGTTATTTTTTTAAGTTTACTCTAAGTTCAGACGTTTCTCCAAATTTTTTAAAGCCTTCAAAAAACTTTATTCTGGTAGATCCTTATAATAAGCAATTGTGTGAGCGAAAACCTTTTTATTTGACGTCAGTTTGTCGTCAAGCGTTTATTGAATTTGAAAATAAAAAAAAAGTAATCGGGACCGGATTTGGTGCATACGGTTTTATCAATCCAACTGTAAGAGAGGTCCATTGGGCGGTGGAGATATGAAATAAAGTTCAACGTACGGTTCATGAGCCCTTGGCTAAGGTTTCTGTGGTTCCTTTCGTCCTTTTCAAATGAGAGGCCTCACTCCACAGCGTCAATCTTCCAACCCTACATTGCACCACGTGGGTCACACTTTCACACACACATACACTGACACAAAAAAGAGGAATTTGAAGGAACTTTGAAACCAGAAGAAATCACAGGAGCTAGAGAAGAAACAACATTAACTACAAATGGGGGAGTTTGTGAGTGCATGGCCGGCGACCGATGCTAACATCATCCAAACCTTCCCATCCACTCCCTGAAAAGGACATAAGACCTACAAAAGGGTCCTTACATCCAACACTCTTACCAACACCACATTCCTCCTCTATATCTATTCTATTCATTCATTCATTCATTTATGGGCTCGCTATGAGTTATAAGGAAAGTTTAGTTGCACTCGTATGAAACGCTGGAAAACTCAATGTGTGAAGAGCTAACAAACTGGAATAAACTGTAGTAAACATTTAAGATTTATAAAAAATTATTTAGGAAATTAATCCAAAACACGGTGTTTAATAACAAAATCTACATTAGACTCCAATTGAAACTATTACAAATCAACAAACATCCTTTTTTGCATAAATTCCGCAACTCCTCATTACGCATACATATGTATTTCGACTTTCGTTTTCGTTTTGTTCGTTTTAAACACAGTGATTTATCGAACACCATTTCGATTTCAATATCGAAATAGTTAACGAGTTGCAATTCGTGGTCTAGAAGCGTGTTAGTTACCTAATATATTAATTACAATTGGTAATAGGCCCTAGTAAAAATACGTAAACTAGATCTGAGTATGTGCCTATAAAATTATTGTGTAACAATGTTTTAATCAAAAACAAGGTTAATTAGGATAACGAATAACCACGAATTTTTAAATTGAAGGATTCAAAGTACTTACTTATTAATTGCTAATTCGTGTATAAAGTTTTAAATGATAGATTTAATAAATATGATAAATTATTACAGATTTGTTCAAAGAATTTTTAAGTAATTAAAATTGCACTTAAGAAATATTGTAAATACTGGTACTTATGTATTTTTTATAGTAAATAGATTACGTATCTAGTGTTATAAAATTCACTTTTTATATTGTAGATATCGAGTATTTAAAGTGAAGTTTATTATACATGTGTCATACTATATTATCTCTATAAACTTTTCCTTTACAATATAATTTTTCAATTTTACATTTTTTTAATTAAGTAATATCATTATATATAAAAAACTTAATTATGTGATTAATCTCGTCCTAAACAGATTTGGATGATTTTATTGTGTGTGTTCAAGAGCATTTAAGAATGGTTTATAGATTCACAATTTGGTGCAATATAAATGTTTTTTAATTAATTATTTATTTATTTCTATCTATTATTTGTTAATTTTACAATTATCATATCTATTATTTGTTCCAAGTCGATACTTGCTGGAATAATATGGATCCTATTACGGCCCTTAGCTTTAAAGTCTCAGCTTAGGTAGCTGTTAAGATTAGTCAGTCCGGACGAACTTGGAACGAATAGTAAGTTTATTTACCGATAAAATTTTCTAATTCGTTTAAAATCTAGATAATGTAGACTCCCGCTAGATGGTGCTGTGTTTCGATTTCTAAATTATATTGTAAAAACGATAAAGTGAGACAAAATAAAATAAAAACGCAGGAGTACATATCAAATAAAAAACAGTACAATTCGCAGAAACAGACACAATTAAAAAAAAAGGGTAAAAATAGGCAAAAAACGAGAAAATTGTGAAATCTTAACAATTTTGTTAAGGTAAGGTCCAGTTAAAGTTAAAAAAAATGTTCCCTAGAAAGTTTTTTTTGTAAGTAAAAAGTTGGTAAAATTAATAAACATAGGGCAAGTTTTAACGATTTTGGATTCGTAAACAGTGTAAGTAAATGTAACTAAATAACAATGTTTTCTTTGTACTTTGCCGAAAGTACGTCGTTCCGGCTTCAATATTACGGCAGAAGGCAATTTCCTTCGTACTTTCGGCATATATATAAGAAGCTTTATGCAGGCCTTTTAGGCCCATAGCTTTAAAATCTCTTTCCATTCTGTTCGAGTTTTTGCTTTTTGTTTCCAGTTCCGGATTTGTTTTTCTCTTAGGTCCTCCTCTACTGCATCTCTCCATCTTCTTCTAGGTCTGCCTCGCTTTCTCGTCCCTTCTGGGATTTTCCAAGCTATTGTTTTTAAAGCTCTGTTATCGTCCATTCTTTGTAGGTGACCTAGCCACTGCAATCTCCTTTTTTTTACAAATTTGCTGACGGGAGCCTCTTTAAATATTTCGTATAATTCGCTATTTGATCTTCTTTCCCATCCTATATTCGTTTTTCTTCCTCCAAAGATCCGTCTTAAGATTTTTCTTTCCCAAGTCTCCAAACGTTGTGTTGTTCGGCATATTACAAAGAAAAATAGTATACACTACATGGGCAGAAAGTTTGAGAGCCCTGCACTGCGCGCCATGATGCCCACGGCTTGGCACGCAGTGCAGGAATCCCAAACTTTCTGCCCTTGTAGTGTAATATACTATTTCATATCACATGCATTGAAATAGCTTGTTTTGATCCCTGTTTGTCAGTCGAAACAAGACAATTTTAGACCAATGCAACTGTCAGTCAGAAACTGACAGTTTTTTCTGCCCTAGGGGGGAAACCACGTTATTTCTGCCCGGCACATTCATTTATTTATTATTTATGTCTGTATTTCAAGTCTGTCAGAACCGCATTTGTAATAAACAAAAGCGAATAAAATCATAATCGTCTGACAGCTGTCGCCAAATCGTTGTCAGGATATTACTACGCTATTTTTTTTAAATAGTTTTATTTTAACTGGCTACAGAGATCAAAACTCGCTGTTTTAATGCATGTGATTTGAAAAATATAGTGTGTGGCACGGGATGAAACTAATACGATTTCTGACCGGGCGATGACAGCCCTCGCTTCGCTCGGACAGTCAACTCTTGCCCTAGTCAGAAATCTTGTTTCACCCCTTGCCACACAATATACTATTTAAAATTTATTAAAATTGTCTTATTGGCACATTGTTTGGTTTTCAACATACCTCCGAAAAATATTACCAATTTTTTTTGCCACTATGTATAAACTTTTATTATATCTAATTTCTGTTGATTAACACAGGTGGATGAACGAATATTTTGCAAATTACTTTCTGCTACAAATGTGCAATTTAAATTGTACAAATTGCATTCAAACATTTTTTTTAATAATCTGCGATGAGTTATTAAAATAATGGAATAAATTTCTTTGTGCACTCACCTATAGCAGTAAAGAAAAAAAATCAACAATGGAAAGTAGTTCAGTACGAAAAGCACTAGCAATATTTTCCACTATTCTACACATAAATTAAATTGTTTATGCATTTAATTTTCTTTATTCTTGAGAAATTTCTTTTTTGAACAAATAACTGTTGATGTTAATATTTTTAATTTGCCATTTAATCGATTCGGTCAGGTAAATAACTAAAAAAAAGAAAAACGTATGTCTTTTTAAAGCTTAGAAATTAAACATCAAAGAGAAATTGATAGCGCCTCGAACCACTCGGCCACGAATTATCTTATTCGTTAGTTGACTTTTTTAATCATATTTTGATTCAACTTTTATCGAATGTTTTCAAGGGTGCTGAACACGGAAATTAAAATGAAAATGCAAGTTTAGCACTTTTGTTTTAATTGTTAAAGTGTTTCAGAATTCCCTTTAAAGATATGTAAAGTCTGCAGTTCTCCCTCGGTGTAAGGTCACTGATCATCCAATCGCTTTACCTGCCTTTTATATTCTGTAACTGTTAATTCCCTGATAATTGTCTAACAGTTTTCTGCTCACATTGATTTACTCCTGTTTTCTTGATATATTACTGTTACAAACCGGTCCGGACCTGTCGCCCAGGAAGTAGTGCGAGACAGACGTCAGTCCTAAGAATCTTCGTATATTCTAGTGCCTTTTTGAACGTTCGGATGATTCGAGGGTGTTGTATGTTCTAGATGTAATTGTGGAGATGCTTCTAGAAGGAATTGATTTCATATATAAGGGACTGCTTTGGACGGAGAATATAATTGTAATTGTAATGATAATGCGATTGACTGCGATTGTGAAATAAGTGCGAATTGTTATTTTAGAAAGACGTTATCCACCGTGAAATATATAACATTACTTTCATATTCTGGTAAAAGCGATTACCATGTTTGTTTGTGAAGTGAAGTCATTTAAAACGACTAATCTTTCTATGTGAGTTTGTTGTTGCTAATTATTAGCTAAATGATCGATTTTGTAGTTACCACCGATTCTCCAAAAATCGAGCTACCGCTATCTTCACGACGAAAACAGATTGAGGATTGCAGAGAGGAAAATCCTACGGAGTATATACGGACCTACACGGGATAAAACTACGCAACAGTATCGTAGTAGAAAAAACAGGGAAATAGAAGAACTATATGACCAACCGGACATTGTAAAAATAATTAAAGCGGAAAGACTGAGATAGGCCGGCCATGTCAAAAAACAGGAAGATGGAAGAGCTGTCGAATTAGTATGGGAGCAGGCCCCGACCGGTAGAAGACCATTAGGAAGACCACGGCTACGGTGGAGAGACAACATAGCATCAGATCTTAGAGCTCTGAATATCACGGAAGCAGAAGAGCTAATGATGGACAGAGTCTTATGGAGGGGAATTGTTGAGTCAGCCAAGACCCATCCTGGGTTGTAAGAGCTACACAGAGAGAGAGAGAGAGCTATCTTCACGATAAACTAGCACTAAAAACAGCGACAGCAAGATTTGAAAAAGATTAAAATCAGCAAAACCTAGATACCAATCACTAATAATCACTATCCAAGCAACCTTAATTACACAATTCTAATTGACTTCCGATCGTTACTGCTGTCTTGTCACGTGGTTTTTGTTGACTTTAAAAGGCTGTGAATTATGTTGCTAGCTGCTAATAACTTTAGAAATGCCCAAAGAGCCAGCAACAAAAAGTAAACAAAAAATCGGCTGAACCTAGAGTCCGAATACTGGAATCAGAGTCTTTGCTGTGTTGATGGCTGCTAATAGCTTCAGGATACCAAGAGATTCAGCAACAAAATAGAAACAAAAAATCAGCTGGGCTTAGTTACCGAATACTGGACACCATACCATAGTCTTGTTGAAGATTGTTTATTATTTTCTTTGGGTTACAATTAATGTTGTTGATGATCGGAAGTCAATAAGTATGGTGGATTAAGATTGCTTGAATAGTGATTATTAGTAACCAGTAGCTAGGTTTTGTCGATTTTGATCTTTTTCCTATCTTTCTTTTGCTGTTTTCAGCTACAAATTAGCAACAAATTCCGACCGATTACTCGTTTTATTTAACCCCGGTTTCGCCATTTTACTGCAAACTGTCTTTGAAGATAGAATTGGTTGGAGTTACAAAATCGATCAAGCATTTATTTAGCTACAAATTCACATGAAAATATTAGTCATTTTTGCTGACTGGTTATGGCCAGCTTAATGGAGCTGATTTTAATTTGCTGTTTTGACTTCTTGCAGCTCCAGAAATGTGCAAAATTTGTGTGGAAATAGCACTAGAATAACGAACTATTATTAACTACTACTCCACTTCCTTCTCATAAAGTAGAACTAATCTGGGATTAAAAAACAACTTAGGTACTTGGTTCTTGTTGCATATTCATTGTTGATTAATGTTTTCATACCAATAGTTGTAGTTGTTTTAATTTATCAAAGCATATTTCTCCGAGCAGTTGTTTCCATTCAACAATTCCTGGTTTCTAAATAAAGTATAATTGACATTCCTTTCAAAGCCATTACAATTTAAATATAAAATGTATATGCATTTAATGTATAATCAGGTATTCAAGTTTATATCTTTCTACGACAGCCTTATTGTTTAAAAAGAATAATAAAATTATTGTTAATGGATTGAATAGTGAATGTCTCGAGTTAAACTGAATCTCATTACTTACTGTACTGATATTAAATAAATACCAGAGAAGAACTTGAACTAGAAACCAAATTGGATTTTTAAATCCAACTTGGTTCATGACTTAATTTTATAAAGTAGTCAATTTTATCTGATCTCTTAATAAGTATCAATTATACTGGAAATAGAAAACTGTCTGTAAATTAGTAAAAACAAGAAATACAGGGTTCTGTTATTGGTCCCCTGCTCTTCAGCTTATTTATATTAGTGATATGGTGTCAGAGTTTGATACCAAGTTCTCATATTACGTCAATCGTCAAGAAGGTTAACCGAGTAATGTAAATGGTTAGACACTCTTTTTTTTTTTTTAATCTGTCTCCACAATTGTTAGCTACTATTTGCAAAACCTACATGCGTTAGAAGCTATAATCTACGATTTTTTCTTTATTGTTTAAAAGTAAAATTTTTAGCTCGTTTAGTGGATATTCGCATTATAAAAACAAACATTTGTCCAAATTTCACGTTTCTACCATCAGCGGTTACGACTGTGCGTACGTGTATACCTCAGTCAAATTTAAGTTTCTTTTTTTTATTTAGGACTGCTTAATGTTTTCACCTCTTTTTCTGATAGTTTCTACGATTCCTTCCAATAGGCTTATGTCTATAAAATTTCTGAAAGCTAAATTTTTTATTTGTTTTTACTATTTTTATACCTTTTGTACTTTTTTATTATTATTATTATTATATAGATGTTAATGGTGTTTATTGCTCGTTAACGGTTCACTTATGCAAACGGCATTTAGCTGTTTTGTGCAAAGCGAGTCGTGAGTTCGTTAAAACTAAATAGAATTAAACAAAAATGATTAAAAAATGAAAATTTTTATACAATGGTAAAGATGAAAATGTATTTCGACTAATAACGAGAGAAATAATCATGTACCTTACAGGAATAATTACGTCACTAGAAATGACTCTGATTGGTCGATCATAGAGTTGCACCCGAAAAGCACGTGGATATATACCTAAGCTGTAGGTAACTTTTTACACGTAGCTTTATACTGCGGAATTTCAAGAAGTTGGAAAATTTCAAGAAACATGGTCATAGAGAAGAATTTATTTGAAAGAAATATTTTTTTTTAATGGTACAATCTTTCTACGATATTTTCTCAATTTTTTTCAAATTTGCACTCTTCTCTCGAATTTTTTAAATTCAACGGTTTTGTATATATTTATTACGATATTTAAATAATTATATTAAAAGAGAAGTTTTTCTAACGTTCTACAGTTTTCTTAATTTTGTAAATTTTTTTTTTTTACAATTTTATTTCTTTAATTCTCTGATTATTTTTTTATCTTTATAATTTTGGTTTTATTGATAACATTTAATTTATTTGTTTTCTCTTTTCTATTATATGTATGTATGTTATTTTAGAAGTTTTGACGATATTCTTATATTCTTTAACATGCTTTTTAATTTTTTTTTTAATTTCAGATTATTTTGATTTTTTAATTAATTATTTAATTTATTAAAGGTTATTAATCTACCTAAAAATTGATCAAAATCAATTATCCTACTTACCAAAAAAGATTACTCCTATAAATTTATCCACTTATCACTTAAACACTTTTAACAGTCACTAGAAACAGAACTTTTCACCAAAAAAATAAAACAAGATAGAATCTATTACACAACAAATATCGAGATTTGGTACGATAAAAGCCCGGAACATAAACAGAAATTGTACATATTTTATACCGGCCTTTGCTGGCTGCAACGGAAGGCCAGGCCAGGCCAAGTTTGACTTAAGTTAAGTCACTGTTAGCAGCAGGAACCGTCGCAATCAAGCCGGTCAGCTGAGATAGCGGGAATAAGAACTTATTATTACCAGCGATGTAGTCAACGTGTTCTACTTGTAGGAGTTTCAAGAGAAATTCTTACGGTGATCTATACGAGGTGTTATCAAAATATATGTTTTAATTTAACATCTAGCAAATCTAGCTTATCCTGCTAAAAATCAAGCAGTAGTGTTTTTTTGGCAAGATTAGTGTTGATTGGTATTACCATGTAAACCTTTTTTTTATTTATTTACGGGCAAGCCCATTTCAGCAGTAAATTACAATTCAAAAACAATAACATATATATGGCGCTATAAAACAAAAGAGTTAAAAATACAAGTACGATACAAACTAAACAAATTAATAAGACAGATGATAAAGATTAAATAAAATATTTTATTAAAGCTCGGTATTAAGTAATCGAGTTTTGAATGAATGAAATATCTCAAGATTATTATGTATTTTGAATATTGGCTAATCGCAACATTCTTGGAATGCAGCTGTTAAAAGTTTGGTTTAAACGATCAAAATGTATATAACATGTTTGTTGCTGTCGAGTTGGACGGATTGGAACATAAAGATTTATTTTTGCTAGAAGTTCAGAACAACAGCTTCTGACATTGATGATATTAAAAAGTAAAGTGAGTTCTCTCTCTTTCCTCCTAGTTTCCAAAGGAGCGATGTTCAGATAATGTTCCAAAAAACCATAGTCGCAAAGAACGCCCAATTTAAAGGCTATGTATCTAAGACAATTGTGTTGCACATTTTCGATGTTCCTGCTATAAGTTAAGTAATGTGGAGACCAGACACAAGAACACTGATCAAGGTGGGCTCGAACTAATGAACAATAAAGAGCTTTAATTGCAGTTGTGTCAGGGAAATCGCGGGTTAGCCTTTTAATAAAACCAAGCATTTTCATGGATTTTTAAATAACTGAGGGTTTATTTATATGTTTATTGAAATTTAAGATGGGGTCAAGAATAACTCCAAGGTCTTTGATATGGTTAATAGACTTCAGGGTGTGACCATTTAAGTTGTAATCAGATATAATAGTAGGCACATGTGATCGATAAAAACGCATGACATGGCATTTGATAACATTCAAGTCCATGTCACTTAAGAAACACCAGTTGGACAGATTATTAAGGTCAGACTGAAGTAAGAGGACTTAATAATTAGGAATATTTTCAAATCATCTGCAAATAATAGTGCTTTGCCGTATCTGAAACAGTGAATGATGTTATTAATAAATAAGATGAATAGTAAGGGACCGAGGTGCGACCCTTGAGGAACATCAGAGGTAACTTGAATAATGATGAGTTGCTCTCACTATTTGAGTCCTGTTCGTAAGATAGCTACTTATCCATTGCAGTAATGTCCCACATACACCATATTTTTCAAGCTTCTCGAGTAAGAGAGTGTGGTTGACTCTATCGAAAGCCTTGGAGAAGTCTGTGTACACTGAATTAATCTGGTAGCCAAATAGGTCACCAAATTGAATTCGGCAGATTTACCAGCACAAAAGCCATATTGTTGCTCAGTTATAATGCTAGAGCAGGCATGGCTAAGGTAATCTGTAATAATGTTCTCAAATATCTTAGGTATACTACTGAGAATAGATATGGGTCAATAGTTTTTAACATCAGACTTGCTGCCCGATTTGTATATTGGGGTGACATAAGAAAGTTTCCAATAAACAAAAAACTGACCCGTATCGATAGATTTATTAAAAATGTCCTTAGTTGATGGTCGAAGTGATGATGTCACGACAAACAACAACTGTAAGGTTTCTAACACCCTGTAGTTTTTTTTTAGCAAGTTTAGTGTTGATTGATACTGAAATGTCAACAATTCTTAGGCGGTTGGTTAACAAGATGATGTCACGGATGACTAGGAACAATGTACAACGTCTTCCACTTGTAGAAGATTTATCCTGTTAAACTATTAAAATACATCTAAAAGTCTATATATTTTTTTAACAGAATTTAGAAATGTTAACAAACCTAATCAGATACTCAAATTGATGAGGTCAAGCTGAGATGTAGTTCTGCTTGTAGGAAGTTGAAGAAGAATTATTATTAAAAATATGTTATAACTTAATATCTAGCTGATCCTGCCACACTTTTAATTTGTTTGTCAATTTAAGTGTTGATTGGTTCTGGAGCTCTGAGAGTCGTCATGTGAAATTCCTTCTCGATGGCAAAGTAAGTCGTGGTAAGGGGTGATCTGTTAGGTTTTTCCTTGATTGGTACTTTCTTGACCATTCTATATATTGTTTTTTTTCTTAGACTTTCTACTTGAATGTGAATTGGTGTGAGATTTAGGGTTACTTACATTGGAGCAGCATGGCATGTTTCAATTGCTCCAGTGATGCATGCACAGACTAGTCTTTCAATCTTCGAGAGGATTGTCCTCGTAGTAGTCAGATTAACTCTCGTGCCTCACGATACTGCTCAATAAGAGAGGATTGGTCTCACTATTGCCATGTACATCCATTGCAGTGTCATTTCTTTTCTACAATGTTTTTGCACACCATAAGGGTCTTTGTAGCTTTGTGTAATATTTCTTTCTCTGTTTGTTCCAGAGTTATCTAGTTTTAACCCTAGATATTTGATCTCTGTTTTCCACTCAATAATATTTTCACCTACTTTGACAGTTTTTAATTTAAGTTTTTTTTTGTAAAGGCTACTAAAGTGGTCTTCATAAGGTTGATATTAAGTTTAACCGAATTACACCATTGCTTTGTTCTGTTTAGTTCTCTCTGTACTATGTAGCAGTCGAGATTCTCATGCTTCCCTCTTGCGAAGATAACCACATCATCGGAATATTCCTGGTAAAGTACCCAACATTTTTTTTATTATCCGTTCATTCATATTACCTATTATTATTTATTAACAACTGATAAAAGTAGTTAACATAATAACAGTTGCCAATTGACAATAACATATAAGAGTTTCATTTATCAAATAAAGTGATATTAAGAGTTGACATTAAAAGTTTTAAGAAGGATTCTCTATTAAATTGGTGCCCAATTATATGATGGAAATGTAAATGAAATTGAAGACACTTTTTTTAGCAAAAAAATGTAAATCTGTGGAATTACTTGTAGGGAAAAATCTAATATACAACAATTAATTATAGGATGTCTGTGTAAAACTTACATCATCATCAAAGGATATTCTCAATTATATTTGACATTCAATACACTAAGCAGAGTATTAAAAAACTATAATAAAATCGGAAGTATACCTACTTAATCTTTATTATGGAAACAAATCGGTTTATTACATCATTCATACGCCAGTAAAAATAGCAGTTTTTTCGGGTCAACTTTGCACTAAATTTCCGATCCAAAATTTTTTTTTTATAAGATTTGGGATCACTTACTGAGCATAAAATCACAAAATGCTGACAGATCCAGGTGACGCTAGAGGCGTCATCTTGAAAAAACGTTTTCGGCCGATATCTTGGAAACTAAGCACTTTAGAGCAAAAGTCATATAGACCATTATTATAGAAAATAAAATTTTGCATCTTTTGTTTTTTGTAAACTTTTTTGTAAAACCTACAGTTTACGATTTATGGCCCATTTAATGAACCGGTTTTTCGATCGCGGCCAAAAACTCTTGAAATATTAGATTAATCAATAAAATGCATCAATTCATTTTAAAGATCCGTTTATTATGTACAACTTTTCTTTAAAACTTTTTTTTCTAATGTCTATACTTTTTGAGTTATAGGACGTTTAATGGAGAAATGTCGACGCTTGGCGGGTGACGCGGCAGCGAAATATAGTTAAGTAAAATAAAAAAATGTTTGTTACTATTGCAGGTAAGGAATTGAACTATTATTTGTTAACTACGTAAACAATCGGGATATTTTTTTTAATTTATTTGTTGAATTTGTACTATTATATTCTATGCATATCTTGAAATTTTCAACTTTTCGCTCGGTAGTCCAACATAAAACGTCCTATTACTCAAAAACTATGGACATTAGAAAAAAAAGTTTAAAACAAAAGTTGTAGAGAATAAAAGGATCTTTAAAAATGAATTGATGCATTTTATTGGTTAATCTAATCTTTCAAGAGTTATTGGCTGCGATCGAAAAATCGGTTCATTAAATGGGCCATAAATCGTAAACGGTAAGTTTTACAAAAAATTTTGCTGAAAACAAAAGATGCAAAATTTTATTTTCTATAATAATGGTCAATATGACTTTTGCTCTAAAGTGCATAGTTTCCGTGATATCGGCCGAAAACGTTTTTTCAAGATGGCGCCTCTAGCGTCACCTGGATCTGTCAGCATTTTGTGATTTTATACTCAGTAAGTTATCCGAAACCTAATAAAAAAAGAAATTTGGATCGGAAATTTAGTGCAAAGTTAAATGCTATTTTTACTGACCATTACTTTTTAACATAACAAAAGTCCAAGGTTGTTATTCATTATTATTTAAAGAAAAAAAATGTAATTAATTTCAGTACGTTTTGTGTGTTGATAAAAAACATTATTCCTAAAAGTAATAAATATCGACTTATGATCGAGAGATATTTATAAAAAAAATTGAATAATTAATTATAAAAAAAAACTAGTGTGGCAGTCAGTGGGACTGCCGGCAGAAGTTATACTTCTATGCACGCGCATGGTTTCATAAATTTGTATGCATATGATTTAGCAAACTCATTATATGATATTCGTGGTAAGCGACCCCAAAAACCTCCTAGTACAGTGTGCACACTCTTTTTGTATCGAATTTGCATAAAATTCCTGGAGACGAGGTCCGTCTTATGCACCAGGTGTTTCGAAGACCATCGCCATTATTATAATCGTATTTAGCGACTCAAAAAAAACACCGAGTACCAAGTGTGCACTGATTTCGTACAGAATTTACATAAAACTCCAAGAGAAGAGTTAAATACCCTAGACACCAACTGCCGCGGAGACTTTTGGAATCGTGATATTCGTGTTCAGCGACTCCAAAAACCCGGAGTATATAAATTGAACCCATTTTCAGCAATACTTACCGAGTTGAAAGTGTTCTCTCTATTGTCTGTTCGGAATGTACTTTTCGAATGCAGAAATGCAATTTCCATTTTTAAATTATAAAATATAGCGACAAATTTCCTGATACTTTAACGAATCCAATGCAAAAAACGCATTCCGATCCATCTTACGTTACACAATTCGGAGGTTTTGGTGCTTGGTGGACAAAATATGAAAAAGTGGATTTAAAGAATTTCAGGTGTTAATGCGTTTTGGTAAAAAACCTGTTTTAGCCAAGGCTGAATTTAACCGCGTACTGATCTTCGATCAAAAAGCCTGAGTTAACACACACCAGGCATGAACGTTCTCACTAATCCTTCTACGGTAGTTGACACTAGTAGCCGAAGTATTCTCATAAGATATCAAGCGATCCGTCAACGGCACTCATACGTTTAGGATATTACAAGACAGTCTCGAATCACATGCTATCACGATACGAACGTCAAAGAGTATAATACTCAGTCAATTCTTCAAAAGAATCTCTATATCGAGAATCATGACATCACTTCCCCAGTTACTCAGGAAGCCTGATAAGTGTATTATGTGTGTTCCATCAACACCAGACCTTCTAGGAAGACTATTAGTATCATCAATCCTGACCATCATCGATAATACTGATAAAGAAATAATCGCCAAACCTCTATAATCATTATATTGCTTTTGACTGCAACTTTATGTGAATAATTAGAATTTTATTAAAAAAATGTGTTTTACTATGTTATCCTACGAAATTTTCAATTTAACGAACAGATACATTTTTCCATGTTATTAATTTTTTTACGATAAAAATAGTTAAAAATTCATCACAATATTAATATTAATTCTACATACCAATCAAAAGTTTAAAATTATAGTCCGATCCTCGTATTATACGTGTATAAAAATATGATTAATTTTTACCGTTTATTTTTACGACAAAATCTTGAGACTAGACGTTGTTTACATCATATTTGCAAATTAGATAACCTTAATTTATTTAGTTTATATAACAGTTAGAAGATAAAGAGATGAATATATTGGATGGTCCAAATGCACATATTAAGAAAGTTACAACTAAGTTTTAAACATTCTAACAGGATTAAAAACCGGTTGTTATTTAATATTAATAAATATACACAATTTTACAAATCCAAATATATTATTAAATAATTTTAAAATTGTAGTTTGATTTTCACAACAAGACCACTTCAACACCTTCCCACATCGTCACATAATTATTGAGACCAGTGGAAACAGTAATACCATTTCAGAACAGGATAGTCCCCAGGTATAACTTTTCGAGAAACTTTCGAGTAGAATTACTGAAAAGGGATTCATGGAACAGTGGCCCACCACTCCAAGGGGAGTCAATCTGGTATACCGATTGCTCAAAGACTGAGAAAGGCACACATACATAGTAGAAGACACATGATACAAGTCCAATTAAGTCTAGGTGCGTATGCTACAGTGTTTCAGGCGGAAGTAATGGCCATACAATACTGTGCAACGGAGATTGTAAGTCAGGGTATAAAGGGTGAAACCGTAGTCATATACTCGCCATATACAGCCAAGCAGCTCTAAAGGCGATAGTCTCGGCACAAATAAGTTCACAGCTGGTGTGGCACTGCTTTAGGGCCCTGATGCATGCCGCAAGTCAAGCAGTCACGCAGCTCTAAAGGCGATAGTCTCGGCACAAATAAGCTCACAGCTGGTGTGGGAGCCCTGATACATGCCGCTAGTCGGAATTCTCTGAGACTAGCATGGGTACCAGGACACTAAGAGTTTCGGAGCAATGAGAAACTGATGAAGCGGGAGGCTATAAAGACGGCCTAGGAGTGGTGGAAAAAGCCACCGGGCAAGCAACAAGCAACAGTCCTTTAGAAGGACACTCGGCTAAATTTACTGCAGAGCTTTTATCAAATGGCTGAACGTTGTCTCTTGACAGGACATTGTCGGCTCTGAAAACTCATGAGTCAGCTAAACTTGCCAAGAGTAGGAGGAAACCACATTTTATGTCATATGCCAATATGAAGACCTTTCAAGGAAGCGGTATCTAGTATTGGGAGGGAAGAAACCGGCTGCTCCAAGTTACGTGGAGAGACCACTGTCAAGGCTATTAAGTCTCATTAAGAGGACAGGGCTAGACAAGGTACTCTAATCCTATTCTACTGATGATGGGTGTTCAGAATATATCTGTAAAGGTCGCAGTAACACAGACTAACAGCCAAATCAATGAATATCTATCTACATCAATCTATCTAATACCATTTCACAACCTAGACTTGGTTCTGGACGGTATCAATAAGCGCAGTGTAAAGCTGTAATAGCTAAAGACAATATCGTTTACGGTTTCTAAAGACATTACTGAGTAATATACAACCAATTCTCCATAGTATTATAGTAATGCTTGATGTATAAAAAATGTATGTCTATATTTCAGTATTTATCTAATCGGTCCACATTTCCTCCCACAAAGACTAACAGACTGGATTTACTACAGGAAGAATTACCTGTCCTTGAGAAATTTTTAAATAGCTAAGATAACACTTATGTTTTATACATTTTAGTATTAATGTAGGTACGTAATCACGTAGATATATGTAGTATATCCAAATCGTTGGGTAAGTAGAGTTGTTGGATTTAAATCTTTTAGATTATTGCATTTGGGGTATTTTTATTCAACTCTTGTCCAATATGTTAAAAACCTGAGGAATCGAATTATATGCAGCTGTAACACAATAAGAAGTACCTACTTTAGGAATATTTTCGCGCAAACAACAATCAATGAGGCGAAGAGTAGATTTTTGTGTCACGCCTGAGTTCATTGTTTCTAATAATGTATTAAACAAATGAAAAATACGCTTTCAGATGTTATTTTTTTCAAATACAAACGGTCATACAAAAAATGAAATTGGTTTTATATTCATAAAAAAATAGGTTTAACAAGGTTATGTCAATGTGGTTTAATAGTGTAGAGTTATGTTAATTAATAAACCTGACAATATATGTTAAATTGTATTTATCACAGATCATATACGTGTTATAACAATTCTTGATGAATTTCAAAAATTAACATACAAAGTATAAGATGTGGGTTAAGGCCAATCTTTTATTTTTTATTATATCTAATTTCCCACATATGCACCAGATAACAATAAAGATTTTCTATTGATTAAGACACTCCTTCAATAAAATATATAACACGCGTAAAAAATTAATCATTACACAAATAACATCCGTGTCAAATTTTTGATGGCAAATTATTTTCTCTGTACCTTTGGTTATTTAGCGCACTTGTTGAATGGTTTGATTTACCTAATTAACTAAAGCTAAATCAGTATTCACAAATTATGAAATTTACAAAAATAATCACAAAGGTTGCGTCGATTCACGATCAAGGCGATGGTATCGGCGAACGGTAAAAAGTCGTGGATTTGCAAGACTGGTCCTGTCGGAAACACGTCTTTGCCGAGGTCACTGGTTGTTACCGGTATGAGCTTCTACGGAGTAGCTTTGGTGATGGTCTTGTATCTTGTATTAGTGTAACAGACACTTTACACTTAGCAGACTTCCTGGCTGTCACGGGTCTTGGTGGAGTTATCCTTCTAAAGAATTGGCTGAGGATTGTGCTCCTTGACTTTGTGTCATAGGAGCTTCTGATTCGACACTGTCTTGTAATACACTGAGCATATCGCTCAATATCTCCCGAGAGAAAGAAGTTTTAACTGCTGTAGATGGATCAGTGAGAACGCTCATGCTGAGTGTATGTTAATAACAACTATTTGATTTTACACGATTTAGCGCACAGGCGATGCCTTATCGTGCATTAATTTGAAACTGTTTTGAGTCAGTTAAAACATAATCTAATTTGTAATTTCTTAGGTATCGGTGGATGAAGTGGTTAAGCGGTTCTGCGTAAAGGTAAAGATTGTAAGTTTGACTCCTGTCGGATGTAATATTTTTTTCACATACTCCTTAATGTCATTTTCTTGTTTGCATACTTTCTAATTTTTAAAATCTTACATAGTTTCAACTAAACGCAGATGGTGCCCAAAATGAAATTAATCCGAGTGATTATCTTTTTTGCTGAAATACATTTTTTTTTCAGTCAAAGAAATCAAAACATTGTTAAACGATAGTAGTATCTAGTAATGTGTTTTTCTTGCGAACAAATGTCTTTTATCTAAAAACGTGCTCTTGTCAACTTTACCAAAAATACAAAAAAAATAAAGAATAAGGTCACAATGACGTACGGCGCCTACGCGGCACACTATAGGTCAAATGGCGTTTTTTAACGGGAATTTAATATCTCAATAAAAAATAAAGATATCGATACAATTCTTTTTAAAGCTTATTCCTAGCGGATTAAGGGAAAATTATTTAGAATGACATCATTCACCATTATATAATGGTAAAAAGAGGGTGCAAAAATCCATAAAAATATAAATGCCTAGTTTTTTTAATTAAAAAATTCAGTGATGCATAGATTAGATATAATATTTTTTTAAGAATTCCACCATTACCTAAGTGAAGGATATAAAAGTTAAAACGAGAATTATCGTCAATATATATCTTGTAATGGATTTCGTCATCAGTACTCAAACAATTAATAACCAGTTTGTCTTCTAACTACACTACAAAGATCGTTTATGGCGCCGAAAAACGTTGGCCACGCAATGTATTCTTTATATGCGTTAATAAAAAAAAAGAGTGTGCGTGTAACCTTTACGCGCGATTGAAGTAAAACTTTTTGCCGTACGTATCGGAAAATAAATATTTAATTACAATTTAATTATATTTATTGTCTATATAGTTTACAAAAAATGAGATGTTCTATTTATATTAATCATTAGAAATAGGAATTTGAAAGTTATCATTATTTTTTATATACGAAATAATAGGTTTATGATAACTAAAATGTGAAACATAGATTTTACTCTCTAAATACCATTAATGTATTTGAAACGGTTTAAAAATTTCATAAATAAATTTTGAAAATTTAAGCTCCTCCCATAGCTGAAATCACACCGTTACTTCCATCAGAATCTTCCGTTAGAATCTAACGTTAGAGTTACCCCTAGTCGCGCCTAAAGAAGTTTTGCTTCAATAATAGGTAAACAATATTCAAAATATACACACATTACGTTTAGAATGTGTGATTTTGTAGCTGTATCTACCTTATTGTAATACAACACAACACAAGAGCCTTCGATAGTTAGATAACCATTTCATTTTGTAGCATTTTATAGCAGATTCCATAAAATATAAAATCCTGAGTTGAGTTTGTTTTCTTCAGTTCTACCAAGGATCTGTTATTGCTGGTAAAAGATCAGCCATCCTGACTAGTGGTTTTATGGCCTTTATGGCTACCTAACCAAACCTAAAATAAGTATAAGAAAGTGTTAAAACATTTCGAATATTATTATTTTATGAACAAAAACGTGCAACATGCTTCTTTACTGAACGTAAAGCTTCCCTATAAACAATTATTTACTATCATAATATGTATGTATCTATATAAACATACTTAATCAAATCATAATGAATGTCGCTGTCTCGTCTTTTTTTCATTTTCATTTTTCTTCAAATCTTTCTGGCGCTGATAATATGCCCTTTGACGATTACAATTTCTTTTTCTTTTTAGCTCTTTAAGTCTATAAAACGAAAATAGCTAGGTATAAATAATAGGTACCTATAATTAGGTATAAATAGTGTAATTACAAACCAAAAATAAAATGTAAGCATTTTCATTCAATATTTTTTCATCACTTTCTTTATTAATAAATCCACTTTGTTTATTCATATTTAAAACAAACACTTTATACACAAATTTAAACTATTTACCACCAATGTATTTTGTTTGACAAGCTGTCAGCTCATACAATTACAGATTTAATTTTATTTAATATACTTAGTAGGCGGAATCGTGTTAGGTATTTTGTATCAGGTTTTGTTTCCGGTACGCGGTACATTAGAATGACGTCACGTCCGTTAGAATTACTGAGTTACCCCTTGTCGCCGCTAAAGAAGTTTTACTTCAAAAGTCATTTGGTGCCAAGTCCCAGGATCTCGTGATTGACGTATTTCTCCATAGTTTTGCTAATAACAGATAGAAGAGCTGTGGGTCTGTAGTTAGAAGGCAGGGTTTTACAGCCTTTCTTGGTTGTACTCGAGCAGTTTTCTGTATGATAGTTGAAATAGCTTGGTAAAAACTGGCGCTATTTCAGGAGCACAAGCTTAAAGCAGACCATAAAATAGGACCTGGAGACGGCAAAAAAAAACACAAAGAAGGTAAAAATGTTTAGAAAGTTTTTGAACACATTTTCAGTAAACTAATATGTTTATGATATTACTAAAAACCCTTCTGGAGATGTTGCAAAAATCTAAGAAGTTAATAAATCTTTAAAGATGTAACAAAAACTGGTAACAAAGTAAAGAGCTTGAACAGTTGAAGAATTAAAAAAAAACTTTGTTTTAAATGAATCCCTTAGAGATGTCTAAGGACAAAGAATACACTTGGTACAAACGCGAATTAATTAAATTTGTGTTTTATAAAACACAGAAAGTTTACGAGGAAAAATCTACGACAGAATTTATGCAACACATGGTATAGTTTAACTAATGTTAATGTAAAAAGACAACCACGCCTTCTAACCTTAACAAAGAAAGCGACTTTCGAATCTTGGTTGCCAGATGTATTTCCGAATATTCCTAAGTTTATATATTTTGAACATTTTATCTCTACTTTACTATTCAATTGTTCGTCAATGACTCTTAGAAAGATAATATAAAAATATATACTTAAATTAATTAACTAGGTTCTTCATATTTAAACAGTTTTCTAATGATATCAATTTTGTATATATTACTTATACTTAAAGAAATTTTTAAATACCGGCAACATTGTGTATTTACTGTCCGGATTTTCAAGTCGGTTCGTAACCCATTGATCTTACCGTAAACAAATGCCGACGGCGTGCTGTTTATCAAACGAAACTTCAAAGAGGAAAATTGCAAAATGCGACAACAGTCAAATACCGCCAATAGTCTTCTTCCCCATTACAGTACACAGTAGCGTGATTGACTTTTATTGATTTTTTATATTAGATATATTATATATTACGGTGGCTTGATAGTACTTAATATAGTAAGAATTTCTCGTTTAAATATATAAGATAATAACTACGCCACCTTACGGTGGCGTTATATTATTTGATTTAGAAAGGTATTTTTTTTAGACTTTATTTTTTTTGCATTTTTTCTGTTTTTAATTTTTCACTTTCTTTTAGTTTTTCGTTTATTTATTAATTTATTTATTTATTTATTTATTTATTTATTTATTTATTTATTTATTTATTTATTTATTTATTTATTTATTTATTTATTTATTTATTTATTTATTTATTTATTTATTTATTTATTTATTTATTTATTTATTTATTTATTTATTTATTTATGAATCGAAATTCAACACTATCTATTGGGTTTTCTTACAATTCAGTAATTGTTATGGACAATGCGTCGTATCATTTCCGCATATTAAACAAAATACCTTATAACACAAAAAAAGAATGAAATTTTAAGACTTATGGCAATCAAAAATATCGATGTTCCTAAAAAGGTTCCAGTAAAGAAGGAAGTAATAGGAATGATCAAAAGTCAGAATTTTAAAATTGAATACGTCATTGACACCATTTGCAGCAGACATGGTCATACCCTTTTGCGTTTACCTCCTTACTACTGTATTTTTAATCCAATCGAAATGGTTTGAGTACTGTAAAGAAACGTTTACGAAAATATAATCAGTCACCAACCTTAAGCGCAGTTGTTCTTGATAATATTCGAGAGGTAATTAGTGACATTAATAGCGATGTATGGAAAAATTGCGAAACACATGTTCTAAAAAAAGAAAAGAAATATCCTGCTTTACCGCCAATTGCACCATTAGTTATTCAACCTGGAAACGATTCTACTTCAGAAGACTCTGACAATTCTTGTTATTAATTCCAACCAATTTCCTTTACAACTATCCTGATGTATCTTGAAAACTTGTTTTCAAAAACAAACTAATTTTATATTCTTACTAACATACCCAACCCTTTTCTTTCCAGGCAAGGGAGGCTCATACCTCCTCATGGTCCTTGCTGGACAGACAATCTTTTAAGATTGTCTGATAAAATGAGTATTATTTGTAGACAATTGTTATAAAAATATTATGAGTTATGTACTATTTGAAAAATGAGTCAAATGTTCTTATTAATAACTAAAATTAACAAGTTTTAATTTGAAAGAATTAATTTGTTATTTGACAATTTTCAAATTGATACAAAATTTACAAATATACAAAAATCGTTTTTCTTTTGAAATTTAAAACAAAAATTAATAAAAACTTATGAACCCTTTTTATTTAATTCCACGCCAATGGTCGGAAATGTCATCAAAGGCACTTAAAAACCGACAAAGAAAACAAAATTTCACATTTAGATTGGAAAAAGTATAACAAAGGTAACAAACGATATGAGCTTAATTAAAATGTGATCAGAAACGGTCACTATTAATTAAGCAGCCGTGACCAAATGATTTAATAAACTGTGGGCTATAAATGGAGATCGCAGAATGAAGTTCTACCGAAAGTTTTAAATTTTTTTTAAAATCATTTCTCAATCATCTTATTTCTGAATTTTAAAAAATAATGTTTTCTTTTTAAAAACCTGTTTAATTTAGGATATTTTTTTATCTATAACTTTATTTTAATACGGTAATAGAATATCATAAATTGAGATATTGTTCAATACTATTCAAAATTATCTAATTTCTAACGTGAGTAATCGTTAATAAAAATATTCTCACTTTGAAATAAAATATATAATACGTATAATTAAATTTATTTATATTCCAAAGTCTGAACGACTAAAACAGTGTAAAATCCAATTTAGTTAACTCGTATCTCAAATATTCTACATTTCTGTGGTTTCTCTATAAAATGGTAACATAAAATTCCTGAAAGAAAATAAAAGTTAAACAGAGAAACATTCATTAGGTACGTTCGTCTTTCTTTTTTAATGTTTTATTTTAAATCCAAACCTAACCGGAGTTATTTGCGCTGCTTCCATGCTTCACCGCGAAAAAAAAACTTGGAAAATGCTTGCAATTTTATTTTATAAAAGCTATTAAAGTTTATTAATGTATGAAATAATCAGTGTCGTAGATAAAGTATTTTTTAAATTTAATTATCACAATAGGCAAAAATAGAATAAATGAAATGTGGTTCCCTTCGTTTTTGCCAAATGGGATGCCTCATGACTGAGGAGGCACGCCACAGCGTCAATCTCCCAACCCCACATTGCACCACGTGGGTCATCTCACACACACCTACACTGACACAAAAAAAAGGAATGATGGTTTAGGTGCGTTCGAGGAACTTTTGAATCAGAAGAATTCACAGGAGCTACAGAGAAAACAACATCAGCTACAAATGGGGGAGTTTGTAAGTACGACCGATGCTAACATCATTAAAACCTACCCTTCCACTCCCTGAAAAGGACATAATGCCTTCAACAGGGTCCTTGCATCCACCACCCCCTAACACCACACTCTTCTTTTATATCTATTCTATTCATTCATTCATTCTCACAACTAAACTATGCATGACGTTAATAAGAGAGATTTTTGTCAAATTAACAATTGGCACTTTTTTGTGTCCTGCGTATTATTTTTATTCGGTTAGGAATCGGAACCATGTATTTTTAGTAAACGATGATTTCGAGATATCTCTCATGGGATTTTTGAAATTTTTAGAAAGAATTTAAAAATAGTTATTTATGAAACAGTTCGTGAAGTATGCTTTTCGCGCACGCACGCGATATTTAGAGCACGAGCGAAGCGAGTGCTATATATCGGGTAAGTGCGCAAAAAGTACTTCACGTACAGTTTCATACAATATTTTATCTACGATGAACCAATAAAAAATAATTACAAATTCAAATTTGAAAATTTAAACTACAAAACTGTCAGAATAACTTTTGTTGAAATTTAATGCTCTCATAGCAACACCATGACAACGCGAATGCTAAGGATATTTGATTATATGAAGGTGTGTCAAAAACAGTGCGAGAAAGTAAATCCCATTTAAAATACATTGTTACTTCACGCACACTTTTGATCCTTCACGCACTGATGTTTATAATGACAGTTTTCACGAACTAAAAATTGATACATAATATGAGGTAGAGTAGATAAAGATTATATAAAATGCACTTAATTCAAGTATATAAAAAATGTATTTGTTGGAACGACACTGAGTATGAAGAATGATTAAAAAAGAGAGAGCAACCAGTGGCTACAAGATCGCATTCTTCCAGCTATATGCGGATTGTTAATAAGAAGCACCGAGTGTGCGTAGGAATGGAATCGGAGTTTATTTACTTTACAATTACCCAAGAACTCGGTTCTCGGACACGATAATGTGCAAAGAATCCCAATAAAACAAAAAACTAGACACGGATTATTTACTAGATAGAATAAAATCTTTATAATGCTATATTTAACATTTTATTAAATCAATACATTAAAAATAGAAAATTATATCAGAATATTTTTAATGTAGATTAGAGACTGTCCTTATAAGAGAGTTTGCTACCTATCTGTGTATTTTAAGAATAAAACTAATCTATATTTATAAAGCTAAAGAGAACAATAGAAAAAAGCGTTAGTTAGAAATTGCAAGCATGGCTTTTTGAATTTTTTGTATATGATTTCATTTTGTTAGGTACACCTAAAAAGTAATAACTATCTCTTTACTTTTTTTATATACTCATTCAAAAATAAACTGGTATAAAATTTAACACTCCTTTTATTTTTTTGCAGAATTCTTCTCGGATGGCAATTACACGGTTGCCATTAACTTTTTGTAATTATACAGCTGGAAGATCACTATGGATCAGTTAATTGTTAGTTTATACCTTGAATCGTGCCGATATTATGAAAATAAAAGATAATAAGGGTCATTACAACAGAGCTAATGTCGATTTCAAGTGAAATATGATAGAAGAATGTTTTATGTCGATTTAATTGTACTTTATGATTTATTTGTATAATCAAGTACTGTAAAATTACTAAGAATTACACTTATATGAATGTAGAAAGATTAGCTGACCCAGCGAACTTCGTAACGCCTAACACTGATGTCTTTTTTATTTTCTATTTTTGGTCTTCTTTTATTGTTTTAAATATACGAATTATCAACTGCGTCACCTTGCGGTGGCGTCATGATCCTTACTTAAGTAAGAATGCTGTGTAAAAATATAATTGTGCCACCTGATCGCCTTATGGTGGCGCCATAGTAGGTACTTAAGTAAGAATTTCTGTGTAAATACATAAGATATTAACTGCGCTAGCCTTCGATGGTATCATATTTAATTAAGTAAAAATTGCTTGTTTAAACCGATCTACCCAAGACCCAATTCTAGAACTACATTCTTTCACCTCCTCTGCCCTAAATCAGACTAAAAGTGGTCTCTGCAGTATTTATGGATGTCCAAAAGGCCTTCGACAAGGTTTGGCACGCTGGCCTTATTAGAAAGCTAATTGACATCCACTTCCACATCCCAGCCATAAAACTTATTCATTCATACATTTCCAATAGAATAATCCAAGTACAGGTTGGAAATGCAATCGCTGATCCATTCACCCCCCTTTTAGGAGTTCCACAAGGATCAATCCTAGCCCCAACTCTATATACCATCTACGCCAGCGATATTCGTCCTCTGGAAAATATCCAGCTCTACACCGACAGCACGGCCTTATACACCTCCGCATCGTCGACTAAAACCCTTAATAAAAAAACTCAAAGACTACTGAACTAGTTCTCCAACTGGTGCAGCAGATGGAGAGTAGCTCTAAATCCAAACAAAACCCAAACCATCATCTTTAGACATCCTAACCTGAGTAGACGAGAAAATCTCTCTTTCGACTATATCAATCTGTCACTATGGGGGGAACAGCTCGTCCCTCAGAATCAGGTTATCAACCTGGTGTTCGATTTAATCGAACCGTCACACACAGGCGAAAAGGGACGAAATCGCGGCCAAAAATGCTGAGCTATCAATTTGGGCCAGAGAAGTGAACAAAATGTAAAAAATGAATAATATAAGAGATTAGCACACACTTTTAAAGTTCTGTTCCAAGTTGGTTCACTTTTTCACCTCTAGTTCACTTGATATTGTAAATAGTAGTGAACCATGAGAACTTTTTTTAACCACAACAAAAAACCCATTCAAAATTGTCAAAAGTGGTTACAACTTGCTACTTTTATATCATAACTAATTCAAAAATAGAGCATACCTCCCCTCCCTACACACCATATAATAAATGTCATAAAGTTGACCCAATAATTGTGTGTCCAAATCCTCTTAATGAAGAATATTTCGAATTATAATAAAAAGAGCAATTTTAAATTAGGATTATGTCGAAGTTTATTTTTTATAAAAGATCTATTAATACAACAAAAGCTTACCTAAAAGTAACTAACCTATTAATTTCAAAATAAAAACTAAAACAATTTTAAATTAATCATCATTCTCAATAATATCATTATCGCTGTCACTTTCAGCTTTATTTTTATCTGTGGTTCTTTAAGGAAAACTAAAACTTCTGCTGAATATTGTTTTAACTTTTTGGCCGAATTCTTTTTCATATTTGAAATCAAGGGATCGGAGGAGACAAGAATGTTATTTTTATAAAAATGTCCTCCATATTTTGTTTCCTGGAAAATTTTCGATCATTAAATTCTTGGGCAATAGCTTACACTAACATAAAGCACCATTTTGATTTTTTTAGGTAATTTTCTGTTACTTTATAAATATTTTGTTTCAAAAATTGAATAATATTGTGGAAAAGGAGGAGAAATAAACCCACACAAAATTGCCGAACAAAAAAACCGGTTTTCTTTTTAACGTAACCCAGTTTTTTTGAAAAAATATTTCAAGCAAGATCGCAAATTATCGCAGGATTTTCCAATTCAACCTTTCTTGGGACTTATTGAATAAAAATATTTATATAGTTTGAAAGCGGAAATCCGCGGAAGTCACAACTTTTTCTCTAAAGAAAAAGCGAAAGCAAACTTTTTTTGGAAAATTCTATAACTATATCAAACTAAAATTGCCGGTGTCTACACTACTGTACGTAGAATTATTCTATAAAGATTTTTAGAATTTATTTACTACTAGGAATAGGCTCCATTGCAGAATTTAAGATTTCCAGTAAAAACCACGTCAGAAACTTTATTTGAAAAGCACAGATTTTTGAGACAACTGACAATTAAATAATATCACCAACAACAAACTTCAACTTTGAACTGCAATATTTCTGAAAATATTCAGAATGAAACTTTAATTAGGGTAGGGTCTAATAGCCAGGTTACTAGGTTATTAAGTGCTAATGGGTTTTCCCGAAATTCTCAGGTTGGCATTTTTGATTATTGGCCGAGATTTCCCCGAAATTCGCCTCTGTGCGTCAGGTGGGATGCCGATGTTAAACTTAAACTTAACAAAATGAGAAGACGAGCGTCCCTCCTAGGAGCTGTGGGTGTACTTACATATAAAACCTTTATCAAAACTTTGGTCGATTACAAGGCCGTGCCATACTCTGCTATTCCTCAGAGACTTCTACATTCTATCCATGCCACAGAGAGAGCGATCCTACCGAAATTGAAAAATCTTCACTACCTCTACCCAAGCCACCTTGTCTACAACAACACAAATATACTTACTGCCTCTTTCTTCTCGTTTTCAGACGCTCCAACACCGATATGTCGTCAGAGGACCCTCCATACACACTGAAATGGGGTACTCCAAAGAAGATACAGAGTCCCGAAATAGAAGATCCCCTTCACATTCTACGACTCCTCCAATCTGTAGAAATGGACATTCCTGAAGACCTGGAAACCTTGCTTAACGAAACCCCCTTTTCTACCGCTAGATGGTGCTCAAAAAAACAAGGCCCTTGGCGAAGGTTTCTGTAGTTCCCGCCAAATGGGTCTTAACATAAACACGTTATAACAGGTTATAACATTTACAAGAAAAAGGAACTTTACACCCAAAATTCACCTGAAATCACCATTTTTTATACATAACCACTTTAATGGTGGCTAAACACACTTACAGCAAATATGGGGTTATACACGGTTGTTAAACCATATGCGTCTTTGGAAAGTGGCCAAAGATACAAAAAAATGAAATGCCAACAACAATCTAGGAAAGGGCCAAAGGCTAGCTTGCATTGGCATAAATGGAGTCTTGCGACGCAGTCCCGCATCAACAATGAAAGTCATGTCAGACCTTCCTCCTATGCACATAATCTTAAATGGAAAGGCAAATATAGACTTTTACTGGCTGCAAGAAAATTTAAGCAACATTCTAGTTAAACTAGGACAACCTAATAAAATAGAAAATTAAAGAAGAGATTTTGGAGATGAAACCAGACTACAAGGTTTTTAAAGCTGTCTAAGAAACAAAATCTGGGTGAAATACATTAACGTAAGCAATAGCGGACACTCAACCCAAGCTTCAGGAATATACATGGTACACAAAATGTCTAAATATAAAGAGAATTCAAGAGCAGGAATTCACAGTAGCTACAAAAACGTAAAAAAAATCCCCTCAGGGGTATACATCTGTATTTTCAGCAACAGTATGGGTAATCTTGCCATAAAGAGAATTCAAGAGCAGAAATTTACAGTAGTGACAATAAAGTAAAAAAATTGTCCTTCTGGGATCGTATACATCTGCATTTTAAGCAACGTTATAGGCAATCTTCCAATTTTTAAGAAAAAAATAAATTAAAGGCTTACGAATCTAAGTGAACATGGGGAAACTTGACAGGGTCAAACTAGTTAGGATATCAGAATATTGAGGAACAGAAGGCAACAATTAAGATAAAAAAACTTGCACAGCTAACAGAACGAGTACTAAAAAGTATTCTCTAATGCCGAATTAAAGTCTGGATCCGCAGCAAACACAACGAAACACTTCTCTGGCGCATAGCAGGATCTGTATTGAACAGAAGAGCTCTAACACTGTGCATAACCAGCAGGAATCAGTTACAAGTCTTTACCGTCTTGTCAAGGAACACCTGCGAACTATGGGACTGTTTATTGGAGACAGAAGCTGAAGATTATGCGACAGGAAAATTAGTTGAAAATATACTGTACCATTGCGAGGCACTGGATTGCAATTTTTGGAGTTTTAAACTGCCACCATCAACATATGGCACCATCCCTTAAATCTGTACAAACTAGTAGAGGGTACCGAGAGTCTGGAGTTGGTGACATAAAACAATCAAAGAAGTACAAATTAAAATCATATGGTCTATCTGGCCCAAATTGTGTACAAAATTGTTTTTCGGTAACAGTAACTAAATTATAGTAATAAGTGACGAAAAATCCAGAAATATTCCCACTTCGAAATTTTGCGTAAGTATATATTATATAGTTGAAAATAGAAAAAAAAATATCTTAACGTTTCTGGTATTTATTTATAAAAAATTAATCACATATATTTTTTAAATTTAAACAATAGATTGTAAAATCATGAGTGTATATGACCGCCTGCTGTAGGATCGCGAAATGGTTCGGATTTATGGACGGCGGCCCACTGTTCCCAAGTGATTTCAAAGACTCTTTAACCAACAAATTATTTAAAAAAAGTTTTAGATTTTATTATATTTTTAAATATTCTGTTCTAAATATTTACAACAAGCCGTATTTTATTACAGCTGTACCCGCGACGTCGTTCGCGTGGCGTGATGATTGTTATATAAATTTTTTCGTTAAGGTCTGGGGTAAAATTTTTATACACCAGATGTTAAGCTGAAAGAAGACAAATACATCTGTGAAAACCGCATTTGAATCGGATCAGTAGTTTTAATGTGATGCGCGTACAAACATACAGACAGACAGATAAAAAAATCTAACTACATTTTTGGGTTCTATATCGATGTAGTAACACATCCAGCAACTTATTTTTTAAATATCTTTAATGTACAGAATTTTCATTTTTACAGTTTTATTATATGTAGAGATTATTTTTCACGCTCCCGCAAGCCCCCTTGTGGGTGGAATTTCTCAAAATCAGTTCACAATTGACCTTAAAATGATGGAAATAACTGTTTTGTAAAGTTTTAAACCTGTAGGACTTATAGACTTTAAATTTTCATTTTTTTATTTTTTACACCACCTCAACCCCCTTGTGGGTGGATTTTCTAAAATCTGTTCACAATTAAACTTAAAATTATAAAAATAACTATTTTGCAAAGTTTTAAACCTGTAGGACTTATAGATTTTAATTTTTTTTTCACGCCCCAGCAACCCATCTTGTGGGTGGAATTTTTTAAAATTTGTTCAAAATTGACCTCACAATTATAAAAATAACTATTTTGCAAAGTTTTGAACCTGTAGGACTTATACATTTTAAATTTTTTTTTTCACGCCCCCCGCAACCCCCTTGTGAGTGAAATTTTGTAAAATCCGTTTACAGTTGACCTCCACATTACAAAAATAACATGATTTCTGTATAGCTTCAACCATTAAGGTTGCACACGCAACGGAAGCTTAAAAATGGAGTAACTTCTCCCGTTTTCCCAACATTTCCCTTCACTGCTCTGCTCCTATTGATTGTAGCGTGATGAAAATTATACTATAACCAGCTCAGGAGTATCAAAAATAATAGGGTACCGGACAGTAATCGAAAAAAAATCTAAGATGTGTTTTAAAATAAAGTTTGTTATACAACAATATCACTCAATAAAGATTTTTAAGATATAACTATGATTTATATTTTTAAATCAATAAATAAAGTTGCGTAAATTATCTGTGAAGTATAAGAACCCAAACGCCAATCACAGTGCGTAACGTCATATGTAGGTAGCCATAAGTAAACAGCACTGCTTTGTATGTTATTTCGCGTTTTTCTACGAATTATTTGCATTTTTCTAAAAATATTTAATTGTAATTAGTTACGAATTGAAGGACTATAGTCATAACAGAAGTTGTCATAAGTGTTTGAAGCCTTCTGTTAAGTTTTTATTATGGAACAAGGTTATACAAAAGCCGATAATAGAAATCTCCCAAAAGTTGATATTTTCATGGTCAGTAGTTTCTTTGCCACTAATTCCGACTTTTGTTCTGCCGAATTTAGAAATATGAAAACATTTGTGTAAGTATTTTAATCTCTTTTTGTTTATCTTAACCATAGAAATGATTGAAGAAATAAGTAAAACATAACCTATAACACCTACATTACATACACACTAAATATGATTATTTGTATTATGGGCTGTGTAATAACACTCTAGGTACAGTACTTACATCACAGTGATCTTCACAAAAGTAAATTGGTGAAGTAACAGACATTTCATCGCACTTTCGTTTTGCTAGGTCTAACTGTTTCCTATGTCTGGTTTTCGAGGTAGATACATCAATAAAAAATTTATTTGGAGTAGTTACTAATGTATTTCCACATCGAGGTACAACACACCAACGATATCTTTTTCGGTCCATGATGATTCAGAAAAACAAAATTCTTAATTTATCCAAGCACTGATCACTTGTAATATGGCTCGTAGTTTGTTTACCTCCATATGACGTCACGCGATCTGATTTGACATGAAGTGCTGTTTTCGCGGCAATTTTAAATAAATTATGTTTTTGACGTTTTCAAGTACTCCAGTGGATTTATTTAATTAAAATATTATTTTTTATGGCTATATATATGAATAAAGATTATTTTTAAACACTATTTGAAAAGTTGTCCGGTTCCCTATTGTACCAAGTTTCGTTAAAATCCGTCGAGTAGTTTTTGTTTCTATAACGGTTATACAAACAGACAGACAGACAGACAAAAATTTTACTGATTGCATTTTTGGCATCAGCATCGATCCCTAATCACCCTCTGATAGTTATTTTGGAAATAGATTTCATGTACAGAATTGACCTCTCTACAGATTTATTATAAGTATAGATATAGATTATTTTATTAGTACCCATACTTTCATATAAGCTTATAATTATATTTATTATCATCTCAATTCTTTTGGAAATTTTTAATATAATGTCTACAATAATTGCAAGTTTATTATTAAATATATTACATTTATTGGACTGTAACTATTTTAATTAAACACAAAAATAAAAAATATCTAATGAAACATAAATAAATAGTGAAAACATATCGTAAGCTATTTTTACAAAAAAAAACTATGACGAAAATAATACGTTTTAATGCAATTTCACTTTTTATAAACATACATTAATATTACTGAATATAAATTTTATATTTTATTATGCATATTTATAATTTGATATGTATGTTTACAAAATAAATAAAATACAATTAGATATATAAAATATAACCTTCATTATTTATTTAATGACTCATTATTGGTATATATTTACATTAAAATTTCTTATAAAGACAATATTATATCTACATATATTATGTTCAATGAAATATTTTAATAAAAGAGTTTTATTTTTAGTTTAATTAATGGTGTAGCATTTACAAACAAACATTAATTTCTTTTGAATATATATTCTTTCTTATAGATATTTCTTGAAATTTTCCGTAATTTTGTTAAATTGCGCAGTTCCTATGTCTACGTGCGAAAAGATACATCAGACTTATCATGTGCTTTTCAGGTGCAACTCTATGATTGACCAATCAGAGTCATTTTCTCGTGGCGTGATTACCCCTGTAAAGTATGTAATAATTTCCGTCTTAAATAACCCATCCACAGATTTCTGTTGATTTAGTCTTGCGATCTATCTGTAATATAACAAGACCTTGATTATAATCGGCTATTTTTGTGGTATCTAGATTTTGAGAATATTTTAGTATCAATTTGTTGAGACATAATTTGACATTAATAATCTGATTATTGATTTGATTATTAATGTCAAATTATGTCGAAACAAATTGTAAAATATTCGAGAAATTTAGCAACAACAAAAATAGCAGACTATTAATCAAGATCGTGTTATATTTAGGAAGATTATTTTCTGAGAAGACAAATTTTTATCATTTATATTTGACATGACTATTTCTCTAGTGCAATAGTCGCTGATATTTGATTCTGATTGGTCCGATTTCAAAAAATTATGACATTCTATTGGTTAATTTGAATCGAAGGAAATAATCACAAGGGTAATATAACAAGACCTTGATTATAGTCGGCTATTTTTGTGGTATCTAGATTACGAGAATATTTTAGTATCAATTTGTTGAGACATAATTTGACATTAATAATCTGATTAAAGCCCGAGAGCTTTAGCTCGAAGGCTTTAATCTTTGATTATTAATGTCAAATTATGTCGAAACAAATTGTAAAATATTCGAGAAATTTAGCAACAACAAAAATAGCAGACTATTAATCAAGGTCGTGTTATATCTAGGAAGATTATTTCCTGAGAAGACAAATTTTTGACATTTATATTTGACGTGACTATTTCTCTAGTGCAATAGTCGCTGATATTTGATTCTGATTGGTCCGATTTCAAAAAATTATGACATTCTATTGGTTAATTTGAATCGAAGGAAATAATCACAAGGGTAATATAACAAGACCTTGATTATAGTCGGCTATTTTTGTGGTATCTAGATTACGAGAATATTTTAGTATCAATTTGTTGAGACATAATTTGACATTAATAATCTGATTAAAGCCCGAGAGCTTTAGCTCGAGGGCTTTAATCTTTGATTATTAATGTCAAATTATGTCGAAACAAATTGTAAAATATTCGAGAAATTTAGCAACAACAAAAATAGCAGACTATTAATCAAGGTCGTGTTATATCTAGGAAGATTATTTCCTGAGAAGACAAATTTTTGACAATTATATTTGACGTGACTATTTCTCTAGTGCAATAGTCGCTGATATTTGATTCTGATTGGTCCGATTTCAAAAAATTATGACATTCTATTGGTTAATTTGAATCGAAGGAAATAATCACAAGGGTAATATAACAAGACCTTGATTATAGTCGGCTATTTTTGTGGTATCTAGATTACGAGAATATTTTAGTATCAATTTGTTGAGACATAATTTGACATTAATAATCTGATTAAAGCCCGAGAGCTTTAGCTCGAAGGCTTTAATCTTTGATTATTAATGTCAAATTATGTCGAAACAAATTGTAAAATTTTCGAGAAATTTAGCAACAACAAACATAGCAGACTATTAATCAAGGTCCTGTTATATCTAGGAAGATTATTTCCTGAGAAGACAAATTTTTGACATTTATATTTGACGTGACTATTTCTCTAGTGCAATAGTCGCTGATATTTGATTCTGATTGGTCCGATTTCAAAAAATTATGACATTCTATTGGTTAATTTGAATCGAAGGAAATAATCACAAGGGTAATATAACAAGACCTTGATTATAGTCGGCTATTTTTGTGGTATCTAGATTACGAGAATATTTTAGTATCAATTTGTTGAGACATAATTTGACATTAATAATCTGATTAAAGCCCGAGAGCTTTAGCTCGAAGGCTTTAATCTTTGATTATTAATGTCAAATTATGTCGAAACAAATTGTAAAATATTCGAGAAATTTAGCAACAACAAAAATAGCAGACTATTAATCAAGGTCGTGTTATATCTAGGAAGATTATTTCCTGAGAAGACAAATTTTTGACATTTATATTTGACGTGACTATTTCTCTAGTGCAATAGTCGCTGATATTTGATTCTGATTGGTCCGATTTCAAAAAATTATGACATTCTATTGGTTAATTTGAATCGAAGGAAATAATCACAAGGGTAATATAACAAGACCTTGATTATAGTCGGCTATTTTTGTGGTATCTAGATTACGAGAATATTTTAGTATCAATTTGTTGAGACATAATTTGACATTAATAATCTGATTAAAGCCCGAGAGCTTTAGCTCGAAGGCTTTAATCTTTGATTATTAATGTCAAATTATGTCGAAACAAATTGTAAAATATTCGAGAAATTTAGCAACAACAAAAATAGCAGACTATTAATCAAGGTCGTGTTATATCTAGGAAGATTATTTCCTGAGAAGACAAATTTTTGACATTTATATTTGACGTGACTATTTCTCTAGTGCAATAGTCGCTGATATTTGATTCTGATTGGTCCGATTTCAAAAAATTATGACATTCTATTGGTTAATTTGAATCGAAGGAAATAATCACAAGGGTAATATAACAAGACCTTGATTATAGTCGGCTATTTTTGTGGTATCTAGATTACGAGAATATTTTAGTATCAATTTGTTGAGACATAATTTGACATTAATAATCTGATTAAAGCCCGAGAGCTTTAGCTCGAGGGCTTTAATCTTTGATTATTAATGTCAAATTATGTCGAAACAAATTGTAAAATATTCGAGAAATTTAGCAACAACAAAAATAGCAGACTATTAATCAAGGTCGTGTTATATCTAGGAAGATTATTTCCTGAGAAGACAAATTTTTGACAATTATATTTGACGTGACTATTTCTCTAGTGCAATAGTCGCTGATATTTGATTCTGATTGGTCCGATTTCAAAAAATTATGACATTCTATTGGTTAATTTGAATCGAAGGAAATAATCACAAGGGTAATATAACAAGACCTTGATTATAGTCGGCTATTTTTGTGGTATCTAGATTACGAGAATATTTTAGTATCAATTTGTTGAGACATAATTTGACATTAATAATCTGATTAAAGCCCGAGAGCTTTAGCTCGAAGGCTTTAATCTTTGATTATTAATGTCAAATTATGTCGAAACAAATTGTAAAATTTTCGAGAAATTTAGCAACAACAAACATAGCAGACTATTAATCAAGGTCCTGTTATATCTAGGAAGATTATTTCCTGAGAAGACAAATTTTTGACATTTATATTTGACGTGACTATTTCTCTAGTGCAATAGTCGCTGATATTTGATTCTGATTGGTCCGATTTCAAAAAATTATGACATTCTATTGGTTAATTTGAATCGAAGGAAATAATCACAAGGGTAATATAACAAGACCTTGATTATAGTCGGCTATTTTTGTGGTATCTAGATTACGAGAATATTTTAGTATCAATTTGTTGAGACATAATTTGACATTAATAATCTGATTAAAGCCCGAGAGCTTTAGCTCGAAGGCTTTAATCTTTGATTATTAATGTCAAATTATGTCGAAACAAATTGTAAAATTTTCGAGAAATTTAGCAACAACAAACATAGCAGACTATTAATCAAGGTCGTGTTATATCTAGGAAGATTATTTCCTGAGAAGACAAATTTTTGACATTTATATTTGACGTGACTATTTCTCTAGTGCAATAGTCGCTGATATTTGATTCTGATTGGTCCGATTTCAAAAAATTATGACATTCTATTGGTTAATTTGAATCGAAGGAAATAATCAATATCTATTTAATTTTACCAGATTTTTTCACTTACGTGATAGTTTCTGCTCCGAGCGTTACATTGAAGAATGTTGTAAATTATTACCTTCTTCAAATGACTGATAGTTCGGACTATTGATTAGTCGAATTATCGTTTTATCTTTACCTTTTATCTACAAGAGCATATAATATTTTTTTATCACTATCTCCAAAATCACGAATTTTTTTGTAAATACTTTCTCTGCCATATCACTATTTTGTCTCTTTCGATAAAGAAACTTTTCCGATTTTTCTTTACATACCGAAAATTTGTTTCACGTGGCGTTAGTTGTAATATCCTCAAGGAAATTTTATTTAAAATATCATCTGTATCTCTTTCTTTGGCTTTGAACGTGGGCATTTCTTTTCTTAAATAAAATATGTGAATTTTTCTCCTGAATATATTTTCTGTTATATTGTTTAATACTATTTTTGTACGTCCTTTGTGAATTGGTTTTTCAACTTTTTTGTTACCTTGAATTATTCGGAAACCCTTAAGAGCTGATACTCAAATCTCCACAAAACACTGCGACATCCTCTATCAACATATTTGAATTTCTCCTACGTAATCCTTCATACACCCACTTAATCATTAGCTTTTCTTTCACAAATAACTTTTTTTATCAATATATGTACTGCACGTAGGATTCGTTTCTAATTGTAAGCTACTGAAATTCCGACGACCAATATTACTGGGTTTTTACATTTCGAGAATGCCATGAATATTGCATTCGTTGGCATTCAGATATATCTTAAATACTTACTTATTCTGATAATAATAAATTGCGGATACTTAAAAATTACACCCGTAATTAAGATTAAATTTCACAACATGTCAATTATAATTTGACAAATACAGCCTAAAACAGAGGTGAGTCGCAGAAATGTGAATTCCGCGACGAATTTGTGTGGTGATAAATAATAAGTATAGTTGATTCAGATAGAAGTGTCATCAAGTGGGCTGGGTACGTGTGAGATCATCTTTAACTTTATTACTAGATTCAATGGAAACAGAACTTTAGTTAGGGAATTATATGTCATTGCGATGTGTCAAAATGTTTATAGTTATATTGAGCATATGTATCATGGAGACTAGACAAGGAGTACGAACTCCATGTATGCAAATAGGGCTACCAAAATAAGAGGGCGCTGGTGTTCCATTTGTACCAAAGTGGCGACCAATGAGGACGTAGTTTGAAATAAAATAAATAATTTCTAATTATTTCATTATTAATTTATTTACACAATGAAAAAAATAGTTTGATCTTTCAGATATAAATAATAAAAACCAATTTAATAATTCACGATTTATTAATTGTCTATATTCATACCGGTACAAAAGGAAAACTAGCGACGCTAGTGGTGAAAAAAGTAAACCTAATATGTACGATACCGTAGACAGATTTTGGCAATTCCCCCGGTCGAGTGCGTACTCCTTGTCTAGTCTCCATGATATGTATCGTCTCCATGATATGTATTATAGCAATCTGATCACAAGCTGGCTAATATTGCAATTCAAATTTCACTAAACGTGGGTGCTGCCACTACAAATTTGAATTTTCCAGAGACTACTTGATGACACTTCTATTTGAATCAACTATACCTATTTATCTGATATACATTCATTAAAATAGACTATTTTGTACAGCTCACACGATGGTGGCATTATTAAACCTTATTTTTTTCGAAATGAGAAAGGAGCTGCTGAATAGGAATCGCTATCGAGATATGACTAATTATTTTTCCTAAAAATTAATCTGTTGAACATTTGGTTCCAATAAGATGGCGCAAATTGCCAAACAGCGCGCTTAACCATCAATTTGGTAAAAGCTTTCTTTCCAAAAGTTGTTCTGTTAACTAGTCTCCTCGTTCGTGTGACTTAATACCCAGATTACTCTTTTATAGAGCTAAGTTAAGATAAACCAGCAACTATTGAAGCATTTGAAGCTAATATTTAACCCGATAATGACGCCTTAGCGCGGTCGTACTCCAACGAAACATCAAACACGCAACATGTAACATGCGACATGAGGTACATACTGCATGTTGCTTAACCGCGTAGACAAGTGTGACAACTACATTTTTGTAGTATTTAAAATGTCGTCAAGCGAAGAGGATGTTGTAATAGCTTGGCAATTTTTGCGCCGCGCTAGAGGTCGTAATTTTTGTCGAAAATAGACATTAAAAAAATAATTTTTAGGTCTGAACACGCTCTACAAGTTTTATGCTGGACATTTTTCGATATCTTTCACGAGAAAAAAGGCAATAGCGAAAAATAATTTTTTCTCCCCAAATTTGTGGGTTTTTTGATCGATATCTCGTTAACGATGATCGATACGTGAAAAATGTATACAATAGTATATTTTGTATCTAGTAGAAAAAGCGATACATTCCCGGACGACAATGTAAATTGTTGGCCGAGGTGTTTATCCAAAATTTGGCTTTCTCGGTTCATTTTCATTAATTTCCAAATGTAAGTATATAATGACTGAAGTACATATGCACGAACGTTTTTCAATAGCTTTTACAAGATTTATATTAAAAACAGGATTTTCAGGCATTTTTTGAACGATATTTCTATTTTTAATAAAAATCAACGATCTTACGTCTTCAATCACGCAACAAATACTGCGACGAGACATGCACAGTAAACCGCATGCAGTTTTTGTTGCGAGAAACTTGCATCAGCCGCATTGGTGTACGATGATTTTAACGATATCTGTGTGTTTATATTGTCTTAATGCGGCACAAGTCTATGCGCGGTATTTACCTCATGTCGCATGTTGCGTGTTTGATGTTTCGTTGGTGTACGACCGCGCTTACAGCCAGATTTATTGGAAAAAATAGTGTAAAATTGGACTCATTGAATGGGCCATGTAACTCGTAGCCGCATCGGATATATGCTGGAAATTATATCATAAATCATGCCATGAATTTATCTACCAAATTATAATAAAAAAAAAATTACTTCCAACAATATTTATCTTCTGAATTATTTATTTGTTAAGTAAGTTCTTGAAAAAACACAAATCATTATAATTATGTTTGATGTATAGAATATACAAAGCTTAGCTACAGTAATATTGTAATGATGGAAACGATACATGCTTTAGTCCAGTCTACCAAGGTAAAAATGAGGTGTAACCTACGAATTCTTTTTATAAAATTTTAGAAATAAGCTCTGTTCACCTTCCACATCAAAATCTACCCTATACCGATAAGTGCTTATTGTTTCTATGGGGTATAAACTTCCCCCTTTTTTTTATAAAAACAATAGAATTGAAAAATTGAAGCCAATAATTATTAAAAAAAAACAGATTTTACTTCAGTAGGTGACATTTACTAGCAACTCGACGGTAAGTAATCCAACTCGACGGTAAGTACTCCAACTCGACGGTAAGTAATTCACTTACCGTCGAGTTAAAAAATCTCTTAATTTTAATTTATTTTTTGAAAGAATAAAGAAAACTAACGAATTATTTATTAATATTAAAACTTATGGTACAATTTGTTAAATTATTTAATGAAATCCCACTTGTTTGGGCTGTGGTTTCACTTCTAACAGCGACTCCTGCAGAATCGCGTACATTAGTAGTATTACTAGTATTGCACAATATTTTTTCAGCAAAATCTATTTTATTTTGAAGAGAATTTTCGACATAGCTTTCTGCCACTGTCGATGAACGCCAACCTCCATGATGCTTTAATCCTAGGACATCAACACCTTTATTAGCCAAAAGCGTTGCTGATGTCCTCCTGAACGAATAGCCAGTATAGTTCTCGGGATTAGGCAAATTTAAGAATTTGGCAATTTGAGAAGGCCAGCCCCGATTGTCCCTTTCCTTATTACCTATTTGAGCACAACATTTTCCTTTGGCGTATCTTAAGAACAAATGATTTGATTTTACTTGTAATGGACGAAATTTTATATACTTTTGCAGAATTTCTAAATATGGATTATTAACGACTGTAAAAGTACGCTGGATGTTCGTTTTTGTATTGGGTACTTTTACAATCATTAAACCATCCGTCTGTTGGATGTCATTGATAGTAATATTATATAATTCTTCTCTTCTACAGGCACCAGATTTTCCCAATATCATTGCGACCTACAAATTATGAAAAAATCTTCATTAGAGTATTTCTTTTACCTAAACTAGCTTACATTACCTTGTGAATTAAAAATTCTTCATCCGGTGCTACCATCAGAAATTTTTCAAATTGCTCCCGTGTAAAAATGCTTGCTTTCTTAGGCCTATAGCCAACATTTTTTCTCTTCAAATACGCGATCAAAGTTGAAAACTTGGAAATAATGCCATCATAAAGAAAAACGGTGGATTTAATCATTGAATATTCTGCCCAGAGGCTTCCAGGAGCTTTCAACTGCATATGTCTTTAAACGAAATATGCCAATAGAGTCTTTTCATCGATTCTTAAATTCTTGCCTTCGCACCATTTTTTAAAACTTTGGTAGGTATTTTGATAACGGATTTTGGATTTTTCGGGAATAATTGCGGAACACCCTTCTTCCCAAGCCCGTTCAATTTCTTCAAATTCACTTTCGCTCATATTTTAATTTTATAATAATCAAAATTGTACTTAAAATTATTGACAACTAGCTTTTACCCGCGGCGTTGCTCGCGTGAAATTGAGATATTCACAAATGATTAAATGACTATATATTTTACATATAAAATTTTAATTTTAATCATTCTGTAGGTATAAGTATCCTTAGTAAAATAAGTCTGGCATATATAGCTACTTTTATTTATTTTTTTAATTTAATGGGTGTCAGTCAATCACGCTGCAACCTGTGAACAGATTTTGATAATAATAAATCATACAACACTGATTATGACTATATTATAATATTGATCTAATCATCTGTGGGATATAGTAATTTGTGAGTCATTTGTTTTAATAACATCATAGCGCCTTCTAGTTTCGATTATCAAAACTAAATTATAGCACGTATGTATGCATGTTGTGTATTATTTCAGTGGTATTTTTAAATGTATCAATGAGATACTTTATTCATACAAAATCTGAAACCCCTCTATTGTCCTGGTAAAAGGGGGGGGAAAGAAATTTTTATACATCAGATGTTAAGTTGAAAGAAAACAAATACATCTGTGAAAACCGCATTCGAAGCGAATAAGTAGTTTTCATATAATGCGCGCACAAACATATAGACAGACAGACAATAAAAAATCTAACCACATTTTTGGGTTCTATATCGATGTACCCGCGTGTTGATTGTTGTATAAAAAGTATCCGACCCCTGTTCAATCCTTGAAAGAGGTTAATTTCTAAAAATACAATATTAGTACACCTCCACATCCTCTTAAGAGCACACATTTTAATTTTCTAGTCCCTTACTTCAAAAAACATAGGACTTTGATACAAATTTCCAACCCCTGTTTTACCTCCTTAGGGGTAGATTTTCGTAAAAACCTTTCTTAGCGGACGTCTAGATTCTATTAGGAACCTACCTACCAAATTTCAAGTTTGTAGGTCTTATAGTTTCTGAGATATGGTCATGGATATGGCTTTTATAGGAATCAATACGTCAAAATGTCCTTCGTTGAAATGTCCGTCAAAACGCATTCTTTTTATCCCTTGTATCGACTCTCCAAATCTGGCAATAAGTCTGCTACTTTGAAACAGTTCGAATTCAAATGGAAATATTTCTCCAGCTGCTTTCAGTTCGCAAGTTGTGCCATAAGTATACAACCTACCCATATCGGCTACTATACATAAAGGCGTTATGTATAAAGGGGTCCCGGATCGGTCCATAGTAAAACACCTAAATCTTTGCCAATCGTTGGACACGTGGCTTACTATATTAGCTCTAACTTGAGCAGCCATTGAAATATTTCCATAAAGCAAATAAGACAGAGATGAAAATAAACACGCTCCATCGCCAGGTATCTCTTTTACTCTACATCGGATTGCGAATCCTTGAACTGTGACTGTTACAATTTCACCATCCATTTTTCAAACAAATGTAATTCTAGTTAACGAAAAATACAAACTTCTTTAAGTAAGTAATCGATATGACACTTTTGGCGCGTTTATACGTGCATGGATTTACTGGCGCAAGTAGTTACTTACATGCAAGTAGTAGAAACCACGCACGTGTAAACAACGACTTGCGCGTAAGTATTGACTTGCATGCAACCACTTACTTACGCGATAGAAAGTTAGTAGACAACCAACTTACCTAACTTTCACGCAAGTTATACTTGCAAGCATACTTGCGCCAGTAAATCCATGCACGTATAAACGCGGCATTTGATATAAATGTCAGTATAATCAATAAAAAATAAACAAATCTAAGCTAGCACCTAATTATCATGAAATTTTGAAATAAACCTAATTTTAATCAACGAAGAAAAAAACAAATATTACTAATTTGGAACGAAACTTGTACACCTTCACAACCTCTAAAGAATACATTTTAATTTTTAAGTCCCTAATGCCGCGTTTATACGTGCATGGATTTACTGGCGCAAGTATGCTTGCAAGTATAACTTGCGTGAAAGTTAGGTAAGTTGGTTGTCTACTAACTTTCTATCGCGTAAGTAAGTGGTTGCATGCAAGTCAATACTTACGCGCAAGTCGTTGTTTACACGTGCGTGGTTTCTACTACTTGCATGTAAGTAACTACTTGCGCCAGTAAATCCATGCACGTATAAACGCGCCATTATTTCAAAAACATAGGACTTTCATACAAACTTCCAACCCCCGTTTTACCCCCTTTGGGGTAGAATTTCGTAAAATCCTTTCTTAGCGGACGTCTAGACCCTATAAGGAACCTACCTGCCAAATTTCAAGTTTGTATGTCTTATAGTTTCTGAGATACGGTGATGAGTGAACTTTCGCTTTTATATATATAGACTAAATAAAAACTCAATTCTCCATTGTTGTTATGCACCCTAGTTACTACCTAACAACCAAAGTATCTATCTTGATAAAATGAATGAAACTAGTCAATATGACGAAAATGTTTAATTTTATAATTTATAATGGTCGCTCCGCTCCTCCTCCAAACATTTGTCTTCGATCAGTATAAAACCCTTACCGTTCTTCATACTTTATATACTATTGTAGGGTCTGGAATTGAAGTTTTTTGATGCTTTAATATTGTAATCTTTTTTTAATACTATAACCTTTTATGGATGGGAAACGCAGAAAAAAAGTAAAAAATAAATATAATACGTGCACTTTTTAATATATCCTTATTTGAAACAAAACTAGTTTCATACAAAAATTTTAGACAACTACAATTTTTTTAAATTATAAAATTAAAAGAAAATATTGATCAGGGCAGTACACTCTAAAATCATTATTTTACACAATAAAGATAACAGCTGATGAGCTGAAATATGAATTTTCGCTATATAAGTGTACTCTCTTTAGGCTTAAAGTGAACTATTCTCTTTGCAAAATAGTTGGACTTTAGAAAATATACAAAATTCATATAAATAACTATCAAATATACAAATAGAAAATACAAAGAGATACAATAAAAAAAACACTGGTTTTTTAATGATAGATACGGCACTGCTTACCTACTAGTTGAATCACTGTAGTTCGATTTGATGAACATTATAATATTCAAATCACCAAAGAAATAAATAATACTTTCTGTTACGGTAAAGGCATAAAGATAAAAAACTTACTCTTTGCTTCCGAAGTGCTTCTAGTCTAGTCGACAAGTTGAAAATGGTACAAAATAGAGATACTGCTCCTAAAATTATGTGCGATAGCTCAATGGATCCGAAATAAAGCCTAGAAAAATGTACCTAAAGCGCGTATTAGCACATAAACAATTGCAAAAGTTATAAACAATTAAAGATGAAAAAAATGGCATTCCGTTTTTTTTGCAAATATTTCATAAACTATTAATATTTAAGAAATTTAAAGAAAAGATTCTGAAAGAGGAGGAAATTTCCATTAAAAAACTTCAAGCTTCCGGAACTCTATCTCCAATATTTATCCGCGCGACATTTTTAAATAAATTAATTTATGTGTCGTACTCGCTTTTGACGCAGTGCAAGCAATCTAAATATTTCGCGCGGAGACCTATTTTCAGTGTTAAATTAAAATTATAAATATTGGAGATAGAGTTCCGGAAGTAAAAGTTTTTTATTGGAAATTTCCTCCTCTTTCAGAATTTTTTTTTAAATTTCTTAAATATTAATCTATACATATAAAAATGAATGTTTGTCTGTATGTCTGTATGTCTGTATGTACTTAATGAACTTAAAAACTACTGGACCGATTATTATGAAAATTGGTATGTATATGTATTATTCCACGGAGAAGGTTTGTATGATATGCTCATTGATGCCACTCGCGACCAGGTGGCGCTGCAGAGTAGCAACTTCTGTCCCGTTCAACCGATTGTCATGAAAATTGGTATGTATATGTATTTTTCCACGGAAAAAGTTTGTATGATATGCTCATTGATGCCACTCGCGACCAGGTGGCGCTGTAGAGTAGCAACTTCTGTCCAGTTCAACCGATTGTCATGAAAATTGGTATGTATATGTATTTTTCCACAGAAAAAGTTTGTATCATATGCTCATTGATGCCACTCGCCACCAGGTGGCGCTGCAGAGTAGCAACTTCTGCCCTGTTTAACAGATTGTCATGAAAATTGGTATGCATATGTATTTTTCCACGGAGAAGATTTGTATGATATGCTCATTGATGCCAATCGCCACCAGGTGGCGCTGCAGAGTAGCAACTTCTGCTCCGTTCAACCGATTGTCACGAAAATCAGTACGATGATGTATTTTTAATGGGTAAGATGAATATGATATTCGTATTAATGAAAGTTGCAACCAGATGGTGCTTCCATGTATCAAGTTCAATACTGATTTTAATAGATATCTATACGAATTCGTACAAATAAAAGTTCTTAAAATATTATTGGTGCGATAAGTAAAACAAAACTATAAATTTTCTTTCCTTCCCTATCTCTTATTTTTCTTAAATTTATTTTATTAGTTGATGGCGTAGCAACGCGCGCCGGGTACAGCTAGTAGTTTATAAAATATTTGCAAAAAAACGGAATGCCATTTTTTTTCATCTTTAACTAGCTGTACCCGGCGCGCGTTGCTACGCCAACAACTAAAATAAATTTAAGACAAATAAAAGATAAGAAGAGATAGAGAAGGAAAAAATTTTATAGTTTTGTTTTACTTATCGCACCAAAAATATAATTTTCGAACTTATATTTATACGAATTCGTATAGATATCTATTAATCAGTATTGAATTTGATACATGGAAGTGCCATCTGGTGGTAACTTTCATTAATACGATTATCATATTCATCTCAGCCATTAAAAATACATCAGCATACTGATTATCATGACAATTGGTTAAACGGGGCAAAAGTTGCTACTCTGCAGCGCCACCTGGTGGCGAGTTACATCAATGAGCATATCATACAAACCTTCTCTGTGGAAAAATACATATAGGTACATACCAACTTTCATGACAATCGGTTAAACAGGGCAGAAGTTGCTACTCTGCAGCGCCACCTGGTGGAGAGTGACATCAATGAGCATATTATACACACCTTCTCCGTGGAAAAATACATATGCATACCAATTTTCATGACAATCGGTTGAACAGGGCAGAAGTTGCTACTCTGCAGCGCCACCTGGTGGCGAGTGGCTACAATGAGCATATCATACAAACTTTCTCCGTGGAAAAATACATACACATACCAATTTTCATAATAATCGGTCCTGTAGTTTTTGAGTTCATTGAGTACATACAGACATACATACATACAGACATACAGACAAACATTCATTTATATATATATTTATATATATATATATATAGATTGTTTATAACTTTTGCAATTGTTTATGTGCTAATACGCGCTTTTGGCACATTTTTCTAGGCGTCATTCTGGATCCAATGAGCTATCGCACATAATTTTAGGAGCAGTATCTCTATTTTCAACTTGTCGACTAGACTATTTAAAGATAAGATGAGAATCAGAAATCGCTTAATTCTTAAAGATAATACGAAAATAATTTAATTATGCTCTAGGCCCAATTAGTGGGTATCAGCTTTATTCTCGTAAATAAACGGTAATTCGACTACTTACTAATCATAATTACCAAATATTTGAAGGAATTAATGTAGATAACACTATCTGGAAATCTTCAGATAAAACCTTCAATAGAAAAAAGATACAACGACACTTGGAACACGAAATGACTTTGTAAGTTTAAAAAAAAAAGAAAAGAAAAAGTCGGTAAAAACTCAATACATTTTAACTATGTGTTTGTAGCGAGACACAGCCCTAAGTGAGTGGAATTTCAATAGGGTTTGGTATTTATAGGTGAAGATGAACACACGTGAGCAAAAAATGGATCTTATAGGTTAGGATTATAGTTACTCCCTATGTAGGTATTCTAGAATAGTCACGTACTCAATTCTAGATACTCTATTAATGCAGATTCTAGAAATTATGGAAAGTTTTTAACAACATAGTCGGCTTATATTCCAAAAAAAAAATTTTAAGGAAATTAAATTAACTGTTTTTTAAAAATGAAACAAGGTACTATTTATTATTTGTTAATAGATATCAAAGAAATAATAAAATTATTCTAACGCTTTACAAATTTTTGAAAAACATTTTCAAAGACAATGACCGTTCAACTAAGAAGAAACAACTACTTCCTGGGCTATATGCCCCAACGGATATTGGATAACACTTCAAAGTCAAACGGGGTTGGCATATCTAATAGATAATTTAAACCAACCATTCTGGTTTGCAGTTAGAAGGGAAAACATAACTTGTAGACCGGTTTCGGCCTATTGGGCCTCGTCAGTACAAGGTATATGTTATCCGTCAGCGAGCTTAAAGCATAATCGCTGGCTGAAAATCCCACTAAAATCACGCTCGATATATATACACAATAACGATAGTGTAATCGATGTGATAGTAGCGACATCGTCACCTCTAATCGCAAACCAAAATTCAGATTTTGACAACAAGACGCTGGTCTTGAAACTATTATTTTTTAACTTATTTCATCCCTTATAAAGCACCCCTGTTAATATAAAAGTGGAAAAAATATTTTATTGACCCTTTATGACATTAATTATAATAAATTGGAATCTTTTATGGCATTACACTTAAATTTTTTATGTCCCTATTTAACCCTTATTACGAAAAATATAGAAAAATTTGTTTACTTATACACTTTGATCCTTTATTCATAATAAATCAACATACTTCAACATATTTTTATAATGTTTAACTCAAATATTTTTTCTATTTTTTTAACCTTTATCAAATTATCCCTTACCACAAAAAAGTAAAAAATAAATATAGTTTAAAAAAACTAAAAAACACGCTTTTATAAAGCATGTTCCTGAAAAACATCGAACTAAAAAGTTTAAAATAATTTTCAAAATAAAATTAAAACAAAAATAAATGAAAAATACTAGTATTATTGTGAAAAAAGCGTGGGCGCTGCATAACATATTTTTCGAATGTCAAGCGCCCACGCTTTTTTCACAATAATACTGGTATTTTTCATTTATTTTTGTTTTAATTTTATTTTGAAAATTATTTTAAACTTTTTAGTTCGATGTTTTTCAGGAACATGCTTTATAAAAGCGTGTTTTTTAGTTTTTTTAAACTATATTTATTTTTTACTTTTTAGTCCAATTTATTTTATTTCAATAGATTCGTTAATTTGCTGTGACGATTACAAGACCCTCACTCAATCATTATTCGTTTATTTAGTTGGAAATGCTTTGAAAGCGTGTGTTTTTGATTTCTCAAATTATATTTATTGTATTCATATTGTTGATGATTAAACATATTGTTTCAATCACTTGGAAAAAAAATTATTGTTGTGAAATCTAAAAAATTTTTAGATTAATTCTAAGACAATTTCATTCATATTGTTTATAATTAAACGTATTGTTTTCAGAACTTGGAAAAAAAAATTACTATTGTGAAATCTAAAGAATTGTTAGATTAATTCTAAGACAATTTAATTCATATCGTTTATAATTAAACGTATTGTTTATTACCCACTCCCGGCACGGGGAGGTATTGACTAAAAATAACGATATGGGACTCACCCGAGGCAGCAGCCGCGGAGTGGAGAGTTACAAACAAACAAACATACATACATACAGGTGAAGTTAATTAATAAATAATAATAAAAAGCGTGTTAAAAACGATAACTTATCGAGATATTCACAAAATAGTGTTTATTTCGAAAACTGTCAATGTGACAGCTGTCATAATTTGACAGTTGATGTAAAATTTAATTCCAAACGAAAAAGTATTCTTGTGTTTTTTCAAAAAAACGATAACTTTTCGAGATATTCACAAAATAGTGTTTATTTCGAAAACTGTCAATATGACAGCTGTCATAATTTAACAGTTGATGTAAAATTTAATTCCAAACGAAAAAGTATTCTTGTGTTTTTTTCAAAAAAACGATAACTTTTCGAGATATTCACAAAATAGTGTTTGTTTCGAAAACTGTCAATATGACAGCTGTCATAATTTGACAGTTGATGTAAAATTTAATTCCAAACAAAAAAGTATTCTTGTGTTTTTTCAAAAAAACGATAACTTTTCGAGATATAATTATATAACGGAGTGGAGAGTTACAAACATACATACATACATACATACAGATGAAGTTAATAAAAGCGTGTTAAAAATATATGAAAACGGTTACTCTTTCACCAAAGCATTTGAAACAAGTTGTACGATGTTGCTTCTCACCATTTTAATTCGTGTATTTCCAATTTATAAATTTACAAATACTCCAATCGGGTATATCTCGATCTATTTTTAAGCAATCAGATCGGTCAAAGGCTCATTTTGTAAGGAATTTTATAGTACATTAGCATATAAAGGTTTGAAAGTGTTAAAGCCTTTCATTTTTAAAAGGGTGTCGTTGAAAGGGCTCCAAAACAGCACCTATAAAAACATAAAAAAATCGATAGATATCAAAGATCAAAGAATATTATTATTCTAACGCTTTACAAGTTTTTGAAAAACATTTTTAAAGACAATGACGGTTCAACTAAGAAGAAACAACTACTTCCCGGGCTATATGCCCCGACGGATATTGGATTACACTTCAAAGTCAAACAGGGTTGGCATATCTAATAGATAATTTAAACCAACCATTCTGGTTTCCAGTTAGAAGGGATAACATAACTTGCAGACCGGTTTCGGTGTATTTACACCTCGTCAGTACAAGGTAGGTATATGATATCCGTCAGCGAGCTTAAAGCATAATCGCTGACTGAAGACTACACTAAAATAACAATCAATATATATCTTTCAATAACGAAAGTGTAAAAGATGTGATAGTAGTGACATCTTCACCTCTAACGGCAAACCAAAATTCGACTTGACAACAAGACTCACGTCTTGATACTACTAAAGTATTCTTACAGAAAACTGTAACATTGTCGTATTTAGTAAAGCGTGTTACCGATAGATATCAACGATTAAAGAATATTATTACTCTAACGCTTTACAAGTTTTTGAAAAACATCTTTAAAGACAACAAATACTTCCCGGGCTATATGCCCCGACGGATATTGGATTACACTTCAAAGTCAAACGGGGTTGGCATATCTTTTTTGTTTTTTTTTTTTCAATAAAATATTTGAGTTATTCGTGAAAAACTGAAATTCAATCCCGAATAAGTCATAAAATAAGCCTTAAAAAAATCTATAGATTTTTTTTTGCTTTTAATGTTTCTCTCTATACATTTTTGGAGTTATTTACACCCCCAGGGGAGAAGAACACATTAAAATAGAATAGATTATGCTTTTTGAAGTATTCCCTAGCTACTGTTAAAATTTCAAGGGAATCGATGGGTCTTCGAAGTATTCGGTGGTGAAAGACTGGTATTTGTAAGTTTCATTCCTCAAAAAATACTTCTTTGCTGTGTACGAGGAAGTTTTTATCATTTAAATATCAAAAGGAAAATTAGACACAAAAGTTTTTTTCTACTTATATTGTAACATAATAGCTTGCAAAAGATTTTTGAAATGAAACTTACGCGTCACATTTTTCTGTTATTTTGTTCCTCTCACGGTGGATTCAGACGAAGTAGTACTTTTTCCGATGGAGTAAGGTTAACATGTCGCTGAAATGCCCAGAACTGTGAGATGGGCAAGTCATGCTCTTCTGTTTCGCCCTTGTTTATTTCTAAAACTCAATAGTGACGTGATAAATAATACATCAATACTGAAACACTAATGGGGACTTTAATACAATTTATTCACCACAATTAGAACAGATTCACAAGAACTTTGCAGAAAAATGTCAGTTTTACATTGACAATGAACTATCTATAATGCTTCTTTTTATGTTTCTCCATTCCTCTTCTATGTTCGTGCCATCGTATCTCTTCAGTTTTTGTGTTACTTCTTCTGTATACTTTTGGTTGTTGCATTTTTTAATTTGGCTATGTTCCACTTCCTTCTTTTCCCTGTCTTGTTATTATCTTTGATTGTTTTAATCTTTATTTTGACTATCAAAAGTAAAAGTGGTCTGTGTACTGTACTATTTGTCTCCATCGTCGTCTATCTTCCATTAGTGTTAGGTCATATTAAATCCCCATACTTCTTAGGTCTACTTGTATGTTATCTCACCATCTAATTCTAGAGCGTCCTAGGGGCTCTTCGTCCAACTGGTAGGTACTCTTTCCCAGGCTCTCTTTAACATTCGTTCATCCGGTTATCTCTGTACATGACCCACCCATTGCAATCTCTTCGCTTTTTTCTCCTTCACGATGTCTGGATCTCCATATAGTTCCGTTATTTCTTGGTTGGTTCTTCTTGGGTACTGTTCTGTTAGTGGGATTCGTAGCGGTCTGAATATCTTGCGTAGCTCTTTTCTATCAAAGATTCTTAGTCTCCTTTCGTTTTATTTGTAAGCGTCCAGGTTTCACCAGAATACATGACTGTAGGTCGTATAAATTGTGATTTTTGTTCTCCTTGAAATTTTTTTGGATGCCATTGTAGTCTTTAGTGCATACAAGCACTTATTTCCATTCTGAATTCGGGTTTTTAAGTAATTTATAATTTAATACTGTGTCCTATAAATGGTAAAAATAAATAAAAATATTTTTTAAACATTGTGATTTTTCGCCGCTACATCTAAAAGATTAAAATTAAATTTTAACCCCGTGAACGTGATTAAAATAATCATTCAGTTTTTGCTGTTTTAAAAAAACTCATTCATAAAATTCCTTTATTAAAGATCTATTATTTTTAAACCATCCACCCTACCTACAGGAATGAGTTAGACTGCAGTCATGACGTCACCGTGACTTTTATCGACTCCTGCACCGTAGCGCCTCTTCCTGGGTTTCTCAATATTAGAAATCGTTGATCGTTCTCTTTCGTGTTCATTCATACCATCGATACGAAATATATCTTCAAGAATAAATTTTATCAATGGCTTTTCAAACTATTTATATACATAATGATAATTCATTGAAAACATGTATTTATATTGTAAATTATGCGTTAATAGACAGTCATTAAATATTAATATAATACAAAATTTAGTAAATATATTTTGAAATGAAACAGAAATATAATATTTATTATATATGATGGTTTACCGTTATACAAAAACTAAATTTAAAATAAAAGTATATTTCCATTGTTCTGCTTTCTAGTTTCAATTTAGCAATTCCATTTGTAAATACGAAAATTGTATACGAAAATTGGGTCAGAGCGCCACCTGTGCCTCGTTCAACAGATGGATAAATGCGCGAGGGTAAAATTTTCGGCAAAAGATGATTTATTAGATTTTATTTGTGCTAGTAGGTTCGTCGACGTGACCAACAGGAAAAAATGGTTAATCCTACATGATTACCAAAAACCAGTTAGATATCATTTATTACTTTTAGAGAAAACCAGTTTTTATATAACAAGATTAAATAAGATATACCTCTACCATCAAATAATATACAGTTAAATAACGTTTAATGGAATAGAAAGTTAAAAATATGGTAGAAAAAAGATTGTTATAAAATAAATTTAAGTAACAAGTGTAAATTTTAATAGATAACCAATAAAAAGATCTTTGGATCTTTATGTATGCCATAAATTTTAAAGCGTTGTGAACAATGATGATAATGGCAATGATATCCGCTTGGAATAAGATACTAACGATAAAAATAGTAATTAGGTACGTACTATACAGAATGAGGATGCACATACACGTAGAGGCGCATCGCAGTGAATTCAACCCTTAAATGACATTTTCTACGGCAAGTTATTATACGCAACTTGTCTGTGGAAAAAGAGGGCTCAAGACAGCGGTCTAAAGTCAGTCGCATTTAAAACATGGAAGAAAGAGGCTGCCTCTAAATCAGTTATTTTTTCTTTGCGATCTTTTTAATGTCAATGAGGACACAAAATCAGATTTTGAAAGAGCGAATTAAAATGTATTAATCCAGATTATGTTTATGGATAGCACAAGCTTGATACTGTATGTAAAAGATTGGCAACCTTTAAAGAAACGACAGAAAATAGATCTTATGATGATATGGCTGTTGAATATTTTAGGCGTTCATCTGACCGTCCAGTTGCAACAAACCTTAAGGAAGCAGTTATGGCGTATTTACATGATGCCAGTAACTGGCGCCAGTTTTACTGGCATGCCAGTGCTTGATTAGGACAGCGCTGGACTGGTACGTTTACACGTATCCAGTAGCTAGCGACAGTCTCACTGGCACCCTAGTTCCTACTTGGTAAAGTTTACCCTTCACATGTACCTACGCCAGTCACTGGAACGCAGTGTTTACACGTATCTACAACCACTGGCGTGGGGTTGAAGGGGACGCGGACGAGGGCCACTGGCATGAAAAAGGGACCAACTTTCTATTCGAGACAGCGCTGGACTGGCACAAGAAAGTGTTTACATGATGCCAGTACCATGCCAGTCACTGGCATCATGTAAACACGCCTTTTAACCTTTCGTGCGGAGACATTGTAGTTTTCATAACTATATCTTGCTTCTGGATGTGGTGATACACCAATGAGAGGAGTTGTAGTTATAATGTTTTATCCATTTTTAAGTGACTATGATAGTATGTTATGTTCAACTGATCAAGAATTGCCAGAATATTTTATAGAGATCTAGAAACTTCTAGTATGTTCAATAACCTTCTAAACCAAGTTACCAGTGAAAGCTATAGTTGGCTTGTTCTGTTTCTGTATTACCGTTTTTGTTTAAATAAATTGTTAAACCTGTTCTAGTGTTACAACATAGTTAACACTGATATAAAACCTAGTATTTAACGCTAGAAATCCACAATTTTTAAAAAGTAGTGATTTATTACCTCTTTTAGCTAGATACACTCGATCCAGGAATGCTCCAACTTCTTTAACCCATCTGAAGAATACGAGGTCAAAATTGGTCTCTGTGGCGATAATTTTCTCATTTGACTCAATTTTCTACCTGGTGAAAGACTTTTTAAAGTTTGGAACAAAAAGCAGTCGCACGAAGCCATATCTGGAAAAAATTGTGGATGAAGCAGTTCGTAAACCAACTTAATCAATTTGGCGATGACGAAGGCGGAGTGTAAGCCGGTCCGTTATAGTTAAAGAAAACTTTTTCTTCGCCAAATCAAGCTGATTTTTGCAATTCGACGACGCCTCAATAATTCGACCCAATAATTCGGTGTAATAGAGCCCTGTATCTGATTTACCCTTCTTTAGGTAGTTTATATAGATCATACCCTTCTTTGTGTACCTACTTTATATATCATACTTTTCTTTAGGTAGTTTATATAGATCATACCTTGTAACTTCATTACCTTTCCAGCCGATGGGACAGTCTTTGTCTTCTTAGAAGCACGATCATTGTCGATTTTATATTTAGTTTCAAAATATTGTTTTTTATATAATATCTATGTTAGTAAGATTCTTTTCTGTTAAATTGGCTACTTAAGATGGAACTAATTTTCGGTCACTTTTGATACCTTTTTTGGTATTCGACATATCGGTTTACTCAGTTTTTTTTTAACATTTTGGTGTATGGTGTGTACGTGGATTAACTTTTTGTTGACGTTTATGAAACGACGCAGAAATTTCTTCGGATTGCGATTAAATAACGTCAAACTTTGCTTTGAGGTAGTCTTAGTGTTGCGCTTGTTGTCCAAAGTGCATGAGAAGACATCTTTCTCATGCTCATTATTTTATTTAGGAAATGATCTACGCATTATTTTAAGATGCCTAGTGTCATAGCTATCTCGTGATCTACCAATACGAAATCGTTTATTTTTGTCAAATTATCCTTCGAGACTTATCATCAAAAAACGACGTGACACTACATTAAAACTTGTTAATCTAATTTTTGACGGTCACTATCGAAAGAGACGAGTTACTATACACACCATCCAAGTTCTTTAATTTCAGAGCGCAATTTCCTTTAAAAAAAAATTGATCACTCATCGATATTGTTCTTTTTACATTTATCTAAAATCCGCGGACACTGCCGCGCTTAATAACTACGATTAGACCAAAAATTTTTTCTGTAACCATCTACGAGATGTGGTGAGGCCAAGTACTTATCGAACCGGCCTCATAAATATCCAATAGCAATATACAGAAGATAATAACGTTGGTTTTATGGCATCCGTAAGCCGTTGAAACATCGATAAAAGCATAGTTGTAATAACTATATCTTTTACTACTGAAATTAATCCATTTTTATTTCTTCGTTCCACATTTTTCTATATATTTGATTTAAAAGAACAAATCTTATATAGGTACCTACTTACTTTATTTCTAAGACCAAAACCAAATTAAAAATAATTAATCTTAACAAGTAAACCAAATAAGTCAATGACTCGGAAAATCGAAAGCATCAATATTTGACAAAAAGTAATTCATTTTTTGGCTTTTCTCGGTCCGTTCACTCCTTTTCTTTCAATTTCCCGTCTTTTTTTCTATCGTTACAATTCGACAACGATCCATATCCTAAACCGAAAAGATCTGAGGCTGTTCGAAGCATTTTAAATATACATTAGGAGAAATCGGAGCACACCAAAGTTTATTTTATACCAAAGAAGTTTTCCTTTTTAAGTTATATTTGTTAATTTATTGTTTATTACAATAAGTAAATATATTGACACAGTTCTGTAAATCTAAATAAATGAATAAGTAAAATTTTACTATCAAAAAATTGTAAAAATCATAGTTTAAAACTGCTGTAGGTACAACTTGGCCAAACTAAATTCAATGGTGAGATAGTGATTTATTTGAGAAGAGATGTATAGAATAAAAAGAAATTGTCTACAACTCGTTTCATTGAACTATGTTGCTAAATCTCCATGGTAATAAGTAATAACTTTCTTTACAATCTTTTTCTGCTCTTGAAATGAACTTTATTTAAAAAAGTATAATGGTGTCGTGGGACACCAGGTAGGAACGAAGTTCCTTCGGATAATGTAGAATCGACACTACTCGCTTGTGTATACGACTGTAGCGCCTGCGCACGTCTCATTTAACGGTTTTAGTACACGCAAATAATTCCACGGACTTTTTCTAACGGTTTTACTAATACATTTTTTTCAGTTCGGTCGCGCAGCAAAATCCCTATCTCCTCCAAGCCTGCCGTAAGGAACTTCGTTCCAAAAATTCCTTAGAAAATGTTTGAATTGAGTTAAACTTTTCCGCAACATACTTCTTCAAAGCTATACCTACTAGGTTGTCTTTGACTTTTGCATACTTTCAAACCAATTGGTAAAACAGTTATTCCCATCTTTAGTCGACACCTGTAAAATCGCTGTTTTAAAGGCATCAATGGCTTCTTCTGGCCACTGGAATCGCTGCCCACGCAATGAATTCTTGATCTTTGGGAACGTGAAGAAGTCGTTGAGACTTAGGTATAGTAAGGACAATATGGTAGATGTTCTAACAATTTGATGTTTTGAAGCTGCAAAAACTCGATTGTCTTTTGGATAGTGTGGGCGCTTGCATTGTCCTGATGTAGGATGATTCGCCGTTGTGTGTTGCTAATTTCTGGTAAACAAACGTCTATATATCAATCGGAAGTAACCGTTCTCCAGATTGACACAAAAATCGCGGTCATTTTCTTTAACACAATTTAAGAACGGATCACTTTTGTTGGTTTTTCCTCATCGTGAAACACCCACACTGTGAATTGGCGTTTATTTTCTGGTCATAAGAGTTTGTTCATGAACGATCTTTAGGTTTGAGGTCTTATGACTAAAGATGCCTCTAGATGTTACATGGGGGTCATCCTTGATTGTAATTAATAAAATTGTAATAAAAAAGAGGCTCAGTGCATTAAAATACAATTTTTTTTTTTTTTTTTTTTTTTTTTTTTTTTTTTGACAAACTGCATTAATGTTTTACTGTGTGACTACTGTTTTTAGTAAACCTAACCTGGATTCGTCACTGAGACTGGAGCGACCACGGTGAAATTCGCAATACCAGCGTGAAATAGTTGACTTGTGTGGTGCTTTATTCCCAAACACAGAAACGATTTCAGCGAGACATTGCTGTTGGTTTAATCTAAAAATTGTAAAAAGTTATTGCTCGAAAATGTTCTTGGCTAAGATCCATTTTTTAACAGACTTGCTAATTTCAAAAATTCATTCTACCTACACAATTTTGTTTTATTACAATGAAACTCTAAATTTATGTCGACAAAAGATTGAGGTTAGAATTGTGTCTAAAGGTCTATTGCTGGCGCCTTCTTAGCGGCTTTATGCAAAACTAAAAAGACAACCCTCGTACAACTAGTTCTAAGTGATAGAGGTAAGAATTGTAAGAACACTTAACACTTCGAGTCATTTTACTCTTATTATACGTTTGATTTCATATTTTTTGTACCAAGGTTTGTGTAATCCAACAAAATTATAAAAATCAGATCGCATCTTTTCATCAAAGGAAATATTATTTAGAGTTACTTGTAAGTGCTTGCTCTCATGGGCGTAGCCACGGTGGGGCAGGGTGGGGCACTTGCCCCACCCTGGTTCTGACCTGTAAGGTACCTAATGAAACATAAAACACTTAATTACCTAGGTACTAACTACAATACTTAATAGATACTTACAAAAAAATCGATAAAAAAACGCGCACGATTGACAGCACGTCCGCAGTGGACGTTCATGCATACACAAACACAATCCTCTTGTTTTTCGTTTGTGTACGTAAGAGAGTGGTTGATTTGGGGGGTAGCTTTGCAACTTTTAAGTGTCAGAAGATCTCAAAAACGTCCAGAAAAAAATTTAATTCAGAATATTCCTGTGGATGTGCATTTAGTTAGTGCTCATGAAAAAATCATACAAGATAATTAAAAAACTGTTGCATCGTACTAAATACAGCTTTTTTTTGGTACTCATGATCTGCCATTAAGCGGTAAAGACCTTCATGAAGGTATATTTGAATACCTTATCAAACTTTAGATTGAGTCTGATAATAAAACATTAAAGGTGCACTCAGAATCATATGCAAAGAATGCGACATATACCTACGGCGCATCGGATTCAAAATAAAATATTAAATATTTCTGGAGATGTTATCATAGACGGTGTAAAAAAGTACATTCATATAGTATTTTGGCAGACCAGAGTGACGACATCGCAGGCAAGGAGCAACTGTCAATCGGCGTCAAATTTTTTGATGAAAAAAAGATGTTGATTGGTGAAGAAGTTTTAGGCTTCATCAAACTAATGGACGCCACATCTATTGCCTCTGCCATAGATAACTTCATAACAAACGTGGGCCTGGATCCAGAAAAGTGTATGGGGCAAGACTATGACGGGTACTTCACAATGTACGGGAAAAGATGGTGGCGTTCAAAAGATACTAAGAGAAAAATAAAAAAGTCATCTTTTTCCACTGCGCTAGCCACAAATTAAATTTGGTCGATCATGATTTAAAACAAATCTCCGCTATACGTAATACACTTGGCTCAATAAAGGAAATCATAAAATTCTATCGAGAATTGGCTCAATGTCGTAAGCACGAGCCTAAAATACGGATGCTATGCGAGACACGCTGGTCGCAAAAATATAGGTGCAATGCTATTTTCAAAGAAAATTACATCCAAATGGCCACGGCCCTTTGGACATTTTCAAAAGAAATCAACAACGCTACAAGCAAATCGGCTTTTAGCTATACGGCGCTGCTATAAATTCAGAATTTATTGTCTCTGTTTGCCTTATTGCGAAATATTCCGCATTGCTTCAACCTATCGTAAATGTGTTAAAGTCAAAAAGCATTGAATTGTCCCAGTGTGCCAATCCTCCGGCAGAGAGTTCTACTCATTTTGGAAATGATCGTTGATTATTCCCTACTTAGACACGCTAATTATGTCATTGGAAGAGCGTTTCTCGGAGAACAACTTACCGACATATTTTTTGATGTCATTGCACCCCGCATAAAGAATAAACATTACACACCCAAATAACATGTTGCAAATAGCAAGAATTAAAAAAAAAACGAGGCTTTTTGTGAGTTAACTTAAGTGGTGACGAGGCCCAACTATGGTACTTGTGGGAAGATAAAAATATGGCATCGAATGTTCTAAAAGACATGGAAGTGGTAGAACTAATAAAGAATTCAGAAATGGTTTATCCGAGCATAATAAAATGCGCTTGCTTTTTTACTGTCCCAATCGTCTACGACTTGTATTGTAGAGAGGTCTTTCAGTATGGTATGGCATATTAAGACGTGGCTTCACTGGGTATACCATGAGTGAGAATCGTCTTAGCATTCTCTGTTTGCTCAGTGTTCACAGGATAAGAATCACCGAAGCGAAAAATAAATTGGAAGTGCTAAGAAGGTTCTGCCAGAACCCACGCCGGCTTTTCTTAAAGTAAATATAAAAGTACCTAATATTAACTAAAATACCTAAATCAATAAACAACCTAATATTTTTACTTACTGTACCTGAAAGTACTATCTATGGATATAGATATAAACAGGGTGAGAAAAATCACTGAGCAAGCGAAAAGCCAAAGTCTTCATAAAGGGACACTCGGCGAAGTTTACTGTATAGCTGCTATCACAAAGGCGAAACGATGTCAGAATGATTGTCAGTCTCTAGACAGGACATTGTAGGCTCAGAAAAAACATGAGTCAGCTGAAGCCATTTGTCGATACTGCCAAGAGAAGAAGGAAACCGCATTTCATGTCCTATGCCAATGTTAAGGCCTTGCAAGGATGCGGTACTTAGTACTGGGAGAAGAGAAACCCGCTGCTCCAAGTTATGCGGAGTGGCCACTGTCAGGGCTATTAAGTCTCATTAAGAGGGCAGGGCTGGACAAGGTGCTCTAATCCTATTCCGGAGATAATGGCTGTTTACAATACATCTGCAAAGATCGCAGTGATACAGGCTAACAGCCAACCCAAAAAATAACTAATCTAATCTAGATAGATCTTTAAATTGACTAATTAAAAATTGGCAATACAGAGAGCCCAAACGACATTTTTAGATGGGAGATTTCGTGGTGAAGGTAGGTGAGCAATAAGAAAGTTTTTTGGATAATTCGAATTATACACAAGACACAAGTTACATAGGCGGCCGAAAGGTGAGAAATACATGGTGCTGTAGGTTGTGGGTATAACCATTTGGTATGCAAAAATTAACCGGGGTAATACCGCGGATATAGTTTGCAAGTTACATATTATTTTAGACCGTTGCCCCACCCTGAGCCCATGTCTGGCTACGCCCATGCTTGCTCTTCCTATTTATTGTGATAAAGTGCATTGTCTATGATGATGACAGCTTGTGCAAACAAATTTGTTAATAATTTTTCCTTTAATTATTTCTAACAATTTTCGAATTTTATATCATCATAGATGTTCAATAAGAGCCAATAACTCCTACTTTTGCCACAGTGTAAAATTTCAAAACTCAAATATAGTTTTTTAAATCTAGTTTCTAATTTGGCATTGACTTGTTATATTTGAAAAACAAGCCGATCGAAATATTTAGGACTTTTTTTAAAAAAGTACGTTCTTTACGGGTTTATAAAAGAATTTGCCACCGGATATAGACTCGAATAGAGGGATCACTCTGCGAGCCGCCTTAAATGTTTTTTGATCTATATTTCGCTTCCATTTGTCGAAGTTTATTTTCTATAGCTTTGTGAGAACTTGTTAGCAGTGATACCAACTCTACCGATTTTTTTGGTAGATCTATCCATTAAGCAACTAATCTACGGATATACCGTCATAAGTTTCATTTATAATTATTCAACTTTAATTAAACTTACCTTTTTTTCATAAAATAAACAGTTTAATAAATTTGATGACATTTTTTTTAATGCTACATATTTTTACTCACTTTGTTTTTATATCAATCTACCGATTTCAGAAATTTTAGGTTGGCAACGCTACTGGTGATCGACAAAGATACAGACCGAAATGGAGACCGAATTGCAGCGAGAATGATCCTACTATTCTTGTCTATATACGGTGACTTAGCGATAATACGCTCCTGTTATTTGGAAACACTGTACTACCTTGACAAAACTTTTGAAAAATAAGCTCTTTTAAAATTATGTATGGGTTTATGCTAGTGCGTATCTTCAAGTTACAGTTTGGCCAAGTTGTTTGTTTGTTAAGACGTTGTCGGTTTTAAATATTTTTTCAATTTCAATTGAATGAAATTTTTTTGACTTTCTCAAACATGCTGTTTATAAAGTTTATCTGTTTTATCAATTTATTCATTTTACATTTCTCACTTATTTCTAAACTGAAGCTTCATTTGGGAAAATCACCATTTGATGGTGAACTTTATATATCTTTAGGTAGGATTTGGTTATATGTACATTAACTTTTTTAATATATACTGTTATTTCTCTTTTATATAACCTGATGATGCTTTTTTGAGCAAAAGCGGCACTACTTCAATATTTAATAAATTTATTTGAGGGAGACTTTGTGTTTTATTCCAATTTAAGTAGTAATTTGTCTAGAGTAAACAAATCTAGTTAAAAATATAAAGCTTAACAACTACAAACGTTCTCAAACTCATATATAGAAATAATTATTGAAAATCCTAGTTCTACATAATTCTGTTCATATTACCTATTAACTGTATGTCAAAGCAAAATGTTCTCCATTGTAGATCTACACCAAACTCCCACACATTTCACCGTTTATTCCATTTTCATTACTTTCCATTGACACACACACAAGGAAGAAACGACGTGGTCGATAGTTGACTGTTTTTCCGTATTCCGGATGTTCCTATTACGTTCCGCAATAATAAGAAATTCCTTTATGGTCTCAAATACTGTTTCTGATATGTGGTTGTTTTAATTATTTACTTGTACTAATTAACCCTTTGAATCAGTGTTTCATATGCATACTGAAGTCGCTGGAAAGTTACATGTCATTGACAAATAGTTTACAAGTGTATCTGACAAAGAAGTAGTAGGTATCTCTATCTTAGAAATAATCATTAAAATAAATTATTGTACATAAATTAGCTATTTTAACAAATAATAACCATATTGATTTGGCAACACTGCCCTGAAGAAACGAATCATAGATCTTCACAGGGCGAGGCTATAGCGACTACTCACAGGCTGCTACATGGCCAGTTTCTCATAGCCTTACTGAGGGGAAAAGAGCAAGCAGAGTTCTATGATAGGGTTAAGTCGGATCAATTATAATGAGTATGCCTCAGGATAGAATCGTCTTCAGCTATAATTTGCGAGAAAATTTTGAGTAGAATTACTGAAAAGGGATTAATGGAACAATTGCCCCCCAATTTAAGGAAAGTCAATCTAATAAAACAATGGCTCAAAAACTGAGAAGGACACAGGGTCGGCTACACAAGATACAAGTTGAAGTCTAGGTGCGTATGCTACAGTTTTTCAGGCTAAAGTAATTGCCATTTAACACTGTGCAACGGAGATCATAAGTCGAGTAAAACCGTAGTCAAGAAGTTCTAAAGGCAATAGTCTCTGCACAAATAATCCCACAGCTGGTGTGGCACTGCGTTGGGACCCTGACATATGCACCAAGTCAAAATTCTCAGACACTGGCAACAGTACCAGGACACTCAGGATTTGGGGCAATGATAAGGTTGATGAATTGGCCCTAGCGATAGCTAGTCTCCCAATGATTGTCCCGGAATTATTCGGTGAGATTGTTAACACGTTCAGAAAGACAGCCATTAAGAAATGGAGGTTGGAAAAGACCCAGGAGTGGTGAAAAGAATCATATTCATAAAAGGACATACGGCAAAATTGACTGCAGAGCTGATATCGCAAAGGTGAAACGATGTCAGAATGATTGTTGGTCTCTTAACAGGAGATTGTCGGCTCAGGAAACACCTGAGTCAGCTGAACTTGGCAAATGAGGACTCTATAATGCCAAGAGAAGGAGAATACCGCAATTTATGTCCTATGTCTTGCAAGGATGCGGTAACTAGTATTAAGAGAGGAGAAACCGGCTGTGCCAAATTACGTAAAGAAGTCACTATCAAGGCCATTAAGTCTTATTAAGAGAGCACGGCTACACAAGTTGCTCTAGTCCTATTGAAGAGATGATGGGTGTTCGCAATAGAATTGTAAAGGTGGCAGCCAACCCAATGAATATCTATATATCTATACATTTACAAACTTTTTGAAGTTTATGCTAGTGCGCATCTTCAACTTATGGTTGAATTTAGTTTCGCCAAATAGTAACTTGTCTAGAATAAATAAATTTGTTGTTAAAAACATAAAGGTTCTTTTAAAGCTAAAAGTAAATTCAAAATCTTATTGGTACTGTATTTTATAATTTTAAGGTTTAACATTTAGTAGTGTCCTAATCAACAATTGCAAACATCCACTGCTATGCAAAATGTCCAAAACAGTTACTTCATTTAATTTAGAAACTCATAGAGACAATTACCACTGGAAACCCTAGTTCTATACAATTTGCTCTTGTTCATATCATTAACTGTTTATCAGAGTAATCTGATTTCCATTGTAGATCTACACCAAACTCCCCCACATTTCACCGCGTTTTCCATTTTCCATACTTTCCATTGGCACTGGCATACACACAGTGGAGAAACGACGTGGTCGATAGTTGACTGTTCGTCCGAATTCGGGCTGTTCCCGTTTTCGTTCCGCAATTTCCGTCGCCGAAAACTTCCCATTGCCAGTAGTGGCAAGATATATCCACAGAAAGTTCCATCGCAACTGGTTCTGCGCGTCTCTGTCGAGCGTCGTGGATAAGCCGACGGTCGGACAATAACTTTTTAAAAGCTTTTAGGTGAAACCAATACAGTGGTGTGTCACTAATTATTTTTTTTTTGAATCGTCGGGATGATGTGCCAATTTTTTGGAGTTCTTTGTCGTGTTAAAGTGTCTTGTTAAGTTAATCGGCTGAATATTTTTTGGGAATAACACAAATTTTTAAAGGTAAAATATACCATAAAGTTTATAGATACATAAAGATTAATAAATTATAACATAAATATTAAAGAGACATTAGGTAAAGTACTTATTAGACTTTTATGATCTTAAGAGAACTACTACACCAATAACCAAGAAAGTAGGTAAAGTAAATGTTAAAGAAACATTAAATCTTATGGATGTACGATATTAGGAGACGGCGTAGGCGGCTTCAACATTACAACCTATTTAGAATCTACATTCTACAGTATCTACAATATTTCTTTGGATTTTTTTACCCTTCTTGTAGTTCATTTTATACTTAATGACTTTTGTTTCTAATCTGACATCGACAAAACTATTTTAAACTTATCTCATTGTTATCTTATTATTATGGATAGTATTAAGAATCTTCTAGCTTTTCTAAATCCTCACTGTGACTTAGTTACCCTCTTCTAAATGATTTTTACTTTTATTTTTTCTAAAAGTTTATAAATCCCTTCAAACTTGGTTTTCAGTTTGTTTTTTTACGTGATAGAGAAATTATTCCAGAAATAGAAAACCGTAAATGCACATTTATACTTCTTATATTCTTTAATAATTTGCTTGTATTATAATCTTTACAAAAACTTATAAATCCTATACAACATATTCTAAAGTAATTTATACTAATTAAAAGAATTATAAGTAACTAGCGGACCCGGCGAACTTCGCATCGCCTAACACTAATGTTTTTTCCAATTTTATTTTTTATTTTTATGATTAATTTTTTGTATTTTTTATCATATTTTCTCGTTAGTTACCAGTTTTTTCTATTATTTATATGTAGTACCTACTTTGTAATTTCTCGGTTAGTTATATTATATATTAACAGCACCACCTAACGGTGGCGTCATAGTTCTTAGGTGAGTAAGTTTTGTTTTTTTAAATATATGAGATATCAATAGTACTTAGTTATGTAAGAATTACAACTGCGCCACCTTAGGGTAGCGTCATAATGATTAATTTCGTAATAAACGCGTCCGATCGCTGCAAAATTCAAAGTGCTATAGGGAAAATCGCGGCCTCCGATGCGCTATTTATACTATTTATAGGCACGCTTCGGCCGCCCCGGCCGGCCAGTACCACCGCAAGCGCTACGTCCCGCAATTTCTAATCTGTAATATCTTCAAAAATATTCATTTAAATCTAATGGACCATATAGATCTTTGTTAAATTAACAATGTATTTAAGCTATTTAGTTGGATAAGGATTAATGCTGTATTGGTTCAAATCGCTTCGAAAATTAGCTAATATTTGTCGTAAAAAGTATATGACAAAAAACTGTTATTGTGGGATATCCATAAGAGATATACCATCCCGGAGTTTTCTGTAGACCTTTTCCATGTGTACAAATAATTAGTACCTTATTTTGATAAATCTCGTAGAGTTCAGCATGCGTTTGCAATGTAGGCCAAAAAAATAACAGTATTTCTCCACCATTTAATGGATGTTATTATACACATAAACCTTCCTCTTGAATCACTCTATCTATTAAAAAAACCGCATCAAAAACCGTTACGCAGTTTTAAAGATTTAAGCATACAAATGGACATAGGGACAGAGAAAACGACTTTGTTTTATACTATGTACTCATTTTTAGGGTTTAACGATCATTTTGCACTGTTTTACACATTTTTTGCACTTTTTACGCGTTTTTTCGTCGATTTTAAGCGAAATTCGATCACATTTTGTGTTTACTAAACGTAAATGTCAACTTCTGTTAACTGACTAGTTTTAGATGGCGTTTTACTTGTCAGCCGAATTGACAGATAATCGATTTTTTTAAAATAATTCGTAAAATTAACGACATCACATTAGAAACCTCAAAAATAACAATATTTCTCCACTATTTAATGAATGTTATTATACATATAAACCTTCCCCTTAAATCACTCTATCTATTAAAAAAAACGCATCAAAATCTGTTGCGTAGTTTTAAAGATTTAAGCATACAAAGGGAAATAGGGACAGAAAAAGCGACTTTGTTTTATACTATGTATTGATTGATTAAATATATTAGATATCCACTGCGCCACCTTACGGTGGCTTCATAGTACTTAATTTAGTAAGAATTTCTCGTTTAAATATGTGAGATAATAACTGCGCCACCTTGCGGTGGCGTCATAGTATTTGATTTAGTAAAAATTGCTTGTTTAGATATATGAGATATTGACTACGCTACCTTACGGTGACATTATATCATTTATTTTAGAAAGATATTTTTTGGCTTTATTTTTTTAATATTTTCTATTTTATTTTAGTTTTGCGTTTATTTATTTGTTTATAAATCGAAATTCAACATTATCTATTGGGTTTTCTCACAACGTAACTGTTCAATAATCTAAAAATCAAAATACAGTGCCATCTACCGGGTGGCAATCTAACCTAGATGTCAAAGGTTTATGGAGTTACTTCAATTAACTTAAACTGCCATCTATTAGGAATTCGTAGAACTAAACAATAAATGTTACTTGAGGGATATTGTCACTTTACCGTCGAAATATACAAAAAAGTAAAAAAAATATTAAAAAACATTTTATAGTGGACCAAATAGTAAATCTAAACCATTCTCGAATCCATTTAAATATATACAAAAAAAATTTTGAAATTCGGTCCAGCCGTTTACAAGGAGTTTAGTAACATACACACGAACACAAGAAATATATATATTAAGACTAGCAGCCCGCTCCGGCTTTGCACGGGGATTAAAGAAAAATAACAAAAGTCATTAAATTTATTGGGTCAACGCTTCCCTGTAAACAATATTACATGTTGTTTTATTTTCTGGCAGCAAAATAAATTGATTTTCAGGTGCTCCGACCGGCCTTAGGCGGTTGGCCATGAGGAAAACCGATCCCTACTATTTGGAAGGTTTGACCTTAAGACTTATTATTAGTAAAAGCGAAAGATGTTTTGATAGGAAATTAAAGCGGTTTAAATGGATTTGGTAGATCAGTTCGGATCATCGGTATCCTCAGTGTATGAGCTAGTAAACCAGCTGGTGGTTCAGTTATATTGGTTGCTACAACTTAATTGTCCCTTAATTCCTTTATAAGTAGCCTCATCCCATTGCACATGCTAAATTTGTAATATCTGTCGTGATTATGAAATAAGTTATTTTGATAAGGAGTAATACCAAAATAAAAACTTTTAAAAAATTAAAAATTAGTTATTGTGACGTAACTATAACAGTTAGACATATGCTGTCGCGGCATTTTTTGTAGATATTTATATATTTTTTAAAATCGTAGTACATTATTCTATTCTATAATCAATAGTATTCTCAGCGCACGCCATGTAAGGATTTTAAGGTCATTTTTGGTTACATTAATGGCATTTTAGTAAGGTACCCAATTTTTTAAAAAAATGAAACATAGCCTATGTCACTCGGGAATAGTGTAGCTTGCCAACGGTGAAAGAATTTTTGAAATCGGTACAGTAGTTTCGGAGCCTATTCATTTCAAACAAACAAACAAACAAACAAACAAAAAATCAAACCTTTCCTCTTTATAATATTAGTATAGACAAGAGGCTTAAAAGAAAATAAGTCCTGTAAATTTGGAAAATTGTTCTTGGAGAGTTATTAATACGTTAAAAGATTTTTAAAAGGTATTTTATAAAAAAGACATTCATTCTTTGCAAATGTTGGATAAATTGCTTGGCTCAGTTTTACGTTTTGATTTGAAGCACTAACTCACTATGACTCTCCATTGGTGACCAGAAAAAGCGCACGGGAATTAAGCGCACAGACAATAAACGCACAGAAAAAAGCACAGAGTCATATAAGCGCACAAGAAAAATCAGCACATGGAAAAAAAGCGCACTGAGACAAAATTGCACAAGGAAAGAAATCTCCCTGTGCGCTCTTTCCACGTGTGGGTTTTTCTTGTGCGCTTATTTTTTGGCGATTTATCTTTTTATGATTTATGGAACACAGTATAGAATTATAAATTATTTCGTTTTTTAAAAACCATGTGTGAGCAAACAATTTTGTAATCGATTTTAATTCGATTTTAGTTCCACTATGACTCTCCATTGGTGACCAGAAAAAGCGCACAGGAATTAAGCGCACAGAAAATAAACGCACAGAAAAAAGCACAGAGTCATATAAGCGCACAAGAAAAATCAGCACATGGAAAAAAGTGCAGTGAGACAAAATTGCACAAGGAAAAAAATCTCCCTGTGCGCTCTTTCCACGTGTGGATTTTTCTTGTGCGCTTATTTTTTGGCGATTCATCTTTTTATGATTTATGGAACACAAATGTTGGATAAATTGCTTGGCTCAGTTTTACGTTTTGATTTGAAGCACTAACTCACTCTGTCTCTCGATTGGTGACCAGAAAAAGCGCACAGTAATTAAGCGCACAGAAAATAAACACACAGAAAAAAGCACAGAGTCATATAAGCGCACAAGAAAAATCCGCACATGGAAAAAAGCGCAAAATTGCAGAAGGAAAAAAAATTTCCCTGTGCGCTCTTTCCACGTGTGGATTTTTCTTGTGCGCTTATTTTTTGGCGATTCATCTTTTTATGATTTATGGAACACAGTATAGAATTATAAATTATTTCGTTTTTTAAAAACCACGTTTGAGCAAACAATTTTGTAATCGATTTTAATTACACTGTCATCTATTAAACTAGTTTCCCAAACAAAATTGAAAATTGAAAATTAGTATAAATTGTAAATAAACCATAATACATCTGTCTAAAAACACTTAGATCATGCTTTGTCATCGAGTTCTAAGCGACACTGAAAATTTCAGATCTGTACTTGTAGAGAAGTAAGTTTAAAATCAATTACAATATTCCACTCGGACAGACAAAGAGACAAAGAAAAAACAAGCAAAGAATATAGTAAAAAATCATATTTTTAATTTTTTTATAGTAGGATATGTATAGTCTTAAATTTTGTTTTTGATAAATAACTCTAGACCATCCACAGTTCTTTTAAACTATTTAATAAACCATTTGGAACAGTGTTTTATAGGTATGCATGATACATATAGTAAAGACGCTGGAAAGTTATCAACAATAACAAATACTCACCAAAATTCTTGGATCCCTCTAGTACCAAAATGTTTTTTTTTTTTGTTCATTATGCAATCTGTTATAACATATAACAATAAGCACATTTTATCTATGAAATGAATGGCATGAAGAGATTGTGACCAGCGCCACACATCTCTATGAATATTAAATCATACACCTATGTTATTCGTTAGCCTAACAATTGTAACAATTGTGGTAAATCTAGAGGTGTCTGTCTTTTTAATCGTTTTGTTTCTTGACTGTTGTCTAACAAATTTATTGCAAGGACGTTCGCGTGACTTTCAAGGCGTGCGATGTATTTTTCACTTAACTCCACTATCACTTCATTGACGGTTTTCATTTCCAGATCTTTGTAGATATCCCTGTTAGTCACAAACCACGGAGCATCGATTATTGCACGTAGCACCTTGGACTGGAATCTCTCGATTATGGATATATTCGACTTTGATGCTGTTCCCCAGAGCTGCAGACCATATGTCCAGACTGGTTTGAAAATTGTTTTGTAAACTAAAATTTTATTTCTTGTTAGAAGTTTAGAGTTACGCCATAGAAGCCAATAGTGCTTCTTAAATTTTATGCCCAGTTGTTTCCGTTTGTTCCATATGTGTGTTCTCCAGGTTAGTCCCCTGTCTAAGTGTATACCCAGGTACTTTACAGAGGTAACTGTGGGAATTACTTTATTATTTATTGTTACTGATGGAGATGCACTGTGACATTTTGTAAAAACAATGTGGTTTGATTTTTGTTCATTTAATTTAATCCTCCATTTTAGTGCCCATGTATTTATTTGATTTAATGCTCTCTGGAGTTTTGCAGCGACTTCGACAGAATTTTTGTGAACTGCTAAAATTGCAGTGTCGTCGGCAAACGTGGTGGTCGTTGTATCATGATTTGTAGGTAAGTCAGCTGTGTAGAGCACATACAGTTGTGGCCCGAGTACACTTCCTTGTGGTACCCCTGATCTGATGGGATATAGTTTTGTATAAGTTGACTAGAAATTCACTAGAAAATATCTTTCTGGTAAATACGATTTTAGGAGTGTGTACAGTTCCTCTGGTAAGTTCTTTTTCAGTTTATACAGTAGACCTTGATGCCAGACTTTATCAAAAGCCTGGCTAACATCGAGGAATGCTGCTGAACAGTAACTTTTTTCTTCAAATGTTTTATTTATAATGTTTACCACTCTGTGAACTTGTTCGACGGTACCGTGCCCTCTCCTAAAGCCAAATTGATGATCGGGTATTATACTTCTGTCTGTTAATATTTTTAAGAGTCTTTTTTTCTATTATTTTTTCCATGATTTTCGACATTACTGGCATTAGACTAATAGGTCGATATGAGGTAGGTTCATTTTGGGGTTTTCCTGGTTTTTGTATAAGGATAATTTCCGCTATTTTCCATTGGATTGGGAAATGTTTTAGCCTTAACACTGCATTGCATAATTGAGTTAGCATTTTAGTTGCTTTAGGGGGTAGATTTTTAATTATCTCAGTTGTGACTAAGTCATAGCCAGGTGCTTTCTTTTTTGTTAGGTTATTGCTCATGATGTTTTGAACTTCTCTTGGTGATACGTGTAGTGTGTTTTCTTCTGTCAATGTTTGGTCCTGTAGAAAACTGTAAATTTGTTTATCGTTATTCGTTACGGCAGCAGGTATAGGTTTGAAGACTTCTTCTAAGTATTCTCCGAATCTTTCTGCCTTTTCATTTTTGGTTCTGGCCCACGTTCAGTTTGATTTTCTAATTGGCGGGATGTGATGGTTTGGTTTTTCGTCGTCTTCCATAGCGCATAATCGCTGGCGTCCGTCAGTGTTAAGTTTTCTAGATATTCTTGAATGCTATTATACTTTAATTTCTTTAGTAATTCCTTCCATTTTTGTGCTGCTCTATTGAATCTTAGCTTGTCATCTGGATGTCTAGTTTGCTTTCAGGTTCTATTCAGATGTCTTTTTTCAATGATTTTTTCTCTGATATTTATTGGACAGTTCATTTTTTGTTTTGTTTGATTTGGTGAAGGTGTGGCTATCCATGCAAATTTTTATACTAAATATTTATCATGGCAGTTTTAATTTAATTTTCATTTATTTGAGCAGTGCTAGACATCTAAAAAAGTTAACAAAAATAATTTCCAATAATTTTAGATACCAGTGTTAAAAAGTGGTTTATATCGATTTAGCGTGTTTAAGTGATTCTTGGGATCTTCTTTGCAGTTGTGCCTCGTAATAGAATTTCAGTGTTCAATAGAGCAAGAATAGTGCATTTGGAATGATAAGGGTCTGTTGAATCATCGAATCGCGGATAGATTAGGGATTCTGAGCATTTATATGGGGAAACTAACCTGACATAAATACAGAGAGAAATACTATAGCATAGAAAGTTTCAATATTCAGAGATGTAGCTTACATTCCATTCATTTAGTAACAGAGTTAGATATTGTTATTCTTAACGATTCTTGAATATAATGATATTTAAATTCGAATTTTTTTCTACTCACAAGATTCAAGTGTATTATTATTCAATAAATTACAGTGGTTGAAATCGCATTTTCGCCACTAGAGATTGAAAGTCTCAGACTACCGGGATTTGGGCGATTTTGACACCCGGCGAATCACTTAAACATTAATGATTTTCTTTCATTTTTTGTTCTTTCCAATTTTTAGAGGTTTTTCATATTTGTTCCATGATGGATTTCCATGATTTTTTTTGTTGTAGTTTTGTCCCTTTTTTAGTTGTTTTTTTTTTATTTTTTACATTTTCCTTCTATTTAAAATTTTTGTGATAATGTTACTTTTTTTCTTTATTCTGTTTCTTTAAGTTTTATCCGTTTAACATTTAACATTTTTAAGGTTTATTTTTTTTTTCGAATTTTGTTAATTTTTTTTACATTTTTGACAATTTTTCACGATTTCTAATATTTTTTTTTATTTTTAACATTTTTCAAGATATCTAATAAACTGAACATTTTTTAAAGGATTTTCAACTATTTTTCACAATTGTCGCTTATTTTTTAAAGGTTGTTTATAACTTCTTACAATTTTCTACCATTTTTCATATTTTTCAAGATTTATTTATTACTTTCGACATTTTTTTACCAAGTTTATCAAGAAATTCTAAGTAAATATATAAGATATCAACTGCGCCATGTTAATTAATAATTCATATCTTATTAATTAAAAATTGTTCGTTTAAATAGATAAGAGATAAGACACTTACTGCCCCACCTTACGACGCCGTAATAGTACCTACATAATTAAGTAAGAATTGTACGTGTAGGTACATATATAAGATATCAATTGCGCCACCTTGTAGTGGCGTCAAAGTACTTAATTAAGTAAGGATTTTTCCGTTTGAATTTTTTTAATATTTTTAAGATTTTTTAGGATATCTAATATCCTAAACGTTTTTTAAAGTAATTTCAACTATTTTTCACAATTGCCGCTTATTTTTTTTTTATTTTTTAAAGGATTGTTTATAATTTCAAACAATTTTCTACCATTTTTCATGTTTTTCAAGACTTTTTTATTACTTTCGACATTTTTTTAACCAAGTTTATCAAGAAATTCTAATAATTTTCAACATTTTTTCCGTTTTTTAACATTTTTCAGAACATTAAGTAATTTTTTAAGACTATTAACGACTCTCACAATTTTCAACGTTTTTTCTCGATTTCCAACAATCTTTTTTAATTTTTTTAAGATTTACGTAAATTTTTCAAGATTGTCTATTTTGTTGTGATTTTTTACCATTTCGATTAACGCTCGTTGACAAAAACCACTCTTAACATTGAAATTTCTTATTAACCACTTGCTCCATAATAAGTATACTTATATTCTATGTTTGGTTATTTAAAATAAACTCTTACCCTGTCAGTCTCGACATAAAAATCCCTAAAAAAAATTGCCTAATCTCTTATGACAAGTTTGCACTGTTAAAAACAAGATCTAGCGACAAACGGCATCCCAGGAACGAATTTCATCACTGTCACTTTGAGTGTCGGTAATTTAACTTCGTTTTCCGTTTTGAGATGGGAGAAAGAAAGAATTTATCACAAGTGTTAGTATCAATTAATTTACCTTTTAATTAAATCTAAACATTTAGAATCAACAGTTGTTTGTATTGCTTCTTTTATATCTGGTATAATAATTATAATATGAATGAAAATTAATTTTTTCGGCAACCCTCTGGCAACCAGTGCTCTTTTTCTTTGCGAAAGTAGCATTTTTTTGGCATAGTCCGGGAAGTACGTAGTTTCCGGACTAGGTCAAGAAGAATCACATCGTTGTTGTCATTGTGAATATTGTTATATTTTTTCTTCGTGGATAAACAGCAGACAAACTTAACAATTTATTGTTAAACAACACTATACTTATAACAATTTCTCAAACTAGTCTACACAACTTTGATACAGTCACAATTACTAAATAGCGTCTTTAAAATATCTCGTACAACAATTCGCACTTTATCGTCAGCTATTACAATTACAGTTATTCTTTCCGTCCGAAGCGGTCGCTAATATATAAAATAAAATCCTTCTAGAAGCAACTCCACCGTTACAGCGACTAGAATTGAACGCTCTTGAATTATCCCATCGATCAAAAAACAACTGGAACCTTCCAAAATTCTAAAAACTGGCGTTTGTCTGGCGTTACTTTCTGGGCTACAGGTCCGGATCGGCCCGTAACAATGTAAAGCTTGTTTTAAATTTAAATTATAGTATTCAATTACTAGCGAATACTGATAGTCGATTCTTACCGACAATGGTAAGACATAGTAATATTAACGTTAACAGTAAAGTAATCAACTGACAGTTTTGTATTCGTTACGAATAATTAAAATCAAATTTAAAACCGCGTATTTGTTACTTATTTTACATGTTTAATTGAACGTAAAGATATTATGATATACCAAACACGCTAATTCAATTTAACTTGTTAGATAGATGAATTTTTCATTTTGTTATGGATATCAACTGAACATTTAAACACGCAAGCCACAATTGTTTTCATCAAAAACAGTCAATATTCGCTAGACTGTATTATTTTTTTTTATTAAAATAACATAATGATTATCGTAGAGTCAAAAACAGTGAATATCTACTGAACTGTATTAATTTTGTTTTATTGAAATAACATAATGATTATCGTAGAGTTAAAAGCAGTAAGTTTTAACAAGAAATTACTTAATAACTACCTGATCAGACGAATTTCATACCGCCTAATACTAATCTCTTTTTCTCATTTTCCATATTTCAAAATTTAACGATTTGTTTTTAACTTCCCGCTAAAAAAATTAAAAAAAAATTTAAAATCGTTATTGGTTTTACCCCGTTTTTCGAAAATCGAATTTCATCGGATCTCAACGTTTTGAGGTCTTTGGAGCCTCCCCTGACTGTGTGTGTGGATGTATGTAAACCTCTTATAACTTTTGAACGGCTTAACTGATCGGAATAAAGTTGCAAGGTTGGCCTTTAAGGTCAATCTCTTTTCGAATTTTTGATGTGAAACATCTATAGCCGTACGTGAATCAGATTTCTTGCGTGGCGACGGTGACGTATGATTCGTATGACGTAAAAAACCTAACGCATCGATAATAATCGATAAGAGATGTACTGATATCTTATATAAAATTGGTGTCATGTTTTGAGCGACGCGACGGTGGCGCACCAACAATAGGGGGAAGAAGCTCATCGATTCAAAAATTTGGCGGGACAGGGTATGAATTGTTTCATAAAAACCTAACTCGATTCCGCCTACTATCTATTCTATATATATAAAAATGATTGTTTGTATAGGCAACATAATATACCTACATATTTTGCTGACCTGTAAAATTGACAGCTAGTCAATCAAAATAGATTGTTGGTGAATAGTTGTCATATAGTTGTCCGCGTAAAATTTGTGTATTTAGTTTTAAATATGAATAAACAAAGTGTTAATAAAGAAAGTGATGAAAAAATATGAATAAAAATGAGTGAGTACCTACCTACTCTATATACATTGGGGTGTCCGTTATTTCCCAGATTTGGTTTTGTTCTCCAAACACCCATCAAATTTTTAGATTATGACCTAACAAAAATTATCAGACCTTAACCAGCCCTTAATATTCACATTAACCCGTGCCTAAATCATAATACATTTCCCATTTAAATACCGGTTAAAAGTTATTCAACGATAAACTTGTATTCATAGTTAAATTCATCATTTTCCTATTTTTTATTTAGTATCGCTTTTTGTTTGTACTAAAATTATGAAGTAACTACAATTATATTAATATAGTAACGTACTTCTATATAAATTTGTGTTTTAATAATTTATTATTGAATTTAAGGCAATTAAATAAAAAGCTAAACGAAATCACTTTTTAAATTTATTCAATAAATAGTCATCGTTATCTGGAAAAAATCGTAATATTTTATTTTATCATTATGACATATTTAGTTCCTATCACAATCTGTTCTTTTCTGCATATTACTTTTACACAATAATGTCGATGTTTCACATCTGCCAGGCGTCCCGTGACGGCTCACATTTTTTTTTATTATATTTTCATGTTTGTTTCCAACTTCTAACTATTTTTTTGTTGTATTTTGCAATGAATTGATAAAGTAAAGATTGCTCGTATAAATAATAACTGCGCCACCTTACGGTGGCGTCATAGTACATAATAAAGAAAAAATTGCTCATTTCAATAAATAAGAAATCAACTGCGGAGCCACCTTACGGTGGCGTCAAGGTACTTACGTATGGGTGGGCAAAATGGAAAGGGTGAGTAAAATGGAAAGTACCCCTATACGCACACACGGGCCATTGGTAGTACTAACCTTTAGACGAGTTATAGTGTAAGAGTCATTGATTTATTGAAACGTAAATTATTACAAAAAACACATATTTTTGCAGTGAGATTGTTTAAAAAAGGTAAAGATTTATCTGTAGTATTGAACTGTTAATCAAGCATTATTTGAAAAAATACTTTTACTTAAATAAAACTGGTATTAGAAATTAGACATGTTAATATTATTATTACAGTTAGTGTTAGGGCAAGTTGGAAACTCTGACGTTATGACAGTAGAGGCAAGGGTAAAGGGATAGGAAAAGGGAAGGGAAAACAAAAAAGTACTAAAATAACTGATGAAACAATAAGATTAAAAACGTGAAAACTTGTCTATTTTGTGGAGAAAATTACGAGGATTCACCCATAGAAGACTGGTTACAATGTCATTCCTGTTGTAGGTGGGCAAATAAATTGTGCATTGATTTAGAAGATGGTTGTTTATTATGTATTAATTGTCAAAGTTAATAGCATCTTATATATTCCATTTTGTCCACATAAGCTTTCCAATTTGCTCACATACTGATGGCAAAATGGAAAATCTCAGGGTCTGTGTTTATGAATTATAACTTTTTTTTATTTAATATAAGTTATTAAAATTTAGAATTTCTATTTGTTATTGTATTGTCTTTCAAGATTGATTAAAATAAAAGATTTAATGTGAATAGTTGTTTCATCTTGCCCGCCTCTCCCCTAAGTAAATATATAAGATATCAACTGCGCCATGTTAATTAAGAATTAATTAAAAATTAATATATCTGAGATATCAATTGCGCCACCTTTCATCAGCGTTCTTATACTTAACGAAATAATAACTGTTCATTTAAATATATGAGATATCAAAGCGCCACCTTACGGTGGCGTCAAAGTATCTTATTAATTAAAAATTGTTCGTTTAAATAGATAAGACACTTACTGCGTCACCTTACGATGGCTTTATAGTACATAATTAAGTCAGAATTGTTCGTGTAAATATATAAGATATCAATTGCGCCACCTTGTAGTTGCGTCAAAGTACTTAATTAAGTAAGGATTTATGGTTTGAATTTACGAAATATCAACTATTTTCTTAGTATTCTTTTTTTCTACATTTTTTTCATTTTCGTCTATTCTTCATTTCAATTCAGTTTTACGCCCTCTACCGAGTTTATACGAAACATTCGTACTTTTAACATATATATTAAATACTAACTCAATCCAGTCAACAACTACAACCATCTTTTAGAATCATTTGAATCTAACATATAATTGTTACTGTCAGATAATAAACAAATAATTTGCAGTAAAATAATATTGCCACTATAAATTGAGATGTAATCTGTCCTATCTTTCAAGTTGGATAAAACTCCACCCGGTATGCAAATTTGGATAAGATCGATTAAGTTGTTTAGGAGTCTATCGCGAACAAACAACGTGACGTGTGATTTAGATATATTAAGATATCTATTCATAGGTTGTTTAGGGTTTTTTAAAGTACTTACTGGCTACAAAATAGTTCTCATCGCACAAACAGAGAAAAATATAACACTAAGAAATTATCGTCATGACCTCAAACTTTCTGAAATAGGAAATTACATTAATAGTGAAATACCATGACCAACGTTTTGTAATAGAACTTTTTTCCTATAGTATATTGTAATACAAGTGTTACAATGACAGAGGTTTCGTAGTACGAGTTCAGTTTGTGAAACGAACCGCGAAGCGGTGAGTTTCGCAATGAACGAGTACTACAAACCGTCATTGTAACTCGAGTGTTAGATACTATTTTTTATAATGAACTTTTAAAAGTATAAAAAAAGTAAAATGAGTGTTTTTCGAAATATTTATTTATGTTGGCAATCTTGACAGTTTTGACACTTGTCAGTTTTTATGATTTTAAATTAGAATGTTTGTCAAATTTGTATAAAATATTCCGAATTTAGCAATAACGCTGATAATGTAGTTAATAATTTACTACAACATACTTCTTGATTTACTACCTGAACTCTTTCGTTGAAAATCAGTGCAGTGCAACCAATTTTGTAAAACAAAAAGTTACCAAAAACAGTGTTACAATGAATCTATTTCGATACTGTTTTTAGTGTCGAAATAGAAACTTTGTGAACGTGAATTATAAAAAATATATATAAACATTAAAATAAGCTAGCTTAAACGTGAGATAGAATATAATCTCAGCAACTAGGTCAACTAAAACTCTAAATTTTGGAGGTGGTCCTCTTCTTCTTTTAGAAATTTTTGATATAATCATCATCTGCTGTTATACTTTGCTCATTATTGTTTAAGTGTTTTTCTTCATAATTTATATCTCAGTTTTTTTAGATTAAAGGCATGGCCAAATCAGCGACTTTGTCGCCGCCACACAAACGCCGCAGCAAAAACGCCGAGTCGAAATTTTTAAGAGCCTGGCCAAATCAAACGACGCGACTTATTATATTATCCACTCTTTAATTTTAATAATTCAGTTTGACAATGGACCTAAACGAAGACGTACTGTTGTGAATAGCAGTTTATAAATATCGCAGGCGAAATAATTTGAAGAAAAGAATCGCGGTTCATCCTATTAATGTGAACAGAAAGAAACATGGACAATTTCATACTTTATACAATTTGTTACTAAAGGATGACGTATAATTTTTTGCTTATTTTCGGATGTTTCCGAAAACATTCCAGGAATTATGTGAATATCTAAAACATACTATAAGAAAACAATACACTAAATTTAAACAATCGATTTCAGTGAAGGAAAGAGTTGCTGTAAGAATTAGGTAAATCATACAATGCAGGACGTAATTCTATTTCAGAAATAACTAGTAACAAGTGTCAAACATCTTTACTTCTTGAAATATAATTAAATACTGTTGCAAGTTCTCCTGAATTTATGCAAGTCGTAGCAAGTCGCTGACGCTAATCTGGCCACTTGCATTAAAAACAAAGGGGAGCGTCTTTGTGGTTGCCGCAGAAAGTCGCTCTCTTTCGCGACACTGCTGCTGTCGTTGCGTTTGAAACGCTAGATATGGCCATGTCCGTTTAGTTATATGGGTTGCGTAGCTGCGACAAAGACGCGGCGTTTGTGTGGCGGCGACAAAGTCGCTGATTTGGCCGGGCCCTTAGTTAAACTTGTTTACTATCTACCATCAACATCTTCCATGTTATTTGACTATTTACTTCTAAATTTCACGTCTTTAGCCGTCTCTACTGCACAAGCACTTACAGTTTCATGGCCTAATGTTTTATTGCACTTAACTCATATCACGTCTTTGTTACGACTAGTATCAATGTATCTTTGCTTTGTCGTATAAATATCATATACCACTTTCTTAACTCCCATCTTTACACATTAAGCATCTTTGTCTTTATTTTCCACTTCAACACACTTAGATGTCACTTACCACATTTAATTTTATTTTAATACTTTGGTTAGGATTACATTTTCCACTTTGAGAATACTAAAGTAGGTAGGTACTCATCTTCCACTTTGACCACGTTTTGTATTACTAGATCGTACACTCCTTATGTTGCAAGTTTTCCATTTTAAAAATGTTTGAGGTGTCACTTACCACAACCACACATCTGTCTCTTTGATGCTTTTCAACTCCTAAAATCTGAACTAACTCCATATTATATTGGTCGTGAATAATTTTTTAACTTCCCGCTAAAAAAAATTAAATTTTTTTTAAAAATCGGGAAGTTATTGGTTTCACCCCGTTTTTCAAAAATCGAGTTTTCATCGGATCTCAACGTTTTGAGGTCTTAGGAACCTCCCCTGACTATTATTACGAGGGTGTCTGTATGTCTGTATGTACGTGTGGATGTGTGTGTGTGTGTGTGTGGATGTATGTAAACCTCTTATAACTTTTGAACGGCTTGACCGATTGGAATAAAATAAATAGCATTCCAAAGAGTTTCATGTAGCTTAGATTCCCTGTAAGTTTGAACCGATTCGAGCCAGTAGATTTCGAGAAATTTTAAAATAACCGAAAAAAACAATTGCTAAAAATGATGTTTTTTGGGCATATCTTTTTGGCTATTACATCGATCAATTTCATAACCTAATCAGCTCTCAAGCTTAAAAAGCCACGTCGAATGCCGTTTTGCAAATTAAAATCGGTTGATTCGTTCGTGAGATATCGGTGTCGAAAAATTTCAAAAAAAGTGTTTTTTTTTTCAATAACTTAGAGATTTTTTGACTAACCGATTTTGCACTCCCGGTAACGTTTTTAGGTCTCAAAAAACTGCGTTGAACATCAAAATCGAATAAGGCGTTACAAAGTTATGGCTTTTTAAACATTTCAAAAAAAGTCAAAAACGTCAAAATACGTCACGATACTATAGCTTTGCGGTTAAAACTAGCGGGAAGTTGCAAGGATGGCCTTTAAGGTCAACCTCTTTTCGAATTTTTTTTATTAGTGTCACCCGTCCCTCCTAAACAAGAAAATAAGGAAGACAAAGTAAAAACTCCACAAATTAAGCGCGAACATCAATTTATTTAATATTTAAACTTTCTCAATTTTTGAAAACTAAATTAATATTAATAATTATTTATCAAAGAGTATGATGGTTAATAAAAAACTTTTCTCTTATCTTAGATTTTTTAAAATCTTTGGAATCCTGAGATGGACTTTAAAAATGGCCTTTGAGTTCGGTGGGATCTCTCTAGGGAACTGGGAAAGATCCTTTTATTCCTTATACCAAGTAACTCGAAATAATAAACCTAATGATGATACCTTTTGAAATTTGTTTCAAATTAAACAACAAATTAAACTTTAAAGACACGTGTAACAAACCGGTCCTGACCTAATTGAATAAACGGCACACAAAATGACATATAGATAAATGGATTATACATAAATTAGGTTAATTCTAACGGTATCAACCTTTTTTGGAATTCAGAATAAGAACAAATTCAAAACGACTTAGTTTGTATACGAGGAAAAAAAGTTGGACGGAAAAGAAAAGATTTGCTAAATCGCAAAATGTTTACAGTTTCGCCTGTGCAGAAAGCTCAACATGCGGCTAAAGCTTAAACCACAATATCTAATTAGTAAATTGTCACAATTATAGTGACGAAAACTAAAGTAAGATGAAATTATTTTTAACTTAAAACGATCAATAAATCAGTAAGAGGAAGGAAGAAAACTAGTATTTTTCTTTAACGAAGCATGTATTGTAAATTATAAATTGTTAGCTGAGCGCTTTCGGCCTAAACACTGGCCATCATCAGAGCTAAAAGTCCATATGTTAATCAATACCCCAGAGGAGAAAATGAAAAATAGACTGTACAGTCATCCAAAAATAACCATTCCATAGGAGAAGCTACTGCCATGGGGTAGACGATAAAACAACATCAAACATATATAAAAAGTTGAAACTTCACAGGCTCTTTAAAGAAGAGAAAGGAAGGGAAATTAAAATTAAGATTAAAAACAGTCGCCGTAGAAGTGTGAGGCATCTACGATGGAAAATAGCCACATCAGGTACAAAAAGAAGCTTTTACTTAGCATTGGAGTTGTTGTAAGCCAATAAGAGAAAAATATAAAAGACGGTCGTCGGCTTCTGACTAACATCTCTAAGTCAAACCAGAAGATCCATGATGCCGAGAAAAACAATTTATAATTTACAATACATGCTTCGTTAAAGAAAAATACTAGTTTTTCTTCCTTCCTCTTACTTCAGTAAGCGTGTACAAGTCTTACAGTCTATTTCATACTCAATAAATCGTAACAACTTTAATGTTTTATACGTTATTCATTCTGATATCTTTGACATCCCGATCTTCGATTTTTTTTTATAAAAGTTAGTTTTACACTTTCTACGTCTTTTTCCCTTATATCTACTGCTACGGGTTAATCTTCAACCTTAAGGTGTCGTCATTTTTTATTTCAACATATTTGTGGCTAATTTTTCTGCTTTTTGTGGACTTATCAAACAGTTTCTTAACTTTAAAATGGGTGATGAGGCTCCCGAGGGGGATCTCCCTGACATCGCCAATACTCGTCCACCACGGATCTTCTGATTTCAGATAAAGCAAAGCTGTCATACATAATGTGTTCTACTGTTTCCTCTTCTTGTTGGCAGCCTCTGTATAGCGGCGAAGCGGCGATTCTGTTAATTTCATCCTAAAGAGATGTTGTCGCAATTGGCAGTGACCTGTCAAAATTCCCACAGCTGTTCGGAGATTTTGTCTGGTCAATGCCTTAAATTTTTTTGCTGTTTCCTCCCCAGGATGAAGTAATAACTCTCTGGCCAGTCTACAGTTCGTAGTTTCATCCCAGCACTGTATAAATTTTTGGTGAGAGTGCTGTTTGATAAGGTCCACGACTGCGGACAATGTTAGCTTGGTAGATGGGCGAGGGCTAACATATTTGTAGCCCGCAACCCTCCTTGCTAAATTGTTCGCAATGCGGTTGCCTTTAGAGTTCCTTTGATACAGCTGAGAGTGACCACGTTATTCTGGCTGGCCTCAGTTAGAGATTGGTGACATTCTAGTACTAAACTTGAAGTGAAACGTGGTCTATTAAGGTCAGTAGTGCTTTTTGGCAGGCTGTGTATATATTTATATTTCTGCCTGTGATGTTCCTGTTGATTAATTCTTTTGCAGCTATGGTTGTGCCTGTGAGTTCTGACTGAACCACACTTGACAAGCCATCCATAGCCCATTATATTTTTAGGCTTAAGGATCTAGAGTAAATTCCACATCCCACACCTTGCTTTGTTTTTGATCCATCCGTATATACGCTCAGAGCGTTCACTACGTTGGGATCTGCTGTCTTGTTTGTTAATATTTTGTAGGGTTTGTCAAAGACACACTTTAAAGTCTTTCATTTTAAATGCTTTGACCGCAATATCATGTACTTTACTACTTTGCATTTCTTCGTTTATATCTTTAACATGCGTAAAATCAGTTTCCTTATTTTTACTGTGACTGTTAACATCTTTTAGTTTAACATTTTTACAACTTTATTTTTTAAATCTAAGTCTTTAAAAGCAACATCTTTCAATTTCTAACCTTTCACCTTGTCATGCTATACTTCTCACATCTTCTGTATTCACAAGTTGCAAATTTTTATTCTTATTGTACATGTATCAACTCTTATGTTTCATTTTCCACTTTGCACATTTTTGTCTTTATCTTTACCTACTTGAAACTAATTGGGTACTTACCTACCACTTCCTTACTTTTTATGCTTTTTTCACGAACACATCTACCACTTTCGACACTTCCTAAATTTTTATGTTTAAATTTTTCGTTTTTGACAACAACTGTAACGTTCGTTTTCGAGCATACCATCCGGACTATATATTTTTATATTATCTATTGTTATCGCGCCGATACGAGAGGGGATTGCCAGTTTGGTAGGAGAAAATATGTTTCTTCGATAGATTATGATTTAAATTCGTTCATTTTATCTGCGAATCTTATTAAATTCAGATTTATTTTTTAATATCTTCGCCCTTCATTCTGGGTTATTGCCATCTATAAGAAGGGCCCTATTAAGGACCAGTTAATTCATACAGGAAATTACGCTGTCTACCGACAGCCATTTTGAAGCCGACACCAATTGCAGTTCTGTTTCACATCTAACGAAAATCCGACAGAAAGTCCCTTGAAAGGAATTTAATCCACCTTGCAGTTCCGTTTCACATCTAACGAAAATCCGACAGGAAGTCCCTTAAAAGGAATTCAATCCACCTTGCAGTTCCGTTCCACATCTTACGAAAATCCGACAGGAAGTTCCTTGAAAGGAATTCAATCCACCTTGCAGTTCCGTTCCACATCTAAACGAAAATTCGACAGGAAGTTCATTGAAAGGAAATTCTATCCACATTTGTAGTTCCGTTCCACAACTAATCGAAACTCCGTCAGAAAGATAAGAGAAATAATTAATTTAATTAATTAAATTTTTCTAAATCATAATTAAAGTAATAAATCACTGATTTTTCGAATTTTATCTGTGTGTCTGTATTTGGCGCCCTTTAATTAATGTTTGGAGGGAATTAAATAAAACTCCGAAGGAAGCCACGACCCTCAAGAGCTAGCCTAGGGTAATTTAAGGGTTACAAATCATCCACTTTGACATCTTTTACATCCTATTTTTTTCCTTTTTTTTATTAACGTTACCTAATCTCTCTTTAAAATAAGACTTCAAAGTTTCTCAAACTAGATCAACCACAGACCTAGTTTTGAATTTTCGGTGGTGGTACAAAATGCAGAATTCAACGACCCGTTTTGCTTGATATAAACTCCACTGAGCTTCTGTTTTAATGGAGAATTTTCCTCTGTTTTTAGATTTTTTATTTTCTCGTTCTGAAACGCTGACGTAATTTGCATGTTTAAATAAAATATGTATGGTGCATTTTCAATTTCAATCTCAATTTCAATAAAGTTTCATTTTGGGATGAACGAACATATCTCGATGGAAGAGTTTCCATATGGATGGAAATTCACCCGATGTAAATAACGTTCGAGTATTTTATAAAAAAAAATATATTTTATAATATAGATATAGGTACGTATATAAAAATTACATCTTTATAATTAGAGTTAGACATGGAACTGTACAAGTTGCATAAATTCAGCACCTGATGGCATTTTTTCAGTTTCCAAACGCGAATTATCTGAAAGGATTGACAACCTCTTTTTACTAGTTTTCGATCTAACTAATTGAAGTTGGCTTTGCTCTGGTTCTTCTTTCTTTTTACCAGCAACAATAGACAATCTACGACTTTGTGGCAATGCTGCCATTGTTCGGAATAAGTGTGAGAATTCTTCTTTCATCTTAGTGTTAGACATGAGTGCAAGAATCTTTTGTTGCCGTTTAGCAGTAATCTAAAAACATTATTAATGTATATATTTGATGACATTTTCTTTAATATTTACTTACAACAGATCGCGGCACATCACCAAATTCAATCTCACCAAGAACATATTTTACTCGATTTAAGTATGTCTTAAGACCATGATCATTTCTTTTCGTAGCAATATCCATAGCGTTTTGAGTTTCAATTAAAGCATCGGTCTTATTTTGTTGCCTTACACATATTCTTAACATAATCATTGTGGCATTCAAGCACCATTCTTCAAGTTCTTCTTCTTTTTCAGCTTCCATTAAACATCTTCTAGCGTAAACACGAGCATCTTCAAAATGCTTTGCATACAAACAGAATCTAAAAACATACAAGTTATATATTTTTATCGGCGCACACTAGTTGGCTCCCGTGGTCAGAAAACCCTTTTAATTGTATACTAGTTGGCTTCGATGACCGTATACTAATTGGCTTAAGAGGATTAGGTACCTATCTACTTTTTTCTAGGAATACCAAAAATCAAAATAAATAATAAAATAAATATTTGGATGGAATTTATATGACATTAATTTTACAAATTCAAATTTGCTTATTTCATTATTCTTTAAGAATAATATTTTTCCTCCACAAATTGTTTTTTTTTAAACAACCCTGCGGTACACCTTTTTCCGTTTACTGACACTACTCCGCATTTTAATGTATGTATCAATTTGAATATTTTTCAAATTTTCCAAAAATTGGTATATGTTTGGATGGTGACTATAAAACAAAGAATTAAATTTAGCGTGGAAGCTTCCGGAAGCGTTTGTGGTACGCTCCAGTGATGGACACTTTTTGGATCACATATGAGGTGGAAAATCAGCGTCCTCCGAGATGTAATTCTCCAACAAGTAATCAGCAAATTCGTGAAGTGCAGGACGATTTGGTAACACTTCGGCGAAATCGAACTAATTCCTTCCCTGCCTTCCGTACTAGTAATCTTTAATCTGGTTTAGCGATACTTTACCTTAATTCCCAGAATCGGCAACGGGAGCCAACTAACCTAAGACCCTTTTAAAAATAGGGATTAAAATCTGACCGCCGGAGCCAACTAGCATGCACCCATTTTTATGGAGGTATATAATTGGAAAATAAAATAGGAGAAATATAGTATATTGTAATACAAGTGTTACAATGACAGAGGTTTCGTAGTACGAGTTCAGTTTGTGAAACGAACCGCGAAGCGGTGAGTTTCGCAAAGAACGAGTACTACAAACCGTCATTGTAACTCGAGTGTTACATACTATTTTTTATAATGAACTTTTAAAAGTATAAAAAAAAATAAAATGAGAGTTTTTCGAAATATTTATTTATGTTGGCAATCTTGACAGTTTTGACACTTGTCAGTTTTAATGATTTTAAATTAGAATGTTTGTCAAATTTGTATAAAATATTCCGAATTTCGCAATAACGCTGATAATGTAGTTAATAATTTACTACAACATACTTTTTGATTTACTACCTGAACTCTTTCGTTGAAAATCAGTACAGTGCAACCAATTGTGTAAAACAAAAAGTTACCAAAAACAGTGTTACAATGAATCTATTTCGATACTGTTTTTAGTATCGAAATAGAAACTTTGTGAACGTGAATTATAAAAAAATATTTATGCAGCTATACGAGGAGGTACCCAAAAGAAACGGGAATTTCGGTAAAAAAATCTTTTTAATATTGCTACATCAAATTTTGATCATTGACTAGATGAACTTTTCCAAAGGATGCTTTAATTGTTTTAAAAATTTCGTAAATTCAATTATTGGGATCTTCTTTAGGCCTTTCAGCGATTTTTGTTTTCTCCACGGTTGCAAATCAATCCTTTCATCTCTCTTTTAGGATTGGGGAACAAAAAAAGTAACACGGTGCTAGATCCAGTAAGTAGGGGAGATTAACAACAGTGTCATACCGTTTTTGCTTAAAAATTGCGACAAGGAGTCGGCATTATGAGCTGAAGGGTTATCGTGATGGAAGAATCAGTCGCCTGTGAGACAAAGATCTGATCTTTTCTTCCTGATAGACCTATCACTCATCCTTTTGTTTACCATTTTTTTTTCTGAATACAAGTGTAATTTTGTTATGTTGTATGGTGAACAATAAAGAATTTATTATTATTATTATTATGATACTCTCCCTCAATTTTTTCAAAACTTTCAAATAAAGCTTCTGGTTGACAGTTGAACCTCGTGGAATGAACTCCGAGTGCACAGTATCTGTGTAATCAAAAAAACAAATGAGCAATGTCTTGATTTTTGATTTCACTTTGTTGAACTTTTTTGGATGAGGAGAGTCAGCTGTATTTCACTTGCTTAATTGCTGCTTTATTTCAGGATTGTACCTACTCATTGTACTATAATTCATCACCAGTAATCACTTTTGAAAAAAAATTGGATCATCTTCTAGCTAATTTTTAAGCTCTAAACATGTTTGAAGTCGACGCTCCTTGTGCTTGTGCGTGAGATTGCGAAAAAATAATTTGGCTACAGCCCTTTTAATTTGCAAATCTTAAGATAAAATCCTCTATATTAAACTTCATGACACTCCAGACATGCCACAAAAATGATCATGGTTCTGTGACGGTCTTCTTGATGCTGAAGGCCGTCCTGAAGAGGATTGGTTTCATATTTAAAACGAGTAAACCATTCGTAAACTCGGGTTTGACTTTGGGCACCTTCCTCATAAGCAGTCTTAAACATTAAAATAGTCTCCATGGCTGATTTCGCTAGCAGGAAACAATATTTCGTCCTCTTCCTCACAGAATCTGCACTTTGCTTCAACTACCAATCGTAGTTTTTGCATGTGTCCTCTTATTTGGCAGTGCCTGGTTAATATTGCTCTTATAATAAAGAGGTTGCTTTATCTGAGGTTTAGTTACGTATTCCAGGTCCTTTGTAGGTTTGTCTATTATTTCGTTTTCGAGTTTGTTACAGAGTAACCTGTTATCTAGGGTTAGCCCTAGATATTTAACCTCCGTTTTCCATTCAACGATATTTTCACCTACTTTGACGGCTTTTGAATTAAGTTTCTTTTTCCTTTTAAAGGCTTCTACAGTGTTTAGTTCGTTACAATATCTTTGTTTTATTCGTCCACTCAAAACAAACTTGAGCACTCTCTTACTTCCTTATATTACACTTTTACTTTTGTTACGACCACATCTTCCTCTTTAAGCGACATTTTTCATTTTAACGTTTTATTACTTCGACATCTTTTAACATCCACATCTACCACTCCTTATCTTTAACGTTTTGTTGATATACAGATTCTCCATTCATAACCAGTTAAATTAAAAACTGTTTAAGATCACAATGAAAAGAAGTTTTAAATTTTTATTTCGGTGAATATTAGTAAGATAGTAGTAAAAGGATGAGATTTTTTTTACCTAGCTAGCTCATGATAGCAATAACACAAAGCTTCTGGTGTTTCAGCTTGTTCTAAACGAGTTTCAAATATCTCAAGTTGTTGCTTAAGATCAACTAATCCAAGATCAAACTGACCAATAACAGAATCTGTTGAAGGTTCTCGACTAATAGGTTGGAACAAGCACACCATAATTCTCTTATCTTGATCCCATTTAACCTGATAATTAAAAAGTAATGATTTTTTCTATCAATATAATAACAACTTATCCTATTCTATTAAACCAGCAAAGACAGTCTGATATAACAAAATGTCAAAGATGATACATAACGTATCTAGTGCCATACTGTCAAAAATACAAGATGCAAAGCGACCACTGAAGTACCATTTTTGGAGTGAAGATGGAGCCACTTGCGACTGTTAATCAGTTTAGCAATTTGAAATCTATAGATATCGTTCAATTTATACCGGTGATGTCTCTTCATTAGTGACTGAAGAGACATAGTCTATACTACACTGATGAGCTCAAATGAGAGCGAAACACGTGTCTGTAGTTTGGTTTTTGCCCTAATATGAGTTGAATGATATTTATATCTATTTATATCGCAGCATCCAGGTGTCTTTTAGAGAAATATTATTATTTTTGACAGTATGGCACTAGATACGTTATGTATCATCTATATGTAAATATATATAGGTAGGTCAGTCGAGAGGGGATTGGACTTTTAATCCATGGATCCAGGGTTTAAGTCCCTCTTCGGGCGGTATATATGTATATATTTTCTCAACGTTTTCTAAAACCCCTCTAACGTTTTCGTTAAAATTTAGTGACCCAGGTACTAATTTTTTAATATTTTTTATAGTTTACCTGTTCAGGATTAAGTCTGTATAACTCATAGAAACCCTTACGAATATAGCTATGAATTTCTGCAATAAATTCATCTTTCTCTGGCAACAGTCGTTTTGGTTTTCCTTCACAGTAACTTATTAGTTTTTCAGACATCTCTATGATTCCATTAAGATTCTTCTCCTGATAGAATTTCTCCATTTTAATAAGAATCTTTGTAGCTTCCTTCCTATAATTCTGTTGGTGAAGCATAAGTTCTGCCAGTTGGCGACTGTGAAGTTTACCTAAAAAGATATATAGGTACATTCAAAAACAACTCATTCAAGTTGCTTTAAAATTTGGAATTATTAAAACCAATAAGTTAAAGAATAAATAGTTAAATAGTGAAGTTCATTACTCAGTGGCTCAAAGTATGATACATATGCAAGCTTGAAAAAAGGAATATATTATATATAGACAATTTTATAATTTATGTGAATATTAACTGGCTCTGTGATATTTTTTTTTGATTTTTGCAGTTATATGAAGTTGTATTTTTAGTTTTGCATATAGCCATAAAGGCAAAAAATATCGGTCTAGGACAATTCAACGCGGCCGATTCAACGCCGGCCATTCGACGTGGCCGTTTCGGCGCGGAGATAATTCAACGCTGGCCCTTTTGAAGCAGGGCCGATTCTACGCAAAGTTGTCATTACACTTATGTTCATAATATGGCTAATCTCAGTGTGTCACTTTTTGTTTAAAATAGCAAATACAGTTAATTACCCTTACCGTTAATAGTCATTACAGCCTCTTCTAGAATGGTTTGAAGATTCCTACCTAGGGCGCCCTCAAAGACGAGGCAATGGAAGACGTCAGCCTTTATTTACCACATCATTTTGGTCTGTCTACAACCGTGTCATACATAATATAGACAGAACAAATAATTACGTTGAAACAGCCCACAGACGATTGCAAAACGAACTTTCCGTGGACCATCCAACAAATTGGAAGTTTATTGATGCCTTGAAACGAGTACAGTCTGGTAGGGATCTGTATTTCGGGCAATTACTTTCCGGAAAACAACCACCAGTTAAATTAAAGAAGCACCGAGAATGCGACGAAAGAATTGAGACCTTAGTAAGAGAATATACAAATTGTAATATTATCGATTTTTTACGAGCTTTATCTCATAATTATGTAATGAATGTTTAGCGCAGGCCCATCAACCAACTTGATTTTAGAATAGTACGTACTGTAGGTAACCAACATAATAATACAGGTTTCTATTTATTTACTCCACTAGTTTAGTAAATGAAACTATAACACAACTCCTCAATAATTTGACACTTACTGACAGAGTTATAGGTTAAAAAATACGCAATTTACTTATGAGTCGTGGGTAATAGTATATTACTTTACGAGTGGAGTAAATTGCATATTACAGCGAGTGTGTTTGGCCCATGAGCGAGCTTGCGAGCGAAGGGGCTAAAGAAACGAGCTAAATATGCAATTTGTTCCTCGAGTGAAGTACTATGCTTTACCCACTACTTACCAAATGGTTTTGTATAAAACTAAAAATAACAAATATAAAATTTAAATTTTGGCATAAGTTGTCAAAAATATTCGATTTCGCAGACAGTTCTGTCTGAGAAATGTCAAATGTTAGTTTGATTTAATGAAAACTGTAGGTAACCAACATAATAATACAGGTTTCTATTTACTTACTCCACTAGTTTAGTAAATGAAACTATAACACAACTACTCAATAATTTGACACTTACTGACAGAGTTGTAGGTTAAAAAATACGCATTTTACTTATGAGTCGTGGGTAAATTCGTTTTACGAAACACCTCCGTGTTTCTATTATCTCCGAATGTATAAGTATTTCGCCTTCTACTTCGCGTCGCATCGGCCCTGCGTCGAAAGGGCCAGCGTTAAATTGTCTCCGCGTCGAATCGGCTGCGTCGAATAGGCAGCTTTGAATCGTCCGCGTCGAATTGTCCCATTCCGAAAAAATATATAGACTTAAAGCAATTTTTGCTTTTCAAAATATGTCCCCTAAGATCGATACACTTCTGCATACGTTGCGAAACTAAAAAGACAATCCTGGTAGATTTAATTAACTAATAGTTACATACATCATTTGATATTAACAAATAAACAAAACAAAAAATCAAACTTAAATCAAAAACAGCAAAAATGTAGTATTTCATGTAGAAAATATCTATTGGTTAATTCTATAAGCAGCTGATTGTTGCCTAAATATAGAAATTGAGTTGACATGTGACATATTACTTACCCGATATTTTAGCTTCTTGGTATTTAATAAAATAAAATGGACGCATTGTTCTTAAAATTTCTTGTTTTTGAGTAATTTTCGTATAACAGTCTTTAGCAATGTCTCTTAAATTTTTTTCACCATTTGCATTAGGAGATTTCAAACCTGGATGTTTTTTAAAATTTTTTAAGAAACCTGTAAAATAATATTATTGATAATATATTTTATAAAACGAGTAGGAAATATGCTATATTCCATGCGAGTGGAAACGTTTGTCATACGAGCCGGATGTCGTTTAGTTTGACACTTATTACCGTGGATTATTGTAACGCGCTGGACTAATGATGAAATAAACGGAACATGACATGACAAAGAAAAGGACATGAACAAAAAGGTGATCGGAACCCAAAGCAAAAAAATAAATACAACATTGGGATAGCAATATAGGAAATTCGTTGGGAAGACAAGGACAGATTGACAAAAAAGAATTCACACTACTATTATACTTAGGCGCAAAGAAGCAGGGACAAAAAGGGGTGAGATTGATGGTTTTAGGAAATTTAAGAGATTAAGTAACAAACTAAATATGAATAATACAATAATTCGGCCAATCCAACTGTATGCAGCTGAGAAAATGAATATGGTTAAATAAGACGAAGAAGATTTACGGATAGTGTACAGAAAAATTATGAGGACGATACTAGAATCAATTCAAATCGCACCAAACGTGTATAGAAGAGGAATAAATGCAGAATTAAAAGAAGACATTGTGGCCAAAATAAAATAGTTAGATGGCTGGGACATATTTGGAGAGCAGAAAAGGAAGCAGTGATGTATGAAATGATACAATGAAAAAATTGGAGGAAAAAAGAAAGGTGAAAGACCCAGATTAAAATGGTTAAAAGAAGTTAAAGAGGACCAACTAAGGTTAGAAAAAAGTGATAAGAATTCGTTGGAAAGATAAAATAATTCAAGGTACTGATCGTCCTAGAAATAGGTTCTAGAAAGCTTCGGTGCCTTAGCTCCATATTTGGGTGGTTATCCATTATATAGTCCATTTCATCGTTTTTGGCCGATTTGATATTAAAAACAAGTTTACTTTTAACACGGTTTAGTTTACTTTTAACACGGTTTGGTTTATTGTCATTGCAAATTCGCTCGTTTCATTATCAAAATAGGGAAGTTGTACAAAAAACATTGTATGGTATTTGTGTTAAAAGTGATTTTATTTTGTTCGTGAAATTGTTCAATTCGCTCCGCTCATTTCACAAACGTTTTCACTCACAAAATAAAACCTCACTTTTAACACTCATATCATAAATAACTATTTTCTAAGTTAGGTCGTAAGTTTCTGAAACTATCAGTGTGGTTTGACATCTACAAAAATATGACATAATAATTATTGAATTAAACCCTTCAACAACGAGCCGTACATGACGGTTACTAGGAATATGAATTAAGGAAAGACTTCCGTATTGAATACTTTTTATTTACCGGTGAAACAAGATGCAGTTACGTAAGTGTTGTATTAAAAAACAAACGTTCTCATTTAAATTTCTAACTTGCCTGTATCTGAGAGAGGTGTAACTCTAAATTTACTTTGAGTATGATTTCTGTCATCGGCCAAAATCGGTGAAATGGATTATATACATATACATCAGATTTTCGTTTCAAAAAAGAAATTGAGATATTCACTGATATCGATATTATTTTTAATCGATAAAGTGGTACTCAATATCGAATATATGGACCATAGCGTAAATGACTTAAATTGTTCTGACAACCATCCAAAATATGCAAACAGGACAGATTCTGAAAGTGAACGTGCTTTTCAGCTTTCCAATCCATGAATTTTGTGTAGATATATTTATTCATATCTCTTTTTAGATTTTACTGGTAATAGATTTAAAGAGGTTTCTTAGCTTGATTTGCTATTTCTGGTTGTGTATTTGGAAAATCTAAATCACTGTCTGATTTAGTAATCATGATAAATTAAACAACTAACAATGTTTTCAGTACAAACTGACAAATCTTAACAATTAACGAAAAACCTCAAACTAATAAAACCAGGCTACCAGATATAAACTGTTTTTTAGATATACTTAACTTTCATCACTAGTGATGAAAGTTAACGTTATGAGAATTTCTTTCACTTGTGACTAAAATCACTTTTTAGCTGAAAGTATTTTATTACACTGTTATAGAAAACATATAATAAAATAAAAAATGTTGTTTGTGGAAATTTTAATAGTGTATAAAATCACCACTGCAACAAGTACAAATAACATCAATTCAAAAATGTCTAATATTTGATCAAAGCAGGAAAAAACAAGCAAGATTAAATTGTTTACCTCTCTCTCTATACATTCTTTCCAAATACTTCTCAGACATATAGGCATCTATATTTTTTGTATATCTTTGAAGTGGAGCAAACTTCACAGCCGTTTCTAAGTGTGGTATATTATACGTAGCAGATGCGTGACTAAAGAGACTATCTCGCACTCTTAGAGATTCATCTTCAGGTTCAGGAACCTTAAAAATAATTAAATTTATGTATAGAAATAAAAATATAGTGTATATAGCGTACAATAATTTTTTTATCTTTTTTTGATGATTTCCTTTTACCATAACACGGTGGTCTATTTTTTGGTACAAATTCAACTATTCTTTCAACATCTATATTCCATTTCCAAGCCAGTTTTCTGTAATTAAAAATATATGTTCCATTTATTTAAAGTTAAGTATTTAAACTATATTTTATCAATTTTTTTTTTAATTCAAGGAAACTTTTAGTCACTTTTATAATATATCAATTTAGATAAAGATTAGATTTAGGTAGGTAAGATACAAATGATTAATACATATACTACCTTATGATTAAATAATGATCTCTCATAGGTTTCCCAGCAACATCTCCAAGACACTGTTCCATGGTTGAATGGCATTTTAATATACCTAAATAAAAACAATCTGGTTTTCTTCGTAGTGGAACTAATCGTTGATTTTGAATTAAGGCTTCTTCGAATTCCGTTGCCAAATATGTTGCTTGTGCCTTTTCGGCCAATGCTAACAGATTACGTCGATCTAAACTAATTGCGTGTTCTATATCATCTAATGCTCCTTCAATATTGTTACATCTTGCTCTAGATCTCGAACGATCAAGTAAAGCTTTCTAAAAGTAGAAGAGACATAACCTATACTACACTGATGAGCTCAAAAAATGAGAGAGAAACACGTGTCTGTAGTTTGGTTTTTGCTCTGATATAAGTTGAATAAAATTTATGTCTATTTATATCGCAGCATCCAGGTGCCTTTTAAGGTGTTGGAAATTCTAACCGACACCATTCCAGTTCAAAACTGGAATTATTATTTTTGACAGTATGGTACTAGATACGATATGTATCATCTTTGACATTTTGTTATATATTTAGGCTATCTCTATACATAAAACGAGATTTTCTCACTAAATGAGGTATAGATGCAAGCACAGCCGTAACCTCGGACGGTAGAAACGTGAAACGTTTATATTCATGATCTACACACCCACTAAGACGGAATTTTGAAAAAATTTAACTCTGGCACGTGAAATTAGAATTGAAAGTTTATATGGAAAAATCTTTAACCACAAAGCTACAGATGCTTAGTAATTCGGACTTTGCACAAACTTTTTAAACGATTCTTGTTCATTTAGTGACTATTTTATAACTTTTTACTAACTTTATTTTGGATTTTATTAACATAAAATAGATGTAGTACAATTTCTTTTCCACTTTTATTCTCGTTAGGATTGGAATCAAAATCTTAAAAATAACATCATCTAACGTATAATAGATTAAAAGTTCCTCGACATAAATTCTGTCAATATCTATTTCAACAACTTTATTCACAACTTCAATGACTTAAAAATTTATAATCGCATGACGTAGGATACAACAAAACAAGGCAGACAATTGGAGACAGCCTCTGGAAGATGAAATCAGACCACGTGATTCCCAAATACCTGTCTAAAAATAATATTTCAAGTAGATATAACCCCGTGATCCCGTGAAGATGCAACCTCTCAACCCAAGCTTTACCCAGGTCACAGATAAGTCTAAGAGTAAAGAGGGTTTAAGAACAGAATACAGCAGTGATGGAAATATGAAAATTTTATTTTCCGTGTTTTCGGAAAAGTTATAAGAAATTAATTTGAGGGCAGATAAATCCAAGCGTATCAAATATAGTCAGGCGACTAGTGGTATTTTAAAGAATCCAAATGTTATTTCCTGATTAATATACAAGTACCGAAAAAAATTTAATTTTGTAGCAGAACGAAACACTGTTATTTTTGTAACGTTCGTTTTCGAGCATACCATCCGGACTATATATTTTTATTCTGTTCAATTTTTATCGCGCCGATGCGAAGGTCGATTGCCGACTTGGTAGGAGAAATTATTGTTTCTTTGACGGAATAAATTTTCAATTCTTTCATTCTGCGATTCTTAAATAATTCAGAATTAGTTTCTGACTACCTTCGCCCTTCATTCTGGTGAGTACCTTTTTGCTTTTGTTTTAATTTTATTAGTGAGAAATAATCCAAATCACGGTGAATATATTATTTTAAGTATTTTACTAACACTTAATTTTCGAATACAATTGCTATTGTATAAAGGTCAGTTTTTTGTGGTTTTAAAATATATAAACATGGAATCTAATTAAATTTTTCTCCAAATTTGGAGAACTAGATAGCGATTGTATTCGATAGCAATTACTTAAAGGTCAGAGTTTTGATTTCAATTTTTATTATAAGGGTTATTGCCAAATCTGAGAAGGGCCCTATTAAGGAAACCTGATAAAGTATTCAGAAAAATTTTGCTCTCTGCCGACAGCTATTTTGAAGCCGACACCAGGTGAAACCATTCCCGGGATTGGTCCCTAGGAAGTTCCCTTGAAGGAAGATCACTTCCATCCACATCGGTAGTTCCGATCCACCTCTAACGAACTCTGACAGTAAGGCTTCGAACAACAAAGATAAGAGATTAAATTAATTAATTAATTTCAATTTTTACTAAAATCTTTATTGAGTAATAAATCAACTTAAAACTGATTTTTCATATTTTATTTGTGTGTCTGTACTTTGCGCCCTATAATTAATGTTTGGAAGAGATTAAATAAAACTCAGGAGGAAGTTACGACCCTCAGGGGCTAGCCTAGGGTAATTTAAGGGTTACAAACTACTTTTGGTGCCACAAAATAAAGGATTACTAGGCAACGAGCTAGCTAATAAACTTGCAAGGAAAGGATCAACGAAAATCTTTTAACGGGTTTACGAAAAATCTAGACCCGTACACAACACAACATTCACCCAGTAAAAAGTAGAATAAACAGACGTGTGCGTAAAGCTAAAGCACTGGTTAAGACAAACAGAAATCAACTTTAAGTGATTATAGTACAGCTTTAGGGTCTTGCACTGGTAAAAAATCACAGGTACACCAGAAGGCTGTTTATTCATTGAAAGGAACTATCGTAGACAGAAGATTGTAATTATGTCTGAACTCAGTGATACAATCAGTTTAAAGATGGTCTGGGAATGCCTAGGCAATTTAAATGAACTAGGACAAAACAACACTGTTACCCTCCTATAGGTTCCAGGACACATAGGAATAGAAGGAAATAAAACAGCAGAAAAGCTGGCAAAAAAAGGAGCTGAAACCCCGTATCTGGGACCAGAACCATCCTGTGGAATCAGCAGTAGTACAGTCTTAGAAAAACTAAGGAAAAAATTGGATAGCGAAAAATCCAATTACTGGAATGATCTAGAAGGACTAAGACGCTCCTGGGAAACTATAACCAGAAGAGATCTCACAGCTGTCTTAACCTGAGTAAGAAAAACCTCCGAATTATAACAGGAATACTAACCGGTCACTGTCGATTAAGAGGACACATGAAGAAACTAGGATTAGTAGATGAAGCAAACTGCAGATTCTGTGAGGTAGAGGATGACACCTCAATACACATACTTTCAGAATGCATGGCATTAAGTACTTCTAGGGTCAAATACCTAGGGTCATACGAAAGGGAAGAACTACCTAATTGAAAACCCAATGATATCCTAAACTTTCTAAGGAAGATAGGACTAGAAGAGCTGCTATCAGTCTGAGGAATCATCAGAAATATAGCAAGAAAAGGGGGACACAATAGATCTTATAGGTCGCAGGTGTATCTGTTACCCCTAACACCATATACATACATACAAGGCTGTTTATTGGAGATTGGAGTACGACAGTCAATTCATGAACACCTCAGAGTGACTCGACAAGCATATAGCACCTATCTCAAAATTTTACATCCAGATACATTCTCTGTATAGTTAAGTTACGAATTTACCTTATTGTGTGGAGTAACTCTAATAGCACGATCGTAATAGGCTAAAGATCGTGCATACTGTTCTTTTCTTGCAAGAAAATTACCAACACTTCGCCATAATGTTTCACAGCCATCAATTTCATCAGGAGTTTTATCAGGACCACCAAACATATTTACTTGTTATTAATTACCTATTTCGTATAATATTTATTTTTTTAAAAATTCGTAACAACTTAAATATATCGCATACACAAAATTATTGATTATATGACACTGAGTCAATACGACATTATAGTACGAGAGCTAGCAACGTCGGGAAAACAAGAATTTCAGGTAGGCCAGTTTTTAGATATGTTCTCTCTCTTACTCTCCCGGACATCATACGAGCTACCTGGCTGGCGGTAGTGGTTGCGGTCATCAGTGCGCATCGTACCTGTACAGGTAAATTATCAATTTTTCAAATAATTTTAAGATGTTTCTTATTTTTTTTTATTGAACTGTTCGCAGCATAAATCTATTATTGCCAGGCATTTTTAGTGTTGTTTAAACTGTGCCAAGCGCCAATTTGGAACAAAAAAAATATATTTTTTTCGAGTTATTTTAGTATGGCTGAAATTTTAATATGATGTTATTTAAGTAACTAAAAACCCAAAATTAATTTGCCAAGCAATAATTCGATTGTTAACCTTCGGCCAGACCGATCTAAAAGTGAAAAGTGGAGTGGTATCATTTTGCTTGTTCTTTATGTTCTTCGCAAGACAATGAATCTTCCACAGTTTTAATTACTTTATTACTTTCAACCCGATATGAATAGCACTTGTTGAAGTTCACATAAATTATTTTATTTCCAATAATAGGAGCCATTGCATCACCAGCCCAATGGTCAATAAAAAAATTGACAAGGGCTTCCTTAAAATTTATATTTTTTAGTTCAGTTACAAAGTTATGTGGACGGATTTGATTGGGCCCGATTGTCACTTGGCTCATTAATTCATCCCGACGCCGACGTGTGCATTATATCAGCATTTACTACGAGTTCGTTACGTAACAAAGTTTTGGAGAAATGCTTATATGAAATATCCTACATCTTTATCGCCTCAAGCTTCCGGCTGGACCATAAATGACGGTAAATACAATTTTATCTGGTTTGTTGGGGAACAATTACCATCATTAATTGCCGACATTATAATTAAAGGTAAAAATAAAAATAAAATACTTACAAATTTCTTTGCCGGAAAATAGTATAAAGTTTTTCATTTTATTGCAGATAATAATTTATTACAAGATGATACCAATTCAAAAGACGATGATGACAATAAAAACGGCAGCAGTGATGAAGATGATGACGATGATTCTCAAAATGGCTTCTTTTTTTGTGATACAATTATTGATTAAAATATATAACCTTGATTTTTATGTACCTAACCATCCAAATTTTTGTTTATTTTCATACTTTGACATCAATAAATATCTAAATTTTGTACAACAATAAATTATTATTTTGAAACCGTATTAATCCACAGATTAGTTCAATAGTTTTCAATCCGATATCTGTAATTTATTTGACAACTATTTCTATACCAAGCAAAATGATACCACTCCACTTTTAGATCGGTCTGGCCGAAGGTTAACAATCGAATTATTGCTTGGCAAATTAATTTTGGGTTTTTAGTTACTTAAATAACATCATATTAAAATTTCAGCCATACTAAAATTACTCGAAAAAAAAATTTTTTTTTTGTTCCAAATTGGCGCTTGGCACAGTTTAAACAACACTAAAAATGCCTGGCAATAATAGATTCATGCTGCGAACAGTTCCAAAAAAACAATAAAAAACTTCTTAAAATTATTTGAAAAATTGATAATTTACCTGTACAGGTACGATGCGCACTGATGACTGCAACCACTACCGCCTGCCAGGTAGCTCGTATGATGTCCGGGAGAGTAAGAGAGAAAACATATCTAACAACTGGCCTACCTGAAATTCTCTCTCAAAAACGTTGCTAGCTCTTAGACTATTAGTAATCATAGGAATAAAAAGTTAACGTCAAAACATAGTTCGTAGTTAAATAGGTTTTAAAAGGAGTAGGTTCCCATTTCGACCATAATTTTTTTTATGTATGTTACCAAATATCTCCGGTATTTATAATCCGAATTAAAAAATTCTTTTTACATGCAAAAGAGTAGCAAAACATAATAATAATTAGTTGAATTGATTGAATTGATCATAACAAATATCTTCCTAGCAGAAGTTTTTTTATTTTTTAATTTATTTTTAAAAATATCTACTCTTTTTCACAAATATTTAAAGAGTGGGCCATAATTCGTTTGCTTCGTAGATAATTTTGTAACGATGACATCATATCTTCATTATTATTCTCATGTGGGAGTTGTAATAAAACTTTGGAAAGGTTGTCTTTTCATAACAGTTCCCCCGACCTTTCCCACCTCAACCCGAAATGGTAACCAGTTGCTTGACGCCCTTTGAGGTCAAATCGATGACGATGCGCATCCCGGCGCCTCTGACGCCACTCGCGACTCTTACTCGCTCTCTTCATTTGTCCATTGTATAGTTTTCAGTTTCAAGAGCAAACCCGAATATTATATAACTAACTTGTGGCAATATTATGGCTAGTCTCAACAGGTTATCCAAACAGTATTATTTTTTTTAAATACCAAAATATGATACTGAAATTATCAATTAAAAAAACTATGATTAAGTAATTAAGGATCTTTAAATAGAGTTTACGGTTCTGGATCAACAAAAAATTACAAATATGACTGTAAAAACAGTACAAAAATATACTATGTTTTATATTTAGGAGGGAAACCATAGCTTTTTTAACACTTTAAAGTATTATTCATTTGAACATAAGGATGAAAAAGTAGTTAGGAATATCATATTAAAATGTTAGCATTTAAATTTTTTTCAACTTTCTTGATAAAACCTCAAAATATTGTTACAAGGGTAAGATCAAAGTTAGCAAAAACAGTGGTAAATCAAAATATAGTTGAAGGTTATAAACTATTTCGAGCCGTTTAAAACACTAGGACAGGAAGGAATTTATCCCATACTTTGCAGAAGGCTACACAGCTCTTGTATAACTAACTTGGTATGTTACTAAGGGCAAACTTGAAACTTGGATGGAGGTTGATTAGGGTAGCATTCTTACCTAAACCTGGAAGAATTCGGCAAGATAGAGCAAAGTCCCTAAAGTCAATAAGTCTCATGTTGTTTGTTCTAAAGTTTTTAGAAAAGCTGCTCGATTGGCAGATTAGGGATGGCTAAAAATACAATTCAGCCAGACCAATTTGCCTACAGAGCAGGAACATCTATAAAAACAGCTCGTTTCAACTTGTACAAATATGTTCTGGGAAACAAGGAAAAGATGTTGGGAGCCTTTTTTAGAAGAAGCTTTTGATAAGACTTCTTTAAAAAAAAACACAACGGCTATTCGTCTAAAAGGCATAGACGAAACAAGCTGCAGGTGGATAGAATACATCATGCTAAAAAGTCGTGTGATACACTCAAAATTTGCTACGAGACACATTGTCAGCATGGGTAACCAGAAGATACTGTCAGGAGAGAGTTTTAACACCCCTGCTGTGGAATTTGGTAATAGATGAGACAGTAAGAGAGTGACAGTGAGTCTTAATAATAAAAGTCACCATATGGTGGGTTATGCGGACGACCTGGTCATCCGAGCACAAAGCAAATTTAATAGTACAACACGAGATAAAATGCAACATGATCTCAATATAGTCACGGAATGGACATTGACTGCAAAGCCATAAGCACTTTAAGGTCTAAGGTTGTAATATTTACAGGAAAAGAATCATAGAAGATGCAGGTCTTCTTAGCCTTAATTGTAAAAATGCACAAATTGAAGAGGGTGATATTAGACTCAAAACTTACCTGGAACCACCATCTTGAATACATAACCATAACATAAGTGCTCTATTAGTGGCTAAATGCACTTACCCCAAAACTTGAGGTTTAAAACTAGACATTTTTACTAGATTTATAACGTGATGGTTAAACCGTTAGTCATATCCGCGTCTGTGGGGTGGCCAAAGATATAACAAAAAAATGCCATCATCAAGCTAAGCAATCTCCAAAGATTGCTTGCCATGGCATTACTGAAGTTTTAAGAGGCACTCCAACACAGCAAGAAAAAACCTGTAAGTCCTTACTCCTATTCACATAATCTTAAAGGAGGAGGCAAGGAAGGGCTTTTACACGTTGCAGGAAAACCTCAACAAAATTTTTGTTGAATTAGGACGAAACAAAATAAAGCAAGAAACTGATGTAGACATCTGGGAGATGAATGAGACCGCATGGTTCACAAATACCTGCCTAAAAAACATTCCAGGTAGAAATACATCAACATAAGGAATGGTAAAATGCGAGTACTTAACCCAAGCTTTAAGTACCTATATACCAAAAACACAGAAGGATCTAAGTTTGAAGAGGGTTCAGGGGCAGAAATTTACATTACTTTACTACTAAACTAGATAGAACTACTAAATCAATTAGGGTCTGATGATGGCAGACCAGAGAAATCGAGGGAAACTTTCACTATTAAAAAAATGGTGAGAGGAAAGGCGCATTCACCATTTATTAAAATAAAACCTCCATAATTTTAATTAAACAAATTCGATATTTATTAAACGACTTCAAAAACTTGATCTGTATGTTTGTACGAGATTATCTCACAATTACCTAAATCAATTTGGTTTTTAAAGAAGTAAATCATGATTTGTTGGTTCTTAAACATTTGATATGGTGGATTTTTTATAACCTACGACCTATTTAACATTTCAATTTAATTTAAAATTAGTATTTAGTAGGTGCCTACATCTGACAAAGCCTAGTAACAACTAAACAGGATAAAATAAAAATTGAACTACCTTCAAAAAAATGCACTAAAAAGCATAAAATAGGATTACTAAGATTTCTTTAACAAACCAAAAAGATATTGATATTGTTACGCTCTAGGGGTTCAAAATAAAATCACTGCTGAACGAAAATGTCTAATTTATTTACACACTAACAAACTAAACGAATTATAACTAAATAACTAAACTAACACACTAATTTATGTACAGCAATTAACTTCGATTTATATTCACTATTTATTTTCACTTCGTAGATCGCTCGAATATTTAGACTCTCGCTGTTAACTTTTCAACTTCCCGTGGGTCGTGGCTCTCCGCTTATATACCTGTCCACTGTTTCCAGAACGTGCTTCGGTAACAGTTTCTCGTCGCGTGTAGAAGGAAAGGAATTATTCTCGTTCGTACGCGAAGTCACCAGACTTCCGGGAATCAGTTGTTTACCTAGCGCTATCAGGGCGACAGAGGCGTACTAGGGGACTCTCGCTCGTTACACTGCCCCCTCCTTAAGACGTTCGGTCCCCGAACACCTTGGTTGGTATGTCTGAACCTACAGGCATCTCCCTTTCTGCAGCTCCCTTGCTTTTCGAAATAGCAATCCACAGTCTTCTCCTTCATTGTGTTTTCGCTCGGGTTGAAAATGCACACGAGCATCCCTATTCCTGTCTTATGGAAAAGCACCTCGAGCATGTTCCGGACGACTCTCCAGTTGAGTTGGTCTAGACCACAACCCAACTTAGGCACAGCCAGCTTCTTCACTCCCAACCTGGTGAGTTCGTCTCTTAGGTTCAGCAGGGTATTCCAGGTTCAGCTGGGCTTGTGATCGGAAAACCTCTTAGTCACCATGTAGAAGAGGTGACGATGACCGTCAGTGAGACTCAGAATTTTTCCGGGATGGGGCTGTTGTCTGGAGAGCTCAGATACACGGCCAAACTTCTTCCTGAAGACTAATGCTATTCCCCTGGACATACGCAGATCTTCGGCGACACAATGAGCTAGGGAATAATCTCCAGGCACAGAGAAGAGGTCCTGCTGCTGCTCGGTGGTAACTCCGAATCTTGCCTTTCCAGTTCCACCATAGTTCTCCATGAACTGGTCGAAACTCATCTCAACATGCTCTGGGCTGGTCGTCCTTCTCAGATGGGTCTCGTCTTGTTCGTCGTAGTCCGCCTCGTATTTCGCCAACCGATTTACATGGACCACGCGCCTCTTGCCCCTTGGTAGTTTTTGTATACGGTACACTACATCATTGATCCTCTTTACCACTCTGTATGGACCCTCCCAATTCCTCTGTAGCTTAGGTGATAATCCTCTCTTCTTCTGGGGGTTGTACAGCCAGACCAAATCTCCAGCGTTAAAACCACCTTCTGTAGCTTTGCTGTCATAACGGGTCTTCATTCGGTCACTAGCAATTTGTATGTTTTGTCGGACCTTTTCATGAATGTAGTGTAGCCTGCCCCTCAATGTGCTCATGTAGTCCTCACCAGCTATCTCTGTTCCGGGCTTACAACTAAACTCTAGGTCACAGGGTAATCTTATTTTCCGGCCGAACATGACACAAGCTGGTGTCTCTCTAGTAGACTCCTGTACGGCTGATCTGTAGGCCATGGTGAACAGATGAAGGTATCGGTCCCAGTCTCTTTGATGGTCAGAGACCACTTTAGCCAAATATTTTCCCACAGTTTTATTCATTCTTTCGACTAGGCCATCTGACTGTGGGTGAAGAGGCGTTGTCCTGGTCTTCTTGACTCCGAGTATTTCACAAATGCTCTGGAATAGGCCAGACTCGAAATTTCGTCCCTGATCGGAATGTAGCTCCAGTGGCACTCCAAACCGACTAAACATCTCTTTTATCAGCACGTCTGCCACTGTCGAGGCCTCTTGGTTTGGGATGGCATGTGCTTCAACCCATTTGGTAAAGTAATCCGACGCCACCAATATGTACTTGTTCCCATCGTCGGTCTCTGGGAATGGGCCTGCGATATCTATAGCAACTCTTTCCATAGGACTGCCTACGTTATACTGATTCATTGGCGCTCGTCGTTTTCCTCTTGGGCCATTCGTTGAAGCACAAAGTCTACATTTTCGACACCAGTCCTTGACGTCTTCTTTGCAGTTGACCCAGTAAAAACGTTCTCTGATCTTTTCCAACGTTTTCTTGATGCCGAAGTGTCCACCGGAGGTTCCATTATGAAGTTTCTCCAATACTTCTGTCGTCCGACTCCGGGGAATTATCAGCTGAGTCCTAGCTGCAGTACCCTCGTCATTCTCGACGGACCTCTTCAACAATCCATCCTCTAAAATGATGGAGTCCCACTGCGCCCAGTAGGACTTGACCCTAGGACTCAGGTGACTCACTTCTTCCCATCTTGGTCTCTGTCCTTTTGCTTTCCAGTCAAGCAACATCTTTAGTTCGGTGTCACCTTCTTGGTCTTGCTTCAGGGATTCTGGCAGCCAATCCAGATCCACTACGGTTGTTCTTAAACAGAATTCCTTCTCTTCTGCTTTGCTGCAGTGTTTGCAGTCGGAAGGACAAGGTCTCCTAGATAATGCGTCAGCGTTGCCATGTGACTTTCCGGCCCGGTGTTTCACAGAAAAATGATATTCCTGCAGCCTTTCTATCCATCTCGCAACCTGACCTTCTGGGTTCTTGAATTGTAGAAGCCACTTCAGAGCAGCATGATCTGTTCTTAGAAGGAATTCGCGACCGTACAAGTATTTATAAAAATGTTTCATGGACTTGACTGCGGCGAGAAGTTCTCTCCTCGTAACACAATAGTTACGCTCAGGCTTCGACAGGACCTTGCTGAAATATCCTATAACTTTCTCTTGGCCATTCTGAATTTGGGATAATATGCCTCCTATGGCCGTGTTGCTTGCGTCCGTGTCCAATATAAACCTTCCACTGGTCTGAGGATAACTTAATATAGGAGCTGTTGTTAGTGCTTGCTTCAGTCGATTGAAAGCATCCTCGCATTCAGTATCCCATTTGAAGTCCCTTCCATCTTCCGTCAGTCTTGTTAGAGGCTTCGCGATGTCAGCAAATCCAAAGACGAACTTCCTGTAGTATGTGCACAAGCCAAGAAAACTCCTTACTTGGTGCTTGTCCTGTGGTACTGGCCATTCTCGTACAACCTTGACTTTGTCTGGGTCAGCACTAATGCCATCTGCAGATACTACATGTCCTAGATATTTCACTTCTTTCCTGAAGAGGTGGCATTTCTTTGGACTGAGTCTTAAATTTGCAGTGCGTAGTCTTTTAAGGACTTCTCTTAAATTTTCCAGGTGTTCGTCAAATGTCCGGCCAAATACTATGACATCGTCCAAATAAACTAAGCACGACTTCCATGACAATCCCCGAAGAATGGTTTCCATTAATCGCTCGAAAGTTGCAGGTGCGTTACAGAGGCCAAATGGCATTACTGTGAACTGCCACAATCCTGTCCCAATAGTAAAAGCTGTTTTCTCTTTGTCTTTGGGATCTAATTCCACCTGCCAATACCCACTCTTCAAATCCAGCGTGGAGAACCATTTCGAGCCAGAAAGCGTGTCCAAAGTGTCGTCAATCCTTGGAATGGGGTAGCAATCCTTCTTGGTGACGTCGTTCAAACGACGATAGTCGACACAAAATCTGGTGCTGCCATCTTTCTTCTTCACCAAAACCACAGGTGATGACCAAGGACTATCAGATTGCTCTATTATTCCTTGTTCGTGCATGTCTTTGATTATATTTTCTGCTTCTTCTCTCTTTGCTATGGGAAGCCTTCGCGGTTGTTGGCGAATGGGATCTGAACTTCCGGTATTGATAGAATGCTTCACAACATTCGTCCTACCCATCTGAGTGTTGTCCATAGCAAAAACGTCACTGTATTCATGAATTAGTTTCTTCACCTTGCTATTATGTTCTGGTGCAAGTTCTGTGCAGGAAGAAGCCAATGTCTCAAATAATTTCTTCAAACTCTTCTCGCTTCTTGGTAGCGGGTTCTTCACATCCTGAACGCTTCCTGTCACACAAAGCACGGAACAGCTTTCTCCCAGGATCGTACCTTTCCTTAAGATCACAGGGTACATGTTGGTGTTCAACATTCTCACAGGAACTTCGTTTCCGCCTCTCACCAAGGTTTTTTCGACTAACAGTCCTTTCCCGAGGTTACTCTCACTGGCTGGTTCGATGAGTCTTATACAGCTATCTCGAAGGTCTCTATCTAAATACCCCTTCACTATGGTTTCCGCCTGTCCACGTAGGTGAACATCTTCGCTGAGTAAGACTCGAGTCGTGATATCTTCACATCCCAGGAATGGAATTTCCAGACTTCCGATCCTCAGAACATCGTTTCTCATATCCATCTGGAAGCCATAACCCTTAATGACATCCATTCCCAAGATGACTTCCTCCATGATATCTGCCACCAGCACCTCATGTTCGAGAGACCTGTCCCCAATGTTGATGACGATCTTCTTCTTTCCATGTGTTGGCACGTCTTCACCAGTTGCAGTCCGTAAACGAACCATCGCTGGTAAGGTTTTTCCATTTCCTTCAACTACACTCGGCTTAACTATAGTTCGGGTTGCGCCAGTGTCGACTAACATTTTTACGGACCTCCCATTAATTTTACCGTCGACATAAATACTTGAAGAGATGGCCTGAATAATAACCTCAGGGGCATTGTCGTGGCGGGTCGGTTTATGCCCCTTCTTGCCAACCCGCTTTAGTTTTCCTGTTCTTGGCGTTGTGGTTTAACCGGCTTCTTGCAGTTACGCCGAATGTGTCCTCTTTCGCCGCAGTTCCAGCATCTTGGTCCACCATTACGTTTCTCCTGGAGAACTCGGCGAATTACTTCCTCAAGTCTATCGTCGCAGACTGGTGAATCATCAAGCTGTCTCACTTTGCTCTGTCCTCTGTGAGAAGCTTGTTTAGCAGCTTCAAATTCTAGTGCATGGGCCAGGGCATCATCTAAGGTTTTGGGACGTGCCAACCGCAACGTCTGCTGAGTCTCCGTGTCTCTCAACCCATCGACGAAGGTCTGGACAGCAAGTTGTTCTAGGAAGCTGTCCGGTGCTGAAGGATAGGCCAGCCTTACCAACCTTGCTATGTCTGCTTCGAATTCCTGCAAGGTTTCTGCGCTCTTCTGATGACGACTCTTGATTTGTGCGTGATACACTTGTTGGAGATGTGCATCACCATATCTCATTTGCAGTCTACTTGTCAGAGTCTTATAATCGCCTTGTTGACTTACAGGCATGGTCTGAAGGATATTCAGTGCGTCTCCTCTTAATGCAACAATTAGGGCAGTTGCTTTCTCTTCATCGTCCCAGCAGTTGGCGTTGGCTGCTGCTTCAAATTGTTTCTGATAAGTGCTCCAGGGTGTTTTGCCATCAAAAGTTGGAGGTTTGATCTTTGTTCGCCCTGGCTCACCCCGTTCTCCCAGCTTAACAGAACAATATTTGTTGAAGTTCTTACTTAATCGTTCTTCCATGGTTTTCACCTGCTCTTCCAATTTTACTTGTATTTCTTCTTCCATATTAACCAATCTGCCTTCAATGTTTCCAACCCTGTCTTCAAATTTTCCAACCCTGTCTTCAAATTTTCCAATTTTATCGCTCACGTTCCCCATCTCGTCTTTTACGTTTTCCATTTCGTCTTTTACGCTTCCAATTTCACCTTTTACGCTTCCAATCTCGTTTTCCAGTTTGGAGTAATTATTCTTCAACTCATTTTCAATAAATGTCAATTTATCTCCCAAATTATCTTTCATTTTCTTAGTGTTTTCTTCCATTTTCTTAGTGTTTTCTTCCATTTTCTTAGTGTTTTCTTCCATTTTATTTTCCATTTTCTGGGTATTCTCATCCATTTTCAAGCTCATTTTTTCAAGGGCTTGCTTGAAAAATTCCATTGTCGCCTGATCCATTTTCTTCGTCTGTGATCTCGTAACTGGCATACAAAATATTCACTAATGAAGTCCACAATTTAAATTAACACAGCAGTTTAATTTACCCCACACCTGACACCAATTGTTACGTTCTAGGGGTTCAAAATAAAATCACTGCTGAACGAAAATGTCTAATTTATTTACACACTAACAAACTAAACGAATTATAACTAAATAACTAAACTAACACACTAATTTATGTACAGCAATTAACTTCGATTTATATTCACTATTTATTTTCACTTCGTAGATCGCTCGAATATTTAGACTCTCGCTGTTAACTTTTCAACTTCCCGTGGGTCGTGGCTCTCCGCTTATATACCTGTCCACTGTTTCCAGAACGTGCTTCGGTAACAGTTTCTCGTCGCGTGTAGAAGGAAAGGAATTATTCTCGTTCGTACGCGAAGTCACCAGACTTCCGGGAATCAGTTGTTTACCTAGCGCTATCAGGGCGACAGAGGCGTACTAGGGGACTCTCGCTCGTTACAATATATTAATGTCCTTAGTGGTTCTAATCGCTAGTGTTTGAAAGAGATACTAAATTTTTAATTTATAGACAATTTTAACAAATAATTACTTTTAAAGCGATACTTTTAAAACGTCCACATTTTTTATTGTGTTTACTCATTTAATATACCTACTGCACATCTTTTTTTAGAATCATCCCAAATGCACATTCAAATATTCAGATATATCTGAAAACGTTTTTAATCTTTGTTATTTTTAAAGTTATACTTCTATTCATGCACTCGATTTGTGTGGGGTTAAATGGGAAAAATCATTACATATGTAATGGTGTTACTAAGAGAGAGACAGAAACACATATAAGGTATATTGATCGGTAAAAACAAAGATGAAATATTTACCACATGTTTAGTCATAACTTTAAGTTCTTTAAATATCTACCGTTTAAACATACAAAAAAACAGTCTGAGCTAATGTTTTGAATATCATAGTGACGTATAGGTAACATTGTGTTTGACAACTTATTTTATAATTCTGTCACGTAAGTTAATATATTAAGATTAGTATTTTATATTAATAATATTAATAATAATATTCAGTAATAAGTACTGTATTGTAGTCTACAGTACCTACAATCACATGGTTTTAGTATATCCAGCACTATGCTTTTGAGATTTTTGGCTACATAAACAGAGTTTTTACGAATAGGAAATAAAGCACTAAATCAGTAAAACCTCCGAAATTTGTAACGTAAGATGGATTGGAATGCGGTTTTTTGCATTGGATTTGTTAGAGTATCAGGAATTTGTCGCCATTTTTCATAATGTAAAAATGGGAAATTGCATTTTGCATTCGAAAAGCGAACAGACAAAAATTACAACTCGGTAAGTATTGCTAAAAATGGGTTTAATTTATGTACTCGGGGTTTTAGGGATCGCTGAACACGAATATCATGATGCCGAAACTTTCTGCGGCACTTGGTGCCCAGAGTGCATGGTATTTACCTCTTCTCCTGGGATTTTATGCAAATTCTATACAAAATCAGTGCACACTTGGTACACGGGTTTTTTTTGGGTCGCTGAATACGAATATAATGACGGCGATGGTCTCCGAGACACCTGGGGCCTATAACACAAGCCATACAAGTCCTACAATTGTTAGAATAAATTTTACACTTGTAGTTTTTCCATAACACAACTTAACTTGTAACTACCTGTACGGTACCAGTAATTACGGAAGAATTTCTACATATGTACACGTATTCTGTAACATAAAGTTAACACTTGCATAATTGTGTTACAGAATTTTCTACAAGTGTAGTTAATGTTTTACCTATCTAAAACTCCGGGTAAAGACTCAGTATTATAACAATTCTCGTACTGTAAACACGTACGTATCTGTCCCCAGTATGTGGTCAAGTAATTCTGAGAGTGACCATGAAGATGCGCTTAGAGAATATCGGTTCAGTGCAAGAAAAAATTTTGATTTTCTCACTGATAATAAATTCAACGAAAGGTTTCGTCTGAGCCGCGTTCAATTTGAAGATCTTCTTCGGGATATTGGCCCAAGACTTGCAAATACAACAGTAAGATGGTATGGATTGACACTGCCACAGAAGACATTAATTGCTCTTCATCGGTTGGGAAATGGAGGTCAGTACCATGGTGTTTGTGATATGCATGGGGTATCAAAAATGACTGTGTGTAGGTGTGTACATGATACTGTCAGAGCTGCCAATGAAATCAAATTCGAAGAAGTAGTGTCATGGCCCCAGAATACGTTGGATATTGTACAAAGCGAGACGTGACAAGTCGGGAGTCAGTAGGAATAACAGTTACATATGTAACTATATATGTACAAAATTATTAAATTTCTATAATTGTAGCAATTTACATTGTGATACGAAATTCAGTAAGACTTGGAGTTATAGGCAGATTACTTGTAGCTTGTAAACTTGTTACAATTGTCAGTTTGTGTTACATGTCCCTGGTGCAAATGCCAATTGGATACAAAATGAATGTGCACTCGGTATTAGGAGGTTTTTGAGGTCGCTGAACACACTTCTAACTTCTGCCGGCAGTCCCACTGACTGCCTCTCCCTTTTTTTTACCCTTACAATAAACCTGCCTTATTATATAAAAATGAAAATTTAATTAAAACCAAATTCATAATTTTTTGAGACAAATATACATTGCAGTAAAAAAAATGTAAGGTACTTAGGTATAATTTTTCAGAGAACGGCGTTAAAAAATCGATCCTTCCCTGACATTCTAATTTCGATTCAAATATCTCAACTTTGAAACGAAAATACCACACTTCAAAATTTATTACTGCGTTAATAATCGCGTTCGACATAGTGCTGACGAGGAATCATGCAAATTAAATTATCGAAATGCTGAACAACGAAATTATTTGTGTCTTATATTCTCAATTTAATATTTTTAATAAAATCAGCCTTTATGCATATTAAAAAAAAATGATATCAGAACAGAATGTTTAGCCAAGAAAATAAGGAAAATATATTCTTGTATTCGCATATAAAAAACACAATTTTCAATTAAATGAGGGATTTACAATCAGGTATCTTATACTGGATTTATAATATGCGGATTTAACCAACAGTCACATATGCTTTTTTATGGTGGCCAAAGATACAACAGAAAAATGCCATCATCAAGATAAGCAAGGCTCAAAGACTTGTTTGTCTTATCATAACTGGAGTTCTACGAGGCACTTTAACAGAATCAAAGGAAGTTCTGTTAGACCTTGCTCCTATTTCACATTACATTAAAGGAGAGGCAAAGATAATCTTCTACCAGCTGCAAGAAAACCTGAACATTTTTGTTAAAGGATGAAATCAGACCACATGGTCTCAAATACCTGCCTAAGAAAATATATCAGATAAAAATACATTAACGTGAGGAATAGCCAAATGCGAGGGCTTAAACAGCCCCATCTATCTAGCGGCCCAAATTTAGAAATTTGTAGTTTAAAACAGTGCTCCGAATTGGTCACTAATTGGTCATAATTGGTCACTAGGTCCGACTAATTGGTCATTTATACAGAAATTTTTGCAATGAGTTTAAAATATCAAGGTCATCCAAAAAATTTTAGCGGCTCAATTTAATCGTAGAGAGCTCAATCAAATTAAATTTAATTGGTCACAAACTGGTCAAAATTGGTCAGTATATTATGATAATTGGTCAGCGTTATTGACGCAGTTATTAACTAAATTATGACTTTCAAGGTCAGGCTCACATCTATCTAGCGGCCCAAATTGGGAAATTTAAGGTTTAAAACAGTGATTCGAATTGGTCATAATTGGTCACTAGGTCCGACTAATTGGTCATTAATACAGAATATTTTGCAATGAGTTTAAAATATCAAGGTCATCCAAAAAATTTTAGCGGTTTAATTTGATTGTACAGAGCTCAATCAAATTGAATTTAATTGGTCACAAACTGGTCAACATTGGTCAGTAGATGATGATGATTGGTCAGTGTTATTGACGGAGATATTAACTAAATAATGACTTTCAAGAACAAGCAAGCGACCCAAAATCAAAAATTTGCGATTCAAGAAAAAAAGATTTCTAAAGCTAGTGTTATATTAATTGGTCACCCACTCTCTAAGGTCCTTTGAATAGGTGACCAATTCTTTTGACCTACTGACCAATTCGTGACCAATTAATATAACATTAGAGGAGTTTTAAATTACAATATTTCAACTGTTTCTAGCTTTAGAAATATTTTTTTTTTGAAACGCAAATTTTTGATTTTGGGTCGCTCACAAAATTTGTTTGTCCTTGAAAGTCATATTAAGTTAATAACTTCGTCAATATCGCTGACCAATTATCATCATATACTGACCAATGGTGACCAGTTTGTGACCAATTAAATTCAATTTGATTGAGCTATGTACTATCAAATTGAGCCGCTAAAATTTTTTGGATGACCTTGATATTTTAATCTGATTGCAAAATATTCTGTTTAAATAGACAATTAGTCGGACCTAGTGACCAATTAGTGACCAATTCGGAGCACTGTTTTAAACCTCAAATTGGCCAATTTGGCCGCTAGATAGATGGGGGGCTGACCTTGAAAGTCATAATTTAGTTAATATCTCCGTCAATAACATAACGCTGACCAATTATCATCATATACTGAACATTTTTGACCATTTTGTGACCAATTAAATTCAATTTGATTGAGCTCTCTACGATCAAATTGAGCCGCTAAAATTTTTTGGATGACCTTGATATTTTAAACCGATTGCAAAAATTTCTGTATAAATGACCAATTAGTCGGACCTAGTGACCAATTATGACCAAATAGTGACCAATTCGGAGCACTGTTTTAAACCTCAAATTTCTTAATTTGGGCCGCTAGATAGATGGGGCTTACTTAAACCAAGATTTAAGGTTAAACTTGGTATATAGACAGGTTTAATACTAAAGAGGATTTAGAAGCACATATTTACAGCAGTTACAGAAACTTAAAAGTTTATGTTTTCCTGAGAGCTTTGACATCTATTTTTTAAGCAGAACCATATGCAATCTTGCAATACTAGAGTGCCTATCAATCTAAGCAAAGTAAAGCCGCTTTTGGAACTTTAAAGACCCTTAAAGTAATCTCCAGACTAGTATAAGAATGCAAAATAGATCTTCTGGTGGAACATAACAGTATAAAACTAGTTTAAGTGCTAGGACATAGAGGAATAGAAGTCAACTAACAAGCTGGTAAACTTGCAACTCATCAGCCACAATATTCCACTGCCTAGAGGTATCAAAAGTTATATACAGTATGAAGCTGAATAATAGTCTGGATTTAATTACACAGAAGAATGTGTATCTCTTAAACGTGCGTGCGCAAAAGAGCTGAAACACTGCGCAAAACTAATAGGGATTAGTTACGAGTCATAACAGGAACAGCTGTTTTATGAAGAACCAAGTTGCAGAATATGTTAAACACATACTGCAACACTGGGTTCCAGGAGACTATATTTTAGGAGAATTTAGAGTGCCTCACCAAACATTTGGTACTCATCCTTTAGACCTTAACGATTTAATAGAAGATACCAAAATCCTGGAGTAAGTGACATGAAGCAATGGAAGTAGAATAAGTTTAACTAGGTTGCAGTAAGACCGGTGACTATTTGTCAGACGGCTTTCATATAAAAAAAGCGGCCAATTAAGAGTTGGACTCGCCCATAAAGAGTTCCGTAGAAGCAAGTAACAATTTAAAATTTCTTGTAGTTCGTTGTAACTTTGATCAATGTTTAAAAAAAAACTACTTACTAGATCTTAGTCAAACCAATTTTCGGTGAAAGTTTACATGGTAATGTACATCATATATTTTTTTTGGTTTTATAATTCTCTTATTTCAGAAGTTACAGGGGAGGACACACATTTTACCACGTTTAAAGTATCTCTTGCTCAAACTATTCAGTTTAGAAAAAAATAAAATTAAAAACATACATATCATTTTTAAAGACCTATCCATCTGGATCTGGAAATTTGAGGAGGGGCAAGATAGTGCTTAGCCAGCACTGAGGCCACATATGACCCATTGTGCATCCTCCCGTATTGTAGGGATATCCTCACCTCAGGCTGTCACCAGGCCTAGTGATTTAAAATAGGTGATGAGGCTCCCGAGGGGGATCTCCCTGACATCGGCTGGTGTAAGCCAATACTCGCCCAACACGGATCTTCTTATTTCAGAAAAAGCAGAGCAGTCATACATAATGTGTTCTACTGTTTTCTCTTCTTGTTCGCAGCCTCTACATAGCGGCGATTCTGTTAATTTCATCCTAAAGAGATGTTGTCGCAATTGGCAGTGACCTGTCAAGATTCCCACAGCTGGTCGGAGATTTTGTCTGGTCAATGCCTTAAATTTTTTTGCTGTTTCCTCGCCAGGATGAGGTGATAACTCTCTGGCCAGTCTACAGTTCGTAGTTCCATACCAGCACTGTATAAATTTTTGGTGAGAGTGCTGTTTGATAAGGTTCACGACTGCGGACAATGTTAGCTTGGTAGATGGGCGAGGGCTAACATATTTGTAGCCTGCAGCCCTCCTTGCTAAATTATTCGCAATGCGGTTGCCTTTACAGTTCCCATGTCCTTTGATGCAGCTGAGAGTAACCACGTTATTCTGGCTGGCCTCAGTTAGAGAGTGGTGACATTCTAGTACTAAACTTGAAGTGAAACGTGGTCTATTCAAGGTCAGTAGTGCTTGTCGGCAGTCTGTGTATATATTTATATTCCTGTCTGTGATGTTCCTATTGACCTATCCCTAAATAAAAAAAAATGACTACCAGTTTTAAGTCTGGGGAACTCCCAAAATTCATTTATGTTTTCTATTTTTGTGTAAAATCTTCAGGCGGTTCACAGAATACATCTACTTACCAAATTTCAACACTATCGTTCTTGAAGTTTCGAAAAACAGTGGTTGTGACAAAAGGACGGGCAGACAGACAAACAGATATGGCGAATCTATAAGGGTTCCGTTTTTTGCCATTTGGCTACGGAACCCTAAAAACGAAACTTTGTTTATGCATAGTAAATTATTTAAATTTTCAAGTAATTATTAATTATAGAACAATATATGATTTAAAATTGATAACCACCACTTTTAGATTGACACATATGTACGAACAGCTATCGAAAACTACCTTTTATAAAAATTGTTACCTCTTAAAAGTTTTAAAAAGGTTAAAACTTTGCTATTTTACTATTCAAATATTTATATTGTATGCTAATAAAAACTGTTCTATGTTCTATAAAGTAAAAGGCTGTACGCTCATAAATGTATATGAAGTAAACTTGTAAACCCTGGTTTTAGTTTGTTTTTCTCTTCTGACTCTCAGGAGTTTGTAGTGTAAAGTGAGTGTCAAATGGCCAAGAAAAAATATTAATATCGGTTACTGCAAATTTTCTTTACATATATAAGTCACCTATATTTCTCTTTTTTTATATCTACGCGCTGTCGTTTTTTTTTGTCATCGGATAAGCGGCATCCTTTAAAGTAGTCCGTTTTTTATTAAATTACACGTTTTCAACGGTGTTTCCACTTTTCGCAGTAGTCCCCCAGAAGTCAGTTTTTGGAATTACTTTAAGTGTCCTCGTCTTATTATCTTTACCCGTCTTTTTGTCGTTGAATCTGTGTTCTTTAAACAACTTTTTTATATTCGAGAAGAGAGAAAAGTCACATAGTATTATGTCGGCACTGTACGTAGGCTGGCGAATCCGTTAAAAAATGTTGCACAAGATTTGATCTTCTGGTGCTTTATCGAAATGGAGAAGAAAATTACGCAATGGAGTCAGAAATTCTACTTAAAAGTCTTTGTAAATTGTCTGCTTTTTCGATGCTTAATATTGTTTTTACTCCAACTGCAACCCTAGGCTAGCTTCTGAGGGTCGTGGCTTCCTTCTGAGTTTTATTTAATTCCCTCCAAACATTAATTAAAGGGCGCCAAGTACAGACACACAAATAAAATTCGAAAAATCAGTTTTAAAATGGTTTATTACTTTAATTAGGATTTAGTAAAAAAATTAATAAAATGGATTAATTATTTTTCTTATCTTTGGGTTTTCGAAGACTTCTGACGGAGTTTCGATTACTGGTGGAACGGAACTGCAAGGTGGATTGAGATCCTTTCAAGGAACTTCCTGTCGAATTTTCGTTAGATGTGGAACGGAACTGCAATTGGTGTCGGCTTCAAAATAACTGTCGACAGACTGCGTAATTCCTGGTATGATTTAACTGGTCCTTAATAGGGCCTTTCTTAAAGATGGCAATAACCGTATTAATAAAATTGATTTCAAAACTCCGACTTTCAAATAATTAATATCGAACACAATCGCTTTATCGTCTGTCTCTCCAAATTTCGAGAAAAAATTAATTACCTTTCATGTTTATATATTTTAATACCACAAAAAACTGACCTTGAACAATAGCAATTGTATTCGAAAATTTAAATAATAGTAAAATACATAAAATATTATATTCACCGCATTTTGAATTATTATTAACAAAAAATTAAAACAAAAGCCATAAGGTACTTACCAGAATGAAGGGCGAAGATATTAAGAAATAAATCTGAATTTAATAAGATTCGCAGATAAAATGAACGAATTTAAATCATAATCTATCGAAGAAACATATTTTCTCCTACCAAACTGGCAATCCCCTCTCGTATCGGCGCGATAACAATAGATAATATAAAAATATATAGTCCGGATGGTATGCTCGAAAACGAACGTTACAAACGTTACACAACATCAAATAGTGAAAACGTAGAAATCGTTTTTTTTTGCTAGAGACACAAATAAGATGTCAATTTAAAGCACGACTAAAATTCAACATTTCTGCTCTTAGTATCTTAAGTAACCTTCTTGAATTAAAGTTATTGCCCTAGCAATTTGAATCTCTGTGAGATACGACACTCTTTGCCATAGGGGGCCTTCCAAGCACATCAAAATCCAACAACTTCAACGTAAACATCGACAGAAATTGAATTACGGAATAAATGTGATACCAGAATGTCATCAAACTTGTAGCTTAATTAACCCTTAAAAGTTAAAAATTGACGTTGGGCGCCAACTTTGTAACCTTAAAATTTCCCTAGGCTAGCTCCTGAGGGTCGTGGCTTCCTTCTGAGTTTTTTTTTAATTTCCTCCAAACATTAATTAAAGGGCGCCAAGTACAGACACACAAATAAAATTCGAAAAATCAGTTTTAAAATGGTTTATTATTTTAATTATGTTTAGTAAAATCAATTAATAAAATGAATTAATTAATTCTCTTATCTTTGGGGATTTTCGATGGCCTCTGTCGGAGATTCGATAACTTGTGGAACAGAATTGTAAGATGGATAGAGTTCCTTCCAAGGGACAACCTGTCGGATTTTCGTACGACGTGGAACGGAACTGCAATCGGAATGAATCTCCTTTCAAGGGACTTCTTGTCGAATTTTCGTTAATGGAGGAACGGAACTGCAAAATGGCGTCGGCTTCAACTGATTGTTGACTGCCTGCTTAATTTCTCATATGTTTATAGCTGGTCCTTAATAGGGCCCTTCTTATAGTTGGCAATAACCCTATTAATAAAATTGGAATCAAAACTCCGACTTTCAAATAATATTTATCGAACTTAATCGCTATATGTCTCTCCAAATTTCGAGAAAAAATTAATTACCTTTCATGTTTAAATATTATAATACCACAAAACTGACCTTGAACCATAGCAATTGTATTCGAAAATTTAAATGTTAGTAAAATACATAAAATATTATATTCACCGCATTTTGGATTATTTTTAACTAATAAAATTAAAATCGAGGCAAAATGGTACTCACCAGAACAGAAGGGCGAAGCTAGTCTGAAATAACTCTGAGTTTAATCAAATTCACCGATAAAATGAACGAATTTAAATCAAAAACTCTCGAAGAGACATATTCTCTCCTTCCCAACTAGCAATCCCCTTTCGTATCAGCGCGATAACAATAGATAATATAAAAATATTTATAGTCCGGATGGTATGCTCGAAAACGAACGTTACAAACTTTGCTTTTTTATTGAACACAAGACAAACAAAGATAAAAAACTTGTTTTTTTCTTTTATTTATAGAAACGATATGTGCCTACTGGGTTGGCGTACATATTTAAGTTCCAATCTAATGCAATAAACAATTTACATTAAATTAATGGCTGCTTTTTCGTTTTGATGAGTCTACCTACCTATATATGTGAATAAAATCGCCTTAGTGAAAATTAATTAAAATTTTAATTAAATTTTATGTAATCAATAAATTAATATCTTTATGTCAATATTATATAAAAATACCTTACACATTTAATATCCCTTTATATATTGATTTATAATACTTCTACAGCTTCATTCGTTAAAAAAAAAAAATTATAATTCTCCTTTTCCGACACTTATTTTTAATTAAATTAAATTTTGACGAATGTTATCACAGAGTGAGAAATAAATAATAAAATTAACCAAAGAAGGTTTTCTTAAATACATCTTTAAAAACCTCTCAAGGTAATTAAAATATCTTAAACGTAAACTTTGTTAAAGCAATTATAATCTTATGAAAGCGTCTTAAAAGTTATTAAAACAACTGGAATAGAATGTCGTTGTGTAATGAAACAAGATATATCTTTATATTAATTTAATAATCAAGAATATTTCGTATTCCTACTAAAAGCATTAAGTTAAAAATGCTTTTTTTCTTCCCCATTGGTTTGTCCATTGGAATTAGAAGTTTTTATCTGGATTTGGGCTTTAAATATTAGTTTTATTGGCTCGCTTTGCTATACTGTTAACTAATTGGTTCCTTTTTTATTAGGCTTACATTTTTTATTGGTAAACTTACCAATATTAACACGAAAATGTTTACCAGAAAATAAAGAGACGTGGTGGTGAAATAATGAAGTACAGAAAGTAATAAAAGCAAAAAAGGTAGCGAAGAAGAAATGGTATCCCTCAGGAAGTAGGTACGAGTTATAAGGAAGAATATGAGGTAAAAAAAGAGAATACAAAGAGAGCAGTAGCAAAAGCAAAATCAGAAACAGTGAAAAAGGTCCTTGAGAACTTTGGGAGTACTAAAGAAAAATGTGTGTTCTTAAGAATAGTTATCCGACAACTTAAGAACAAAGAAGAAAGAGTTTTACAAAAGTATACAAGACATATGGAAGGATAATCTGCTGAACGACGAAAATGAGAAAGATATACTTGCAAATGGTATAGCAAATTTTAATCAGTCTAGGGAACAAGCGAAGAGTGCATTGAAGAAGATAAAAAAAAGGGTGTGGCAGTCAGTGGGACTGCCGGCAGAAGTTATACTTCTATGCACTGTTAACTAATAAAACTTAATAACTACAAACACAGGCAAGTAGAAATATATTTTTTTTAAATTAACTGTATTCAATTAAATAAATACTTAGAAAAATAAGACCAGTTGATGTGTGTCCTTACTTCAAACACAAAAACTAAACAGTAAAACGATCAATGTACAAAAAAGGTGTTTACAAAACCCCATAGTGCAAAATATAATGCAACCATGTTACGGTAGTATGGACTACAATACAATACTCATTACTGAATATTATTATTAATATAAAATACTAAACTTTATATGTTTACTTACGTGACAGAGTTATAAAATAATCTGTCACACACAATGTAATACGTCACTCTGATATTCCAAAACATTAGCTCAGACTGTTTTTGTATATCTATCTCTTTTCAATGTACTGATACCTTATATGTGTTTCTTTCTCTCTCTTACTTACACCATTACATATGTAATGATTTTTCCCATTTAACCCCACACAAATCAAGTCCATGATAAGAAGTATAACTTCAAAAATGTTAAGGTGGTGAAATTGAATAAGATGCCAGTAGAAGTATGGATGGTGTTTGGTGAAGATAAAGTAGTTATTCTGTTGGACCTGATAAGAAAAGTGTTGAATTTAGAGGATATACCACTTGAATGGAGAAAAATCGTGCTTGTGCCAATCTATAAAGGCAAAGGGCTTATACAAAAATGTGGTAATTATAAAGGCATTAAACTGATGTCAAATACTTTAAAAATTTGGGAGAGAAAAGTTAAGAAGAACCTGAAAGAAAAGACGAGTATAAGTAAAGAGCAATTTGAATTGATGTCTGGGAGAGAAACGACCGATACTGTTTATGCTTTAAGAACAATAATGGAAAGATGTTTTAAAATGCAGAGTGATATCCACCCCGCTGTGATATACTTGGAGAAATCATATGACCCAGTACCAAGACAAGAAGTGTGGAGAGTTATGCAAGTGAAAGGTATTTCCCATTAGTGCAAGAAATGTATAAGGAAACAAAAACTGAAATAAAAAGCAGTGTCAAAATTACGGTGGAATTTGTGGTGCATGCGGGGCTCCACCAAGGGTTAGTGCTGATACCCTATCTGTTTAGTATGGTGATGAAGATTATCGCTTAAGCAATAAGAGGTAAAGCCCTATGGAATATGATTTATGCCGATGATAATGTACTTGTGAAAGAGAAATTGGATGGAAAACTTAGGAAATGGCTAAAAGCGCTTGAAAAAAGAAGGGCAAAGACTGAGTATATGCGAACAGACGAGACGAAAGGACTTAAAATAAATCTGTAATACCAAGTGCTTCAAACTTCAAATTAGAAACTAGAAAATAAAGGAGGGTAAAACTGTGAGATGATCATAAAATTAAGTTTGTATGGATGAACTAGAGAAGAATAAGCGAAGAGTTGTGTGACAGGAAAGATAAAAATGGCGCATGATAAAAATAGTGCATTGAATCTGTAGATAGAGTACAGTGAAAGTGAAATAGCTGAACAAGAAAATCCAGATAAATAGGTTAAGATGGTTTGGTAATGTAGAGAGACGGGATGAGAATTATGTGAATAAAAGAGTACCTACATAAATGAAAGGTTAAGGGTACAAGGAAGAGAGAAAGGCTGAAGGTAAGAAGAATGGATAAAATAAATAAGAACATGAATAAAAATAAAAGAAGAAGAGTTTCTGCATCTCTTACTAATGGGCGAAGCTTATCTACCACGACAAGCTACTGTTTTTTGCTTTTGGATCTGACTCTTTGGGATTTAACCCTTCTACTTTTTTTATTATTTGGTTGCTTTGAACAACTCCATATTTCGTTCAAAAGTAATGTATTTTGGTTCCCTCCATACATCGTACATTTTTCGACGCCATTAACATTCTATAATTCGTATCTCACCCGCTTCACACCTAATTCGTACCTCATAAATGTTGACCCTCCCTAAAAAGCTTTCAACTCCTTTCTTACCAACTCTTGGTAAAATCTTTACAAACGCTCAGTGGAATCGAAGACAATCCTATAACTCTCTCGGACACTGTCTCACTGGATGAAGATGTTACAGTTCTAGAGACCTTTTCGAAAAGGTAATGTTAGCTGAAGATGTTAAGGAACAAGATGAAGATGTCCAGGACTACGACGGAAAACCAGTACACCCAGTGTCTTTCAAACAAGCGAAAGCCGAAATAAAGGAACTACGTAGCTTCTTTGTAGCTGGTAAAATGCAGGATGGTGTATTAAAGGCGTTACACACCGTTAACGTTGCAGTCGAAAACGTTGGGAATGAATATACAAAAAACGTACTTCTATAAAAAGAATTGATTTTTCATTTGAATTTACTTACTTTTCATGTTTTAAATATTTAATTTTAATTGAAAATATCCTTCAAGAATCTAGAGTTTTTAAGATACTTTTTTATAATAATCCAGAGAAAGACTTTGATCGCACCCTTTCCGTGTGAATCTTGATAGGTCACTGCCAATTGCGACTACATCTCTTTAGGATGAAATTAACAGTATCGCCGCTATGCAGAGGCTGCGAACAAGAAGAGGAAACAGTAGAACACATTATGTATGACTGCTCTGCTTTTTCTGAAATCAGAAGATCCGTGTTGGGCGAGTATTGGCTTACACCAGCCGATGTCAGGGAGATCCCCCTCGGGAGCCTCATCACCTATTTTAAATCACTAGGCCTGGTGACAGCCTGAGGTGAGGATATCCCTACATACGGGAGGATGCACAATGGGTCATATGTGGCCTCAGTGCTGGCTAAGCACTAGCTCGCCCCTCCCCAAATTTCCAGATCAAGATCCAGACCCTTTCCGTGCCCTAGGTACTTTGTAGTCTTATATCGATCTCAAAATCTTGTTCATCGATCTCACAAAGTCCCGAGTAACAAAATTATTTTCAACGTTCTTTATCGAATCATAAATTTTTTATAATGAAATTATTTAAAATGCATTATAATTTGAAATTTCCTCATTGTCAGACTAGTTCACAAAGTGTATTACGAATCCAACGAACCACACCGCATTAAAATTAGACTTTTCGTTCAAAATATTTAATTAAATTAGTGATGCTTTATTACTAATTTAAATATAAAAATTATGGGAAGTTTATGTAAAATTAATAGTCTCACTAAATTTTATGGTAAAACAAAATTAACCATACATTTAAACCTTATTATATGATATATAAAAATTTCTGGGTTAATTAACTGTTAAACAATAATGAATATTGTTAGGTATCTAGCTACCCATAACAATATGTATTTCTGATAAATAATTAACCATATCATATTTCCGTTAAAATTCCCATTGAACTCGAAACAAAATAACTCATCCAACTATACAGCGTACTGTGAGATAAAACAAAATTTTAGATTTATGTTATAGTAGGACCGAAATGAACAATTTCCGCAAAGGGAAATTAAAGAGAAAACTTATATAACAAAATAGATCATAAATTTGACTCTTTCACTGATGGAAAATTGTTGGGTAAAGATACCTATCATGTTAAAATTTATAAATTTTTTTATCGTCGATTGGGAGTCTATTATTAAACTGAAACTTTGTATATAACCGAGGCAACAAAGCAGGAAACCAACCAATTTATTATAGTAACGTGGATGTATATGATTTTTGTTGTACACCTACAATTCGTAAGAGTGTCAAAAATTGGTTGCATAAAAATAAAAATAAATTTATACACAATACATAAAAATTAACAAAAAAAATAATTCAGAAGAAAATTATGGAAATCAGTGTACTATTCATGTTTTTGAGGTCTCTGAACACGAATATCACTATGGCGATGATCACCGAAGTATCTGGTACCCAAAATGAAACTTTTCTACGGGAGTTTTATAAAAATTTGATACAATTTAGTCTAAACTCGTTACTCGAGGAAAGCGTGGAATTCTAGGTGAAAAGCGTGTTCTTCTCGGTGGAAAGCGTGGTGTTTTCTTATTCAACTTCTCATCCATATGCAGGAAAACCGAGGTCATCTTTGTATTTATCTGATTGAAGATATCTGTGGAAAGTGTGGTCATTTTCTCGGTAAGAGCTCTGTGGGGATCCTCAAATTCAATAGATTCTAGATCAACTTTTTGATACACGTAGTATTCACGTAGCCTTCTAACTAAAACTTTTTGTGTTCGAATTATGTATAATTCCAAATTCTTCTTAGTTCTGCTACAAGTAGTTCACTAAATTTCTTATCCAGGCATTTTAAATAATCTTCATCCATCTGCTTAAACAGTATAGACATATTGGTTGCAAGTGAAGATTTCTCGGTGGTAAGCGTAGACATCTTTTCAATCAATTTTTATTAATGGTTGGTAATGTCAGAGGGCAGGATAAACATCTCGGTGGAGATGGGGCTGGCTGAATTCGAATATAACAACGGCGATGATCACCAAGTTACATGATGACCAGCGTGGACATCGTCTTTTAAATTTCTATGAAAACTTATCACAAAATCAGTCCAAACTCGTTACTGGAGGGTTTTCTTTGTTACTGGACACGAATATCATGTTAGCGACTGTCACTGAAGCACCTGTGGCTCAGGATAAAACTTCGTCTACTGAAGATTTATTAAAAATCATTACAATTCAGTCCAAACTCGTTACTAGGTGGTTTTAGGGGTCGCTGAACACGAATATGCTGATACACTTTTCCAATCACAAGTCTTCGATCTCCTTCAACCACGATTATAGGTTTGCTACAGTTTTGGATTACCGTCTTAAAACTTTCCAAACATTAGGTTAAAAATATAGAAGCATCAGACAGTTCGAACCGGATCGGCCGCTGTTTTTAAAGTTACCATGGAAATAAGGAACAAAAGAACCAACTACGAAAACTCTTTGCTGTTCAAGGGAAATAAATCCGTTTATAAATATACAAGATCCCAGATGTCAATGAAAGTAACAACACCGATACTTAGGCGACAAGACGGACTACTAAGTTCAAGTGAAAAGGAGACAGCAAACATATTGGGCCAAACGTTTCAGACATTCTTCGTTAACGAACCACCTAGTATACTACCAACCCTCACTACTTCGAGATTAAATGTATCCATAAACCCTCCAAAATTTTCTCCTTTAAAAATTTTAGATGTGCTAAAAAGCCTCCCCAACAACAAGTCTCCAGGGGCTGCCTCCATAACCTCAAAATTATTAAACAATTGTGCTTCTTATCTTGCTGAACCCTTATCTGTCATCATGCATTGTTCCTTTCAATCAGGTAAACTCCCTGATAATTGGCTTTCAGCATTGGTTACCCCAATTTTTAAAAAGGGTGACAAGTTGAATCCCAACAATTACCGGCCAATTAGCCTTGTCTCAATTTGTGCCAAAGTAATGGAGCGAATCATATCTAATGACCTTATAGATTTTATCTTACATAATAACATAGTACCGTCAACACAGCATGGTTTTCTGCCTGGAAGGTCTGCTCAAACCAATTTAATAACCTGTTTAAACTCTTGGACCAATTCTTTAGACGACAATCAACCAGTCGATGTCATTTACCTTGATTTTTCCAAGGCATTTGACCGAGTTCCAAAAAACAAGCTTCTTCTGAAACTAGTTAATCTCGGAATTAGAGGACAGTTGTTATCATGGATCGAAGCTTTTCTTACCAATAGACATTTCTCTGTACGTGTGGGCAAATCAACTTCTGAAAACTTTGCAGTTTTGTCCGGTGTCCCGCAAGGTTCTGTCCTTGGACCAATCCTGTACCTGATTTATACTTCTGATTTTCTCTCCACCTTATTATCTCAACACGCTATTTATGCCGATGACTCTAAATTTTTTGGAAACCCATTTACGCAATACAATATATTATGTTCTGACTTACTTAAAATCAGCAAGTGGTGCTCTCAATGGTTAATTCCTTTAAACCCTGAAAAATGCACTGTCTTACATATTGGCAAATCAAATCCCTACTATCAGTATAGTTTAAATGGCATATTTTTAAAATCCGTTAACAGTCAGATTGATTTGGGAATAAATATAAACAACAGATTGGACTGGTCAGAACATATATCCAACATTTCTAAAAAAGCCAACTCTGTATCATATCTCTTTCGAAGATCTTTTCAATCACCCAATCCTAAACTTCTTGGTCAGATATATAAAACATTTGTTAGGCCGCTACTAGAGTACAACACAATATGCTGGTCTCCACACTATATCAGAGATATCAAGACACTCGAGAATGTACAAAGACGCTTTACAAAATGGTGTCCACAGCTGTCCAACCTCCCTTCTGAAGAAAGATTGTCTGTTCTCGCATTTCCATCACTAGAGGACAGAAGAAAAAGAGGGGACCTTATACAGTGCTACAGAATTTTGAACAACAAGTTTTCCATCGACATGAGGAACATGTTTCAGCTCAATAGTGACCCAAGGTTAAGAGGTCATGGCTTGAAGCTATCCAGGGAACAATTTTCCACAACCATGAGACAATTTTTCTTTACGAACAGAATATTCGACCAGTGGAATTCGCTCCCTGTTGATGTTGTGTCTGCTCCATCTATCAACATTTTTAAAAATAGGCTAGACGCATACCTAAATTCTATAAGACACTAACTTTTCTGTTATGTATATTGTTTTAGTTTGTTTTTACTTTGAAGTTTCAACACCTATTGTAAATTTTTCATTTTTTATTTTTTTCATTTATTGTTTTCCATTTTGAATTTTTGTACTACCTGGGCATAATAGGCTTTGCCTCTGCCCTTACTTATGTTTGATAATAATAATAATAATAATAATAAACTTTTCAGTCCAAAATTAAAATTTTGACGATATAAACCTTAGTTAATAGTAGTTTACGTAACAAGTCCCGAAAATGGTCTTTTACTGGACGAGTGGGCAATTGCAGGGCGAGCCGCAGGCGAGTCCTGCAAGCCTGCGAGTCCAGTAAAAGCACTTTTGGGACGTATTACTTACAATATTTTTTTAAACTAGCCAGAATTTAGTAATTTTCAGTTTATTTTTGGGTCAGAAAATCTCATTTTGTCAGACGGGGCCAGAAAATTATTGTGATAGTCCGGTAAAAGCTTTCCGGACTCTTTTTTATTTTTTGGCCTTGTCCGACAAAATAAGATTTTCTGACCTAAAAATAACCTGGAAAGTACTGATTTCTGGCCGGTCTTAAAAAATATTACCTATATTAAGACTCTAGGCCAGAAAGTTGGATTTTCTGGCGCGTGGAATATAGATGCCGAGGCAAAGCCGAGGCATCTATATTCCACGCGTTAGAGCATCCAACTTTTTGGCCATGGGTTGTATACTATTTTTCTTGATCCCCATCCAACATAGTCCGCCAGAGCGCGCTGTAATTCAAGCAAGCCATGAAAGTTGGACTTTCTGGAGCGTAGACCTGCCAGAAAATGCGTATTTTCGGGTAGGGGATCAAGAAATAGTATATATATTACGATCCTAGGCCAGAAAGTTGGAAATGAATTTTCTTGATCCCCTACCCGAAAATACGCACTTTCTGGCAGCTCTTTGCTCCGGAAAGTCCAACTTTTATGGCTTGCTTGAATTACAGATTTTCTTGATCCCCTACCCGAAAATACGCACTTTCTGGCAGCTCTTCGCTCCGGAAAGTCCAACTTTTATGGCTTGCTTGAATTACAGATTTTCTTGATCCCCTACCCGAAAATACGCACTTTCTGGCAGCTCTTCGCTCCAGAAAGTCCATCTTTTATGACTTGCTTAAATTACTGTGCGCTCTGGCGGACTATATTCGGATGGGGATCAAGAAAAATAGTATACAACCCATGGCCAAAAAGTTGGATGCTCTAACGCGTGGAATATACTATTAATTGTCACTTTTTTAATATATCAGTTAAATCCTGACAAGTTTTTTGATTTGTGAAGTATCTATATAAACTATGTCAATTAAGCTAGAGTGGTAATTTATATCTTACTAGCTGACCCGGCCACGCGTTGCTGTGGCTAAGGTTTTTGTTATATTACATTGTAGTAATCTGTTTATGAGGAACAGTAGGAGAACATCAGTCATGGGGACCACCATGCTTGTTTACACCCCAAAGGGTGACCCTTACAGACAACCTCAGACTACAAACTCCTGGTGTCTGACCTCAACAACCTGCTTTTAAAGCCAATTCATATTCTACGTGAGAATAAAAATTAAACTATTTAAACACGTGCCGAGATCTAACGTAATGACTTTGACCTGGTAAAATGTAATACATAACAATACAGTAAAATATAAACTAATAAATTAATATGTAGGGCAAAACTCCCCTTCCACCTAGGTGACATTACAAAGTAAATAACATGTAACACTTTAACTTATGAATGAATAAGGTAGGTAGGGCAGATAGTCTTAAATCTTTAACAATAATATTTATTATTTTAAATTATAATTACTTTTATTTTCAATTTAATTTAGTACTAATCGGTGCACAATATTTTTGATTAACCTGTCTTTAGCTAACACAAACAGATTCGACGGTTTCCCTACACGTGAACATGCAACATATAATTGCCCAGTTTATTAAACTGTATAGTTTCAAAGCACATACCACAACTTTTTATGTTAAAACTTTTCAATAATTAAAACTGAATTTAAGTGTCATCTCAACAATGCACAGCATCCTTGATATTGCAAAAATATTAAGTCATACAACGCTATGATTGATCATAGAGAGGATTAAACTTTCTAAAATAGTTTATTTTATTAACAGTTAAACTTAAAATAATAATTACTGTTTTCACATGTAAAAACAAAAAAAAAAAACAAAAAAAGACTTCCCTCTGGCGTAATCGATCCCATTACGATAACCCAACCGAAATGTCATAATCAGCCGCTGATCCAAATTAGCTACCAAGACCTTACATGAAGACTAATATCATATTTAATATAATAACAATTCAATAAACAAATAATTTGCAATAAAATAATATTGCGACTATAAATTAAAATGTAAGCTATCCTATCTTTCAAGTTGGATCAAACTGCACACGGTGTGCAAATTTGATTAAAATCGGTTTAATAGTTTAGGAGTCCATTGCGGACAAACAACGTGACACGTAATTTATATATATTAAGATTAAAATAATTAAGTTTTGCTTTTTGACTACATATTTACTTCTCGCAGTATTGCTCCTATTAATTTAAATAATAGTTTTTTAAATTATTCTTGATTCTGGTTCGCTTGCAATTACGCAAAAAACGCCGAGAAATGCAAATCTGCTGTAAATTGGCAAACACATATTTTTCCATTGTTCTCCAGAACTTGGAAAACGATGGCAATTATTTTTCATTCAATTGCGGAAACCTCTCGAAAATATAAAAAAAATGCTTTTCTTTAGCGGTGTTTGAACTTTTAGCTTGCAAGATATGATTGAATTCTTATTTATTTATTTAAAACGAATATGAAATGTAAGCACAATGAATGTAGACTACTAACCAATCTTTTAAGGGTAAAATAGGTCAAATACTAATAACTTCTGGCAAGTTAATTTGCTTGCTTTTTGCCTTTAAAACAACTTTAAAATGATTCCTGTGTTACTATTATCTAATTATAAGATACGGTTTAAGCTAAACAGGTACATTTAATACGTTGGAGTGTCTTTACCAAATTGTTAAAAAAAATTATTAAGCTAAAGTTTGCCTTTAAGACAATTTTAAAATAACTCCTGTATTATTATTATCTAACTAGTTGCACTCGCAACGTCGTTCGCGTGGTGTGTGATTGTTGTATAAAAATTTCTTACCCCACCCCATTTAAGGAATGGGAAAGAAATTTTTATACAGATGTTAAGTTAAAAGAAGACAAATACATCTGTGAAAACCGCATTCAAATCGGATCAGTAGTTTTCATGTGATGCGCGCACAAACATACAGACAGACAAAAAACTCTAACCACATTTTTGGGTTCTATTTCGATGTACCCCCGACGCCATTCGCGTGGAGTGTTGATTTTTGTATAAAAATTTCTTTCCTTATCCCATTAAAGTGTTGGGAAGGGGGCGAAAGTTTCATACACCAGATGTTAAGTTGAAAGAAGACAAATACATCTGTGAAAACCGCATTCGAATCGGATTAGTAGTTTTTATGTGATGCGCGCACAAACATACAGACAGACAGACAAAAAACTCTAACCACATTTTTGGGTTCTATTTCGATGTACCCCCGACGCCATTCGCGTGGCGTGTTGATTTTTGTATAAAAATTACTTTCCTTATCCCATTAAAATGTTGGGGGGAGAAAGTTTTATACACCAGATGTTAAGTTGAAAGAAGACAAATACGTCTGTCAAAACCGCATTCAAATAGGAGCAGTAGTTTTCATGTGATGCGCGCACAAACATATACATTTCTACAGTTTTATTATATGTATATATAGATATAGTGAAATGGATCCTCCTTCCGGAACACCCTCTTTCAATAAAATTCTTGGTCGTGGATTCCAAAATTTTTAAATTGATTGTCCTAAAATATAAAAATTATAAATAAAAAAATAATTTATCTTCTTTTAAATCTTTCTACTTCCGTTGTTCCACTCTTTCTCTATATCTTCCTCTTCCAACTACTTTCCAACTCCTTCTTGCTGCTGCCTTTCCATTTATCTATTACCTTTCTACTGCTTAGCTCTTTCTCTATACTTTCCTCTTCCTACAATTTTCCAACTCTCTGCTTTTCTGTATCTTTCAAGTTCTGGTTTATATTATATTTTATATGATTTTAATCTTTTGATCAATACCTTTTATTTACTTTTCATTCAAATTCAAATTCTTTTACTCAATTTAATTTATTCAGTGACTTTTTAAAATTACAATTCTTTGACATCTCAATCAATAATACTTAATCAATATTTCAAAAACAACTTATAAACTAAACAAAAACAATCAAGATACCAAAAAAATACTTAACCTGGACAATTAATTTACAAATAATGAATCACGTTCTAACATTCCATTGAAAGAACATGGCCATGAAGAAAAATCCATATCAATAGATATATAGATATATAGATATAGATTATAAGATACCCTTTAAGCTAAACAGTTACAGGTTGGAGTCTCTTTACCAAATTGTTAAAAAAAATTAACATTATTACTGTATTTTCTGTTATAAAAAAAGCAAATACAAAAATATTATCACCCAATTACAACATTTTTTTAGTATTATGTTAAAAGTTTTTACTTTTATACCTGGCGCCTTCACCAATTTTTAAAAACTTTATCGTTTTTGAACTAGATAAATGGACCTTTTTTTAAAAAAATAAATTGTATCATAACAGATTTAGGGCGGTTTCAGTTATAGATCAATATCAATGTGATAGTTTTTCCCATACTCATTGTTGCTATTTCTTGTTTTTCTGATATCGAAATTTAAATAGTTCAATGAAGGTTGTTTAAATAATTAAATTACTACTTACTACTTAATTAAATAGATATATTTAGATAATTCAGTTTATAGATTTATAACCTCTTTTTTGACTAAAGGTGTTAAATGCTCGATTGAGGAGGTTAACTAAAGCGAACGGCAGTCAGTGGGTTGGGGGAGAGCGAGCGTGGATTCGATCGAGATAGATGATAAATTATTAGAAAGATAAAAAGGTATATCTTTAATAGAATATAAAAGTTAAAAAAAAATAAAAAAGGAAAAAGAAAGAAATAAAAGAGAAAGGAAAATGGGCGCCACTTATGTTTTTTATCCTGAGGATGGGGAAATATAAGTAACCCAGATAAAATAAGAAAGATATAAGAGATATAAGATAAAATAAGGTAAAATTAGATAACCCGGCAGATTGTTCTGGCTAAAATTTAAATTACACACTTTTATTTAAGAAACAAAAAGAAAAATTATACTTACACTTTCCTTTTACTTATCCTTATGGTTATAATTTAAATTTGTAAGATAAAGATATATTTAAAAAACAAAATCTAGTACTTTAATAAAATATAGATTAGATAAATTAAAAATATTGATCAGAGTAACAGGATCTAACTAGGAAAAGAAAAATCTCTATTTAACAATAACAGTATTTATTATTGGCTGTAATAATAAAAGAGACACACAACAAAAAAATAAAAAAATAAAAAACATCTATGTACGGGATAGTAAATACATATTACTAAACACATTTGTGTTTGGTTCAAAAATATATCTTTTGCTACACTTAAAATAACAGATAGGTATATTATTTTGTTATTTTTGTGTACTCTGATAAGCGAAAAGTGAGAGAGATGAAAGTTAGATAAAAAAAGTTATAAAAATCACCTTTTGCTTAAGTATTACCTCGAGTTAAAAGAGTACTCATACACGAAGGTATAAATCTTAATTAAATAGGTACGAGATAAAAATAAAAAATACAAATAAAAAAGTATTACAGATAAGAGATACAAAAAATATAAGTAATAAAAATACAGGTAAGCGATACTCATAAAAAATTCACATTCTGATTAATTTCAGTCCGGCACTGCGCACTGCACTTTTTAAGCTGATACGGTAAATACAGTTAAAATAAAATTCTCCATAGAAATAAATGGTACTCTCATACTCGATAGAGGTATAAAAAATTGTAAAAACTTACGTTAGCTTCTAAATCTTTCTAAGATAGTTTGGATAGCATATGGCTTCATTCTCTCGGTAAATGATCGGAACGGTAAGATATAATCTAGACCCCATTCTTGTCTAGATCGGTAGGTATTTAGAGAATAAACCATAAACTTACTCTTCATAGCTGGTGATCAAAGAGATATTGTAATTTTGGGTAATTTGCCGCCATTATTACACGATATATGAAGTAATCTTAAAGATAGCACTGCCTGGAAAACTTCAGTTAAACCTTAAGGTAGAATAAACGATAATAGGCACTAGAAACACTTATTTGCTTGTAATTTTTAAAATAAAATAAGAAAAAACCGGGAAACTGAAACTAGGCGTCTCGCCGAGATGTTATTAGCAACCCTACCACACCTAGAATGAATAAAGCCGTTGGTACTAAAAAAGACCGGTAAACATCTCCGCTTAAGTCATCTGATCTTGAACGTGAAATTTGATTGGTCAATAAAAAAAAATCAATACTTCGCTTCGAAAAATTCGTTAGATTTCAACGTTCTGGAATGTTCCATCTAATATGTTAAGCCTACAGGGTTGGCATAGATAAAAAGAAATTATAAAAAAGAATTTTAATTAATCGGGTTTTTTAAAACGCTACAGATTCATATAAGCAATCAAATAATATATATTGCAGCTAGAGTGTTAAGTTAACTCTTTCTCGAGTGCCATCTCAGGACATACCTATGCCTTCTTGGATATCTAAAACAACCCGCTTCGCTTCTGATAATAACTGCTACTTTTTAGGAATAGGAATAAACACACAAATTAAAAACAAATTTATTTATACATTGGCAAACACCTTACAACTGACACATACAACTTCACCTCTTATACGGTCTTTTACTGTATAGCTGGTATAGCACATAAGATAGTATTTATTGCATAGTGTAATAGTAAAATTTGATCCTTTTCCAAACTACGTTACGTAGTTTTTAATGTTTCTTCCATTTTTCCTCTTATAAATAAAATACCAGAAGAGAAATGTATAGACAATGTATATGGAATATAGTTTTACATTCTACTATCATAGAGTTCACATCGATGAGCGTTCAGCCCTTTACTATAGATCATAATATATGATGCTTTGAGCACTTTAATGTTGTACAATAGTCGATAAAATAAAGCACTAAAATCAGCAAAACCTCCGAAATTTGTAAAGTAAGATGGATCGGAATGTGGTTTTTTGTATTCGATTCGTTAGAGCGTCGGGAAATTTTGTCCCTCTTTTTCATAATGTAAAAATGCATTAGAGAATTGCAGTTGAAAAGTACATTCCGAACAAACAATAGATAGAAAAATTACAACTCGGTAAGTATTGCTGAAAATGTGTTCAATTTTTGTAGTCGGAGGTTTTTGGGGTGCTGAACACGAATATCATGGTGCCGATAGGCTCCAAGACACCTGGTGCTTAGGACGGAACTCGTCTTTAGGAATTTTATGCAGATTCGACACAAAATGAGTGTGCACTCGGTATAAGGGTTTTTTTGGGTCATTGAACACGAATATTATAGAGCGGCTGAACCATATTACTCTACAAATTTCGGAACACCATTTCTTTATTTTCTCGATTATAAAATGTTAAAGTAACTTCGAAATCTCTTACAATCATTTCTCAATTTCAACCTTTTAAACTGTCATCAATTGATGCATATATAAGTTCACATCTCTCAGCGTACGGTCTTTTATTATGTAGGATTATAGCACATAAGATGCTTAGTTTGTATTTATTATTGTGTAAAATAAAAATATACGTAAATCTAACTAATTTATTATTTCTTTTATTATAAAGTAACCGTACATGTATATTTTATATAGGTCGCTATATATTTTACTTTAACATAATTTAACAAAAAGGTTTACCTACTTGGTTGAAAAGTAAGAAAACATTTCTAAGGTAAAAGGATTTCCACAAACAACAACTTGATTATTTTCTTTGTACTTTTTCTCTTACATACGGTTTGTACGATGGAAATTTTACCGAACCTATTGTTAACCCTTATAAAATATGAAAAGGTAAATTTATAGAAGTTAGGATGAAACTCTTTAGGTTGATTTATAATTTATTTACATGTATACCTACAGTAAATTTAAGAAAAACCTTTATCTTCATTACTTTAGTAACAGATAAATATTATAAACTTATATCGATTTACTCTGTATTTTTGAATAAAAATTTTTTTGGGAATAAAAAATTGGTTTATTTCATCCTGTCCAGTAAATACACTTACCTATAATCAATTTGGCGCCGGTAAGTAAAACATTACGGTATCAGGTACTGTAATGTGTTGCCTAGCAACGCTGCTCTGATTGCTTAAGGGAAGACAATTACTTTTAATTTTTGACATTTAAAAATACTATAATGACTATAAAATAAAAATAAAATAATTAATTACTTACTTTTACATCCATATTTAAAAAGAAATCAATGTTATTCAATTTTATATTAACAATTAAATCTTAATAATAAAAAAATTATTTGACAGTGACAGATGGCTTTCAAGGTAATTTGACCTAACTAATCAAGTTACGAACTATTTTTAGTCAAGTTACGAACTACCGTTAAAATTTTTATGATTTATTAATTTATAAAAACAGGATGAAATAAAACATAATACGATAGATGGTCGTTAGGTGTTATTACAGTACTCGTTTTTATTTCCGGACTTGGCTCCTACGTCACCTCGTCCGTAAACTAACTCGTACTGTAATAAGTCACCTACCGACCTTGTAACGTATAATACTATTGCAATTTTACGATAAGGTTTTTTGTCTAAAATTTCCTTGATAAATGTCTAGCACTAAGTACTGGTCGAACAGCAGTCAGTAGGTTGGGGTAAACCCATTTGTATTTTTTTTGTATGATAGTCGTATTTAAAAACTCGAGCTGCTAGAAGAAATTTGAGGGTAGATTTAAAATCAGCAACCACAAATTAGTGAGAAAGTAAAGAAATATTTTAAGCTACAGACAAAAAGTGCTATTTTGGCCACCATTAAATGAAAGGCAGTAGAAAAACTTCGACAGGACACACGGACCTTGTGGTATTTCGGGAAAGAAATTTCTATCCTGTACATAAAGGAAATTATGAAACCTCATGTCGTCCCATTTGATCAAAATATAAGCGCTGGGTTCAAGATAATGCCTTGCCACACGTAGCCAGATCCTTAAGACATTTTTTACAGAGCCTTATATTAATGTCAGGAGATAGCCAGCTAATATCTCGGATCTAAATCCTATTGAACGTCTTTGAGATGAACTGAAAAGACGTTTGAATCACGTTGCAGATGCTATTTTGACGATTTAAGAGCAGTTACCACAACAAATAATCAAAAATTTTTTGAAAAGCATACCACATTTTTGTGCCGAAGTACTAAAATCCAGAGGTAAACGTACCCATTATGATCTACACTTTTCTTCATTTTCATTTTCAGTATTTTATTTCCCCAATTATTATGAAGCTTTGTTACATAAATCACATTAAAATAATCTCCTTGGACACTAAATATTTGACAGTTTAATAACTCGATATTATAAGGGGTAGAGGTAAGGCCCACTATCTCTGTGTATCAAAAGTGTCACCCAAAGTCACTGTAGCACAAGGGTAATTTTTATATGAAACGCTAAAACATAGAGACGAAGGAGAGAAGGACATATACGGAATGAAACACTTCTGTATTAAAATTGGTGTAGGTATTTAGCTTTTATTTACTTGATCATTCGAACTCTGCATACTTCACCTTCTCTATAATTGCTCACTTCAAATCAAATAATTATTTAATATTAGCGCCATTTCGGTCAAATTTTAAACTGTTTAATAGCGGACACTTTTTCTGCTGAATAATCTTATAATATGGTGCGCCTTACCACTACCCTTCCTCACTCGAGGTATAAGAATGATAATAATACTTGACAAACGATGTCAAACACCGACAGACACAACATACATTTTTTATTCTGATTCTTTCACTTCTAATTTACCTAAAAGTGACAATTTCCTTGCTTGTTACGACGCTTACGATAAGATATTCTGCGGAAGAGATTTTAATTGGTTAAATTTCGCTTATGACTTCTAAACATTTAAAAACGAAAATACGATCGTTTTTAGGAAATACTAAATACCCGAAAGAGACTTATTTATGTATTTAATAGGAGTTATCCACAGTGCGTTGTATCGAAAACATTTAGGATTTTACAGAATAGTTTCAGTCAGCGCGTCAGCGAATAGCGACCATAGTTAATAGTAGCTATACATCCAATATATTAATTTAAGGTTTTAGAATAATTATAATATACTTATATTTTTGCTGTAAAGGCATAATTTATTTAAATACCATAATTATTCCCCACTTTTATAGTATTTTTCAATAAATATCACCACTTCCCCACTTTTTCACCACACTGCTTTCATTTGTTGAACTTTTCCCCACATGTGGTGAAAAATCCCCACTAATGGCAACCCTGTACGGGACTCATCCGAGGCAGCAGCCGCGCAGCCGCGGAGTGGAGAGTTACAAACAAACATACATACATACAGGTGAAGTTAATAAAAACGTGTTAATAAAAAAAAAGCATTGTGTGGTTTTATGAAACCACGGTAAAAGTGAAACTTTTTTTTACACTATAGACATTTAACTAAAAATTTTTCGAATCATATGCCATTAAGGGTATAAAAATCGCTTTATCAAATCAAAATCGAAATCAAAATCTAAATCGAAATCGAAATCGAAATCGAAATCGAAATCGAAATTGAAATCAAAATCAAAATCGAAATTGAAATTGAAATTGAAATCAAAATCGAAATTCAAATTCAAATTGAAATCTAAATCAAAATCGAAATCAAAATCAAAAGGTGTGTGTGCGATTCACACACGATAGAAGTAAAAACTTCAGTAAATCGACAAAAGAATGAAATGAATAATATATATAACAAGGGTAGGATAATTACAAAGTTTATTTGTTTAAAAATGAAAGTGTTTCGATTAATTTCAAAAGATTTTATTTAATATAATATAATTTATTGGTCAAGTTCCATATTTTCAGTTTCAAAAATTATTATTTACGACTGTAATATTTTTAAAACGTTACATGTCATAGATACTTACTTAGTCGAAGTTCGTATTAATACGAATAGTAGGATTGTTTTCATTAGCAGTTATGCTCACTCCCGTACATTTTTGTATTAAACTATAGCCGCCGCCTACTTTATACTTTATACCTACTCAGCGTTCGACCGACATGCGACATGCACTTAAAACGATCTAATAAAAGTTTCACTTTAAAAAGTAATACATACTAGACTCGTTGATTTTCTAAACAAACAAAATGTAATCTCTAAATATCAATTCGAGTTAAGGGCGTACAGAGGATTCTTTGGTCATGTTGACAACATTATATTCTACTCTAGATAAAGAAAAAAAGTCATATGTGTGTTTTTAGAACTGGCCAAAGCATTCGACAGTTACTTTAATGAAAGTTTCAAATGTATTGAAATCAATGGAGTTCTGAGCAACGGGACACCTTTAGACATTAGCGTTCCCCAGGAGACTGTTTTACGTCCGAATTTATTTAACTGATATATTCATAACTTCTTTGATTTTGGATTTAGAATTAAACAATAAAATAGAAATTAATCTAGATCGCGTATTCCTTTGGTTTGAAACACAAAAACTGACTATAAAACAGATAAAACTCTTTTTATGCCTTATGCTACAATGATGCACTTCCTCAATTCGCTGAACTAAACATAAGAGTAAAAACAATCTATGAATCGCCCTTGGCCCAAAACTAAAATGGGATAGCCACTATCAATTTGTCATAAAGAAATTACGAATGTTGGTTAATAGTTTTAAGGAACCAAAACGGTTATTTACATAAATTAGCTCTAAAATTGACAAAGAACTGCCTAACCCGATATTTTCTTTAAATGAAGAAAAAAGAATGAATACAAATCCAAACAAGATTAAAAATAGAACAAATTATTGAAATAAAGAGTGGAAAGCAAACATTTTATTATGACTTTATATTTGAAGATCTCTATTTTCTTTGCTCGTAAAACACCTTAAACATAAAGGTATGGACACAACGGAGACCATCGACCCTAGACCATAGCATAATACCCTGGACCTTTGCTCTGACCCTCGCTCTGACCCAGGCGCACCCGTTGTCACATCGAGGCTTGGAGCATCGCACTTTTGCGCCAGTTAAAGTATGAACGATCCTCTATAAACATAGATTTTTCGACATCCTCTTCTTCGGATGAGGAAAATACTATTTTGAATTCAAGTGCCAAAAAGTGGTATCTATATAAAGGATCTCAAAAGACGAAAGTGCATCCCTTGAAGAAAAAACGTTTGATGTATAAAGAATGTCATCATCTGTATCAAGATTTAAGAAAAGATCCGGATCTTTTTTGACTACATGAGAATGAAAAAAGAAACTTTTGATTATATTTTAAAAGATTACCCTGGTCGAGGGTCACAAAAATACCAAGCTTAGTTTTTACCCTGGCACCAAGTATCAGACCTTAGCTTCAACCTATGCGCGGAGCGATGGTCGGTGCTCCGACGTAACCACATAGATCTAATATCATGTGTTTATTTTTTTTTTGGTGAGCGGAGCTATGGTGCGATGCTATGGTCGGAGCGATGGTCGGCGCTCCGTTGTAACCGCACACTAAGACAATTCCGCGCTGGCAGCGCCAAATATATCGTACCCTAACAACCACCTTTCCATCATCAGTGGGGAAATTATTTTGGGAAAGAAAGGAAAAAAACGAATTTTCCCAGATATCTTACCGAACTAGATCGATTTTTTGTCTTCATGTACACCTTCATTTTAAAACGAAAGTTATTCCCAGGGTAAGGCATACCGACACACCCGATTTTTGAAACTCGATTTTGACTTACGCAACCAAATTTGAAACATTCACTAACAAGATTTTTTTTGTGGTAAAACCGTTTATCGATTATGACTAGTTTTATTTTTACGCCGTAATTTCTGTATGTCAATAAATTATTATTTATTTATTGTTTAAGCTGTTATAGTAAGTCTTAAGAACAATAAAAATAGCAGGTTTGAGTCCTGATGACTTTTTGTCAATTTATTTTTAATCTTTGTCTTATTTTTAAATATTAAAAATATGTAAATAGGTTTATCCCAAGTTTATAAAATTTTAATACCTGTTTTATATTTTATTATAGGAACATATTAAATATGCACCCTTTTTGATGGTTAAAACAGGCCGTATCGTTATCGGCTTAAAAGCCATTTCTACATTCGCATGAACAAAAAGCTGAGAATGAAAAGTTCTCAGCTTGTAGTCAGTAAAATTGCCCTTATTTTTTACACGCACGTACGTAATTTCTTAATATAGTATCAAATTAAATTTTATTCGAAATTTGGTTCCTTATTTCAAGAAATGTTAAAAATGATTTTGTTACTCTAAGGCTTTTATTTTAAAATTGGTGAGCACCTTCTATTTTAAAACGGTACATGCGCCAGGTTGATTATGTTATATATCACTATTTTATTATTTTTTTTTAGTTTTTTATTTTCGTCGTGTTCTTTGCCTCTTTGTCTTTCTCTTTGTCATTCCGTGGAATTTTCTTATCTAATTTAAACCTATTTCCTGACCACCTAGAGCTCTGACATATTCAGGATAGCTAAGAACTGGATGACAATGCATGTTTCAAGTGTGTTTAGGTATAGAGATTTTAACATAATTTTGGGTTGATAGGAGTTTTAAATCAATTAGAAAATTCCCGCATAATATATAAAATTAAGTAACAAAATAATTTATCTAATAGTAATGTGACCTATAAATAAGTAAAAAAAACGGGTGAGGCAGTCACTGGGACTGCCGGCAGAAGTTATACTTCTATGCACGCTCACGGATTCATGAATTTGTATGCCAAGAATTTAGCAAAATCATTATGAGGTCGCTAAACAGGAATATCATATTCGTGTTCAGCGACCTCAAAAACCTCTTAGTACCGACTGCACATTCATTTTGTATCGAATTTGCATTTGCACCAGGTGTCTCGGAGACCATCGCCATCATTATATTCATATTCAGCGACCCAAAAAAACCCGGGTACCAAGTGTGCACTGATTTTGTATAGAATTTGCATAAAACCCAAGGAAGAGAGGTAAATACCATGCACCCTGGGCACCAAGTGCCGCAGAGTGTTTCGGCATCATGATATTCGTGTTTAGCTACCCCAAAAACCCCGAGTACATAAATTAAACCCATTTTCAGCAATACTTACCGAGTTGTAATTTTTCTATCTATTGTCTGTTCGCTTTTCGAATGCAAAATGTAATTTCCAATTTTTACATTATAGCGACAAAAATAGCGACCAATTTCCTGATACTCTAACAAATCCAATGCAAAAAACCGCATTCCGATCCATCTTACATTACAAATTTCGAAGGTTTTACTGATTTAGTGTTTTATTTCCTAGACTATTCGTAAAAACTCTGTTTATGTAGCCAACAACCTCAAAAGCATAGTGCTGGATACTGGATATACTGAAACCATGTGATGGTAGGTACTATAGACTACAATACAGTACTCATTACTGAAAATAAGTTGTCAAACACAATGTTATACATCACTATGATATTCAAAACATTTGCTGAGACTGTTTTTTGTATATCTATCTCTTTTCAATGTACTGAATGTTTAAACGGTATTTAAAGGAATTGCGCCACGTCGATATCTTGGATTGGAATAGCTTGGCTTGCTCTCTCCAAGTTTTCCTACTGTGATGAGCTGACACTTTCAGTGTTGCAAACTTGTTTTAAATGAATTAATTAATATATCCCTCACTTCACTTGCATACTTGGCTTCGTGCCTATTGGCGATGTATCCTTATTTGGCTTTGTAGTGTAAAATCTTACTAATTTAGGAATGGCTTTCTACTTGTGCTATTTAGATCTCTGGATCGACTTGCCTAAATGTCAAAGTATTCACCAAGTCTCGGTGTACTTCGTCCGTTGCTTATTTTCCGGCATTTTTACTTGCGTCTCGGAATTATGTGTCTGTCGCAAAAACAATTAAGTTCTTTTTAGTTCGGAGTCATCAATTTCTTGCTGGTTAGTGTTTCTTTTGTTGATCGCGAAAACACTCGTGCGTCGAAGCCTTTGTTCTTTCGTTAAAATTCACAATTTTTTAGCTAATTTGTTGAATGGTTTCATTTACATAATCAATATTAAATAATTAATTATAAGAGAGAGAATATCACAGACCTGATGATGACCTTTGTTGGTCGAAACTAGCTGTCAATTATTCTGATTTGAATACATTAAAATAATTTGTGTGGTACGAGACTTTGAGTTTTCTTTGGTATTAATTAATTATAAACTATAAAATGTACAAAAATAATCGCGATGCTGTCGGTCGGACCCACGTCTTTGTAGAGTTTGCTAACTCTTAATGGTAAGAACTCCTAGGGCATGTCTCTGGTGACGGTCAAGATCAATAATGTCAGAAGTCTTCGTGAGAGGTCTGGTGTCGTGTAATAGATACTATACCTTAGCAGGCTTCCTGGGTGTTTGTGGAAGTGGTGTCATGGGTCTCGGTGGAGGAGTCTTTTTGAAGAATTAACTAAAGATTGTGCTTTTTGACGTTCGTGTCATGAGAGTTTGTGATTCGATGGTAATACCTGGGTGTATGAGCACTATAGCAGATCGCTCAATATCTCCCAACGATAAAAGGACGTCAACTACTTTACACGTAGATGAAGCAGCGAGAACGTTCATACCTCGTGCGTGTTTATCACGGCTACTTATTCTCGTACGGTATGTGGTCAATTAACCGTTCTTCTATTTGGGTGTATTTCTTTCTATTCCCTATTGTGTACAAATTTTGTTCTTCTTCTCCTAAATAACACTCCTAGGTATATCATTATTCCAGTTGTTCTTTTGGCGAATTCAAACCTTCCTATAAGGTGATATTCGTGTCTATTACTCTTTCTATTTTCAATTTTTCTCTTCTGATTTTTCGTTTTATTTTTTGCAAATAGTTTTCACTTCTATAGTCTGTGTTGCATATATTTTTTACACGACTGGCACTAGTACCTATAGTAAAGATGTTGTAGCATTCCCAAAAAACCACCTTAAATAATATTATCTTCTCGTTTACACTTTTGTCGGTATGCAACCAACTTTACCTATTCCAGAGACAGTTACAGATAAATAATATTATATTCTCGTTTACACTTTTGTCGGTATGCAACCAACCTTACCTATTCCAAGGTCAGATACATATTTTGGATTCAAATTTTGACAGGCGGAAGCGGATATCGAGCGTAAATACTCGATAAGACCCGAGTTAAGCAACCGGGGTGAGAGGACGCACTTAAAACAGCACTTACGATTTTACGTGACAAGCGAAAGGACGCTGATTTCCTCGTTTGTGAAAATTAATGGCTGCCGGTTAATTCACAGTATTAAGATTACCGTTTGTTCTTGGTTTATTCCGTATCGGAAGTGTATAAAAAATACTGCATTTCAATTTGGATGTAGATGTGCTTAAATTGGAAGTACAATCTGGTTGATTTATGGTATTAATAAAATTTTGGTGCTACGTGCTGTCTGTGGAAGACTCCATTTTGAAATTTTTATAAAATTATATGGTACCGAGGTAAATGGATACCTAGTGGTTTTTGGTTAATTATGGTATGTTTAAAGAAGCTTTATTATAGTAGAAGTGTGACTACCCGGTCACGAAGTATGATTTTTGGTTCCGGATTACAAGGTAAACTTTCGACTATTCTTTCTGTTATTTCTCTATGTTCGATAATTAGTTGAACTGCGAATATTTTAAGAAACAGTCACAATTTTGGTGCTTATTCGGAAGAATATGCTTTTGGAAACTTTTTATAGTGATTCTATTTAAATTTAAATTGTTATAAGCTTTTAGCGGCATTAAATCAGTTAATAACATTAGTTACTATTAAAATCTATGGAACTATGATTGAATGATAAATATGTAGTGCTTTTAAATTTTGTTTTTTAACTTTCTTCAAAGTGTTGGTGTTCAATCGTAATCTTACACGATTATTGCCTCTATGGTACTTGTATTGATAAATTTCATATTTGTATTCATGTATATGGTAACCTTTAGATATTTAGAACACTCAGAGTGCACTCTTTAGAGAACTGAATTTTGTTTTTAAAGAAAGGAAATATACCTTCAGTATATATTTTGTTTTAATTGAGTTCTCTACATACTTTCGTTTATCGAAAATAAGTTATGCAAATTAGATAATATCTGTAATACTATATGTGCAGGAATATTAGTTTTTTTAATAACCATATTGTTAAATACCGGTTAATATCTTTCACTGTATAAACAGAAGTGTTAGCATTTTGGTGATAACCGTTCTCACTAATACTGGTGATTTTTTTTATTTTTTAAATACATTGTTTTATTGTTTTTATTGATATCGTTGAGTATTTATTTCTTATACCTTCCCAGTAACTGTTCTGATTCAAACCTCTTACTTAATAAAGATTTAGATTTTAATAAGACACAAGGATTCAAGGCATTGTAGAATCAATAAGGTAAGTTTAAAATAATTATTGATTTAAGGATATAGCTCAATTAAAGTGTGTTCCCTAACCATTACAGATTTAATAAACTATTTCTCAATAGGTTTCTAATTTTCTTTCCTATTTCTCTATAAAAAAAAATAAGTGGCGCCCTTTACCGATTTGTAAATATTTCCTATGTTTCCTTCTTCCTAGATACTCGCCTAATTGCTCCTACGACCCACGACTCGCTCTCCTCCTACCCCCTGAGTGCCGTCCGCATTTGGCTAACCCTTTGTGAGCCTTAAACATCAAAAAAAGGGGTTACAATGTCGTCAAAATTGGAAAAGGTTGTAAAAAAAATGATAAATCTTGATAATTTGTTAAAAATTATGAAAAATTAAACTAATCAAAAGCTTTTTTTACGTACAAAGTTTTAGATGCTCTTGGAGCTTCTGGACGGACATCTTCCTTGTACTGATGAGGCGCAACACGCCGAAACCGGTCTACAAGTGATATCCTTTCGAATTGAAAACTAAAATGGTTAGTTCTATCTTGCAGATATACTAACCCCGTTTAACTTTGAACTGTAATTCAATGTCCGTCGAGGCAAATAGCCAGGGAAGTAGTTGTTGGTTCTTAGTAAACGGTCTAATGTTCTTTAATTTTCAAAACTCTGTAAAACGTCATAATAGCACTAAACTATTATTATCTTTGACATCTATTCGAAAACAAATATATTTACATTTAATTTTTTTTTATAAAACTTTTCCATGCTCTTTGTAATTTGTTTAGTGCTAATTAACAAAATTAAAGCCGGAAGCTTCTTAATCTAAAACTTAATAAAAGTATCACGTCTTTTGGCGTAGTATTGTTTTTTTGTTTGAATTGTCCGAAAGTTTGGGTTTACTTAGAGGAATTGTGTATTTTTTGTTTCAGATGAAATTGGGTGTATGGGAAGTAGATCGCCATACTTTACGCAGAGATGGTCTAGTTCTATTTAGCAAGTTGATTAGGACAAAAAATGTAGATAACCTCCAAGAACGACAACCAAGAATTGATGATTCAAAACAAAAATTAACGGTAAGCTTAAAGTAATTAGCATAAATCAATGTTTTTTGTTGGATTCTTCCTTGGATAAACTGTTGGAATTTATTCTTAGATAATTTTTAATGGTATTTACGCCCCAAGTTAGAGTTTGTATGATTTCTTATGACTAACAAATAGTATATATTTCTCGAGACTAACATCGAACATTCCTAACCTTAATTTCGTCTCTGAGAGCAAACTCTTCTGCTGAGAAGGAAGTATAGACTTTCGTTGCTACCAATAGAATTTACTCTAACGATTGCGTAGCTGTCATCGACTTATCAAGAATTGTTAGGAATATTTTATAGGGTTCCACAAACTTACATATCCGACAAGCTATATACCTAGATATTTACTGGACGATCGACAGTGGGAAATTTTGTTTTGGCTGTATGGTGTTAAGTTAACGCAAATAGAACTAAACAAGATTATTTAAGATGCCTCGAAAGAACTACTAGTATGAGAACTTAGAAAAGAGAATAATTGGATTTGGATAGAACTGAAACAAAAACAATACTTAAATCAAGAATTTAATCCCCAGCATCCATCAAATTTAAATTTGCCCAACTTTTCGCAGTTACTACACAGATAAATAAGTACAAATATGTTAGCCCTCGCCCATCTACCAAGCTAAAATTGTCCGCAGTCGCGGACCTCATCAAACAGCACTCTCACCAAAAATTTATACAGTGCTGGGATGAAACTACAAACTGTAGACTGGTCAGAGAATTATTACCTCATCCTGGCGAGGAAACAGCAAAAAAATTTAAGGCATTGACCAGACAAAATCTCCGAAGAGATGTGGGAATCCTGACAGGTCACTGCCAATTGCGACAACATCTCTTTAGGATGAAATTAACAGAATCGCCGCTATGCAGAGGCTGCGAACAAGAAGAGGAAACAGTAGAACACATTATGTATGACTGCTCTGCTTTTTCTGAAATCAGAAGATCCGTATTGGCTTACACCAGTCGATGTCAGGGAGATCCCTCTCGGGAGCCTCATCACCTATTTTAAATCAATAGGCCTGGTGACAGCCTGAGGTGAGGATATCCCTACACACGGAAGGATGCACAATGGGTCATATGTGGCCTCAGTGCTGGCTAAGCACTTCCAAAATTTCCAGATCCAGAGACAGATAAATAAGAAGATGACGACGCTTTTTACCATGATGTCCACTGTCCACGCAGGTAAATAAGACCACGCTTTTTATCGAGATCTTCATTCTGTATCCGTCCATTAATAAGAAGATGTCCAAGCTTTTTCCCAAGATGTTCACACTCTCAAAGAGAATTGTTCAATCAGTCTACTAAGATAGTAACCCTAGCCTGTGTCTAGGCAACAGAAACTGATCCGAAGATTTAAAGAAGAAGTTGGCAAACCAATCAGAATAATTGTATGGAATCGTTGGCCCTTGAAATAAGTTTGCTGCAGAAGATTAAAAATCGGTTTTCCTGTTAAATTTCTAGAGATAAAAAGCATCCACAATATGGGTTTCTAGGACAGGTTTAAACAAAAATGAAGCGATCTTCGATAGCAAAAGGTCCTGGATTTACAGCAATTTGATGCTAACGGATATAAAGATCTAAAGATAAAGTGACCTCACTGTATTACTTCGTGTAAAAGTTTTGGATGTACAACAAACTCTTCCTCCCGAGCAGTCCTAAGACTTCGATTGGTTGGTAAAGTGGTTAAAAATGCGATATAGTCACTTCTACCTAACCAGAGCAAGTTTTTTAATCCGAGCTTAGGAACAAGAGACAAAAAGCTAATGAATCAATCGAGAAGTTTGAATCTGACATCGCCTATCACCCTTTGGTCGAGCAAACTGGGTGATGTAGCAATGCTTACGGCAACGGAGGCACATAAACCAAAACCGCAGAAAAACCAAAAAGTATTAAGGAGGAAATTGAAGTTAGAATTCTGAAACCAGTGTCCGACGTGGGGCAGCAGTAGAAGAGATAATGTAAGACGAAGACGTCAAACTGTTACCATGAAGTTTATCACTCATTGACGCGCATCTGGAAAGCAGCAGGTCATATCCTGCTTCTGCTATTTTGGAACCCAAAAACAGGAAGTGGAAGAAAAGGTTCTTGTTATAAAAGCACACCTAATGTCTGCTACGAATGTAACTGTTCGTCTAATCAATATTATAGACCATCCAAAAACTATGGAGAAGGAACCTAAAATTAAAATCCTGAAACCAGTGTCCGCCGAAAGGCAGCAGTAAAAGAGGTAATGTAAGACGAAGAAGTCAAACTTCCATCACAAAGCATCTGAACAGCAGCAGGTTAGATCCTGTTCAGCCTAGGTTTAAACGCAAAATCAGGAACTGGAAAAACCGTTCCTGATATAAACGCACGCGAATGTGACTTTTCGCCTAATTAATATTTGCTGACCATTCAAAAACTATTAAAAAGAAAACTGAAGTTGGAATCCTGTAACCTTAAACTCTCACTCTGTGAAACCTCAAACTCTTACTACGAAAAATACTTATTGCAGCGCATCTGAACATCAGCAGCTCAGATCCAGATGAAATTATATTGGAACCCAAAATCACAATCAGTGGAATAAGGCGTTCTTGTTGGAAAAGCGCTCCTAATGCATCCTCCGATTATGACTGATCGCATAATCAATATTGGTGACTATCCTCTGACGACTAAGAAGAAAACTGAATTGGGAACCCTCGAACCAGTCTGCCGTTATCTATCAAGTGGCTGTCAGGAAAGAACTAAACCGGAATCTTCTCGATCAGTTGATGACATTTATAGTCAGTTAAGTTGTCAGATTGATGGCCTTGATCTTTATTACACAATCGTTACCGTACGGTCTCTTACTATTCAAGTTGAAAATTTTACATTTTATCCTTATATATTTCCACTAAAAGCCGAGGTTTTCATCGCGTATGCATACAAAGAGAAAACTTAAATGCCGGGATAAACTTTGTTTACCGTGCGTTTACTATAAGGGACAAAAGTCGATCATCTCTCCCACAGGATGAATTTGAAAGTTAATCATTAATCCCAACGGATTAATTAACACCCTTGGCTAGATTATCTAAATAATTACATATTGATAAAAGTTTGTAACTGTCAATAAAACAACAAATACTGTCATTTTACGTCTAATCAATTTGAAAGGTACCTACTTACTTGGTATTCAAAGTAACACTATACTGTTGTTTACTTACTATCCTGTCAAGTATTGACAGTTAGTTGTTAAAATTATTGGCTTAATTATGAATAATCTCCACAATTTTACGTTTGTGGGTGAGTTTCCAATGTTTGAAACAACAGAAGATAACGCTGGAGTCAGTTTCATAAACAGTAAGTTAAATTTTCTTTGAGCAAATATCATTTTCTGAAAATCTATTAATAATATTTTAGGTCAGAAACCTAGCATACATATTCTATCACAAGAAATTTATCTACCTCCTTTCGATAATACTAAAGCATATTATGATTTGACGGATAAATATGCTGGTGAGCAATAGAAAGTTATTGATGCACAATTTCGTGTTTGGGAATTTAATTTTTCCATTATTTTGCTATAATATAAAATTTATTTTCATTTTTTCTATTAACTGACAATTTTTAAAAATTCCGTCGGTGTCCTCCAATGATATCAAAGTTGTGCAGATCACTTTTTTGTGGTTTTATAAGTTATTCTGATGAAAATGGTAGATTCCTTGTGCCTAAAGTCTTAGTAGCTATAAAGAGAACATTCTGCCGTTCCGTGTTTACTGAAACAGGGCAGTTATCCCTTACTGGTGTGCAATTTAATAAAGACATAAATTTCACTGCAGCAGCTTATACGAGGGTTGTCTTTTTGGTTTTGCATATAACCACAAAGACAAAAAATATACAGACTTAAAGAACTTTATTGCTTTTCAAAACATGTCCCACTAAGATTGAAATACTTTTGCATACGTTTAAACCAAATGGTAAACCATTTATTCCAGTCTTCAGTTAACACTTGATAAATCGCTGTTTTAAAGGCATCAATGGCTTCTTCTTGCGACTGGAATCGCTGCCCACGCATTCAATTCTTAATCTTGGGAAACGTGAAGAAGACGCTGGGACTTAGGTCGGGACTATATGGTAGATGGTCTAACAATTTGATATTTGGGAGCTCCAAAAACTCGATTATCTTTTGGGCAGTGTAAGCACTCGCATTGTCCTGATGTCGGAATATCGCGATAACTTTTTTTTATTTATTTTTTATTTATTTAAGGATGTCCTCGTAGGTATAGACCTAAATACAAATGTACCGAGAACATCTATTGGGGCAGAAGAGAAAATTTATTAATTTCGAATTTAAAGGACTGCAAGTTAGGACGATTGGAAAGGACGTGGGACGGTAAGGAGTTCCCTAATCTGAAGACCCTGGGAATGAAGGACCGATCGAATTGATCCGTTCTCAATGTCTGGAACTGAACAGTATAAGAAAGCATGGAGTTGGCACGTCGCGTTGCTCTGGCTTGTCGGGCAAGTTGAGGCATTATAAAGCGGAGATCTTCTGAGCAAAATCCGTTTTTAAGTATCGATAGAACAAGGAAAGATCAGACACTGCTCTTCGGTGGGACAATGGGACTAGGTTTTTGGTGATACTGTTGTCGTTTATTAGTCGAACTACTCTTCTCTGTATTGCATCAAGAACTCTGAGCCTTGACGGAGCCGCCGATCCCCCCATACATGCGAGCAGTATTTAGGATTAGGTCGTATTTGTGTTTTGTAAAGAGTAGCTAAGTTGGATGAAGAGAAGTATTTCCGTGCTCTAAACAGAAAGCCTAACTTCTTTCCTGCTGCAGTTGCTATGGAGCAAAATGTTCGTTCCAGAGTAAGTCCTGGTAGATCGTTATACCAACCAGCGTAATGGAGTTGCTTGCTACTAGAGTCTGCTTGTTCATTGTGATGGATGAGTCGTATGTTTGCCTCTTGTTGGATAGGCAACATGTCTTTGTCTTGAAGGCGTTGAAATTCACAAGAATCTTTCTCACCCAATCGTCAACAATTCTCAAATCTTGATTGAAAGAAGCCGTTGTGGATCTTCTGTCCTCTTCCAGAATATCCAAAGATATGTACTTCTAGTAAACAAAGATTACTATACTTAATCGGAAGTAACCGTTCATCGATCTTATAAAGCAATTGTTGCCACATTATTTTGATACATAAGTTGCGACCAGTTTCTTTGACACACTTCACGAGAATGGATTACTTTTATTGTTTTTTTTTGTCATTGTGAAACATTCACAGAGTAGATTGATGTTTATTTTCTGGGTTGTAGAAGTAAATCCAAGATTCATCGCCATAAACAATACAATACACTACACGTTTTTTGAGCTGCTTTTGTCAAACTTGTTTTTCGAGCAAATGAGGTATCCAACGGGAAACTAAATTCCCTACCACGTTGTCACTATGTTATTGTATACTCTATCTGTTACGTAGTACCGCTCAAAATTGTTACTGGCTGTCGTTATTATACGATTTTTTGTTATATGTCTTTACGCACCCTTAGATATAATTTTATCAAATAAAAAGATTTTATTTTAGATATCGTTACTTTTAATCCAGAGTATATAGAGGGATTGCAAGATCTGTCAAATTCTGGTAGATATAAATATTTATAGATATTTCCTTTTATATAAATTTACATATTTTTATAGCTGAAGATATCGATGAAATTGATATTGATAATATAGATGCAGCTGAATTTATATTTTTAGGTGAGTCGATGGGATATCGATATATGAAATATATTTAATTTTAATTTCAGATAGATTTAATAGTGATATTCAAAATGAATTGTCTGATATCAGCTTACAAGATATTTTTTTAGGTAATTGATTCGGTTTAACAGTTTTAATTTTAATATGCGTCCGAAAGAATAAAAAAAAAATTGACATTATTATTTAATATTTACCTAATGACTACGATACTTGTAGATCCTCATGTAATGAATGTCAACGAGAGAAAACCTGAAAAACCAAATACTTCTGAATTCGTTTTCGGTGAAAGCGAGGTGATAAATTTGTACTACTTAAATGAAAATCCACTTAAGGAAAGGAAAGTTAAATACTCGAGTAGGAACGGAAAGGAAAACAAACATAACAAGCGAAGGAAAAATATGTGATCTGTTTTTGAAACGAGAGTTTGTGTTTAAAAGGTTTTGTTAATTGTTTACTCAATAAATAATTTGAAGTTTCTGACATTTGACTTATTCTGTTACGTATACAGACTTCAATATATACAGGTGTCGTTTTTGCAAGGGAAAAACGTTGTTAGAGCAATTTGTAACATTAAAACGTCCTAAAGAGCCTTATTCCCTTATCTAATTCACTAATTCTTGGATTACTTTTTAAGATTTTACCACTCTACATCAAAGATGGAATAAATGGCGCCAAAATACAAACTAAACAAATTATATACTCCAACACCAGTTTTAAATGATTTATTACAAATTTAAATTTTAATAGGCTTTCAAGCAAAGTTTTACTCTTAAGTTTTAACCAAACATAAAAATCCATTTTGTTTCAATAGGAAAAAGTAGGCCGAGAAACTGCTTATTTGTGACAGTGTAATTTTAGCTAAACCTCTGATGAGTGTCAGTAGTTTGTGTAGTAGTTTTTCGCGATAATTTATATAGGTTCAACAAATTACACTCCAACAGGTTGTACGAATGATGGCTCTTGTAGAGGATGGTAAAAGTAAAAGATATGCAGCACGAGCGGTTGGTGTTCCCGAAACGACTGGACGGCGAGCAATTCAGAGGTATCAAGAAACTGGCCAATGTCATAGAAGAGTTGGTTCAGGGCGCCCTAGAAGTACCTCCAATATTGATGATCGATTTATTAGATTGCAAACTTTGCTCATTTGTTTCCAAACTGCTGTTAAAACAAACCATCAATTAAGAGAAGTACGCCAAACGCATATAAGTGAAAAAACGATTTGTTGAAGATTAAAGGAAGTTAATCTAAGAGCTAGGAGACCAGCAACAGGACCAAGATTACTTCAAAGACACAGGGAAGGTCGTGGTCTCTTCGTCGTGGAATATGAGGATTGGCGTGATCCCAAATAGGCTAGAGTGTTATTTACCGATGAATCGAGATTCTGTTTATATTCAAGTGATGGTCTTTAAAGAGTATGGAGAAGACTTGGAGAACGATATGAACAGGATATGATTAGAGAGCGAGAGAGTTTTGGAGATGGTTCCGTAATGGTCTAGGGAGGAATTTCAATGTAAGCCCGTACAGAACTTTGCGTGCTTCCAAGAAATGCTCTAAAGGCCAATATGTACATACAGAACGTTTTAGAGCAGCACGTATTACCATTTGCACCATTCGTTGGAGATGCATTTTTATTAATACACGACAATGCAACTCCACACACTGCCCAAATTGTTCGTGAATATTTGAACCAAGTTGGTATAGCAAATATACTATGACCTCTCAAGAGCCCCGATATGAATCCTATCGAGCACTTGTGGGATGAACTAGGGCTTCGAATTAGGTCTCGTCAGATTGTTTTACAAAATCCCTTTGCTTTGGGTGATGCACTTATTGAAGAGTGGAACAATATTCCTCAGAAAAGGATTACAAACCTAATTCATTGCATGCCGAGAAGAATTGAGTCTTTAAGAAGAGCAAGGGGAGCCAATACCCGATATTAATTATTGTTGTTGGTGTTATGTTGTCTTTATTACTGTTGTTGTTCTGTTAACTTTATAAAATTCTCAATTTAAGCAAAACTTTGCTTGAAAACCTCTATCTTTTTAACCATCTAAGATAGAGACATGATTTAAGACCAAAAATGTAAGGGAGGCTCTACTTAACATGCCCATAAAAGACTTAGTACGACTAGAGTAACAACAACGTCCACAGGGTAATTCAAAAATAGCGTAAAAAGACGTGTACTTGTTATTTAAGCAATAGGTACTGGCTACAAACCTAAAATTATTAAAACCTCTTATAACCGCGTCGTAATACTATGAACTATTCTCAAGGGTAATATAACAAGACCTTGATTATAGTCGGCTATTTTTGTGGTATCTAGATTTCGAGAATATTTTAGTATCAATTTGTTGAGATATAATTTGACATTAATAATCTGATTAAAGCCCGAGAGCTTTAGCTCGAGGGCTTTAATCTTTGATTATTAATGTCAAATTATGTCGAAACAAATTGTAAAATTTTCGAGAAATTTAGCAACAACAAAAATAGCAGACTATTAATCAAGTTCGTGTTATATTTAGGAAGATTATTTCCTGAGAAGACAAATTTTTGACATTTATATTTGACGTGACCATTTCTCTAGTGCAATAGTCGCTGATATTGTTCTAGTGCAATAGTCGCTGATATTTGATTCTGATTGGTCCGATTTCAAAAAATTATGACATTCTATTGGTTAATTTGAATCAAAGGAAATAATCTAAACTAAAAAAAAAACATTGCAATCGGATCACCAACTCAAAAGTTTTAAAGGTTTATGTTTTCTGAAAATTTTGGTTGCGTCACTTTTTTTGTCCTTCGGTGTAGTTAAGACGATATTTGGGATTAAAATTCTTTCTCTTTTTCTCTACAAAATGGCTGAAATTTGTCCAAATTTGGTTATAGTAGAGTATGTAGAGTGAATCTCTTCAAATAAATTTGGATGAACCCTTGATAAAAATAAACAATCAGAAATTAATCAAGCCAAACTGGATTTTGGATTTTATTGAAAATAAATTAATTCCTAAAGCACGTGTAAGAACCGGCCTTGACTTTGATGATAATCAAAAAATCTAAAGTTTGACTTAAGTGAAACTGCTTGATTTTTGTTAGTAAACCCATTTTTAGGGTTCCGTAGCCGAATGGCAAAAAATGGAACCCTTATAGATTCGTCATGTCTGTCCCTCTATCCGTATGTCCCAGCCAATTTTTTCCGAAATTTTAAGAACGACACTTTTGAAACTTGGTAAACAGATGTATTCTTTAAACCGCCTTAAGATTTTACACAGAAAAAACTAATTTTGGGGTCCCCATATTCAAAACTGATTTATCAAACTTTTTTTTTTCATCAAACTCATACGTGTTGGGTATCTATGGAAAGGTCTTTAAAAATGATATTAAGGTATCAAATATCACTTAGTTTGCGCGGGAGATTCTTCCAAAGTGGTAGAAAGTGTGTCCCCTGTAACTTCTGAAATAAGAGAATTATAAAACGAAAATATATATATATATATTTGATACTACACCATATTGGATTTAGAGTAATTTGTCATTATTTTTCTAGTTATTCATGACAAGAGCTTTTATTTATTGTCCATATTGCAGAAGTGGATAAATAATAACCATTGCTCCATCTTGGATATTAGATTTAAAATAACTGCACCTTATTTTTCAAATTACTTTTAACCAACCTTTTGATTTGATACCAATATTGTAGAAGTGGATTAAAAATAACTATTCTGCCATCTTGTATGGTCCCCCATATTGGATTTAGAATGCCGTTCTATTACTTTTTGAGTTACTTTCAACGAGCCCTTTCATTTGATACCCATTATAGAAATGCATTAACAATAACTATTTCACCATCTTGGAGGGTCTGCCATATTGGATTTAGAATGATGTACATTGTCATCCAAACTAAACGTATATACAAAATATCAGCTTAATCTCCCAAGATATCTACATCAAAATTGAGTTTAAAGATTCCACCCGAACAAACATACTTACATACAGTGTAAGTTAAACAAAAGCTTTTAGAAACGACAAGAGTTGCATCTTGTCTGATATTTCCTTTTGAGCGTGTCCTCAAGTAATCCTAAGTGATCACAACTGATTTCAAGTTATCACAAGTGATTGCAAGTGATTACAAGTGATTTCAAGTAATCAAAAATAAAAGTTATCACAAGTAATTACATGCTTTTTCATAAATATGATGTTCGGTCTAATAATACTTTAGAGTGTTAAGAAAGTTCTGCTTCCCTTTTTTGGTTATTACCATAAATCCACATTTTGTTTTTTGGTATTAATATATATTTATACGAGTATAACTTTCCTAAGCTGTTTTTATTAAGAGTTTTTTTCGAAAATTATATGCTTTTTTACATACAAAATGGTTTTTCTATGATGTGAATAAAGATAACAAAAATTTATTGTCAGATCGCACGTAGGAGGGTATATATTTATCCAAAAAACTCTTTTGTTGGAGCAGTTTGGGTCTCTCAAGGAACTTTTTATCGCAATACTGTAATATTGGATTTCTTGTGACTGAAAGGGACGTACAATAATCGAATTTTCATTCTATTATTGTACGGGGTTAGGTAAATAATTTTTACCAGATTTAAATGAATATAAAGGAGAATAAGTTGATTCTGTTTTATATTAAAAAACATTTTATATAAGTCTTTGTGGCATTAAAGTATCCAAAAAAAATTCGTATCAATCACAAGTGATTAGAAGTTATTCTGTTAACAAATAATACTTCGTAATGTTAAATGCTCATTCCTATATTGATAGATTTTTTTTATCTATTTCCAGATATAGTTCATTTCATCGTTTTTGGCCGATTTGATATTAGAAACCACTGAAATAAGATTAAACTGTCATCCAAGTTACCAATGGCGGACAGTTTTTTTTTCTAAATTAGGTCGTAAGTTTCTGAAACTACCAGTGTGGTTTGGCATCTACAAAAATATGACATTAATAATTATTAAATTCAACCCTTCAACAACGAGCCGTACATGACGGTTACTAGGAATGTGAATTAAGTCAAGACTTCCGTATTGAATACTTTTTATCTACCGGTGAAACAAGATGCAGTTACGTAAGTGTTGTATTAAAAAACAAACGTCCTCATTTAAATTTCTAACTTGCCTGTATCTGAGAGAGATGTAACTCTAAATTTACTTCGAGTATGATTTCTGTCATCGGCCAAAATCCGTGAAATGGACTATATACATAATTTGAAAACAAAATGCTGTCTATGAAATTTACTTGAAAAAAAATGTTTATTGGCGTAATATAGTGTTTCTTTGTGTTACACTGTATTATAAACCAATTAAATGTTGCTCAATATTGATAACAGGATTAAGTGACAGCAGTAAATGTTAAAAACATCCTAAAATGAGCTTTTATCCGACAAAAATGGCTGTAAAAATAGAGATTTAATGCTATTTTATGTGAATTCCGTACGTATCTAACTATGGTTTATGCGATAGTTAAAATGTTATACAAAAGCTCTGAGATAAGAAATCAATTAATGTCGCCATAGTATTGGGTATTAAAGAAATGTTTACAAAACTGACACAAAAAAATAAAAATATTGGTATGGACAGGAAATTGTAAATCTCCATTTTACGTTGTCAAAAATTGAAAAAAAATAGCTTTTTTCGCAATATATTTATTATTCTTATTGGAAGTTTTATTGGATGTAATATACTTGCAATTCGTAATTCATATATGCTAGGTAGATTCGTGGCCTAGTAGTTATGGGGATGTGGCGTAAAGACCAAAATTGCCTATAGATTCAATTTCTGTACGTTATAAATTATTTTTTTTAAACCGGCCAGAAATTAGTACTTTTCGGTTTATTTTTCGGCCAGAAAGTCTCATTTTTATTTTCTGGCCCGATCCGAACATTTTAAGCTTTGGTAAGTGTAAGTACGTCGATTTTTCTTTAAGATATACAACTTTAAAGGGACCTTGCGCGCACTTCAACTTTCGCGAACTGTAGCGCTCGAGGCCGCTTGCAGATTTTTACTTATAATTTCTTTAAAAACTCAATAATTTTATTTTTTGACATTTAGAACAATTTATTGCAACGTTACTAAGTAAATATTCTGAAATACAAATTAATCTGTAAGATATTTTTTAATTATTAGTTATTTGGCATTTATTACTTTTACAGCAATTACAAAATATAGGTACAACATTCTATACCCGATTCAACACTTTCTATTATTAAAAATGAAGTCGGAATTATTACATTCATTTATAGTCGTGGAGAAAAAATATTACCGTACAGTAGTGTATTTTGCGGCTCGAATTTGATCCGAGAAACTAGACATTTCCAAGCGATTTCAGAAAAAAGATTGAAATGACCCATTGGTTGATCGATACATACTATTTGTGACACACGACCAAATTTTTGAAAGAAATTTTGCTTCTCCACATACCTAGTTATCAACCTAGTTATCAACCATATAATCAAAATAACATAATATACAATTTTTTGAGCAAGTGCTATGGGTACAAGTCGTACAACTAGGTACTAATTCACACACTGGAGGCAATAGCTGCTCTTCTTTTTGAGGTAGAAGAAATTGACCAATTTCTTTTCATACACATTTTACATATATTATTTATTAAATGAAAATGTACCATTTTTAGACTTTACGGATGCAAGTTGGTACTGGTAAAAGTACAAGAAATATCCCGATACATTTAATAGCTTTAAATCTTGGCGAAACATTATGTTCCACTCTACCAGCTTTACACCACTTAACTGTAGCTGATTACACAAGTAAAGTTGGTACGAAATATTCAGCTTTAAAAGCTCGCCCAATAGAATATTTACAAAATTTTGGGCAAGTTGACATTTTTTAAGGAATATACTTTTTAATTTGTCATATATTATTATTTGCGTTATTCAGCATGTTTTTCCTTTTTTATATTTTAGTTACGTCTGAAATATCTTTAGATCATGATATACAACGAGCAGAAGAATATTTAATTAAAGTATTAAATTTTTCATCGAATTGCAAGACATTTAAAGAATATCGTATATGGTCTTACTTTTATGCAACAAATTGTTTGATAGAAGAATTACCGGTTACTTCAATTTCCATAAAATTACATCTTTTGCGTGCAATTTATGTAATAAATATACAAACGAATTGTTTTACAAGAAATTTAAATGAACTTAACCCAACGGATTTTGGGTGGAAAGAAATTGGTCAATTTCTTCTACCTCAAAAAAAGAGCAGCTATTGCCTCCAGTGTGTGAATTAGTACCTAGTTGTACCCATAGCACTTGCTCAAAAAGTATATTTTGTAATTGCCGTAAAAGTAATAAATGCCAAATAACTAATAATTAAAAAATATGTTACAGATTAATTTGTATTTCAGAATATTTACTTAGTAACGTTGCAATAAATTGTTCTAAATGTCAAAAAATAAAATTATTGAGTATTTTAAAGAAATTATAAGTGAAAATCTGCAAGCGGCCTCGAGCACTACAGTTCGCTAAAGTTGAAGTGCGCGCAAGGTCCCTTTAAAGTTGTATATCTTAAAGAAAAATCGACGTACTTACACTTACCAAAGCTTAAAATGTTCCTCTTGAGATGCAGAATAACTTCAAATAAATTAAATATCGAAGTTTATGGAGTAGAAAAACAAAATATGTTTATAAACAAATATCTCCCAAAATTTTAACAACAATTTTTGTCTTTAAATTCGTATACATATAATTGGTAGTAACAATTTTTTTTACAAAGTAAAAAACTAGAAGCCACTTTCATTCCCTTTAAAATAAGCTTTGAAAAATTAAAATCGGTTAATTAGAAGCCGAGATATAAGTAAAAAACAGAGGCAGCGCAAGCCTGATTCGTTATTTTGCATTGTTTTTGCACTATATTTACAGTATCTCGGCTTCTAATTAACCGATTTTAATTTTTTAAAGCTCATTTTGTTGGTTTTTTTATAAGGAACAAAAAACAATTTAGAAAAAAAAATGTATTTTAATTAGTTTGTTAGTTATAATTATTTAAACAATTAAATTGTTAATAACAAATTTCCAAGGCAACTGGTCAAAAGGCAGGTTGAAGATTCGGATTCAGCGAGTCAAAATACATTTAAAAAACTTTGCTGCTTGTAAGGACCTCAATCGGCCACGGAACCCCCCTTTGCTCCCTGACTATCATCAACTTCATTCTATTGCTAAACTCTTGTCGGACTCTTTTAAATATATCAGGAAAAATTGCCTTACATTCTTTAACCATTCGTGGTTGTAAAATATCAATATTATCGGGTGCTGTAAAGTTAACTATAAATTTCAAGTACCTCCACAAAAAAATCTAATGGTGTGAGGGTCGGTGACCGAGCTGGCCATTCTATCGAACCTCGTCGTCCAATCCATCTACCACCATATTACTCATCTAGGTAACGTTTTTAAATAAATTATTTCTTTAAAAAGATATTTTAATAGATACTTACGTTTGCTTTAAGTTTCTATTAGAAAGCAATTGTTTGTTTAATCAATTCTGTTACAAAACAAGAAACTCTATTGCCAAAGGATTTACTAGGATAGACGAGTATTTAGATCTATTTCAGTATTCTAAAATTTAAATTTAAATTGCTATTTAAATTAAAGTTATATAGTCCATTTCACTGATTTTGGCCGATGACAGAAATCATACTCGAAGTAAATTTAGAGTTACATCTCTCTCAGATACAGACAAGTTAGAAATTTAAATGAGGACGTTTGTTTTTTAATACAACACTTACGTAACTGCATCTTGTTTCACCGGTAAATAAAAAGTATTCAATACGGAAGTCTTGACTTAATTCACAATCCTAGTAACCGTCATGTACGGCTCGTTGTTGAAGGGTTGAATTTAATAATTATTAATGTCATATTTTTGTAGATGTCAAACCACACTGATAGTTTCAGAAACTTACAACCTAATTTAGAAAAAAAAAACTCTCCGCCATTGGTAACTTGGATGACAGTTTAATCTTATTTCAGTGGTTTCTAATATCAAATCGGCCAAAAACGATGAAATGGACTATACCAAATATGAGATTTTTTGGCTGATATTTTTATAAATTTCGAAGATATAATTGAAACAATTTTAATTAATAAAACAATGTAAATTGCCTATATACCTACACTCCAAATAATTGATTGGTTTTATATGAATTCTGCAAAGTAACACGCAAACATCATTTATAATGCAGTTTTAGAATTTAAATTACGGCCATTGTGTAAATTTAGACTCAAATCGTAGTTATTTAATCAATCAGGTGATTGGTAGTTATTCCTGGAAATCAAATTTGTTTAATTCATTTCATCAAATATGTAATTAAATATTATACCAATTTAAAATTCAGTAAACGATCTAATTAAGTCTGTGTACAACAATTATGTTGGTAATTTAATCATTAATAGCAGTTTACGTAACAAGTCCTGAAAGTGGTCTTTTACTGGACGAGTAGGCAAATTGCACGGCGAGCCATAGACGAGCCCTGCAAGCCTGCGAGTCCAGTAAAAGCACTTTTGGGACGTATTACGTACAATATTTTTTTTAAAACGGGCATTGTTGTACCGTAAACTTCATATGATTCAGTTTAAATTTTTATAACAAGAACTTTTTATTAACTAATTTTAACATTTTTTTTAACAAACCTTGCTTGGGTGGCCGCCTTAACAATTTCATCTGGTATTATTTCATCTTCCATTAATTTACAATCAAATGCATCATTTTAAATATCCATTTTATAATAAATTTCACGTTTTCTACTAAACGTCAAACTATGTCAAGTTATTTTACCTTGTCGAAGGTTACTTTCAAGATGCAAAGCGGTTGTCGTAGTACCATTTTTGGAGTGAAGATTGGGCCACTTGCGAATGGTTTCTACTTTCGCAAGTTTACATCTATAAGGATTTGGTCGATTCATACAGGGGATGTCTCTTCATTAGTGACTGAAGAGACATGACATAACCTATACTACACTGATGAGCCCCAAAAAGAGCAAAACACGGTGTCTGTAGTTGGTTTTGCCCTTGTATGAGCTGATTATTATCCTTATACTTATGTCGCGGCATCTACCAGTGTCTTGAGTAAGGAAATCTAACCAAACACCAATCCATTTTAAAACTGGATTTACAGCACGGCACTAGATACGTTTTGTATCATCTCTTACATCTTGTTATATAAGACTGTCACAAACGCTCTGCTCGTTTTATGTTTTTATAGTTTTAAATATATACAAAACTCGGTTACCATAGAATTGACCGCTATCTTAGACTAACTATTTTACCGGACTTGTCCGACAAAATGACATTTTCTGACCTAAAAATAAACCGGAAAGTACTAATTTCTGGCCGGTTTAAAAAAAAATTGTTACTTGGATATAAGGAGGTTTAGTGGGATGACATTTAAGAATAGTGAACTATTTCTCAATAATTCGTTTGATAAATATACCGACTTTTAATTAGTCATTCAAACATCGACAGATGTATAGATTTTAACATTGAAAGGATCCATCGTAGACAGAAGATTGTGATCATGTCAGATAGTCAAGCAGCCATCAAAGCTCTGAACTCAGATACAATCAGTTCAAAGATGGTCTAGGAATGCCTAGGCAAATTAAATGAACTATGACAGAATAACACTGTTACCCATCTATGGGTTCCAGGACACATAGGAATAAAAGGAAACGAAACAGCAGACAAACTAGCAAAAGAAGGAGCTGAAACCCCATACCTGGGACCAGAACCATCCTGTGGAATCAGCAGTAGTACAATCTTAGAAAAACTAAAGAAAAAAATGGATAGCGAAAAATCCAAGTACTGGAATGATCTAGAAGGACTAAAACAATCGAAGACGCTCCTGGAAAACTATAACCAGAAGAGATCTCAAAGCTGTCTTAACCTTAGTAAAAAGAACCTTTGAATTATAATAGGAATACTAATCAGGCACTGCCGATTCAGAGGCATGAAGAAACTATGATTGGTAGATGAAGCAAAACTGCAGATTCTGTGTACACATACTCTCAGAATGCATCGCATTAAGTAATTCTAGGGTAAAATACCTAGGGTCATACGAAATAGAAAAGGAAGAACTACCTAACTTGAAACCTAATGATATCCTAAACTTTCTGACGAAGATAGGACTAGAAGTCTAAGAAATTATTAGAAATATAGCAAGAAAAGGAGGACACAATAGATCTTATAGGTCGCCGGTGTATCTGTTACCCCTAACTTGCTCATACATACATACAAGTCATTAAAACCAGAATTTGAATTTGATTAGAAAATAAAAATATTATTTAAGACAGAATTACTAACATATTTCAAACTAATAAATTACACAGACCGGCAAAAGAAAACCTACCTCCTAAAGGCCTTGTCACACAGAAAGTGATCCGATCACGCGAGCAAATTATCACATTTAATTACAAAAAAAAAAATAGCCGCTACATAAAAAAATCAATACATCTATAAAGACAAAACTAACTCTAAATACAATTTTTACTTTGGCTTATCTACGAGGCTTGTTCAATTGAAACCCATCTTTGGTCCAAAAAAAAATTATTAGCAAATATATTTACAAATAATGACCACTACAATTAAGGCACATATCCCATTGTTTTACCAACCGATGTATACCCTGTTTAAAGAATTCTTGTGGCTGCTGCTTGAAGAATTCTTTTACGGCATTTTTTACTTCTTCGTCCGATTACGATTACCTTTTAACGCTTTTTTCAGTGGACCAAATATGTGAAAATCGCATGGCGATAAATCGGGACTATAGGGTGGATGCTCTAATACCCTCCATTTCTTTCGTTGTAGATTTTCTATTACTACTTCGGCAAGATGAGGCCGAGCATTGTCGTGCAGCAAAATGACACCGCGTGAGACCTTTCCTGGCCGTTTTCGTCTTATTGCTTGGTGGAGCTTGTTCAAAGTTTCATTATACAGGTTTGCGTTGATATGCACTCTAGGTTCTGTAAACTCTATGAGCAAGGGTCCTTCATGGTGACCAACCTTTAGCACACAGAAATTGAATGACCGCACGCTGATTATATTTGGACGGATTGTTAACAACAAACGCCATTTTAAAGTCGCAATACTTAAAATAGCTCTGACATACAAATGCTAGGCACTGATCAGTGTGGCGTTTACAAATACAACTAACATTATAAAATGTCACTTGAATGATTACAATTGTTTCCAAGGCTAACCTGACCAAAGATGGGTTTCAATTGAACAAGCCTCGTATTATAAACGCTTCTCTAGCGCCGATGCTGCTCAGTAAATGACTTTCTCTGGGTAGCCACGTTATTCTAAGGCCTCTAACTTCAAAACTGCGCCAAGCCAAAAAAACTACTACGCCAAGCAAAAAAATATACGGTTCCAATCCAAAAACTGCGCCAAGCCAAAAAACTGCGCCAATCCAGTAAAAATGCGCCAAGCCAAAAAAAAACTATTCGCTGTACAGATTATATCAACTTTTCACGTTGGTATCGAATCCAATCAAATCACATTTTTTGGGCCCCGGCACCCCTTTTGTCCACCCCTGGATGGGTCACAGAATCGCAGGCTGCTCAAATAAAGGGTTGGTAGCCTTATAATACTTGATCGTACCAATTCTGTACACTGAAATTCAATCCCGCGTAATCATAATTTTGAGACCTTATGGGCCCCTTTTTATACGGCCCTAATGGGTTAAAAAGCCTTAATTTTTGACAGAAATAAGAACTCCGCCCTTCGGAATCCTCCTGACCCAGTATGGCAGGCCGGGCACATTTCTGTAGATATCTTATATTTTGGACCCTTGGAGGCCCTTCTAGACGCCCCTGGGAAGGTCGAAAAGGCAACCTGACCGAAGAAATGGATGGAGGGGACTTCAAAACCCCCGAGAGCAGTCTTATCACGTATATATCATCTTAAAAAAAAACACTTTGGGGTGAATTTTGGGGGGGAGGGGGGCCGAGCGGCATCCAGATTTTATACAGCTTTGACTCTGGGGTCTCAATAAACATTTAAAAAAAAATGAGCTCGATCGGACCTTTCCGACCAAAGTTGGAAGTGAAAAACCTACTTTGACGCGACTATATTGGAATTCCATTGAAGTGTCAAAACTGTGAAAGGATTATGTTTATTTAAATCATTAGAATGTAAATAATAAATGTGAAATGTTTACAAAAGAGTCAGAAAACTTTAAAAAGGATTATTAAATTTCAACTGTGAGTACAATTTTAAATTAAATATACCTAGATATTCGTAGTTAACATAATTTGGCAAGTAACACTGTATATACAACAGTAATAACTTTCCAGAAAACCTATTCAAAGCTACTTTTATTATTTTCTGGTTTCGTTAGACTTATATGCTTTCATAAAAAAGCAATTTTGCAAACTCAACATGCTCTTGTGTTGTTTCCCGACGTTATATGCAAATACACGTATTTTCATTAGGAATCGCACACTCTGATGATGTAGAGAGAATTGAAGCATAACAAAGACCGCTGTTATAAAAAGCTCTATTTACAAAGCCGAATAATCTAATCATGCTGACCCAAATTAGAGAATGTGGGAACGTTAATTTTGACCACATCAGCTATACGGAAATTATATATCATAGACTACAATTAAACTTTTTAAAGTTGTTTAATATAAAGTGAAAATTTTAATATTTTCTAAAGTAATACTTTTTTAGTATGTTTTTCTCTTTTCTTTGTTTTATTCTATATAGGTCTCTAGATATTCTGGAAGACGACAGAACATCCACGATGGCTTCTTTCAATCAAGATGTGAGAATTGTTGACGAGTGGGGAAGAAAGAATCTTGTTAATTTCAACGCTTCCTAAACAAAAACATGTTGCCTATCAAACAAGAGGCAAACATGCGACTCAATGATTACAAAGAACGATCAGACACTGGCAGCGGGCGACTCCATTACGCTGGTTGGTATAACGATCTCCCAGGACTTACTATGGAACGAACATATTGCATCCATAGCAACTGCAGCAGGAGAGAAATTAGGCTTTCTGTTTAGAGCACGGAAATATTTCTCTCCATCCAACTTAGCTACTCTTTACAAAGTCCAAATACGACCTAATCTTGAATACTGCTCGCATGTATGGGGTTTGGCGGCTCCGTCAAGACTCGAAGTTCTTGCAATACAGAGAAGAGCAGTTCGACTAATAAACGACACCAGTATCACCAAAAACCTAGCCCATTGTCTCACCGAAAAGCAGTGTCTGATCTTTCCTTGTTTTACCGATACATAAACGGATTTTGCTAAGAAGAAATCCGCTCTATAATGCCTCCACTTGCCAGACCAGCCAGAGCAACGCAGCGTGCCAACTCCATGCACCCTTACAGTGTTCAGTGCCAGACAGCGAGAACGAATCGATTCGATCGTTCCTTCATCCCCAGGGTCTCCAGATTGTTGAACTCCTCACCCTTCCATGTCTTCCCCACTTGCCCTAATTTGCAAGCCTTTAAATCCCAAATTAATAAATTGTCTCTTCTGTGCCAATAGAAGTTCTCGTTACATTTGTATTTCTAATCTAATCTAATCTAAGTAACCTGGCATGGTCTCACCTATGGAGCCTTATGTTTTAAGCACTGCTTCCTATGGGAATATTGTGACCAGGTTCGGCACCAAGAGTCCTTACATGCACCCGTGCTTGCAGGACTCTAGTTTGTTCAGCTGAAAATCAGCATCCCGCTGATCCTCAGGAAGGCTAGAATCCAGTTGTCCTAAATTCCTTGAGTCACTGTTGCCACAGGGCAGTTCCCTTTATAAGAGATTTGAGTCCTGTGATCAGCTCCTCAAGGTGGTGATAGGATTCAGGATTCGTGTCACCGAAGATGAGGAACCGTTTATAGTCCAAGGCCTCACACTCGAATAGAATGTGAGTTGCCGTCTCATCGTCCATGTCACACAGTCGGCACAAGGTGGGTTCCTGTGTCAGAATCCCCATCCTCCGAAGGTGTAGTCTGAATGGTCCATGCCCGGTGATCTGACTCCTGCCTAGATCCAGTATGTCAGACGTAAGTTTTTTGGAGTAGCCTTTGAGCATCAGCTTCGAGTGCCTCAGCCCTACAGTGTTACTCCAGTGTTTGGTCGACTCTTCCCAGACCCAGTTCCTGACTTTGGTCCTTACCCAGGCTCTAGGCAGTCCCAATACAGGTTCTGGACCAGTAAATCGTGTATCCGCTCCCTTCTTGGCCAGAAGATCCGCGGTTTCATTTCCTTCAAAACCTTTATGCCCTGGAATCCATTCCAAGAAGACACTGTTTTGTCTAGCCAGTTAATTGAGGTTTTGTATGCACTCCCAGATCAACTTGGAACTAACCCGGAATTGTTTTAAGGCCAGCAGTGCAGCCTGGCTGTCTGAGAAGAAAGTTATCCTCTCCCCTCTCCAGCCACGGCCTCGGGCGTGGTCGACAGCCAACTCCATGCACCCTTACAATGTTCAGTGCCAGACATCGAGAACGGATCGATTCTATAGTTCCTTCATCCCCAGGGTCTCCAGATTGTTGAACTCCTCACCTTTCCATGTCTTCCCCACTCGCCCTAATTTGCAAGCCTTTAAATCTCAAATTAATAAATTGTCTCTTTTGCCCCAATAGAAGTTCTCATTACATTTGTATTTAGGTCTATACCTACGAGGACATCCTTAATTAAAAAAAATAGTAGTGTCATGGGTCTTGTTGGAGGAGTGTGTTTTATTAATACCTATACACTCACCGGCACAAAAAACGGGCATTTTGACAAAATTTATAGTTTCATAACTTATTGTTTTCGGGGAATTTTAATGATTTTTTCAAAAATTTGTAGCTAGATTATTGAACTTTATAGCCTACTTCTTTTTTTTTGGCTTAAGTTTTAAACAATCTGTAATTTTTATTGGAGATACAGTCTTGAAGAAAACGCTAACAATTTAAAGAAATTTAATTTAAAACATAATAATCAAAAACGAAGCCAAAATTAATACCAGGTATTACCCCCACAAGTTTGGATAATAGCATTTATTCTTGTGGGCACGCTTTCCACTAAACGGCTTATATTCTCCAGGGGAATAGCTGTCCATTGTTCCAGGAGTGCTCATAGGGATTCTTCTAAAGCACGAGGTACAAGTTCTAGGCTTTGAATTCGTCTACCGAGCAAATCCCAGACGTGCTGGATAGGATTTAGATCTGGACTGTGGGGTGGCCATTCTATTTGGGCGATGTTAGCATTATTTAAGTATTATCTAACTATCAGAGCTGTATGAGGACATAACAAAACCTACTAACATTTCATTTATATACTTTACAGAATTGATAGATACCCTGGGAACAAGATATAAATTTGGATGTAATTGCATAGAAATGCCGGGCCACACCATGACTGAACCTCGTTGAAAACTAATCGTAGGACTAAATGTACATTTAGCATAATGTTTACCTGTTCGACAGTTTTTAATGGTCAGCTATTCCACCAGATCGTTTCTAAGACGATCATTAGAAGAAGCATTATTGCCTCGTGGGTGCTTTCCCCACGAGTTCCAAGGTTATTACCTAGACATAGATAGTCACAGTTTAAACGGGTTCGTGGTTACCAAAACTGTTTTTGCTCAATGGTGAATAGTTGTATGCTCTGATGAGACGAGAATTGAATTGTTCAGTGTCCATCGTTGGTGTCGAGTCTAGGGAGTACAACAGCCATAGAAAAAGTACCATTTGAAGTCAACAGTATTATGGTTCCTAACACCATGACCAGCCAAGTGTATATCGATGTCAACCTTCGGCCTATTGTGCAACCAACTCGAAATGAGAAAGGCCCCAAATTAATAATAATAATAATAATGCTTTATTGTTAGAAATTTTACAATTTGTCGACAAAGCTAAAAAACATACAAAATAGTACAAAAACCTTAAAATCTAACATATCATACAAACAAAATACAAAAAAAAAATATTTATACAATTAAAGAAATTGAAAGTCATTAAAAAAAAGAGAAAGAAGAAGAAAACGAAAAAAGAAAAAGTTCCTTGAAGTAGTAGGTTAGGTTAGGTTAGGTTTATGGTGAGTGGGTCTATAAGGCCCTCCACTGCGACTCGCAAGAGTCTATTGTAGTAAAAAAAAATTACAAAGTTCCGTAAAAAATTAAAAATTTTTTTTTGCATTTTGTTGTAGATAGCTGTTTTTGTTATTTTTTTATGTTCTAAAAAAAATTATTGCAAATAAAAAAAATTGTTTATAACAAATTGGTATATAAAGAAATAACTAAATTGTTTACAAAAAAAAATTTTTTTAGCAATTAGGTATATTTAGAAGTATAAACAATAATTAAAAAAAAAAGATTTCTTAATAATTAATTTAAACATTAAATATCTAAAAAAAAAACGATTATAAACAATTAAATATTGTTATTAAGAAATTTTTTTGATTTAAAAATCCTTATTTTTTTACGCTAATAATATGGTGAAAAAAAATTTTTCGAAAATATTTAATTAATCCATTTGTTTATAAAAAATTTATAAACAAATGGCATGAAAAAATAATAAAGGTAATCTATATAATGTCTAGCATGAACATAAAACCAGCAATAGCTTTAAATTAAAAAACTATATATTTAAACAACATTATTTTCATTTTTAATTGTTTTTTTTTAATTAACAAATTAATAATTAATGAATTAAAGAAATTTTTAAAACTTTTATGATGTCATCTTCTTAAAAACATTGATAATAAGGGCTCTAAAAAAGGAAAAATTTTTAGAACAATTAATAAAACTTTTATACCGCCTTTTATAATAACAGAAATCCGTAAAAAATTGTTAATTAACAATTAAATAACTGTTTAAAAAATGATGATACAACAATTTTTATCGCGTGAACATTTTATTTAAAGTGTTTTGATGACATCTGAATTTTTTCTAATTTTTATAATATTATTTAGTGGCATAAAAAAATTATTAAAAAGTTGCGGTCATTACAGAGGCCACGCGCGCATTCCAAAATTGCCGCGCGGAAGCCGATTTTCAACGTTAAATTAAAATTATAAAAATTGGTGCTACAATTCCGAGAATCCAGAACATCCCAGCTGAAATTTTCTGCTCTTTCAGAAACGTTTTTAATATTTTAGCTATCACTTATACTTTTTAAGATATTAACAAAAACCGAAAGGCCTATTTATTTTTTCAGTTTTTTGTTAATAACAATTGGAATTTTTATCTCCAGAAAAAAATCGAAAAATGGTCTTTCTCTAAATGCCATTCTGGATCGTTTAAGCTATCACTCATATTTTTAAGAGACTGGTAATTATTTTTCGTAGGAAATCAACTTCTCGACTAAACTATAATTTAAAGCTCATGTAAGACTTTTAAGAGTGAGTGTAAATGCTCCTTAAGTTTTTTTTTCTGATCCAGTCTTTACATCTCCATCGTATGTATGTGCTTCTAGGTCTATCCCACAGTGTGGTAATTATTAACAATTTTTCTAAGGATTTTCGTATCTGCTCTTTCCGGCATTTTTTTGTTCTTATTATGTGATTAGGGTTTTCTGATATTTTTAGTCTATTAAAATTATTGTTCATCTAACTATATGTTTTTTTTTAATTTCGTTAACCTCTAGACACTCTAGAGGATAGTTTTAACAAGAGCCTGTAAAATTGATGAAGGTAGATTGAATGTTTTATGAAAAAGGTTCTTTTTTATTTTCTTTGCGGCTATAACTTTATTTCATTTATTGATTAGGGTTGGTTTTACCCTTCTTAAAGGGTTGTTTTCATAAATAGGAAAAAATTTACCTTAGGCAAGAACTTAAGGGTGCTTTTTTATCCCTTGTGTACCCTTTGTGACAATTTAAACATCGTTATCTGTTGTGTTTGTTAACGTTGTCTATAAATTTATTATCTATTTTAAAATTTAATTTAATATCTACCTATAAGAACCACTAATCATCTATACGGCAATACCTTTCAGGTCGGATTGATTTATTAAAGAACTATTTTTGGCAATTTGGAATTTCAAAAAATAATACAATAATAAATATTAATAATAATAATGCAATAATTCACCACAAATAACATAGATCGTACTTTAAAAATTAGTACGAAAGATTCTGGATTATATTCATTTAATAACTGTTTTATTTAGAACTTTCTAAACACAGATTATGCCGGGAATTTTATGCAGATCTAAATTCCGGGTCGGCCATTATCAGCCCCCGAACGTAAGTGAAACGAAAGTCGAAACCCAAGTCGGCGTTAGCTTGTCCTATCTCCTTTTCAAATTAGTTCGGGAGTATCGAAGTTGGTTCGAGTCGGCTAGCCAATTAGAAACCGTAATTTCACACAAAGCAAAAATTCGTGAAGCTTCTAATGCAACTTTTGACACTCTACAAAGCCCAGATTCGACCATCACTGGAATACTGCTCTCATGTCTGGAGTTCTGCACCGAAGCATACCCTTCGGTTGTTGGATTCCATCCAAAGGAGAGCCATTCGCCTGATCGGTGACCACGAGCTAACCAAGAACCTCGACAGCTTAGAACATCGAAGACAGGTTGGTGATTTAACCCTCTTTTACAAATATTTCCATGGCAAGTGTTCTACTGACATTGCCTGCTTGATTCCACCTAGAGCAATTCATAGCAGAAATACACGACAAACCACTTCCACCCATCCCTATGTGGTTCAACTTAACACTCCTCGAACATCATTGTTTAAGAACTCTTTCTTCTGGAGGACATCCTCTTTGTGGAACGGCCTTTCTGAGGCCGTATTTCCCACCGAATATAACCTTCAACGATTCAAGAACAACGTGAATCGCTTTCTTCGCACACGCACCGCTCTCAGAGCGCCTTAAAGGATTTTTCCTGCAGTGCTTGTGCTTGACCATAAAAAAAAAAGATGGTGCTGTATATCGAAATGTTATTTTGGTTACCTTAGGTTAGATCCATACATCATAAAACAAATAAATTTCTAATTTAATTGGAAGTGAAAGATAGCAGTTTTTTGAAATGCTGCAACACAAATTGGTCATTATTTTAATCTATATCTATATATATAAAAATGAATGTTTGTCTGTATGTAGTCAATGAACTCAAAAACTACTTGACCGATTATTATGAAAATTGGTATGTATACGTATTTTTCCACGGAGAAGGTTTGTATAATATGCTCATTGATGCCACTCGCCACCAGGTGGCGCTGCACAGTAGCAACTTCTGCCCAGTTCAACCGATTGTCATGAAAATTGGTATGTATATGTATTTTTCCACGGAGAAAGTTTGTATGATATGCTCATTAATGCCACTCGCCACCAGGCGGCGATGCAGAGTATCAACTTCTGCCCCGTTCAACCAACTGTCATGAAAATCAGTATGATGATGTATTTTTAATGGGTAAGATGAATATAATATTCGTATTAATGGAAGTTACCACCAGATGGCGCTTCCATGTATCAAATTCAATACTGATTAATAGATATCTATACGAATTCGTATAAAAATATAAGTTCGAAAAACATATTTTTGGTGCGATAAGTAAAACAAAACTATAAACTTTCTTTCCTTCTATATCACTTCTTATCTTTTATTTTTCGTAAATTTATTTTAGTTGTTGGCGTAGCAACGCGCGCCGGATGCAGCTAGTTGAGTATAAATTCGTTTTGCGTTTGTGAAGATGTATACTGATTTTACGACAAATCAAGATGAATTTGAGTTTATGAATACTTATTTTGTAGGTTGAAGGTATTACCACCAATTTTAATCTATAGCAATACAGACATATATAAAAACCACATAATATTCGTTTTTAACGGTTAAAACGATTATTTCTGTAAAGTTATAAAATGAAAGAAAAATATACTAAATTTGTCTTTTACATGCTGTTTTATGATCTCTTTCACTGCGTGTGTTTTACATTACTCGTACTTTGTATATAAAATGTCTGTCGAAAATCTCCTTTAAGCTTCGTTTATGTTCTTAAAAAAATGAACCGCAATCTTTAAACGGATTATTCTAAGAAAAGAGAATTTTTTATCAGTTAGAATTCGAATATTTTATTTCTTTTTATATCTGTTTGTCTCGCTTTCAGTCCCAAGATTTTTTTGAAACTTTATTGCTTTAGATTTTATTTCCTTTACATTTTACTAGCTGACTCGGCGAGCTTTGTATGTATCTATACTAATATTATAAAGAGGAAAGGTTTTATTTTATGTTTGTTTGTTTGTTTGAAATGAATAGGCTCCGAAACTACTGGACCGATTTCAAAAATTCTTTCACCGTTGGCAAGCTACACTATTCCCGAGTGACATAGGCTATGTTTCGTTTTCAAAAAAAATAGGGATCCTTACTAAAATGCCATTAATGTAACCAAAAATGACCTTAAAATCCTTACATCGCGTGCGCTGAGAATACTATTGATTATAGAATAAAATAATGTACTACGATTTCGAAGAATATATAAATATCTACAAAAAATGCCGCGACAGCATATGTCTAACTGTTATAGTTACGTCACAATAACTATTTTTTAAAAATTTTTTAAAATTTTTTTAAAGTTTTTATCTTGGTATTATTCCTTATCAAAATAACTTATTTCATAATCACTACAGATATCACGAATTTAGCATGTGCAATGGGACGAGGCTACTTATAAAGGAATTAAAGGACAATTAAGTTGTAGCCACCATTATAACTGATTCACCAGCTGGTCAACTAGCTCATACACTGAGGATACCGATGATCCCAACTGATCTACCAAATCCATTTAAACCGCTTCAATTTCCTATCAAAACATCTTTTACTTTTACTAATAATAAGTCTTAAGGTCAAACCTTCCAATTAGTAGGGATCGGTTTTCCTCATGGCCAACCGCCTAAGGCGGGTCGGAGCATCTGAAAATCAATTTATTTTGCTGCCAGAAAATAAAACAACATGTAATATTGTTTACAGAAAAGCGTTGACCCAATAAATTTAATGTCTTTTGTTATTTTTCTTTAATCCCCGTGCAAAGCCGGGGCGGGCTGCTAGTTTTTTATATAAAAAAAACAGAAGTATTGATTTTAGCCATAGAAAATTTCATGTTTCTAAACTATAAAAAAATGATACACATTCAATATTTTATTATAGAAAAACTGTGGACGTAAAAAACATTACAAAACTTTCAAATGATAACTTTTAGCATAGCAAACATATATTCTACTTCATAAAACAAAATGTAAATTTAAACCAATAAATCCTAATTCAATTCTTGTGTATGTATTAAAAAAAGTGTTTACAATGAACGATCAAAATTGAATTCATTTCCCGTTCGAATGAAAACCTGTTTACATTTTTCTGTTTTGTTTTTGTTTCAGAAATGCCTAACGACACTGGATTTGACGTCACTTGGGGTGGGGAGCTGTGTGGGGACGGGGATGTATTTAGTGGCAGGAATGGTTGCAAAAAATGTTGCAGGTCCTGGAGTTGTTATCAGTTTTATCATTGCAGCTATCGCCAGTATATTTTCAGGTAAAAATACACATATAAATTTTAGAAGTATAGATATTGTAAGTATTTAGAAGTATAGATATTGTAAGTATTTAGAAGTATAGATATTGACAGGAATAGACAGGGACAGGCAGGGACAGGCAGGGATAGACAGGGACAGAAAGGGACAGAAGGGATAGACAGAAACAGACAGATACAGACAGATAACGACAGATATAGACAAACAGACCGACAAAGAGACAGACAGACAGACAAAAATTGTATATGAACCGTGTATACTGTACACGCACATATGTATTGAGTAAAAAGGGGTGATTTTAATATTGCAAACAGATTGTGTTTATTCGTATAGATCACTACAAGATAGTTTCAGTATATATTTTCTTTTTCGTTCAATGTATAATAATTTATTTGTTATATATTCGTGCTATTTTATTATTCATATCCCCTTTGTGGGATTTGGTTCTGATGTGTTTCAGGATAGAAGCGTCTTAGTAAATGGAGAATAAAGTAACGAAACGTAACCTTATATAAAATTCAGATTTGTATTCAACATGAGCTTTCTGAAATTTCTTGTGTACACGAATCTGGCTTTGTATTGAAACACCGTTGCGTCGTTGATCTGGTTTTAGTTGTATTTGTGTAGTCAAAATTAGATTCTAGAAAGAACAAGTTATAGTTAAGCTTAAAATCCACTCTTTTTTGGTTATTTATATCGGATAATTTAAACCTTAACTGACTTAATACTGAGAAATAAAACTGAGCAACTAAAGCGTGTTAGTTAAAAAGTAAACAGTAATTCTATGTTTTGGTCTTTTTTTAATTGGATTGTTAACCTGGCATATACAGCTGCAGGATACAATTGTCTTAAAAGATCTTGGATCGAATAAGTAGAGAAAAGAAATTTACAGACAAAATTTAATTTATTGTTATCCTCTAGCACGTGATAATGTAAATGTGTCTTTTTGCATGTAGGCATATAAGTGCTGCGTAATTGTAAGAAATAGGACCCTATTATTATACACAGAAAAGAATTTATTCGAAAGAAATTAATGTATCTTTTTTTAAATTCATCCGTAACTAACGATTTTCAAATTTTTAGTAGACCACTTTTTTAACTTACTGATTATTTCAATAACATTACAAGTTGTAACCCTTAAATTACCCTAGGCTAGCTGCTGGGTCGTGGCTTACCTCTGAGTTTTATCAGTTTTCCCCAAACAATTAATTCTGGGCGCAAAGTACAGACAAACAAATATATATATATGTAAGGATTTCTACGGCTGTCGCCGCCTTCCTTCTTTCAACCAACGTCTCCAGTCGTCTCTATCCTGCCATTCTCTATCTCTAAGGTCTCGTCTTTCCATGGCCTCATCCACTTCGTCCCTCCATGATCTTCGAGGTCTGCCTCTTCTTCTCCTTCCCAATGGGCTCCAATCCGAAATCTTTGATATCCACCTTGTACGATCCGCTCTTCTTACGTGTTCATACCAAGTTAAACGTTTTTCTTCAATGTAGGTTAGTATGTCTTGTTCGACTTCCATTCTTCTTTTGAGCTCTTCATTTCTAATACGGTCCATCCTTGTTACTCTGCAGCTTCTTCTCATGAACTCCATTTCGGTTGCTGTAATTTTTGATCTGTTTCGTTTGTTTATTACCCAGTTTTCTGCACCATAAGTCATTATACTTCGTACCAAGGTATTATATATTCTCTTCTTAGTATTTCTGGTAATGTGTCTATCCCATAGTATCCCATTTATTTGTCTAATGCATGTTCTTGTCTGTGCTAATCTGCTAGTTATCTCTTGCTCAGTGGTTCCGTTCTTTGAGAGTATAAATCCTAAATATTTGAATTTTTCGGTGCCTCTAATTTATTTACCTTCTCCCATTTCCAAGCTTTTTATTGGTTCTTGCTCTGTTGTTAAGTATTCGGTCTTTCCTAGATTTATCTCCAGTCCATTCTTTGTGTATTCTTCTTCGAGTTTTCGTAGCATATAGGATAGGTCTTTTTCGTCTTGGGCCGTAACCACCTGGTCGTCCGCAAAGCTTAATGTGTACAAGAAGTTGTCTCGGACTGGTATACCCATACCTTCACATCTCCTTTTCCGTGGCTTTAATATTTGAGACAAACAAATAAAATCGCAAAATCAGTTTCAGGTGGCTTTATTTAATCAAAGTAAATAAATTTTAAATTAAATAATTAATTATTTCTCTTATCTTATTTAATCAGGCTTCTTTTTCGGTGGAGTCGTTGAATATTCTACAATCAGGATTTCTTTCCAACAAAAAAAATTCCAGGATGGAACTGCTTAGACTTTTTATAAATCTTCCAATACCTAGGCTAGCTGCTGGGTCGTGGCTTACCTCTGAGTTTTATCAGTTTTCCCCAAAAAATTAATTCTGGGCGCCAAGTACAGACAAACAAATAAAATCGAAAAATCAGTTTCAGGTAACTTTATTTAATCAAAGTAAATAAATTTTAAAATAAATAATTAATTATTTCTCTTATCTTATTTAATCAGGCTTCTTTTTCGGTGGAGTCGTTGGATATTGTACAATCAGGATTTCTTTCCAACAAAAAAAAATTCTAGGTTGAAACTGCTTAGACTTTTTATAAATACTTCCTTCCGGAAAGATAAGGTATTTATCTTCGAAACAGAATTCAATAGAAAAAGGAAAATGGCGGACGGCTTGTCACGTTCTTCAACAATCAAAATTTCGTCTAATAGGGCCCTTCTGGATTTGGCAATTACCCTAGTAATAAAATCATAATCAAAACTCCAACCTTTAATAATTTTCAATCAAGTAGATTCATTATCTGGTTCTCCATTTTATCGAGAAAAAATTAATTATGTTTACATGTTTAAAAATTTTATGATCACAAAAAACTGACCTTACGATAGCAATCTACTCGAAATTAATGTGTTAGTAAAATTATAAAATAACAAATTCACCGCAATTTGGAAAATTTAATACAAATAAAAATTTATTTCAGAAGCAAAAATTTTACTTACTTAACGAAGGGCCGAAGAATTCAAAATTGTTTCTGGTTTGAAGAAGAAACAGAGTGAAAATGAACGAATCGAACTAATATTCTAAACGAAGTAAATAATTCACCCGTTCTCCCTCCACGGCGACGCGATACTAGATACTATTTAAAATAAATACCAAATATAGTCAGGTGGATTTCGGCCCAAAAACGAACGTTACAAAGTGCATGAAAGAATATTAAAGAGGTAGTAATTTGGCCCGTGTAGTATTTTTTTATATACATAAGTACTTACAATTTTATAATTCTTAGCAGTTCTGATTTAACATGTTTAAATCAAAGGTGTAAATGAAGATATTTGCATAATACATAACTAGAATATTTCTATTGGATTAGCATAGTTTTTTCGGTGAATAGGAATTTTTCAGCAAAAATAACCATCAAAATGCTTGACCAGTTTAAAAATATTCATTAAAGCGATTTTATTCTCTCTACAGCTTTAAAAATTTAATCAAACCAGATACAAAAACCCTCAATTCGTCACGAGTTGGCATTGATGAATTTTTTCTCAGAGAGCATTTGAAATACTCGATAGGTCGTTAATAATCCTGAAAATAGAGCGAACCAGTAAAACAAAACAAATTGAGTCATTAAAAAAAAATTATTAACACAAATTAAAGTGGAACTTCTTTCTCTAACTGTTTTATTTTATATTTCCGTTAATACTGTTAATTTTTTTACTCGTAACTCATTTATTTTTAGTTTTATTATCCAATTCTCTCATAATAGAACTCAGTGAATGCCGACAGAAGTTTTATTTTTAGAATTGTCATCTATCTTTACTATTAACAAAAAAAAAGTGAGAGGTGTCAAGGGACACCCGGATGGAACGAAGTTCCTTTCGATTAATTAGTGAAGGAATTGTAATTTGTAAACACAACAGAGTGTTTATACATACATAAGCATAATGTCTGTATAAAATGTCTACTTACCTAACTCTATCAGCAATATCCGGAACTTGTGCAGAAACACTGTCAAGCTACATTATTTTTATTATTTTTTATTTACAAAAACCGGTATAAACTTAACAAAGTCGCGACACTACACTGTTCAGAGCAAAATAGAAAATAGTAAATCCATTATCACCTGAATATTTAGATGACATATATCTACCTAGAATTACTTTTTATTTCAATTAAATTTAAAACAGGAATTAACAATTTAATACAAAATATTAAAATTAAACTATTTGACAGTAACTGACAGTTAAGGTAATTTGACGTACCTAACCAGTCAAGTTACGAACTATTTTTAAAATGTTTATGAATTTATTAGTTTATAAAAACAGGATGAAATAAAATATAATACTATTATTATGTACATTTTTTTTAATTTAAATTAGTGTCTTTTTAATTGTAATATATCTATCTATGAGAGAGAGAGAGAGACAGACACACAGAGAAACATGCGTGTGTCGTGTCGTGTCGTGACATATTTTGGTCTGAATTTTTTCCGGCTAGCCTCTAGCCTCAGTCGTAACTGGTCGTAACGCCCGAAAGGAAACTTCGTTCCAAAAACTTGCACTTTTGTTTTTTTTTTTGAAATGTGAAACCTTCTTTAAGGGCGTTGTTCACTTTTTTTATAATGGGAAAAAAATTTTATACCCGCATCAGGAAACGTGATCTGATCAAAAATTAGTAAGACTGAGGTAGTATCCCGCTCTCTTTTTACAGCGTGGCAAAAATGTAAGCCTGCGCCTTCGTTGCCACTCTTTATAGGCTTTTTCACAATATTTTATGTACACAATAATAAACCCAGATTATAGTTCCATTTTTTGCCACTGGCTGCTCAATTAATTCAATTAAATATATAATATTAATTAGCTTATTTAAAATTAGTTGCAATTAAAAAATATAGGAAGGTGTTGTCATTAATTGTCTTAATACTCAAAAGGCAAGTGAGATCCCCTTCGGGAGCCTCATCACCTATTTTAAATCACTAGGCCTGGTGACAGCCTGAGGTGAGGATATCCCTACAATACGGGAGGATGCACAATGGGTCATATGTGGCCTCATTGCTGGCTAAGCACTAGCTCGCCCCTCCCCAAATTTCCAGATCCAGATCCAGAAGGCAAGTGAGAATATATGAAAAGTTTCTTTATCCAAAACACCAAGTGAACTTGATTAGTTGGTTTGATATTTTCTCGCTATCTTTGAGTTTAAAAAATTTGATCCTAACTTTTTGATCGATTTTTAATACAGACTGAACTCAGCGAATGCTGTGATGGTACCGTTACTCACGTATGACACAAAATTCGCTTAGCAACACTTTTAAATTTATTCTAGTTGCTATGGACTATTTTACAAAGTGGACCAAAGCCTATGCCATTCCAAACAAGTGAAAGAATTTTCCACTCGTTTTGGCGTTTTTATGGAAATCAAATCGGACCAGGAGAGAAACTTTGAATCAGCTCTATTCCAAGTTGTCTGGCGATTAATTCTTAATTACTTAGCTTGGGTGGGTCTTGGCCAACTGTACTATTTGCCTTTATCGTCGTCTATCTTCCATTAGGGTTAGTTCATATTCAATCCTCATGCTTCTTAGGTCTGCTTGTATGTTATCCCGCCACCTCATTCTAGTGCGTCATAGGGGTCTTTGACCAATTGGTACTCTTTCCATCTTCCCCGGAACTACCCTAATATGACAAACATTCTAAATGCTTAATTTTTTTAGATCAGTGTATCGAAAATACGGAAGCTTATTAAAGAAGGATTGAAAAATAATGAGAAAGTCGCAGATAAAGGATGTAAAACTGATACATTTAAGAAGTTTATTTTAAGTTTATTAACATTCGTTCTTCCGGTTGTCTCTGTGCATGACCCGCCCATTGCAATCTCTTCGCTGTTATCTTCTTCACGATGTCTGGATCTCTATATAGTTCCGTTATTTCTTGGTTGGTTCTTCTTCGGTACTGTGCTGTTCTGTTGTAAGCGTCCAGGTTTCACTAGCATACATGACGGTAGGTCGTATGACTGTCTTATAAATTGTGATTTTTGTTCTCCTTGAAATATTTTTGGATGCCATTGTAGTTTTTACTGCATACAAGCGCTTATTTCCTTTCTTAATTCGGGTTTTTATTTATTCCGTCTTGTGTTATTGTTGCACCCAGGTACTTAAAAGTTGTTACTCTCTCAAAATTGTACTCCCCTATCGTAACATTTTGTCTAACCCTATCTCTGCGTCCTGTTTTTATTAGTTTTTTTTCTTATTTATTTTGAGAACTATTTCTTTTGCTTGCACTTCTACCCTCGTAAATACCTCTTTCGTAGTTAGTATCGAGTTGCTGACTACATCTATATCGGTTGCAAAACCCAGGACCATCCCGAGCATAGAGTTCAAAATTTAGCTCCGTAGTTCTTATCGCTTTGTCTAGGGCAATGTTAAACAGAATAGGAAATATTGAATTCCCCTGTTTCAGTACGCTGCTTATTTCAAAGAGATCAAATATTATGTCGCCGATCCGCACTCTACTCCGTGATCACTCCGTGATCACATTCTGATAATTCTCACTATCTTTTTAAGTATACCAATCTCTGCCATTGCGTCCCAAAGTTTAACTTGTAAAATTCTGGCGATTAATAGAACCCAATAAAACGACATCAACGACTTTGCATCCTTAGTCAGATGAAATGGAAGAGAGGATAAATTGAATCATGAGCAAATATCTTTTTTGGTACAGTATAACATTTAACTCTGAGAAACTACGACGTTTGTTTAAATTTTAATCGCTAGTTGTCGTTAATATGTATCAATTTTATTTAGAATATATAGGAAACAAAACGGCAGACAAACTGGCAAAAGAATGAACTTAAACCTCATACCTGGGACCAGAACCATCCTGTGAAATCAGCTGTAGTACAATCTTAGAAAAACTAACGAAAAAAATGGATAGAAAAAATCCAAGTACTGAAATGATCTACAAGAACTAAGACAATCAAAGACGCTCCTGGGAAACTGTAACCAGAAGAGATCTTACAGCTGTCTTAACCTTAGTAAGAAGAACCTCCGAATTATAACAGGAATACTAACCGGGCACTGTCGATTGAGAGGACACATGAAGAAACTAGGATTGGTAGATGAAGCAAACTGCAGATTCTGTGAGGTAGAGAATGAAACCTTAATACAAATACTCTCAGAATGCATTACATTAAGTAATTCTAGGATCAAATACCTGGGGTCATACGAAATAGAAGAGGAAGAACAACCTAACTTCAAACCCAATGATATCCTAAACTTTTTAGGGAAGATAGGACAAGAAGAGCAGCTATGGGTCTGAGAAATCATCAGAAATATAGCAAGAAAAGGGGCACACAATAGATCTTATGGGTCGCAGGTGTATCTGTTATTCCTAACTTGCTTATACATACAAACATACACTTCTTATAGAAGTAGTAAAAATAAATAGTTATACCGAAAGTAACAATCCCAAACATCAGAAGTTTTACTTCTATCGGCACTACCCTTTTATTTTTTATCAGTCGTTAGATTTTTTATTTTAAACTTTGTAAGACATACACAGTGATCCCCAGAAGATGTTTTTACTTTAACCCACTGTATTAAAATATCTTTGTGTAGTTCACCCACAAATCAACCTAAGTGGAAAATTATATTACCGCATTCACTAATTAATTCTTGAGGGAAAGCGTCATTTAAAGAATTTTCTTTAGTAATTTTATACGTAGTTCCTTTAAGAAATCTTATTTCCACATTTAGTAATTAATTCTAGATTTATTCTATGATAAATTACTCGCAGAAGAATGAATTTCAATGATGGATTAAACGATATCTCTAAAGCATTATTTGACAACAAAACGATAATGAGATTAGCTTTAGAATTCCAATTATGAACAAATTATAAAGGTATCTACAATCTAGAAATCTAACAAATCTAATATATATATATATATATATATATATATATATATATATATTGTTATGGTATCACTGTGTCTATTGTGTAAATTAAAATATCTTACTGTATAGTCTGACGACATAGACCAGTGACTATTATTTTTTTTATGTATATAAGCGGTGAAATGCGATGGAAACGAGGATTGATTTCTGATTTTTGATTGATAATTTGAACTTGTCATTTTGTATTTAAAGTTGATCTTAATATAGAGTTATAATTAATTGAATAGTGAATTTTTTTAAATAAAATTAAAAAAGAATAAAAGAAATAAGAAGGAACCCATCCCAGAAAGCCGGAGTTAAGAAGAGAAACCATTACAAAATTGTCGAACCAACGTGGGGCCCAATACAAGTCAACTACTAGCACCCAGAACTGCAAATTCGAGTCCACTGCAAGCACCTGAACTGCAAATTCGAGACACCTACAAGTACCTGAACTGCAAATCGAGACACCTACTAGCACCTAGAACTGCAAATTCGAGACACCTCCAAGGACTTTGACAGACGGGACTGACAGATAGGTAAGATATTTGCATTTATATAATAGACGCAGTGATTTGTGGGGAAAATTTTATTAAAACAATTAAACATAATTTATAAAACTAAAATTATTTAATTGAAAATTAAAAATAAATTTTAAAACTATAAAAAAAAATATAATTATGGAAACAAGAAGACAAAGACAGGATAGGGATAATGCACAAAAAGGAGATCATCAAAAAGATGATATAAACATTATGGAAAATAATGAATCGGGAGATGAAAAAGAGAATACTACAATTATAGAAGCAATTATAGAAAGTAGTGGTAACAAACATGAAGAAAGTGACATGGACAGAATGTTTAAATTTTTAGAAAAAATGAATGAAAAACAGGAAAAAATGAATAATAACTTAAGAGAAGATATGAAAAAAGACATGACTGAACAAATTAAATTAATAAGATCAGATTTACATGGAGTTAAAGAAGACATGAACAAAAATATAGAAGCATTTAAAGATGAGATGAGGAACCAAATGGAAATGTATAGAGAAACAATAAAAGATATGAAAATAATTTATAACAAATCAGTAATTAATAAGGACTATGAAATTAAATCTCCTGAAGAAAAAGATATGGGGGAAAATAAACTTAAAAATGAAGATAAATCTGAATTAATAGAAATGTATGAAACAAATATAAATAAAAATAAACCTATGAGAAGATATAAAGAAGAATATATTTACGAAGACATTTTACAGAATGGAAAAAGTAAAAATAACTATTATAAAGAACATGTTACATATAAAAACAATATGAAACAAGAATATGAAATTATGAAATTAAAATTAAATTATGAATATGATGATGATAAGAAGAAAGATAAAGATAATTATTATACAAATGAAGAAGCAAAATGTGAAAATAAAGTATATGAGGGTGATAATCAATATAAAAATAGATTAGATTATGATAATGACAATAAAATTAAACATAAAACTAATTTGAATTACAATTATAAGAATAAAAAGAAGTTTAAACATAAAACATATAAAGAAGATGATATAAATTATTTTGAAATAGATAACATTAATAGAAGATTAAGGAAGATTTGGATGAGCATTGTATATAATTATAAAAGGAGAAAAAAATAAAATAGTTAAATAAAAGTAAATAAGATTAAAACAAAATTAAAATTAAGATTAAAATTAAAAATATGGATGAAAATAAATAAATAAAACTTTTATAAAATGTTTAAAACAAAATGTAAAGGAACACTGAATAAAAACGTTATAAAAAAATAATAATAATAATAATAATAAAACAAAAAAATTAAAAGTAAATTTAAAAAAATTAAAATATGTCTTTGAAGAAAATTTTAATTTTTTTTAATTGTGGGGAAATTGTTATGGTATCACTGTGTCTATTGTGTAAATTAAAATATCTTACTGTATAGTGTGACGACATAGACCAGTGACTATTATTTTTTTTATGTATATAAGCGGTGAAATGCGATGGAAACGAGGATTGATTTCTGATTTTTGATTGATAATTTGAACTTGTCATTTTGTATTTAAAGTTGATCTTAATATAGAGTTATAATTAATTGAATAGTGAGTTTTTTTAAATAAAATTAAAAAAGAATAAAAGAAATAAGAAGGAACCCATCCCAGAAAGCCGGAGTTAAGAAGAGAAACAATTACAATATATATATATATATATATATATATATATATATATATATATATATTATAACATATATAACTTGCTAGGAATTATAATATATAAGTTATTATGCTATAAATAAAATTTGCAAATTTGCCTTGTAGTTTATAAATTTTGAACGTTAAATTTTATTTAAAATTTTTATATAGGCAAATTAGTTTTTATGATTTCAATTTTATGAATTTATATTATACTAGCGGCCGCCCGCGACTTTATCCGCGTGAACTTTAGTTTTTTGCCACCCAATTTCATACAAATTTTCAACCCCTATTTTAAATCCTGAGGAGTTAAATTTGAAAAAGTCATTTCTTACTACACCACTACGTAATAGAAAAAAAATTATTTTCGAATTTTCAAGACTACGCGTCTATCGACAGTGTCATGTCGGCCAGCAGCATGGTGCTACCGCCTTACCGCTCCACACACCCCGCACATTAAAGCGCGAGTGGTATTAGACTATTATTATTTTAAAACTATAAAAACTTGCATGATATATGCAATCAAAATCTCAGCCCGATCGGTTTGAAATTCACAAAGTTTCATACAAATTTTCATCCCCTATTTTATCCCTTAAGGGTGGAATTTACTAAAATCCTTTCTTGAGCAATGACTACGTCATAGTAGCTATATGCACGCAAAATCTCAGCCCGATCGGTTTGATATTGGCAAAGTTTCATACAAACTTTCATCCCCTATTTTATCGCCTTAGGGGTAGAATTAATTAAAATCCTTTATTCGAGGATGCCTACGCCATAGTAGCTATATGCATGCAAAATCTCAGCCCGATCGGTTTAAAATTGACAAACTTTCATACAAACTTTCATCGCCTATTGGATCCCCTTAGGGATGATATTTATCAAAATCCCTTCTAAGGCATGCCTACGTCATAGTAGCTATATGCATGCAAGATCTCAGCCCGATCGGTTTAAAATTGACAAAGTTTCATACAAACTTTCATCCCCTATTTTATCTCCTTGGGGGTGGAATTAATCAAAATCCTTTCTTAGGGGATGCCTACGTTACATTAGCTATATGCATGCAAAATCTCAGCCCGATCGGTTTAAAATTGACAAACTGTCATACAAACTTTCATCATCTATTTTATCCCTTTATGGGTGTAATTTATCAAAAATCCTTTCTTAGGAGATGCCTACGTAATAGTAGCTATATTCATGCAAAATCTCAACCTGATCGGTTTAAAATTGACAAAGTTTCATACAAACTTTCATCTCCTATTTTCTCCCTTTGGGGGTGGAATTAATCAAAATCCTTTTTTAGCGGGTGCCTACGTCATAACATCTACCTGCGTGCCAAATTTCAGACCCATCCGTCCAGCGGTTTAAACTGTGCGTTGATAGATCATACAAACTTTCATCCCGTATTTTATCCCCTTGGGGGTGGAATTAATCAAAATCCTTTCTTAGCGGATGCCTACGTCATAATATCTACCTGCATGCCCAATTTCAGCCCCATCCGTCCAGCGGTTTGGGCTCTGCGTTGATAGATCACTATGTCAGTCAGTCAATCAGTCAGTCAGTCACCTTTGAGTTTTATATATATAGATTAATTAATTTATTTATTTATTTATTTACCCGACACTGACTCTTTTCTCATAGGCAGAATTCAATGCTAGTTTAAATAAATTATATACTATTGTATAAACATAAAAATTTACTACTCTTATGTACCAAATGATATGATTTCGTTGCGAATTTAGAAAGAGAAGAAACCTATAACCTAACTTTTTTTACAAGCAATTGAAAATTAAACGAATGTTTAAAAACTTGACTTATTAAACAAAATGAAAATGAAAAAATCTGATAATTATTACAATTTGAAACAACAGAAATAAACTTATATACTAAGGAAATAGTGATTAGTGAAATAGTGAAAATGTTCATACAATATTAAGAATAAAACACAAAAAGTTTTTTATTGTTAATAAAGAAAGAACTTATACCAGTTTCTCGTAGAACTTCTTTAACATTTAGATGACTCCAAGCCTGGATTTAAATATGATTATGTCCATAACCATTAAAAATTTCATCAAAAATCTCTGGATAATCAGCTAACTCTATCTACTGCTCTAATGGTAAGTAAATTCAAGTACTTTAACTTATTATCTGCTACAATTCTCTTCTAAATTTACTTATAAAGTGTCTCGTACAATCTGGAGCTACGCTCTGATATTTCTGGACTTTATTTTTATATAAATCTAATTTTCTGCTTACCATATGTACTCAATTACTTCTTCTTTATATGCGCTATTCTTTTATATCAATTATACTCTATTATTTCTATCTTTTTTAATAAAAACTCAATTTTTAAAACAGAACAAAATTTAATACGTCTTTCCTCTTCAACAACCAAAAAACAAGAGAGCGATTACAAAATCAACAACTGACAATTGAAAAATTCAACAAACTTCGACTACCTATCTATCTAGTATCTTTTACCTACTTGATAATTTTTTACATAAATGACAAATCAGAATACTTAATTTCTAATACAGATTTAAACAATTATTTATATTCAAAATCCTGTTACCTTTGAAATGAACTTAACATTTTCATCAAAATCAATTCTATAAAAACAAATATAATGCTTTGAAATTCCAATATTGATTATTGTAAATGTAAGTAAGTTCTAATTTACTACATGATTTAAATTATTCTTTATTTAAAAAATATATGTCTTTAGCATTGATATTTTCACACACAACTTTCTTATTCTATTTAAATATGATTCCTTAATTTAAATTATTATAAAACAACAATATGTATCATTATAAATTGATATAAAATCCTTTTTTTTTAATATTTAATTTTTTTATTTTATTTTAAAGAAAAATCATTTAAATTTAAACTATAACAAACAACTATATGCTATTTTTTTTTTACAAATAGATATGTTTTAAAAATCACATTTGATATTCTATCTACTTATATTTATTTCCTTTTTCAGGAAAGAAGAAAGAAAACAAAGACTTAAATATTAACAGAAATTGAACAAACTTATACTGAATGTATGGCTTTGTATTCTACCCTGAGATCAAAAAATGTCCTAGTTTAATTACTTCATCATAACTTTATTTAATTTATTTTATTAATTACAGCATACTACCTCATATCATCTCAATATATATATATATATATATATATATATATATATATATATATATATATATTGTTATGATTTGATTGGATAAAAAATTTTTGTATTTTATAATAGGTAAACTGTCTTTATATGGATGTTTGAAAATTTTATTTCAGAGTGTAGAGAGTTGTTTAGTTTTGTTTTATATTTTGTTTTGAAGAGGTTACCTAGGGACGGGGAAAAGAGAATTTGGATGTTTTTTTTTTTGATTATTATGATGGATTGGCATTAAGTTAATTTTGAAAAAAATGTCATAAAGAAAAATTATGATTATTATAGAATTTGAATTTGAGAAGAGAGTTTAATTTTAGAATTTATGATTTTGTATAATTGAAGTTAAAGTTAAAATAAAATTTAAATTAAATAAACAAGAATATAAAGGAAGTTTTTAAGTTGAATCCAGACCCAATAGCAGGAGAAGTAGCCGGAGCCTAAGAAAAATAAGAATTCATAACAAATTGTCAACCAACGTGGGGCATAAATGATTTTATAAAACAAATTGTCGATCCAACGTGGGGCAAGAAAAGAAAAGTCCAAATCCAGAATAAATTGATGAACCAAAGTGCGGCGCAACTTGTCAAAAAGAACAACCAGACACCCAGAAAAGAATAAAAAGAAACAGGACACCAAGCCGATCGCAAGAAACCGAAATAGAAATTTTGAAATTTCATATTAGAAAAATTGTAATCTGGGGTAAGATTTTTAAATTTCTATATAGAGACAGTTTTTTATTTTGTTGTTTATATTTGAAATAGGGGGGATACATAAATTCTGTTAAGACATAATTTATAAATATTTAGGTTGATACAAATCATTTTTATAAAAATTTTTGATTTTGACAGTGTCAATAAGACATAAGAAACTTTGATATACGGGGGGTGAATTAAAATTATAAATTTAATACACATATTAAAATTTAAATCAAATAAAAACAAATTGAATAATTTTAAATAATAAAATGGAAACAAGAAGAAGGCAAAACAAGAAACAGGATGTACAGATGCAACAAGGAGATCATCAAAAAGATGAGGACATACAGATTATGGGAACAAATGAATCAGGAGATGAAAAAGAGAATACCACGATAATAGAAGCAATTATTGAAAGTAATGGCAACAAACATGAAGAAAGCGATATGGATAGGATGTTTAAATTTTTAGAAAAAATGAATGAAAAACAGGAAAAAATGAATAATAACTTAAGAGAAGATTTGAAGAAGAATTTACAAGAAAATAAAGAAGAAATGAATAAAAATACAGAAGCAATAAAACAAGATATGAATGCAATGAAAAAGAATTTACAAGAAAATCAAGAAAAACAAGACAAAAAGACAGAAGAAATGAATAAAAATATAGAAGCAATAAATATAAACATGGATTCTATAAAAAAAGAAATAAAAGAAGATATGAAAAAAGAAATAAAAGACATGAACAAGAATATGGAAGTATTTAAAGATGAAATGAAGAAGCAGATGGAAATGTATAGAGAAACAATAAAAGATATGAAAACAATTTATGACAAATCAGTAATTAATAAGGATTTTAAAACTGAATCTCCTGAAGAAAAAGATATGGGGGAAAATAAACTTAAAAATGAAAATAAACGAGAAAATGAAAGAATACAAAGAGTTATGGAAGTAAATATTATGACAATAGCAAAGAAATTTGAAGATGAAACAAAAAAATTACAAGAGATGCAAAATGAGAGAACTGAGGATGGTTCATATATGGTAATACAGGAAGGAAAAAGTAAAAATAAATATTATAAAAAATATGAGACATATAAAAACAAAATGAAACAAGAATATGAAATTATGAAATTAAAATTAAATAATGAATATGAAGAGGATAAGAAGAATGAAAAAGATAATTATTATAAAAATGAAGAAATAAAATATGAAACTGAAATATATGAAGTTAATAAAAATGAATTATATTATTATATCAATAAAATTAAATATAAAACTGAATCTAATTATGACAATGAGAAGAAAAGGAAGTTTAAGAATAAAACATACGAGGATAAGGATATAAATTATTTTGAAATATGTGATGAAATTAGAAGATTAAAAAAGATTTGGAAGGATATAATTTATAATTATAAAAAAAGAAAAAAATAAGTTAATTAAAAGCAAATAGGATTGAGATTAAATTAAAATTAAGATTAAAATTCAAAATAAAGATTAAAATAAATAATGGGGAAATATCAGAAAAAGGGGGAAGAAATTAATTAAATAAAATAAAGTAAAATTATTAAGAAAAGGGTAGAAATCGAAAGTAATTGTAAATTAAAGGTAGAATAGTAAGGGATGATCTGATAGAAAAGTAAATATGGAATAAATTTAAAATTATAAAATGTGTCTTAATAGAAAATTTTAATTTTAAATTTAGGGGGATTTTGTTATGATTTGATTGGATAAAAAATTTTTGTATTTTATAATAGGTAAACTGTCTTTATATGGATGTTTGAAAATTTTATTTCAGAGTGTAGAGAGTTGTTTAGTTTTGTTTTATATTTTGTTTTGAAGAGGTTACCTAGGGACGGGGAAAAGAGAATTTGGATGTTTTTTTTTTTGATTATTATGATGGATTGGCATTAAGTTAATTTTGAAAAAAATGTCATAAAGAAAAATTATGATTATTATAGAATTTGAATTTGAGAAGAGAGTTTAATTTTAGAATTTATGATTTTGTATAATTGAAGTTAAAGTTAAAATAAAATTTAAATTAAATAAACAAGAATATAAAGGAAGTTTTTAAGTTGAATCCAGACCCAATAGCAGGAGAAGTAGCCGGAGCCTAAGAAAAATAAGAATTCATAACAAATTGTCAACCAACGTGGGGCATAAATGATTTTATAACAATATATCTGTGTGTGTTGATGTAGAATTCCTCCTTGAGACACCTTCCAATCAGTAACGTCTCCAGGGTTTAGATTCTGCATTTAAGGAAATCTGCTGATATTTGTAAAAAAATATAAAAACGAAAATAGAGTTTTCTTTTTTTCTTTCTGTTGCTGGTCTTCATTCTACTGCTCTGTGTTCTTTATTTTAAAAAAAGATTTTTATTTTGTTATGCCAAAGAAGTATAACTTCTAACACGTGTACATAAATAGGTACACACACACGTTTTTCTATGTGTTAAAAGTACCTACCTTAATTTTGCACATTTTAAATATAAGAGGTGATTGTAAATATTCCCTCGATTTTCTTGAATTTTCTAATCAATACACACCACCCTTAAAGACCCATTTTCTTGTAAATTCCGTTTTCATTATAGAACCTCTTTACGCTCAACAATAAGAAAATGCATTCTAATTTTCATGAAAATGCTGGGCTATCGAATGAGACAAGCCCAGAGCGGAGTTTCCGATAATTTGCCCCGACTCTATTTTGTCTCTTCCAGGTCCGTAGGCTATCGACGACGAAATAGAACAATTAGTCATTTTCATTATTCCACGATCAATACATATCAATTAAGCTCAAAGATGAAAATGTAAAATTATGTACCTTATGCTATTTTTATTTATTTTGCGCTAATAACCTTATATTGTTAAACTTCTTGTGATAGAAGAATACTTTCTAACGTGATTACGAAATGGGACAATCAGTAATTTTCATTATTCTACGACCAATATATATCATTTTAGCTCAAAGATTATTTAAAACAGCAAAATATTTTGTTTTACATGCATAAATACGCGTTTCAACATGACGTTTCATTACGCACAACTGTGCGTTATAGCTTACTTACCCTGCATGGTGACAATGAGTATAAATGACATTTACTGTCAAAGGAGTAGATAATAGTATATTACGTATCAAGAGTGGTAAGTAGGACATTACATACGAGTGGAAAAGTATTACACGAGTACGTAATACCTCTTACCACTCGAGTTACGTACTATGCGTTATCTACGACTCAATATTTTAATTTTAATTCTAAATATTTGACATCTCTAAAAAATATATGACGTACCTACTGTACTGTTGTCTACTCCTTTGACAGTAAATGTCATTTATAATCATTGTCACTATGCAGGGTAAGTATAGTTAGTTCGCTAGACTTACGAGGGTTTCGGATTAAAAATTTTATAAGTATTTCCAGGTAAGTACTGGAAAGTTTGACCTGTTCTTTGGGGAAATATCAACTGGTTAAATGAAATGAAAAATAATGCACAACTTTTTAATTAAATAATAATAGAGAATCTTTTGTCTAATTAAAAGAATATTATAAGCAGAATTAAACTTCTTTATTAATGGAGTCTTATGTGGCTATTATAAAGCTAAGAATAATTTTATGTTACACTTCGCACAGAAAATAAGTTGAAAAAATGATATTTTTATATAAAAAAAAACTATTTTTTTAATTATTATTACTTAATTAAAATTATAATCTTAGAACATTAATTAATTAAAAAATTTATTTAAAGTGATTTTACATAAATAAAAAAGGTACGTATAGCTTATTTTGATTTAAAATCTGACCATCAGGACAATTTTACCTAATTTCTTAGATAGAGGCTTATTGGAATTGGTTGTCAATAACTAATTTGCATAATTTTGTTAATCCGAAATCCTCGTAAGTCTAGCGAACGAACTATAAGCTATAACGCACAGTTGTACGTAATGAAAGGTGATTCCAACATGACGTTTCATTACGCACAACTGTGTGCTATAGCTTACTTACCCTGCATGGTGACAATGAGTATAAATGACATTTACTGTCAAAGGAATAGAAAAAATAAAATATGAATCACTAAAAATAAAAATACAATACAGGAATATCCTAACAATATAAATTTAAAAAAATGGTGGGAGCGCGCTTAAAATCATGTACTACAAATATGCGGTCTCACCATTTTTTAAAATTAATATGTTCGGAAAAAAAAATTTTACTTTTTTTAATTATTTTTTAAATATTTTATTATTATTTTATTAAATAATGTTTAATTAGTAAATACTCTTCCTATTTTAGTATTTAGTAAAAAAACCGCTTCGGTAAAAACATATTAAAGGTAGTTTAATTGTTAAGGGTTAAATTTAACACTTAGTCAAGTGAAATTTAGAAATTTTTGTTTAAAAAACTAGCTGTAACTTTATAATTCTTCAGAATTTTATACGATTAAATTATTCGTTATCCTAATAACTTATCAAATATGACTTGAAGGGTTATTATATAATTTAGCTGCAGTTTAGTACTAAAATAAAAATAAGGAAGAAAAAAGGATAGTTAAAAGGATTTTATAATAATATCATTAAAACTAAAACCCTAAAGCAAAGTTTTTAAATAAAATAAAATAAATAATTTTACAAAATTTAAATGTACTTGATTCATAAACTTAAATTTTAATACTAAGAAGTAGCAATTCCTTTAAGGTTCTCATTTGATAACGTTCGAAAAATTATTCATTTTTTAAGATTGTAATCATATTTTTAACTTTATTTTCTTTCACAAATATAAAAATACGAACTTAATAAAAAAAATGGTGAGATTTCGACTGCTTGTGCATTCTGAGACCGTGCGACGATATTTTATATTTTTTAAATAAATATAATTCTAAAATAAAAGTCTCCTAAGCTTCTCCTTATTACATCAAATATTTATCAATGAAAATCCTTTCAAAATCGGTCCCGTCGTTCCAAAATGTTATTTTATTATATGTACTATCTATACATTTAGTAAAAAACGGTTATTGAAGTTATACTTCTATTCATGCACTCGGTGGGAAAGATTTGTGTACAGTTAAATGGGAAAAATCATTACATATGTAATGGTGTCAGTAAGAGAGAGACAGACACACTTATAAGGTATATTGGTCGGTAAAAACAAAGATGAAATATTTATCACATGTTAGTAGTCATAACTATAAGTCCTTTGAATACCGTTTCAACATTCAGTACATTGAAAAGGGATAGATATACAAAAAACAGTCTAAACTAATGTATGAATATCACAGTGACGGACCACATGATTATTTGACAGATTATTTTATAATTCTGTCACGTAAGTATACATATAAAGTTTAGCATTTTATATTAATAATAATATTCAGTAATGAGTATTGTATTGTAGTCTATAGTACCGTCACATGGTTGCAGTATATCCTGCACTATGCTTTTGAGGTTGTTGGCTACATAAACAGAGTTTTTACGAATAGTCGAGGAAATAAAGCACCAACACCTCCGAATTTTTTAACGTAAGATGGATCGGAATGCGTTTTTTTGCATTGGATTCGTTAAAGTATCAGGAAATTTAACGCTATATTTTATAATGTAAAAATGAAAATTGCATTTCTGCATTCGAAAAGTATATTCCGAACAGACAATAGAGAGAAAACTTACAACTCTGTAAGTATTGCTGAAAATGGGTTCAATTTAAATACTCGGGGTTTTTGGAGTCGCTGAACACGAATATCACGATTCCGAAAGTCTCCGCGGCACTTGGCGTCTAGGGTATTTACCTCTTCTCCTGAGGTTTAATGTAAATTCTGTACGAAATCAGTGCACACTTGGTACTCGGTGGTTTTTTGAGTCGCTAAATACGATTATAATAATGGCGATGGTGTTCGAAACACCTGGTGCTTAAGACGGACCTCGTCTCCAGGAATTTTATGCAAATTCGATACAAAAAAGAGTGTGCACACGGTACTAGGAGGTTTTTGGGGTCGCTTACTACGAATATCATATAATGAGTTTGCTAAATCGTTCGCATACAAATTTATGAATCCATGCGCGTGCATAGAAGTATAACTTCTGCCGGCAGTCCCACTGACTGCCACACTAGTTTTTTTTAATATAACAAACACACAGTCCATTTTATTTATTTGTATAGAATAGATACTCACTCTCATCATTTTTTAGAGTAAATGCTTTAGTTAAAAAATCCATTTTTTTTATCTATTTTATAATATAAATAATAGTTATTTATTGTACCCGACGATAAAATTGTACTTTATCTTCGAGAGCGTTTATGCTCGAGAAGATAATGCGATTTTATCGTCGTGTGCAATACAACATTTTTAACTTCCCGCTAAAAAAAATTTTTTTTAAAATCGGGAAGTTATTGGTTTTACCCCGTTTTTCGAAAATCGAGTTTCATCGGATCTCAACGTTTTGAGGTCTTAGGAACCTCCCTTGACTATTTTTACGAGGGTGTCTGTATGTCTGTATGTACGTGTGGATGTGTGTGTGGATGTATGTAAACCTCTTATAACTTTTGAACGGCTTGACCGATCGGAATGAAATAAAAAGCTTTCCAAAGAGTTCCATCTAACTTAGATTCCCTGTAAGTTTGAACCGATTGGAGCCGGTAGATTTTGAGAAATTTTAAAATAACCGAAAAAAACAATTGGTAAAAATAATGTTTTTTGGGCATATCTTTTTGGCTATTGCATTGATCAATTTCATAACCTAATCAGCTCTCAAGCTTAAAAAGCCACGTCGAATGCCGTTTTGCAAATTAAAATCGGTTGATTCGTTCGTGAGATATCGTTGTCGAAAAATTTCAAAAAAAGTGTTTTTTTTTTCAATAGCTTAGAGATTTTTTGACTAACTGATTTTGCACTCCCGGTAACGTTTTTAGGTCTCAAAAAACTGCGTCGAAGGCCATCTTAAACATCAAAATCGTAACGCGTTAAAAAGTTATGGCTTTTTAAAGATTTCAAAAAAGTCAAAAACGTCAAAATACGTCACGTTACTGTAGCTTTGCGGTTAAAACTAGCGGGAAGTTGCAAGGATGGCCTTTAAGGTCAACCTCTTTTCGAATTTTTTGTTGTATAGCAAGACTTCAAGTTCAGGTGAAAAATAGAATTTCAAAGAAAATTGTAGTTTTGGGCACAAAAATCGCAATTGGGTTGCTCCGTTGCTAGGGATATGAATTACTCTGTCAACAAATGTCAAACAAATGTTACGTTTTGGTTTTTGCGGAGAATATTAATGCGTTTTGTGTACAAAGTGAATAAATACGAAATGGACGGAAAAGAATTGACACAAGTAAAGGAAAACCTGCCATCAGATGTAGAAAATGTAGCGTTGGAAGCAGAAAGTTTATTGTTGCCACAAAAATCTAGTATGATGTATGAGAAAGAATACCAGTCTTTTAAAAAGTGGAAAAGGATTAAGAATATCAATGGCGTGAGTGAATAGTATATTCTGTAACAAGGTTAGAATAAAAATTCGATACGAGCGAGCGAGAAGTACCACGAGTAAATCGAATTTTCATTCTAATCGTGTAACAGACTGTATTTTCTCTACGACCATGTAATAATTCTGTTTATTTAAATTGAGATTTGTAGCAAAACAATTAGAACGTCGCACTGACAAACTGAGTGACAGTTTTGAATTTCATGGTAATCTATCTTTTTTGTTGAGTAATTAAATTACAGAATGTTATTCCGTCACTAGTTATAGAATGGAAACATGCAAAACACATAAGAAGCAAGTGTTTCAGAATAAATATTCTATCTCAAGAGTGAGAATGAACACTTTCTATTATTAAAAATGAAGTCGGAATTATTACATTCATTAATGGTCGTGGAGAAAAAATACTTCTGGCGTATTTTTCTGAAAAGTCGAAGAAAGCGATGCCATCGTCATTATGGTCGTATTCGATGCTGAAGCGTACGTTGTTGGTGAATGAAAATTGTGACATTTCTAAATTCAGCAAGTTAACCACCTTACTAAAAAACTTGAGTGGAGGATACAAAGCTAAAAAGTCCAAAATTTCAGTTGTTTTTAATCCTTAATGTGTTTGAACTTTATTTTAAATTTTATTGAATAAAAAAAAGTTCAAACATTTTATCTACTCTTGCTGTTAAAGTGTCACTTTATCTACCCTTGCGGTTAAAGTGATACTTTATCAAAGGTAATACCACGAGTCCTTAAAATTTTATCGATAAATTTTTAGTTTCCACGAAAACTTTTTTATTTGGCAAAAATACGAAAACAAACTGAAATGTGATAAATTACGAGTCCGTAGGACGAGTGATTTTATATTATTTAGTTTGTTTGAGTAGTTTTGCCTAAAATAAAAAAGTTTGAGTATGGAAAATAAAAATTTATCTAGTAAAATATTACAGGACGAGTGGTATTTGAGAAGATTATTTTTTGAACCATTCTGTACAAAAACTACTTTATTTAAAAAACTTCCTAGAACAACTTATATTTCATAATTAACACAAACAAAATGCCGTTACCCCTCCTCTTAACTTATCCTGTACACTAGATAGTATTGACAGTTGTCAGTTGTCGTGAGCGTCGTGAAAACAGGGTTATAGTTTGAATAAATATTTATTTTTATACCTATTTATACAATTATATTATTAAAGAGAAAATTACCAAAATAAAAATTATTAGGTATATCTATTTAAAGTTTACCTACAAGACCACATTTGCCTGTAGGCATATAAAAGTTTTAAATGCATGCAGAACCAGGAAGCAGGTTAGTTTTAAAGTACCTACATATTTGATTTTTCATTATCGTTTAGATGAATTGAATTGTGATAATAATAATACCAAAATATATTTCAGAATATTTAGATAATATAAATGAATGTTGATTTATAGTAAGGTACCTACTTATAAGCAAGAAAATTGATTGTTCAATATTGTTATTGAATTTTTGACAGTTCTATAATTTTATCAATACTAGTAAAACCACTAGTGGTTTTATCAATATAAACCGGAATGATTGGCTAGATTTAGCATAAAACATTGAAGATTAAGCGTTTTCATTGGACGAAATCACAAAATTGTGATATTTTGACAGGTGAAAAAAATAATCTACTCAAAACAGTTGTTATAGCAACACTTTAACATTAGCTATGGAAAAAACGTTTTTTATTACTGCATTATTAATTAACATACAATATCTGGATTGTTATATAATAGGTAGTACCAATTAGTAAATAAAAGTAGGTATTTTCCACTTTGTATGCGCCCTAGTTTATTATTCATATTCCGTTCGACAGATGTGCTCCTAATATATTTTTAAATAAAAGCGTACTAGTAAATGCAGAATAAAATATCCTTATGTAACCTTATATAAAATTCAGATTTGTATTCAACATGAGGTTACTAAAATTTCCCGAATCTGGCTTTATAAAGAAAGCATCGTTCCGGATAGACTGGTTTTATTTAAACATCAAAAGAGTATTCACTCTAGTTTTTTATTTACCAGAGTTTTATTTTTTTACAAACATCAATGTTCCTATGCCAATAAAAACATTGTTCCCGCTTTTGAACTAGTATGGTCTTAAGCATGTTTATTACACTGTTCTGAATATTTTTTAAAGTACCAAAAAACCGTTCTTTAAGAGAAAAATTTAGTTTAGGTAAAAGAAAAAAGTGAGGTCAGGTGAATAGGAAGACCGGAAAATGCAGGAATGCCTTTTCTGTTTAAAATGTTCCTTATGAAAAAGGCAGTGTGACATTAGGCGCGTTATCTTGTAATATATCAAGAACGCAAAGGAAAACTATAGAAAAGTTGGTTGACAGTTTGTCCTGGAGGAACAATTTGGTTATATATTATGTCAGAAAATTGAATCAGCATTCTTTGGTCGAAAAGATATCGCAGTGTATTTATTAATCCAGGATTCACGTGACTTAAAAAATCTTGCTTATAGGCAAGTCAAGCAGATCAAGACCCTGGGCTTTTTAGTACAGCTTGTCCTGAAGGAACAATTTTGTTATGTTTTATGTCAGAAAATTGAATCAGCATTCTTTGGTCGAAAAAATATCGCAGTGTATTTATTAATCCAGGATTCATCACCTGTTATCAATTGACTTAAAAAATCTTGCTTATAGGCAAGCCAACCAGATCAAGACCCTGGGCTTTTTAGTACAGCTTGTCCTGAAGGAACAATTGGATTATATATTATGTCAGAAAATTAAATCAGCATTCTTTGGTCGAAAAGATATCGCAGTGTATTTATTAATCCAGGATTCATCCCCTGTTATCACGTGACTTAAAAAATCTAGCTTATAGGCAAGTCAAACAGATCAAGATCCTACGCTTTTATTAGCACAGCTTGTCCTGGAGGAACAACTTGGTTATATATTTTGTTAGAAAATTGAATCAGCATTCTTTGGTCGAAAAGATATCGCAGTGTATTTATTAATCCATGATTCATCACCTGTTATCACGTGACTTAAAAAATCTTGCTTATAGGCAAGTCAAGCAGATCAAGACCCTAGGCTTTTATTAGCACAGCTTGTCCAGGAGGAACAATTTGGTTATATATTATGTCAGAAAATTAAATCAGCATTCTTTGGTCGAAAAGATATCGCAGTGTATTTATTAATCCAGGATTCATCACCTGTTATCACGTGACTTAAAAAATCTAGCTTATAGGCAAGTCAAGCAGATCAAGATTCTAGGCTTTTATTAGCACAGCTTGTCCTGGAGGAACAATTTGGTTATATATTATGTTAGGAAATTGAATCAGCATTCTTTGGTCGAAAAGATATCGCAGTGTATTTATTAATCCAGGATTCATCACCTGTTATCACGTGACTTAAAAAATCTAGCTTATAGGCAAGTCAAGCCGATCAAGATTCTAGGCTTTTATTAGCACAGCTTGTCCTGGAGGAACAATTTGGTTATATATTATGTTAGGAAATTGAATCAGCATTCTTTGGTCGAAAAGATATCGCAGTGTATTTATTAATCCAGGATTCATCACCTGTTATCACGTGACTTAAAAAATCTAGCTTATAGGCAAGTCAAGCAGATCAAGACCCTGAGCTTTTTAGCACAGCTTGTAATGAAGGAACAATTTGGTTATATATTATGTCAGAAAATTGAATCAGCATTCTTTGGTCGAAATGATATTGCAGTTTATTTATTAATCCTGGATTCATCACCTGTTAACACGTGACTTAAAAAATCCAGCTTATAGGCAAGTCAAGCAGATCATGACCCTAGGCTTTTATTAGCACAGCTTTCTTTTGGCAAAAAACGCACAGAACTAGATTGATTGTAAATAAAATTTATTTCTCTTTAGTGATTGGCCAAACAAATCTACTTCCAAATATTCCGAGGAGGCCGTACGCAGACCAAGAAAGAGGTTTTTGTTAATAAATTTAATGACCTTCCCCAGATACTAAGAACCACCACTGTGGATTAAGTCCAACCGGAGTCAAACTGACTCAATAAATACTTCAAATTGATGTTAGGTTTTTAATTTGTAAAATTTGTGCTTGGCGCTTTTTAATTTTTGTTTTTGGGAGAGATTGATAACACTTGTTGCCTAGAAAATTGGCGCACTACGCCCTTTATGAAACTACAGTTATAAATACACACTCTTACCATTTTTAAAGTAAATACTTTTTGTATAAAAAATTTATTTCTGGATTATTTTTTTTTTTTGCTTCTTTTACATAAATTGCATATTTCTAATACTTATTACAACGAAATAGCAATTCCTCTAATTTTTTTATACAATTTGTAATATTCCAATTTTAAATTAGATTCTCTTGCGGAAGTCTAACCAGAAATCTCGTTTGGCGTTGAGAAACATAATAATGTAATCTTGTTTTTCTCTTTAAGTGAGGCAAAGCAATACTTTCTATACCCTAAAGCATTTCAACCACAGATTCGTTGGTTTATTTCATCACCATCTTCAAATTAAATCTGTTATGTATAGAATCTAATACTCGTAAATGTAATATACCCGTCGTTATGTAAGTTTCGATCGAAGAAAATTTCAAAGGGCTGTTTTGAGTTTCCTTCTCAGGTAGGTATTTAGTTGATATAAATTCCAATTAGAGGAATCACCTGTTGATCAATTAATCCTGACTATACATCAAGCTGAATAGTCGGTATCCGTTATCCATACCGGTACATCCTTTATCCGAACATTTGATATTAGCCCTTCGAACACTTAGACGAAATCGATAGTAAAGCATTCCAATTCCGATCCCCACGTCCGGTTAGAGTTTAATGGATACAGACACTTGGTAATCTTTCAAAAGAACTCTAGATCGCTCTTAGTTATTTTTAACTTTATATGGCTCGGCATCATAAAAGATGACATATTTGTCGATTTTTTCTTCATAGATAAAAATGTGTATAGTGAAAGTTTTATTACATAAACAAAATGTATAATGCTCAAGGAGAGTTTAAGGAAGTTAAAACTTGCACGGACGGATTACGAGGTCTGTCGCAAAGTAAACAGAACAAAGAGAAAAAAATAATAAATGGAATTTACGTTATTCAAATTAGTCGTCCACTTAAGAGCCAATACCGCGATTTGCACGGTCCTCAAGTTTTTTGAATAAGGATACTTATATTAATGTAGTCCTCACAGACCTAACGCAAGTTTTAAAACATAAAATCATATCTAGATGACAAGCTGAATGGGATGCTTCACAATCAAAGTTAGCTGTAGTCCAAAAGTCTGTCCTGCCTTGAAAGAACCTTCCCAGTTACCGAAGAACACAAACCATAGTATCTATCTGCGAATAGGACATACCCGCTTGATCCATGGACACCTTATGTCAAGAAAACCAGAACCTATGTACTTCGCTTCTGATTTTCTGTTAAAGGTTGATCATATTCGTAAGGAGTGCCCTGCAGGGAACGAACATTACAGCCCAGAGGACCCTTCATACCCACTGGAATGAAGAACTCCGAGGAAAATCCAGGGTACCGAAAAACAATATTCCTTTTCCCAACCTAAGACTCCTCCAAACAATAGACAGGGACCTTCCTGAAGACCTGAAAACCCTCCTGGATGAATCCCCCTTTTGTTTTAGGTAGATGGTACTGGATAAAAAAATGGGCCCTTGGCGAAGGTTTCTGTGGTTCCCTTCGTCCTTGCCAAACCGAAGGGCTCCACGACTAAGGAGACACGCCATAGCGACAATCTTCGAACCCTGTTGTTTTGCACCACATAGGTTCCACCTCCACACTACACTCACACTCACATCAAAAGGAAAAGACTGTTCAGGTACGTTCAAGACACATGGATGGCAAGAAGATGCAATAACAACAGAAGAAGCTACACAATCTGCTACAAATGGAGAAGTTTGTGAGAGCGGGGCCGGCAACCGATACTATAACACCATCCAAACACTCCTATTCACTCCCTGAAAAGGACATAAGTCCTACAACAGGGTCCTCAAATTCAACATTCCTATAAACTTTCTTTCATCTACCCACCAACCTCTTGTTTTGTCTTAAGGAGTGCCCGTTATATGAAGTAGAAGGAATAAACAATAAGATTCCACATAACATCAAACTAGTGCTAAGCGACAGTGACAATTTCGACATCTCATGACAATTTTAAAAAAACAGTAACATTTTAAATAAAATTTAACAACTACTGTTCACTACAATCAAATTTAACTGTACACAAATTTACCTATACTCGATCCGTTCAAAAGATGGAATTCAAGGACGCGTGATCAGTGACTAGCCGGCGTAATCGTACGATGCCATCCCTTCTAAACTGAAATAACGAAGGACAGTTTACGTTTACACTGTACTCACACCAGAGATAATATAAACTGTAGGCATCGAGGGTGGGTACTTTTTTGTTGAGTGATGTAAATCGGACTTGTGACGTTGGTTGGGGAGAATAATATTCAAAGAGTGCGTGCCGTTCACGTGATCATTCCATCTTTTGAACGGCTCGACTATAATTCTTTGAATTTATACAGTAACTGTAAAGCTAATAACCCAAAGAGGTTGAAGCTCATTAAAAAAAATAGGTTTTAGTATAATTTTTGTAAAAAATGTCTTTTTCCAATTCTGAACGAATAATTTTTTCAAATGACATATTGTGGTGACTGATATTTATTAACAATTAATTGATTTACTAACGCATTGTTTATATTCACGAAGTATAGATTATACGTCGTGGTTTATATTGCTGGTAAAGCAGATGGTACACTATTAACAATAGTTATTTGTGACACAAGGACGGAAAATGACATTTTGCAAGAGCGAGTAAAGTTGTGTAGCCGAGGTGCGTAGCACCGAGGCGAAACAATACGAGCACTTGCAAAATATTTTCCGGACGTGTAACACACACTATTTTTTGGTTCGACTAATTTTTAATATTTTCAAAAGTTCTGTTATGTTCAAACTTGACTGCTTCTTCTAACTGAACTAAGACCAATGACTAGAAGATAGCCGACAAAATGTCAGCTGGTAATTAATTTTTATACATACAAATAGTGTGCTAATAACATAGACAAATTAATTAATTAATTCTATTATCTCTGGCTAATAAGCAGCACAGAGAAAATTGTTATATTGAAAATATTAAAATCAATATCTAATAATTTTATATAAAAATAGCAGAGACAATGAACTATATCCATAATCGAATGATAAGTAGTTGTAAATTGACATAAATGTCAAATTTTATAATACAAGTTGTGAGAGAAATTAAATGTAAATTAGAATCCTGCTTACATTTAGAAAAAGTTATAGGTAAGTTTAGTATATTGTACGTTGTTTTTAATTAAATTTAATTAAAAGTTATATTTATTATGTATTTTTGGTGACTTAAAATTTAAACTCATAGCGCCATCTCTTTAGATAATCTAAAAGCTACTTTGCCGGCCTAGGCCGGAAAATGCCATTTTCCGGACGATTTTGAAGTAATTAATAGTATTGTTTCTGGACGGAGGACCAAAAAAAAACTTTATTGAAAAGTTTGTCTCTAGGCATCTGATTAATATTTTAATAGTTATTGAACATTATCATGTTCTATTTCTACTACAAAATGTCAAAGGTAATTTCTACCATTTAGGACAGTTGTTTATTTTTAGAAAAACATTGACAGGTAGTATTGATATTTCTCAAGTTTACGACAACCGATTAGATAAAACTATTAGTTTGCGTGTCGACATTACAACTTTTTTCCAGACAGGTTGTTGAAACTTCACTAACAATTTTCTCAAACGCGTTTTACTTCGAAACTTTGACAATATATTTGTGATTATAACAGAATAGTGAGGAAGTTAAAAAACTTCAGAAATATATGTAATTGTTGGGGTATTAGTTACTAATGATTAAATGATCGTAAGTAAATCTTGTTGTGGCACTCAAAAATGACATAAACACTAAAAAATCTACATTTTCTATACTTGCAGATCATGCGTTCATTTAAATACTTTATAAGTATATTAAGTAATCTATATATATAAAAATGAATGTTTGTCTGTATGTCTGTATGTCTGTATGTATGAACTCAAAAACTACTGGACCGATTATTATGAAAATTGGTATGCATATGTATTTTTCCACGGAGAAGGTTTGTATGATATGCTCATTGATGCCACTCACCACCAGGTGGCGCTGCAGAGTAGCAACTTCAGTCCCGTTAAACCGATTGTCATGAAAATTGGTATGTATATGTATTTTTCCACGGAGAAGATTTGTATGATATGCTCATTGATGCCACTCGCCACCAGGTGGCGCTGCAGATTAGCAACTTCTGCTCCGTTCAACCGATTGTCACGAAAATCAGTATGATGATGTATTTTTAATGGGTAAGATGAATATGATATTCGTATTAATGGAAATTACCACCAGATGGCGCTTCCATGTATCAAGTTCAATACTGATTATAATAGATATCTATACGAATTCGTACAAATAAAAGTTCTTAAAATATATTGTTGGTGCGATAAGTTAAACAAAACTATAAACTTTCTTTCCTTCCCTATCTCTTCTTCTCTTTTATTTTTCTTAAAATGATTTTATTAGTTGATGGCGTAGCAACGCGCGCCGGGTACAGCTAGTTATTTAATAAATATTAACATAAATAAATCATAAACAGTAAGCAAAAACTTACTTTGTTTTTGCTTTCTCTAATAACAGAAAAAGGGCAGTTTCCTGTTCCTCTTTGCACGGCAAAATGAAGAGATTTTCTGTTGAAAATCAATTATATAGCATTCTCATAACTAGCAAGGTTAAAGGTTACGTTGCTTCAAGACTAGAAAAGTAAACAATATGACAATATGTTGATACAGTAAAACAAATTTAACAGAACAATGCACTTTATTTGGAGCTCGTAACTGACTATCTGAAACTGGTCTTCAACGATGAACTAACGCTCGTGATGATCGTTTTAATGGGTAATAATGATGTTGAAACCATAAATCGACTTCATTGCATCCGGCAAACCAACGTTAGTAAACGGACAGTTAGATGAAGACTCGCAAAAAATAATCTAATTAGTTGTAGACAGTTGTTTAGACGTCTTCTTATTGGGCGACTTCAGATGGATGGGCACTAGGGTTAAAATAAATGGAAACGCCTTTTGTTTACGGTTAATCCAAACTTAGTCTGTGGTCTCTATAACCAAATAATTTGAAGGATGTAATTTCAGTCCTGTAAAATGTACCTTTAGCCTCTCCGAAGGACTCTTGAGCTGCTGCTAAGTACATTGATAGAATTCTTCTAGATTTTGTTGATAACTATATTATATTGGAAATGACATTTCTGTTATGCAGTGACCAGTCTTAAATCCGGAGAATGTACCTTTAGTGCATCCGAAGGTCTCCTTAGCTCCTGCCATATACATTAATGAAATTCTTTAAGGTTTTGTTGTCTTCAATGTTAACTATATTGGAAATGACATTCCTTTTATGGAGTAAAGAGTCTTAAATCCGAAGATAGTACCTCAAGTCCTTCCAAAAGACTCCTTAGGTGCTGCTAGGTACATTGATAGAATTCTATAAAAAATGTTTGTCCTCCATGTTTACTATAATGGAAATGACATTCCTGTTATGCAGTGAACAGTCTTAAATCCAAAAAATGTACCTCTAGTCCTTCCAAAGGACTCTTTCATAGAATTCTTCAATATTTTGTTGTCGTCCATGTTAACCATAGAATGTACCTTTAGTCCTTCTGAAGGACTCTTAGCTGCTAGGTACATTGATAGAATACTATAAGATTTTGTTGTCCTCCTTGTGAAATATATGGGAAGTGGCATTTCTGTAATGGAGTGGTTAATCTTAAATCGGGATGCGAACCAACTTGAACATATTTGATATATACTTTGGCAATGGAAGCAAAGTCATATCTCCACTTCTTTTACTTTAAAGATGCTCTTTTAGAGAAACGTAAACAAATTGCAAATAAGGGCTTTCATCACTTAATTATAGGGAAGTCATGAAGCACATAGGGAAAACATATAGGTTGTTTTAAGGCCCTGTTTTGGAATACTAACCGGTCACTGTCGATTAAGAGGACACATGAAGAAACTAGGATTAGTAGATGAAGCAAATTGCAGATTCTGTGAGGTAGAGGATGAAACCTAAATACACATACTTTCAGAATGCATAGCATTAAGTACTTCTAGGGTCAAATACCTAGGGTCATACGAAATAGAAAGGGAAGAACTACCTAATTTAAAACCCAATGATATCCTAAACTTTCCAAGGAAGATAGGACTAGAAGAGCTGATATAAGTCTGAGGAATCATCAGAAATATAGCAAGAAAAGGGGGACACAATAGATCTTATAGGTCGCAGGTGTATCTGTTACCCCTAACAACATAGGTACACATACATACAAGGCCCTGTTTTAGAACCTAACCTTCTCTTCAGTCATGAAATTGCTCGATTACTATTAGTTATTGGTTGGTGTTATTGTTTTTTAATGTTCAGACTATCGCGATTAAACACTAATTGTACAAAATGTAATATTTCCGGTGTTGTGTTAGTGTATGTTTTTGTAGTGTACCCACGTATTGTGTAATCTGGTGTTGGGAGAGGAACGCTGTGGTATGTCTCCTCTGGCGTAACTAAGTCTCCTATTTGTCCAATTCAAATAGCACCTTAGAAACTTACTTTGGAAAGTTCTTGTAAAAGACTTCATTCCAGTGGAACAGTATGTAACGACTAGAGGTCGAATAAATGTTTTATGGAGTAAAAAATTGGGTTACGAAAAAAAAAATATAATTTAAGAAAAAACAGGTAAAAGTCATAAAATTCAAAACAAAGTGTGTAAAATCGATAAAAGGGAAGATTCAAAAATAAATGGTTTGTGATGGGGAAACAATTGGACAAGAGTAAGGAGTGCCAAAGTTTACCATTACCCGCCACCTCTTTTGTATCCACCTAGGTGTCCAGTTCTCAAGGGTCCAACAGTGGGTCCAACAGGAATGGCGAACATATTACCGGTAATGATTTTTTGCCCAAATTTTGGCACTCTTTACACCTCCTTTGAAATTTCTTAGACAAAAAGATGAGAAACACCGGTCTGAAAATCATTGAAAATTTGCCTAAAGAGGAATATCTTCCTAAATAATTTAATTTACTGTATTTTGTTCGAAAAGACTAATGAAAAAATTTGAAAATAAATATTTTTAAACACATGAAAAAGAGCAAGCTGAACACATTTTTAAAATGCAGGTTTTAATCTGATATTTAATATAGGTCATTTCCGTTTAAACTACAATATAAAATTTAGAACATACTAGCCACAGGTGGTGTACTTTTTTAGGTCAAAATATAAAACTAGAACGAACTAGATCATTATCCACAAAATTACATACGCAGGAAAAATATATATAACAAAACTTGAATAATGGCAATTTACCATTAAATATACGTATTTCAAAGCTATTTAAAAAAATACAATGAAAATTCTTTCTATACATAAATCATGTTCAATAAAAGCTTAATGTTCTGAAAAATGTCTTGAAAGGAAATAGATTTTTGGATCAAGATAGTAAACAGTAACAAAATTGCCTTCAGAAAAGAGTCATCGTTTGAATAGCACGTGTGAAAATTTCCAACTCAAACGTGCTTATCACTCGATTTACCTACTCATTCTGCACACATTTGCATTTTCTTTCAATATTATGAGTATTCTGCATATTATTAAGCTTTTGTGTTAAAAACCTCAGTAAACAATTGTCGCATCACAAATATTACTGACTATATTTAGAATTGTTTAACAGATCTTCATTACTTCTCATTTATAATTATTGATCTTAATTTTGAAACTCATTTTTACCCCATCTAAAAGGTCGAGTTCACACCAAATAAGAGGTAACACACTGTAACCAAAATTTCCTTGATGTTAATTTGTTTGGTGGATGTTAGTGGAAAATATTAAACACAAGGAGCAAACGGACTCTCAGATTTTTGGAAGACAGAGAGCCGTTTAAATCGCAGACAAGCTAAAGTGTAACGGGTTATAATTTGATTAGGGCGTTATATAACTTTTTGAAAAAAATGCACCACAAAGTTAAGAAATCACGAAAGGGATAGAGATCAATTTAACGGGAATATAATAATCATAATTCAATTTCCAAAACATTTGTCAAATTTTCAATAAATTGGTATAAATATAAAGTGACAGATTTTGTAAATTTGAATTGTCAATTTGCTGAAATTAAATTGGATGAAAAATTTGGCGGTAATAAAGAACCCTTGATATTTTGTGATAAATTCTTAAACGTTGTTAATAACTATAAAACCTAAAACAATTCCAAAAGAACTATTTACAAGAATAACACAAAACCTTGGATTAATCGTGAATTAATATCCTTGATAAAGCATAAAAGGAAAGCATGGAATAAATATAGACACAGAAGTTACCTAGAGGATAGTTGACAGAAACTTCGCCTGGGACTCTGAATCTGAATCTCGTTCAGCATATGAGGAAAATATAGCTAATAGCGATAACTGTCAGAAACTTTACAGATATATACGATCTGTATTGACAACAAAGGTTTCAATACCTTTACTCTGAAAATACTGAAATCCTCGTACAGACTTTCCCAAAGGTATTCTCCCTTAAACCCTGCCAATAACAACTACTCAATAATGCTCGAGTAAATTCTTCTCTTTAACTTGTAAACTTTACTCCCAAAAAAGTCAGAGATCATCTCCTTAATTTAAAAAATAATTCATCTCCTGGCCTGGACTTGATATCTTCTTTATTTAAAAAACTGTTTTCGTTGAACCTTCTGTGTCATTATGTAGAACAAATCCATCCGGCTCGAAGGACCAATGTAAAATAATGTACTACTTATATACTTATGGTACGTTGCCAGTCTGGCGATAAAATATATAGAAACTATATAAAAAAAGGGTTGGACTGATTCAATCAATATGACGTTATTATCTTTATATTGACACTGACAACTATCCAATTATTATTCCACAATTGTCTTTTTAGTGTACTAAGTTTTTAACAATCCTCCTCCGGTATGTTAATGAATGGACAACATTATTAGACAGAAAAATTCCTGTAGATATAAGCCATTCACTTTTTATTTCCATCTCAGTAGGCTCTGTTAGTTACATGAAATTCGCCCAGTGTAATACACGTCTGTTCATATTGTTCTGTGGTCTTATTAATTGTAAATACGATGTTGTCACGTCTTCAATAAAAATATGTGTATTCATTACAAATATCTTAAGTAATTAAATCTGCAAACCAAATTTAAAACTTGCCGAAAATAAGTCAATGTATTTAATATTAAATTGAATAGGTACTAAAGTAGATACGTCAGTTTTCGCTGCAAGTAGGTACTATTAATATCCAAGAATGGTCTATTTAAATTCACATGAATTTTGACTGATATTCAAAATAACACATTCCTTTGCACAGAACAGATCCCTGTTTATAGTCAATTATCATATTATATTATTGATCTAGAACGAAAATAGTTATTATCCTATCAAGTGCGGAAAGTTATACTTTCCCGCAAGAGTTAGGATCAATATTTTTTCTACAAGCATAAAAAAGATACTTTATTCATTTTTTAAATTTTATTTTCAACTCCTAACAATGTAACAAAATTTTAATTTGTGACAATTAAAGTTTGTTGTTGCTTTGAGTAACGTTTACAGAGGTGTTTTAATAAATTATGATTTTTTTAAGAACAAACATTTTAAAAATCTCTATTTTTATGCAAAATAATCTTTTTTTTACTATTTGTATGTAGTAGGTACAACAACATAAAAGTAATAATACCATAATTTTCCAAAAGGTTATTGAAGGACATATTCATTTAATAAAAAAAGAGAAAGAGATATTTTCTGAATTAAAATGCGTGCGGAAAAGTGTTGTTTTACGCATGCTTGTAGAAAAATATACTTTTATATTTACATTTTATTACAAATAAATAATATAAGTAAAATTCAAAATGTAGCACATATACATATATATTAATAAAAACGTTTAATACAACTTTTAAATTACTCAAGCAATAGTAAAAGATCCTTTTTACAAAGGTATAATAAAACTTTTAAATTATTCAAGCAGTGGTAAAAAAAATTATTTCATCAGTTTTGAGTTTAACATAAAAACACAGTACTCAAAGTCTATAGGTATCCATCTTTTTTAAAGTCTTCTATTTTACATCCAAATGGCATCGTAGTGTAACATTATTGTATTAGTGGCTGTAGGATAATAAAATTTCACATCCAATGGGTTAATTGAGGAAACTATACTCCAGTAAAAATTTGATTTTCCTGGTCCGCCCCAGGTGGTGTCGCATTTGACTTAAATATGCTGATGTTTTAATAATGTTCTTTATAACAGAAATTTTTCAGAAAAATTAAGATTTGTTAGACATTTCAAACCGATACAAGGAAAAAAATATTTTAATAAATTACATAAAAGCAAATAAAAACAAATACAGATGCAGATTTAGATGTAACATGTAAATGTTGTCGGTGTATTTGTATGATCAATCCTCTTCCATTATTTCACTGGAAGAATCAGAGTCACTATCAAATCCAAAATCGGAATCGTCAGAATCTGATTCCTCCAATGAAATAATTAAAGGAGGAATATTGTCATGTGAGCAGTTGCCCATGTAAGTAGTCCAATCTGCCAAAATAAGTTCGTCTGTATGTCTACAAAAATTTTGCCACATGTCTGGTGTACATTTAGTCAATGCTTCTGTCCAAGTTTTTTTAACTCTTTCCTGGTCAAGATAAGTAGATGTAATATGTTTGTTATAATATATCTTAGTAAACCCCCATGCTAGTTCTATTGGATTGTAGTGACAATGGTATGGTGGTAGTCGAAGTACTTCATGTCCTCGTTGTTTTAAAATTTCATCCACTACATATGTCTTTTCGTCAGTTTTATAAGGTAAGATTATAGAGTACAGTTGTTTCTTTGTCATTTTTGTGTCAAACCTAATGTTATTGTTAATCAACCATTCCTGCATCATTGCTTTTTTCGCTGAAAAAGAGGGTGGTTTGTTAATTTGAACTGAATGGTATGGCGCGTTGTCCATGACCACCACACATTTTTCTTGAAATACAGATAGAGCAGGAATGAGTTGATTAACAACCCAGTTTTTAAAAAGGTCACCATTCATACTTTTGTGATAGTCAAGGTCTGTATTCGAAGAGTCTAGTAACAAGTCACATCCTTCCAAAAATCCAGTATCAGTCCCTGCGTGTAAAATAGTAAATCGCTTTCCTTCGGATTTTACACGAGCTGGATTACTTTTTAGGTCAGAATCGTGCACCCACTGACGCACTGAACTACCATTTTGATAGATCCATGTTTCATCTAGGTACACGAATCTAACTCTCTCAGCAAGACTTTTTAGTTGTTTATATTTCCGAATGAAAGCGATCTTTCTAATTTTAACGTGTCGTTGTTCACATAAAATATGTCGTCCATTTACTTTTTTAAATTTGTATCTCATTAATTTTATAAGTTTTTATAGTGTCGTACGTCCCCCTTTAAAATCAAAATTTTGTTTAGCATCAGTCAAAAGTTTGTCTAAAGTAAAATGTTCAGTTTTAGCATGGTACATCCAAATCTGTCGCTGTAAGTCTTTTTTTTAAAATAAACTTCTCAAATGTATCAGTTTTACATCCTTTATCTGCGACTTTCTCATTATTTTTTAATCCTTCTTTAATAATCTTCCGTATTTTCGATACACTGATCTAAAAAAATTAAGCATTTAGAATGTTTGTCATATTAATTAGATTCAAAAAATATACCTCAGTTACACAACGGTAGTTAAGAGATTTAAAAATATTTAACAAAATTTTGAATTAAATTATAGTTACAAAAATGTATAATTTCGAAATTTGAAATCTGACAACATTGTATATAATTTATTATGATATCTGTCAAAAAAGGTTATGTGTTCTTTTAATAATATAAATTTTATTTAAAAAAGTGATACATATTTATAAATTCATTACAAAAACCTCTCTCAATTAATCTAATGCAAAATATATAAGTTTATGTTAGCGACTAGCATTGATTTAAAAGAAATACACATAAAATCGTACTTACTTGAAAAACCTCGGCCAATTTAAATAAACACCCTCACAGCTGTTAGCTTGTTTCCTAAACATACCATAACATCTAACGATGCTGTTGTGAATTTCTGTACTTATTTTTTTTGGCATTGTATATTGAATCTAAGAAAGCATCAAATATTTCGTTATTGAATCTTCAACAATTTTACCTTTGACAATGTGCTGTCAATATTTCGACAGTAGGTACCAACCCAACAAATTGAAGTGCCAATCCAAGAAATAAAATGCATAGTCTACTGAGATTGAAATAAGAAGTGAATGAATTATATAATCTTGATTTTGGAAAAGCATTCGATCAAGTTCCAAAACGTAGACTGTTACATAAATTAGAACATTTCGGTATCCGCGGTAGCTTATTGGAATGGATAGACGGAGACTTGAGTACTTGAGTAAGTTTTGTGTTAGAGTTGGTGACTCTTTTTCAGTCAAAACAGCAGTTCTAAGTGATCTGTTTTGGGTCCATTATTGTTTATATTTTATTCCGACCTTCAATTTCATATCAGGTGTAAGAAAGCTTTCTATGCAGATGACACAATGATTTTTCTGATTATCTGTAAAATTTGAACTACTGCAGGATGGTTTGGACTATATATATATATATATGTACTAACTAGATGCTACCACTGAATGTGGACAAATGTGTAGTTTTACATATGGGTTCATATAGCCGTCGTCTGTCATATTCTATAAATGGACACAGACTAAAATCAGTGAAATCATATAATGATTTAGGTGTGATATTTACCGAAGATTTAAACTGGTCTCAATACATCTTAAATATATCTAAAAAAAGCGAATAATCTTTTAGATAAGACATTTTACAACAGTTTTATTTAAGAGTTCTATTCAGTTGTATAAAACCTTTATTCAACCAGTGTTGGAATATTGTGAAACTGTATGGTCCTCAGTGTTAGTGCGTGACCAAAATATCCTCGAAAATGTCCAGCGACGATGCACATGGTTATCTTTTGGTCACTCATGACCATCGTACGCAGAAAGAGTTATAGTAGCCAATATTCCCACGTTTAAACACTTTGATCCTGATATTCCGTATATTAAAATTTGATTATGGAAGCTTGAGAAGTATATTTATTTTAGATAGTGACCAACGACTCCGTGGTCATCAGTTTAAAGTTAAGAAGGCATCATTTTTGACAAAGTCCAGGCAGTTTCTCTGGTAATCGGGTGTAGACTTTCTGCAGATATTTAAGAACAAACTTGACTGTAACTTTATTTCAAATCTGAATACGTTACTATTAAATGTAACCTTCTATCAACTCTACAATATAGCAGGACTTCTTAGCTTTGTTTCGAAAATCACATTAAAAATATAACCTTGGACTCTAAATTTTTGCACCATTTAATAACGATGGTAATAATACTCGAAATACACAGATGTTTTAAGAATTCTAACTCAGGAATTATTTATGCACACTAACGACCTTCTTATGTGTCGACTTCTCTAGGTCTTAATGACCTAAAAGGCGTTACGGTCCGGGATTACGAGGATTAGATTCTCATTGGCTAATTTTATCGGATGACTTTGCAACAGTCCTTTAATTCAATTAATGCTGGTCGCATTTTAAAAGGCAGTATGAAATTTGGTGTAATAATCCAGTTAAGTAATAGTGAAAAAAATATATAAAATAAAGGGGAATTTCGGATGCCTACGGATAGGTTATGTTATTTAATTAAAATTATTGGGATAAAGATTTTGGAGATAATTTCAAATGATACAATATCTTTGTTTTCTTTAAGTTTACTGTATAAATAATTTTTATTTCAGGGGCGTGCTATGCAGAATTTGGAGTTAGAGTGCCTCACACAACTGGATCAGCTTATATGTACTCCTATGTAACAGTTGGTGAATTTATTGCATTCGTTATAGGTTGGAATATGATTTTGGAGTACCTGATTGGTACAAGTGCTTGTGCTTGTGCATTGAGTGCCTGTTTTGATGCTTTGGCTAATGGTGCTATTAATTCTGCCATACATGAAAGCATCGGAAAAACTTTAGGTAAGGTTTCCAATCCATTTAATCGTTAACATGGAGATTCATCAAGTAAAAGCCACCTCCATTCAATATATTAAAGACTTCTTCCTATATTATCTTCCTAAATTTTAATATGTAATTTCTCGTGTTTGGTCTAATAGTGTTTAGGATTTTGGACATTAAGACTCCATAGAAGTTATTGTTTTGAGAGTTTTGTTCTACATGCAAGAAACTGTTTTGGTTTTGGTTACCATAGACTTGTGTAAATCATCTTCTTGAATAATTTTTTTCTTTCTCTGATCCATGTTATTGGTTGTTTTTTGTTATATATTCTTACACCTAGTTTTTCTTATGAAATTTCTCTGACTTTCTATTATATTTAAAGCTTATCGATTCAAATTCAATAATCGTTATTAAATAAATTTTTACTAACCTTTTCTGCGACTGTTAAAAAAGTTTTCCTTTTTTATTAAATAACTGCAATAAAAAAACTTTTATGATCTTTTTAGGAAGAGATCCAGACTTTCTGGCTTTCGTGATTACTCTCCTAATGATGCTATTACTTGCCGCTGGCGTGAAGAAGTCCTTAATATTTAATAACATCCTGAATGTGATCAATCTAGCTGTATGGGTGTTCGTAATGACAGCTGGACTGTTCTACGTTAACACTGATAATTGGACCAAACATAAAGGGTTCCTTCCCAAGGGATGGTCAGGGGTAAGTGTGTTTCTAAATTTTTAAAATTACACATAAAAGTCGGTAGATAGATGTTTAATAAATTAATAGAATAATAAAACTTTTGTCCGTTGCGGAGAAATTGCTTTATATGGTTTATTCACAAGTTTTTTAATGAATAACAGTGCAGTAGATAAGAGTACTAAAGGGTGTTTTTTTAGAGGTATAGAACTTTAAATTGTAATAAAACAACGATGGATTATTCGAGTGACATGATTTTTTTTCTATTCGAAAGATAATTTTGTGGCATTGCATTTTAAATATGATTTCTGGCATATGACTGCCACGGCTGGCTCGGATATAGTCCAACCTGGACGTCAAATTTTCGATGATTTTTTCTAACATTTGTGGCCGTATATCGGCAATAACACGGCGAATGTTGTCTTCCAAATGGTCAAGCGTTTGTGGCTTATCCGCATAGATCAATGACTTTACATACCCCACAGAAAATAGTCTAACGGTGTCAAATCACAAGATCTTGGAGACCAATTCACAGGTCCAAAACGTGAAATTAGGTGGTCACCAAACGTGTCTTTCAATAAATCGATTGTGGCACGAGCTGTGTGACATGTTGCGCCGTCTTGTTGGAACCACAGCTCCTGGACATGATGATTGTTGAATTCAGGAATGAAAAAGTTAGTAATCATGGCTCTATACCGATCACCATTGACTGTAACGTTCTGGGCATCATCGTTTTTGAAGAAGTACGGACCAATGATTCCACCAGCCCATAAAGCGCACCAATCAGTCAGTTTTTCGGGATGTAACGGTGTTTCGACATAGACTTGAGGATTATCTTCACTCAAAATGCGGGAGTTTTGTTTGTTGACGTAGCCATTCAACCAGAAGTGCGCTTCATCGATAAACAAAATTCGCTTATGAAAATCGGAAAAAACGGCAATCCCGTTTTGGGCCCATTAAACGAATATACGCCTTGCTTGATGATAGTTTGGCTTCAATTCTTGCACGAGTTAGATTTTGTAAGCACGCAAACCAAGATCCTTCCGCAAAATCTTCCATAAAGTGGATGGACACAGATGCAATTCATGTGCTCGATGGTGATTGGACACATTCGGGTCTTCCTCAATGCTACGCTCTACAGTAGCAATAGCTTCTTCTGTACGCACCGTACGACGTCTCTGGGGATGCAAGTTATCAATTAGAGTGATGGTGCGAAAACGTTCCATGGTTAATCGAATGAACTGCTTTGATGGACGATTTTGTCGATGATAAAATGGACGTAGTTGCGCGATACATATTCCGCACAGAAAACAGTAAAATTGAAAAAAATTTTATACCCCCAGAGCAAGTTGCCTTTTTTACCTATCTATTTATATAAATTTCCAATTTCTTTTATAGCAATTCCCTTAATACACCTAAACTTCGAATTTCCATAGGATGTTTTTTTTTATTCGTGATGACTATGTAGGTTTTCCTAGAAGTTGCGGTTTGCTTTGCGTTTCACTTGGGAATATTCAATGAAAATCGTAAACATTTTTTTTATGTACGTATACCTAAACTGTAAATGGCTTTACTGGATTTGTTTTTTAATTAAATGTCCCTTAACTTTATTGTCTTTCCAATTGTAAACTGTAAGTCGGATTGATAAAGTTAAGTACTAAATTGGAATTTTTTTAACAAAGTTTACTTCGTACAGTTGAGAAATTGGGTTTCTGTGATTTAAAATTTGATGTCTCTTCGGTTATATTTAAACAATAATAAGTTAGATAACATAACCGAATAAGGAATGGATATTTAGTTAAAAGACTTTTTAGATTATGTTTTAGTGACTATATTCCAGAATATTTTAAGGTTTTCTAGTATGTAGCAACTAGGTTAGATCATGTTTCTCGAAAATACTAAAACAATTGTTTAATCTATATAAGGGGATGTATTAGAAGTTAAGGAGAGTTAATTTTAGTTTGCAGTTAGAAGGAACAACATAACTTGTAGACCGGTTTCGACCTATTGGGTCTCGTGAGTACAAGGTATATGTTGTCCCTTCTAACTGCAAACTAAAATGGTTGGTTTAAATTATCTGTTAGATATGCCAACCCCATTTGACTTTGAAGTGTAATTCAATATCCGTGGGGGCACATAGCCCGGGAAGTAGTTGTTTCTTTAGTTAAATGTTCAATGTTTTTGAAAATATTTTTCAAAACTAGTAAAGCGATAGAATAACCAATATTCTGCATTTTGCAACATTTGTTCATTAATAACTCGCTTTATTAAGTAAGACACTATTACAGTTTTCTGTAATAATACTTTAAGGAGAGTTTTTGAATACTTCATTTTCATTGTAAAACTGTATAGGCGTTTTCCAGCAGAGTTCTTGAGAATCTGTTAAAATTTTGACCTTGAAGGTCAAGGTCAACGTCATTCCAGCAAGAACTTCTTACATTTCTTAATAAAAATACTTTTAGTCTACTTTTTAAGTTATTCAACCAGTCTCGGACTTTTTAAACATTCTGTATAACTCATGAAATATTAATATGTGAAACAGTTGTAGTAAATATCAGAAAACTTTGTTATTGATCTCAGGCGGTATTGAAACATCTGGTTTCACATTCTAAAGTTTCCTTTGATTAAAAGTTTCGTAATATTGAACCGCTGCCAAGTATTTCTTGTGCAAGAATTAAAATAAGCATATAAATTAGATTCTTATCAGTTTTAAACATGCATTCGTATTGAAAAGTAACAACTATTTTTCTTCGTTCCATTTGCATAGAAAATATCTATTTATATACACAAAAACCATGTAGAAAATTAAAATCGAAGTTGGCACAGAACTTCTGTATTTGAAAATTGATTGCGATAAATCTTGAATTGTAACAAACTTGAGGTTTAAAAAACCGAAACTTAGGTTTAAGGATAATTCCTTTATTTAGGACTAGCTGAGAAAGCGAATTTTGTACCGGCTAACACTGTTTCTCATTGTGTGAATCTTCCCTGAACTTCAACGAATAATTTAAATCCAAAATTAGTCAAATCGGTGCAGCCGTTCTCGAGTTTTAGCGGCACTAACGAACATCATCTCATTTTTTCGTTTTTTTTTTTTAATATTATTTATTTTTTAATATAATCAAGTTTTTCATACTTTTCCGGTTTTTCCTATTTTTCCAAATGTTTTTGAATTTTTTTCCACCATTTTCACATATTTTTCAGTTGTTTTTTCAATTTTAGAGCTGTTTTCTTTTCCTTCTAATTTTTTATCTTCGTGTCTTTTGTGTTTTCTTGCTTCTTTTTATGTTCATGTTCCAAATTGCTTTCTACTTTTTGATCTTTTCTGGTATTTCCTTTTTTCTATTTTTTTCAGTTTTTATGCTTTCTCTTTTTCTACGGTTTTTTATGTTTTTACGATTTTTATCATTTCTTCGTTTTTTATAATTATTTGTTTTTTCCAATTTCCCTTATTTTGATATTTAATTACTATTCTAATACGGCTGCACCACCTTGCGGTGGCGTCATAGTACTGCTTATCTAATTATCTTGCACGGCCATATATTATGATTTCATAAAACTATATAATAGATACTTTGTATTAAAAAATTAAATTCTTTGTTTTGCTATTTTTCGTTTTTTATTATTTATGTTTTCCGTCGTTTAAACCTTCCCTGAACTTTCACAAATAATTCAAACCCAAAATTAGCCAAATCGGTTCACCAATTCATTTTTTTTTTCAATTCCATAGCTTTTTCAACAATTTTCATCTTTATCCGGTTTTTCTAGTTTTTCCATTGTTTTTTTTTTATTTCCTCTCCATTTTTTTATGTTTCCTCGTCGATTTTATCATATTTTTTCGTTCGTTTTCAATTTGACCTTTTTTTTGTTACATATTGTAATTTTTCGGGTTTTGTTGGTTGTTCTGCTCGCTCTTTTTTTATCTATCATCCACATTTTTGTTCTTCTAATTTTCATCATTCTTGTTTTTTTTCTATTCTCTTGAATATTCTGTTATTTCCTGCTTTTCTTTCGGTTCATTTTTTAAATCTTCTTCTAGTTTATAATCTTTTTTTGGTTTTTCCCGTTTTCATTTTAGCATTTTAAAGCAATTTCTGCATTACAAATCAATTTACCAACTTAAAAATACTTAGGAAATACACAAATCTGGGGATATTTAAAATCTTTATTTAGAAAATCGTTCAAAATTTTTTCATGGAATAATTTGTGCAAGCGGGAAGAGGTAAATAAACAAAGATATCAAAATTTTCATAAAAAAATAAGAATAATTTAAAATGTATGCAAAAAACGAAATTTGTTAATCCAATGGAACAAAGAAGAAATATTTTAATTAGGAATGTAGCCTCCTCTTGCATTTATAATAGCTCTACAGCGTCTTTTCATACTGACGATCAAGATAACCAGATCGCCATCTAGCACTGTTGAAGAGCTTAAAACAGCTGATTGCGATTCTGAAATTGATCCTGTCTTGAAAAACTCTTTGCTGAAGCATATCACACGTATGCTCAATAGGATTGAGATCAGGTGATTGAGCTAGCCAGGGCACAAATGAAATATTCTGCTCTTCCAAAAATTTATCAGGACCAGTTTTTTGCGCGTATGGAACAAATGCAGGTTCTAGAACATTAGTAACGTAGCACTCTGATGATCCAGCAGAACGAGCTCAGTTCTACTGCCAAGCGAAATTCGTGCCTATACCATAATTGTGCCTTCTCTGTAGCTGTGAAACTCTTGTGTATGTTGCATTCGATTTCTTGCGCCAGGTTGTCTCCATACGCGTATCCTTCGAGAATCTGGACACAAACCAAACCTAGATCCATCAGTAAAAAGATCATTTTACCATTGATATTGCTACCATATAACTGGCGCGATTCCGTCGATTTAAAGGTTGGCATCTCATAGGTCTTCCACTAACTAAATTACCTGCTGGAAAGAGTTAGATTATGAGCTCCAATTAACTGCCGTCCCGTCACTGTACGATTTTTTTTTTACTTTTAACTGAAAGTATTGGTCCATATGAGGTATTGGCATCCTTGATCGTCCCAATTCCTATCACGAACGCTTCCCTTTTTACGATAATCAGTCCAGAGACGTGCGATAACGTTCCAAGTGGTTTTTATAGCGTTGGTCACATCAATTTGGCGTATTCCTACCTCAATTATCCCCACTGCCCTCAACATTTCGTTTTCGGCCAAATGACGTGTTAAAACAATTTCTCAAAAAACCTTTGCAAGAAAACAATTTATAAACAACTAAGAAATCTTGACTAATTGTAAATAATCAGTTTTTTTATTTTGTATTTATTTGAAAAAACATTTCTTTGCAGATCAATTTTATTTGTAAATTTACATTGATACATATTGCTAGAAATCTGTTACACTGTACAACATAGCTTAATGTGTAAAATAAATATTGTATTAAAAAATTAAAACTAGTGAACTTATATTTTTTTCAGGTGTTTACAGGAGCTGCTACTTGTTTTTATGCCTTTATTGGCTTTGATATTATAGCCACTACTGGTGAAGAGGCAGCGACACCAAAAAAATCGATTCCATTAGCTATAGTTTCGAGTTTAGCTATAATTTTAATCGCCTACGTTACTAGTTCGATGATGCTCACGTTAATAGGTAAATATGTGTAACCTCAACGATAGTTAAGATCTAATTTATAGCAATACGAAAGGTACATTATTTTAAAATAAAATAAAGTTTCCAATTCTCGTGGTTTGAATTTTAATTTGATTCGTAGTAGGTAATTCAGTTGCTTTAAGAAAATGGGAGCTAAGTACAAACTTTACTAATAAAAAGCTAATTTAAATGCCACTGATTTATTGATAAAAGTAGGAATTAAGTGAATTGGAATAAGGTAAGAAACCTTAAACTTGGAAATTAAATGGTTATATCTATACACAAAACTATATTAACTTCAATCTGCTTCTCCACCAGAAGCGAAGAAGATTGGTCTAAATAATTGCAGCTGGTGATTACCAATCCGAACTGGTCTGATCCAATTTGAACCGTCTAAAGCTTCAATTTATTCATCCCGATGTCTGGAGGGTTCTAAGAAGTCGATCCTAAAATGGAGTAAAACTACGTGGTCTTTATGTCATCCGTTAATTTTCACTTAATTCCATATAAAGATTTTAATAATTTTTGTTACAAATATACTAGAAAACACTAAGAAAATACTATAACTTGTATGCATTTAGTATTTTTTAAATAGTTTCTATTACTAAGACTACACTTAACAAAAGGAGCCTTGACATCCTATATCTACACTAGAAGGAGTAGATAGAAGGTTATAAGTCCTAACACTCTCTTAAGTAACTGGCAAAACACTACAAATTAACTTTGCTATGAGTACCAGGACATAAAGGGATTATCGAAACGAGATTGGTGGTAGTTTTGGAACAGATGGAGCTAGTATTCCTTGTATTGGATCTGAACCTGTCTATTGAATCTCAAAACGCCGAATTCTGAATGGAGCTTGTAATTGAGAAAAGGAACTCAAACTCAGTGTAGCCTACTGAAAAAGTACATACTTCACGAATAAAAAGCAAATCCAAAGCCACTGATTTATTGATAGAAGTAGGGATATTAGTGAATTTGAATAGGGTAAGAAAACTTAAGATTTAAATATGGAAATTGGGAAAGTTGAATCGTTATATTTCTACAAAAAAACTGTATTAACCCAATCTTCTTCTCCACCGAAAGCAAAGCAGATTCGTTCTTAGATAGCTTCAATTAACAGCAGCTGGTGATTACCAATCCAAACCAGCCTGCTCCAATTTGAACCGGAGGGTTCTAAAAAGTAGATCCTAAATTGGAGTAAAACTAACTACGTGGTCTCGTTACTTTTCAATAATTTTCATGTAAAGATTTTGATAATTTGTGTTACATCTACTATTTTTCATAAAAAGGTTTTTTATTAAGACTACACTTCACAAAAGGGGCTGTCACTTATTATACTAAAAGAAAAGGTACAGGAGGTTAAAGATCCTAATGTTAGACTCTCATTACCCTTGGAAAGCATTCCTGCAATCTTCCAAGCTAAGCTTTTAGCAATAGGCTTCTTTGCTCAAGGGTGCATTAAAAAACGCCCCAATTCAGCAAGAATTTTTATAGGCAAGCTACTCTGAAGGCTTTACAATCTACCACGTTCATATCCAAAACAGCCTGGACCTGCAAACACTCTCTTAAGCAAATGACTAAACACAACAAAGTCATTCTCTTTCTAACATCCGTCTTTCCCGTCATTTTACGATATTGTTCAAAAAACGATTTCGACATTTTTTTAAACAAATATACTAGAAAGTATTATTATTTGTATGCTTTTATTATTTTTCAAAAATATTTGCTGTTTTCACCACTAAAACAAGATTTCCAGAATATATTAAAATTAGCATTTCAAATACCTACCTACATTTCTTTTTTTCAATATTGTTTCATAAATGATTTTCAATTTTTTATGTGCAAATATTGTATAAAAAATAAGTATTTGAAAGCTTTTATTGTTTTTCATAAATATGTATAAATAAATATGAATAAAACGTGTTTATTTGCAAATCTATGCAAATTTGTCTTTATAAACATATCAAGTCTCTACCGTAAATTTTCGATATTTTTAAAAAATAATTGTAATAATTTTTGGTGAAAATATAGTGGAAAGGGTTAATAATCTAAAATTTTATTTTTTAAAGTTATTAATTTATTAATACAAAATCGCCTTTTTCAAAAGTTATAAAAATTAGCATATCAAAAACATACCGCGTCTCTCCCATAATTTTTTGGTATTCCTGCTTAAAGAAAAGTGTCACAAAATTTACTGGGTTGTAATATGTTTCAAAATAACCAAAAAAGTGTTCATAAACGCAAATTAACAGTTTCGGAGATATGGACCATTTTGCGTTCAAGAAAAAACAATGATATTTATTAAAAAACAACTAAAACATAGAGCCAAATAAGATGTTCCAAGTGTCCTCCCTCTATTTATACAGCTACGACATCTCAGTCGCAGGGACTCTGTCTTATTCCTGATTTAATGATTATAGGTTCTGTTTTTTCTTCTGTTGTTATGACTTTTGTTACGTTGTTGTCATTAATTTCTTTTTTTGTACGATAGAACGATTTTGCTTAGTTACCGCGTTTGTTGCCTGATCAGTATGTTGTGTTTAGTGTTTACTGAAACAGAACGATAAGTAATTTAGAACGGTAAGTAAATAATTGCATATGTGATGTATACAGAGCACTTTTGACATTTTAACGTTATTAAAATGTCAAAAGTGCTCTGTCTAATGTCTAATACGGAAAAATATTTCTATCGTGCAAAAAACGTTATAAGCATCACGAACGTTGAGGACTACCGATACTATACTATATCAGTTGGATTATATTAGGATGTTTTTCTTGGTCTCGTAATATTTTTAAGATGTTAGTTTTCTTTACTCTGTCGAAGGCATTCTTCAAATCTTCGAAGTAGGTTTATTGTATTCAATTGATTTCTCTACTAGTTGTCTTATGAATGTACTGCTACTGTAGTATCTATTTCTTAATTTACTCTATTCCTTGATCTTATGTATTCTCTAATATTTTGGGACCTTTCTCTCTTGTATTTTAAGAATGATTGTTTCTTTTCTTTTGCTAGGTCTTTCACTTTATCATTAAACCAATGGGTCTTATATTCAAGTTTGTTCTTTGTCATCATTCTTTTTCCTAGAGGTTTTCCCGCTGCCTGGTGTATGGAACTTTTTACTGTTGCCCACATTGTCTCAGTGTCCATTTCCTATTGATTCAGAGTGTTTGTTAACCTGTTTTGGAATAATTTTATGGTTCCTTCGTTTTGCAAGCTTTCGACTCGCGAACTCTTTCCAAAATACCTTCATTGGCTAGGATTCGTTTACATCCCTGCTCTACTCTTTGCTGCAGCTCCCCGAGATTATTCATAGAAGTGGCGTATACCAAAATTTTTAAGTGTCCTTAAATAAAAATTAAAGGGGGTTTAGATCAGTTGATCTTACAGGGTACAGAACCTCCCTTTCCAATCCATATTTCTCCAAAAGATCCGTCTAAATGCTCTCTTACGACAATTGAAAAATGGGCCATTGTCAAGGAATATCGTCCTAAGAGATCACCCAATATGTTCTCCAATAGTTCTCCCGTTGATCGGTTAGTATAATCGGACTTAGTAACCGGTCGCCCAAAATACCTATCCAAATGTTCACATATCCGAATTATGGAAATTAAAAACTCCATTTCGTGTTAACTCAGCCTTATCAGTAGAAAGAATTTCTGCAGTTGCGGTCCTTAGCATCATTTATTAGAAACCAGTGGCAAAACTTCAAAAGTGCCTGATGATCAAGTGGATTCAAAGCATGTACTCGTTGGACATGATACGGCACGGGTAAAGCTGCTACTAGTGGAGTATTGTCCAAACCAGAAAAGTCTCAATTTCTACCTCCGCTGATATTCTCCGCAAACTAGTTTTTGGATTCTCCTCTACTCGTGCCAAAATTGCTCCTTTCGCCTTAGGACCTTGGTCTCCCGAAATTACAGGACTGTTTCCCAAATGTACCTGTATCTTGCAACCTTCGGTGCATTTATAATTATCCAAAAATAATTCTAAAATGCCATTTCCAGAATGTATAAAAATTAGCATACTTACATATCAAAAACATATCATGCTAAATTTGCATTGCTGATACAACCCCCTTTTGTGATACTAGCGATAGCAACAGGCGACTTGTTATATTCAAAAGCATAATAATTACCAAATCTGTGTCTTTAACTTATTTTTAAATCCATTTTTTGTATTAGAATGCCTTTTATGACTTTATTATGAATTTTAGTCCCATATACGGAAGTGGACGAAGATTCAGCCTTAGTAGAAATGTTCGGTCAAGTTGGGGCCTACAAATGCAAATATATTGTTGCCGTTGGGGCTTTGGCTGGATTAACAGTTTCCATGTTTGGCTCGATGTTTCCAATGCCTAGGATAATTTACGCAATGGCACAAGATGGATTAATATTCAAGTAAGTAATTGTTCATTAGCCCATGGAGATTATATATGCATCAAAACGTAATAAACACTTTGTATAATGGTAAAATGGAAACAAATATCGTAACTAAATCATTTAATTGTACAGTTAGAACGCAAAATCCTTTTGAGAGCTGTGGAAACAAGTTAAGCGAACAAACACACACCACAAGTAAGTTGGGAAACTAGAAAGCCTGTATAAAGGCAGTTATATCTCCAGGGAAATACCTTTGTGTTTTTAACTAAAAGACAGTCGACCCACACATTCAAAAGTTAAGGAGTTCATCAAAAGAACTTAAATTAGTATTCTGTTTAGATAACTTTTTTTCTGAACTTATCTTGGACATAAATCTTATTTTGTTTTTGTATACTGACGACAGAAATACCGCTTAAGTACAATTTATTCAAAGAGGAAAAAAATATATTAAAATAGGTATCCATGTTGATAAAATTTAGTAAATTTTTCATTTCTTGATATTGTAACGGATCACAAAAACTAGTGTTTGATTTAGATATAATTTATTAAACACTACGACACGACACAATTTATTTATATTAAATTTATTTACATATACCTGTATCTGCTCTAAGAAGAAGAGAAATGCGGATTTCATTTTTTGAAGATGATTTCATCCCAATGTCTTCGATCCAGTTGCATACACTGTTCAAAGCGCAGCCTTGTGTTTCTCGCTTTACGTCGCAGTAAATGTGGTTCAAGTGAGCTGAGTTCTCGGCCAACATTTTCTTTTAAATCCACAATAGTTCTAGGATTGTTATTATAAACTCTCCCTTTCAGATAAAAAAAAAATCCATAAGAGATAAGTCAGGGGACCACGGTATATCCCCAAATCGATTAATCCATTTTTTGGGAGAAAAATTCTCGAAGCAAAGTCATCGAAGCCCTGGTTGTGTGTGCAGTCGCACCATCCTGCTGTGGATAAGGCACACCAAACAGTTACTCTGCGATGGTTTTTGATGTTTTAGTCCAAAATTGGTGATTCTTGGGGCCTATTAACTGCAATTTTGCTTATTGACGTGGCCGTTTAAGTGAAACAAAGTCAGTTTTGGTCAGTTTTGGTCAAGCCTTGAATGATCTGAATTTTAAAAGAGTGGAACTTTAAATCCTTTTTTAAAATTTCATAAATAATTGCTATAGGAAGTCCTGTGAGGCCGCTTTTTCCAATTGATAGGTGTGGATTTTCACGTAAGCTGTTTTCTACCTGTTTAATGTTCTCGGCATCCTTGAAGACCGACTGGGCCTGGCCGTGTTCCTAGCCGTAGCAGTTGCCAGGAATCTATGCACCCAAAGACTTAAACGTCGAATACCGAAGTGTGAACAAAATTGTTAACTTTCTTCTTCTTCTGGTGCCATCTCCATTTAATGAAGGTTGACAACAATTTCGGCATACTTATTTCGGTCTTGAGTGGTACGAATTAAAGATGTGCTCATACCAGTCCAATCGCGTATGTTTTTTAACCACGAATGTTGTCTGCGTCCAGGACCACGTTTTCCTTCGATTTTTCCTTCTATTATTAATTTCAGTATATTATACTTGTTATTACGGTATATGTGGCCTAAATAAGCGGTCTTTCTTCGTTTTATTGTTGTAACTAATTCTCTTTCCCTTCCCATACGTCTAAGCACTTCTTCGTTAGATATATGTTGGGTCCATGATATTTTTAATAATCTACGGAAGATCCACATTTCAAAGGCCTCCAATCTGTTCATGGTATCCATTTTTAATGTCCATGTTTCTGTTCCGTACAAGAGAACTGAGTGCACGTATGCCTTTACAAATCGGTACCTTAAGTCTAAGTTCAAGGTTGCGTTACACAATAGGTTTTTCATTTTCAGGAATATAGCTCTGGCTTTTCTATACGCGATCTTACTTCGATGTGTGTCATAGATGTTTATGTTCAGTTGTGGGTTTTGACATCTTGTTATGGCCATTACTTTTGTTTTTGTTACATTAATTTTCATGCCTAGTTGATCTCCCACTACTACAACTTTGTTGATTAAGCGTTGAAAGGCTTCTGGATTGTCTGCAATGATAACCGTGTCGTCTGCATATCGAATGTTGTTTAATGTCCTGCCATTGATTTTTATTCCATCCTCGTCATTGCCTATTGCTTGTTTAAATATGTGCTCGGAGTACATATTAAACAGTAGTGGCGACAGAACACAACCTTGTCGTACCCCTTTTTCTATACACACCGGATCTGATGACGTTTGTCCATGTCTAACCGTTGCTTCTTGGTTCCAATAAAGATTTCTAATGAACTCGATGTCTTGTTTGTCTAACCCTTTTTTCTGTAGTAATGTCAGAAGAACGGTGTGATTAACTCGATCGAAGGCTTTTTCGTAATCTACGAAACAGGCATAGACATCTTTCCTCATGTCTCGACATTTCTGGAAGAGTATTATTAAGCTGGTTAGTGCTTCCCTTGTTCCTAGACCTGCCCGAAATCCAAACTGGGTATCGCTTAGATCGGCTTCACATTTGTTATAGATTCTAGCTTTTATAATTTTAAGTAGTATCTTAAGCACTTGACTCATCAAGCTTATTAGTCTAAACTAATGGCATTCGATTTTTTAGGAAGGGGAATAAATTCGGAGGTAAGCCAGTCTCTTGGGATATTACCAGTTGAATGAACTTCTCGCAGTAGCTAGAACAATGGAAGCAAATTTTCTTCTTCTATCAGTTTTATCATTTCTATGAAGATTTCGTCTGGACCCGCTGCTTTTCCATTTTTACTCAGTTTAAGTGCAACTTTACTTTTGGAAAATGCCTCTAAGGCGAACGCACGGTACTCTTGACCACTGCGATATCGTGACTGAGAAATCCGCACGATCAGCGATTCCAACGGCTCCATCCTACCACCGCACCGTTTATTACTTTTCGAAATAATCCTATTTAAAAACAAAAATTTGCCACCAGAGACGTGTTGTATGTATGATCGGATGTGTAACTGAACTCCATAAAGACTGTCCTATCTGTGGCCAGCCGATCGTTCGGCTTAAGTCGATCTGGAAACATCGAGCATCCTTTCTCTTATAAGGCAATGTCCCTGTACTGGAAATTTCTCGTCGTATTTTATCTGTTATTGATAAAAGGACTAGAAATTTCTAGAGACCTTCACTGGCGTACTAGTGTTGTTATGATTAACTCTTTACAATATTGTAACGAATTAAGAGATAAAAGCTCAAAGATAAAGAAATCGGAGAATGTTTTCTGCAAGGAAGGGGAACAGTAGACCAAATATTTACCTCAAAAATGGTACAGCATAACAGTAACGAACAAAACCTGTGCTTGCACTTACCATTTATAGATTTTCCACAGGTGTATGATGCAGTGGTAAGATCGAAGTTATATAAAACACTTCTCAAAAATTAATAAATTTAATAAAATTAACCTTGGAGAAAACATCATTAAAAGTTTTAGTAGAAGGAAAATTATCAAGAAATTTTACTACTAAATAAGGAGACCCCCTTTTTACCGTTTTATTTAACGTATTGGAATTACGAGGGAACGAGATTATAATAAGAGGCATTTTATATCACTTTTAACATCACGCAGATGATATCACGCTAATTCAAAAAAAGAGTTGAAAATAATTTTTGGAAAGTGCAGCTCGAAAATTCGGACATAAATATGGAGAAGAAAAATACATGGAAATGAAATGAAATGGATCCGCCACCTATATGGGGGTGGAGGATAGCAAGCATAGACATTAAGAAAGCTTATGGGTACCCCGATATAATTAAATATATTGTTACGTTCTAGGGGTTCAAAATAAAATCACTGCTGAACGAAAATGTCTAATTTATTTACACACTACAAACTAAACGAATTATAACGAAATAACTAAACTAACTATGACACTCTAATTTATATACAACAATTAACTTCGATTTATATTCACTATTTATTTTCACTTCGTAGTTCGCTCGAATATTTAGACTATCGCTATAAACTTTTAAACTTCCCCGTGGTCCGTGGCTCTCCGCTTATATACCAGTCCACTGCTTCCAGAACGTGCTTCGGTAACAGTTTCTCGTCGCGCGTAGAAGCTACAAAGGAATTATTCTCGATTGTACTCGCCGTCACTAGACTTCCGGGAATCAGTTGTTTACCTAGCGCTATCAGGGCGACAGAGGCGTACTCAGGGGATCTCGCTCGTTACACTGCCCCCTCCTTAAGACGTTCGGTCCCCGAACACCTTGGTTGGTATGTCTGAACCTACAGGCATCTCCCTTTCTGCAGCTCCCTTGCTTTTCGAAATAGCAATCCACAGTCTTCTCCTTCATTGTGTTTCCGCTCGGGTTGAAAATGCACACGAGTATCTCTATTCCTGTCTTATGGAAAAGCACCTCGAGCATGTTCCGGACGACTCTCCAGTTGAGTTGGTCTAGACCACAACCCAACTTAGGCACAGCCAGCTTCTTCACTCCCAACCTGGTGAGTTCGTCTCTTAGGTTCAGCAGGGTATTCCACATACTTCTATAGCTGGGCTTGTGATCGGAAAACCTCTTAGTCACCATGTAGAAGAGGTGACGATGACCGTCAGTGAGACTCAGAATTTTTCCGAGATGGGGCTGTTGTCTGGAGAGCTCAGATACACGGCCAAACTTCTTCCTGAAGACTAATGCTATTCCCCTGGACATACGCAGATCTTGGGCGACACAATGAGCTAGGGAATAATCTCCAGGCACACAGAAGAGGTCCTGCTGCTGCTCGGTGGTAACTCCGAATCGTGCCTTCCCAGTTCCACCATAGTTCTCCATGAACTGGTCGAAACTCATCTCAACATGCTCTGGGCTGGTCGTCCTTCTCAGATGGGTCTCGTCTTGTTCGTCGTAGTCCGCCTCGTATTTCGCCAACCGATTTACATGGACCACGCGCCTCTTGCCCCTTGGTAGTTTTTGTATACGGTACACTACATCATTGATCCTCTTTACCACTCTGTATGGACCCTCCCAATTCCTCTGTAGCTTAGGTGATAATCCTCTCTTCTTCTGGGGATTGTACAGCCAGACCAAATCTCCAGCGTTGAAACCACCTTCTGTAGCTTTGCTGTCATAGCGGGTCTTCATTCGGTCACTAGCTACTTGTATGTTTTGTCGGACTTTCTCATGAATGTAGTGTAGCCTGCCCCTCAATGTGCTCACGTAGTCCTCACCAGCTATCTCTGTTCCGGGCTTACATCCAAACTCTAGGTCACAGGGTAATCTTATTTCCCGGCCGAACATGACACAAGCTGGTGTCTCTCTAGTAGACTCTTGCACGGCTGATCTATAGGCCATGGTGAACAGATGAAGGTACCGGTCCCAGTCTCTTTGATGGTCAGAGACCACTTTAGCCAAATATTTTCCCACAGTTTTATTCATTCTTTCGACTAGGCCATCTGACTGTGGGTGAAGAGGTGTTGTCCTGGTCTTCTTGACTCCGAGTATTTCACAAATGCTCTGGAATAGGCCAGACTCGAAATTTCGTCCCTGATCAGAATGTAGCTCCAGTGGCACTCCAAACCGACTAAACATCTCTTTTATCAGCACGTCTGCCACTGTCGAGGCCTCTTGGTTTGGGATGGCATGTGCTTCAACCCATTTGGTAAAGTAATCCGACGCCACCAATATGTACTTGTTCCCATCGTCGGTCTCTGGGAATGGGCCTGCGATGTCTATAGCAACTCTTTCCATAGGACTGCCTACGTTATACTGATTCATTGGCGCTCGTCGTTTTCCTCTTGGGCCATTCGTTGAAGCACAAAGTCTACATTTTCGGCACCAGTCCTTGACGTCTTCTTTGCAGTTGACCCAGTAAAAACGTTCTCTGATCTTCTCCAACGTTTTCTTGATGCCGAAGTGTCCACCGGAGGTTCCATTATGAAGTTTCTCCAATACTTCTGTCGTCCGACTCCGGGGAATTATCAGCTGAGTCCTAGCTGCATTACCCTCGTCATTCTCGACGGACCTCTTCAACAATCCATCCTCTAAAATGATGGAGTCCCACTGCGCCCAGTAGGACTTGACCCTAGGACTCAGGTGACTCACTTCTTCCCATCTTGGTCTCTGTCCGTTTGCTTTCCAGTCAAGCAACATCTTTAGTTCGGAGTCACCTTCTTGGTCTCGCTTCAGGGATTCTGGCAGCCAATCTAGATCCACGACGGTTGTTCTTAAACAGAATTCCTTCTCTTCTGCTTTGCTGCAGTGTTTGCAGTCGGAAGGACAAGGTCTTCTAGATAATGCGTCAGCGTTGCCATGTGACTTTCCGGCCCGGTGTTCCACAGAAAAATGATATTCCTGCAGCCTTTCTATCCATCTCGCAACCTGACCTTCTGGGTTCTTGAATTGTAGAAGCCACTTCAGAGCAGCATGATCTGTTCTTAGAAGGAATTCGCGACCATACAAGTATTTATAGAAATGTTCCATGGACTTGACTGCGGCGAGAAGTTCTCTCCTCGTAACACAATAGTTACGCTCAGGCTTCGACAGGACCTTGCTGAAATATCCTATAACTTTCTCTTGGCCATTCTGAATTTGGGATAATATGCCTCCTATGGCCGTGTTGCTTGCGTCCGTGTCCAATATAAACCTTCCACTGGTCTGAGGATAACTTAATATAGGAGCTGTTGTTAGTGCTTGCTTCAGTCGATTGAAAGCATCCTCGCATTCAGTATCCCATTTGAAGTCCCTTCCATCTTCCGTCAGTCTTGTTAGAGGCTTCGCGATGTCAGCAAATCCAAAGACGAACTTCCTGTAGTATGTGCACAAGCCAAGAAAACTCCTTACTTGGTGCTTGTCCTGTGGTACTGGCCATTCTCGTACAACCTTGACTTTGTCTGGGTCAGCACTAATGCCATCTGCAGATACTACATGTCCTAGATATTTCACTTCTTTCCTGAAGAGGTGGCATTTCTTTGGACTGAGTCTTAAATTTGCAGAGCGTAGTCTTTCAAGGACTTCTCTTAAATTTTTCAGGTGTTCGTCAAATGTCCGGCCAAATACTATGACATCGTCCAAATAAACTAGGCACGACTTCCATGACAATCCTCAAAGAATGGTTTCCATTAATCGCTCGAAAGTTGCAGGTGCATTACAGAGGCCAAATGGCATTACTGTGAACTGCCATAATCCTGTCCCAATAGTAAAAGCTGTTTTCTCTTTGTCTTTGGGATCTAATTCCACCTGCCAATACCCACTCTTCAAATCCAGCGTGGAGAACCATTTCGAGCCAGAAAGCGTGTCCAAAGTGTCGTCAATCCTTGGAATGGGGTAGCAATCCTTCTTGGTGACGTCGTTCAAACGACGATAGTCGACACAAAATCTGGTGCTGCCATCTTTCTTCTTCACCAAAACCACAGGTGATGACCAAGGACTATCAGATTGCTCTATTATTCCTTGTTCGTGCATGTCCTTGATTATATTTTCTGCTTCTTCTCTCTTTGCTATGGGAAGCCTTCGCGGTTGTTGGCGAATGGGATCTGAACTTCCGGTATTGATAGAATGCTTCACAACATTCGTCCTACCCATCTGAGTGTTGTCCATAGCAAAAACGTCACTGTATTCATGAATTAGTTTCTTCACCTTGCTAATATGTTCTGGTGCAAGTTCTGTGCAGGAAGAAGCCAATGTCTCAAATAATTTCTTCGAACTCTTCTCGCTTCTTGGTAGCGGGTTCTTCACATCCTGAACGCTTCCTGTCACACAAAGCACGGAACAGCTTTCTCCCAGGATCGTACCTTTCTTTAAGATCACAGGGTACATGTTGGTGTTCAACATTCTCACAGGAACTTCGTTTCCGCCTCTCACCAAGGTTTTTCCGACTAGCAGTCCTTTTCCGAGGTTACTCTCACTGGCTGGTTCGATGAGTCTTATACAGCTATCTCGAAGGTCTCTATCTAAATACCCCTTCACTATGGTTTCCGCCTGTCCACGTAGGTGAACATCTTCGCTGAGTAAGACTCGAGTCGTGATATCTTCACATCCCAGGAATGGAATTTCCAGACTTCCGATCCTCAGAACATCGTTTCTCATATCCATCTGGAAGCCATAACCCTTAATGACATCCATTCCCAAGATGACTTCCTCCATGATATCTGCCACCAGCACCTCATGTTCGAGAGACCTGTCCCCAATGTTGATGACGATCCTCTTCTTTCCATGTGTTGGCACGTCTTCTCCAGTTGCAGTCCGTAAACGAACCATCGCTGGTAAGGTTTTTCCATTTCCTTCAACTACACTCGGCTTAACTATAGTTCGGGTTGCGCCAGTGTCGACTAACATTTTTACGGACCTCCCATTAATTTTACCGTCGACATAAACACTTGAAGAGATGGCCTGAATTATAACCTCAGGGGCATTGTCGTGGCGGGTCGGTTTATGCCCCTTCTTGCCAACCCGCTTTAGTTTTCCTGTTCTTGGCGTTGTGGTTTAAACGGCTTCTTGCAGTTACGCCGAATGTGTCCTCTTTCGCCGCAGTTCCAGCATCTTGGTCCACCATTACGTTTTTCCTGGAGAACTCGGCGAACTACGTCTTCAATACTTTCGTCGCAGACTGGTGAATCATCAAGCTGTCTCACTTTGCTCTGTCCTCTGTGAGAAGCTTGTTTAGCGGCTTCAAATTCTAGGGCATGGGCCAGGGCGTCATCTAGAGTTTTGGGTCGGGCCAACCGCAACGTCTGCTGAGTCTCCGTGTCTCTCAACCCATCGACGAAGGTCTGGACAGCAAGTTGTTCTAGGAAGCTGTCCGGTGCCGAAGGATAAGCCAGCCTTACCAACCTTGCTATGTCTGCTTCGAATTCCTGCAAGGTTTCTGCACTCTTCTGATGGCGACTCTTGATTTGTGCGTGATACACTTGTTGGAGATGTGCATCACCATATCTCATTTGCAGTCTACTTGTCAGAGTCTTATAATCACCTTGTTGACTTACAGGAATGGTCTGAAGGATATTCAGTGCGTCTCCTCTTAATGCAACAATCAAGGCAGTTGCTTTCTCTTCATCGTCCCAGCAGTTGGCGTTGGCTGCTGCTTCAAATTGTTTCTGATATGTGCTCCAGGGTGATTTGCCATCAAAAGTTGGAGGTTTGATCTTTGTTCGACCTGGCTCACCCCGTTCTCCCAGCTTAACAGAACAATATTTGCTGAAGTTCTTACTCAATCGCTCTTCCATGGTTTTCACATGTTCTTCCAATTTTACCTGCATTTCTTCCTCCATATTAACCAATCTGCCTTCAATGTTTCCAAACCTGTCTTCAAATTTTTCAATTTTATCGTTCACGTTGCCCATCTCGTCTTTTACGCTTCCAATTTCGTTTTCCAGTTTGGAGTAATTATTCTTTAACTCATTTTCAATCAATGTCAATTTATCTCCCATTTTCTTAGTGTTTTCTTCCATTTTCTTAGTGTTTTCTTCCATTTTATTCTCCATTTTCTGGGTGTTTTCTTCCATTTTATTCTCCATTTTCTGGGTGTTTTCATCCATTTTCAAGCTCATTTTTTCAAGGGCTTGCTTGAAAAATTCCATTGTCGCCTGATCCATTTTCTTCGTCTGTGATCTCGTTACTGGCATACAAAATGTTCAATAATAAAGTCCACAATTTAATTAACACAGCAGTTCAATTTACCCCACACCTGACACCAATTGTTACGTTCTAGGGGTTCAAAATAAAATCACTGCTGAACGAAAATGTCTAATTTATTTACACACTACAAACTAAACGAATTATAACGAAATAACTAAACTAACTATGACACTCTAATTTATATACAACAATTAACTTCGATTTATATTCACTATTTATTTTCACTTCGTAGTTCGCTCGAATATTTAGACTATCGCTATAAACTTTTAAACTTCCCCGTGGTCCGTGGCTCTCCGCTTATATACCAGTCCACTGCTTCCAGAACGTGCTTCGGTAACAGTTTCTCGTCGCGCGTAGAAGCTACAAAGGAATTATTCTCGATTGTACTCGCCGTCACTAGACTTCCGGGAATCAGTTGTTTACCTAGCGCTATCAGGGCGACAGAGGCGTACTCAGGGGATCTCGCTCGTTACAATATTAAAGCACAACGAGTACGATGGTTAGGACATATATGGAGAATCCGAAAACTAGACATTTTAATAAAGTGATCGTGAAAGGAGGCAGGAAGCGAAGAGATAGACCGATGAAAAATTGGTTGAATGCGGTATTAGATGATATAAAAAAAGAAGGGAATAGAAGATTAGGGAAAAGCTGCCGAAGATAGGAAAAGGAGAAACCTGGTAAAAAAAATGGAGATAGATGAAGACACTAAGTGATATAATTGTATAGAAATCTGAATCGTAATTTATAAGTCAACATCGACTCTCGATAGAGGATAGTCTTCTAACAAGTTATGTTATATACATAAATTGAATATAAATTAATTTTTAGGTAAATAAGTGATTTAGTGTTAGTTAGTTAGTGGTTTTTGTCTTTCGTTACAATATATTAAAATTTAACAATTGCATTTGTTTCAGATTGTTTTCGCAAGTTTGGCCAAGTACAGGAACTCCAGTTTTAGCAACATTTGTAAGTGGCTTAACAGCTGCTGTGGCTGCTCTTTTTATCAGATTGGAAATACTCGTAGAAATGATGTCTATCGGTAAGAAATTGATTGATTTACTACCAATAACCATCTAGATCACCATAAATAGAAAAATATCCCAAACATCAGAATAGTCTTAGTTCATATGAGTCAAAGCAAAAAAAAAATAGCTGATTTTAAAACCAAATGAAAACTACAGAAATTTGGAACAAATTTAAGGCTCAGAAATAGACATCTAAATTGTAGTTGATAGGAAGCGTCAATTTGTAACAACAACAGATAAAAACTGCTGATATTCCTAAGATAGATATATATATATATATATTGTTATGATCTCTATACTCATATAATTGTATTCTTGTGACTCTTCAAGGTTGGGTTCTTCGATAATATTAAACTAAAAAGTCCATCTCAATTTTAACATCATTTAATATATAAATATATTAATTCTTTACAACACTTTAAAAAACAATATAACATTCATCATTTATCCTGTCATAAACTTAACACTAATTAATTTTAAATGAAATTTTGCCCTCTTTTCCTAAAATCCCCGAATAACTATTTCTAATATACCTCTATTACCAGCTGATAACAAATTATACCAGAAATACTTATCTTTATAAACTATGCTTATTTTATTTTGAAAATCCAATCTATGCAAATATCCAATTAATCTTCTCTATATATATCCATTTTATTCCATATTTACCTCTACCATATAGTTATTATAACATTCTATTCATACATTAATCTTCTTTTATAATTTTTATATTTATATTCATTAACATTCAGTATTTATCTTCATTTTCAATTTCTATTATTATTATATTTACTTTATAATGGTTTTTAAATTTTTAAAATTCTATATAATTCCCTAAACTTTTTCTCTGACTTTACTCTCCAAAATTCTATGACATTCTATCAATAATTTTTTTTTTTATCCCCCTAGAAACCTCGCAACCCAAATTTTTTTTTTTTATTTATGATTCCTTGATAATTTGCATAAATTGATTATTCAATTCTAATATCTAGTTAGTCTTAATTACACTTATATTACATATAAAGACCAACTATTGAATACCATAACAATTTCCCAAATTTAAAATTTTATAAATTTTAGAAAAAAAATTTTAATAATTTAAAATTTAAAGTATATAACAATTAACATATTAACACAAATTCTGAATACTCTAAGTTTCTTCAAAATACCTATATAGGCTTTCAATATTAAATACTCCTCTAACATTTCTTGTTATCGGATCTTCAACAATATAACTATTAACACCTTCCTCATTTACTATTCTATATGGTCCTTCAAATATAGCTTTTAATTTCCCTGATTCATTTTTCTTTAAATTTCCACTTATATATGCTTTTATTATTACCAAATCTCCTTTCTTAAACCTTACAGGATATTTCACTTTTTTCTTAATTTTTTTATAATATTTTTCCCACGCATCCATTAACCTTTTTCTTACTTTTTCTATAATTTCATCATATTTTTTTCTTTCTTCTTCTTCTTCCCAATTTCGTTTTGGTTTTTGACCTAACATTAAATATGTTGGTGTTTCTTCTGTTATTACATTTGGAATATCATTGATATACATTTCTACTTTATTAATATAATTTTCCCATTCTTTTAACACAATATTTAAGTGTTTTTTATGTTCTTCTTCACTTTTTGAATAAATTAATATATCATCTACATAATGAACAACAAAATTTTCATATTTGTTTAAAATTTTATGTAATGCTTTAACCAAAGCTGCACATGCACTTTGTATACCGAATGGTACTACTTTAAATTGATATACTACACCATCAATACTAAAACCAGTATATTTCCTACTACTTTTATGTAGAGGTATTAACCAAAAACTATGTTTTAAATCTATTTTACTAAAAATTTCAATTCCTGTTATTCTACCAAATATTGCTTCAATATGCATAGGTTTCTCATATTGTGGTATTGAAAATTTGTTAATATTTCTAGCATCTAGACATAACCTTAACTCTCCATTCCCTTTTTTCACAACTACAATTGGATTAATGAAAGATGTATCACTTCTCTCAATTATATTATTTTCTAGCATTTTATCTATTTCTATAGCTACTTGTTTTCTATATTGATATGGAATTGGATAAGTTTTAACTCGAAAATTTTCTATATTCTTTACTTCAAATCTGTGAGTATATTCTTTGGCAGTATTATTCTCTAATGTAATTAAATTTTGATATTTTTTAAATAACAAATTAATTTCATCTTTATATTTATCATCACTTTTTATATCTTCTCCTTCTTTCATCATTTCCCCATTAATTCTTAGTTCATTTATATGTATTATCTCCTCATTATTGTTTATTTTATTTAATTTGATTTGTTCTTCTTTCAATTTTATCCAACCTTCTTCATAATTAATAATAACATTCATTCTTTCTAATTCATCAGTACCTAATATTATATCATACTCCATATTTCCTATAATCAAACCTTGTATTTTATATATACTATTTCCAATTTTAATACTAATATTTATAGTCTTATTAATTTCCCCTAATTTTTTTCCATTAGCACCTATTAACTTAATTCTTGGAATTTTAATCATTTCTTCTAATTTATTATCCTCAATAATTTTTTCATTTATCAATGTTGCTTCTGATCCGGTATCTATTAAAATTCTAATTTTCTTATTTTCTAAATTTCCTTCAACAACTACTAATCCAATTTTATCTTCTAATTTATTATTATTTTCTTCTAATTTTATAAATTCACTAGGATGTATATAACAACATTTAACATTAAAATTTTGTAGGTGCTTATTTAAAAATTTTCTTGTTCTGGTTCTACCCTAACATTTTCTACATTTTCTTCTATTTCTCTACTTTGCATATTAATTTGATTTATTCTTCTAGGTACATTATTGTTTCCATTTCTATCTTCTCGATTATTATTATTATTATTATGAATTTCATTTATATTTCTATATCTTGATCTTTCATATCTTCCATTATTTACATTTTGAAAACCATTTTCATTTCTGTTATTTCCATTTCTTATATTATTATTATTATCCATATTATTTCCATTTCTATATGTATTTCCGTTTATACGATTTCCATTTTCTCTCCCATTATATCCATAATTATAATTTCCATTGTTTCTATTACGCATTTCTTCTCTTACTCTATTATATCCATTTCTGTTTTGATAATTTCTAAATCTATCATTTTCATAATTTTGTGATCTATTTTCATTAATCTTTAAATTTCTTTCAACTCGATTTAAATACTCAATCAATTGTTCTTTTTTTTTAATATTTTGTATAACTATTGTTTCAGAAACTGTTATATCATAATGTCTAGAAATATATAAAATTATTTCCTCTTCTCTCATAGGAGGTTCCAAATATTGTGCAACATTATATAATTGTAACGCATAATTAGTTAAATTATTCCCTAATCTATAATTGAATTTTCCGAAATATAATTTTTCCCTACTCACCCCTTGTTTTGATTCACCCCAGAAATATTTAAGAAATTCCCTTTCAAAATCATTAAAGGTTAATATTTCATTTTCCTGTGTTGCATACCATAATGCAGCATTATCTTTCAAAGAACTTCTTATAATTTCTTTCCAATCTCTTTTGTTCCTAGTCTTAGTTTTAATCATATTCATATACGTGCATGGATGTAATATACTGATATTCCCTGTAAATTTTACTGCTCCTTCTCCTCCATGTATTATCATATAGGAACCATCCTCAGTTCTTTCATTTTGCATTTCTTGTAATTTTTTTGTTTCATCTTCAAATTTCTTTGCTACTTCCATTACATTCCTTTCCATAGTTTGTAGTATTCTTTCATTTTCTTTCTTATTTTCATTTTTCTGCTCCTTCACAATTTTTTCTATATTATTAATCTTCTCCTGGTGTATATTACCCATTTCCTCCATCGCCTTAATTCCATCTTTCAATTGATCGACTTCTTTTTGTATTTTGATATTTTCTTCTTTAATAATATTTTTCATTTCATCTTTAAATGTTTCCATATTCTTGTTCATATCTTTTATTTCTTTTTTTATATCTTCTCTTATTTCTTTTTTCATAGAATCCATTTTTCTATTATTTTCATCAAATTTATTTTCCAAAAATTTAAACATTTTCTCCATCTCTGTTTCTTGATGTGGTTTTGAACTAGTCGCATCTCCTATCACATCAGCTTGTACCACTTGAAACATTGTTTTTTCTTCTCCTTCCGACGATCCATCATTACTTTCTGTTTCATGCATATTTTCATTAGATTCCTGTATTCCATCTTCTCTCCTTCTATTTCTTCTATTTTGTCTTGTATTCATTTTATTCAAATCTTTTAATTATTTTATATATTTATTTAATTTATAATGTTAACTTATTATATTACTTTATTATATTTATTCGATTTGTATTTAGTTTTAAAATTTTCAAAATTTTATGGTCTTTATATATAAATATAAATATACTTAAAACTCTCACCTAATCCTCTTATTTCTATTATAATGTATTTATGTTTTATTTCAATTCTTCACTGTTCTAATTTTCTAATCACTTCAATTGTCTATATCACCCTCTCAATTTCAATATACTGTTCTATTTTAAACTGGATTCTTGTTTTATTCACGCCACACGTTGGCTCGCCATAATTGTTATGATCTCTATACTCATATAATTGTATTCTTGTGACTCTTCAAGGTTGGGTTCTTCGATAATATTAAACTAAAAAGTCCATCTCAATTTTAACATCATTTAATATATAAATATATTAATTCTTTACAACACTTTAAAAAACAATATAACATTCATCATTTATCCTGTCATAAACTTAACACTAATTAATTTTAAATGAAATTTTGCCCTCTTTTCCTAAAATCCCCGAATAACTATTTCTAATATACCTCTATTACCAGCTGATAACAAATTATACCAGAAATACTTATCTTTATAAACTATGCTTATTTTATTTTGAAAATCCAATCTATGCAAATATCCAATTAATCTTCTCTATATATATCCATTTTATTCCATATTTACCTCTACCATATAGTTATTATAACATTCTATTCATACATTAATCTTCTTTTATAATTTTTATATTTATATTCATTAACATTCAGTATTTATCTTCATTTTCAATTTCTATTATTATTATATTTACTTTATAATGGTTTTTAAATTTTTAAAATTCTATATAATTCCCTAAACTTTTTCTCTGACTTTACTCTCCAAAATTCTATGACATTCTATCAATAATTTTTTTTTTATCCCCCTAGAAACCTCGCAACCCAAATTTTTTTTTTTATTTATGATTCCTTGATAATTTGCATAAATTGATTATTCAATTCTAATATCTAGTTAGTCTTAATTACACTTATATTACATATAAAGACCAACTATTGAATACCATAACAATATATAGTACAGTACTGCAGGCCTTTGAGGCCCATGACTTTTTTTTTCTTTATCGTTCTTCAACTGCCTTAACAATTTCTCTCCACAGGTTGCGATTCTGTACTTTTGCACCCCAATTTGGTTCTACCTCTCTGATATCTTCCAACACCGCGTCCAACCATTTTTTCTTTGGTCTCCCTCTTTTTCTTTTACCTCCTTCCCCTTCTTTAATGACCTTTTTTGCATATCTATCTTCTGGCATCCTCCTAGTATGCCCGAACCATCTCACCCTTTGAGCTTTTATGAAGCTTGTTACTGGGTATTTATAAAGATCTTTCAATTCTTGGTTAGTTCTTCTTCTCCAGAGTCCTTCATCTGTTTTTATTCCCCCCAGAATTTTCCTTAGTACCTTCCTTTCCCATATATCCAGTTTTGTTTCTTCCGCTTTTGTTAAAACCCATGTTTCGCTTCCGTATGTCACTGTTGGTCGTATTATTGTTCGATAAATTTTAATTTTGGCTTCTCTAGATAACTCCTTTGATCTTATTAACTTATTTAAAGATCCCACAGCTTTACTTCCTTTCACTAATCTTTTATTTATTTCTTTCCATTATTCGTTTTTATTTATCAGCGTTGCACCCAAGTATTCGAATTCACAGACTTTTTCAATTTTATATTTTCTGTCCTCCCCCGCTTTAATCTCTATATATTCTTTTCTACCGTCCACATTCTGATGGTTTAGCACCATATATTTTGACTTCTTCTGATTTATACTAAGTCCGTAATTTTTTGCAGCCTCTTCCAACTTACAGAACGCTCTTTCCAGTTCCTTCCTTGTTCTGGTTAGCAAAGCTAAATCATCTGCATATGCAATTATCTGTTGCTTGTGGTGATAAATAAGCCCTGTTGTTTGTATGTTGCTATCTCGTACAATTTTTTCCAACACTAGATTGAAAACCGTTGTCGATATTGGATCTCCTTGCTTTAATCCTTTTTGGACTCTAAATTTGTCTGATACAGTAGTTCCTTCGCAAGTTACTCTGCTGTATGAATTGTCTAATGTCATCTTGATTAGCTTCACGATTTTTTTTGGTATTCCTAGTAAGTTCAAGGCATTATACATTTTGTTTCTATATATTGTATCATAAGCCTGCTTAAAATCTACAAACATGACATGTAGTCCTAAATTTCGCTCGTAGCTTTTATCCATTATTGTCTTAAGGGTAAATATTTGATCTGTTGTTCCTCTTCCTTTCTTGAAACCTCCTTGGTATTCTCCCACTATTCTTTCTTGGTACACATTCAATCTGTTTCTCAAAACTCTAGGCAGAACTTTGTACACTACATCCAGAAGTGATTTCCCTCTATAATTCTCGCATATACTTTTGTCCCCTTTCTTGAAGATTGGACATATAATTGCATTGTTCCATCTCTCAGGCATTTTTTCTTCGTTCCATATTTTACGTATTATTCTGCATATTCTTTTCTGTATCTCTTCCCCTCCGTATTTAACAATTTCCGCTGGGATCCCATTCTCTCCTGCACTCTTATGGTTCTTCAAATTTTCCATCTGTTTTAAGATTTCTTTATCTGTTGGTTCCTCCACGTGATCCACATATTCTCTTTCCTCCTCTACTTCTTGTTCCTGCTCTGGTTCTTTTTCTTGACCATTTAGCACTCCTTCGAAGTATTGCGCCCATCTTTTTGCTTTTTCTCTTGGATCTAAGATAGATAGTAAAGAAATTATACTGGTTCTTACCTTAATGTTAAAGAATAAACTGAATAAACTCTCACTCACTGAATTTATAAAAAAATAAATCTAAATACAACTGATGGTTAAATTTTCGTATTAGAATCTATAGATCAATGGTGCATACTTCAGCATATGTTTTAACCACCCAGAAAATTATCGAACTGTTCGCCTTGCTTACCCAAAAAAAAGAACTGATTCACGTGAAGACCCCAAAATTAACTGATTGCCTTAAAGACAATAATGCCATCAGTATAAAGTAATATTATTGTATCTGACAATAGAGTAGACCAATATCCTCCTCCAAAGCCTTTTGAAATTTTATTTGTTATTTACAGTCATCACCAAATATATTAGTGTAGGATTACATGCTTGGCAAGTCTCGGCACGCTTCCACAAACACAAGCGTGTAAAGGAGGTGTTTGGCTTAGCTTGTGTGAGATAGAAAGAGCTTGTTGCCGATCCAGGCAAGTGTTCGTTTTCGAACACAGATCAAAGGAAGCTTGTGTAACACACTAGCACCCTCGCAAGGTGTAAATGACATTCAAGCGTTTGTGAAGGTCTGGAGCTTGTGAATGCTTGCGGAGACTTGCCAAGCGTGTAAACCTACCATTATAGAATCTGGAAAAATATTCAAAAAGTGGCGTATAACACAAAAAAATTTAAGTTGTGCATATGAAATAAATATTAAAAATGAAAGCAAACAACTTTAAACGAAAATAATATTGTGGGAATAATTGATTGATATTTTTATACTACAATTTTTTAACCATTTTCCGATGGTCAGAATCTCCTACATAACTATGGTATTATCACTTGTTCCTCTGAGAGAGACTTTATCACTCTGAATATGGTTATTTCATAATTTTCAATTAAATATTATTAGTAATTTTAAAGTTTGAATAGATATTCCACAATATTGATCTGTATCCTTGTGGGAAATGAAATTTGATTAAAGTTTGAGAACTTCTATTTGCTGGTTCATTTAGGTGTAAAGTTTTAGATACATCACCTAAAACTATTTTAGAAATACGTCGAAAATTTCAAGTGTACAACAATTTCAAGTTTCCAAATTAAATTTGTATCAAAATTAGCTTTGTTAACACTGAAAATTTCATGTTTAATATAAATATAGTCTGATGGCATCAAAGTTTTTCTCCTATCTTGGATTTTAAAGTGTTCGAAATTCTTGGAATGGGCTCTAAAAATGGTCTCTGAGTGCGGTGGGATCTTTGTAGAGAACTGGGAAAAATCCTTTAATTCCTTCTACAAATTAACTCGGAAAATGTAATTCTTCTGAATTCATTCCAAAATAATACAAAAAATAAGGAAAATTGCTGCCAGAATTCTTCATCAAATTAATTCGGTAAGAATCAGCTGAACTCTTCTACACTAATATTATAAAGAGGAAAGGTTTGATTTTTTGTTTGTTTGTTTGTTTGTTTGAAATGTATGGGCTCCGAAACTACTGGACCGATTTCAAAAATTCTTTCACCGTTGGCAAGCTACACTATTCCCGAGTGACATAGGCAATGTTTCGTTTAAAAAAAAATAGGGATCCTTACTAAAATGCCATTAATGTAACCAAAAATGACCTTAAAATCCTTACATCGCGTGCGCTGAGAATACTATTGATTATAGAATAAAATAATGTACTACGATTTCGAAGAATATATAAATATCTACAAAAAATGCCTAACTGTTATAGTTACGTCAGAATAACTATTTTTTAATTTTTTAAAAGTTTTTATCTTGGTATTTATCCTTATCAAAATAACTTATTTCATAATCACGACAGATATCACGAATTTAGCATGTGCAATGGGACGAGGCTACTTATAAAGGAATTAAAGGACAATTAAGTTGTAGCCACCATTATAACTGAACCACCAGCTGGTCAACTAGCTCATACACTGAGGATACCGATGATCCCAACTGATCTACCAAATCCATTTAAACCGCTTCAATTTCCTATCAAAACATCTTTCACTTTTACTAGTAATAAGTCTCAAGGTCAAACCTTCCAAATAGTAGGAATCGGTTTTCCTCATGGCCAACCGCCTAAGGCGGGTCGGAGCACCTGAAAATCAATTTATTTTGCTGCCAGAAAATAAAACAACATGTAATATTGTTTACAGGGAAGCGTTGACCCAATAAATTTAATGGCTTTTGTTATTTTTCTTTAATCCCCGTGCAAAGCCGGGGCGGGCTGCTAGTCTAAAATAAGTCTCTAAATTTTTTGACAAATCCTACAAATATTAATAGATAAGACAGCAGATCCAACGTAGTGAATGCACTGAGCGCCTATGCGGATGGATCAAAAACACTGCAAGGTGTGGGATGTGAAATTTACTCTAGATCCCTGGGCTTGTCAAGTGTGTTTCAGTCAGAACTCACAGGCAAAACCATAGCTGCAAAAAAATTAATCAATAGTAACATCGCAGGAAGGAATGTAAATATTTACACGGAATGCCGACAAGCACTACTGACTTTAAATAGACCACGTATCTACTAGAATGTCACCAAACTCTAACTGAGGCCAGCCAGAATAACGTGGTCACTCTGAGCTGGATCAAAAGATATGAGAACGTTAAAGCCAACCGCATTGCGGACAATTTAGCAAGGAGTGCTACGGACCACAAATATGTTAGTCCTCACTCATCTACCAAGCAAACAATGTCTGCTGTTGTGGACCTTATAAAACAGCACTCTCGCCAAAACTTTATACAGTGCTGGGATGAAACAACGAACTATAGACTAGTCAGAGAGTTATTACCTCATACGGGCGAGAAAACAGCCGCAAGAAAATTTAAGGCATTGACCAGACAAACTAGCAGAATCGCCACTATTCAGAGGTTGGGAAAAACAAGAGGCAACAGTAGAGAATATAATGTAGGTATGACTGCTCTGCTTTTTCTGAAATCAGAAGATCTGTGTTGGGCTAGTACTGGCTCACACCAGCCAATGTCAGGAAGATCCCCCTTGGGAGTCTCATCACCTATTATAAATATTTAGGCCTGATTTCATCTTGAGTTCTGGATATCCCTACACACGGGAGGATTCACAATGGGTCATATGTGGCCTTAGTGCCGGCAGAGCACTTGCTCGCCCCTCTCCAATTTCCCACATCCAGCTTTCTGGTAGGCCTCCTCGAGGGATATGGTGGTACCCTAAACGCCTCCGCACACGGGTCGACGCTCGTTCTGGTCTACTCGATTCCAGTCGCGTACGCCTCTCCCCTCCACTCAGGTTCCTTCGTTAATGCATTGTGGTTATCTAGAATCACAAGAACCCTTATTTTGTGCAATCCTCGTCATTTGCGATCTGCAGCGAATGGGAAACTTAAAATGGGAAAGTTAAAATATCACAATTAAAATTGAGGAGGTAAAGTCACCAAATTAATTAATTTCTTGCTGGAATGAACTGTCGCTGTTTGTAAGGAATGAAATTTTCTTCGGATATTTCTAATTAGACGATAACTAGGTTGAAATTCGGCTTTTCTTTAACAAAATGGCGGACGTCCCGATCTCGCCTCCAAAAAAAAGTATAAGCTCCTACGTGGCTCTCCTCACAAATGTGGAATAACCCTAATAATGAAATTAATAATTAGAATTCCGTCCCTTAATGAAATAACAATCAAGTGTAAAAACAGGACTAAAACTCATTCAAGATCACAAAAACTGATGTTTGGCGAAAGTGAAACTACTTCAAATTAGATGTTAGTAATATTTAATAAAATCACTTCAATTTGAGAAATTTCTACAAATAAATTAATTAAATAAAACAATAAATCAACTTACTTGTATTGTAGAAGAGGTAGGTACCACGAAGAAATTAGATAGGAAAATGAATTCGATAATCTTTCGTAGCGAACAAGAAAGTTCGGTTATCAGTCAAAACCAGTATCGGAATAAGTATAATTACGGCGATAACATTAAAATAAATCTGACCGAATATAGTCTGGTGGATTCTAATACTAAAACGATCCAATAGATCGTTATAAACCCCAGAGTATAAGAATTGAAAGATTTTCGGAGTTCAAAATTGTTCTTTTTCCATCCATTCGAAATGCACTTCGAAAATGCAATTTTCTTATGCACAAAATACAATTTTTATATCCTGGAGATTAATTTAGTTCACAAAATTTCTAGACACTCCTCCCCAATCGAATGCAAAAAGTTGCATGACGATTCATATTGCTGCACAAAATTGCTAGATTTGGTGCTTCGTCGTTCGCCTAATTACATTAAAAATTAAAATAAAACTTTATAACAAAATGTTTTTAATCCAATTAATGTTAGCGAAAATTTAATAAGAAATAATTATTTTAACAAATTCCAATAAAATTTTAAGTGCATCGTAATCAATTTTAACACACCAGGTTAACCAAAAATAATAAGCGAATCAAAATTAGTTTATGTTATAATTATATCCACAATTTCAGTCCTAATAGCATGAAGTTCTCCCAACCAAATTCTAACTAAACTATGTGCAAACTAAACTTTTATGTCCTGTGGGATTTAGGTATTGAATAAAAGATAACGTTTGAATAATGCTAGGGGGAAAATGGATCACTTTTAGTAATATAAAGGCATTAGATCGGAATATTAAAAATTCTTTTAAACCAGAATTTTTAGTAAGAAACTCTGAAAGGAGGTAAAATGGATATTAATAATTAAAGAGATAATTATACGGAGAGGATTTTAATGAAAGTAGCATGAGTAGCGTGTTTTCGATTCTTTAGAATAGGATCCTTCAAAAGGAATTAAAACCATTAACAAACTCCTAATATAACAGAAGGTGAATCTAATTAAAAAATAGCATTTGTATGGGCACCATCCTCTCTGTAGGGAAGTAATAGATGTTGTTTCAACTACTGGGCACATTAGATGTGAAAGAAGAAAATCAAAAATATTAGAATAGCCTCAAAGCCTAATAAATGCAAAAGAAAATTCATACTGATGTTGCATTGAATACCAAGACTGTTTCTAGAAAAGTAAAACTTATATTAAACAAGAAGAAGAAAATTTAGTACTTTTACTTAATTTTTTCTTTTCCTACAGGAACTTTACTAGCGTATACTTTAGTATCAACATGTGTCCTTATCCTACGGTATCAACCTCATTCAACCAACCTAGTAGAATTGCTTCCACAGAGTCTTAGAACACCAATTAGAGGATCGCCAACTAAAGAAGGATTAGCTGAAAATCCTAGTGGTCAATCACTATACGGCAATCAACTACATCCAGCACAATTAAAACACGCTATAGATGCTTCCCTTGGTCCTCCAATTCCTTCACCATCTCCATCTCCATTGCCTTCGCAGACCACCCAGAGGGTCATGGTGCGCAGGATCACCAGAAGGTTTGTAAATTAAATTTTTCATTCTAGAAATGTTTCTAGCAGCAAATATACAATGTACGATTCTTTTTAGTTCTCCTGATAGTGATGATACTTTTGGAGGTGATGAACCAGAAGAAGATTTTTCCGGAAGAGATGATCAGTTTCTAGTATCAGATCGAACAGAAAATAAATTTTATGGTAAATCTTAAAAAGAATCATATTTTCTTCACTGTTAAGTTTTTTATATTTTAGGTACAGTTCATGGTGGTGGTAGTACTGCTAGTACTGGTGGTGTAGTTGGGTCAGCAGTTGGACCTAGTTTAGGATATCTTGGTAGAAGACTTCAAGTAAGTACCTATTTACAATAAAATATTTTAAAATAATCAACGTAAATCAACTTTTTAGGCAGCAACTTATCTATGTCCAGCAATCTTTCCATGGGTTGATACTGGTCCAGCAACAGAAGAATCTGGTTTATTTGTAATGAAAATGGTTGGTTATTTATATATTCTTATAGTTATATTGGATTTGATCGTTGTTTGTGGTATGGATAATATGAATGGTGCTACTACATTTTTCTTATGGTTATTCTTCCTAGCAATTGTCGCTATTTGCTTAATAATATCAAGAAAACCTCAAAATAGGTAAAAAATAATCACAAATAAAGAAGAGATGTGATAACTCAATTGGTTTGCACTATTGTATCATTTATCATATTCTTAAAATCTCTTTTTTACTGTTGAATTGTTACTGCTACTTCTTATCTAGAGTTTATTACCTTTATTATCTACCATTTACTGCTTTCAATTACTTCTGGAACGTTTTGTAAGGATTTCTAATAAGTTAATTGGATAAAAGATAAATGAAATTTTATTGTAACATTTTTCGTGTAAAGTATTACATCTCTTCTTATATTAGAATTACAATTGACACTTGATTTTGAACTTATTATTTTTTTAGGAACACTTTAATGTTTATGACACCAGGCCTTCCTTTCATTCCTGTCGTAGCAATTACTGTTAACATTTACCTAATAATGAAACTCTCCATTTTAACTCTAGTTAGGTTCACTACTTGGATGACATTAGGTTTAATTATGTATTTTTACTACGGGATTAAGAACAGCACGTTAGAAGAAAGTCCAGATAGTGACCAAAATATAGAATTGACTGTTACGGATCACGAAAAACCTAAGTATAATAGTACTACTCCTTATGGGGGAGATCATAATATATATAGGTAAGTAAAATAACTGAAGAAATAGTGATATATGTATAGGTACTCTTATTGGCCACTGTCAAGGCTATTAAGTCTCATTAAGAGGGCAGAGCTGGACAAGGTTCTCTAATCCTATTCTTGAGATAATGGGTGGTCACAATAGATCTGCAAAGGTCGCGGTGATACAGGCTAACAACCAACCCAATAAACATCTAATCTAAAAATAGGTACTCTTGCAAAAGTTTCCAACAAGTTGAGGTTTTTTAATAAAATAAACAACTCCTCTGCTATTCTAGACGTCTTCTAGAATAATATGAAGATTTTACCACTATATTAGATCTCATCACTACCACAAACTGTTTATAGCCTCTTCTACCAATGTGGTATTCTGTTAATTTCGAAGCTATAAAAGCTTGCAACCACTTTTGGTTATTGCCTACCATACCTACTTTCTCTTCTTAGAGCTTCATGTGGGATCATCTTAGTTGTCCAAAAGCTATACACATTTTCATACTTGTTTTAAGATATTTAGAAGTTGCTGTCTGCTATCAGATTACTTATTCATATCTCTCGATAAGTTTTCGCTTCTTCTGGAAATTGTCTTTTACTTCCAAGGATTCTCCTTGTATTCCTTGGACTATACAAATTTAGGTTCTACTTTTTTTATATTCCTAACATTTTTAGAAGTTAAGTAAAGACCTGACTAATCTTCTTAGAGGTTGTGCGGTACAACTCCAGTCATTTTTACTTATTGTATAGTTATGTAACACTTTAGAGGATTTACTAATTAATTTAATGGCTATATACAGCAAGAGCAGTGATTTTCACTTCTTGTAAAGTTATGTACCACTCTAAGAAGTCTCTTAGGCAACTACAAAACAAGACTTTTTGTATCACTTTTCTATCAGTAGACAAATGATTTATTGCTCCTATTCCTATTATTACTATTCTACCTTTGCACCTTCTTCTGAAAACTATCTTTCACTTCCAAAAATTGTTCTTACATTCCTCGAACTCTTCTTATCTGGTTCTATCATTTGCAGAATTGGTGTAAACAATTGACTAATCCTTTTAGTGGTTGTCTACTATAATACCAGTGATATTTACTTACCATTTACCATTCAGGAGTGGCTATTTATCAAAAGATTCGTGATTCATTCCTATTCTCGAAATTTTCTCTTACTTCCACGGGTCCTTCTAACATCACCTGGACTGTACAGATTTAATACCCTCTGTGGTTATTGTCTACTATACTTTTAACGTTTTCAGAAGTTGTGTGAACAATTAATCTAACCTTTCAGGGGTTACCAACTACAAGACAAGACTTCTTGTAACACTTGTCTATCAGTAGACAAATTATGTATTGCTCGTATTCCTATTATTACTATTCTACCGTTGCAGCTGCTTCTGGAAACTATCTCTCACTTCCAAAAGTTGTTCTTACATTCCTCGGACTGTTATTGTCTGGTGCTATCATTTCCAGAATTTGTGTAAACAATTGACTCATCCTTTTAGTGGTTGTCAACTATAGTACCAGTGATATTTAATTACCATTTACCATTCAGGTGTTGCTATTTATCACAAGATTCGTAATTCATTCCTCTTCTGAAAATTTTCTCTTACTTCCACAGGTTTTTCTAACATCTCCTGGACTGTACAGATTTACTACCTTTTGTGATTATTGTCTACTATACTTTTAACGTTTTCAGAAGTTGTTTGAACAGTTTATCTACCCTTTTGGGGGTTACCAACCACAAGACAAGAGTTCTTTCTCAAAAGTTTTCAAACTTGTCTATCAGTAGACAAATGATTCATTCCTCATATTCTTCTTACAGAAAAGTTTATAAGCCCTTTTAATAAGACTCTGTTAGTTCTAGAAGTTGCAAGAATATTTTACTAAACTTTTTGGCTATCCACAGTTTTATTATCATTTCCAGAAGTAGCTATTTCTCTTAGAGCTATTAGTAATAAAGTTACAGCCTCTTGTTCGAAATTGTCTACCACTTCTATCTAACTGTCTAACAGTACTCATACTTCTTGCTTTAAACGATACATTATTTCAGCCAATCTCATCCAACCTACGAATGGGATCCGAACAAATCATGGGACATGGGCCCCGCTTGGGCTCAACCTCCACCTCCTGTTCCACAAACACCCCAATATCAAGTCGAACAACGCTACAACGTCGCCACAAACAACACGAAATCTGTTATTAATAAATCGAAACCAGCAAATCCCAGTACGAATCCAACTCCTAAACCTGTTTCAACCTCACAAACAACTTCAAATAATCAAGCTCAATTGAGCTCGCAAACTTCTAGCACAGGCTCAGGATTATTCGTTAGTGATCCGTTAGCATATGCTAAGTGGGATGATTAGTAAGATATTTAATATTATTAATAGTAATAATAATAAGAGAAAAATGTTGTTTATTATCTAATAGAATGGATAGAAACGGTTTTAGGAATGTAAGGTTTTTAAGTTAAGTTTATCCACACCTTTATTAGCCAGGTGGTTTATTATACAGAAAATCTTTATAATATATTCGATAGTGAGATTATTTAGGAATAAATATAAAAAAAATCCTACAAATATTTCTATCCACTCTACAAACACCTACGTTGTTGTATATTGAATGAGGTTGTTGAAAATATAAAAAAAAAATGTCTAGTTATATTTCAAACGTTTATGGGACTGATGTTTTAAGATATTTTAGATAGGTTATCATATTCATCATATCGAATGGTCAAATTTATAAAAGCATAAAGTTATGGAAAAGCTTTAGAAGGTTATCAAGAGGAACTGAATTTAGATTCTAAACCCAAAATTTTGTCATTTTTTTACTCCAGAGCAGAAATTTAGTTGAATGCTTTGTTAAAAGTCAGAATTCAAAAACAGAAATGAGTTTTATTCTGTATTCAACGACAAAATTGTGATTAACAACATTCTGTGTTAAAAGTAAAAGTTTAGAAGAATTGTGTAAATTCTATATTCTAAGACAGGATTCAGATAAATTCCGTATCCACGACAGAATTTAGTTAACTCAGGTTTTGCCTCGAGGAACTGAATTTAGATTTTAAACCCAAAATTTTGTGAATTTTTTACTCTAGAGCAGAAATTTAGTCAATTGCTTTGTTAAAAGTCAGAATTTAAAAACAGAAACGTGTTAAATTCTGTTTTTAACCAAAAAATTGTGATTAACAACATTTTGTGTTCAAAATTGGAATTTGATTAAATTCTGTGTTGAAAGTAAAAGCTTAGAAAAATTGTGTAAATTCTATATTCTAAGACAGGATTCAGATAAATTCCGTATTCACGACAGAATTTAGTTACCTCAGGTTTTACCTCAAGTGAATTTAAATTCTAAACACAAAATTTTGTGAATTTGTTACTCCAGAGTAGAAATTTAGTTAAATGCTTTGTGAAAAGTCAGAATTCAAAAACAGAAATGAGTTAAATTCTGTGTTCAACGGCAAAATTGTGATTAACAACATTTTGGTTTAATTTTGTGTTCAAAATTGAAATTTGATTAAATTCTGAGTTGAAAGTAAAAGCTTAGAAAAATTCTGTAAATTCTGTATTTTAAGACAGGATTCAGATAAATTCCGTATCCACTACAGAATTTAGTTAACTCAGGTTTTACCTCAAGGAACTGAATTTAAATTCTAAACCCAAAATTTGGTGAATTTTTTACTCCAGAGCAGAAATTTAGTTAAATGCTTTGTTAAGAGTCAGAATTTAAAAACAGAAATGAGTTAAATTCTGTGTTCAACGAAAAAATTGTGATTAACAACATTTTGGTTCAATTTTGTGTTCAAAATTGGAATTTGATTAAATTCTGTGTTGAAAGTAAAAGCTTAGAAAAATTGTGTAAATTCTATATTCTAAGACAGGATTCAGATAAATTCCGTATCCACGACAGAATTTAGTTACCTCAGGTTTTACCTCGAGGAACTGAATTTAAATTCTAAACACAAAATTTTGTGAATTTTTTACTCCAGAGCAGAAATTTAGTTAAATGCTTTGTTAAGAGTCAGAATTTAAAAACAGAAATGAGTTAAATTCTGTGTTCAACGAAAAAATTGTGATTAACAACATTTTGGGTCAATTTTGTGTTCAAAATTGGAGTTTGATTAAATTCTGTGTTGAAAGTAAAAGCTTAGAAAAATTGTGTAAATGCTATATTCTAAGACAGGATTCAGATAAATTCCGTATCCACTACAGAATTTAGTTAACTCAGGTTTTACCTCAAGGAACTGAATTTAAATTCTAAACCCAAAATTTGGTGAATTTTTTACTCCAGAGCAGAAATTTAGTTAAATGCTTTGTTAAGAGTCAGAATTTAAAAACAGAAATGAGTTAAATTCTGTGTTCAACGGCAAAATTGTGATTAACAACATTTTGGTTCAATTTTGTGTTTAAAATTGGTATTTGATTAAATTCTGTGTTGAAAGTAAAAGTTAGAAAAATTCTGTAAATTCTCTATTCTAAGACAGGATTCAGATAAATTCCGTATCCACTACAGAATTTAGTTAACTCAGGTTTCTCCTCGAGGAACTGAATTTAGATTCCTAACCCAAAATTTTGTAAATTTTTTACTCCCAAACAGAAATTTAGTTAAATGCTTTGTTAAAAGGCAGAATTTAAAAACAGAAATGAGTTAAATTCTGTGTTTAACGACAAAATTGTGATTAACAACATTTTGGTTCAATTTTGTGTTCAAAATTGGAATTTGATTAAATTCTGTGTTGAAAGTAAAAGCTTAGAAAAATTGTGTAAATTCTATATTCTAAGACGGGATTCAGATAAATTCCGTATCCACGACTGATTTTAGTTAACTCAGGTTTTACCTCAAGGAACTGAATTTAGATTTTAAACCCAAAATTTTGTGAATTTTTTACTCCAGAGCAGAAATTTAGTTAAATGCTTTGTTAAGAGTCAGAATTTAAAAACAGAAATAAGTTAAATTCTGTGTTCAACGAAAAAATTGTGATTAAAAACATTTTGGTTCAATTTTGTGTTCAAAACTGGAATTTGATTAAATTCTGTGTTGAAAGTAAAAGTTTAAAAAAATTCTGTAAATTCTCTATAAATTCCGTATCCACTACAGAATTTAGTTAACTCATGTTTTACTTCGAGGAACTGAATTTAGATTCTTAACCCAAAATTTTGTAAATTTCTTACTCCAAAACGAAATTTAGTTAAATGCTTTGTTAAAAGTCAGAATTCAAAAACAGAAATGAGTTAAATTCTGTGTTCAACGGCAAAATTGTGATTAACAACATTTTGGTTTAATTTTGTGTTCAAAATTGAAATTTGATTAAATTCTGAGTTGAAAGTAAAAGCTTAGAAAAATTCTGTAAATTCTGTATTCTAAGACAGGATTCAGATAAATTCCGTATCCACTACAGAATTTAGTTAACTCAGGTTTTACCTCAAGGAACTGAATTTAAATTCTAAACCCAAAATTTGGTGAATTTTTTACTCCAGAGCAGAAATTTAGTTAAATGCTTTGTTAAGAGTTAGAATTTAAAAACAGAAATGAGTTAAATTCTGTGTTCAACGAAAAAATTGTGATTAACAACATTTTGGTTCAATTTTGTGTTCAAAATTGGAATTTGATTAAATTCTGTGTTGAAAGTAAAAGCTTAGAAAAATTGTGTAAATGCTATATTCTAAGACAGGATTCAGATAAATTCCGTATCCACTACAGAATTTAGTTAACTCAGGTTTTACCTCAAGGAACTGAATTTAAATTCTAAACCCAAAATTTGGTGAATTTTTTACTCCAGAGCAGAAATTTAGTTAAATGCTTTGTTAAGAGTCAGAATTTAAAAACAGAAATGAGTTAAATTCTGTGTTCAACGGGAAAATTGTGATTAACAACATTTTGGTTTAATTTTGTGTTCAAAACTGGAATTTGAATAAAATCTGTGTTGAAAGTAAAAGTTTAGAAAAATTCTGTAAATTCTCTATTCTAAGACAGGATTCAGATAAATTCCGTATCCACTACAGAATTTAGTTAACTCATGTTTTACTTCGAGGAACTGAATTTAGATTCTTAACCCAAAATTTTGTAAATTTTTTACTCCAAAACAGAAATTTAGTTAAATGCTTTGTTAAAAGTCAGAATTCAAAAACAGAAATGAGTTAAATTCTGTGTTTAACGACAAAATTGTGATTAACAACATTTTGGTTCAATTTTGTGTTCAAAATTGGAATTTGATTAGATTCTGTGTTGAAAGTAAAAGCTTAGAAAAATTGTGTAAATTCTATATTCTAAAACAGGATTCAGATAAATTTCGTATCCACAACAGAATTTAGTTAACTCAGGTTTTACCTCGAGGAACTGAATTTAAATTCTAAACCCAAAATTTTGTGAATTTTTTACTCCAGAGCAGAAATTTAGTTAATTGCTTTGTTAAAAGTCAGAATTCAAAAACAGAAATAAGTTAAATTCTGTGTTCAAGGATAAAAATTGTTATAAATTCTATGTTCAGAATTAGTATTTGGAAAAATTTTGTGTTCAAGGACTGATTTCAGTTAAATTCTGTAATCTGTTTTCAAAGACAGAATTTATTTAAATTCTTTATTAAAAAAAAGGAAGAATTTACTAAGATTCGGTGTTTATAAGTATAATCTAGAAAAATTTAACGGAAAAAGTTTAAATTTAGTTAAATTCTGTGTAAGATTTCTGTTAAATTTTATGTTTAAAGTCATCTATCTATCTTCAAAGTAAAATTTAGTTACTTATTTTGTACTCATGTCAACATTTTGGTTAAATTTAGTTAAAATACAAAATTTAGATCCTATATTCAAAATTTGAATCTGGTAAAATTCTGTTAAAATTTAGTTAAATTCTGTATTCAAAGACAATTTTTGTGTTCAAGTGTAGTGAAATTCTAAATTCAAAATTAGAATTTTGTTAATTTTTATGTTAATTTCCACAATAAATATATAAATTTGACCATTTAATAGAAATTTTTAAATTGTAGCATTATACATATTAAAATTCTAAAATTGAATATAAGTATCTGTGTATTCTACCATATCATTTTCGTAATAGTGCATATTTCATATTAATAAATAGTTAAGTAATTAATAAAATAAAGTCTTCGTTATTTTCTATTAGAAATATTTTATATAATTATGTACATTTTAATTAGGGGAAAAACTAGCGCACTTAGAAATAAAATTCTAATAAAAATTAAGTAACCATTGAGTTTTAAGTTAAAACTTTTTCGGAATAGATACATTTTTTATACATCAAACATGATAATATTTATTTTATACGATAATAAGTACGAACTAAGTATCTTATGCGCTATATAGTAAAAGGCTATACACTCATAGATATGAGTTTGTATGTGTCAGTTGTTCTGACGGCCAAATGAGAAGAATGATAGAATACAGGAGAGTCTAATGGAAGTTTCATATCTTGAATAAAGTGGTAGATAAAATCGTAAAAGTCATCATCAGTTATCATCCACTTCCATTCCATTGGTGGTCCGTTATGGCTGGAATTTCTTTCTGGGAAATATAAATATTGTAGGGAATGTATTACCTATGATTTTAGAAGGTTTCATTTCAGTTGTGGCGCCTGTCTCATCGACGGCGGATATTTATCCAAGACCTGACCCAAATTCTTCTTCTTCTTAAGGTGCCTAATCCAATTAGTGGATGTTGACGACAATTCTGGCCCAATTAGTGGATGTTGGCGACAATTCTGGCAAACTCCTCTCGATCTTGTGTGGCCCATGAGTGTTTTTTTCTTCCGATGCCCCGTTTTCCTTCTATCTTCCCTTCCATTATAAGCTTTAAGAACTGGTACTTGAAATTTCGAAATATACCCAAGCAACATTTATAGTAAAATAACTAGCGTTTTAGTATTCATTACTTAAAAAAAGTAACTTTTACGTTGTAATGTCTTCAAATAACACGGTGTCAGTAAAAAAAACTTAAAAGTCAAAAGTAAAGTAATTAATACTATTTTTTTACATTTATAATTTACCTTACAGTAAAAACACAAATTGGTGAAAAAATAAAGTTAGAATAGCGTAATTTTCACCAATCAATATTACCTTTTCGTTAAAATTACTTAAAAGTTCTTTTAACTATAAATTTTACGTTACAAACAAAACTTTAAAGTAATTATGACTAGTAGATCACATTACCAAGTTGTGAAAACGTTTTAATTACCGTAATTTTTTCTAATTTACGCGGTAATTTTTAAAGAATTATATTGGAAAAATCAACTATATATATGACTATTAAGTTTTATTTACCCAAATTGAATATAAATAATTCCTTTAAAGTAACAATTACGTATTAAAATTACTTCTAAGTTAAATTCACCATTTAGAAAGTTAACCAGTAACAACAACGACGAGTAACGACGTCTTTCATTTTACGTTGATTTCTACAGTGCTTATGCGCTAAAAACTGTTTGATATGGAAAATCCTTCTGTGTCATTAGTGTACAAAAAGCGAAAGTTTTACTTTTATTCAACAACTTTTTATAGAAAATTAAAATTAAAAAAGTGAACATGTTATAAATTCAGTAATTGGTCAAGAACAAAATCAAAATAGAAATGTAAATGAGCATTTTGATAGAACTTTTAATATTCACGAATATAATATATATACTTCTCGGAAGAGAATTATTAGGTGAAGATAATAATGGTTTTCATAAAGAATATTTTAGAAATTAAGAAGACAATCATGGTGAGGATAATTTTTATAAAGAAAATGTATTAAACATTGAATTACGACAGTGGGCTCTTCTACATAGAGCAACACAATTATCGGTAAACTATCTCCTGGAAATTTTACGGGAAACTGATAATTTGTCTTCTCTACCGTTTGATTGCCGTACATTACTTGAAACACCTAAACAAGTAGTTATTAGAAAAATGGGAAATGGTTGTTTTTGGTATACCTAATGGACTCACGAGGATTTCGCTGAATTTATGTTCTGATTTAAAAGGCAATATAATACTTTCTTTAATATTTAACGTGGATGGTCTTCCTGCATTCAATAGTTCATCCGTGGAATTTTGGCCCATTTTGTGTCAAATTGAAAATATGAATCATTTGCAACCTTGGGTTATTGTTAACTTTGAAATTTTAAAAATTTTTGGAAAGTATACAAACAAGAATATATTAAATGACATTTATTAAGGAGAAATTAAAAATTTTCGCACCCAGAGAGACTCGAACTCGCAACCTTCAGCTCTACCCGCTAACGCTCTAACAACTAAGCGGTGAGGCAAGGTCTTTGTCGATCACCATAACCATACTTCTTCTTTTTTATTTTAAAGGTTTCGTTGTTAAAATCTTTACTTTATGGTAAAGAAGTTTACTTCTAACCCCTTATTATTACTTATTGGTAATATATTATACTTTTAAGTAGAAATCTGAGGTTTTAAATACCAAATAAATACTATGAGGTCATATTTTTAAAGTAAATAAATTTACAAACAAGTTAAAAGGACTATATAGTAATTTTTTTAGTGATTATTACTAATAAACAAGGAAAAAGAACTTTCAGTAAAAATCGGCAACTATCAAGGAATTTTTTTACAAGCCACCATATTTATTTTGTTATAAATAAAGCTTACAAAAAATGAAGCTGTACAAATATAAGACAAAATAGTAATATATTATTAAAAAATTATACTGTCAAAAGTAAATTGTATTTTTTAGAAAGTTTTGTATTAAATTTTTAATAAAATACTAATTTTTTCAAAAAAATATAACATAAAATTATTATTAATTTTCTTAATTTAACGAATTCAGAAGGCGAATCGGTTTTAACTAACTACAGTAACTACTTTTATCAGAAAATTTTGCTGCCCAAGTGTTTCTGTTAGTTGTTAAAGCCAATATTTCCTAATCTAACTCCAGAAATATTAAATTACTTCAAAGTAAAATTATATAAATTAAAGTTAAGCTCCGACATTTTGGTAGACATACGGCTTATAATATTAAAACATGTAGCTAAAAAGAATAAAGAACAAGAAAGATAAAAGATGAAGGTAATATTATCGTAACCCTAACTTAATTATAACGTCTTTATACAGTATTAGTAACGTAATAATGTAGTACCTTACTGAAGTAATTTTGTAGCGATAAAAACAAAATAAACTATTCCCCAAATTAGTAAATTATTGGTATTTGTGTGGTTAATTTTAGGTGTTTGTAAACGGTAAAAAATACTTTTTAGTCAACTGTAAAGGTATTATTTAGTTATTTTTCCTATAAATGTTGCTTGGGTATGCCCCAGATAATCAGTTTTTCTTTTTTTTATTATTGGCAACAACTCTCGTTCTCCAAATTAGCAAAAAATAATTATACGTTTTTGTATAGAAAATATTAAAATATGTTATCATGGTATGTGAGACTATATTTGATACACTTTGTACCTAGTTATTATAAGGGTATAAAGTGAAGTGTTAGACTGCAAGTTTTTTGAGAATAGTAAAGGTTTTACTAGAAAACCTGAAAAATCGAAAATTGATTTTTTGACTTCTGTCGGCACTCTCCTAGTGCTATTATTTATTTTTATATACCTAATACTTATTAGAATTACAGATTTCTAAATGTTCTAGTTAACATGTTAAAATCGTCATACAAACTGGTGATAAAATTGCACAAAGGTACCTTAAATATTTGGTACCTAAATGTAAAATTTAGAATATGCACACATTTTTTTATTCATTGTATTTGAATAAAAATAGATCTCCTTTAAGAACAATTATTTAGCATTTATGAATACATTTTGTAAGTATTTCAAGAGGATAAAAAAATGAAGATACTGAATGGATCAAAGGAAGAAGAAGAAATACTGACAAAGTAGTCAGTTAAAGACCAAAGAAGATAGAAAAACTGCAGATTTTAATAAGACCATATGAATACGTAGAAATAAAAATTGAAGATATAGACTGAATCGTAAGAAGTTAAAAGTTTAAAAGAAGAAAGAGAGAAAATTATATCTGCTAATAGATCAACTACCAACAAAGAGCAAAAAACACGGGAATCTCTAACAAAAATTATAATATTAACAGAAGACACAAAAAATAGATAAAAAATATAAATTCTGTTAATTGTATATAAAGTTATTTCGGGCCTCTTAGACCAGCAGAGTCAGAAAATCAAAAAAAGACAGAAAAAATTTCCTGATAGGATCAAAAAAAAAAAACAGAAAATCTGGAAAAGAAATTAGAGATACTTAAGAATAAAAGATAGATAAAATAAGCTACTGGTAAGATTAAAAAATTATCAAAAATTCTAGACACAGAAAAGAAATTGAAGATATGTTCTAATCGAATCAAAAGAAGATACAAAAGTTCTCTAAAAGAGATTAAAGTTACACAGAAATTCTAGAGAAACAAACACCCAGTTTGCATAAGGAAATGAATTTACTAGTCAAAGCAAAAAAGACACACAGCAATTGGATACAATAATAATACAAATAAGACACAGAAATTATAGATAAAAAAAATGGAGCTTAAATTGGAAAAATAACCCCTTCAACCAGAAGCAATAAACAATTAAAAGAAGACCATAAACATCCTTGTGGGATGAAAAGAAGATACTGAAATTCTGGAATAAAAATGAGGATATTTACAAGACCAAAAGACAATATTGGTGGATGAAAAAAGCCCCGGGAGTTCTGGATAAGCGGTTAAAGATGCTGGTAATATCAAAAAAAGACATAGAAAAGGAATTAAAGATAGTGATCGAATCAAAAGAAGATACAAAAAAATCTGTTAAAAAGATTGGAAGTTACTAGTGGGAACTAATCTAATCTAATCTAAAATCCCTCCTATGGAGCCCCATGTTTGAGCACTGCTTCCTATGGGAATATTGTGACCAGGTTCGGCACCAAGAGTCCTTACATGCACACGATGCGTGCAGGACTCTAGTTTCTTCAGCTAAAAATCAACATCACGCTGATCTTCAGTTAGGCTAGAATCCAGGTGTCCGAAACTCCTTGAGTTACTGTTGCCACAGGGCAGTTCCCTTTATAAGAGATTTGAGTCCTGTGACTAGCTCCTCAAGGTGGTGATAGGATTCAGGATTCTTGTCACCGGAGATGAGGAACCGTTTATAGTCCAAGACCTCACACTCGAATAGAATGTGAGTTACCATCTCATCGTCCATGACGCACAGTCGGCACGAGGTGGGTTCCTGTGTCAGAATCCCCATCCTCCGAAGGTGTAGTCTGAATGGTCCATGCCCAATGAGCAGGCCCACTAGTACTCTTATCTGACTCCAGCCAAGATTCAGTATGTCCGACGTCAGTTTTTTGGAGTAGCCTTTAAGCATCAGCTTCGAGTGCCTCAGCCCTACAGTATTACTCCAGTGTTTGGTCAACTCTTCCCAGACCCAGTTCCTGACTTTGGTCCTTACCCAGGCTCTAGGCAGTCCCAATACAGGTTCTAGACCAGTGAATCGTGTATCCGCTTCCTTCTTGGCAAGAAGGTCCGAGGTTTCATTACCTTCAAAACCTTTATGCCCTGGAATCCACTCCAAGAAGACACTGTTTTGTCTAGACAGTTCATTGAGGTTTTGTATGCTATCCCAGATCTGCTTGGAACTAACCCGGAATTGTTTTAAGGCCAGCAGTGCAGCCTGGTTGTCTGAGAAGAAAGTTATTCTCTTCCCTCTCCAGCCACGGCCTCTGGCGTGGTCGGCAGCCTTTAGTAAGGCTAGTGGGATCTAAAGAAGGTACAGAAATTTTAGAGAATACAAGTTGAAAATAGTGGTAAATTTTACTATTATCTTTTAAGATGGGGAAAATACCAGTCGGGTATGTTACATTTTATGATGGGGTTTTTTGTGTATACTTTAAAGATTAATATGTGGCTTTATGAAAGTGATAAAAACTTCCAAAACTAGTAATTCTATTGCAGAGATAATTGTGAGGCATTGTCATAGACACGTTTTGTTCATAAAATATATAAATATTGTTGTGAGCAGACACAGAATATCAAATGGAGATAAAATAAAAATAAGCAACCTGCTAGAATGAAAAGTAGACACAGAAAATCTAGAAAAAAAAAATAAAGATACTCCAAAATAAGACACAGAAAAAAACAATAATTCTTAATAAGAACTTGAAGATACTAGTAAGATCAACATAAGGTAGAAAAGATATTTTTTGGATAAAAGAAGATACAGAAATTCTAAAAAAAATGAAGATACTAACAATAGGAACGATAAAAAAATATGATACAGTCGTGTACAATAATTAGCAATAATAAAACAGCATAAATGCTAAATATTTTTTCTTTAATTGTTTAGCTATATGTATAGTTACCCCAAAACCCTAATTGAAATTTTTTCAACGTATTATTTAAAATATAGAAATAGTTCGATAATTTAAATATCAAAATTCTTTGATTCTTGAAGCTAATTAATGCTCTACAAGTATAGTGTATAAAAAATTGTATAGTTTTAAACACTCTGTAAATACAAACTGCGTATTTTGTTATTTACTAAAAACTTTATAATAAATTCCCGATTTACCGCTCCCTGTAACTAAATACCATATCAACTACAGTTTTTTTTAATATTAATAAAAATTGACGCATTTTTTAAAACTGCAGAATTCGAAAATATTTTGTTACATTAAATTTTCAAAATTTATCAATTCTCAAAAATGATTATTAACTCGTAACCACAGATTTTTGCCACAGAAATAATTTGTGCTAGGAGAAAGATCTGGTTTCTCGAAGAGTAATTCTCCATCTTTGGTTTTACTATGTGTAAAATCTTCATCTGCTTCTATCAGACTCTGTGTCGGGATCGCTTGGAACATATTCAGCATCGGATTTTGTCACTTTCGCCAGAACTAACCTTTTCCATGAATTTCAGCAATGTTGCTCCATAATCTTTATCTCCATACTTTACCCTTTTCGATGGTCTAGGCCAGAGATAATATATAATATTACCTATATTATCTCTGGTCAAGGCTCTTCGTCTATACTCATTGTTACAACCTAGTGTAACCCTAATAATCACTTAGGAAATAAAATTGGCACGTTGGGCGCCAATTTGTAGCTTATTAATTTTCCCTTTTATGGGATTATAACCCTAGGCTAGCGCAATTGAGTTCGTGGCTTCTTTTCAGAGTTTTATCAATCTTTTCCAAACAAAAATTATAGGGCGCCAGAGTACAAAACAAAGCAAATAACACTCAAACACCAGTTTTAAATGATTTATTAAAAAAATAATTTAATAATAACATTAATGCGAAAATTAATTAAATCTCTTATCTTTTGTTTTCTTCAAAGAAATTCCATAAAGGAATTTCTCCTTGGGATGGACTAAATATTCTTCGGAATATTATCAAGCAAAGTTTCTTCCAGGGATGGTTTCATTAGGCTTTGGTAAATTTCAACAATCATTGAAGTTAGATAACTTCCTACAGAATGGCTGTCGGCTCGACACGTCTTCAATTTAAAATTTCTAACTCCTACTTACGACTCCTCTAGATGTGGCATAAATCCTAATAATTAAATCAACAATCAAAACTCCATCCTTTAATGAATTACAATCAAGTAGAATCACTCTATCTGGTTTCTCCATATTATCGAGATATAATTAATTTAAATACACGTGTATTACTCAATCTATGATGAAACAAAGAACTAATGTTTGATGATAGCGTGTCTATTTGAAATTAGGTGTTAGTAATATTTAAAAAACTAAATTCACCACAATTTGGACAATTTAATACAAATAAAATTAATAACTGAAACGATATAATTTTACTTACTTTTATACTGAGGTTCGAACGGAAACAGATACTAAAATGAACGCGAAATAATCTATTGAAGCGAAGAGAAAGCTTCGGTTATCGGAGAGGCTTGACTCCCACTTAAATCGCGGCGAAAAACATTAAAATAAATCTTTTCGAATAGTCAGGTGGATTTCTGAACTAAAACGATCCACTAGGTCGTTACACTAGATATGACACGCAAATCAATTTGATGCTAAAACAAAAATTATCGCTTATATATAGACCTGACTTACCTGACTTCTTTTTGGCCCTTACAAAACTTTAAAACGCAATAAACAGATAACTAATTACTTACCTAAGCAACACACTATTTTGAGAGGCGACTGTATACTGAAACTTAGAAAAGAAAGGTACTGAAACGTAAAAACACAGCTGTAACTGGAATAGAAAGAAACCAAATATTTACTATTTGACTTCTCATCTGTAGTTACGGGTTAATAATCTATAGGTACAACGATTGTTAATTTAAAAAGAAGTATATTTGAAAGTGCCCATAAAAATGTAAGTACCTAAAAGGGCATGTAACAGTTTGGACTCAATATCAGTGTATTTTCACTTAAAAATATTCATTTTTCACCTTTCAAACTGTAAATCCCAAATGAATCTCTTCTTATCTTTTGATGAACTGTGTGCTAACAACATCTTTTATTTTAGAACCCTCTTATATATTAACTCCCAAATTCTTAGTTTCTGATTATCTTTCATCAACCAACTGTGCTTTGTACAAACTCTACTTTTTCTTTATTAGTACGTAATTTACAACAATAAGAAAGAAGGGTCTGACATCTAAAAGACCATTAAAACAATTAGCAGTTAAAAGGAAACAAGCCAATGAAAAAGAAGAAAATTATTTGGGATTACAAAGAATAAACGAATTTTTCTTTCCCATATAAATTTTATTAAAAATAAATATTCTGTTAGACACACTTCTCATTGTAAATCATACGCGGCCTTTTAGCTGGCAACTTTAATGCCTTTTTTCACTTAACATTGTTGTCAATTACTCCTTAATCAGGAAATAAAGTCAGTTGTTTAATGAAAAGTACAAGGCCATTGAAAAAAAGAAGAGTTATTTGGGTATTACAGAAACCAGGATGACTTAACCAAAATAAAAACATACAAAATTAACCTTGTTGGAAGTAGCCCAAACTATTATATCCCCAAAGTAATATTTCAATATAACTGTAAAAAAAATCTGCTAGATAAATATATATAACTAGTTTTAACGTCAAAGGAATTAGAATATACATTGTGAGTTTTACTGCTCCATTTCGCCTAAATATAAAAGAGTAAACATTTTGTTTAATAATTGGCTCACTTTGTGTACTCTTTTAAAATATAGTATATTACGCAACGAGTGCGAAAAGTGACACTTTTCACACGAATGCGACAATCCCACGAGTGTAAAAAGTAACTTTCCGCACAAGTAATGTACACTACTTTTCCTACGACCACGAGATAACTTTACTAAATATTGTATTATGTGATTGTTTTATTTGTAACGGGTTCTACTATTCTGGTTATATGTATTTAGTTTATATTATAAATAATGATGTTTTATTTACGACACCTAAGTAGTAGAATAAAATAGGTACATACATATAATTAACATTTATGTTCGAAAAGTTATCAATTTTCATAGGGGCAGAGAGTGTGATAAGTGTTCTTTCCAGTGTGGTCGTAGGAAAAATATTTTTCTGTGGGTAATATTGGAAATGTATTCAGATTTTAATGGTGTAATATTACTTGGGACCAGCGAATGGACCTGCTTTTATAAATTGTTAAAAATATAACCTACAGAAAAATAATTCGTTAAAAGTATATTTGTTGCAATTTATCACACCTACAAATCCAAACTTTGTATATTCATTAATTATAGTGATATCTTGGTGTTTTTTCTTCCAATTTAAGTAGTTAATAAGTTTTAGATATTCCAATGTTAAGAATATGGAAATAAATGATTTCAGCATAAAAAATCTTATTTTTATTTTATTGGGAAGACTTTATAACATATTGGCGTTTTTAGTTATACACAGAAATAGTGCATTACGAAACGAGTGCGGAAAGCAGGCGATCCCATCACGAGTGCATAAAAAGCACGAGTGATGGGATTACCTGCCCACCACACGAGTTGCATATTCTATTTTTCATCAGTCCGTGAAGAATTTATGTAAAATAAAAGTAAAGAAGATAATAAAAGTAGTATTAGGTCGCTCGAGCCATTGAGTAACGCGAAAAAAAGAGCTGATGGTGAACACTGCATTTTACTAAACTATGCTGTAAACATTTCTTCCGCAAAGAACGAGGACTCTTTTGGTTTTTCTTCCTGTTTTTAAAGCATTATATGTGACTTCTCCGGCAATAAACTTAACTGTACAGTTTTTGCAGTTTCTCATGTATCTTTCGGTATTATATCCGGATAAGAATCAGAATCACTCATTGTGAATAAGATCGGGAGATTCACTCACTATATTTCACTCTATATGCATTTACAATACATAAAAATGTATGTTTACATATATATATAAACAACGTATTTCAAGATTAATATAATACCTAAAAATACACTCAGTGCATGGAAGTTTTTCATTTCGTAACTGTTGAAGGAAGCATTGCTTTCCGCACGGTCCTGCATGGTCGAAAGCAGAGCTTTGCGCACGGAGTGATGAAATAGTAGTTTTTGGTCCTCCGTCCAGAAAAAATTGTCCGGAAAATGACATTTTCCGGCCTAGGCCGGTAAAGTAGCTTTTAGATTATCTAAAGAGATGGCGCTATGAGTCATCAAAAATACATAATGAATAATACAAATTTTAATTAAAATTTATTTAAAAACAGTGTATAATATACTAAACTAATAACTTTTTCTAAAGGTAAGCAGCATTCTACTTAAATTTAATTTCTCTCACAACTTTTATTTTAAATTTGACATTTATGTGAATTTACAACTATATACTTATCATTCGATTATGAAAATACATATCTCGATTTTTTTTTGCTCATTAAACTAAAATAGTTCATTGTCTGCTATTTTTATATAACATTATTAGATATTAATGTTAATGTTTACAATTTCCTACACAGAGACAATATAACTTGTAACTCCTCCTGCGAGTGGTGCCTTCTTATTTAAGTTCAAACATCGTTAATTTGTGCTCCTGAAATTACTCGTTTTGTGCTGGTAGTTGACGGAAATTTTAAGTGAAAGTTGTATCAAAAAATTCCTTATAAACTGCTTTATCAATGTATTATTGTAAAATGTCATGCACTAATTTAATTTTGCCGATTTAGGAGTAATTGTAGTACAATTTCTGAATAATAAATCGTTTTTTCCTGGAGTTACAAACTATAATAACTGGTATCTCACAAAAAGTTACTTTACCTATAAGAAATATATGATTTTTATAGTCTATTAAATTTTGGAAGTGGCTACTGATACGACCATGCGTTCTTTTAAGAATAAGTGACCTATAATAAGTGTTGTGTTGAATCTTTAATTTGCTGGTCGTTAAAATACCAGAGCGTCTTGGTACCTACATAGCCATAACATGGCTGATGCTTTATTTTGCAATTACTGTGATCGCCCTATTAAAGGAAATCAGCTGTCAATTAAATGCTCAGTCTGTTGCTCTTGGGCACACCAGGGATGTTCGGGTCTTTCAAAAGACGAATACAATAAAATTAGTGCTTTGCATAAAAAAACTAATGCTCATAATTGGGAATGCAAATTTTGCCTTAAAAGTAAAAATGGTAACAAACGATTATCTTTTGGCATAGTAACAGATTTAACTCTTGATGGATCCAGCAGTGACAATAGTGAAGCCGCGTTAAGAGTTCGAATTTCAAACTTACTAAATAAATCAAATATACCACCAATAAGGATATTCTTCTTGTTATGACAGGTCTGTTTGACTTGCTCTTCTGCCAGAAAATTGAATTGGTTGCTACTCTTAATAGTCTAAATAATGATTTGAAGAATAAAAACAAACAAATTAATAATCTAGAGTTAAAAGTTTCAGAGCTCACTGATCAATTAAAATAGCTTGAATCTGTGACCTCTAACATGTCTTCGAATCAGACCCAAAATAATAATGATATATATCTTCACATTCATCATCTTACCAACAAGTTGATATGTTTACTGAAGTACAAGAAAGAACATCTCGCGCTAAAAACATTGTGGTATTTAATGTAAAGGAAAGTACATCTAATGTAATAAGTGAAAGAGTCGATTTCGATAAAGCATATATGCTAAATTTATTGGATAAAATTAAGGTGCAACCAGCTCAAGATTTCAAGGTTTTACGTATTGGTAAACAAGGCACTAAACCCAGGCCAATAAAAGTAATTTTTTCAGATACATCAACTGTTACTGAATGTCTTAGAAAAAAATATATACCCTGTTTTCCAATTACCTAGAGCATAATGCGACTCAGTGACGCACAATGCCGAAATGTGCTAACGCTTAATTGGAACGTGGATTGGTTTTCAAGTGCACCGAACATTAATAAACTTAGCAATCTTATTAATTTATAAACAAAATGATATACAGTAAAATTTTATTTTCACTTAGTATATAAAATAGCGAAAAATAAATTTGTCATGTTCGTACCTTCATTCATACTTATATTTAGTTTTGTAACACAGTTTCAATTCACTTTTTTACTTTTTCAACCGATTACGTAGAAACTTTAATAGATCAGTTCAATAATAAATAATATTACTAACAATAGGCGATTGTGTTAATAAAAATTTTATTAACGCCAACTTAAAGCTCAAACATTTCTTATATTTTCTGCTACTAAGTTGGTATCCCTTGCGCACATCAGACGAAAGCAGTACTTTTTAAATTGCTCGATTGTGCGAAGCGCTGCTGTAGTTGGAACGATCAACTTGAGCATTATGCCGCACAATGCTCTATAATGCTGTAATTGGAAAACAGGGATAGTGTCATCAAGTAGTCTCTGGAAAATTCAAATTTGTAGTGGCAGTACCCACGTTTAGTGAAATTTGAATCGCAATATTAGCCAGCTTGTGATCAGATTGCTACATATGCTCAATATAACTATAAACATTTTGACACATCGCGAAGACATATAATTCCCTAACTAAAGTTCTGTTTCCATTCAATCTAGTAATAAAGTTAAAGATGATCTCACACGTACCAAGCCCACTTGATGACACTTCTATTTGAATCAACTATAGCCTCTTGCTTCAACCGATGTAAAAATCAAAGCAGATCTTACTATTATGCAAAGAAACCAATTGAAATTACTATTTGAAGAATGTGAAAAAGGGAAAAATAACGGTGAGAGTGATATCATGATCAGATATAAAAACGGGATGCCTTATATAAGTAAAAGGTTTCAGTCGAACAAAACAAATAAGGAACATATTACCAGTGTTCCAAAAAACGACTAAAGGCCCCATTAAACCTAAATATATACTATCAGAATGTTGGTGGTATGAAAACTAAAATAAAGGACCTTAAGCAAACAATATCTCTTTAGTAATTATGACGTTATAATCCTCACGGAAAGCTGGTTAAATAGTGACTCAGAATTATTCGTAAAGGGTTATAAGATCTTTCGCTCTGATAGATCTCATCTAACTAGTGAAAAAACGAGAGGTGGAGGAGTTCTGATTTTCATAAATGATAAAATGTGTTGTCAAAAAATTAAAGTAGATCACTACGCTATTGAACATATATTTACTTTTGTTAAGTTTGGCTCAATGCAACTGATAGTAGGAGGTGTTTATATACCCCCAAACTCCAGTGCTAAAACCTATCAACACCATTGTGATGTTATAGAAGCTATTTGTCACAATTATTCATCGGCAAAACTCATTCTATGCGGAGATTACAATTTACCTAAAGCTACATGGAGGAATGTGAATGATAGAATTGAAGTCAGTTGTCCACCAAGTAGTCATGCTGGGATTGTAGCTGAATGTTTTTCGTTTTTAGACTTACACCAAGGTATTACTAAGGCACTATAGATATAGGTATTATCATCAGCCATTTTTATTCCAATGTCAATCAATTTACGTGTCAGACCATAGACAACTTAAAGAGACACGTGCAATCGTATTTTGTGGTGAAAATGGGAACTAAACTAGCTGGTAGTGCGAAAAGCGAAAAAGTACTTATAACGGTATAGTAACAGAGTAAGTACTATTAGCGGTTTTAGTTTAAAATAAATTTAAGGTACTTTAAGCATAAAAAGGGTGTTAAAGTAAAATTTTAAACAAAAACATGGTGCGCTGATGTCGGAACTTGTTGCCAACTTTATATTAGGCTTCAACACATCTGTTCTATTATCTCTAGTTTTGTGGTTGACATTGGACAAAACATGGCTGACGATAATACCTATGTTTATAGTGCCTTAGTATTACCATTCCTAATAATCATAATGTATTTTTAGATCTTATGTTTAGCCATTTTAACGATTTATCGGTTTATATTGCTAATGATTATTTGCTGGAGAGTAACTTTCATCATGTTCCGTATTTCTGTCAAATCAACTTAAAGAATGTCAATACTTTAAAATATCAATACCACTATTATGATTTTAAAAATACGCATTTTAATTTACTTAATGACTACTTAGCAACTATTCAGTGGGATACGTTGTTTCTTAATAAAAATATTAATGAGTGCTGTGACATATTCTATAAAATATTAAATGAAGCTGTTTGTAACTATGTACCTTTAAAAAAATCAAGAAGCTCAAATTTTCCCAACTATTTTACACCCGAACTAAGAAAACTAATAATTAAAAAGAAAATATCTCATAGAGATTATATACAATCTGGAACTCCAGATTACGTGCTGAATGCAAAGTGCTAGCTCAGCGTGATTATAATGAATACTTGAGAAGGACTGAGGATAACCTTTCTGAAAATCCACGATACTTTTGGACATTTGTTAACAACCAGAGAAAAGGATTTGAGCTTTCCGATTGCATGTTTTATAATGGGCAAATAGCTAGTGGAGGTCAGGAAATTGCTGATTTGTTTTCTCAATACTTTTCTTCTGTTTATCGTACTGGTGGCCTAAATGTACCTGAATTTAAATTTAAAAATTCTATTGATTTTACGCTTAATAAAATTAATATAAGAAGTGTATTTGAAAAGGTTTCACATCTGCCTGATAAACTATCTTCGGGTACAGATAAAATTCCCGAGTTTTTAATAAAAAATCTTAAATATAGTTTAACTCAACCCCTGTGTTTACTATTTAATAAATCTTTGGAAGAGGGTGAGCTTCCTAATATATGGAAAGACTGCTATGTTGTTCCTATTTTTAAGTCTGGTGAAAGGGACTCTATGGAGAATTATAGAAGTATAGCTAGACAGTCAGCTATACCTAAACTGCTTGATTCACTCGTATATGATCAGCTAAGCTGGAAGTGTAAAACTTTAATAAGTGAGACCCAACACGGTTTTTCGAATGGAAGATCTATTTTAACTAATTTGGTATCATACGAGAGCTTTCTGTTAGATGCTTTGGAGAAGGGAAAGCAGGTTGATTCTGTTTATACTGACTTCTCCAAGGCATTCGACAGGGTGAGTCATGTGATCCTTATCGCTAAGTTGCATGCGTTGGGTTTTGATCCAGTCTCTATCAGATGGTTTAAAAGTATGCTTACTAACCGAAGACAAAAAGTAAAAATAGGAAACTATGAATCTTGTTATATTGATATACCATCTGGGGTACTACAGGGTGGACACTGTGCTCCTACCCTTTTCAACTTATTTATTAACGATCTGGTTGAGCAGCTGTCAGACTGTCATTTCTTATTGTACGCTGACGATTTTAAAATCTTTAAAACTATTAATTCTCCGATAGATAGCAGTATCTTACAGCAAAATCTTAATGAACTCTCTGAGTGGACTACAAAGAATGATCTTTCTCTAAACATTGCAAAATGTTTTACGATTTGCTTTTGGAACGAAGTTCCCTTTCGCGCGTTACGAACAGTTACGCTGACGCTAGGAGCTAGCCTAAAAAAATTCATACCAAAATTTGTCACGACACTATGCACCGACACAATGCACCGACAACGCATGTTTCTCTCTCTCACAGACCAAAACATAAATAACTCTCTCTTCCTCTCTCTCATAGATAGATATATTACAATGCATAGAAAAGTGTGACGTCAGCTATGGGAGGAGCTTACAAATCTTTCTAAACAAAACACAAAACTACAAAACATATTTGCATTGAAAATGCCATAAAAGATTTTTCTATTACTTGTAGTGGTTTCTAATCAAAAATCTTAACGTTTTCCGGACACTTTTCATACGACCTATTGTATCCAATTTGTGATAGTGAATAAACATTGAAAGTTAGTGTAAGTGTTTAAATTTTATATGCATTTTAGTGGAATTGAGGTTATGTTTTGTTTCAAAGTTTATAAATTTTATTATGGTAGTCTCGTAATTAATTATGTATTCTTTAACTATTAAATAGTATTCTGTTGCAGTAAAAATGGTGATGTGTTTCGTCCCCAATTGCAAACATTATAGCGAGCAGAAAAACTGCAATTTTTTTACTTTTTTTTTTTCTATTTATCTATTTTGCTTTGAACAGTGTAGTAGTGTCGCGACTTTGTTAATACAGGTTTTTTGTAGATAATAAATGTTTAAATAATAGAAAATAAAAACAATAATGTATCCTGACAATGTTTCTGCACAAGTTCCGGATATTGTTGATAGAGTTAGGTAAGTAGAGATTTTATACAGACGATAATAAATGCTTATGTATATACAAACTCTCTGTTGTGTTTACAAATTAAAATTCCTTCACTAATTAATCGAAAGGAACTTCGTTCCATCCGGGTGTCCTTTGACACCTCTCACTTTTTTTATATCTTTTATAGTTTTTAATATACGAGGGAATTATAAAATCTTTTTTGAAGTTGTAATTTACTCTAATGACTAGGCAACAAGTTTTTGGAGCGATTTACCTATAAATATAAAAATTATAAAATTGAGATAATTGTGGATTATATCTAAATTATCAATATTAAAGAGTGTTTCAAGTCACCGTCCAGCGGTCTCTCTCTCTCTCTCTCACTCATAGATGACTCATAGATGACTCATAGATGACTCATAGATGACTTATAGATGACTCATAGATGACTCATAGATGACTCATAGATGACTCATAGATGACTCATAGATGACATGACTCATAGATGACTCATAGATGACATGACTCATAGATGACATGAATTATAGATGGCTCATAGATGACTCATAGATGACTCATAGATGGCTAATAGATGACTCATAGATGACTCATAGATGACTCATAGATGACTCATAGATGACTCATAGATGACTCATAGATGACATGACTCATAGATGACTCATAGATGACTCATAGATGACTAATAGATGACTCATAGATGACTCATAGATCACTCATAGATGACTCATAGATGACTCATAGATGACTCATAGATGACTCATAGATGGCTCATAGATGACTCATAGATGACATGACTCATAGATGACTCATAGATGACTAATAGATGACTCATAGATGACATGACTCATAGATGACTCATAGATGACTAATAGATGACTCATAGATGACTCATAGATGACTCATAGATGACTCATAGGTGACTCATAGATGACTCAGAGATGACTCAGAGATGACTGTCAAATATTTTAATTTTAAAATTTTGTATTAAATTGTTAATTCCTGTTTTAAATTAAATTGAAATAAAAAGTAATTCTAGGTAGAATATACAATACCTCTGGTATTGTATAAATGGACACTTTTGTTAAAAGAAACGAACTGTTGAAAATAATGGATTTACTTTTTTTTTCTATTTTGCTTTGAACAGTGGAGTAGTGTCGCGACTTTGTTAAGTTTATACAGGTTTTTTGTAGATAATAAATATTAAAATAATAGAAAATAAAAACAATAATGTATCCTGACAGTGTTTCTGCACAAGTTCCGGATATTGCTGATAGAGTTAGGTAAGTAGAGATTTTATACAGACGATGATAAATGCTTATGTATGTACAAACTCTGTTGTGTTTACAAATTACAATTCCTTCACTAATTAATCGAAAGGAACTTCGTTCCATCCGGGTGTCCCTTGACACATCTCACTTTTTTTAAAAAAACGAAGAAGTTTGAAAATATTTACTACATTAATAATCAGCCATTACAAGCTGTTAATTCGATTAGAGACTTAGGGGTAATATTTGATTCTCAGTTGACTTTTAGAGAGCATTATAATTATGTTACGGGTAAAGCTATGCAAATGTTGGGATTTGTTTTGAGAACATGCAGAGATCTTTCAGTAGATTCTCTGAAAATATTATACTGCTCCCTTGTTACGTCTCATCTGGAGTATGCATCAACAGTATGGTCCCCTTATCACAACATATAAGCTTCAACTTGAGAATGTGCAGAGGAAATTTATTAAGTACTGTTCGTATAAACTTGGTATAGGAGGAAGGGTTGATGAGGCATCCATGTTACTAAAGTTACAACAATTAGAAAAACGAAGAAGCATTTCTGATATGTACTTTACTTTTAAAATAATAAACGGCCAAATTGACTGTCCTTCTCTCCTAACACAAATTAAATTAAAAGTTCCTACACGAACGCTTCGTAATATCGATACATTTGCTGTACCTTTTCATCGTACTGACTATGGAACTAACTCTCCTATTTCTCGATCCCTATCATTATTAAATGCAAATCGGCAGATTGATCCTTTTCAAAGCTCTCTAAAAAATTTGAAGATTGAATGCTTTATTTTAACAACTATTATTTTGTAATTGTAACTTTGTGATTTTAAATTGTAATTGTTTTTACCATTTTTTTTATTAGATTTAATTTTCACCACTTAATGTAAAATTATGTATTGTATTGTATTTTATTAATGGGGCATCCCGTATAATTTATAAATAAATTAATAAATATTTTCAATATAACAATTTTTACTGTGCTGCTTATTAGCACAGTATTCGTATGTATAAAAATTAAGGATCTTAAAATCGATTATCAGAAAATCATTCCTTATTATTAATTATTTTAATCGTGCAATAGATATCAATAAACAGCTAATCTTGTGTGTCAAAGTAAAAAGTTGGTAATTGTTTACATTTTCACCCCATCCCCCTAGGGGGTTGGGGTTGCGTGGGGTGTTAAAGGAAGGCTACTCGAGTACATCCCCGTTGAAATTGAGTGGCGGTCACCCTTAGAAATTTTTTTACGAAGGGTTGAATTTTCAAAAATATGGTAAAAATTATTATATTATTTAATATATTATAATATTATCTAACCTAGGTTAGATTAGGTTAACCTGAGTGGAGGTTTTTTCTTTTTTTTTTTTTGCTTTTCAACAAGGTATGTCACAACCATACCACGCATTATGCTTAAAACCCATATTTAAAAAAAAAAAACAAAAAAAAACAACCTCAAAAACCCTCCACTTAGGTTAACCTAACCTAACCTAATCTAACCTAGGTTAGATAATATTATAATATATTAAATAATATAATAATTTTTACCATATTTTTGAAAATTCAACCCTTCGTAAAAAAATTTCTAAGGGTGACCGCCACTCAATTTCAACGGGGATGTACTCGAGTAGCCTTCCTTTAACACCCCCCGCAACCACAACCCCCCAGGGGATGGGGTGAAAATGTAAACAATTACCAAAAAGTTTTTTAACTTTTGAAAATATTAAAAATTAGTTTCTTGAATTAAATTCTTTTATTTTCACATTTCATAGTTTAATTCTGGTTTTAAAAGCACAAATGTAGGTAGGTAGTAAACAATAAAAAAAAACTTGATAAAGTTTGAACAGCTTTTATTTCCCGCATTGCATGTACAAAATTATGGAAAAATAAAAAAATAAATAACTCAATGATAGGTACATCTCAGATATCTAAAGCATAAAAAAATACTAAGATTCAATATATATTTATATGAAAATGTTTCACAGTACTTACAAAATGACTAGCACCCGAAAAATACCGACAATTTGATGAATACAAAATCGAGATTGCAGTCACAAATCTATTATATAAAAAAAAATCACCCAAAACCAAAAAACCAAAGGGAAACAAACTGTTCGAGTTTCATTTTTTTTACGACTTTTTTTTGTATTTTCCAACTTTTTTTATTTCTTTCCCTTTGCTCAAGATGGAAAAGACTCAAGTTAGATGTTGCAATCACTTTTTTTGGCACGATACTCGTCGCTCATTCAAATTATACTGACGAATATCGAATTTTTATGTTTTTTTTTTGCTTTTTAATTGTTATGAAGGAAAAATTGCAGCAAGACATAAGGTCTCAAGACATTTCATTAACGAAAACAATGCAAAATTAAATTTGTCACCACTTTCAATAGAGTTAAGTTTTTTTTTATCTACAATTTACAAATCAGTATACAAACATCAAAGAGAATATAAAAAGTATCAAAAATGTATTTTATTTAGTTAACTGCAATTGAAAGCGTTGGCGCCAAATTATTTTTATTTATTTTTTTGTGTAAAGTTTTTTTATGATTATTTTGATGAAAAGACAAATGCTTAAATTACTAATCGATAAATTGATAACAAAAATATCGTTATGAAATGCCTTTTGTCTGCCATACTTTACAAACTCACGCGCTAAACGTTGTTAACATATTATAAATATAGAGTGATCTTGAGCGCGATAACGCTTAAGCATTGCTCTCTGTAGTTGTATTCTGCACTGGCTGAGTTTCCTGTAATAAAAAAAAGTATATTTTAATACAAAGTTAACTAAATAATAAACAAGAACAAAAAAAAAACTAAAGACACTGATTCTATTGACAGAAGAAACATATCAGATCTGTCAATTTCAACCTGAGGTTGATATCGAATGTCAACTAGTTGACATCTGAAGTGTTTGTTCTGTCACAAACTTACATGTGCCATATCAGGTTTCAAACTACATTCGTATGCTGTCTACGTTATTACTATACCTGGATTTGCATTCACTTGGCATTGACGTCATTTGACATATATGCAAGTAGAACCAATACGCGGTAGGAATGAAGCGTAGTTGCCAGGTTTAACTTAGAAAGACTTACTGCGTACTGGTCTACTTGCATATACGTCAAATGACCTCAATGCCAAGTGAATGCAAATCCAGGTATATATAATAGTCCGGGTTCCCACGTGGTAAAAAAGGCATAAAGAATAACCGGCTGAAACTTTCAGAATCGCTTAATTGCACTTAGACCTACAAACTTCCATAGCAACAATATCGATGGATGGGGCGTTTTTTCTTCAGCAGTGGTCAAACATGTCGAAAGTTATAACTCTCCCCAGAGTGATGGATTACAGAGTTATTTTTTGTGAATCAACAGTTTTTTATTATTTTATGTGACCTACAAAAGAAGAGGGCGTTAACTGGTTATTTGTTAAGTCGTTGGCAGTCGTAACTATTACATGTTAAGCGCGTAGGCCCCGCCAAACGCCCTCCTCTTTTTGTAGGTCACGTGTTTTATTATGTAGTAATAATAAAAAACTGTTGATTCACAAAAAATAAATCGGTTATCCATCACTCCGGGGAGGGTTATATCTTTCGACATGTTTGACCGCTGCTGAAGAAAAAACGCCCCATCCATCGATATTGTTGCTATGGAAGTTTGTAGGTCTAAGTGCAATTAAGCGATTCTGAAAGTTTCAGCCGGTTATTCTTTATGCCTTTTTTACCACGTGGGAACCCGGACTATAATAGAATGGATTTTGATATGAACAAAAAAATTAGATAACATAATACGTATTATTAAAAATCAACAAATTACGTTGAGTACTAAGATTTTCTTAATTGAAGAAGTGAATATTTCGAAACAGATAAAAAAACAGAGCTCCTGTCAAATTAGGTAAAAATTAAGAATATTGTAGATCGGGTCATTTCGATAAACTTCCCTACGAAAAATTAATGGATGAATGAATACAAGCACGAATAAATAAATGTGGTATGGATGAATGTATAGATAGGTCGATGGATAATGTAATATAACATATCGAAAGCTTCGTCCATTAACGGCTAGGATTTACTTCACACACTAAAAGAAAATGATTTTGAAGCGAATAAATGTTTATACTATCTATTTGATGGGACTTCAAAAGAATCTTTTTTGAGCTTTTATACCTGACAATATCACGATTAATTTTAAGTGTATTGTGATTAACTGAACAAATTGATTGACTCAAACAAGACTAGATTTAATCCCACGATAATGCAAGAGACCTCATATAAAGTCTTTTACAGCTTGATTGGGTTGTTCTACCATACCCACATATTTTTCAGATTTAGCACCTTCGAACTATTTACTTGAACCGGTCTCTGCAAAAAAATTGGGTGGAAAGATCTGTACTTCAAATCAGGACGTCAAATATCACATCAACCAGTTTTTTGTTAATAAAAATCAAATCTGCTTTTGGAAAGATGCCAAAAGTTATTGGAATGGAAAACATATTAAATTTATACACAAAAAATTGATTGATAAAAACAAAATGCGATATTCAACTATCCATTGAAAAACATTCAGTATGCAACCATCCATCGATTCATTGATCTTTTAATGAGAAAATACTGTATTGAAAGAAGCCTCAGAATGACCTAATCTAATATTATATTAAATTTTTAGATTTGACAGGATTTTTTACAATGTTTTGAGCGGGGTTGTTTGTAATTGTAAATGAAACGGAATTGCAAATATCTCAAAATTTAAAAAAAGCTTAAAATAACAGGAAAAATGTACAGTTCTAAACAACCAAAGCCAAACCAAAGACCAAAATAGTTATTTACGTAACGAGTTATGAAAAGTCCAATTTTGTTTAACGAGTGTGATGTTGCAGCAAGAGCGTAGCGAGTGCTGCAAATGAACACGAGTTAAACAAAATGGCGTTTTATAACGAGTTCCGTACAAGATTTTTTATAATTTTGACGAAATTCCATAATTAAAGAAAATCATAATTATCTAATAATAATTAAAAACAATACATCTAGTTCTCGTGTTTATTTTGCATTGACACCTTTCTAATGACAATTCTATTTAATACAGATATAATTAAAAGGTAAGTTTCTGATTTACCTAAATATTAAGTATACCTACTTATTTAATTTTTTGTTTAAAAATGTCTGCTTTTAAATATTTCTTTAATAAAGTTAGTATAAAATATTTCTTAGTTGTTTACTTATATTTGCTTTATATTTTTCGTAACTTGTTTTGAAATGAACTTTTCAAAACTAGTTACGTAAAGTTTTACTTTTCAAAACTAGTTATGAAAAGTAATGACTTTCAAAACTGACAGCAGTTTTGAAAAATGTCACTTTACTTGTCAAAATTATAAAAATAAATTTTTAAGCAATTTTAAAACAATTATTGTAATTACTTAATATAAAATAAAATTAAAGCCACAGAACAACACACATCGTACTTACTTCAATCTGGTCTGATGCAGAGTGTTCAGAATTCTAAAATACGAAGAAGAGTATAAGGAAACATGCAAAGCATGGATTTTAAGAAAAATGATATTTATATAAATTCTAATGTAACAAGATTACTATCAAACTCCATTCCCAGAATGTAAAAATTCTCATGGTGTTAGCGAATTCTTGTCAAATTTTATTTAGCACAGCCGAACACTCCAGTGTAAAATTTCATGAACACAGTCGTTGCCTTGGATGTGCAAAATAAATACAGAATATATAAAAATACAGTAAATTTTACCTTATTCTGGTTTCCTCCAGTAGCAGACTCGGACTGAGAGTTTCCGCCTCGTGGACGCGGTGGGCCACGCCTGCGGTAGCGTGGACGTGGTGGCCCACGTGGTCCATCTTGACCATTCTGCTCTCCAGCCTGGCCCTGGCTGTCCTGGGAACGTGGTCGACCGCCACCTCTTCCGCCTCGGAAGTTCCTACGGAAGAACCTACGTGGGGGTCCACGACCACGGGGAGCATCGCCATTTTGATCTGGATCTCCTGGCGGCCCACGGTACGGACCTCGGAAATATCCGCCACCGCCATAGCCGCCACGCCCGCGCCTTGGCCCATAACGGCGTGGGGGGCCACCTTGGATTTGACCTCCTTGGCCGCCTTCACCGCCGGATTGCGCTCCATCCTAAGAAACAATTTCATTTAATTATTATTGTAAGGTAAAGATTATCGTGCAAAAGAAGTTATAATAGAAATTTTATAAACTTGATAACAGATACATGTTGGACACAACTCAAAAGTAAGGTATTTCACATAACGCTAGAGATGGACAAAAATTCAAATATAGCATATTATAACTTTTGAAGAATACAAGAAAACTAGGCAATCCAAAATATAAATAAATAACAGATCTTTTGTCTGTAAGAGAAAAATCAACAAATTTAAGTTAAAAATGCTTTAATGAGTTATTAAAAATAAAAATATTTAATTCTAAACCAGAAATTGTTAGCGAATTCTCAAAAAAATTAAGATTTTTCATCTTGTGAAACTGATAGAAAATATAATTTTATACAAAAAATAACGTAGTGCAAAGAGAGAAATAGAAAATGAAGAAAATTTACTTATATGGCATATAAAACAATGAATAAATCGATTAAGAAATATTGGAGACAGGGAAAAAGAAAATATGAGCAACAAATTAGGAGTGAAAGATTGAAGAACAATTTTAAACCTCCATTCTGTGCATTAGTACATTACCAACCTTTACCTCGCCTTCACTTTGACTTTCTCTTGGTGGTCCGCCGCCTCTACTTCCTCCGCGACGTCCTCTTCCTCTTCCTCCTCTCGGGTAATACCATTGGCGGTAACCCCGTCGCCGGTCAGCAGCGTAAGGCGAACCTCTTACAGGGTCTCCATTTGGACCGGTTACATTGGCTGCCTCATTGCCTTTTTCGCCAACCACTACGCTAAATTCTACCACTTCGCCGTCACCTACTGAACGGACGGCCTTCTTCGGATTGTTCTTTATTATGGCTGACTAAAAAAAATACGTATTTCCAATCAGGATTTATACACAATCAAAAAATCGAAACCACATTCTTTTACATAAGTAGAATAGTTATTAAAAAGTTTGAAAACTCGTTATTGTCTAATTCGCTTGTTTTTTTTTATAATTGTTCAAAAATTTAAACTGTTCCTGAATTGGAATAAAATACACGTTTAAAAATCATTATTTCAAAAAATCGTTTTTGTCGGATCTCGCTTGTTTTTGAAACACCGTATAGAAATGATTTAATTGTATATTCATTAGTGGAATTTCATTTAAATATTTCATGATTTAATATTAGCTTGCTTAACGACTTTTATTTAAAAAATGTTCTCCATAAAACAACTAGTAATAAATGTATAGAACAAAATATTACATAAACAGTTATTTCATGGCGTTATTGTAATCTAGCACACCAATGACTCAGTCATCTTCTAGAAAAAACAAAGATGGATCTAAGGAGTGTGCATTAAATATAAAATTATTTATTTTAGAAACTTTTACATACACATTTTTGTAACTAATTTGTTATCAATAAATTTTAGTAAAACATTTACATTTCAAAACATGATAACACACAAATGTTTCAAATTCATACACAATATTTGCATTTTCTTGTTTACAATATATTAAAATTGATAACGTTATTTCAAATAAGCATTTTATTTTACTAAATGATACCGAAAAACATTATTTTTATATTCAATTTTAATATAGATTACTAGAATGCAAGTTTCATAATAATAAAAACTATTAATTTATTAAAATTAGTGATAATTTAATCAAAATTCGATACAAGAAAACTTTGACCTACAATTACCAGTATCAATAGATAATTTTGTGTATGTTGAACAAAATTACATATTAATAATTAGCTTTTAAAGATTAATTAACATTTACCAAAAAGTCTTTGGAAATGATTATTTTACTTACTTGGTGCACAAAAACGTCTTCCTTGGTATCATTCCTATTGATGAATCCATAACCGCTCTTCACATTAAACCATTTAACTGTGCCAGTTACCTTCGTTGCTAAGAAAAAAAAATCATTTAATCTTGAATTCTTTAAGATCTTTTACAGAAATTGTTACTAAGAATCATTTATAAATGTTTAGTATCTTAAAACATATTTTAATGTAACAAAACTACTATCAAACTCCATTCACAGAATAAAAAAATCCTCATGGTGTTAGCGAAATTTTGTATTTTATTTAGCACAGCCGAACACTCCTGTGTAAAGAAAAACATAGGCGTTGCCTTGGATGTGCAAATAATAAAAATGAAAAAAATAAATAAAAATAAAAATGGATCTGAAAAACTTATTTTTTAATCTGTTTTAATTAACAAACTCTACCTGTAAAGTTATTTGAGTAATGCAAAAATAAACGTGACCGCTTTTTTAATCTGTTCTAATTTACCAACTCTACCTGTTATTTGAGTAATGTCGCGAAGAACGTAAATTAAGATCGCTCTTTTATACTTTCAATAATTAATGAGAAATATCGAAGAATTTAACATTGACATTCAGAGAACTTAATTTGTTGAAGTATAGCTAAACTTCGAAAAATCTCGAAATCTGGATTAAATATTTGCTAGTTTTTTAAAGCTAAGCTGTTAGATTTGGAATAGGTGTTGCTGTAGGGAATTCGTGACAAAAATAAATAACGCAACTTCCCCCGACCTCTTTTCGCGGCTTCCACCAGATAATTTTCCAAATTGAGGGAAGCTAAAGCTACTATAAAAATTCATTTAATGAAATTTAGAAACATTAAGAAAATGAGAAAAATGTTTATATTTATACAAAAATATTGTTGCAGAACAATGCTTCAGTCAGATTTTTTAATGTTTCGCATAATAATTATTCATGCGAATGTGTCGTCAGAAGTTTAGGGAAGGACGGCCCTTCGCATATCAACATATTTTGAAGATCAATGAAACTAGTGGAATAAAAGATATACAAGCAGTTTCTTTTGACAGTATTAGAAATTTTGAATTTACAAGCAAAACTTAAAATAGATGATTTTTTTAATAATAGAAAGCAGCTAAAGTAAAGGATTCAAGTGATTTCACCAAAAAGTGCAGCCGTATTTTAAAGATACAGAAAATAAATTAACCTCAGACATCACAGCGACGAGGAGGTAGAGAGTTTCAATGATATAAAATTATAGATACCATTGAAAAAAATAAAGAATATGAAGATAATAAAAAAAACTTGCAAGTGGAAAACAAGGAACATAGGGACGAAACAGAAGAAACAACATCCAACAAAGAAAAATTGATACAAAAAGTTTTACTAAACTCTGTATAAGAACCATTAAAACTGAATACCTCCATCGAAAAGTGAAACACCTGGGATCAGAAGATCCCTGATATTTCCACAGACGAATTCAAAATGATCTAAAGATGAGTAATAAAACTCCTGTAGATGAAGGAAGCCATAAAAATAGGGGAATCGGCAATAATCGAGAAAGTCTAAACATAATTTAATCGATGTCTGCATAATCAGAACTGGAACCACTGAATTACGATTTCCATAAGGTGTTCAATACCATGGAGCTACCTGCAATCTTAAGAGGCACTACAAGAATGTAGAATTGACCACCGACACTGAAAATATATGAAACAGCAACTACAAACGTAAGTTTTCAATCTACAACTATCACCAGAAAGATCGAAATTAAAATGGGAATCAGACAAGGCGATACTATGCCACCCAAACTATTCATTAAAGTTCTTGAACATGCATTTAAGAGATTATCTTTGAAACACAAGGGAATAAACATTGATGTAGAAAACCTTAAACATCTCCACTTTGCAGCATTAAATCAATCAGTCCTGACGTAAGCGCAGACATTGACTCTCACCAAAACATCGACAGAAAAACAGTGACACAGCGACGAATGGAGAAATCTATGATTGGATTTGCACTAAAAGATAAAGAAACGAAGAAAAATGCTAACTAAGGTGGACGATATTAAAGAACGCATATAAAAACAAAAATGGAATGGGCAGGACATATTGCAAGACTTAGAGACGGTAGATGGACAAAGAAACTTGTCAAATGGAGACTTAGAACTGATCAAAGGACAGACGCTGGACAGACGATATAAAAAGAATTTCAAAAAGTGGATCCAGGCTGCTCAGGACAAAAAATTGAAAAAAATTAGAAGATTCCTATGTTCAGCAATGAACGCAAAGAGCCTGTATGATGAATTTCTGATTCTTGTTCCCGCCACTTGGGCATTCACAGAAAGGATATTTTCTATTAGGAATTCTAATTGGAATGAAGAAAGACAACAAGTATATCTTTAATAAAAAATGAGCATTTAATTTTTAATAATTTAAAAATCGACAGCGTTAGAGCTATGTCAGTTTTATTGAACACAAAAAATTGTTACCCTAATATTCCAAACTTATCAGATTCGTTGACTACAGTTTAAATTAAATTTTATTAGCAAAAAATGCCAAACCCAATATTCAAAACTTTTTTCTATATTTTAGTACTTGTAGATAGATGTGAAAATCAGATTACCAATAATAAATTTAATATTACAATTAGTTTGAAATTTTGGAGATTTTAATGTCGATTATCTTTGCTTACAATCTAGTAATACTCCGGTTATTTTTAGATATTTTTGAAAAAACCAGGTAGTGTGATTCTAAATAAAAACAGTTATAATTTAGTTAAAATATGAGTTTAACCTCTATTTTAATTTTAGAGGTATTTATAATCTGAAAAATGCTTAAAAGTTTTTTAAAAACATTATTCCGATTATTTGTAGATTTTAATAAGTTCATATAACTACCTTTTATTTAGTAACTCAAATTTTGGTAAGATTAATTATTCTAATTCATTTTGCAACCAGTATAAAAGATACTCAAAATCAGAAAAATGCTTTTAAGTTTTATAACTATTTATTCCATTTGAGTATCTTATAATTTTAGATTTATTGTAAACCGAAAAAAACGATCAAGTAAATTTACAAAATCGTTATATTTGGGTTCTTTCTAAAAAAAGTTTTCCTATTCGGACAAAGTATAGTAAAACAAAATAATCATAGGTTTATTTCAAAACCTCCAAATTTACTAAAAATTATTTTTAGATTTTGATAACAAACAGGAAACAACTGATTAAGATTTCCTTTATCTATTTTAAATCCTGAAACGAGATAACTCCGAAAAAAAATTCGGAACTGATACAAAAACAAATAACGAGATAAAAAAAGATATAAAAAGAGTACTAATATTAAAAAGGTGTAAAATGAATATGTAAATTTGAAAATTACATAGATCCGGAACTTTATTGCCAGTCATTAACATTTGACGCTATGAACCGAATAAATGAACGTACTGTTAATAGACGCAACTCTACTTAATTTATAATAATTCATACAATTACATATAAAAATAAACTATCCTACTCAGTGTATTGAACCTAACAAAAATTCGTTACTTGAGTATAAGAAATTATAAATATTCTGACGCATCCTTAAACCCCTTAATTAAATATATTAAATAAAAAAGTAAAAAAAAAACATTCACACAATAACCTTTACACCCTAGAGAAAGTATAAAAGTAAAATTTATTCTACAAATGAAGTTCCGTAAGATTAAATTCAAATATAATAATTTTTCGACCATGTGCTCACACATTCAGAAACATGGATGCCGCTTCGACAAGTAGCACACGCCAAGTTTAAAATTGTCAAAATTAATAATTAAAAAGCAATTACCAAGTACTTCCTTCTGCTTTGGGACTGCCTTAGGTTGTTCTGGCGTTGCTTGTTGTTGCTCCGCTTCAGCCATGATGGTCGGGCCGGTGGAAGATGTTATACCGCTACCTCACCAAAGATGTTATTTCCTTCCTTTCGAATTCAGTTGTTCAAAGATCTTGCCGATTTTATGTTTGTTTGGATTTAAATAACCTCGGTTTCCATGATCACCGACATACGGAAGTAATCGCACCTTTTTTATCATATTAAGATATTGTTTTACATCTTTCTATACTTCATTCATTTAACGCATGCGTTTTTTAGTTTTAGTGCGACATCTATCAGATAATGATTCAACATGTAATTTAAAAGTTTTTGGAAGCTTGGGGCGAGTTCCGTAGAACAAAGGTGGTTCCGCTTATCAAAACCCGTTAAAACTTATTCATATTTTAATTTTAAAGAATTTATTAAATATTTTATAAAATTTCATTTTTGTATACATTCTAGTTAACAAGCACGATGTTTTTTATCAGTTGAAAATAAACTGAATGATAGTTCCTATGCTTAATAGGTAAGAGACCTTGCTATGTTAGTGGCTTTCACCAACTCTGTTCCAGCCCCAAAAATTTCTTATACCTAATAAAAACGCTTAGTTTGCACCTTTCAAAAATGTATTTTTCATAATTTCACCCTCGGACCGTATTTCGATATGCGCCTTTTACCAAAAATTTTCAATTTTAATTTTCTCTTTTGCACCATCGCAAAATTTGTGAAAAACAGTTAAAATTAATAAAATCAGTTCCGGGCTGATGTACATTTAGAAATAAGTAAGCTTCCATCGGAATTCACACAGGTTTTCCAAAAATATAAGCAATAATTTGAATATTTAAAAATAAAATACAAAATTTATTTAATATAGTTAAATATCTACTTTTGAAATACATAACAAACTATCATAAAACGAACAGCTGCCAATAATAACTTCTCCTTGCTGTTGAAATTTTCTACATTCATCTTTATTTAAATATGACCAATCAGCACCATAAACAATATTTTTATGCTCATCGTAACTACCAATTATACTCATTTTTTCACTATTTGCATCAATAATATGTAAACCACCATACATACATGCTGCTAATAATTTTGTCTGCGAAAATGGATCCCATTTCAATCGCCATAACGTACCTGGCATTTTTATAGATTCGATTTCTGTTTTCATTTTCCTAATATCCCATAACCTTACGAACTCATCATAACTAAAATAAATATTGGTATCTAACGATGCTGTTAATTGCAATACTTTAAATACATAATCATGTTTTAATAAAATATGGTAACTTCTTGTGAATATTACAAGAATCTGCTGACGAAGAAATGAGAGAGATATATTTGAAGGTATTGCAAATTTTGGAATGGTGAAAGATAAACAATGGAACGGATGGGATACCAGCAGAAGTAAGGAAGGTGCTTGGTGAATTTGGAGTAGATATTCTGTTGGATCTCATGAGAAAAGTGATGAATCAATAGAAAATACCGAGTTTGTGGAGGAAAAGTGTGCTTATGCCAGTCTATAGAGGCATTAAACTGATGTCACATAATTTTGAGAGAGAATAGTTGAGAAGAGACGAGTAAAAGTGAAGAGCAATTTGGAATTATGCCTGGGAGAGTAACGACTGATGCTGTTTTTGCTATAAGAAGAATGATGGAGAGATGTGAAATGCAGCGTGATAACCACGCTCCTTTCATAGACTTAGAGACATCAGAGGAGACGAATAGACCAAGTGCTACCAGATGTCCAAAACTTTAAATATTTAGATTCTGTGCTAGAAAAGAATGGTCGGTTAAAGAGTGAATTATAAAAGTAAGTGTGGATGGATGAAGTGGAGAAGAATGAGTTTCTTGTGACTGGAATGTGAGTGTACACTGTACAAGAGAGTTGATGGATAACTCAGAAACCTGCTCAATAACAAAATAGCAAGGGATAGAGTTAGAAATTGCGGAGATGAATATGTTGCGTTGGATGTGTGGATTAACGAGGAGAGATAGAGTAAGAGGTACAGTGAAAGTGGGACAGTTGAGTAGGAAAATTCAAGAAGATAGGTTGAGATGGTTTGGTCGTGTAAAGAGGAGGGATGAGAATTATGTCAGTAAAAGAATAGATGAATATGAGATAGGGGTTACAGGAAGAAAGGAAGATGGAAGTTGAGGTGGATGGATAGGAAAATGAGGACCTGAAAGAGAAAAAATGGAGAAGAGAGAATGCAGTTGAAAACGAATAATACGGAAGACTAGCACAGATCCAATTAGGCTTGGGATAAGGGTAAGAGAAAGAAAAGAAGACGTTCTTCGAACTTCAATGCCTATACATACCTGCCTGTTGCAACTAAATATTCACGAGATGAATTAGAGTGAAAAGATGTTACTCCTGCTTCGTGGCTTTTATTTTTTGATACTGGATCATCTCCTACTCGCCGATCAAATTTAAAAAAAATACTGTCATCACCACCTTAATCATAAATTATAATTTATATTCAATAATACCAGTAAATATACTTGTATTTACCACTAAAAAATATATTTGTATCCCAATAATAAAATCCAGCAATCCAAGCCTCAAAATCATGTCCATGCCAACTGGTAATTAATTTTAAATCATTATTGTTAAAATGTAATAAATGCAAATTTCCTTTGGAATCACTACAAATAATTTCAGGTGTCTCGCTATGAATTATACCTGTAGACCAGTCTAGTGATAAAACTAGAGTTTCTGTGTCATCGAAATCTACATTACAAAAAGTTATTAATTCTAAATGGAGAGTAACTTCGTTTAATTTATATATTTCTATCCTTCTCTCTGCATTGGTAACTCCCAAAACTATAGTGTTATTAATTTTCTTGTGGCACCATTTTTGATCTAATACAGCGAATGTATTAATTGTTTGTAGTAAGATTAAACCTTTTTCAGGACTGACAGAGAAGAGTAATAATTTCCCTAAGCGTTTATTAATTGCTTCTAGAATAATAACTTATTTACTTATGTGAATATGTACCTAAATATGAATAAAAAAATACCTTGTTCTTGTTTTTCTAATAGTTGATAATTTGCACAAACAAATAAGTTTTGGTGTGGTTCTTGAGGACACCATTCTACAGAATCTGCATTATAGTCAGTTTTAAAATTAAATAAAGTTTGTACTTTAAAATCCATATTTTTTATTAAGTGTGAAACAACATAACCCAATGATCTTCTTTTTTTATAAAATTTGAGTTTTGATCTACTTTCTGGTCTTGTTGTATATAATAGCCGTGGTTAGAAAATTAATATTTATAAATATTTGTTTATTAATCTGTTATGAATAACGATTATACGTAATTAAAAAGCATAACTGTAGTCTAAACTGTTTAAAAAAATAAAAATCGGGTATTTTAAAATATCGATTTTTGGCAGGTGTTTGATTCTTTTTCAAAAAATTCCTATTTTCGTAATAATCAGTTGGTAACAATTCTGGTGATTTGTGCGAATGAAAACGTCATAAAATGCCGCTCATAAAAAACACTAGTTGTTTGGTTTGTATCCGTTTTCCTTTGCTCCTATACCGTAAAGTAAGAAGTGATTAGCCATTTTGCTTTTTGTTTAGAAGCCGGTGATATAAATTATTTCATCTACCTCTTAATTAGTCTATTTTCTTTTAAAAAATTTGAGTTTTTGTGTTTTTCATACGTGTTTAACAGTTTAAAGACTGATTTAAGTACTGAAAGTAGGTGTTACATATTTCATACAAACATCCTGTTATCTTACAGGATTTTCTATTAACCTTTATCTCTTTTTTTTAGATATGTCGTCTGCTGTCAAGAGAAAGAGAACTCCATCAAAAAAAGCACCTACCAAAAAGGGTAAAAAGACAGTGGATAGAGATTCTGATTCGAGTGATGCTAGTAGTGGCACTGAAAATAATATTCAACCCGATGAAGTTTTAATAGTTGGTCATGGAGATGTTTTAGATGAGACTCCTTTGCCTAAAGAACTATTGAATACTATGATTAAACCTGCTGGACAGCTTATATTGTTTGGAAATATTAACTGGGACACCATAGGAAAAAGAGAAGTTAAAGGACAGAAAGTGGTACCTAATCTCTATAATCCCCATAGATTTACGAACCTTAGGGTCAGTACTATTATATTTAATACTTGATATATAAATAATTTTGATAGACTTAATTCAAATCATTAAAAATCCAACAAATTACGTTGACTGTTTAGATCTCATGTAATTTTAAAAATATTTCATTAATATTGAGTTTTTGTCGAAATCAAATTATTATACAACAGTTCTTTTAAATACTGGGATTGTTTTTGAAGCAAGTATATTAAACAAAGAGACTTATCTCCGATGAATTAAATTTTACCCAAAATGAACGTATGACCCATGTTTTAGATAATAATCTCATTCAAATACTCTATTATTATTATTATACTGCAAGTTGTAAAATATCCACAAACTTAACTATTAACTTAAACTGCTGAATCACATTAATTATTCTATTAGTTGACTAAGAATCATTGCTGTAATTTTTCAGGTGCGTCTAGTAGTGAGTGGTTGTGTAGCAGGTCATTCGGTAATAGTTACTGAAGATGGTCAAGCTATGACCTTCGGAAGAAATTCTAATGGTCAATTGGGTATGGATGATACTACCACAAGAAATACTCCTACTCTTGTACCAACTTTAGAAAATATGAACATCATTGGAGCTGCTTGTGGAAGACATCATACTCTCTTTTTAACAGATGCAGGCACTGTTTATGCTTGCGGGGATAACCGATCAGGACAATGTGGAGTCGGAAATTTACAACCTCAGCTCTTGACACCCAAAAGGATTAATTACAGAGGTCCTCCTATTATTAAGGTATATTTATTGGTTTTGCTTAATTGGGTTTTCTGTATCCGAGTATCATATTTTCTACAATGGTCTCGATGCCTTTTTTTGCAGTGTTCTTCCAATTCAACTTTATGCCCTAGTTACTCCAAACTATTATTTCTTTTGTTGATAAAAGTTTCAATAATATTTGTACTTTTAAAGTTTTTAAGGGAATTATAAATTGAAAAGAAGATTTTGTAATTTCCTCGAATATTGAGAAATATAAAAGGTATTAAATTATTATTATATTAAAAAAATATTTGCAATTTAAGATTTCTAAGAAATGATAACATCAAACTATATGAGTATATTCCATTTTTCCTGTTCCCGTGGGTTGAAAAGTAGCTTATGTGCTATTCCCGACCACCATCTATCGTTATTTCAAATTTCATCCTACACCGTTCAGCCGTTTTGGCATAATTGAGTAACAAATGTGATGATTTACTTATAATAAATCTAACGGTAACGGGAACAGTCCCGTGGAATAAAATGTAGCCTATGTGTTATTCTAGACCACAATCTACCTCTGTTCCAAATTTCATTCCGATCCTTTCAGCCGTTGTGACGTGATTGAGTAACAAACTATTATTTGAGATATCTCTCATTAACGTCATGCTATATGTGCTTAGGGAGAAAGTGAGTAAGTGTCGCATGTGACAGGAGTAGAATTTAACGACTGATAAGCGATTTGATGTCTAAGCATTCATAGCTTAGTTGTTAAAGCGTCAGCGCGTAAAGATAAAGGTTGCGAGTTCGAGTCTCGCTGGATGAGACATTTTGACAATTTCTCCTTAATGTCATTTAATATGTTCTTGTTTGTATACTTTCTAAAAACTTTAAAAAATTAGTAAGATACATTTCTGTCCTAAAAATTGGAATATTAAATTATTTCTAAAAATAAGATTTTTTTCAGGTTAGTGCTGGTGCTGATTTTTCGGTAATTCTTGACGTTAAAGGTGGTCTCCATTCGTTCGGTTTACCTGAATTCGGTCAACTTGGTCATAATACTGATGGCAAGTACTTTAAGTCGAGCACCAAATTGTGCTTTAACTATCAAACCAGTCCAAAACGGATCGTTCTTTACATTGAAAAATCAAAAGACGGTCACGTATCACCAGTAGATGTTACTGAAATTGTAGATGTTTGTTGTGGACAAAATCACTCTGTGGCAATCGATAGTAAAAAAAGAGCTTTTTCGTGGGGTTTTGGTGGATTTGGAAGGTTGGGACATGCTGAACAGAAAGATGAGATGGTAATTATATACATTATCGAAAGTTTCTTGTTAACATTATAATTTCAATTTTTTTAGGTTCCTCGACTCATAAAATATTTAGACAGTCAATCACGAGGGGTTAGATCAGTCCATTGTGGTTCAACGTACTCTTTAGCGCTTACAGAATTTAATGGTCTTTATATGTTTGGGCAAACTAAAAAAACTGGTGAAGCAAATATGTATCCGAAACCTATTCAAGATTTGGCTGGGTGGAATATAAAGCACGTTGGAACTGGCCAAACCTCAATAATTGTAGCTGCTGATGAAACTGTAATTGCATGGGGTGCTTCGCCTTGTTATGGCGAATTGGGATTTGGTGATATACAGAAAACAAGTACTGTACCTAAAGAGGTAAATATATTCCATAATTAGAATTAATTCTTTTTTTTTTTAATAAGAAAAATTATTTATTATAAATTAATACAAAAAAAATCCAATAACTAAATTATTACCCATTACTTTCTACTACTTTAGATCAGGGTATTCCTTTCTAAATAACCCAGATTTCAACAAAAACCAAAGTGTGCAGTTTTTTTATACTACCATATCAAACAACGAACGCAGTTAATAGCCCAAATCAAAATCACGCCAAAATCACTGGGTTTTCTACTAGAAAATTGTTTGTGAGGCAATAAAACAACATTTTTTTAAAACAATATATATTTCGTCAATACATAACATAACAAAATAGCAGAAATTAATTATATATTATATACCTTATGTATCTAATTAGGCGATTTTCGCCTGTGTAGTTAAAACTAAAATAAAATAGAAATTCATTCTGTGACTGAAGTTAAAGAAGTGGATGAATAATTATCATTAAGATTTATGAGTGAATCGAACTTGCACATCTACAATATAGTCTCCCACATATTCTCCATTTTTTCTTTGAAATGAAACACAAATAAGTTTTTTTGTTTCTGTAAATTTGAATGTTTTGTTATTGGCAGCTATGTAATTTTTTAAATCGGCGCAAATCATTTCGATTGGGTTGAGTTCACAGTGGTACGAGGACAAACGCAGTACTTCTTTGTTTTGTGCTCGAGCCATTTCGTTGACGATGTATTTATTGTATTATTTATTTTGCCGCACTATATTAAGAAGTTCAGGTTTTACTAAATTTTCGTCGAAGGCAATATTTTTTATCGCAACCATTGTTGGATATCACCTTTCCGTGTAGCCGTGGTAGAAGTTTTTTCTAGCTTTCTCGAGTGGTATGGTGCATTATCCAAAACAATGGCAGACTTTTCCTCAAGTTTTAGCAAAGTTTTAGAAAACCAACGATACACCATCCATTTCTTCGCGCTAGTCTCCTATTCTTTTTGACTCAAAAGCCCGTGATGAATCTGGAACAAAGCCATGTTCATTGCCAATGTGGCATATGATCAGTCTTTTCCCTTTACCTATAGTTATTTGTGACACAAGGACGGAAAATGCCATTTTGCAAGAGCGAGTAAAGTTGTGTAGCCGAGGGGCGTAGCACCGAGGCGAAACAATACGAGCACTTGCAAAACATTTTGCGGACGTGTAACACACACTATTTTTTGTTCCGACCAATTTTTAATATTTTCAAAAGTTTAAAAACTTTTTACTTTGTGACATACAAGATTAGATGTTTATTGACATCTATTGCACGATTAAAAGAATTAGTAATAAGGAACGATTTTCTAATAATCGATTTCAAAATCCTTAATTTTTATACATACGAATACTGTGCTAATAAGCAGCACAGTACCTAAAAACTGTTATATTGATAATATTAATATCTAATAATTTTATATAAAAATAGCAGAGACAATGAACTATTATATTTCAATGAGCAATATTAAAATCGAGATATGTATTTTCAAAATTGAATAATACGTAGTTGTAAATTGACATAAATGTCAAATTTAAAATAAAAGTTTGAATCCTGCTTACCTTTAGAAAAAGTTATTAGTTTAGTATATTATACGCGGTTTTTAAATAAATTTAATCAAAATTTGTAGTATTCATTATGTATTTTTGATGACTCATAGCGGCCTCTCTTTAGATAATCTAAAAGCTACTTTGCCGGCCTAGGCCGGAAAATGTCATTTTCCGGACGATTTTGAAGTAATTAATAGTATTGTTTCTGGATGAAAGACCAAAAAATTAATATTTTAACTTTATATCCTTGGTGGTTAACATACTAAAACCATATCGAAACTTTAAAATTAAAACGAACTTATTAATACTGATAATAATAAATACCTGATGGGTGTTTCAAACCTGTGGAGAGACCATCCAGGATAGCCTGTCTTGATGAAAACACTGTTGTCCACCCAAATGTTTGCCTTCGTGTGACCAGCATTAACCCACCTTTCGTCTAAATAATAAATTTTACTATTGCCTTTATGGTAACGTTGAATACCCTTTAGATAATTTCTTCGCCATACAACTATCTCGTCCTCAACAAATTGTTTCGTTCTCTTTTTTTTAACTTAAAGTCGATATCTTTTAACAGTCACAAAAACGTTTTTTTTTTAAATTGGCATATCTTTCACCACCGTACTTGCAGCTTTAACTTCTTTTAATCATATCTACGTATTTCCCAATGTGCAGGAAATATTTAACAGGTATTAAATTATTTATTATATTTTAGGTGACAAAATTATCAGGTACAAAAGTCCTGTCTCTTACAATGGGTACCTGTTTCACTCTGATGGTGGCTGCCGATGAAACTCCGGAGCAAAGGCAAAAACTTGATACTCTCAAAGAATATGTACCCTAGGTTCCCTCTTTTGACCAAGGAGAAACTTAGATTTTAAGCTATTCCATGTATTTATGTCACTACAAATATGATTGTTATAGGATTGACAGCTTAGTATTTAATTTAGTATGATTAATTATTGAAGTGAGAAAAAAGTAGTGTCTAAGGAAGAGGATTGTTATTTTTTTATAATGCGAATTGATAATATAAATATAATAGAATCGGTTTTTGTTTTGGTCTTGTTCTAATACACCTACATTTGTTGAAAACAGTAGTATTATTCTTTTATTTTATAATATTGTTAAATGTACAGAATAAGATTATTCTAATAATTGTTAACGGAGCTGAATTAGATCAATTTTTTAACAAATGGTTCGAGAATAAAGGCTGAATTTTTCTCACTTCGATAAATAATGTCAGAGCTGTCGAATTTTGAAGTTAGAGATTTTCAGGATGTATCACTGAGGATTTCCATATAGAATTAAAATTTGGTGGCGAATCTTTAATTTAATTTCACAAAATTGCAGGTAGATTTGGATGTTAAAAAAATGTTATCATCGATATTTATACACAAAAGATTTCAATATTATTTTATAAAACATTGAAACTTAAATAAGTGATACGTACCATTACAAATAAAATAATAAAGGAAACTATATGTAATGATCGTCGCTCTTTTTTTTATAAAATTTTTTGTCAACTTTCATATTAACGTTATTATTAATTGTGTCTTTTATGATTAAATATCGAAGGTTGTAATATTTGTTTTTTCTAGTTATACTTATTTTTATATTTAATCTTATTTTCAGTATTTTTTTTACACTAATAACTTTCACATATGTGGGAGAAGGGATCTTTGATAAAAACTAATTTTAGTCCAACCTATTACTGTGTAAACGATTTTAAAATAGATTTGAACAAATTGTTTTAATCTGCAATGAACTATCGAATGTTCAATGTATACTAGCGTATTTTTTGTATTTGTTTTATTGTACCTACTTGAAAATAAACATTTTACATTACTTCAAGTTTTTATATTATTTTTTTTTTGTCGAAAAATTAAGTTCTATAAAAACAATTGTATATAATTAACCTGGCAATGTTTCAAAAATAGTTTTTCAATAGAAGTATATATTTATTTAACTCAATTCTGCTAAATTTTGGAACAGAAAAAAAAAACAAGCGTTCCGGAAGTTACTAAAATCTTTTAGTTTCTTTAAAATATATACTCTGTACAAAACTGGACTGCACTTAGAATTTTAAATTAAACTATTACAATAAATGATAAAATTTAAACAACAATTTATTAACAAATCTTATATTTTCATCACCATACCTGTAGGCGCTGCATTTCAATAAATTTAATACATTATCTATTTATATTGGAAATGTGGAAATTTTACTAAATTTTCGATATATTTTGCAACAGCGAGTAATAATGGTTCACTTAAATTTTTTCCCATTAATTGTAAACTCAGAGGGAGACCATTTTTGGATAATTTTATAGGTACTGAAACAGCGGGTATTCCTAAAAAAATAACAGCAAAAAAATACAAATTATTTTCAGAATATAATTTATAAGTAGAAAATGTAGAAAATCAGAGATAAGGTAAAATAATAGTACTATTAATGATCTATTTTATACTTATATAGCATGCTTTCAGATCATAATCAGTGCAAATAACATTAAAATAACCTATATATACCGTAAGGTGGCGCAGTAAACATCACATAAATTTAAACTATCAATTCTTACTTAAGTACCATGATGCCATCGTTATCTGAATATGTTTATAAAAGAAGTTCCCACTGACTGAAGGGGTAAAATAGGGGTTGAAAGTTTGTATGGAATAGTATATTGTGTGGCAAGGGGTGAATAAAGACGATTTCTGACTAGGACTTGTGTCGTCGCCTGGTCAGAAATCGTCTTTGTTTCAACCCGTGCCACACACTATATTTTTCATAGTTGCTGAAAATAGTAAAAAATTGTTGGTATCTTAAAAAACTGTTGAAAATAGTAACAATATGTTGAAACTCGTACAGAAATATTGAAAAACGTTGAAAATTGTTAATAATTATTGTTTCGTAGAATTATTTTTAGTTTAAATTTTATTTTTTACGATTTTGTTGCTATTATTCTCCTCACGTATTTTTTGTATATTATTGTATTCATATCATAAAAGTTTATCCTTAATTTACTAGGAATTATAAATATTTTTCATGCTCAATACATGTCATTTCCGTTTATTATGTTGTAAAAGCTTTAGCCGTAAAAGGATGTATAAAAATGGGATTTACAACTTTGACCTTTCGTAGAAAATATTATTCTTCGTCAAGGGTTATTATTTTGTTTGAAAGAAACATCTGTAGCAATGTAGTTAATTACATTGGGAATTTTACAAAATTTAAGTATTTACTTTTTACCCGCCCATTTTTCAATGAATTGGTAAATTTCTGTAATATTTTGTCCACCACCCTAATATTCCCACTCCACTATTTCTCCTTGGAACATTGAGGCTCCAAAATATTCAGAAAGAAAAAGCAGTCATCACACCGTCGTCACCGAATCATTACCAAGTCAAGTTATTACTATTTAGTTACCATCAAGTAAAGTACCAAATTACCAATCGTTATCATACCGATACCGCGAACCAAACGTCTATCTCACCAATACTATATCGTAATACGGCCAAAGTGAACTGTAATCAATTAGTTTTTTATCTTCATAAGTTTAGTGCATCGTTTACCTGTATATATATATCCATTAAAACTAATTAAATTATTAATATAGACATTAACGTTGTCTTATTAAATATTGCTAGTACCTATTGATACCCCATAATAGAGTATAGGCAAAATCAGTTGGATATTAGCAATAAAAAACAATTATGTTGGAAATTATAAGAAATTCTTAATAACTCTGAAAAATTGGTGAGAATATTGTTAAAAGTTTAGTGTCCTTATTTTATTAATTTTGAATGTTCTTAGTGGATTTGAGGACAGGCAAAGGAAAAAGACAAAAATAAAAGTCGAAACGTTGGCAATTTAGTAAAAGCTTTCATTATTCCTTTGCCTGTCCTCAAATCCACTAAGAACATTCAAAATTGGTGAGAATATTACAAAAATATCGAAAGTCACACAGACATCTTGAAAAACATGAAAAATTGTAAAAAATTCTTGACAATCCTGAAAAATTGATAAAAATGGTTAAAAAACTGTCAAAAATCATAAAAAAAATGTAGAAAATCGTAAATTGTTGACAATTGTGAGAAATAAAATAAAATAAAACGTGTAAAACCGGAAAATATTATTGAATATCCTGAAAAATGTTAAAAAATTATTAATAAAACGTGAAAAATTGTTGAACAAAAATTAAATTAAAAAATCGAATAGATTTAAAAAATGGAGAAAAATTGAAAAAAACATAAAAAGATAAAAAGTAAAAACCTGTAAATGGACAAAAATATGATAAAATCGACAAAAACAATAATAAAATCATGGAAATCAATCGATAAAAAAATAATTAATTATATTTCTACAGTTCTCCTTTGTTTTTTTTTCTTTTAATATTATTTAGAATTTTGTAAATCTTATATACCTGCCATATTTGCTGCCTGAGTACAAAAATCTTCAATTAACTTATATTTACTAGCCTTCTCTTGATAACTTTTAAAAGACGGAGCTTCTGTTAGAGTCGTTGGTGTTAATAATATATTAACTTCATTCCAAACATTGTCAAAATCATTTGATATCAGTCTTCGAGTTTTTAAAGCTTTTTTAAAATATTTTTCATAATTTCTAAAACATCCGACACGTAAGATGATATAAAAACAAGCAAAGTTATATGGAATCACCCAGTAATTTAGAAAAAGAGAGTTTAGTTTAAAAGACAGTCAGTGAAGATTAAAAGGCTGTTTTCCGAAACCAATTTAACTCCAAGAAAAAACATTAAAATTTTCATATTAATAACAAATAATAAAAAAATGTTTTTTCTGAAAATCACACGAATTCGAATTCCTCAAAACCCATTATGTAAGTTGCTCAGAGTTACCAAGACCATTTTGACTAGATCTAATCTTTCTCTTCTTCGGCTAAATAATTTCCAAGTACGAAGTCTTCTTCTAATAGTTTCGACAGAAACACTTACACCCGGTATCTTACAAAAGTTGGTTTTGAAGCTCTGGATGAGATGTGAAATTTCTTTTTGCTATTTGAGCTAAAAAGCCATCCCTTCTGTAATTACTCTTTTACGACTTCTTGTCAGTCTGTTCTTTAAGGTTCCTTATTCCAGAAATCCTGAATAAGTTTTTAAAACAACCCCTTGTCTAACCCCCGTTCTTGCTATCTCTTTTGTGACATCCAGAGCAATAATTCTTTCCCTGTGGATCTCCAATAACCCAACCTATGGTACTTTTGTTTTATTTTCGAAAATAACCAAATTATAAACTTGATACGAGACCTGTAAGTAAAATCGACACTGCCAGGTCAAATATTATTATTTATTTTATTTCTCTTCCTGTTCTTGATAATAAATACATCCACTTTTTTACTAGGTGCAACAAAAAATAACTTCGTATTAATACAAGGTGATTCCATATAAGTTTTGTGGTTTTTATGTTGGTATAGTAATTAACTTACCTAGAAAGTAAAAAATAATTTCCAGCTAATATTCTATTTTTTACTACATTATTGAAACCTAATCTTCGAGAGGTAGCATATAATTTTTCAGTAGAAAATTCTTCATCCGCTCTAAAACCATATTCAATTCCATCGAATCTTGCCATATTGCTAGCTACTTCACATTGGTTTAAAATACTATAACAAACAATACTATATTCAGTATTTGGCATGGATACCTAAAAAACATTTTTATATATTTATTTTAGTTTAATAGGCTTATATTTTATCATATAATATTACAGATAATTTAATTTTTATTTACATAGAATATCAAATCAGATCTTTGCTGGGGTCGGATACGAGGAGTCCGTGTTTATCTGTGAAAAAAGCCTTTTGGGGTGGTTTGACATGCCACCATGCAGGTTTAATAAAATTATTTATATATTAGTTTATTGTTAATTTGGTATTTGATTTTTATCTTGTCGTATCTTTAGTCCAGTTAATTTATTTTTATCAAGTTATTGTAAGTAAGTTATAGAATTTTAATGAATACCGGGTCCAATAGAATCTTCTTCAAAGCTAATTTTAATTATTTTTTAGTCTTGAAAAAGGTTCCATAAGAACCAAAACTTGGGATAATAAAAAATCAATCTCCAATAAAGACCTGCAAGTGTGAAATACTTATAATATTTTTACAGTCACCTGTTTGACTAAAGCCCCTTCACTTTGTAACAACTGAGCAATATCATTCCAAGTATCCACCATTTCATCACTTAAATATTCACAGTTATATTCTGTAGGTATTCCTATTTTAAGTCCTTTAATACTCATTTTTGAAGCATTAGGTAACCTTAAATAATAAGTTTACAACAATAAATTAATAACTAATTAGGTCAAACACAAACTTTATCTTTCTGAAAGGTTTCGATAAGGAAGTAGAATCTTTTTCATCAAATCCAGCTATTATATTAAGTACCGAAACAACATCATCCACAGTCCTTGCAATAATACCAGGTACATCCATGGAGTTAACTAAAGGAATAAGTCCTAAGCGAGATACCAATCCATAGGTAGGTTTTAAACCAATTACCCCACAATATGATGCAGGATTTCTAACAGAACCACCAGTATCAGACCCTATTGATCTAAAATAAACAGTAAGAACACTAAAATATCATAATTTTTAACACTTACGCAAAACATGCACCACTAGCAACTGCTACAGCACTCCCTCCACTACTACCACCAGAAATATAAAAATTATCATCATCATTATATTTCCAAATATTTTTACAAGGTCCATAAATAGAATCAATTGTGGCAGAACCCATTGCAAATTGATCTAAATTAGTTTTTCCTACTAAAACAGCACCAGCATCTTGTAACCTTTGACAAATTGTAGCGTTGTAAGTCGGTATAAAGTTTTCTAACATTTTTGAGGCACATGTTGTTCGAATATTTTTTGTACAAAAATTATCTTTAATTGCTATTGGTACACCATCTAAATCTGAAATAGGTTGTTTAGAAATGTATCGGTTTTCCGATTTTTCTGCTTCAATTTGTGCTTCTTTCGAACAAATAGTAATAAATGCATTAAAATGCTTTTCTTCTGCAATTTTCTTTAAAGATTTATTAATTAAATCGGTTGTTTTTACTGCTCCATCCAACAAGAGGCGAGAAATCTGAAGTTTTATTAATAAAAATAATTGAGAATTTGAATTAAATATCAACTTACTGTTTTGATATTGGTGTGTAGCAATTTATACATTCTAAATATTATTTAATACACTCATAATTATATAATAAAGTAATTGTATAATATAAAAATAAGTGAATTTTTACAAATTTTAAACAATAAGTTTAAAATTCCTATTATTTTTAAATTGTTAACCTCACTTTTTGACAACACATTGACATAAGTTATATTACCGACAGAGATAAAGTCAAATTAAAGTTTTATGTTTTCTATGTAAATACTAGTTTTTAAATAAAATGTAATACATAATAAACAAAATTTCTCTAATATAGTAAAGTTTAAATTATTTAAAAGTTATAAATTTATATAGAATTTAAATTATCACAAATAAAATAGTAAGCTATGATGGTTTCATAGCAACGAAACTACGTCAAATTCGTTTATTATAAATTTGTTTACATAATTGAATAAAAATTTAATAAAAATACAGACTTTATTATGTTTATTATAGAGTCACTAAGTGTTTATACCGAAAGGGTATTAAATATTGGCAATAAAATTATTTTCGAAGCTATCATTAAACATTTAACACTTTGCTTTGATTCGCAATTAAATCGAATAGCAAATTTTGAATGCTCGCGCCTGAAAGGTTATTGCCTTCATTGGATTCTGCGCAGAAACAAAATTTAGCACTTTAACGGAAAACGTTGGTTTGCCTTCTGCTTTCTCGACAACCAGAAGTTCTGATTGTTCGAGAAACGACTAAGTTATAACTTAGTTCAATCTGTGTCGGAATGGAAGTCGAAAACTCTGCTAATGATGGAAATTCCAGCCCGGTAAGTAGATATTTAATTTAGATTTTTAATTTTCTACAATTGTACCGTCTCGAAATATCGGATTTCATTAAAATAAACCATCTTTACTGTTGATTCGACCTCGTGAAGCGAAATTTTTCTAAGTCCGAAAATGGCGTCCAGAAACTAAGTCCCACGTATAGAGTAGTTGTAGCATAGCGTGTTGAATAATTGTTTAATTTCGCTAAATTTTCAATGTAACAATATTGCATGTTAAAAAGATTAGGTTATATATGTATGTAGAGGTTAAATTTAGGTATTTTATTAAGTTATTTTGTCAATATACAGGCAAACAAAGAACAAAACGGTGATTCAGGACATGTGAATGGCCTAAACGGATATTCTGATAAACATAAGAGTCATAAATCGGAACATAAGGATAAACACAGGGATAAAGATAGGGATAGGGAGAAAGATAAAAGTAGAAGCAAAGATTCTAAGAGCAGTTCTAATAGAGATAGAGATAAAGATAGACATCACAGCAGCTCTAAGGATAAAGATCGCCATAATAGCTCTCATAAGTCGTCCAGTAAAGATAAGGATCGTTCCGATAAGGATAAGCATCGAGATAAGGACCGGCATCGAGATGATAAAGATAAAAAATCGTCACGGGATAAAGATAAAGAACGAGAACACAAAAGTTCCCAGGATAAAGATAAGGAACACAAAAGCAGTTCACGGGATAAAGACAGAGACAAAGATAAAGAACGAAGAGATAAGGATAAAGAACGTGATAAATACAAAGACAAACATAGGGAAAAAGATAAAGAAAAGGATAGGCATAGCAGTTCCAAGGATAAACATAGGGAAAAGGACAAGGATAAGCATCACTCCAAGGATAAAGATAGGAGAGATAAGGATAGGAAATCTGAAAAGGAAAAAAAAGGTTAGTTTATTTTTGTTATTAAAAATATTTAATCATTAAAAAAATATATGAACATACATATATAATCCTTTAAGGCTTTTACTTACCTGTTGCTTATTACTATGGTTTATAAATATTTAAAAAGTATATATAAGTTACCTACTACTTTTGGTGCATATGTAACATTTTTAGTCAGTTTATAAAATATTTTAAAACTGCTTTTTCTAGTAGGGAAAGACTGACAAAATAAATAGGATATGCCCTTTGTAACATAAATATTATTTATATTTATTAATATTATTGAGTGAAATTCAACAATAGGTAGTTTACGATAAATGAATATATTTATTACACTCCAAGTTATGTGCATATGAAAATTGTTTGTTTTCTTATAAATTTATAACAAACAATATCGTCGGTCTAATTGTAAAACCACCTAACTCCATAAATATCAAATTTTTGTTTTTTTTTGCAACAGGAACAATTTATATGTTCCACATTTATGTTTGCACACGAAAGGGAATTTCCAAATCACCTAACTTGTAGCCGGGAATAAGGAATTTCCAAATCACCTAACTTGTAGCCGAGAATAATTGTTTTTGCAAACCTATCTCCATATATTCCATTGTGCATGTGTGTTGGTGAAAAGAGGCAGATGGTTTAGTTAAGTCCCATCGTGCAAATATCTTTGATTTAAATAATGGATCATATTCATAAAGTAATATGGACTTCTAAAACAGAAGTTCACATGCTCAATCGGGTGCCAGGAAAGAAATTTTACTCCATTGTCAATGTGTAGTTTGCATAAGGCTTTTGAAGATTTAAATTTAGTCTTGTACAAGCCGAAGACCAGTATGACACCTGTCGTGCTTATACAGTGGAACATTTTTATGAGGATATATATAGAGTCCATCTAAAAAAAGATGATGCCCAGAAGGAAAAAGAAAAGGATAAAAAATAAGAAAATGTTACATATTAGTCCTTCAAGCATTGCTACTATGTCCAAAATCTAATACATCCGCATTATATTACAAGCGAAAATTGGCAGTTCATAATCTAAGGACTAAGGATGGATATTGTAATATGTGGAACGTAACTGAAGGGAGGCTTACAGCAAATGAATTCTCAAGCATCTTGTATTATTTTCTTGAATCTGAGATCGTTTCTAAAGGTTCTAAGAAGTTCATACTTTACAGTGATGGTTGTACTTACCAAAACAGGTGTGCAACGTTGTCAAATGCATTACTCTATTTTGTTGTAAAGTATCATGTTATAATTGAGCAGAACACACCTATATGGAGTGCACTCTGTTATCGAAAGGCATTTAAAAAAAGGTATTAATATTCCAGCTGATTACATTACAATTTGTAAAATTGCCAGGAGAAACCCTAAGCCATACGAAGACAAATATTTGGACCAGGAATGAAGGTTGGTGTCCTCAAAGTGACAGATATTCGGTGTCTTCAGTATTCTTCTAATGGAAAGATCCATTTTAAATTTGACTACTAAAAGCTATACAAAAAACTTCCTCTTCCTAGAGCTCATCAAATAAAAAGTTTCAGAAACCCAGCAAAAAAAATGATAATGCAAATTTAATTTAATTTTCCAAATCTGTACAAAGAAGAGAGGCTTACAGCTAATAAATTCTCAAGCATCCTATACGATTTTCTTGAATCTGAGATCGTTTCTAAAGGTTCTAAGATGGTTGTACTTACCAAAACAGAGAAGTTCAACCAACTAAAACTAACTGTACCAAAAGACTTCCATTTATTATGAGAACTTACTTTTTGAACAAATTAAAAAAAGTGGTTTTCTGTGTCTCCTGTAAAATTTGAAAAATGTGAGTTAGTTGGTTTTACAATTAGGTTGACGATATGTGTACAAGTTACCAAAATAATATAATTCTAAAAAAATTAAATATCATCTTTGTATCGATTTGTATGTTTCTTCTTTCTGGAAATAAACAAACTGTAGATCTGCCATAAAATTATTATGTATCCAAAAATTTTGGTAGATTCTAAAAAGCATTTTTCCATATTAATAACGTTCTTCTAGAAATGTGTTAAATTCCGTTAAAACTGGATTTGATTTATAAAAATAATAATGAATAAATAATAAAATTTGCATTTTTACTTTTACCAAATTTAATTCAATTTTCTTATTTAATTACTCTTAATATTTTTTTTTTCTATTAATGAACTATCAGTAATTCGTAATTGAACCACATTAAGTCTTTCAATTCATAACACGTACCAGTACCTAAATTACCCATTAAAATCTAGGATTATTTAAAAGTACATGGCGATTAATAAGATTTTGTACGTAATTGAAATAAAACCAGTTCTAGAGGTGAATGATTCTATTTAAAATCATTTTCTTACGTTGTAGATTTTTTTCTATCTTATTGTGTATTAGAAATACAATATGATTATTAAATAAAACTGAGTAATAATTTTAAATTACGTATTTTCATTTGACACGTTAATATGACGATATTTTAACGTCACACGTGGTGACGATTTACATAAGACCTAAAAATGATATTGTTATCTAAGTTTAATGTTTATCAAATTTTTATATTTCGTTTTAATATTATTAACTAAAATTTTGCACACTATTAATAAACTGGTTCTTGTTTCAAATAAATATGTTTATTAGACTTTATACATACAAATATACCTAAGCTATTTAGTAAATTATTATATACAGTTATTATTTTTTTAAATTGTTCAGACCATAATTTTAAATACCTTTTAAGAATCTTTTAATTTTAAATTCATTTCACGTATAACTTTTACGGTGAATTCTATTTTTATCAATAAAAAATGCGTTGCTTGGTTTCTTGATTTAGAAAATACCTATCAGTAATTGTAATAAAAGATGTTTTGTAAATAACTCAAATGTTAATCGATATCGTTTCATATTTAGAAGTTTGGTTGTTGACATGGTTCACATCGGTAAAATCATATTTAGTCGCAATTTGCGCTACACTCAAATGTGCTAATCAAAAAAGTAATTATTTGCGGTCTAAAATGGCCACATCACATTTAGGACCCAATTCTGTTTATTACATTAGGAACGATTTTTTTATTTTTTAGCTCTGATCCGTGTACAAAATTTGTACACAAATCATTTCTAATCCCAAGTTGTTACACAGATTGTCCGTAACATCCATTTTTAAAAACAGTAGGTTGTTCTCCTCCTTTTCTTTCTCTCAATCTAATCCCAAGCCTCATTGCGGCGTATTATTCATTTCCACCTGTCTCTATTTAATGCATCATCTTTTTTCCATTTTTTTTTCTCTTTCAGGTCCTGATTTATTTATCCATCCAACCCAGCTTCCCTCTTCTTCTCTTCCTGTTATCTCACATTCATCGACTCTTTTACTCACGTAATTCTCAGTCCATCTCAATCTATTTTCCTGGATTTTCTTACTCAGCTACTCCACTTTTACTGTACCTTTTAAGTTTTTGACAGCTGGCAGCACTCTTGAACCCTCTACTCTCAGGCGCTTTTTCTCCATTACTCAAGTTTTCCTTTCAGTCTCTTTCACAAAATCTACATAAAATCCTATGGGGCTTCACATCTTATCCCCTCATTCACAACATGTATCCATCATACTAAACAGATAGAGGCTCAACACCGACCCAACATTCACCACAAATCCCTCCGCAACCCCATTACTGATATTTGTTTCACTCTGCATTTCACTACATCTCTTAATCATTCTTCTCGTAGCAAAAACAGCATCAATTGTTCCTCTCCTAGACATAAATCCAAATTACTCCTCCCTTACACCTCGTCTCTTCTCTCATCCTCTTCTCAACTATTCTTTACCAAATTTTCAAAGTATGTAACATCTCAGTTTAATACCTCTACAGTTACCACATTCTTACACATCCTTCTTTCTTTTATAGATGGCACAAGCATGCTTTTCTTTCACTCACTGAGTATTTTCTCTTGATTCATCACTACTCTTATCAGGTTCTACAATTTCCATTCCATCCATAGTTTTCATTACTAATTTTTTTTCTGTCCAAACTTTTTCTGGCATCTAACCCAAACAGGTTAATGTATATAGTCACTATAAATAATAACACTTTCACAAAATTAATTGATTTTACATGTTCTCGGACATATTCTAAAGGTTTTTTTTGACATCAATGGTTTTCTTTTTAACTAACATTTTTCAAGAACACTAGGGTTCTTTGATAAACGTTGGTACACTTATTATTGGATTATTTTTTTTCTTTTTCACAACACTGAACTCTCCTCTTGCAGTTAACTGTTGCTTTCTAAACAAATTTTAACTTCTTTATTTTTTTGTTTTTTTTAGAAGATAATAGCAAGGTAAAATTAGAATCCGACGAAGAAGTGAAATTCAAAAAGGAAGAACACTATGTTAAAGAAGAACCAATTTCACAAGAACAGAATCAAAAAGAAGAAGCTCTCAGTACTGATGACGATGAAGATAAATTAGTAATCAAGGTTGGTATAAACTTTTTTGTAGTTGTTTGTACATATTACTTGGTCAACAACCATAAATACCTCAGTCTCAGGAAATGGTACTACATCTATTGGAGGCCTCCTTTTCTACATGCGTTTGGTTAAGGTCGTTATGTCTGTCCTGGAGTTCTTTTAAGACCATTGTTCTTTTTTTCTGACTATCAGATAAAATTGGTAAGCTCACTGTTAAGATTTAGCGAAAAATAATTTTTCTCGGCCATTTTTATTGTCGTACGAAGTTCAGTTAAACGCGTTTTTCCAACAAAAAATTCTTTTAAATTCAAAACTTTTTGCGTTTGTATATTTTTTTATGTCTATTAATCCCCTTCCACTTCTTTCCTTGGTAACTTTAGTCTTAGATGATGGTTCCTCGTTTAGTTCTTTGAATCCCCAAATTTCAGTATTCTGAAGAAATATGTGATAACAGTCACTGCGTATTATTTATGGCCTTTATTTGACTACCAAAAGTCAGCTAACATTGTTTTTGGATTTTTTCTGCTTAAGATATTAAGCATGTTGAAATCCTAAGAAATCAGTACGTTTACCCAAATTTGTTAGGAAACTGCCTCACCATTTAGCATATTACCTCTCTCGATGTTAAGATATTATTTAAATTTTTTAGGATGAAGCAAGCAGTCAGGATGAAGCTGACGAATCATTTCGAAATAATGTTTCACAGTCGAGCAGTTGTGATTATAATATGTCTCAGTTTAAAAATGACGAATCTGCTTTCTCTGGAAATGAGGAAAATACTTCTCAAGAAGAGGATGTTGAAATTAAACAAGAAGAGGAAGAAGATGACGATGAAGATATGCCATTGGTATGTGAATTTATATAACTTGATAATAGGGCATTCAAATACTAAATTTCTGATTCTATTCTAATGTAATTATAAATATTTACAGAATCACAGAAGTTCATTGGTATGATTAAAAATATAAAGTATAAAGTATTTTATAGAATACATTTTTAAGTTAAGCATGTGTTAGTGACAAAATTTAATGCTAGTAAATGTTAATAGTTTTTATAACAATTACTTTTTTATCAATGTTTTATTTGTTAAATGTTCATTTTTACGATATTATCAATGTCTAATAAATTTTTATTTTTTGTTTAGACTGCCAGATTACAAAGTAATAAACGTAAAATCAAAGAAGAATCAGATGACGATGATGATGTTCCTCTAAATGCAAGGAAAAAACCAAAAGTAGAAAATGTTAAAAAAGAAAAGAAAAAAAAGAGAAGTTACGATGATGATTATGACGACGAAGAAGAGGAAGATGATTTCAAACCCGATAAGAAATCCAAAAAGAAGAAAACTGCGAAGGTAAAGAAAGAAACGAAAAATAAAGTAAAAGCAGAACCTGCTGAACCTGAAAGTCCGGCGAAAAAAGGAAAGAAGAAGAAAGAAGAGGAACAAGTTGAAGTATGGAAATGGTAAGTTGACTAAACAAATCAAAAATTTGTCTATGTATGTTTAATTGGATGTAATTTATTTTTAAGAAAGTTTTTTATTTTTACTTTATATATTTTTACCCCAGTCTCCCCCAAAAACAACGCATTGATAATTTTTTGGTTGGCAACATTGTTCGTGGCAATGTTGGTACCATTCGCAACAGCGGAAACAACTGTGTTTTGACGTTTTTAGGTTAAGTTTCTAAAAAAAATAATTAAAGAAATATGTGTATAAAACTCATAAAAGTGTAATTGTTATGATTAGAAAACTTTGTATTCGTAATACTCATTGTTTATTTAGAAATTCTAATAGCTGTATACACAATCCAGAATTTTGTAGGAATAATGTAATTTATTATAGATTGAGGTTAACTAAAACTGAAACAACTTCTAAAAGTTTAATTGATAATATATCTATAAGTAAAACTAATCTCAAACTTAATTTAAACAAGAAAGTATCATATTCTAAAAGGTAAACTGTTTTAATATTGAAAGTATTGACAAAATATCTAAAGTATAATGTTAAATTTTAATTGTTTACGTAATTAGGTGGGAAGAAGAGAAGAAAGATGATGGTGTTAAGTGGACATTTTTGGAACACAAAGGACCTGTATTTGCACCAGAATATGAACGGCTACCTAAAAATGTTACATTTTACTACGATGGAAAAGAAGTTAGACTATCGGAAGAAGCTGAAGAAGTCGCTGGTTTTTATGCCAAAATGTTGGATCACGATTATACTACCAAAGAAATATTTAACAAAAACTTTTTCAAAGACTGGAGGAAGGTACGTTTAACATTTTCAGATACCTACAATAAAACTTGTCAGCCTTAATATTTGTAATATACTTTTAAAATCGTAATTTTATTTGAACGTAGAAAATGTAATGTTTTGTTTTAATTGCTATTAGGTTATGACGGACGAAGAACGTGCTCTTATAACAGATTTAAAAAAATGTAACTTCAAAAAAATGCACGCTTATTTTTTGGAGGTAGCAGAGAAAAACAGAAATAGGACCAAAGAAGAAAAGAAACTACTCAAAGAAAAAAACGAGGCTATTATAAAAGAATATGGATTTTGTAAAATAGATGGACATACAGAAAAAATTGGTAATTTCAAATTAGAACCTCCTGGTCTATTTAGAGGTAAATTATGCTACATTTTAAATTTAAAAGTAAGGTTTAATAATACTTAATATAATTACAGGTAGAGGTGAACATCCTAAAATGGGTAAATTAAAAAAGCGTCTTCAAGCAGAAGATATTATTATCAATTGTAGTAAAGATTCAAAAATTCCACAACCGCCACCAGGTCATAAATGGAAGGAAGTACGTCATTCGAACACCGTCACTTGGTTGTCCTCTTGGACCGAAAATGTACAAAATCAAGTTAAATACATCATGTTGAATCCCAGCTCTAAATTGAAAGGAGAAAAAGATTGGCAAAAGTATGAAACTGCAAGACGACTCCACAAATGTATAGATAAAATTCGAGCAGATTATCAACAGGTATTATTTTTAAAGTAATCAACAAAATAAGTAGTTATAACGAGATTTATATTATTTTTAGGATTGGAAATCAAAAGAAATGAAAGTCAGACAAAGAGCTGTAGCCATGTATTTCATCGATAGATTAGCTTTAAGAGCTGGAAATGAAAAAGATGAGGATCAGGCTGATACTGTAGGTTGCTGTTCACTTAGAGTAGAACATATAGAATTGCACGAAAGGAAAGACGATAAAGAAAACGTTGTTGTCTTTGATTTTCTTGGTAAAGATTCAATTCGGTAAGAATTAATATTTTCTTTATAAAAATATAATAGTTCTTATTTTATTTTTACTTCCTCATTGAAAATATAAAATTAATTATAGTAAACGTTCAATCAAATTGATATGAATTTTTGGCAGTTACTAGAGGCTTTTGAAGAGAATTGTGAAAAATACACATGTATTGTGATTTAGCGAGTTTGTCTTCAATTTTAATTAAACTTTCCCAATTCAAACTGCTAAATATCATTCCTTTCGTTGTTTAATAAAAAAGATGTTCTGTTTGGAGATAAAAGAACTAATTAAAAGGGTGAAGTATTTATTAAATGGTGCTATTTTAGTTACTGATTAATACAAAAATAAATAGCTTGTAGCTGATTAACTTTTTTGAAAAAGTTTTTTTTAAGTATTGGGAAACCTATCTGAATTTTTTTGTGTAGGTAGATAAAACGAACGTTAAAAAATATAACAATTGATATAAAGTACTCAATACTTTCTTGAGTTGTCTTTTTTAATACTTATTAACTTCATATAATATCATAGAATTAATATAATGTACTTTTTTTAGGTATTATAACGAAATAGCAGTAGAAAGACGGGTTTTTAAAAATTTACACCTCTTCATGGAAGGCAAGAAGGAAGGTGATGATCTCTTTGATAGACTTAACACAACGATTTTAAATAAACATCTTACGGAATTGATGGAAAATCTTACAGCTAAAGTAAGTAATATGTATAATTGATATCACAAAGGCATTTGATACAGTCTGTCATCTCCAATTTTTACATACCTTAGAAGACAGGAATAAGGGGAAATTGTTTGAGAATATTTCAAAGTTACTTGGAGCAAAGAACACAAATGGTTAGAATAAATGGAGTGCTGAGTTACCAGAAAGAAATCTAATATGGTGTACCCCAAGGTACTGTTTTGGACCAATCTTATTCATCCTTTATATCAATAGTATGTTTTCACTGAAATGTAGGGGAAAAATTCTTGGTTACGCAATATTTTATGAAGGAGACACCTGGAAAGAACTATTAAATGATGTTGAACAAGACTTTCGTATTATTAAAGCTTATTTCGACGTAGCTGTAACAAAACAGGAAACCCCAACTTTCAACAACTTAAAATTGAAACCAATCAAGGTCCACTTATTATAGACTCCGCAACAAACATAAAATACCTGAAAATAATCATAGACAAACATTGTAAATTGGATATTCAAATCAAATACATAATAACGAAGCTAAAATCAGTTTCTTATAAATTCGGAATTAAGAAATTTATGATGTTCAAACAGCTACAAATACTCTATTTAGCTCTAATAGAAAGTCACTTGTGCTATGGAATATTATCATGAATATCATACAATTATTTTACTTTTATGTGAAATATCATTTCAATAACAGCCATCCAAAATTATGAGAACACCGATACACACACGCCAAAAAAGAAATTGCTCTCTTCCACTCTTTAAAAAAGCATCCCAAAGAGCATATACTTATATTGCAACTAAAATATACAATGGTGTACATGAAGACATTAAAGCTGTAAATCGTAAAACAAGATTCAAAAACAGACTTTATTCATGTCTATTTCTCTGAATAAAATACTTATTATTATTATAATCCTCATTAAATCTTTATTCATTATTTGATTATTGTTTTAAGGTATTCCGTACGTACAATGCTTCGTTTACACTACAACAACAATTAGATAAATTAACCAATGAAGATGATAATGAAGCAGAAAAAATTTTGGCTTATAACAGAGCAAACAGAGCCGTAGCTATTTTGTGTAACCATCAACGGTCTGTGCCGAAGGGACACGAAAAATCTATGGAAAAGCTTAAAGAAAAAATAGATGCCAAGAAGGAAGCTATTAAGGATGCTGAAAGACAGGTATTAATTTACTTTCATCTTATATTCTAATTTTTAATCAAATTTCCTTCATATTTACATCCTGGATATATCTATTCACTCCCAAATAGTTATTACTTATTTAATATTACTAATGCATCTGTGGCTGATAGGTAAAGGATGCAGATCCGAGCCCTACCGGATACGTCATTTTTTTCTCCTTAATATTATTTTCCTACTTTGTTTACTTTCTAAATTTTAAAAATCGAATAGAAATATTGTCCAAAATATTTATTATATCCAATCATTTCCATTTCTTCAAAAAAATATTTAAACAAATTGAATATGTCAACATTTCTTAATGGTTATGATTTTAGGTGAAAGATGCAGTAAGAGAAGCAAAACACGGTAGCGTAAAAGAAAAAGTTGTGGCAGATAAAAAGAAGAAAATGTTACAGCGTTTGAAAGAACAACTGACTAAGCTCGAAATTCAAGAGACTGACAGAGATGAAAATAAAACGATAGCCCTGGGTACTTCGAAGTTAAATTATTTAGATCCTAGAATCTCTGTAGCTTGGTGTAAGAAGTATAATGTTCCTATTGAGAAAATCTATAATAAAACACAGCGTGATAAATTTAGATGGGCGATTGACATGGCAGGACCAGATTATCGGTTTTAAAAATGTTTTAGTGTGTATGTGTATGTTATTAGATAAAAAATGTTCAGAATGCTCAGACTAATAATTTATGGGGTTATTTGGTGTCATTTTTTTTTGTTACAATTGTAATTTATATTAATTTATTATTATGAAATATTTTTTATATATAGTTTCACAATAATAATGTAATTTTGATAAACTTTATAGTTCTGAATTAATTGTATAATTTCAGTATATTCGCCTAATTTCCTTTTAGCATATTAGTTATTTAAAACAGTGTTCATTATATAATTTGTAATTATAGTATTAGTAATTTTGTATTAAAATATGACACCAAAGATATACCCAATTTGTTTTTTACTGAGCTCTATTCCATTATGAAGAAATTCTTTTTACCATCCTTAACAGTATCAGTATCTTGAACCATTCACAAGTCATTAAGAATTTGTCTGTTGGAACAATATAAAATCCATCATTATATTTAAGGATAAATTATTTAATATTGACTTTCAAATTTATACTTATTAGTGAATTCTTTTTATATTTGTGTGAGTACGTAAGAAGGTATTAAATATCTATGTACAGATAATTTAATCATTTTTTCATTTATACATAGACACCGATCTTATTTCGAACGTCTGTGTAGCTTTATTTTGTATTAATTAAAAATTAAAAAATATATATTTTAGTGCAATTCATGAAAAGGAAGTATTTTTTTAGTGTAATATAGTCGGTGTCAATGTTATTCCATCATTTTTCTTATTTTTTAGTTGTCAGCAGTTTGGCGACTTGTAGCAATTGTAGTCTGTATATTACAGATTTTATTAATAAAAGACGTAAATAAATTGATGTTTTATTGAAATTATTAATGTTTAAAATATTTCTCAACTTATAATATATATAATTTATTCAGCAAAATTCACAAAAACTGCTGGAAAACGTCTAGAGTTTTTCAATGACAATCAACTATTCAATCCCCCCTTAAATGCTAATACATCCCCTTATATAGTGAAAACGAATATTTTAGTATTTTCGAGAAACATTATCTAACCTAATTGCTACACACTAGAAGGACCTAAATATTCTGGAATGCAGTCACTAAAACAGTCTTTTAACTAAAGGCCTTTTCATTATCCCCTCCTGAGATTCATTCCTCCCGGAATGTTATTTTTTAAATCTGGATCCAGAACAATATGAATCAGCCAAACCATCTTAGTGCTGCTGCACATCTCCACTATGGTTTCCATGGTAAGGCGCCAACCGATCATGATGGACCACGATAGGTTTCCCTCAGGTTGACATCTTTTTCTTGATGATGTATGGACCTTCCCAGTTCTGCTGTAATTTGGGACAAATGCCTCGACGCCGTCGACAAAATCTCCAACTTGGTAACTCTTTTTCCATTGTCCGCGTGTCATAGTACCTCGTCATCCGACGATAATTGAAGTTTCCCACGCACCAGTTTGTGTATATTCTTCATTCGATTCTGAAGATCGGCGAAATTTTCTTCACCAAATCATATGGTAGTCTCATTTCTCTACCGAACAGGCGTTTGACCTGTTGATTCGTTTATGGCCAATCGAATTGCCGTTAGGAATACTGGAATATGTCGACCCAATCCCTCTAACACCACTTTTGACAGATAGTTGGTTACATTTGTTCCATCAGACTGAGGGTGCATCGCGCGGTGGTTCTAGTTTTCCCTTGGTCTGAATGAAATTCTTGTAGTACCCCAAAACGGCTTACGAATTCTTCAACTAATATATCTGCTAAAGTGGTGGCTTCCTGATTGTGAACTGCGTAGGCTTCAACCCATTTAGTAAAGTAGTTCATTACAACAAAGATGTACTTATTTTCTACATCTCTCTGTGTAAGTAAGTAATTTAATGAAAAAAAAACAATTATTAACATTTATTTTTAACACAATATTAAACAAAGAACGTATTATATAAACCGGTAATTTTAAATTGAGATAAAAGCAAAATAAAGTAACAGGAAACTAATCAATAATTTTAAAAAAATATTGTTTAATCTTTAATATAGTTCCTTAAGCTAAATTTTAGAATGGACGATTTTATAATTCGTTGGAATCTGTAATGTGATTGACATCTACTACAGAGGCTCACCAGACAAAAATTCAAATCTCTGAAAAAACAGATATAAATTGTATTGTTGGAATATATCGAAGGCAAAAGGTCAAATTTCAAAGGATAATAGTAAGTTATTATGAGTGAAAAAAATTTATTTTCATGTTTGGACGAAGTCTAAACGTGATGAGCTTTTAACAGTTCACTATCGAGATACCGAGACAGATTTTATTACTTATGTTAATCTTACGTGTTCTGTAATAAACGAATCGACTTGCGATTGATTCATAAAATCAGAAAATTGCAATTTCGACACATTCCACTGGTTTTGAAGAAAGTCTGATCCGTTATTTTTAATTACTAATTTAAACAGAGGGGCCAAAAGTTGATCTGCTTGTTCTTGTTTGATGAGTATCTTCATACACTTATGTAGATCCTTCAATGGAAGCGCTTCTTCACAAATTAAATCGGCTGCAAAAATATTTATATACAAAAAATACAATAACTTTATCTACTTTACCTAAAATTTCTGCATAGCTATCCCAGTTAGGAGTATCAGCCAATTTTGATAAAACGTTCTCCAAACCAGCGCAGTAATCATCTGTTGATATTTTACCCTGTACAATTAATTCCGCAAATAATCCACCTGTTTTAAGCCTCGCTTCGGATGATTTCTCTAATACATGGATATAACTAAAACCATATAAAATACATTAAATCTAAACTACTTCCTTGAATTAAACAGCCGCACATTTGCTAATAATAAAATAAGTGCTTTCCTCTCGCATGAAATGTAGCGCATTCTATATAGTCTGAATCTCTGAATTGTAAGCTACGAAAATAAAGAAAAAAGTTACAGAAGGTCGAATTTTTTTACACGACGTTTTATGGATCCTAAAAGCCATGTGGGGTTGGTAGTCCGCCATTTGGCACCTCCTCTAGTGGCGGATAGGGGAATGCCTTCCACCGGGGCGGCCCAAAACAAGCATGGAGCAGTGGCAGCTGTATCGAAACTTACTGCAAGCAAAGAATAAAGGATATTCCAATTGGTTGTTGAACATATAAGAATCGGCGCAGTATCATCTACAAAAACGGCGTTTGTATAGCGATGAGGAAGGTAAGTAGAAACCACCTCAAAAATCTGGCAAACCCAACCTTATCATTGGAGGTTCATTACCGTTTCGTAAATAGTAGTTGAAACATGGACCCTAGGAGTAAAAGAAATGAGACGCTTAGATATGTAGATGCTCCAAAGATTCTTTAGGATTTTTTGGAACATCTAATAAATGTAAGGGTGCTGCGAATGATGAAAACCGATAGAAAACTCTTGAGAATTATTGAAGTACGAAAAACTAGTTATCTGGGGTATACAACGAGGAGAAAGATGCAGCCTTCTAAGACTAATAATGGAAGGAAAAAGAACGTGGACAGACGAGACTGGATAGGCATGGAGACACACACATTATTTAGGACATCCCAAGACAGGGAACCGTTTACCATAATTATAGTTAACCTTCAGTATAATGGATAAGGCACCCTAAGAAGAAGAAAAGCCATTCACGACTAGATAAATTCATACCCTTGACCCTCCTTCAACCCTAAAGCGTTAAATTGACCTATTCTCATGACCCAATTTAAAATCAAAAGAAAAAATCAATCGAACTTAAATAAGTTTATATTAAGGAAAATAGTTTTCATGATTTTCCGCTTTCAATTAACTTTTCTGATTAACTTTGGATTCGTAATCAATGACCCAAAAAATCAATCTACACAAAACTTACCATTCAGTAACTAATGAACTGATAGTTTCAGTAAATAATTGTTCACTATTGAAACTGCCACTAATATACCCATCCAAGGTGTTTATTATCCTCTCATTTCGAAGTTGTACATCAGATGTACTTGAACGAATACCTGTAACGATATACGATACAATATGGCTAAATAGAAAAAATAGACTGTAGAGTAACTACTGCATTAACAGGTTAAGCACCAAGGCGGACATAATATAACATGATACTAGATATTAAATCAAACTTCTAAGTATTAAAAAAAAAAATTTAAAAATTTTAATTAATATTTGTTGTCCAATCCACGTCCAATCTTGCATCTATCATGGGTCTAACTAAATTACTTAAATTATTTATCATGATCGTAACACCAAACTTTAGTTTTAAAGCAGTGCTGCTGCTGAATCATGCGGAAATATATATTTTTGAAATAATAGTTTTTTTATGTTTTGGTCTTAATGGCACAGACAACGAAAACCTATACAGAACATAGACAGTGGGTGCGTCTATCTCCTAAAAAACTGTGATAGTTGTACTTGTAATTACAACTTTCATTAAATCTTTATATAAACTGAATAAAATGATTTAGAAATTTATATAATTTGTTATTGTGAGTCAAAAAACAGAACAAAGCTATTGGCAATTGTTACATATAGTGTAATATCCAAGCAGTAACGTTTAAAACGTAACCAAATTGAATTGTGCTCCCGACAGTCATATATTTTATATCTTATTTACTCTTACCCTCTTGTGCAGCTGGATTCTGACTTTGTTCACAATCGGTAAAATTTTCTTTAGAAATCGTTCCTGCTTTATAAAGTTGCTCCGAAACTAATGATTCGTCATCATCATCATCCGAAACTGAGGATTCATCATCTTCATCTTCCGAAACTGAGGATTCGTCATCGTCATCGTCTTCTTTCAATTGACAGAAGAAAGATGTCAGTTGCTTCAACGCAATAACTGAAATTGAAAATAAAATCTATTTATATACCAGAATAAAAAAGTTAGGAACTGAGCTTAAAACTCAATTGTATTTGTACAGGGTGTTAAAAAAACGCCACGAAATGAAATCGGTGGTAGAATGTCCCAAAATAAGCAAAAAAGTGTTAATAAAAATATGTTCGCAAATTAATGGTTTCGGAGGTTGCGTTCAAAACAATTTTTTAATGTGTCCATAAAAACAATGATATTTACTAAGAAACAACAGAAACATAGACTCAGATAAGATGTTCAAAGTGCCCTCCCTCTATTTCAATACATCTCCGCCACTGGGACTGTCGAACTCTCTCCAAAATACCTTCATTGGCTATGATTCGATGACATCCCTGCTCTACTCTTTGCTGCAGCTTCTCGAGGTTATTCACAGGAATGACGTAAACAAAATTTTTTAAGAGTCCTCAAAGAAAGAGTTAAAGCGATCTTGCAGGTCATGGTACAGTTCCACTCCTTTCATATTTCCCCAAAAGATCCTTCTAAATCCGTCTCTCACTGCAATTAAAAAATGGGCCGAAGCACCATCGTGCAGGAACTACATTTTATTTTTTTGTATTAAAGGAATATCGTCTAATCTGTTCTGCAAAAAGTTTAAGTAATCAACTCCCGTTAATCGGTTAGGTAGTACAATCGGAGCTAGTAACCGGTCGCTCAAAATACCTATCCAAATGTTCAACGGAAAACGTACTTGAGTTTTGGTTTCCACAATACTATGGGGATTTTCGTCGGTCCACATATGCGAATTATAAGAACTAAAAACTCCGTGTAAACCGTGTCTCATCAGTAAAAAGAATGGCTGCAATAAACTTGGAGTCATCAGAAGCATTTCTTAGAAACCAGCAGCAAAGCTCCAAACATGCCTGATGAACAAAGTGGATTCAGAGTATGTACTCGTTGGACATGGCACGGGTAAAGCTGCTGCTCGTGGAGTATTTTCCAAACCAGAGGAGCCCAAATACCTACCTCCGTTGATATTCTCCGCAAATAGTGTCTGAATTCTACACTAGGTACTCGTGCCAAAATTGATTCTTCTGTCTCAGGGGTGGACACCCACCTTGATCTCCCTGAATTATTGGACTGTTTCCCAAATGTACCTGTATCATGCTACCTTTTGTGCAGTCTTCCAAACACATACATGAACTAAAGACATGTGGCGATTAGGGAAAGCGTCTACATACAGACGTAGCGCTTTCCTCGCCTTACAATTTGTACGACCGTACCAGACATGCATATCAGTTAATTCAACATTACTGTAAACAGGCATTAAAAAAATTTATAAAATTTCTCACCAACAACTAAATAATAGATACAAATAATATTTAGATAAAACATAGGTCTAATTTGATACACAAAGCAAGTTTTTGAGAATAAAAAAAGCTATAATCCAAATATGATAAAAAAAAAGTGAGATGTGTCAAGGGACACCTGGATGGAACGAAGTTCCTTTCGATTAATTAGTGAAGGAATTGTAATTTGTAAACACAACAGAGAGTTTGTACATACATAAGCATTTATCATCGTCTGTATAAAATCTCTACTTACCTAACTCTATCAGCAATATCCGGAACTTGTGCAGAAACACTGTCAGGATACATTATTGTTTTTATTTTCTATTATTTTAATATTTATTATCTACAAAAAACCTGTATAAACTTAACAAAGTCGCGACACTACTACACTGTTCAAAGCAAAATAGAAAAAAAAAGTAAATCCATTATTTTCAACAGTTCGTTTCTTTTAACAAAAGTGTCCATTTATACAATACCAGAGGTATTGTATATTCTACCTAGAATTACTTTTTATTTCAATTTAATTTAAAACAGGAATTAACAATTTAATACAAAATTTTAAGATTAAAATATTTGACAGTCATCTCTGAGTCATCTCTGAGTCATCTGTGAGTCATCTCTGAGTCATCTCTGAGTCATCTCTGAGTCATCTCTGAGTCATCTCTGAATCATCTCTGAGTCATCTCTAAGTCATCTCTGAGTCATCTCTGAGTCATCTGTGAGTCATCTCTGAGTCATCTCTGAGTCATCTATGAGTCATCTATGACTCATCTATGAGTCATGTCATCTATGAGTCATCTAGAGTCATCTATGAGTCATCTATGAGTCATCTATGAGTGTGAGAGAGAGAGAGAGAGATCTCTTTTATTGACCGCCCGCTGGACGGTGACTTGAAACACTCTTTAATATTGATAATTTAGATAATCCACAATTATCTCAATTTTATAATTTTTATATTTATACGTAAATCGCTCCAAAAACTTGTTGCCCAGTCATTAGAGTATATTACAACTTCAAAAAAGATTTTATAATTCCCCTCGTATATTAAAAACTATAAAAGATATAAAAAAATTAATACAATTTGAGATTCCTAAAAAATGATAACATAAAACTATATAATTATATTCCTTTTTTCTGTTCCCGTGGGATGAAAAGTAGCTTATGTGCTATTCCCAACTACCATCTATCCTTATTTCAATTTTCATCCTACACCGTTCAGCCGTTTTGGCGCGATTCAAGATCAAGATTCAATAACAACTGTAATGATTTGCTTATAATAAAACTAGGATAAATATAGATATATCCCGTTTATCTAGTTCCAGACCATAATCTACCCCTGTCCCCTGTACCAAATTTCATCCCGATCCTTCCAGCCTTTTACTTAGTGGTAAAAATTGAAGCTTATTTATTCCTATGTGTATAGAAATTTTGTACAAAATTAATGAGTCATACCAATTAAAACCAGAACAAAGGATTTATTTATTCCAAAATACTAAAGGAAAAATTCTAAGACCTATTCAATATAAAACTACATCAGTATTCACGAACTGTATTAATAAACAAATAAATTATCAAATCTTTGATTGCTGTCTTCAGGAATTTTAAATTGGACACATTATTTATCACAAATTATTTAAATTTGTAAACAATGGTCAATTGCAACAAAACAAAGGATTGGATTCATAATGAAATAATCACAATTTAATAAAGAACTTTTTCCTAGTAGAAAGTTTTTTTTGGTGATTTATAAGTCATATTACTATTATTAAATTATTACTCCCTTGGCAAATAGCGCTTTACAAGATAGATTACGGCATAGTCCACAGTATAGTCTAAAATTTTTAAAAATTTTCTAAATTAGTTATTTTATTAACAGTTAAAATAATAATTACTGTTGTCACATGTAAAACAAAAAAAAAAATTCTCTCTCGCGTAGTCGATCCCATTATGATAACATAATAGAACTGTCACCTTGATTCATATCCGACGCTTAATCAACTAGGCTACGAACGACATATTTAAAAACTTTCAAAATGATAACATGTATACACAATTTATATCATATTTCATATCAATTCAGTATAAATTTCGAAATTAATGTATATGCCTAAACACCATTGACATATTAATACAAATGGACCTGCTGTGCAGCGAAATAATTGATTCCAGAGTGAGACGGATAAGAATGATAGCGCTAGGTCGGGCAGAAAGCTCCTAATTTACATTTGATTTACGTTGATTTTTAATGTTTTTGGTGTTTATCTTATAAATTAAATATATTTGACTGTGTTTATAGTGATATTTATAAACTATGTAATATATCGCACACACTCTATAATATTTTATAGTTATTAACCTATTAAGTTGGTGTCTAGAGTCATTTTAACTATAATTAATACTTGCCACTCTTAAATATTTTTGGATACATAAATATTTCATCAACAGATAATAATAAATAATTTCGAAGTTTATATTTCATATAATAATCAAGAAGAGTTATTTAATTATTTGTTTTATTATTATATATTAGGTGTAGAATTTTCAAATTTAATGTATCAGTCTCCTTATATATAGTGTGAACCATGATATAAAAAATTACGATATGATCTTCAGTTGTATTGACGTATTTTTCGATAGAAATATTAATGCATTTTGAATTATCTATTTGAATTCAACAATTTTTTGTCACATTCACTGTTTAAAAAAAAATTGGTATTTATTGTATACAGGGTGTCCCAGAATTAACTACGGAAACTTCGTATACGTATTCCTTGATGACAAATAAGTAGGGTCTTTCCTATAAAAAAAATTTTTTTAGAGACTCCTGTCAGAGTTATAACCTACTTTGCAAATGTGCGCTACTTGATCGCGATACACGATACTCAATTGACATGGTCCTACTTTTTATTTTTTTACTCCAAACCGAAACGATTTCGCAAAAAACGACAAGGAACAAAAAAGTTTCTAAATAATCAAAACTTCCTAAAATAATTTTTTGTTATTGCAAATATTAATTGCTAAGAAAGTTACAAAAAAAATTAAGAGGGGTTCCTTGATTTGCACCCTTAGAATGGGGTAGGGCAGGTGAAAAGTGGCAGGAGAAATGCGTCTTTATTAAAATGATGTTCACCCAAATTTTTAATTTTTTATCTTGGACCAATCAGAAGATATTAAATTAAAACCGTATTTTACCACCCCTCTTTAAAGGGTTATAACTCTGACAGGAGTCTCTAAAAAATTTTTTTTATAGGAAAGACCCTACTTATTTGTCATCAAGGAACACGTATACGAAGTTTCCGTAGTTAATTCTGGGACACCCTGTATAAAATAATACACTTTTTGAGCCTGCAATAATTGTTTTGTAAGTAATATATATTATTTTTGCTCAAATAAGTACACCTAAACATAAAACCAGAGTCTTTTCTCACTTATTTTGACTTAAGAAATTTTAACAAACTTAAGTTTCATCAAATACTTCGAACAACCACAAATGAAAAAGCTTTTTTTCACTACTAACCTGAGAAATTGCTATTATTTACTCCATTCCCCTAACGAGAATTAATATTAACAGTTCTATAATTTTTAAGATATTGACATAATAATAGCTCACTTCTCACTCTAAGTATATAATATAGTATTTTTTACATAAAACGTTATAAAAAGATGTATTTCTCTTAAGCTCTCATTTAAACAATGTGCGTTTTGCCCGGCCTACCTCCGTCTCTCTCTCGGATCTCTCTTACTAATGTTGGCCGCAGAAGCAGCTGTTGCGAATATGGGAAGCGGCCGGTCCATTTGTATTAATATGTCAATGCTAAACACACTTGAAACATGCATTGTCATCCAGATCTTAGCTATCCTGAAAATTTCAGAGCTCTAGGTAGTCGGGTAATAGGTTTAAATTCGATTACAAAATTCCGCAGAGAGACAAAGAACACGGTGAAAATATAAAAAAAAAAGTGTGAGGTGTCAAGGGACACCCGGATGGAACGAAGTTCCTTTCGATTAATTAGTGAAGGAATTAGTAATTTGTAAACATAACAGAGTGTTTATACATACATAAGCATTTATTATTGTCTGTATAAAATCTCTACTTACCTAACAGTTCGTTTCTTTTAACAAAAGTGTCCATTTATACAATACCAGAGCTTTAAATAACACATCTTTTTAAAATTACTTTTTATAATTTAAAACAGGAATTAACAATTCAATACAAAAAATTTAAAATTAAAATATTTGACAGTGACTGACAGTTAAGATAATTTGACGTAGTCAAGTTACGAACTATTTTTAAAATGTTTATGAATTTATTAATTTATAAAAACAGGATGAAATAAAATATAATACTATTATAGGTAATTATGTTTTTTTCTACAGTATTTTCTTTTTAATGTACATTTTCTTTTAATTTAAAATAGTGTCTTTTTAATTGTAATATATCTATCTATGAGAGAGAGGGAGAGAGAGTTATTTATTTTTTGGTCTGTGAGAGAGAGAAACATGCGTGTGTCGGTGCATAGTGTCGTGACAACTTTTGGTATGAATTTTTTTGGGCTAGCTCCTAGCGTCAGTCGTAACTGTTCGTAACGCGCGAAAGAGAACTTCGTTCCAATAAAAAAGGCTCCGAAACCGTTAATTGGCGGACATATGTTTATTAGGATATTTTTTTCATTTTGTGACACTTTTTTTAACACCCTGAATATACGGATAATAGTTATTATGTTTTCAGTGTCAATTTCAAGAAAAAATGTACGAGCCCAAATCAATAGAAATATTTCAAAAAATAATTTAATACACTGGAAATAAAGTTTAATATTTTGAAATATTTCACAGTTAGCCGAACAGGAATATTTATTTTTTGGATAGAATTCAAAAACACTGAAAATCTATCAACAAATTTTAATTAAGATAAACATATATGTTGAAAGGATACTTCCGCGCCCAATCTTGCGTCTATCATGGGGCTAATCTTTAATTTAGCATGATCGTAACACCAAAAGCTTAGATTATTAAGATATAATAGTTTTTTATGCATGAAAAAATGTTTTTAGTCTTAACGGTTTGATATGTATCAGCAAAGAAAAATAAAATTTCTACAGCACACAGCAATAGTTGTAATTAATTAGAACTTTAATTAATTCTTGATTAAGTTTTGATCCCGATAGTAGCATGCTTTATAATTTACCAGCGGACGCGGCGAACTTCGCATCGCCTAACACTAATGTTTTTTCCAATTTTTTTAAATATTTTTACGATTAATTTTTTGTATTTTTTATCATATATTCTCGTTAGTTACCAGTTTTTACTATTATTTATAGTACTTTGTAATTTATCGGTTAGGTTTATTATATATTAACTGCGCCACCTAACGGTGGCGTCATAGTTCTTAGGTAAGTAGGTTTTGCTCTTTTAAATATATGAGATATCAACTGCGCCACCTTACGGTGGCGTCATAGTACTTAATTATGCAAGAATTACAGGTGTAAATTTATAAAATCTCAACTGCGCTACCTTAGGATAGCGTCATAATGATTAATTTCGTAATAAACGCGTCCGATCGCTGCAAAATTCAAAGTGCTATAAGTAAAATCGCGGCCTCCGTTGCCGCCGCCCCTGCCGTCCATTACCACCGCAAGCGCTACGTCCCGCAATTTTAAATCTGCAATATCTTCGAAAATATTCATTTAAATCTTGTGCTGTAAAGGACCATATAGATCTATATTAAATCAACAATGTATTAGCCATTATTTGTCGTAAAAAGTAAATGACAATAGTTATTTGTGACACAAGGACGGAAAATGACATTTTGCAAGAGCGAGTAAAGTTGTGAAGACGAGGTGCGTAGCACCGAGGCGAAACAATACGAGCACTTGCAAAACATTTTCTGGACGTGTAACACACACTATTTTTTGGTCCGATTAATTTTTAATATTTTCAAAAGTTCAAAAACTTTTTACTTTGTGACATACAAGATTAGATGTTTATTAATATCTATTGTACGATTAAAAGAATTAGTAATAAGGAATGATTTTCTGATAATCGATTTCAAGATAGTTATTTTTTATACATACGAATACTGTGCTAATAAACAGCACAGTAAAAATTGTTATATTGAAAACATTAATATCTAATCATTTTATAAAAAATTTTAGTTCAATGAGCAAAAATAAAATCGAGATATGTAGTTTCATAATCGAATGATAAGTAGTAGTTGTAAATTGACATAAATGTCAAATTTTATAATACAAGTTGTGAGAGAAATTAAATGTAAATTAGAATCCTGCTTACATTTAGAAAAAGTTATAGGTAAGTTTAGTATATTGTACGCTGTTTTTAATTAAATTTTATTAAAATTTGTATTATTTATTATGTATTTTTGATGACTTAAAATTTAAACTCATAGCGCCATCTCTTTAGATAATCTAAAAGCTACTTTGCCGGCCTAGGCCGGAAAATGTCATTTTCCGGACGATTTTGAAGTAATTAATAGTACTGTTTCTGGACGGAGGACCAAAAAAAAAATGTTATTGTGGGATATCCATAAGAAATAGACATATACCATCCTGGAGTTTTCTGTAGACCTTTTCAATGTGTACAAATAATTAGTACATTATTTTGATAAATCTCGAAGGGTTCAGCCTGCGTTTGCAATGTAAGCGGAAAAAAATTGATAATTAACGACATCACATTAGAAACCTCAAAATAACAGTATTTCTCCACTACTTAATGGATGTTATTATACATATAAACCTTCCTCTTGAATCACTCTATATATTAAAAAGAACCGCATCAAAATCCGTTGCGTAGTTTTAAAGATTTAAGCATACAAAGAGAAATAGGGACAGAAAAAGCGACTTTGTTTTATACTATGTAATATTGATTTGGTAAATAAATTTCTTACCTTTGCCCTTTTGTTCAGCCGGATCCTGACTTTGTTCCCAAGCGATAAAACTTTTTCCAGAAATCGTTCCTCCTTCATACAGTTTATTAAATATTTGAAGTAAAAGTCCTAAAAATATGTAAAACAATAATTAAAAAAAAAACAACACATTGTTTTTAATTATTATAAATAATTATCTACTGAAACTTACCTTTCGGATGTTCCATTTGGTGAACAAGAGCTTGAAGTGCATATAAACATTCCAGTTCAAATCTAGGATTGCTATCGACATACTTAATTAGCAACATATTGTGTTGCTCTAACCTAGCGTCTGAGAGCTTGTGATTTTTACTGATTGAATCTTCAAATATTGCTGTTGCTAATGCTCTTATGAATTTATTTTCCTTAATTCGTTGGTCTCCTACATTTGTCTAACAAAAGAATAAAAAATTAAAATTTTATCTTTGATAATAAATATATATCTTACCCAATCATGAATGTCATCAATATTTCTATCAGCCTTAAGGAAATTTAAGAGTTTCGTTTGAACTTTCGGATACGATATACTCTTAACTGCTACAGGTGACGGTCCGGCCAACAAAAATTCAAATTTCTAAAAAATAACGTAAATAAAGTCATAAAATTCATACTATGTTTTTTAATAAGTAACATTGTTTTTTAATTTATCATACTTACATTGTCCCTAATAAACGAATCTACCTGCGATTGATGCATAAAATCAAAAATTTTCAAATGCGACAACAACCACTGTGTTTGCAGGAATTTCGATCCCTTATTACTGATGACTAAGTTAAAGAGAGGTACCAACAATTTATCCGCTTGTTTCTGTCGGATGAGTATCTCCATACACTTGTGTAGCATCTTCAGGGGAAGGGCTTTTTCACAAATTAAATCGACTACAAAAAAACAATTAAAAAAAAAATACTCTTTAAACAGTTTATATTGGTCCTACCTAAAACTTCTGCTAAATAAACCCAAATCTTTGGATTATCAATTTTAAGGTCATCTGCTTGTGACAGAAATTCTTTTAATGCAGCGCAGTAATCCTCTATGAATATTTTACCATGAACAATTAATTTCGCCAAAAATTCACCTGTTTTTAGCCTTGCTAACGAAGATTTCTCCAATAAGTGGATATAACTGAAATAAAGTTTATTTTTATATGATTCTTTTGCTCAAACCCAACAATATTCCTTTCTTATTCTATGTCCGTGATCGATTGGCGTCTAATATCTCAGTCACAAAATTCTTTCGCAAAAACTAAGGCCGAAATTTTAAGAAATTGAGGTGCATATTTTTGTATGCAATTTTGTAATGAGAATGATTTATTTCTGAATCCACTTGACGGGAAGTTTCGTGTTCACCGCAAAATAGTCCGAAACATTGTTTTTGTATTCCGCATGTTTAGGCTAGTAGAGCATAATACTCAGAACACCACAAAAGAGCATATTTACTATTTCTAATAATTTTAATTTAAAGAGTCAGCTAATTTAGTTTGATCGAAGTCAAAGGTTATTAAATGATTACAGTTTCTATTAAAAATCATTATAAAATCGTTCCTAAATATACGAAATATTTCGATTCAAGATTATACAATGTCATATCACAAACTAAAACGACAATTGTTATTTTGAAGCTTTACCTTTCATTAATCATACCAACGACATATTCGCTGGATGGTATGGTACCAACAATTTCTGTAAAGAGCTCATCAATATTGCAATTGCCATAAATATATTCGTCCAGGAAACTTCGTATTCGATAATCTTCGTTAAGCCTTTCAATCACTTTCGGCTTCGTTCGACGGAGTCGAATATCTGTAACTACAAAAGATAGCAATTTAAATCTCTTCACATAAATGGAAACTGTTAATACTGTAGTAAAATCGATAATAAACTTGTTACAACAGGTATAATTATGCCAATGGATTATTAGATTGAATAATAAAGTTATGTAGTTTATATTACATTACTAAAACCCGTCGAACATATACACGCAATTACTCGGAGCTAGGAGTGTATAAATATTACAAAATTGATGAGAGCACAAACTACTTCACTAAAAATAAAATTATAATATCATAAGAAAATTAAAAAAAAAACATGTATTTGATTAGAATGTGTTAAGTATGTAATAACAATGTCTGGAAAAGACCAAGGTAGCAAAGAAATAAAAAAATTTACTTACCCATTCGTCTATCAGCCTCTAGATTCTCTAAAGCAGCATACATATTGGCAATGTTGGGAACTTGATGAGTTGTAGATTTAACATTTGAACCTGAACCAGCATGCCATTTACTGAAGAACATTTGACTATTTCCAACGTGCTGAAAGTAGAAATAGCCATTGTACAAACTACAAAGGTAGCTTTTATATAGCATTAATCATTCCAGCGATATATTCTGGTGGGACAGTATCAACAATTTCTGTAAATATTTCATCAATATGCAATTCTCATTTATATTGTTCTCGAATACCCCTTCCAACCAAGATAACAGCCAGCAGAAAAACTACGAGTCGGCCGTATTAAGAACAACTGTAGTAAGCGTCAATTGGGTTCTCTCCAAAATCAGAGACGAGCAAGAGAACGACCCCGTCTTGAAGAAAATTCGAGAGTGAAAAGAAAAGAGACATCGACCTACATTTTAGGAAGTGTCAAGGTTCTCTCCAGTATTAACGTCTTGAAGAAAATTCGAGAGTGAAAAGAAAAGAGACATCGACCTACATTTTAAGAAGTGTCAAGGTTCTCTCCAGTATTAACGTCATACTGGGACTCGTTAATCATAGAAAAAAACCTGCTAAAACGAGTGGTGGCGAATTATGATGGATGCTGAAAGTATAAATAACCATTATACAAAAAAAAACTTTTTACAGTATTGTTGATAATTGTAAGTTTGTTAATGTACTCTGCGTTTCTTTAGATGGAATTTTTAAAATTTGCTTTTCATCTATTGCACTAAAAAAAATATATTCTTGCAGTAATACCAACAATACTCATTTAAATATAAATCAAGGAAGATGGCCACATGTTAAAAATGGATTAAGTATACATCGTGTAGTTCGAAGAGCATTTGTTACATGTTCAAACTGGTCATGTACATATACAAAGAGTAATTCTATTTTAGAACATTAAAGCCTCAAGCAACTATTCTTATAAGACTGTTAGTATTTCAGTAATGGGGTTCTATTGAGGTAATCTTGCTAATGTATTAATTGAGTTGTATTCATGTTTAGTTTAGAGTTGTTGTTGTTAATTGGTCAATCCATTGCAAAGTACCGTTAATATATTTAATATAAAATAATATATCTTACCGGTTTGCTAGTCATCATTTGCATATGTAACCATTCCTGCTCAACTTCTTGAAATATTTGATCAAGCATCTTGGGTTTCAAATCTGGTCGTCGTGGTACCCATTTCGAATTACGAAGATCGATGACATCCTGTTAAGAAAAGTTAAATATGAAAACCTAATCAAATTCATGGATTAAAAATAATTACCTGTAACATAAACCTGATTCGACTGCTAATCTTACTACTTTCTTTTTTGTTGGCAAGATTCTTCATTTGCTCGAATATTGTAGTAAGAGGAACATTCTTGTTGTCTAATTCTTTACCAATCGTAGTTAGTAATTTACAAAGGCACTCTAAACTTTCCTCATCTCCATTTTCCAATAACATATTCAAGCATCTCATTATTACATATTCTCTCAGCATATTCTGCTTGAACAGTTCACCTACAAAAAGTATGGAATTAATAAAAAAAAGTAATTTTTTAATGGATTATTTTTTATCAGTTGCAAAGTGTCCTCATTTAAATCAGTCCACTACTTTCTATGAAAATTCCACACCCATAATTTTGAACCAATCAAAAAACGTTATTTTGACAGATCACCATGGCACCGGAGGTATTTTAGCGGAATTTTTTTTAGTGGGGTACCCAACAGCGAATTATACTGGAAATTTTTTAACGTTTACAATAACAGACCATTTTTGACAGACTGGTTTTTATTTGTTCTTCTTAATGGCGAAAATGTTTTCAATTATGTCTAATAAAATATATAATATTTAAACACTCATTTATTTACCTTTTTCCCATTCAGTACTTTCAATTTTGCGTAGTTTAGATGCAAATATTCGTGGACAATTCGGAACAAATTTTCTTTCTTCAAGTTGGTTGCTGGGCAGAAGATCACAAATGTCTCTTGAAAACAAGATCTTAATATATAAGGCCACAATCATCCCAATATGGTCATATGGCATAGAACTATGGGGTTGCGCAAGCAAATCTAACACCGCAATAATCCAACGTGCACAATCAAAACACCTCCGCTCCATTGTTGATGCCCCTTGGTACATTACAAACGAGATGCTACACAATGATCTTCACATCAAAACAGTTCAAGAGACAGCCCAAGAAAGAAGCCGAAAACACCACCAAAAACTGGAAAACCACGCCAACAGTCTACTACTCCCACTTCTCCAAGAGACGATCATCAGAAGATTAAAAAGGCGATGGCCTATAGATCTAAAATAAATTAGAAGGGTACTTCTCACTGGAGAAGTCTCATCATGCCACAAGTAGGACCACACAACGTGTCCACAGCCAACTAAATAGCTTATAGAATTAGATTCTGATTGCTGTTAATTAAGATAATAAAAAAAAAAAGTTGGAGCCACAATCTTCTATTAATGCGAATAAATAAATCATGGTACGATGATTGATCATTACATCAGACAATTTCACGCATATTTTGCATATAGTGTGATTTTCAAATCGATTCACTTTTTAAACAAAGAATTTTATTGGTTTTACTGGCTGTGCGATATTCTTTTTTGTAACAAAACGCGAGTTTTTTTGATGTTTTGAAGTGTCAAAATAGAATGATCACAGCCTCCTATGATTGATGCTTGCTGACGCTGGTTATGAATTCCATACCATTAAAGCGCGCATAATGCACATTAAGAAAAACGCAAAAAAAAAACAATTTTCTACCACTTGTAGGTACTCAAAACTTATGTAAAATTGAAGAATATACTATTTTCTATCTTGAAATGGTAGTTCCATGCACCTACAATGAGTAGAAATGACTAATTTGAAGGCCTAAATAATTGCTGACAAAGCTATGACGCGCTATGAATCTGTTCATGCAGCTTCCCGATAAACCTCTAAAATTATAATTTTCTACCACTTGTAGTAAGCTCAAGTAACTATAAAATAAAAGAATATTATATTTTTTGTCCCTAAATGGCCCTTTTGAGCTACTACAATTAGTAGTAATCAACAGTTTATATTCGGTGTGGAATTTTCTTACCGAATACCAAATTAATATACGTACCTCGACTCGAAAAATTTTCAAAATATTCATGAGCTTGAAAAAATTTCCGGAAATAATTTGACCTCTAGTGGTATTACTAGTGAAAACATCACATAAATAAAAGAAGATATATAATTTATATATAACCTCACCTATAAACCTGGTATTTCCAACAGACTTCATCCGTACCCGTCGAAAATATTCTTCTAACTCAAATTGTAAATCTTTTCTTTTCTCGGGATCTGTACATGCTTCAATTTCTTTTAGTTTCGTAGCCTTAAGTTTTTCATCAACTGATTGCTTTTCGAATTCTACTTGACACCTAGTAACTATAATTCTTCTGAAATTAACAAAATCCGACTTTTCATCTGGATTTTGACAGGGAACCTAAAACATAAATTTACATTTATTATATTTATTTGCAAGTATAATTAACTACAATGTTTTTCTTAAAAAGGACCCACAATTATATTTGTATCAAAAAATAAAAATATTACCTGCAAAAGAGCTAGATGTCCACACATGCCAGCGTACGCAACAGAAAAATTGGGTTCATCAACAGCTTTTTCAAAAACTAAATCTATTACACCCTGCAATCTTGGCTCTGTATCTATCGCCAAACTTCTGATTTGTTGTAATAGTGTATCAAAATTCTGAGGCGTTAATTTATTGAGTTTACCTCTAACTTTCCTGTAAAACAAAATAGTTATTATAAAAAAATATATATAAGCCTGATACTAATTTGCACCATAATAATAAAGTGATAAAATAAACGATTTTTCAACTTATATGGTCTTTCGATTCTTTAAGGCCCAATTCACACAGAACAGACATCTGGCAGAGGTGAGGACATGCAGTGGCAAGAAATCTGTTTGTGGACTATAACATGGCCTGTTCAAGCAGTGACGAAGATGATGACGATATGTTGGATTTCGTTATTGTAAATAAAACAAAAAACAGATATTGGGTTTATCTATTGTGGCTGCAGAAAGGGAAACTGGTGGAACATTCGACGTAATGAGAGAATTGAACATGTACCTAAACTAAATAAACAGCAAATTGGGAGAATGTATTTTTTAATGACACTGTTTTTTTAATAACTCCCTCCGCTTAAACACATTTATTCCAATGATCCTCCAATAATTATATACTATCTCTATACGCTAATGATTTTCCGGAAGCTCTGAAAAATATTGATCCAGCTTCTTCATTCGACGAAAAACGCTTTTCACGAATTAACTGTTTCAACTTTCTGAAGAGGTAATAGTCGGAGTGAGCCAAATCTGGTGAATACGGTGGCTGTTCAAGCAATTCGTTCAATTTAACCATCGTGAACAAATTTATCAGAACACGTGCATTGTCTTGATGAAAACTGATTATTTTCTTTTGTAAATCGGATCTTTTTTAACGAACTTTTTTTACGCCAACTTATTTGGAAAATTGTATGTTATTAAAGTCAACATCATCCCGCATTTTTAAAGATAAACACGGAGACACGTGGTGAAGAACCGAAGTGCCACTCCTTGTACACCAAGTCTCTTCTGTGAAATTTGTATCATTTGTTTACATAGAAGACACGCCGAAGAGACAAAGGTCCGCGCCACATCTCTGCCCGACGTCCGTTCTGTGTAAATTGGGCCTAAGAGCATGTTTTCGTCATATTAACCTATATAATTCTTCAGTTTTCTTATCTTCGTCAGTGGCAAAGTCGCCCTTATTAAACCTTGCTGGTCTCCAGGCGCTTTCAGATTCATGCAATTTAACTTCCTCCCTTATGGATATTGGAACTTCCATTGCAGGTTTTTCAGTGGTACCCTTATTATCTTCACCTATATCCATCTTACTACCGCGTAACATACTTGGTAGTGGCTAAAATAAAAAGATTATTAGTAAATGTCATTATTAAATAGTTATTTATGAAAAAGTTCGTGAAGTATGCTTTTTGCGCACGCACGCGACGTTTAGAGCACGAGCGAAGCGAGTGCTATATATCGCGTAAGTGCGCAAAAAGCACTTCACGCACAGTTTCATACAATATTTTATCTACGATAAACAAATAAAAAATAATTACAAATTCAAATTTGAAAATTTAAACTACAAAACTGTCAGAATAACTTTTGTTGAAATTTAATGCTCTCATAGCAACACCATGACAACGCGAATGCTAAGGATATTTGATTATATGAAGGTGTGTCAAAAACAGTGCGAAAAAGTAAATCCCATTTAAAATACATTGTTACTTCACGCACACTTTTAATCCTTCACGCACTGCTGTCCATAATGACAGTTTTCACGAACTAAAAATTGATACATAATATGAGGTAGAGTAGATAAAAAATATTTCTATAAGTAACAGATAAATAGATTCAGTCCCACTATCAAGCCTACAGGAAGTATTCAGGTATTCCCAAATTAAATATCATCATCAAATTTATGTATTCAAAATATAATGAATATCAACTTAAATTAACTCACCCCTTTCTGGGAACTATTTCTATTATAATAATAATAATAATAATAATAATGCTTTATTGTCAGAAATTTACAATTTGTCGACAAAGCTAAAAAACATACAAAAAAAGTACAAAAACCTTAAAATCTAACATATCACATAAACAAAATACAAAAAAAAATATTAATACAATTAAAGAAATTGAAAGTCATCAAAAAAAGAGAAAGAAGAAGAAAAGGAAAAAAGAAAAGAAAAGAAAAAGTTCCTTGAAGTAGTAAATTAGTATGTATTTAGAAGTATAAAATCATAATATGAAAAATTCATTTACTGTGTACAAAGATCTCTCCAATAAGTGTGCCTTCAAAGCTCTACGGAATGCGGGAAAGAGTGAAATAGATTTGATATTGAAAGGCAGACGATTATGCATCTTTTTTGCATTATACAATATAGAGTTTTTGATTAACTCTGATCGTGGGATTGGTAAACAAAGATCAAGCTCCCTGTTTCTAAGTGGATAGTTGTGGGAAGGCGTTTCAGGATTCGCTGACGAGTGCTTGCGGATTAAGCAAACGGATTCAAAAATGAATAAAGAAGGAAGAGTTAAAATTTGATATTTTTTAAAGTATTCCCCACAATGAGTTCTATTGTTTAATCTTAACATGTAACGGATAGCTCTCTTTTGAAGTTTGAAAATACGGTCAAATTGAGTCGCACAACACGTACCCCAGAATGGAATGGCGTAACGGAGATGCGACTCAAAAAGGGCGTAATAGACTGTTCGAGCTGTTGACAAGTTTAATTCCTTGGAAACTGATCTTAGCGCAAAACACGCAGAACTTAATTTTTTTGACAATGCATTGATGTGCAAATCCCATTTTAATGAGTTGTCAACAATGAGACCCAGGAACTTTACAGAATCAACGATTTCCACACTATTGTTATTAAGTTCAAAAGTTTGTAATGTACCTTTATATGATAAGATTTTAGTTTTAGAGAGATTGAGGCACAGAAGGTTAGAATCGCACCACGATTTAATAGTGACTAAGTCACGAGATACGATACTATAAAGGGATGTACTATCCGGGTTGCTCCAGGTAAAACTAGTATCATCAGCAAAGAGGCAGAGTTTACCACTAATATTTAGGTAGGCAATATCATTAATAAAAAGCAGAAATAAGATAGGACCTAGAACTGAACCTTGAGGCACCCCACAGTCAATTGGCTTACAGGAGGATGTTCTATCATCAACCCTTACCATCTGACTTCTGTAGGTAAGATAAGATTTAAACCACTCGAGTGGTATTCCTCTAATCCCATAGTGTTGTAATTTGTGAATTAAGATGTTGTGGTTTACACAATCAAAGGCCTTAGAGAAGTCGCAGAAGATTGTTGCTGTAGAGTTCTGATTGTTAAGACTGGAGTAAACATTGTCAAAGAGCGAGAACATAGCATCATTGGTAGATTTATTGCTCAAGAAACCAAACTGTTGGGGAGTTAGTATTTTATATTTGCAAAGAAAAGATAGCAATCTTTTTTTAACCAATCTTTCAATAATCTTCGACAACGTGGGGAGAAGTGCTATTGGGCGATAGTTCGAAGCTTGATCTTTATCACCTCCTTTGTGCAAAGGAATAATTATCGCAGTCTTAAGGCAGCTTGGAAAGACTCCAAGTTGAAGTGACTTGTTAATCAAGTTAGTCAGATGGCTTAGGGTGTTTACCGGTAGATTTGAAAACATTTTCAGAGTAAGCCCATCCGTTCCAGCAGATGATTTGTTTTTAATCTCATTAATTGTGTTACGAAGCTCGGCCAATGATACAGGTGACATGAAGAAACTGTGTAAATTTTCGTTTCTGAGATAAGAAAAAGGATCGTGGGAAGGAGTTATGGAGCTCACTAAGTTCTTTGCTACATTAACAAAGAAGTTGTTTAAGTTCTCTGGAGAAGTAGGAATTTTGTTAGATGAAGAGGCCCGGTCCCTTAATTCATTTACAATAGACCAAGTTTCTTTAGCAATGTTACCCGCATTTCCCAATCTTCTGTTGTAATACATATCCTTGGCAGCTTTGATAGTTTTAATATAAGTTTTCCTGTACAGTTTTTCATAATTTTGGAAGGAGACGCTATCTGAGAATTTTTTTAAATATGATAAACAGCGCATGTTCTTAGAAGATAATCGTAAGCCTCTAGTAGACCAGGGTTTGTGTTGCTTCACTTTAATAGGCCTGAGAGGAAAGGATTTGAATGCAAGATCAGACACTATCTTTACAAATCTAGAGAATTCGGAGTCGACGTCATCAGATAGAAAATTCCAGTCAGATGTTAGACACAACTCATTGAAATTTTGGAAATTTTTATCTCCGAAAATACGGCCTAATTTGCGCGAAACATTTTTACTTTTGGATTTTAGGGGAAATGTAGTTAATATTCCTTCATGGTCAGAAAAACCCGAATTAAAAACGGTACAGTCAACGATTTTCGGATCAAAAGAAGAAGTGACATAGTCTATGGTGGTCGAACTAGTTTTAGTTATTCTGGTTGGCGCGTTGACGTGCATGATTATTCCACAAGAATCAAAAATGTTCTGAAGAGATTCTTTTGCAGCACAAACACTGGAGTAGTCAATATTAAAATCACCACATACAACTAATTTACCATTTAAAGGAAGGGATTCAAGTAAGCTCAGTAAATTTTGATAAAAAATTTGCAAGTCCGCATCAGGTGTTCTATAAATACAAATAATGAAAATGTCATAAAAATTATTACAAACAATGGAAAATTCAAAATGTTTCTCAGATAATAAATGATCAAATTTAGTCACTGCTGAAAAGTCGTTATTTGTTGACATTATTATAGTACCTCCATGAGATAAATCACTTCTATTAAATCGAGCGACTGTGGTGTAGTTTTTAACAAAGACTGGCTCATCAATATTTAACCAGTGTTCAGTAATTGCAACCACTTCAGGAAATTTTAGCTCTTCTAATAGTAGAAGTAATTCATCTGTTTTATGTCTTAAGGACCGAATATTAATAAAAAATAAACTGAGCCTACCATCATCTAAAGTTTCAGAGTGTGCTTGTTCCTCTGTTCGCGTCTTATTAATTAAAAATTTTTTGAACTGGATGAAGAACCACTTGAATAATAGTTCTTATGGCATTCTCTGATTTTTTGGAGCCGGCAGAGCTTCTCTGAAGAAAAATAAGTCCTAAAGGAAGAGAGGTCTGCTTCAACTTCAGCTAGGCCAATACCGTAAGCATTGTGGAAGCGGTAATACAACTTCCGCAAGGAGTCTACATCGCTAGGAAGACCCTCTGATGCTAACATTAATTTAATGCTAGTGCTAGTGTGCCCTTCCATACATACACTTGAAGGCTGGTCATGCAAATAGGCAAGGAATAGCCTAAGGGGTTTTAGAATCAGGGGGTCTCTCAGCCTGGACAACAAATAGCGACCATTTTCCATATCCGAAGTTCGGGACAGCCTCACTATTGGTGGAGTCATTGGATCCATGCCCAATCTCTCATCGAGTTTGTCAGGTTTATTCACAACTTTAATGTTTTGCAAATCCTTCCCACAGGATTTACTAGCTGCAATAGCTTCCTTGTCAGAACGAATTTGTATATATTTTGCCTCCGTAGACAAAGGTACTGGTTTTGATGATGAACAATTTGTAGCTGACTGCGGTGGTACGTTAGGAGAAACTGAATGAGAAGGAGGAACTGGTTGTGAATAAATATTCGTTGGAGGATTAGTAGCATCGGTAATTTCTGTACCTGACGGCCACATATTGATTTCTTTGAGCTGCTTCAGGTAATTTTTGTTTTGCACACCAACTTTAAAATCTGAGTCTGAACCTTCCCTGCTTTTCAACATTGGGAAGCATCGAATAAAGTCGGTGGTGCCTAATTTTTCCTTGATATAGTGTGCAAGGTGCTTAGCTGTGTATGGTGCTGGGATTTTTGAAACAACTATATACTGCCAATCTTCCTTTGTCGATGTTTTCTGGAGTACGGAAGTATTTAATGAAATATCATCGTCAGTCTGGGTTGATATCGACTTTGTGTATTTTTTTGATGGGCCAGCATTCACATTGGGCTTATCTTTGGCAGCTAACTTTTCTATGTTAGTAGCCATTTTGTTAATAATTTTGCGGAGATCAGCAATTTCCTTCATTAGCTCTTCTTTGGATGTGTCATGGATTTGAATCTTAAAGGAATCCTCTTGGTTATTCAAAAAAATGGAGGTAAGGTTGAAAATATCTTGTTTCATTTCCCGAATTGATTGGAATAAGGACTCCCCGTCTCTGCCAGAGTTACTAGCCTGGAGGGTGTGGATTTCATGCATTTTATTGTATAAAACCTTCCATTTGGAGTCATGAAAATTTAAAATGTCGTAAATTTCCGAAATAACAGGAGATAGGTCATTATTCTTTTTTAGACAAGATCCCAAGGCCTCGACGTTCTCTGGAGGTATCTGCATTTTCTGTATCTGTGACATTCTTTCGTGAAGATATTTAAGTGTAGGAGAGTCACAGGCACTGCAGAAGAACCTAATATTATGGTATTTTTGTTGATAGATCACCTTGGTTGTTGCTTTATCAAGCCCAGTGCATGACATACAAAAATTACGCCGACACTCCCCATTGCAACGAAGTTTATACTTATCCTTTTCTGAGACGGCTTTTTGGCAGGAGTCGCATTTGTTAGAGTCAGACATAATTGAAAGTAAGGAAGATGAAAGTTGATGATAATAATTAACTGGAACTGAACGTCAAACCGGAACTATTTTCACAATAAAAAAACACAGCACAGAGAAATTAGCAATGCCGTATGGTTACAGTTCAATAACTTTCTGCCAGAGACACGTTTATTAAACACGTACTAATTTGTTAAACAGGAACTAATCATAAAAAACACGTACAACAATAACAAATATGCTGGTAGTGCTTAGAGGTCAAAATATCAAAACAAGACCAGAAAAGTCAAAACAAAACAAACAAATTAAAATATAACAAACAAATCAAAACAAAACAAACAGCAATACCGGAATAGCCGACGTACGCGAAAACACAACCGTCTCGTACGACTACTACAACAAAACTGAAATGGTGGATTAAAACAGTTCACGTTTACGGACAGAGATTAATGGAACTAAATTAAATTAAGCAAATTTAAGAATAAAAGCCCCAATAAATACACATTTTTAATATTGATTTAAAATTCTGTTACGCACCTCTCTATCAGCAGGTAAAACAACATCCGGTATATATTTAGGACGTACTTTACTTGCAGCGCTATTTTTCAATGAAATAAGTTCATTTTTCTGATATTTTATTATGCGATTCTGATTTGCTAAAAAATAAGTAAAATTTGTTATTTTTTACTTCTCCATGTAAGATATGATTTTACATACAAACTCTAATTTCATGAATGTCTTTTAGAGTAGTTTCTTTTAACAGAATTTAAATTTAGTACCTGCATCAGAATTGGTAGTTTCCAAACTATCTCTATCTTTAGTTTGGGACTGATTTTCGATTTGATCGGGATTATTAGACAGTAATTCTTGTTGAGTTAAATTTGAATTTACCCCAGCTGCCAGAAAAACAGTATCACTTGCCATTGGCAATTCATTGGTATTCGTATCCGTGTTTAACTCATCTGCTTCTACTAGAACCTGATGATTGTCTACTTCTTGGACCTCTTTGGTAATATCGCTTTGTATAGTAGATGATGACTGAGGATTAACAAGAGCAGAGGGTTCTTCGTAAACAGCATGGTGTGAACTGTCTTCAACTTCGGACTTTTCTACAGAAAATGTATTTTGATAAATAGATTAAAGATGATTTTATTTATTAGATAAATGGTTTAATACCTGTTTCAGAATTGATGACCTCACAATTAGTTAATATTCTTTCAAGTTGTGACTGATTTCGATTCGGTTCAGATACCTGAATTATATTGGGCATAGGCAACATCTGTGGCAATTTAATGAAATTAGTGTCGCTATGTACCTCTTTTTCTTCCACTAGACATTTAATGGTATTGGTATCCTTGTTTACCTCCTCTGCTTCCTGTGGAACCTGATGATCGTCTACTGATTGGACCTCTTTGGTAATATCGCTCTGTGTGGTAGATGATGACTGCGGATTAACAACAGCAGAGGGTTCTTCGTAACCAGCATGGTGTGAACTGTCCTCAACTTCCGACTTTTTTTGAAGTTGTTCTACCTCTACAGAAAAAGTATTTTGATAAATAGATTAAAGATGGTTTTATATAATAGATAAATGGTTTAATACCTGTTTCAGGTGGCAAAATTTGATTCGCTCTCGTGTTCAGTTCCTCTACAACATGATCAGGGAATGCTTCTTGGAGCTCATTTTTATTATTGCTGAGAATGGTAGATTCTTCGGATAAGGAGTGTGGATTATCCTCAATTTCCGACATTTTAAACAGACGAATCTATTCCTACATGAACAATAAATGTATAAATAAACAATGTAGCAGAGAAAATATTAAGAAAAAAATGAATGAATGAAACCAAAAACAAACAGTATACAAACAAGAATATATTAAATAACATTAAGGAGAAATTGAAAAAATGTCGCATCTAGCAGGACTCGAAACCGCAACCTTTACGGAGACGCTCTAACAACGAAGCTATGAATGCTTGGTAACTTTTATGCTTTTGTGCCTTTAGATGTTTTGCTTTCAATTTTTTTCTACATATTTCTTTATTTTTGTGATTTTTTGGAACGAAGTTCTCTTTCGCGCGTTACGAACAGTTACGACTGACGCTAGGAGCTAGCCCAAAAAAATTCATACCAAAAGTTGTCACGACACTATGCACCGACACACGCATGTTTCTCTCTCTCACAGACCAAAAAATAAATAACTCTCTCTCCCTCTCTCTCATAGATAGATATATTACAATTAAAAAGACACTATTTTAAATTAAAAGAAAATGTACATTAAAAAGAAAATACTGTAGAAAAAAACATAATTACCTATAATAGTATTATATTTTATTTCATCCTGTTTTTATAAATTAATAAATTCATAAACATTTTAAAAATAGTTCGTAACTTGACTACGTCAAATTATCTTAACTGTCAGTCACTGTCAAATATTTTAATTTTAAATTTTTTGTATTGAATTGTTAATTCCTGTTTTAAATTATAAAAAGTAATTTTAAAAAGATGTGTTATTTAAAGCTCTGGTATTGTATAAATGGACACTTTTGTTAAAAGAAACGAACTGTTAGGTAAGTAGAGATTTTATACAGACAATAATAAATGCTTATGTATGTATAAACACTCTGTTATGTTTACAAATTACTAATTCCTTCACTAATTAATCGAAAGGAACTTCGTTCCATCCGGGTGTCCCTTGACACCTCACACTTTTTTTTTTATATTTTCACCGTGTTCTTTGTCTCTCTGCGGAATTTTGTAATCGAATTTAAACCTATTACCCGACTACCTAGAGCTCTGAAATTTTCAGGATAGCTAAGATCTGGATGACAATGCATGTTTCAAGTGTGTTTAGCATTGACATATTAATACAAATGGACCGGCCGCTTCCCATATTCGCAACAGCTGCTTCTGCGGCCAACATTAGTAAGAGAGATCCGAGAGAGAGACGGAGGTAGGCCGGGCAAAACGCACATTGTTTAAATGAGAGCTTAAGAGAAATACATCTTTTTATAACGTTTTATGTAAAAAATACTATATTATATACTTAGAGTGAGAAGTGAGCTATTATTATGTCAATATCTTAAAAATTATAGAACTGTAAATATTAATTCTCGTTAGGGGAATGGAGTAAATAATAGCAATTTCTCAGGTTAGTAGTGAAAAAAAGCTTTTTCATTTGTGGTTGTTCGAAGTATTTGATGAAACTTAAGTTTGTTAAAATTTCTTAAGTCAAAATAAGTGAGAAAAGACTCTGGTTTTATGTTTAGGTGTACTTATTTGAGCAAAAATAATATATATTACTTACAAAACAATTATTGCAGGCTCAAAAACTGTATTATTTTATACAGGGTGTCCCAGAATTAACTACGGAAACTTCGTATACGTGTTCCTTGATGCCAAATAAGTAGGGTCTTTCCTATAAAAAAAATTTTTTTAGAGACTCCTGTCAGAGTTATAACCCTTTAAAGAGGGGTGGTAAAATACGGTTTTAATTTAATATCTTCTGATTGGTCCAAGATAAAAAATTAAAAATTTGGGTGAACATCATTTTAATAAAGACGCATTTCTCCTGCCACTTTACACCTGCCCTACCCCATTCTAAGGGTGCAAATCAAGGAACCCCTCTTAATTTTTTTTGTAACTTTCTTAGCAATTAATATTTGCAATAACAAAAAATTATTTTAGGAAGTTTTGATTATTTAGAAACTTTTTTGTTCCTTGTCGTTTTTTGCGAAATCGTTTCGGTTTGGAGTAAAAAAATAAAAAGTAGGACCATGTCAATTGAGTATCGTGTATCGCGATCAAGTAGCGCACATTTGCAAAGTAGGTTATAACTCTGACAGGAGTCTCTAAAAAAATTTTTTTTATAGGAAAGACCCTACTTATTTGTCATCAAGGAATACGTATACGAAGTTTCCGTAGTTAATTCTGGGACACCCTGTATACAATAAATACCAATTTTTTTTTAAACAGTGAATGTGACAAAAAATTGTTGAATTCAAATAGATAATTCAAAAATGCATTAATATTTCTATCGAAAAATACGTCAATACAACTGAAGATCATATCGTAATTTTTTATATCATGGTTCACACTATATATAAGGAGACTGATACATTAAATTTGAAAATTCTACACCTAATATATAATAATAAAACAAATAATTAAATAACTCTTCTTGATTATTATATGAAATATAAACTTCGAAATTATTTATTATTATCTGTTGATGAAATATTTATGTATCCAAAAATATTTAAGAGTGGCAAGTATTAATTATAGTTAAAATGACTCTAGACACCAACTTAATAGGTTAATAACTATAAAATATTATAGAGTGTGTGCGATATATTACATAGTTTATAAATATCACTATAAACACAGTCAAATATATTTAATTTATAAGATAAACACCAAAAACATTAAAAATCAACGTAAATCAAATGTAAATTAGGAGCTTTCTGCCCGACCTAGCGCTATCCTTCTTATCCGTCTCACTCTCTGGAATCAATTATTTCGCTGCACAGCTGGTCCATTTGTATTAATATGTCAATGGTGTTTAGGCATATACATTAATTTCGAAATTTATACTGAATTGATATGAAATATGATATAAATTGTGTATACATGTTATCATTTTGAAAGTTTTTAAATATGTCGTTCGTAGCCTAGTTAATTAAGCGTCGGATATGAATCAAGGTGACAGTTCTATTATGTTATCATAATGGGATCGACTACGCGAGAGAGAATTTTTTGTAGTAATTATTATTTTAACTGTTAATAAAATAACTAATTTAGAAAAATTTTAAAAATTTTAGACTATACTGTGGACTATGCCGTAATCTATCTTGTAAAGCGCTATTTGCCAAGGGAGTAATAATTTAATAATAGTAATATGACTTATAAATCACCAAAAAAAACTTTCTACTATAAAAAGTTCTTTAATAAATTGTGATTATTTCATTATGAATCCAATCCTTTGTTTTGTTGCAATTGACCATTGTTTACAAATTTAAATAATTTGTAATAAATAATGTGTTCAAATTAAAAACTCCTGAAGACAGCAATCAAAGATTTGATAATTTATTTGTTTATTAATACAGTTCGTGAATACTGATGTAGTTTTATATTGAATAGGTCTTAGAATTTTTCCTTTAGTATTTTGGAATAAATAAATCCTTTGTTCTGGTTTTAATTGGTATGACTCATTAATTTTGTACAAAATTTCTATACACATAGGAATAAATAAGCTTCAATTTTTACCACTAAGTAAAAGGCTGGAAGGATCGGGATGAAATTTGGTACAGGGGACAGGGGTAGATTATGGTCTGGAACTAGATAAACGGGATATATCTATATTTATCCTAGTTTTATTATAAGCAAATCATTACAGTTGTTATTGAATCTTGATCTTGAATCGCGCCAAAACGGCTGAACGGTGTAAGATGAAAATTGAAATAAGGATAGATGGTAGTTGGGAATAGCACATAAGCTACTTTTCATCCCACGGGAACAGAAAAAAGGAATATAATTATATAGTTTTATGTTATCATTTTTTAGGAATCTCAAATTGTATTAATTTTTTTATATCTTTTATAGTTTTTAATATACGAGGGAATTATAAAATCTTTTTTGAAGCTGTAATTTACTCTAATGACTGGGCAACAAGTTTTTGGAGCGATTTACGTATAAATATAAAAATTATAAAATTGAGATAATTGTGGATTATCTAAATTATCAATATTAAAGAGTGTTTCAAGTCACCGTCCAGCGGGCGGTCAATAAAAGAGATCTCTCTCTCTCTCTCTCACACTCATAGATGACTAAGAGATGACTCAGAGATTACTCAGAGATGACTCACAGATGACTCAGTGATGACTCACAGATGACTCAGAGATGACTCAGAGATGACTGTCAAATATTTTAATTTTAAAATTTTGTATTAAATTGTTAATTCCTGTTTTAAATTAAATTGAAATAAAAAGTAATTCTAGGTAGAATATACAATACCTCTGGTATTGTATAAATGGCCACTTTTGTTAAAAGAAACGAACTGTTGAAAATAATGGATTTACTTTTTTTTTCTATTTTGCTTTGAACAGTGTAGTAGTGTCGCGACTTAGTTAAGTTTATACAGGTTTTTTGTAGATAATAAATATTAAAATAATAGAAAATAAAAACAATAATGTATCCTGACAGTGTTTCTGCACAAGTTCCGGATATTGCTGATAGAGTTAGGTAAGTAGAGATTTTATACAGACGATGATAAATGCTTATGTATGTACAAACTCTCTGTTGTGTTTACAAATTACAATTCCTTCACTAATTAATCGAAAGGAACTTCGTTCCATCCGGGTGTCCCTTGACACATCTCACTTTTTATTTTTTCTTTTTACTGTTTTTATCAATTTTTATCAATTTTACATTATTATTTCTTTTTTAATTTTGTTTTTCAACTTCTTCCAATTTCGCTAGGTTTTCATCTTTTTCTGTTTTTTCGATTTTTCCCCATTTTTTTGATATCATATTGTTTTTATAAATTAACCTACTTTTTTTAAATTTTTTTTTTACATATTCGACAATTTTTTCACGGTTTTCAATAATTTTTTTATCATTTTTCAAGATATTAATTATTTTATAGTTTTAAACGTTTTTTTAGGATTCCCTTCATTTTTTACATTTACCAATAAATATTTGAACATTTTCATCAATTTTTCAATTTTTCTGAGCGTGATTTCAAATACTTTTCGAATAACTTTTCAAAAAATATGCAGAATTCATATTTGCGGAGTTATTCTAATTGTTTATAATTTTATAAGCAAAAAAATTGCTTAGAATTTTAAACAGTTATTGTGGCCGTCAAATTTAATCGATTTGAATTTAGTCGACGGCATTAGAAAGCTACATTGCTCTTTTATTCGTAAAATATTTGTTGACAATAAAAATTGTTTATTTTTATTATTACATTTAAAAATTTATCATTTTTTCAAAATTATTATGTGAAATCTATTGTATAGATTTTAATGAACTTTTTTTGTTGTTTCATCATATCTCTAAGTATTATATATAATTGTCAGGCATAAATTGCAGCTATGCTGAAATACTAGTTCTTTGCGAAATTACGAATAAGATAATCAAAATCATACACTTTGATTATTACGAAATTATTATGTGGTCTGCCCCCATGTCAGAACCAACCTATGTGTCTACTTTTGTAAATATATGTAAATAATGATAATATATAAGTATCATATATGAATATCAATTTTTTATAAAATTGAGGTAGCTTTGAAATTATATAAAAAATACAGATTTATATGTTTTAAGATATTAAAACGATAGACATACTGCGATCACGTTTTGAAAATCAATATTTAAGGCTTTTAACATCCAGGCACGCACAAAGGAACCCTTGATGGAAATAGTGAACCCCCATTTCGCTAAGGTCAGATGAAACAGTATACCTGGCATTTGCTAATTTACTGCAAGTCTGCGGAAAACTGGCTCTTAGACTATTTTACATATTAAGCTGATTCCGCGAGTACAAACAATTTCTAGTTTAATTGTTATCAGAGTATTGCCGCATTTTTTAAATTTGAAAACGCTATCCTCTGCTATTTTGGTTAAAAAATAAATAAATAAATAAACCAAACCAACTTATCAAAAAGCAACTGCAACTAAAAGATATAACCATTAAATTTTTAAGGTATAATTACGTTTAAACTTTTGCAATGCTGACAACTCTTAAAGTAGTAATTACATTAATCATTTTGATTAAATCTTACAGTTCGCCTATATGTTTTAAATAATAAAAAAGGATTTTGTTAAATAAATTAATTTTTGGTATTAATGATTACCTACAAGATCTGGTCAATAAAAGATATTGTTAAATAAATTTGGCAATTATTAACTGTCATGGACGCCTGATGTACTTGATAAAAAATGTTTCAGCTTAATATAAGAAAATTATTTAAAAAATGAGTATAAGACCAAAAACACCGTGTAAAAAACAGTAAATTAAATGGGTATACCGTTAAATACATACTTTAACAGCTACGAGTAAATTACATAGCAATCATAGCAAAGACATCAGTAAGGGGAATCCCATAATCAAGTAGTTAAATAATTTAAGTAATCAAGGAATGTATTTTAATAATTATGAAAATAATAATAATAATTATCATAAACTAATTTTGTAACACTTACTGCTTAATTTGTAAATAATTTTTCACAAGATATGGACTATGGAGTCAAGTTTATAAATAATACGCCAACTTATATCAGTTATCTTGTATTCACTCAAACTGTAATGACTAATGCGCATAACAGGAAACACTGATTTTAACTAAGGTCTTTATTTTATGATAAAATTCTATTTACCTACTCTGGTTTATTTATTGATATGAATTAATATTTACATTGATAAATAATTGGAGTTGCGATTTATTTACAGATATTAACTGCAGTAGTTATCAGTGAGTATTATTAACATGCATGTATACAACGAAAATCATTTTCTTTTTGAATCTTCTTCCAGTTCTGACGCTCGCTCGGTTGGGTACCCTTGCGGTAAAGGTGCAGAAGTTGTACCCAGACAGAACGCGCTTTTAAAGTCAGATTGACTATGGCGAGCTCTGTTGCCAACTCTCGCGTTTAAATTTACGATCAACTTGAAGTGTTTTAAACGAGTAGTATTATAGTCCTAATTCTCTTTGCATCTTTTAAAAATTAGCTTTAATTTACATATAATTGTTCTGAAGGCCATAAAATATTAGAATCGATGAAATATTTAATAAAATATAGATCAATACTGGAATAGTATATTGTAATACAAGTGTTACAATGATAGGTTTTGTAGTACGAGTGGAGTTTGTGAAACGAACCGCGAAGCGGTGAGTTTCGCAAAGAACGAGTACTACAAACCGTCATTGTAATTCGAGTGTTACATACTATTTTTTATAATGAACTTTTAAAAGTATAAAAAAATAAATAAAATGAGAGTTTTTCGAAATATTTATTTATGTTGGCGATCTTGACACTTGACAGTTTTAATGATTTTAAATTTGAATGTTTGTCAAATTTGAATAAAATATTCTGAATTTCGCAATATCGCTGATAATGTAGTTAATACAACATAATTCTTGATTTACTACCTGAACTCTTTCATCTTTCGTTGATAAATCAGTGCAGTGCAACCAATTGTGTAAAACAAAAAGTTACCAAAAACAGTGTTACAATGAATCTATTTCGATACTGTTTTTAGTATCGAAATAGAAACTTTGTGAACGTGAATTATAAAAAAAACTTTATTATTGTGACACAGATTATATTAATATAAATTATGTATAATAAATTGAATATATAATATAAAATCGTGTATTTTTAATATCTCATAGTTTAACGACTTAAAACTTCTTGATAAAATTGGTTAATATGGAATTAGATTGGCATATGAAACCAAATGATTACTTTAAAGCTATTGTGGAAGGTTCACACAGTAAAAATCGGACATTTTAACCTATTGTAACGAGTTTCTTACTCTGAAGAGTATACTGAATATTTTGTAACGTTTTTCAAATACACATATGGATAAATCTCTGATTTTAATACAATAAATTTATTCAATACAGCTTTAAAAATTTTCTTGTTTTTAAAAGACTATTAAAATAATTTATAGCCTTCAAGAGAATCTATTATTTTGTTTTTAACTTTGCTTTAAATATTACATTACAACTTTGCTTATAATTAACACTAAAATCCAAATAACTTAATCTTTTAACAGTTTTGAACATACATAAAGTAAAGTATTTTCAAATAGAAATTCTAACCAAAATGTTTGTTTACAAAACTTTTATCTAACACGTGAATTTAGGCTCATTGGACAGACCATGATAATCAGTATAACCGTATTTTTAATGCTATATTTTGTGGTATTTCAGTATTTCACAAGTTTCCGATTGTTACAGATATGCAATGGATCTGGCAACAATGCATGCAAATTTGAATTTCTCGCGCAGAATTCAGATCAATTTGCATATATGTAATACAATTTGTGACTTTTTTAATGCGCACAGACCTGCGCATATTGTTCATTTTTGCAGGAACAACTTCTGCACCCTTACCTGTTTTTTTTTACAAATTTTCTGGTAGGTGTGTGTATGTTATTATATTAAATACTATTAAATTCTTGCTGCCTAAAGGCAGGTTCATGTAAATGCGAATTACCACCGCTCTTCCAGCCCCAAAAATTTATTTAAAAAAAAAATTGTTTATACCTATTAAAAGAGCTTAATTTGCACCTTTCAAAAACGTATTTTTCATAATTTGCACCCACGTACTTTTTTTATAAACTTGATTACAAATTTGTTTTACTTGAACCAGATTCAAATGCTCATATCTCACTCCCTAAAGTGTATTTCGATATGCACCTTTTACCAAAAATTTGCAATTTTAATTTTCTAATTTGCACCATCGTAAAATTTGCGAAAAACGGTAACAATTATTATAAAAATTAATAAAATTAGTTTCGGACTGCTGTCAGAAATAAGTAACTGCGGGTAGTGAACGCATGCGCAGTTATTTATTTCTGAACGTACATCAGCCAGGAAATGATTTTATTAATTTTTATAATAATTGTTACCGTTTTTCGCAAATTTTACGATGGTGCAAATTAGAAAATTAAAATTGCAAATTTTTTGTCAAAGGCGGATATCGAAATACTCTTTAGGGAGCGAGAAATGAGCATTTGAAACTGGTTTAAGTAAAGCAAATTTATCAAAAAAGTACGAGGGTGCAAATTATGAAATATACGTTTTTGAAAGGTGCAAATTAAGCTCTTTTAATAGGTATAAACAATTTTTTTTTTAAAGAAATTTTTGGGGCTGGAAGAGCGGTGGTATGCGAATTGCGAATGCGATCTTCGCAAAAAAAGTATCTTGTTTTTATTTCAATTCACGTAGCAGCGAATGTTTTGACAGGATTCTGGGGATTTTTATACTGAACGTTTACCGCGTTTACCGTTACTGCCAGTTAGTGTCACCGTCACGCAAATAAACAAAATTTAACAACACATACAACCACCGCTCTTCCAGCCCCAAAAATTTTATTTAAAGAAAAAAATGTTTATACATATTAAAAGAGCTTAATTTGCACCTTTCAAAAACGTATATTTCATAATTTGCACCCACGTACTTTTTTTATAAACTTGATTACAAATTTGCTTTATTTGAACCAGATTCAAATGCTCATATCTCACTCCCTAAAGTGTATTTCGATGTGCACCTTTTACCAAAAATTTGCAATTTTAATTTTCTAATTTGCACCATCGTAAAATTTGATAAAAACGGTAACAATTGTTATAAAAATTAATAAAATTAGTTTCGGACTGCTGTCAGGAATAAGTAACTGCGGGTAGTGAACGCATGCGCAGTTATTTATTTCTAAACGTACATCAGCCAGGAAATGATTTTATTAATTTTTATAATAATTGTTACCGTTTTTCGCAAATTTTACGATGGTGCAAATTAGAAAATTTGAAATTGCAAATTTTTGGTAAAAGGCTGATATCGAAATACTCTTTAGGGAGTAAGAAATGAGTATTTGAATCTGGTTTAAGCAAAGCAAATTTATCAAAAAAGTACGTGGGTGCAAATTATGAAATATACGTTTTTGAAAGGTGCAAATTAAGCTCTTTTAATAGGTATAAACAATCTTTATTTTAAAGAAATTTTTGGGGCTGGAAGAGCGGTGGTACACATACATATGATCATTAAATTAGTTTCAAAGTTAATACGATTATAAGTATGAACTACGAATACGATAAAGAAACTGATTTGTTTTATTGGCGATATATCAATATAGTTGAACATATAGAACTACATAAACATTAGTATTTTTAAGTTCGATAAACCCTTACATTATGTTAATAATGAATAAAACAAGCTGCATGAATCCACCCATATTTTATAGAAAAATAAGTATATCCATATAATAGTCTGTTATACCTATTAGTTTTCTACTGAGTAAAGTAATATAATTATGTATTTTACCCATAGACATAATAGTTATTTATGATATGAGTGTTAAAAGTGAGGTTTTATTTTGTGAGTGAAAACGTTTGTGAAATAAGCGGAGCGAATTGAACAATTTCACGAACAAAATAAAATCACTTTTAACACAAATACCATACAATGTTTTTTGTACAACTTCCCTATTTTGATAATGATACGAGCGAATTTGCAATGACAATAAACCAAACCGTGTTAAAAGTAAACTAAACCGTGTTAAAAGTAAACTTGTTTACATGGTAACGTGTTAAAAGTATTTTTAACACGCTGCTATGTAAACAATCGTTTTTAACATTGTTTGCTATCATTAAAAGTGTCACTTTTAATGACAGTTATACAAAAATACCTATTTAGTTAAATATGGTTTTATTAATGAACTAGTTTTGCATACCACTGCGTGTGCGATAAAAAAGTATGATAAAGTACTAAAAATCAATTTTTGAACAAAATCGTCGAGACAGCCGTTAGCAATAGCCCGCTCTGATTTTTGGGCATAGACAGGCAGACAAAATTGGCCGATCTTATAAAGTACCTCGATGGTACTTAATAATTTCTATTTCCTCCTAATTGGTAAATCGCTTATAAAATATTAAATCTGTTATATTTTACTGTTTCCAGTGTTTTTAAAATTCCTGCATCTCATACTACCCTTCCTTTTTTTCGGAGAGAAGACAAATATCAATCTTGTTAGTTGCTAGTTCCAAGAAGAGTTCTTGGTCTTTATTGTTTCAGGATGTGATGCTCCAGCAGGCCAGACGTAGTTTCTTTCGTTTCCATTCTTCGTTCTTGTAGATTGCAGCATCATTTTACATATCTGCGAATTTTCGTGTTTTCTTCAAATAATGTTAATTTTTTATTATGTAGATTTTTTGGCCATTGAAAACCAACTTCAGATGTCAGAAGTGCTAAACCCTTAAAAAATATATATGGTTTATTAACCCTTATAGCAATTCTAGTAGTGTCTAAAATGGATATACGATCTGATCCAGAGCTCTTTCTAACCTTATTTGATTAGTAATTTTATGTATTAAAACTTAGTCAACAGATTTTCTCTACACATTTTTTGCAAAATAAATAGCTTCCGGAGAAAAACTTCTAAATGGTGTTGTCAATCGTTTACTGTGGTTCTGAAACACTGTATAATTCGCCCAAGTCATTTCAAGAAATTGTCTTTAATTTAATTACCTATTTTTATTAATTTGAACTAGCGCATTGACATTTTTACTTTTACTTTAGATAGGTTAACTAAAAAAACACTAAGAGTGGAAAACACTGTTTAAACGCATTTATTCTGGAGGAAGTCTATATACAAATCATCAGTCAGAAAAATACTGTATATGTTTCAAAAAAATATATACAATATTTCTTATGCAATCAATTTTCTGACTAGCTACAGTCGCTCAAGCCAGTTTTAGATTGATCCAAAAATATTTTTACCATTCGCGTATCTTTATGTATAAAAAACGTTTCTACAAACCAATTTGCTGGGTATCCAAAACTGAACTGTGCAGCTGCATATCTTTTATACAGAACAATTTTCATTTATACCTATTCAAATATATATATATAACTTAACAGTATTGACAATTTTGGAGAGCAGTAGAATGGCTCATCTATACATAAACAGAACAGTACACAATAATTTTTGCCTCGATATACAAAATAATAACTTCTTAATTTTCAGATTAAGAAAAATATATACAAAAATAAACAAAACATAGGATTTGTATCTAAAATTAATTGGATTCTAAAATTTATTGAATGTTTTAGAAATCTAATAGAATATTCGAGGTCAAAAATCAATTGATAATAGTTCAGTTTTGGGATAAGTTTCACATGTGGGAAAATTAATCTGGGACTAGGAGAAATTAAGACACCCTACCACCCTGCCAAAGGATAACAAAACGACCAATAACAAAAATAAAATGACCACACTGTCATTTATAACAAGGTTGTCATTTTTTAAATAACTGAAGTTTCAAGGGGACCCAGCCACTGCAATCAAGAGGAAAACAATTCGCTTTCTAAAATAACAACGTTAATATAAACAATATTTAAATAAAATAAAATATATAATATATAAATAAAGACATTAAATGAATAAGATACATAGTGGAACTTAAAAAAGGAAACTGCCGATTTTTTTTTAAATAAAATCTAAATAAAATGTTACCTATTTTTTGTTCTGTTTAAAATGTCAGAACTATTACTAAGATAAATGCAACATGCAGATGTAAATAGAGACCGTTATTAAATATCGCCAAATATGACGGAAACCATGCAGCAGAAAATAGCAACCAATTTTGCTCTTTGATAAAGGGTCCTTTTAAGTGTCTCTTAAATGGATATAAAAGAAAATGCCCACCAAATAAATTTAAAATAAACAGCAATGAAAAAGAAAAGTATTATAAAGAATAATTTAAAGAATATTCTAATACAAAATTAAAAATTTACAGTCGGAATTGTAATCGCCAATAAGAGTAATATAAAAAAAAATCTTTGAAGATGAAATAAGTGTCATAGTAAACAATAATGAAAATATTGTTTGACACTTTTAGCTCGTAATCACTTTGATAAACCATTCATAAATTTATAAGTATGTCTCAAAAATTATGTGATTTATACCACATAATAAATAAATAAATGAATGAATAATTATATACAGCGTAAATGTAAATCAATATCATAATAATTTTGTTTACTTGATATTTAAAGAAAATATGAATATATTTCCAAGAGTTCAATACACACTGTATAAAAATAAGACAAATTAGACTAATAATACACAGGATGTTCGTTTTGAACTAAAGATATAAGGTTTCAGGATGAGTAGAATCGACAGTTCCCGCATATCCGAAGCACCCTGTAGATAAAAATCGTCACGCCAGCCGAGCCCGCCTCTTCAGATATTACATATTCCTCTTGAAAAATATTTGATGAGCGTTCACAGAGTCCGTACTTAAATTTAAAATTTTTTTTGTCCTTTTTCGCATTGTGTATATTTCTATAATTTTATTAAACTGAGGGCACTTGTTATCTTTATATCCCGCCGCACTCACACAACAGTTTTTATATATAGTATATAATTAAATATGTATAATATATATAATATAAACAATTGTATAAATTTTTTAACTAGAGTTTGAGTTCTGTTTGTCGATTAGTCACATTTGTTTCTGATCACGACTCCTACAGTTTTTCTTAATAATTATATATTTATAAATTTCAATTTATTAGGTCTATATGGGGCGCCAAAACCACTGGCACTGTAGCTAATCGCTATTCTCCGTCAGGCTCCGAAACTGACGATTCGTCATCGTCATCGTTTTCTTTCAATTGACAGAAGAAAGATGTCAGCTGCTTCAACGCGACACCTGAAATTAAAAATAAAATCAATTAATATAACAGAATAAAAAAGTTAGTCATTTAGATTAAAACTCAATTATACTTATATATACGTATAATCGTTTTTCTTCTTCCAATGTCAATTTAAACAAATTTATTCAACAAACAAAAGCCAAAAATGTACGAGCCCAAATCAATAGAAATATTTCAAAAATTAATTAATTACACTGGTTTAATATTTTTAAATATTTGACAGCTAGCAGAAAAGGAATATTTATTATTATTTAGATAGACTTCAAAAAAGTAAAAAATCTTTTAAAAATTTTTAATAAAGATTTAAACATATATGTTGAAAGGATATCATCCACGCCCAATCTTGCGTTTTTCATGGGGCTAACTGAATCCTTACTTTAATTTAGCATAATCGTAACACCAAAGCTTAGTTTTAAAGCGATGCTGCTGCTGAATCATGCGGAAATATACATGTTTGGAATAATAGTTTTTTATGCATGAAACATTTTTTTTTATATGTACCCCGCCGCAAAGACAACTAAGGGCCATATTCATAGTCGGTGCCTGAAGGTGCACTTAAGGACATCTTATATAGGGATGCCTTAAGGTCTCCTTAAAGATTTCTATTCATAATCAATCTTTAGATCTGCCTTCACGAAGGAATCCTTAAATAAGGAGAGTATTTGGCAACGCCTATTTCTGTAATTTTATTTCTTCTTTTCCTTAATATTTTGCCTCTTCTGTATAAAGGTTTAGGTAACCGATTCAACAGATGTCAAAAAAGAACTCTTTATAATACAAATAAGAAATACTAAGCGATACAATAAAAGACACACTGGTTTTTTAAAAGATAAATAGGGAACTGTTTAGTGATGTTTGTTTGTAGTTGTGAATTGTGAATATTTCTTATTATTTTTTTTCTGTAAAGAACTAAAATGACATCTGAGCGTAAATTTTATTCCGAAAGGGAAAAAAATCTATTAATACACTTAGTTGATGGACACAAAAGATATTATTGAATGTCACTTTTACTTTTCAACACGCATATGACACTCCTAAAATGATGATGCTAAGGAATGCTCAAGTCACCTTTTAGGGTTCCTTATACTTAAGGACTGTTGAAGTCTTCCTTTGTTGACTATGAAATGAAATTTGTACTTAAGGTAAACTTAAGGGTTGAGGACGACTTAAGTAAGAACTATGAATATGGCCCTATAACTGTGTCGTACTGTGAGTTAAAAAAAACATTCAAAACTTAAAAAAAAAAACTATTGACAATTGTTACATCTAGTGTAATATCCAAGCAGTATTGTTCCCTAAAGTAACATGCTTTATAATTTATTTGGTGAATAAATTTCTTACCTTTGCCTTCTTGTTCAGCCGGATCCTGACTTTGTTCCCAAGCGATAAAACTTTCTTGAGAAATCGTTCCTCCTTCATACAGTTTATTAAATATTTGAAGTAAAAGTCCTAAAAATATGTAAAACAATTATAAATAACCCACACAATGTTTTTAATTATTATAAATAATTATCTACTGAAACTTACCTTGCGGATGTTCCATTTGTTGGACAAGAGCTTGAAGTGCATATAAGCATTCCAGTTCAAATCCAGGATTGCTATCAACATACTTAATTAGCAACATATTGTGTTGCTCTAACCTAGCGTCTGAGAGCTTGTGATTTTTATTGATTGAATCTTCAAATATTGCTGTTGCTAATGCCCTTATGAATTTATTTTCCTTAATTCCTTGGTCTCCTACATTTGTCTAACAAAAGAATAAAAAATTAAAATTTTCTCTTTGATCATATATATCTTATAAGTAACTCACCGTAACCCAATCATGAATGTCATCAATATTTCTATCAGCCTTAAGGAAATTTAAAAGTTTCGTTTGAACTTCTGGATACGATATACTGTTTACTGCTACGGGTGACGGCCCGCCCAACAAAAATTCGAATTTCTAAAAAATAACGTAAATAAAGTCATAAAATTCATACTATGTTTTTTAATAAGTCACTTCTTTTTTAATTTATCATACTTACATTGTCCCTAATAAACGAATCTACCTGCGATTGATGCATAAAATCAGAAATTTGCAAATGCGATAACAGCCACTGGTTTTGCAGGAAATTCGATCCCTTATTACTAATGACTAAGTTAAAGAGAGGTACCAACAGTTTATCCGCTTGGTTCTGTTGGATGAGTATCTCCATACACTTGTGTAGCCTCTTCAGGGGAAGAGCTTCTTCGCAAATTAAATCGACTACAAAAATAATTACACATTAAAAATCAATATTCTTATGCAGTTTATATTTATCCTACCTAAAATTTCTGCTAAGTAATCCCAAATCTTTGGAATATCAATTTTAAGGTCATCTGCTTGTGACAGCAATTCTTCTAATCCAGCGCAGTAATCCTCTATTGATATTTTACCCTGAACAATTAGTTTTGCAAATAGTCCACCAGTTTTTAGCCTTGCTAACGAAGATTTTTCCAATATGTGGATATAACTGAAATAAAATTTATTTTTAAAGATCGCACAACTTTATAAGAAAAGATATTTACAAAATTAATGATTTTATCTTAAACAATCAGTTAAGTTTGTTTAATTAAAAATTTAATTAAGATTATTAATGACTAGTTTTCGGTTAAAAATAATAATACAAAACTATACTAAATAGATTAAATATTTGGATTCATATCACTAACAAAAATGACAATATGTATTTATTGTTATTTTGAAGCTTTACCTTTCACTAATCATTCCAGCGAAACATTCGGGTGGGACGGTACCAACAATTTCTGTAAAGAATTCATCTACACTGCAATTGCCATTAATATACTCGTCCAGGGAATTTCGTATCCGCCTGTTACGCTGATCTTCGTTAAGACTTTCAACTTGATAAGTTGTGGGTGCGGTAGGTGCAACAGGTTGGGTTCTTGGTGGAGCTTGCTGTTGCGGTTGGAAATGCGGAGGTAATGAAGGCATAGGTGCAGGCGTGCCTCGTTGTGACGATGACGCCGAACTATCTCCAGAACGGTGTTGAGAACCAGAACGAGAACCGCCTCTACTATCGTATTTATAATTAGCACGTTCTAGACTTGCTCCTTTCGAATGATACGACTCCTTTTGACCGGGTCGAATATCTGTAAACACAGAAAATAGCAATTTAAATCGATATACATATTTACATAAAAAATGTTAATACTATAAAGAAATAAATAATAAACTTGTTACTACAGGTATAATTATGCCAATCAATTATTAGATTGAATAATAAAGTTATGTAGTTGATTATATTACAGTACTAAACGCCATCGTAACATATATTGACAATTACGAGGAGCTGGGACTGTATAAATACTACAATTAATGAGAGCACAAAAAATAAAACTATAGTTATCAGATTGCTCACTGCCTATTATAACATTTTGAATATAAGAATTGGACTAAAATGTGTTAAGGGAGGAATATATGCACAGTGCATATATGTATATGCATTTTTTGCAAATTTTTTATTAAAAAGCATATTTTTTGCAAATTATTATTTTATGAGCATAGTTTTATGTTTTTGTCGATAATGCGCAGTCCGAAACTAGTTGCAGGGATTTCCAAACAACAGTTATTTTATAAATCAAAGTTACAAAAAATGAAATCTGAGCCAGTTCAGCTAACTGTAAAAAACGCATTTAAAAATATTGAAGAAAAATCAAAACATGAAAAGAAAATTTTTCAAGATTTATGCAAGTCTTTGACCGCAAACATACCTTTAAAAAATGTCAAAATTCTGAATTTAAAGAATTCTTACAAAAATATTGTAAACAAACCATTTCTGACGAATCCACGCTTAGAAAGAAAAATGTCGATTCAGTATATGAAACAGTTTTGAACAAAATATGATTGGATCTTTGCAAGAAGACAAAGCAACAAACTCATATTTGATAACTTTCAAGATCTAGAAAAGAACTAATGTGACCGTGACCCGATTTATATACCTTTTTCTTAACAAATCCAGTCACAGATGAGAAGTTTTTAGTGTTTTTGAGTGATACAGCACCATACAAGGAAAAAGTAGACCAAAACGTAAAAATCTTTTACCCGTGTACCTTGTGACTAATCTTATCTTTTATATGGAATAAATCAAATCGCAGAAACGAATATCCTTTAATAAATAAATTAATTTTAGATGTAAAAAAGTCCTTCTAAAAGCACCTCTAAGAGTGCAGATGTGTAAGGAGAGAACAAGGAGTTAGTTTACCTTCAGAATCGGTTATTACCCGGTGGGGAATGTGGATGAAGGTAGCAATAATCTACGCGAAAAACTTCAAAGTCATTAAAAGAACTAATTTTGGATTAAGATCACGATTCACAATGTGTTGTGTAACGTAAAGAGTTGTCAAAAAGTACAAATGTCACTAAAGATCTTGTTTTTATTGAATCTAATTCAATTTTATACAGGACATGACATCTTAAAGAGTAGAAATTTAAGTTTGAAAGACTCAATTACTATTGTTGAAACTTTTCCGATAAATGTAACAATATTCCCGATAAATATAGGAGGTCAATTAGAAAAAAAATTGGATCGGGTCTAAAAAAGAATTAATGATTTAAATACGTAACTGCAGTAAAAAACATTTATAACGATAAAGCATTGAACGAAGTTATATCTCGGCCCATTACTTTACTGCCTGCAGTAAAGTCGTACCATTTCAGGTTAAAAAATTGTTTACTTTTATTTCTAACTGTTTTTCAAATTATTTTTATAATAAACATTTTTTTAGACCTCAGTGAGTTTTTATTCCATTTTATTAAAATAATAAATTAAAAAATATTGTACAGCAGTATGCATATTTGGTCAAAAAAGGCATATAAGTGCATATTTTAGCTGCATTTAAATGCATAATTTCGGTCCTTTAGTTATAACAGTACCGGGTAAAAGACACAGGTAGTATAAAAAAGTTTACTTACTCATTCGTCTATCAGCCTCTATATTCTCTAAAGCAGCATACATATTGGCAGTGTTGGGAGTTGTAGATTTAACATTTGAACCTGAACCAGCATGCCATTTACTGAAGAACATTTGACTATTTCCTAGTTGTTCGTCTCCTCCCACGTGCTGAAAGTATAAATAACCATTGTACAAAAATAGCTTTTTTACAGTATTGTTGATAATTATAAATGTGTTTGTGTATTCTGAGTTTCTTTAGATGGAATTGTTAAAATTTGTTCCATCTATTGCATCACAGAAAAATTATATTCTTCCATTAACACCAACAATACTCATTAAAATGTATTGCGGTACTTGAAGGAAGATTGTTACATATTCAAACTAGTCAAGTACGTATACATAGTGTAATTCAATTAAAGAACATTAAAGGTGATAGACAGCAAACCTCAGCAACTACTCTTTTAAGATTGTTAGGATTTCAGTAATGCTGTTCTAATTAGGTAAGATTGCTAATATATTAATGTTTTGTATAGTACCGTTAATATATTCGATATAAACTAATGTATCTTACCGTTTTGCCAGCCTTGAGTTTATCACTCTGTACGGAGAATGTAGTTTTACCCCTGTTATTCACGTTTATCCAACCTTCATCAGAAACGTTTCTATTACTTCCTCGTCCACCTTTCCGATCATTCATCGAACCTTGATTGGAACCACCACTTCTATCGTCTTTCCTGGGAGTCATAGGAACGGAATTCATCATTTGAATATTTAACTGTTCCTGCTCAGCTTCTTTTTGTATCTGATCAATCATCTTGGGGTTCAAATCTTGTCTTCGTGGTACCCATTTTGAATTACGAAGATCTATGACATCCTGTTAAGAAAAGTTAAATATGAAAACCTGATCATATTCATGGAATCAAAATAATTACCTGTAACATAAACCTGATTCGACTGCTAATCTTAGCACTTTCTTTTTTGTTGGCAAGATTCTTCATTTGCTCGAATATTGTAGTAAGAGGAACATTCTTGTTGTCTAATTCTTTACCAATGGTAGTTAGTAATTTACAAAGGCACTCTAAACTTTCTTCATCTCCATTTTCCAATAACATATTCAAGCATCTCATCATTATATTTTGTGTCAGCATATTCTGCTTGAAAAGTTCACCTACAAAAAACATGATATTAACAAAAAAAAAAATGGATTTTTTAACGGAGTCAAATATTGATATATTTTTTATCAGTTGCAAAGTGTCCTCATTTTAATCAGTCCACTACTTTCTATAAAGACATCATGTAAATAAAAGCATTTTTTGAAGATAAATAATTGATATATAACCTCACCTATAAACCTGGTATTTCCAACAGACTTCATCCGTACCCGTCGGAAATATTCTTCTAACTCAAATTGTAAATCTTTTCTTTTCTCGGGATCTGTACATGCTTCAATTTCTTTTAGTTTCGTAGCTTTAGTTTTTTCATCAACTGATTGCTTTTCGAATTCTACTTGACACCTAGTAACTAAAAGTTTTCTGAAATTAACAAAATCCGACTTTTCATCTGGATTTTGACAGGGAACCTAAAACATAAATTTACATTTATATATATATATATATATATATATATATATATATATATATATATATATATATATATATATATATATATATATATATATATATATATATATATATATATATATATATATATATATATATATACAAGTGTATACATTGTTTTACTTAAAAAGGTATGTGAAGCCACAATTATATTTGTATAAAAAAATAAAAATATTACCTGCAAAAGAGCTAGATGTCCACACATGCCAGCGTACGCAACAGAAAAATTGGGTTCATCAACAGCTTTTTCAAAAACTAAATCTATTACACCCTGTAATCTTGGCTCTGTATCTATCGCCAAACTTCTGATTTGTTGTAATAATGTATCAAACTTCTGAGGCGTTAATTTATTGAGTATACCTCTAACTTTCCTGTAAAACAAAATAGTTATTATAAAAAAAAATATAGAAGCTTGATAATACTAATTTGTACAATAATAATAAAGTGATAAAATAAACGATTTTTCAACTTATATGGTCTTTCGATTCTTTAAGAGCATGTTATCGTCATACTGACCTATATAATTCTTCAGTTTTCTTATCTTCGTCAGTAGGAAATTCGCCCTTGTTTATTAACCTTGCTGGTCTCCAGGCGTTTTCAGATTCATGCAATTTAACTTCCTCCCTTACGGATATTGACACTTTCATTGAAGGTTTTGCAGTGCTACCCTTATTACCTTTACCTCTATCCATTTTACTACCGCTTAACCTACTTGGTAGTGGCTAAAATAAAAAGATTATTAGTAAATGTCATTATTAAATAAATTCTTGTAGTAATAGATTAATAGATTCAGTCCCACTATCAAGCCTACAGGATGTATTCAGGTATTCCCAAATTAAATATCATCATAGAATTTATGTGATCAAAATATAATTAATATAAATTAAAATTAACTCACCCCTTTCTGGGAACTATTTCTACCATAATTAAATGATGGATTGAAATCGGTTCTACCACCCATTGAAGATCTACCATCACTTAAACGCTAAAAGTACAGATAAAATAAGTTTAAACAGTTATTTACATCATCAACCATAAGTAAAACAGTTCACGTTTACGGGCACAGATTAATGGTACTAAAATCTAGACAATAAAATTTTTCAATTTTTAAACAAGTTAGATGATTTTAAATTTATCTACCACATACAAGATTGATGTAAGCCAAGAGCAATTGAAACAGTAAAAAATCCTGTTTTTAAGATTCGTTGAGACAACTAAAAAACTCTTTCAAGTTTTGAGTCCTGCAACCTTTTAACTTGTTACATTAAAGTGCATCTTAACCACTTGTTGAGGTTATTAGAATCCTTTTTAATTGGCACATAATATTAGGGTGCATTTATTAGTTAAAAATGTGGATGTGGATTTTAATCTCTAGTTCGACTAGGCTTGATCTTTGTAATAAATACAATACTCACCCCTCTGACATCTGCTACAACAGCATCAAGTAAATTTGCAGGAGGTACCTTACTTGCTGGTGTATCTTTTAATGCCAGAAGAAAATCTATAGGATACTTCATTACGCCATTTTGATTTGCTGGTGACCATTGACCTTAAGTAATAAAGAAAATGTTAAAATATAAGAAATCTAACTTTTATCTAATATATTTAATATATTATTTTGTTACTATGTGTATAATTATATCAACCATTAATTAGACTGAATAATAAAGTTACATAGTTATTATCTCACAGTACTAAACGCCACCGTAACTTACAATACAATTACGAGGAGCTGGGACTGTGTAATAATATCTTTAATAAATGAAAGTTAAATACCTACCATCAGCATATGGTAACTTATTATCTATCCTATTATTTTCACTAGTTTTAGCATTAACATCATTCTTTGCTTGCACCATTATTTTTTCATTAGATTGAGTTAAGGCAGCCCTATCAGGTTCATCTTGACTTATCGTACTACTACTGTAGGGTTTAATATTTTTAGGCAGATCTCTGACAATATTAGTAACGTCGAAACTTTTGTTGATATTTTCAGGTTTGGGTCTAACAACATCTGTAACCCCAACCTACAAAAAAATCAATATCTTAAATATCATTAGTGATTCTTAATCTAGGATATTTTACCTTGTTTTTAGGAGTAGGTTTAGTAACACTATCTGCAGTTTTAGATATATCGTTGTCCAATATTTTATTATTCGTTTCAGTGTTTACATTAACGTCACCAGCCATTTGGATTTGTGTGGGAGCGGTAGTATTGTTTGCGGTCAGAGGTAAGGAGTTGGCGTTTATAATATCATTGTTATTTACTACTTGGGTGGGAATCACGTTCGAATTCACCTCCTAAAAATAAAATAATATTAAGTTCCTTACGTAAATTAACAACAAAAAACAAGTTTATTATTACTACCTTATCTACTTTCTGTTTTAATTTATAGAGTGATACGTGGGATTAATTGTAAATTTCCATGGATATGAATGAACTTATTGCAGAAGTAATATTTTAGTTTAAATTATAAATCAAGAAATAGTAAAAATATTTTACATTATTTTTAAGACAAAACGGAAAATGTCCAGAAATTAAGTTAAATTAATTGTTGGAAGGATACTATCCACACCCAATCTTGTGATCATGGGGCTAACTGAATCCTTTAATTTAATTTAGCATGATCGTAACACCAAAGCCAAAATTTGAAAGCAGTGCTGCTGCTGATTCATGCATGTGACAAAATAATCTGGATTACAAAAAAAAAAATTAAACCCACTTAATTCTACCGTGGGAAGTTTATAAATAAACACAAATCATTTTGCTAATCATGTTAAAAATATGTTAGAAAATATTTAAAATATATTCACCTCTCTAAGAGCATTATCGTTGAAGGCATCCATATCAGTACCTTCCTTATTGGCACCTTTCAGATTAAGTTCATTCTTTTTATTAGATTTGCTGGCAGGTTTTGCAGGTTGTGGTGGGGGTACCACCACAGGATTCGTAGAAGATTTTTGATTATTATTCGGCGCTCCAGAACCCTGCTTTGAGGCCGACTTTTGAGCATTTTGTTTAGATTTCACTGAAAGAAAAGAAAAACACATTACATTCATCATTATTTACAATATCATCGTAACGTTTATTTATATAAGTGATTATCCTGTGTTTAATAGCAACAATATAGTATATTGTAATACAAGTGTTACAATGACAGAGGTTTCGTAGTACGAGTTCAGTTTGTGAAACGAACCGCGAAGCGGTGAGTTTCGCAAAGAACGAGTACTACAAACCGTCATTGTAACTCGAGTGTTACATACTATTTTTTGTAATGAACTTTTAAAAGTATAAAAAAAAAGTAAAATGAGTGTTTTTCGAAATATTTATTTATGTTGGCAATCTTGACAGTTTTGACACTTGTCAGTTTTAATGATTTTAAATTAGAATGTTTGTCAAATTTGTATAAAATATTCCGACTTTAGCAATAACGCTGATAATGTAGTTAATAATTTACTACAACATACTTCTTGATTTACTACCTGAACTCTTTCGTTGAAAATCAGTGCAGTGCAACCAATTGTGTAAAACAAAAAGTTACCAAAAACAGTGTTACAATGAATCTATTTCGATACTGTTTTTAGTGTCGAAATAGAAACTTTGTGAACGTGAATTATAAAAAATAAATATTCTTGTTAATTTAACATTTATCCTAGAATTAATTTTCGCATGTAGTAAAATGAAAAAACTAATTTGTTAAAAAATTAGTTATGATAAATATTTAATACGTTTATTATCAACAATTATTTCAGTTTGACATAAAAATATGTCACAAGTTTTTTTGATAAATACAAGAATTCCTGACGTCAAATAATTAACATTTTCAATCAATTTTGTATATTATAATTACACGGCAAATTTTCTTATGTAATTACTTTCGCCATTATTTTACAGCTAATTGTTTGAAAAAATATGTTCGTTCCGCTAAAAGTCAATTACTTTCATTTTAATAACAATAGTAATAGCAAGGTAATCACCAGAAACTGTTAACTTTTTAATCGGTCATCGCGTCTAGACGATATCGGCAACTTACTATATTTAAATTAAGGAAGTGGCTAAGCAAACTGCTTACCGGTAAATTTAAATTCTATATTGTTTGCATGAGACTTTTATATCGGAAAAAATTATCGAATGAATCCTATTTCCCATTTATTATATAAACTAGGTGACATGAGTTTATTTATCGTTATATAGAAAAACACAGTAATTAATATTTATCGGAAAGTTCTATTTATTTTCGCCCATCTCTATAAAAATACACAGTAATTAGTAAAGTAATTAATATTTATCGGAAAGTTCTATTTATTTTCGCACATCTCTAAACCACTCCGATTAAACAATTAAACTAAATTATAATCGGTAAGTTCGAGATGGCAAAAAATAGTAATAGGTGACAGAAATAACGTGAAATTAGGGTACTCTCAGATTTTAATATCTATTAACAAACATTTCTAAAAATACAATAAAATGGGATAAAATAATAGAAGTAATAAGAAAACCCGAAATTTTTTAATGTCGACTTTAGGAGTCTTCATTAAACAAACACAAATTCACGAATTTAACTTATTTGAATATATAATATAACTACCCGTTACAACTAATACAACAATTAAACGTTTAGACATCTTTGTTTTATTATGGTGTTTCAATGTTCATCTTTTTTTGAAGAACAGTAAGAATTACAGAATAGTAAAAATGAAACAAAGAAACTTCGGAAAGTATATATACGAAAAACAAAACGTCCAACATCCTCCAGATATTTTATAAAGCAAGATGTACAGAAAGATGTTGTAATATTAAATTCGTGGATGATCTAACGCAGAGAACTGGTTATTAGTTGTTAGATGGACCACAACAAGAAAAAAGTTGCTTGTACGTTTAGTTATGCCAAGGGCGTAGCTATTTGAAAAAATCGAAAAAATTGATGGAGCCAATTCGATAAAAAAAAATACAATAGGGACAACGTACCAAAATACCAAGTATACTTTTCTACAAAGGAGAGGTAGCGATTCACCTGAGATACGTTTAAGTAACCACCTGTATAAAGTAGAAATACAATGTATAGAAAATATTCAAATTGATGGTGTCTAGACGCAAATGAAGTACCGACAAGAGTTAGTAAATTACCGGAACTAATGGAAAAATCAAGAAATCAGTAAAGATAAACAATTAATAATAATAACAGGATTTCTATATAAAGTTGTATGTGAAACCAGAAGAGTTCTCAATGCACTCAATAAAAACTGACCTATTTTTCTACCACATACTCTAGCTATACAAATCGATGTTCTAGCGGCGAAAAACCCAACCCAAGCCTGCAAAGTTTCGATCACAACCTTGTCCTACAGACGTTGACACTATTTAACCTAAATATCTAATTATTGTGCTCAACATCATAATACTTACTAAATAGGTTTTTCATAGTCATTGTTGTAATTCTTACGTTACAAGAAGATTCATTTATTACTAAATAAAAATTTGAAACATAATAGTCTTGAAGTGCTTAAATTATTAACTAAAAGGATTGTTAAGGATTACCATATTTTAAATGAATAAAGACGAAAAAACTGGTAAATTAACAATATATTAAAAAATTAAATAGTCCAAGGTGCGAGTCGAGCAATAGTTTAAAAGTATTAATTAATTACCGATTTTGAATCAAAAGAGGATATTTGGCAATCAATTTTTTGTTAGTGGATAAAAAAGGCTCTTTTAAGCACTGGTTATTTTTAAATATTTTATATTTAGAAAGCATTTTATTCACTGATTTTACACAAAGAATATTTTAACCAAGATCTAATACCGATATTAGTATATAAAATTTAGTATTGATGAAAATTTAACAAAAAAGATAAATTCATTTAATGATTCCAAACAAATCCAACAGGTAAAAATGTTTAGATAATACAACAAATTGCTGATAGAATAAACATTCTTCTGTAGGATTTGAATAATATTCAATAAATACCAGTTTCTGGAATTTTTTTAAATCATAATATGTATGAATTTTCATATTTACTTTCTATTAAATTTACTTGATATCCTTTATCTATAAAAACTTGTTTTTTAATCTAGTTAATATGTAGATGTTGGTAGCCTTGTCGATTTTATCGAGATTGACATAGTTCAAAATGTCCAAAACGTTAAATACCATGACGTAATTCTAGTTTATTATAACTAACTAACTGCCAAATTTGTGCCTAATTTCCTTTTGAATTTATAGATAATACTTTTTTATAATACCGAATGGAAATTTTTGTTTAATTTCGCTATAATTGTAGGTGAGATAAATTTAAATTTATTTAGGACATATAAAACTGATACGGACACTTAGATTGGACCTTTGCCAACATGACTAACATTTGTATGAGAATTACAATAAGACGTATTCTTTAGAAATATTTCAGTTTTACATGTCTACATTTCAGATTATAAAATAAACAAATGAAATACTAAGTAAATATAAAAATACTTTGGTATCTAGAATTTTGTAGAATGTGAAATATCATTATTGATTCAACCGGCCAGCCCCCGTTCGGACGATACGGATTCAAATATTTTATCGAATCGAAAAAAATGTCGATTTGCTTATTCGCATATAGTTTTAAATGTGCATGTTCATGCGATTCGATCGTTTATCGCATTCGGAAAATTTGAAAAAATAAAAAACGGAACATCATACAAAACTGAAAAAAAAACGATAGACTTGCCTTTTAAGAAAATATGTTTCAGAGATTTATTTAGGTAACCAACTAAATAAATAATAGTGATCTCTCACAATTGAAGATAATGATTTCTAAAATCATTTAAAAATTTATGCATTTTTAAAAAACTACGTGCTTTTATTATCAATGATTTCAGTATGATAAAAAACACCCAAGTAGTGAGTTTTCTTAATCCCTTTCAACAGGTCCTTTAAATTTCTAATTTTTTTCTACAGTTTCTTTTATCAAATGAATTTAAATGAGTACAACCGATATACAAGATCGTTTTAATTATAAAAATTGATAAAAAATAATATTTTGTTTTTCTAAAATGATGTAGTTAAGATTTACCAGGGTTTTTCAATTTTAAGCGATAAGTATGAAAATATTTTTGACGATTTTTACTGTAAGACAAATATAAAATGACGTATAAATTTACACATCAGACACATTTTAGATAGGGAAATTAAAAATAAGAAAATGTTTTCACATGAAAAAAGTTAAGGTTCATTTTAGATAGTTAAGAAACTAGTAAATAGATCATTTTAGGGATACAAATTAATCCACAGATAACCGTTGGGAAAAATGAGATTAATTATTTATAACACGAATTTTTTTATGAGAAGAATGGATTTTAACCCAACTTAAACAGTTTAAGGTCTAATTATACAGACATATTCGCCATTTTGTGTAAATTGCATATACATAAATTTTACGTTATCAACCAATGTGTAGTTTTACCCGAATGCGTACGTCATAGTTATACCGGACTGTTTCAAGATAAAATAAATACATATTTTCAAAAATAAACAAATTAGGTTAGTCCCAACAAAGAAAAAAAGAGACACTTTAAACATTTTTCATTTATCCTGTTCTCTCACTGAAATCGAAAATGTTCCAAGAAAAGTTGCAATTGGATCTCAAAGAGAGGACAGATTTAATGACCCCTGATTTGACACGTTTCTACAATTTTTATAAAAATCTACCGATGGAAGAATTTCCGTATTTAGTAAGTATTACTTTTTTTAAATATGGAAGCCGTTTAACATATAGTCATCGGACGTATTTCAGCATATTGTTACCCATTCAAGGATCTTGGTAACCTTTACTAAATAGTACAGGTCTTAAGGATGGTTTGTGGAGTCAAAAATTGTTTCAGGTTCTCTGTCGCATAATGTGCAGCTTGAGTCTTCATTAAAAAGTCCCATGGTTGTTGTCCCTTGACCGGTGCGTAGCTTGTAAGGAATTGTGTAATTAGCGTTACAGGTCTTCTGGCACACATCTGTCCAATACATATTCTGCTGTGTACTTGGACAGAGATGTGTTCCCAATGCTTTTTGTGTTGTCTAATCTTTATTTAATAACTAACATATCGTTAAGAATAGCTCTTCTCCAAAATGAACTATCTAAAATCAATACAGTTTGAAAAACGAACTGCACAAATCGAACCGAAGATCCATTTCAATCAAAATCTACACAGCAATCGTATTAAAAATTATTTTTCTTTATATTTATTGTCTAGTGATTAATACTTAATCATTAGTAAGAAAAATAAATGTAGAACGGGAAGTAACTTTACATAAGTAATAGATCCCAAGCTCAAAATTTCGAGGGGTCAATTGACTCACCTGGAGATCTCTTAAAAAGTAAAACCTATCATCAAAAAACGACAAAATGCGCTATGCCGTCACTTTTAATAAAATAATTTTGTACGGCACGTTAATTTAGAAGTTGACGAATAAAAAGTTATCTTAAACACATTGCTATACAGAAAATATGAGAATGGAAAGCTAAAAAAATTTCCGTTTTTTGAGGATTCTACGGACGTGATAATACAATATATGTTTTTTTTTTGTATTTTTTATTAATGCCGTACAAATTTGTTGGTATAAGGTTAAAAATTAGAGGCCATAACCCGTCTTCTTTTCCGGTATGGTCAGTTGTTTCACTCAAACGTGACGACTAGACTTTACTTTTCAGATAGCCAGGTGGTCAAATAACCCCTCGAATTTTCGACCACGTTTGGGACACAAATGTGTCACCGGCCCGCAGAGAAATTGTAAATTTTATTTGGCATGTTATACATACAAAGGTAGCTCTCACGTTCCATAGCCACTATACTAATACTATTTTTAAATTAATAAAATTGAAATTTTAGCCGATATCCAACATATTTACTGCCAGGAATGACAACGATAGTGCATTCTAAATGGTTGATGATAAAAATCATCTGGTTAGTGACCTATTGTCCGGCATGATAAAATTTGCCACGATTGACAATCACCATTTGACCCAATATGGCGGATAAGAATACCATTCTATGTCTTAGTTTTAATGTGTTATTCCTGATTGAATTTATTGAAACCGATCTCCAATTTTAAGTTGCAAATGTTTCTATAGAATATGAGCTCTACCAATATATAGGTAACTAACTAATATGTATAATTAATGAATAGCTGGTACTTTTAAGAACAATTGCACCATCTGTTGACATTGAATACTGACTTGACAATTATGTGGCCTCATTATAAAAAAATTATCAGACATTTATATCATTCCGTAGGTCAGTGAATGTGATCGTCATTAATAAAAGGCATGACGTCAGTTTAGAAATGATTTTTGGAATCGAATACGAGTTGACCCGAGTTCTATTTTTGCACGTTATCACAAGAAATGTTGATAACTGTTAAGGATGTGGTTGTATAATTAAACCACGTATTTGTTACTACAATTCTAGAAACTTCTAGACATATGGTAACCCGAGTACATCCCCTATTGGTAGGTGTACTTGCTATGCCGGTAAATTCGAATGAGAAAGGAAGGTCGGTTAAAGTAGACGTGCAACTTTCTAAAAGAGTCTACGTAGGTAGCGATTGTCGGAGCGAGTTATGCATTTTATTTAAAAATTGTATTATGTATATATTTACCCTTAACAGGAGTCCACTCGTCGTCCATGCTAATAAGAATTTATAGCGTGTAGCTATTCTTGGATATGACGATGATCGGTGAATGCGAGTACATAAGTGTGGGTGAAAAAAGTCTTCGCACTGTCTTTTTATACTTAATAAATAAAATCACAATTAATCACAAATTTTTCTTAATATTCACAGTAGTCGTTCGTAACTAAAATTTCGCGTTTAGTAATTTAATTAGATGCTGAATTGGATTCGTAGTTATCGTATGGTGGCAAGGTCAGACAATTTTTTTTAAAATAATTTTAATTGATTTTTATAAAAACGAGCACTTTTTTTGCACTGCCGTCGTAAAACTGTGAATTTTTTTGAACACTTTAGGAGTTATTTAAGTTTTTGTTTAGTTAATTTTAAATAAAAAAAAATATTTTTTTGAGAACCTAACCACGTTGCGTCCGACCCATGTGGTCGACGCTGAATAAGAGACAGTCTGCCATCTTATATAAGATCGGCACTTATCGCAGTAACTCGTTTCTAGCTGTACAGTGCGATTCGTAACAATTCCGAACCCGAGAGGGTCGTTCGCTTTTACGTGAACACATTAGTGGGGACAAAAGTGCAATTTTGGCAAGGCAACGCGTAACGTATGTATCATGCGGCCGTAAACTTAATTCTATTCTACCTACAATTAAATATGCTAGGCGTTAACAAATTTGCTGATTAATGTAGAATTGGCAAGGTAGGTCGAGCAATTCACACATTCCTTCTTAAACTGTCGAGGAATTCAATAAAAAATATTCAATATGTGTGATTAATAATTAATACCTAGCATAATTGTAAATATGTTTGACTTATTCTACTTATCTATAACTCCAATAAAAAAAGGCGTTAACTTGGTAATTTTGCAGTATAGCGGTCGAAACTTGACGGTAATAACCTTAGTCAATAAAGAATGTTGAAAATTGGGCATTTTAAATTTTGGTTTATGGCAGTAAACCCTTTTTTAAAATGATTTTAGAGACTATTTAGACTAATTATTAAGCACCATCGATGTATAGTTAGTTCACATTTAGTGTGTCTTCATTATAAAAGTCATTTTGATAGGGGGAGCAAAAATAAATTTCCTCTTATAAAAATCTATTGTTGGAATTGTCCCAAAGAGACCTCCATCAAGGTGGCTGACCCAAAGTGGAGAAATTTGTCGAAATTTATTTCAAAATTAGGTGCATTTTAGGTGCTATTTAGGTGCGCAAAACAAAAATTAGGTGCACTAACCGTTTTTGAAATATTTACGAAAAACCATGGGCCAGCCAGCCTTTAACAACCTAGCTGACCCATAAGAAAAAAAAACAAAAAACAAGGATTAAATAATCTTTAAATTAGGTGCTAATTAAGTGCTTTTTAAAACACGAAACATAAAATAAAAAATTTAAAAATTAAACGTCTTAAAATTGAATATATTGATTGTGTATGGCAAAATGCCACATTTCTTCTTGCACTTTGAACCAAAATGGACATCGGCAGTTTAAGAACAGTTAGAAATCGGTAAAAATTTCTTGTCCTGTAATTTTTTTAATGGATAATTCGGAAGGTCACCACAAATTTTTTTTTTATTTTTTTTAACTCGGACCGCTGAGCGAGACTTGCAACCGGTCATTTCCGGAAATGATGATTAATATAAAATTCATTTTGTCAGAGATTTAAGTGCTTATTAAGTGCAATAGTTTCACGAGCAAAATAAACTGCTAATGAGCAATTTCAACTGAAAATATTTGTCCAAAGTTTTCTTGCGTCTCAATTAAGGGTGTCAATCTGCACTTTTTAAGCACATGATCAAGATCAAGATCATTAAAATTTTCTTGTAATTCTATTACTTAATAATTCTCTCGTCCGAAATGAAATAATTTTTTTAATTTTTTTTTTTTAACTGGGACTGCTGAGCTTGTTACCGGTCACTTCCAAATATAATAATTATTATAAAAAACTTTTTGTCAAATATTTAAGTGCTCCGTAAGGGCAACAGACTCAATAGCAGAACAAACCGCTGATGAGACAAGTCAACTTGAAATTCTTAGCCTATAAGTCTTAAACCAAGTGTGTCATTCTGCACTTTCTAAGCACTTAAAAACTGGTACAAATACCTACGAAATAATCCCATAAAATTTCCATAGTTTTTTTGCGCGTAGTTCCGATAATTAATTGACTTTAATCTGGACTTAAAACTTCTCTGCCGTTTTTTATCTGTACTCAAAATGAAGCGCACCTATTTGAATTACTCAAAAATTATTTATACCATTACTTTTCTCCTCCAAGACATTTCAACTAAAAAATTCGAACAATTAAAAAACTTCTCAATAGGTAATTATTTTTTTTATTTAAATTTTAGCTAGAAATGTTTTATCAAAGGTAATACCACGAGTCCTTAAAATTTTATCGATAAATTTTTAGTTTCCACGAAAACTTTTTTATTTGGCAAAAATACGAAAACAAACTGAAATGTGATAAAATCACGAGTCTGTAGGACGAGTGATTTTATCATATTCAGTTTGTTTGAGTAGGTAGTTTTGCCAAATAAAAAAGTTTGAGTCTGGAAAATAAAAATTTATCTAGTAAAATATTACAGGACGAGTGGTATTTAAGAAGATTATTTTTTGAACCATTCTGTACAAAAACTACTTTATTTAAAAAACTTCCTAGAACAACTTATATTTCATAATTAACACAAACGAAATGCCGTTACCCCTTCCTATTAACTTATCCTGTACACTAGATAGTATTGTCAGCTGTCAGTTGTCGTGAGCGTCGTCAAAACAGGGTTAGAATTTGAATAAATATTTATTTTTATACCTATTTATACAATTATATTATTAAAGAGAAAATTACCAAAATAAAAAATAATAAGGTATATCTATTTAAAGTTTACCTACAAGACCACATTTGCAGGTAGGCATATAAAAGTTTTAAATGCATGCAGAACCAGGAAGCAGGTTAGTTTTAAATTATTTCGGAGGAGAGAATTATTAAGTAATAGAATTACAAGAAAATTTTAATGATCTTGATCTTGATCATGTGCTTAAAAAGTGCAGATTGACACCCTTAATTGAGACGCAAGAAAACTTTGGACAAATATTTTCAGTTGAAATTGCTCATTAGCAGTTTATTTTGCTCGTGAAACTATTGCACTTAATAAGCACTTAAATCTCTGACAAAGTGAATTTTATATTAATCATCATTTCCGGAAATGACCGGTTGCAAGTCTCGCTCAGCGGTCCGAGTTAAAAAAAATAAAAAATAAAAATTGTGGTGACCTTCCGAATTATCCATTAAAAAAATTACAGGACAAGAAATTTTTACCGATTTCTAACTGTTCTTAAACTGCCGATGTCCATTTTGGTTCAAAGTGCAAGAAGAAATGTGGCATTTTGCCATACACAATCAATATATTCAATTTTAAGACGTTTAATTTTTAAATTTTTTATTTTATGTTTCGTGTTTTAAAAAGCACTTAATTAGCACCTAATTTAAAGATTATTTAATCCTTGTTTTTTGTTTTTTTTTTCTTATGGGTCAGCTAGGTTGTTAAAGGCTGGCTGGCCCATGGTTTTTCGTAAATATTTCAAAAACGGTTAGTGCACCTAATTTTTGTTTTGCGCACCTAAATAGCACCTAAAATGCACCTAATTTTGAAATAAATTTCGACAAATTTCTCCACTTTGGGTCAGCCACCTTGATGGAGGTCCCAAAGAGATTATCTACGCAAACGTTCAGGGTCGGCTTAACTTTTTTAGTTAGGTACAGGGTGAAGAAAAGAGGTGGCCTAGCAACTGTATTTCACAATGCTTTAAAGCAGTGTCACAAAGTTTGGTCCTTCTACCTTCTATATCTTTAATATAGATGTCACCCTAGGTTTCGGTCCTATGCTGTTGTGTGTAAATGTCACATTATTTACCATTCCATTAAACGATTGATAGATAGCTCCACCTGTTGCCATAATACATAATAATAATTTATATACTAAAATGACAAAGTGATTTTAAATGTAAAATTATTTCTTATAACGTATAAGTATATAATTTTTCAATTAAAATTTTGGCATTTTAGTATATAAATTATTATTATTATGCACGGACCGCAACATGTAGAGCCATCTATCAATCATTTAATGAAAAGGTAAATAATGTGACATAGCCAAACAAATCGTTAGACCACCTTATTTCTCCACCCTGGGTTAGGTATTAAATAGTCGTTATTTGTTGAAATTAAGTTTGGAATAGTTGTGTGTAACTAATAAAATTAAATATTAACAACTAACAACTTATTCACTCAAAGACTATTTTAGCCGACGACCCTCTTTATAACCCCATTTATCTATCGTTCGAAATATAGATAAGCAATAAATTAATAAATAAATTTTACAATAGGGGCATATATTTACAAGTTTATTAATTATACATTATGCGTCTGAACCCTACTTTATATATAGATATTTTAAAAGATTTTCAAATCGAAATTTATATTGACATTTGCAGTAGGGAAATATCAGTATAAAAAAAGAGGTGTCATCTAACATTGAAAAAAAAACAAGAATGTTTAAAACAACTACTTACTAAAACTCTACAAAACGTTCATTATACTAGTGCTTCATAAAGAATAATAGTACCTATGATTCACTAGTGAATAATGGTTCATTATTCACTGCATGACGTCACAACAGAACGTATGTCCAAACTTTATAAGAGAATAACTTATATTAGACAAATTTTATATTTTCCTTTGACATTTCAATCCGTATTTATATGTCAATGGTGTAAACAAACAAAACACATGTATAAAGAATCGACCTATCTTTTACCACTACATCTAAGCTACACACTTTAATCTTTAAATTTAGATCGTAGTTAGTGTAAGTCATATACATTTGAAACTTCAATTACATTAATTATAGCGTAAATTTAGAATTTTAAAGTTGTGTTTATAGCAATTGTGTCGTGGACAAAGTATAGTATTCTATTCGTGTATAATGGCTATAATTCACTCAGATGATTTACAACACTCGCCTATGGCTCGTGTTGTAAACTTCATCTTCGTGAATAATAGCTACCATTATACGCTCGTTGAATAATATACTATTGTCTACTCTACCTCATATTATGTATCAATTTTTAGTTCGTGAAAACTGTCATTATAGACAGCAGTGCGTGAAGGATTAAAAGTGTGCGTGAAGTAACAATGTATTTTAAATGGGATTTACTTTTTCGCACTGTTTTTGACACACCTTCATATAATCAAATATCCTTAGCATTGGCGTTGTCATGGTGTTGCTATGAGAGCATTAAATTTCAACAAAAGTTATTCTGACAGTTTTGTAGTTTAAATTTTCAAATTTGAATTTGTAATTATTTTTTATTTGTTTATCGTAGATAAAATATTGTATGAAACTGTGCGTGAAGTGCTTTTTGCGCACTTACGTGATATATAGCACTCGCTTCGCTCGTGCTCTAAACATCGCGTGCGTGCGCAAAAAGCATACTTCACGAACTGTTTCATAAATAACTATTTTAAAATATTAAAAAAAACTGTTGCCTATCATATTTACAATCTCTATTGTTGTCTGGATTGTTTTTAATTTGCATGGTAACACTATTTCGTTGATTTTTTCATATTTACATTTTTTTTATGATTCGATTCGTCTTGTTTATTTATTTTTAAAATTATTATATGTACTTTATTTAATTTAAATTTTGTAAATACACTCCTATACAAAAAAAAACGGACATTTTTATTTTGTTGGTCTTTGGTGTATAATTTGTGTCCGTTAGTGTTTTGTTTTGTTTTTGTAGTTATTACATTTGTAAATGGATTCCTTAGGTCTGCCTCCTTCAATGCGGAAAGTCACTTTCCGCAATGTGCAAAAAACTAGGACTTTATATGGAGATAGAGTGTTACTTTCCAATGTGGTAGTGGTAGTAGGAAAATTATATTTTTCTTTTATTTAATTTTTTAAGTTACTTATTATTATTATTATTAAATTAACAATTCCTATTATTCATGTTTACTTCCTCTCCATTTAAACCAGTTAACAGATACATATTTTAAAAATATAAATAAAGTGTCCGGTTTTTTTCGACCACGAGTGTATTATTAATGATTAACAACGGGTCAATTCCAGGTTAACTTTGACGAATACCTTCGATTTCTTCATACTTTGCATACATTTTATTAAACACAAATGATGACCACACCAATTTTCCAACCTTAATATTCAAATTAGCGCACTCTAAGATATTTTTAAGATTATTATATGTACTTTCAAATTTTAACCTGCGATTTTACAGAAGTAATCTACATTTCTCATCGAAAAAAATAACTTTAAATATCATTTTTCATGTAAAATGTCTGATCAAATTTGAATCTACTTCTAGAATTTTTATTAGGAAATTAGAAAAAATTAAACAATGGAAAAACCGATTTAAAAAATATCGTAAAAACACCCTCTTTAATTTTTTTCTTATTGTGGAAACGCTTGTTAAAACTACCCTACTTTAAGGTAAAAATAATCTATACAGTTATGTAGTACAAAATTTTCAAAATTTTATTTGGTAAATCAACGCTCTTATTCTCGTATAGTATGGAGAAATAACATCTATTCCAAGTTTTGAAATGACATTACTTTATACATTATATCAATAATTTTACAAAACTGTTTTTATAAATACTCAATTTAAAATCAATAAGAGGATTTGTGTATTAAATGTAGTCTAAAGTTCATTAGCACTAGGTTAGGATCTAACATAATTTTTAACTCGTGAATTTCCATGATGTTTATTTAGTCTACGTTCCATGAATTATTTTCTCCAAAAATATAGAAAATTCCATGTATTTTATCGAAATAGTTCTACACAGTTAAAAAACGATTTTTGAGCGAAACATTTTTGTTGGATTATTAATAAAACAAAGACATACCACATAACGTATGTTGTCTTAAGAGATAAAAAAGTTGATTTAATCAAATGCAAACAATTTTATGATTCTTAAAAAAATAAATGTATCTTTAATGTAAATATAATCGGTATATTTTCAGATGTATGAATGGGAATGATAAACAAAAAATATCAAAATTTTTAGCATTATCTTGATACATGCATATACTTTAAGATAGCAATTCTAAATGAAAATTTGGCTAAATGTCAGTAATTATTCTTAGACTTAAACGTAATTCATATACACAAAAACAACTTATTTGTTGTGATTTTTAATAATATCAGAATTAAGTTCAATTCAAAATTCCAACTAATTTTATAAAATTAATTTTACTGTTTATTCTTCCAATCAGTGTTGATTTCTTTAATAAATGTTTCAACATTTCAATACGATTAGAATTATTCTTTTTTTAAAGGAACACAAACCTTTTAATGAAAAATATTGTATCATTAAATGAATAATGCGAATGAATGTTGCATTTTAACGAAATAAAAATTTCAAATAAATACCGACCCTTATGTACCACCTTAATACAATTTTGTGTTGTAATTATCATCAAAACGTATTTGATATTGTACACAATTTTAGAGGGAATTTGCAAGGTAGTGTTATACAACAAAAAATATTTATTATAATTAAAATAATCACAAATCTACTGCACAACGTATTCATAGAAACTACAAATTGCACTGTTGCATAGTCTAACAATACACTTGTCCCAAAAATACCGGCTATTTAAAAAACTGAAAAATAACTTAAAGTAAAAAACTTACATTTTTTGCGACCCATTTTTTACAAACTTAAAATTCACGAACAAAAATAAAAGCACATTATGTACAACTAAAAATTAACACAAACAACTAAACAAATCTTGCAGATTTTAATTCAGTACGTACTAAATTTCCATCATTTTAAAAATAACAAGAAAAGGTGTGAGTGAACTTATAGCCAAACCACGTGTGTTTCACTGTACGTTATTTTAGTCATTTTTTATTTGTTTCTAATCGTCCAAATTTAGTCGCCGTTCATGCTTTCTACATCGTTTTTTATCCTTTTTTTTTATGCCATCACTCGTTCGTCAACGTCTGCGCGAAAAACTAACCATGAGAGTGACAAATACAAATATATTCCTGAGTTGCCAGTTTTGTTGGTCAAAAATTGAGCGTACGTAATTTTTAAAAGTGTTAATACTTTTAAGTTTTAGTTATAGAAAATAAATTTTTGGGTTATTTTGCTATACAGATTTAATGATTTTTTTATAAGTAGATAAAATAATTTCAAATCAAAATTCATCAATCTTTTTATATATCCCAAGTCAGGTCTTTTGTGTCCCAACTGGAAACCTCTTTAAAATTAAAATCTAGCATTAAAAAAAGACCTTTAGGCGCTATGCCACCACATTGGAATGAAACAACTTACCACAGCAGAAAGAACATCAAATTTGTACTACATTTAAAAAATATAAAAACACGAAAATAACACAAACGGTGCCAACGCCGCACATTTTAGTATCACATCTGTGGAATTTTCCAAAAACCGGCAATTCTTTAGATTCCCATACCTCATTTTTTTATACGGTAATGTGTTGAAGGTAAAAGCCGGGTCCAGACATATGTAATGTATCGTGTAATGTAACGTGTAATGTAACGCGAATTCATTGGACGCTACCTGAGCATAGAACGAATGCAACCAGAATACTTACCGCGAATTGTCTATCCATTTAGTATTCGCGAACATGTCGAGAGAAGTAGTAGCTGCGGGAGCTGCATTTATAGCTATGTATTTACTCGTGGAGGAAAATGAAGATGAAAAGAAACCACGCCGTCGTCGCCGTTGGTGGAAAACACAATTATATAAAAAAAGAGCCGGTTCGGAATTGATGATTGATTTATAAAATCTCAGGAATTAAGTGGACAATACAAAAACTTCACACGTATGTCGCCTATCGATTTTGAATATTTAATTACTTTAGTCGGACCAAAAGTAGGAAAATATGATACCCCAATGAGAGCTGCTATATCAGTTCAAGATAGATTAGCTTCTGCTTCTATCCCCAGAGAGTCTGCAATTTCTCGCCAAGCATCATTTTTTAATGTTTTTTTAAAATATGTAGGCTCTTTCGGATTCCATAAGACTGACTGATTTTTGTATAGTTCAATTAATTTTAGTGACTTTTCTTCACTCCACATTTTAAAAATAACACCTCAAACAACACTAAATACGATTTATAGACCTTATTAATTTATCTCAAACTAGGGCTCGTTGTCGCAATAATACATACAACGCGAATCACGTCCAAACGTAGACTGCGAGCACAGTGCGAGCGCCTTTGTGTTCGGACAAAAAACCGACATCGGATGGATTCCCTCGAACCATTCGGCGAGCGTTACATGTAATGCTCGCAGTGCCGTCCAAACGGAGAATTCGCGTTACATTACACGATACATTACACATGTCTGGACCCGGCCTAACGTTTTATTTCTAAATTAACAACATGCCGTCCAAAATTATTTCTTGTGATGTGATCAGTTGTTCCACGCAAAAGTGAATATAAAACTTATCATCACTCCGCGCGGAAAGCACTGCTTTCGACCATGCAGGACCGTGCGGAAAACAATAAATGACCGAGTCTTTCTTTGACAACAGACTTTACTTTTTAAGAGATCTCCAGGCTTGGGATCTACTACTTACATCAATTGTTACCATTCATTTGATTTCTATGCCCATTTTATACTATAAATTCCATATTTATGGGTACTGGTACCAGTTGAGAATATTTTATGTTACTTATTTGAGAATGTTCTGTATGATTGGGGTTATATAAATCATTTAATTTTCTAATTCTTTGTCGTTTTTTTTCACGGTGACAAAACTATATCGTTAATGATTAAATTTTACATTGACAATCATTAGTTTCGCGAAGTTAGATTTGTGCAATAGTTTTTACTAGGGTCAGTTTAATTAAGTTTTATACGATTCCAAATTTTTATTTATTTTTGGTGCTTCATTTCTAGGTAAAGCAAAAAAAATTATATTTATAAACATATCCGTGAATTTTCTATAAATGTAGCATCCAACACCCGGACTCAGGAGACCCTACGAACAGGGGAGGAAGAGCTATCCAGAAGTATCGACGTAAGCTTACGCTTCCTCAGCTGAGGTTACTTCGAGTGGTAGACAGTATGTTTCAAATAGGAAAAAGCACCATTATCTTTAAGTAACCAAATAAAAAGACAAAAATTAGGAACAAATGGTACAGAAAATAAGTCCAGATTTCCTGCGGTTTTCCTTTGCCAAATTTGACCTGTCTCCACCAGGAAACAGCTTCAAAAAAACTGAACAGGACACAGTTGCCACAGACAACTCCTATAGCAGCGCAACACTAAAATTGCATTACTACTCTAAAGAGGAGCGGAGTACAGGCAAACTATATATCTTATAACTAAAATTCGACTAGAAATGCATTAAATAAACTCAATCATTAGAATGTAGGATTTCAATACGAAGCATAAAATAAGAAAATTTGAAGCTGAACCTTGTTGCGGTTTTCCGAAAAACGAATTTTCCTTCATAAAAAAAATCGGGTGGTGCGACGGTTTTTCTACGTTATGCCCTTTTATAAAATGATAAGAGCATCGGATCTATTAACTGACATAGGAAGAAACTAATAGACATTGACTCATTATTTCAACATATTTAGGTCAAAAGTAATATCCTTGGGACACCAGAAGCTTCCCATTTTTTTTAAATATAACCAGTACTCCGCTGTTTGTTAAAAGACATCGTAATGGGTCACATATTGTTACCCAAAGGTCTATACACCAGAAAGTAGGTAGAGGCCGTGGATTCTGAGTAGACCCGTGACGTCGTAAATAGTTGCGCACAACTGAATGGCAGCGGTGCATTAGATAAACACAAATTTGTGTACTGCGCCGGTTGACGTCTTCTACAGTGCCCTCCAAAAATTAGTTGAAATTAATTCGAACTATTCGAAAATCGACAATCTGTATTGCGAAGAATTAATGAAGTCCTACAACGACAAATACTTGCAGCCTACTGTGAAACACAGCGGTGGAAGTGTGATGTTTTGGGAATTTCTTGACATAGTGTGGGTCGAATGTAAATAATTGAGAGTCAGATGACAGCACAGATTTATTGTGCAAATTTAACAATCAGCTGAAACAATGGGGTTCCAACAAGACAGCAAGGATAACTAAAAAATGTTTCGAAGCTAAGAAGGAAGTGGACTTACTGGAATGGCCTTCAATATAACCCGATTTAAAACTATTGAACAATTGTGGAATGAATCAGATTCCTGTTTCCATAACATGGCAACAGGAATTTGTTTAAAAATAAAATTCTTGAAACACTTAAGAAATTACAAAATCTTGTAGAATGAGTACGCCTTAAAGCAGTTCTACACAATAATGATGGTCATACAAAATATTAAAGTTAAAACATTGGCAAATACATAATCCTTAAAATAATTTTTTAACTATTTCTAAAGAATTTAAAATTATTGAAATTATTAAACTTATTGATAGAAATATTCGAATTGATTATATTTGAATAAATAGTTCTTGAAGCCATATTAGATTCATTCATTAGATTATTGATCATTTCAATTATTAACTTTTGGAGGGCACTGTATATTGTATGGTGAACGCAAAAGATTTTTTTAAATTTCATATCACAATAAAATAGAATCAATTTTAAAATCGATATTGATAATTATATTAACTAAACCATAGGCATTAGTTGATATATAAAAAAAATACTTACCCTCTTGTGCAGCAACTGTATTGGAACCAGTAGACCCTGTACTGTCTTGTCGTTCAACACTTTTCGCCGAAGTATCTTTCTTCTGTTGCTGCTGTTGGTGCTGCGGTGGTCGGTGCTTGTTGTCTTGCGATTGTGCAATGCTGTCCTTTGAAGCTACACTAGAATCTTTACTAACGACTGGTACCTGAGTTGTATTCGTTGGTGGGCTAATTGTCGAAGGCGTGGAAAGTTCAACACTACACTTTACCTTTTCAATTAAAAAAAAATATATATCAATATCAGCTGAAGATTTGCTTTGCAGGGAAAGTTGTTAACAGTGGAGGAAAAAGGAAAGAAAATTAATTAATATTTACCTCGTCTTTCGAACTGGAAGATTCTTTGTTATCACTTAAAATTTCCTTGGCGGATTCTTTATTATTGAAGTCATTCGATCTTTGTTTACGACCTTTGACCGGACTTTCTCTATCTTTAGGTAACTTATTCGGTAATGTCACTTCAACAGCGTCGATATTCGCCGACACTATTGGTGTCTCTTTGGCAGTTTGGGGTAAAATGAATTCTTTAGCTTCAGCCTGAAAATGATCCATACAATTGGTTAAGGAAATATTGAATTTAAAACAAAGCAACGAATGTTTACAAGAAAGTGAAATAGAAGACGCTGTTAATATTAAAAAGAAAAAAAAAAGATTTGAGATGAACGCGAATCCCAATATCAACCTGGAATTGAAATCCACACTGTATAAATAAATAAAAATTACCATACTGCCAAATCAGACCCTGTATACAATATAATTGAACCAATAAAACAATAATGATCATAAAAAATGAAACAACGTATGACAACTTCAAATTGACATTTTTAGATTATCAAATTTAATCCATTCAACAAAAAAATGGCTGATGAACCTGCTGCCCCATCTGAACCTGAAGCCGCACCACCAGAAGGTAAATACAGGAGAAATTCTTTCACCAGTTAATATTAAATTTGTAATAATTATTTTGAAGCGGCTGCTGAGGTAGCACCAGCTGCAGAACCACCAAAAGATGACGCAGAGCACCCAAAAGAAGCAGCAGAAGGAGAGTTCGATGCTGGTAAAACAACATCTGGTGAACAGTTAATAAAAAGCACTTCAATGCAGATAACTGGAGGACACTCTCAAGCTGCTCTTACAACTATGGAAGAAGCTGTTGAAGGAAAAAGGGAGAAACTTGCTAAAGCAGCCATTGAAGTCGTCGGTAAGTACTAATTTTCTTCTTTCTTCTACAACTCACTCTAATACTCTACCCAAAACTTTTTTAAAGAATAAAATTTTAGGGGAAGTTATTGATGTTCGACGTGCAAGTTTAATTGAAGGGGGAGTCGGTGGTTTGAAAGTAGCCCGTTTTATGAATACTTACAAATTGGAATCCGATAATCCATTCAATATAGAAAAAGTCGATAGAATAATAAAAGAAGTCATGGATGAAGCATTTGAGATTTTTGAAGCGTTTAAATATGTGGAATTGGAAGAAGGTGAAGAACCAAAACAAAGGTATGTATAATAACTTATATATAAAATTATATTTTAAATATTTTTTGTTTTAGAAAATATGACGCCCAAGAATGTGCTGATCAGGCGAAATGGGCTGCAAATGAAATAAGAGGAAGAGTTAAAAATATGGAATTTGATAGATTCAAAATTTTAGTTCTTGTGACTATTGGGGAAAAGCATAATCAAGATTATTTATGTTGTTGTCGATTTTTATGGGATTGTGAAAAAGATAACTACTGTCGATATATTATTGAAAATCCCTTGCTTTTTGGGGTAGCTTTGTGTTTTGGGTTGTATTACGAATAATTTATTTAATTGCAGGGTTATATTTATATACATTAATATATATTATTATTTGATTATATCCCTTTTACTCAGCGCCAATAGTATCGGAAAATATGCAATAATTAATAATACCATTAGGAAGCACAATATAGCTCAGTTAGAACAACAACATAATGAATTAAAAACTAAACCCTACAAATTATAGACTTATTATTATTTGATTATATCCCTTTTTACTCAGCGCCAATAGTATCGGAAAATATGCAATAATTAATAATACCATTAGGAAGCACAATATAGCTCAGTTAGAACAACAACATAATGAATTAAAAACTAAACCCTACAAATTATAGACTTATAACAAACGTATTTTTTAATAAATATTCACACTCCATAAAGCAAAACGCAGAAGAATCACAAACAGATCCAGTAAAGTCAAATATAATTAAAATTTATATCTTTCAGTAAGATGGTGTCTTCATGATTTATCAAAAATGTTCTTACCTGCAATTTACTGGACTGTACGACATGGTCCATTTTTATTTGATGCTGTTGCTGCACTTGGTGAGTCGGCCTGCTAGTATGACTTTGATCATATTCCACATGGATGGCCTGATGGCTCCCAATATCCGTTTGAAGCTCCGAGTGATGGGCATCCTGCGGTTGCGTTGGAGTGTATTTGTGGTGTTCAATGGGAGCAGTTGTATTATCATTTATCGCCTGTAAAACTTGTTGGGCGAATGCTGCCTGCACCTGTTTGTTATGACTCTGGACAGCAGACGGTTGAGGAGTTTGTCTGGCAGACGATTCGCCGGAAGGAGGTTGTGAACTATCCTCAAACATTTCTTGAAGGCGATCATGACCTAAAAATAAAGTGATCAATATGAGAAAAAAGATATAATAGACAAATAGAAAATTTATAATTAGTAGATATATCAAAATTGAAATTTTTCAAAAGATAAAAAAAACTGATGGTTATTTAAAAAAACATACCGAAGAAATGAACAGTTCTAGGATCATTAAGTTGATCAAAGACTGTGTATAACCTCAAGAACGACCAAAAAAAAGCTATTATTTTTTAAATAAGACTGTACCTACGGAATTTTGAAACTTGATTATCGAAGTCCAAATGAAAAAAGAAAAAAAAAACACGAACGGCAACAAAAATTTAAACCGGCTATAGTATTTTGGAAGAAATTGATTTGCGATCCGTTTTTGCTGCAGGGCAATGTTTTTTGTGATTCTTCACATACCTAATCACTGAGAGATTCTTTGGTACGTGCAAAAGGATATTTGTAGAATCATTGTTCCTTAGAACTTGACCTATTTAACTTTTATATGAAGTTAGCAGTTTATTTGATTTTAAAGGGAATTTATAGATTATGAAAAAGCTAAAATTATTCATTTTTTGTTAAAAGAATTTTTAACTTATTTTAAACGTTCTAGTCCATTATTTATAAACCTAAACTAAATAAATTTTTCCTTGATTACCTGTATCGGGATCGATGATCGCCAACGCTCTCGCTCGTTTTTTGTTTGGTGGCTGCCTTTGGAATTGATGAGGAGTATTAGGTACTAATGGTACGTTTGGCAATGGATTTTGTGTTGTATTTGGATTTGCCGCCGCTGCCTGAGGAATTGTATTAGTCCTTTGCATCATTTGTGGAAAATAGTTATCTATAATAAAATAATAATTGTTAACCTTTTATTATTGACAGGGTACGTAATGTGCATATATTTTAAAACTTTTGATACCTTAGCTGATAGCAAGGTATCTACAGTATTTTACAACAATGAAGTCTTCTATTTTCCCCTTTTTGGTTAAAACGTTTATAAAATTTGGTAAAATTACAAAACATACTTTTCATTTGTATGTGCACACTTTCAAAGATTAAGTTGTAATTCCGTAAAATTTGGCTTTATTGTACATCATCGGTGGAAAGTCACAATTTTCCCTTGTGGAACGTAAAAAAAATTATTTCAAATCAACACTCTTCCTAGTCTTACATTTTGCAAATACAGCAGTGTTCATACGTATTAGATATCTCTAACAAACGACGATATTTAAGGAGCATAGATTTGAAACAATAAGTTTTTAAATGTTTTTTTATATTGTTATTTAATATTTACAAGGCCCTCCTTTTGCCGAAAACACGGAAGTGACCCTTTTTTGCATATTGTCTACGAGTCGCCATCTTTTGTAATATTTTTCCACTCATGGAAAAGCGCCGCTTTCAACGATTGTGTTGAAGTTTTGGTGCTTGCCATATATTTCTCTTTAGCATACAGAAACATTCTATGGGGTTGAGATCAGGTGAATGTGCTGGCCAATCCAATATCTCGACCCCATTTTCTCGAAATCACGGCATTGTAACTGCTGACTGAAAATGCGCGTTGTCCTGCTGAAATTTGTCCTTATCTATGTGTGTCCCCAAACAGTTTAGATAATGATTGAGTACATAGTACATATATGTACTTTGTACTATCTATTCACCCTTCACATGGGTTGACGAGAGCCGATGTATCGCGAACGTATCACGCTCGAGGTAAAATTATCGGCGTGTCACAGCAAAGGACAATCTTTTATAAAGCTCAGTTGCTTCCGATTTTTTAAATTTAGTGTATAAATTTCGTTGAATATAAGTTTGTGTTTTAGTCGTTTGTTCATCGTTTACAATACAGTAATAATATCAGATGGTTAATACCAATAATTGTCTCACACAAGGTTTAGTATTTTTCAACAAAATTGGTTGAGAGTTAATGGCACAGAATAAACTACTAAGTCCACCCTATTGTAATGGGCAATAAACAAGCAGGTATACAGCCGTTTCACACTTATCAATGCTAATATTACTTAAAGGGTCGGACTGTGAGTTTATGTTTATTAATTCTTGGTTGATTTAGTATTAATTTGGACAAATTTATAATGAACAAAAATTAAGATTAAGGGTTAAAATTTCGAAGAGACAATAGGTCAAATTTTTAATGCAATAGAACTACTAATGTGGCATAAACTGAAAACAAAGGTAAGGTCAGAAAATATTTCTCCTACTTTAAGTGGTACTGTTGTACACTTAATAAGAAAATGATATTTTGCTAAATATATAATTTTTAGTCCGGCCCTTATCAATAATCTGTTAGAATACCTGCTTGTTTATTGCCCATCACAATAGGGTGGACTTAAGTAGTTTATTCCGTGCCATTAATTCTCAACCAATTTTGTTGAAAAATACTATAACTAATGATTTATTTATCAAAATGTAGATAGCAACATTTTTTATTTCAAAGAGATCATCCCTTTTAATTTATATGGTCAGTTTACCGATTCTAACTTTTTAAGTAGTTTTTTTTATATTACTCGTTGTTATTCTTGTGAAGTCTATTTGAAATAGGCCAAGAGCGTTTTCTGTGTGAACTGTCTTTGTATAATCATCCGGTACCTATATATTGATTCGTTTTAAATTCTTGGTGTTCATGTATATAGCTTTAAACCTTGAAATTTCTGTTTAGACAAAAAAATATGGCTATGTTTCTTTTGATCAATAATTTTTCTAATTGCTGTTTAGTAAATGTTAAAATATCCTTCTTTGAAAGTTTTGTGCACTAGGTCTTAATTGTATTACGTACAATACAAAATCATAATTAATAAATGGATATAAAGTAAACATATTTTTTCTGAAACATGCTCAAAAACAATACTTTAAACAATTTTTGTTTTATACAGTTCTATGATTTAGAAAAAATAACGTTTTCTTCTTTTACATTATGTTTCAAATTTCAATTTCTATTTGCAGATTGATAAATGTTGAAATCGGAACTAAAATATTACTCTCTTATCAAAAAATAAAATTGTTGACTATTTCTAATGTTTAAAAGCATTATAATTAACAATGTAAAATGACACCTACAAGAAACGGGTTGCGTTTGAGGCGGCGTAGTACCGTACGGGTATGGAATATGGAATTGATGAACGGGTACTTGAGGAACAAAACCTGCTGGTCTTTGGGAATTGTATGTATACGGAACGGTATTCGTCGAAAGATGATACATTTGCGCAGTTGGAAGATGCATATATTGAGGTTGAGATGACGTAAACACCGATGGTTGAGGCTAAAACAAAAATACGAATATATAATTATTAGTAAGATATCTGTAAATACATATAATTAAACTTACCCTGGTATTATGATTAGCCATTCTTGGTGGTTGACTCGGCGGACCTGCTGTTCGTGCGTAAAATGTTTGTGGAGGTCTAACGGTTGTAAACTGGAAATAAAAAATATATAATTAATAAGTAACGGAAGAGTGTTAAAAATTCCTAATTTATATGCGATTAGATTATGATAATCAATTACAAACAATTAAGTATTAATGAAAAGATAATTATAATTTGGATTTTCTAATAAATTAGAGATAATTCAAAATGTAATGTCTATCGCATACTTGAAACATTGACACAAATAATTCTATTACTTGTTTTTTAAAAATAGACATATTTTTTTAATGTGAAAACACGACAAAATGTTACCATATTTGTATTTTTTCCTAATATATTCAGAAGAAATTACTTTTCAAAGGAAAATTTGTTTATTTGGAGCATTTTTAAAGATTAATAAAAAGTATATAACATACGAAAGACTGGAAAATTTGAGTAGTGAAACGGTAATAAACTATCTGCGTAGGAATTTCAGTGATTTCAACTGGATTAGATAAGTAAAATTTATTACACAATTGAATAGATTTTTAAATAAAATGAAATTGAGTAACAATTATTTTAATGTTATCACCACAATTATACCAAAAACATTCTAAATCGGTAATGTTTCATAAATTACTTTGTTATGAAAAATATTTATAAAAACTATATTGTTATCATTATTAAATTGACTAAGTACAACTATAAATAATTGATAAAAAAATTATTATAGTATATCATTAGATTTTAGTTTAAAGCTGAAAAAAAGTTAATTTTAAAGGAGGACCTTTGACTTGTAAAGCTATAAATAAAAAAAAACGATTAAATAATTATTGAAAATATATGAAAAATAGTTATTTATTATACAAGGGAAAAAAGTATTAGATTTTAGCTCGAGGTTGTGTTGTCTCCCGACGCGAAGCGGAGGGAGACAAAAAACCGAGAGCTAAAATCTAATATTTTTCCCGTGTATAATACACTATTTTTTTCTGTGACGACGATTTAATATTTTAAATAAAATCAGAAAATTACTGATGCAAAATTTGAATTTTAAAACTAGTAGGCTTTTGTCCTTATAGTGACAATTAGACCTGCGTTATCAATCAACTATCTGTCAAGGAAACCTTTATTTATGTGTATATATCCGGAAAAAAAGTACTCACTTTTTTCCCATGGTAAAAAAGTAATAATTTCATAAAAAGTGACGTTTTGTGACCCGTTAACAGAGATAAAATGTCAAACTTTTTTCTCGTCGCAGAAAAAATATCTTTTTATACCCTTTCCAAGCTTTAAACTGTTAATTATATTAAAAAGTATTGTCATAAAATCCAGTTACCTCTTTTTTTTATAAACAACCTCGAACGAGGTTATTTTAATCAAATCTATATATTTTCAATATTTTATAACACCATTTCACTCTCTAAGAAATACTTTCAATAGCTAATGTAAAAGTAAATGACAGACTGATAAAATTCAATAATCTAAACTAGTGTGAGTACTTTCTGATAACAAGGCTAATTTTTCAATTTTATTTCTAATCAAAAAGTAGTCGTTTGAATTAAGATAATTATTAATAATAAGATATGATTTTATCATTGATGAATTAATTTAGTAGCGATAAGATATTAAGATTTGTAACTCTGATGAAAGCGAATCTTTCTATGCTATCTTTGACAGAGGAGTAAGCCGGAAAAATATATTTTTATAATTACGATCAATAATAATCCTTTAAGAATTTTTGTATCCATTTTAACAACTTAGATTGAGACAATTTTTATAGAACATTTTTCCTGTTAGAACCTAGCTAGAACCGATTTTTTATAAACAATGTTTCCAGTTTAAACCCATCTGATCAATACTATCGAACGCGAAATACGTGATATGAGATAAGTAGGAAATCAAACCCTCGCTCATGTATTTCAAAAATTGGTTGCACAGATTAAAAAGATAAAAATGTATTAAGTTTTGAAGTAAAACTTCTTTAGGCGCGACTAGGGGTAACTCAGATTTATTTTCTGACGGAACGTTGTAATTCTGACGGAAGTAACGGTGTGATTTCTGCTATGGCAGGAGCTTAAATTTTAAAAATTTCCAAATTTTTTCAAGTTTAACTTCAATCCTGCGTAAAGGTTACACGCACACTTTTTTTTACCTCAAATCTAATTTTTTTGCTTTATTACCATACTTACTTTTTAATAAAAAAAAACAAATTAAGATAAACTTACCATAGGCATGGAAGCTTGCTGAGGAATAGCCGACACTTTTAATTCGGGCGCATTTGGTGGTGTGGACGATTGATTAGGCGGCCCAGAAGACCCTCTTAGACCGGAGGCCTGGTTCCCTCCCTGAGGTGGCGGTGGCGCATATGTGGGAGGCGTTGGCGCCGGGTACCCCTCTGGTCCTAAAAAACAAATATTATTGCATCCACAAAATAATTTCGAATATATAGATCCATACAGAAAAGCAATTTAGAGGAATATAAGGTAACGATAGTGTTAATGTATAAAGAGTATAAATATACTATATTCCATGGGATGGGATATATAACCATTTCAAACTGCACCTAATGGGGGGGAAGAAATATGTTTGATTTTTAAAATAATTTATAGATATTTATTTCGGAACCATGGTATACGAACATTTTCACTTCCAGCTCGAGTCAATAGAATGTAGATCTCGTAACATAAAAATTAAGTAAAAACAATGTCTTAAACATAGTTTCGAATTTTATAAAAAAATCTAAGGTTACTATGATAAATACAAAATCAATTTTTATCAAATTAAATGCCTTTTGAAGGATGATGTTACAATAACAAATATTGTAAATCTAATAGTCTAATAATTTAAGGTATTCAGCGTACAAATTCCTTTATATTTGCACCGTTCAGCCGAAAATAAACCGGTACTTATATCCTTGCCACCATTTTTGTTTTTGTAAGTTCGTAGTATCGATTTGTCACTACACCAGTGATTTTTGTACACAATTAATCAACTAACGTCTCATAATACATTTTTCTCATTCAAGGGAACAAAATAATCCTTTTTTTGGGGGTTTTTAATACTTGGACTTGTGAAGATAAAAACAAAAAATATGAGCATATTGTATTATGCCAAGTGGGTAAAAAATGCTTCATATTATAATAATTCATTTTACTTATCATGTTAATGTGGTACGACCCCGTTCGAATAATTCTTAATAAATTTGAAAATTTTGTCAAGCATACCTGTTACTATTCAATATTTGTTACAAGCTAAAATTAATAAAAATATGTTATAATTGGTAAAATAAAAAAAATACATACTGTAAAAATCTGGTCCACTGGGTCCTGGTGGGATAGGCTGGTAACTAAACCCAGACATTAAGGAAAATAATTCGATACAAATTATATTTGAACTAAATCACAACCCTATAGAAATCAAAGTAATTTTTACAACATCCGATAGATGAAAATTTTTCCACTAAACACATACACGAATCCAGAATATTTAAACGCAACCTTTACAATCGAACTCTAGATAGTCTACTGATAAACTTATTTTGCAAAGCAAAACTACCCTTTCTAAAATGTATCTTCCCCTTCCACTTTAATACGCTTGGGCCTAAGTAAGATTATGACTAAGTAAAGGTATAATTTATACCTGCTTTTCCAAATAAATGAATATTAAAGAGGTAAATTGATATTTCTACAACCCGGTACAAAATTGTATTTTTATTTAGAAAACTTTTTATAAAATAGTTTTATATCAGGTATTTTTTAGAAAATTTAAGAGTTTTTTCATAAATAATTAACAATATTGTTTTTCTAATTTTTGACTTCTCATGGAAAATTTTGATATTATTAAAATGTAACTTGTTATATTATCAATAACTATCCAAAAAACTAGGATCTTTAAAAATGATATTTCACAAAAAAATCATCAAAAGTCAATCATCAAAGTCAGACAAATGTTTTAATAGGTACTTCAAGAAAAAAATTGTTAGCTTTTTAGCATGAAAACGCACTATTGGCTATTCAGAAATATTTCGTTCTGAAATGATATATTCAACGATAGAAATATGATAGAGAAATAAATAAAACGGATTTTGGGAGGAGTATTATCTAAATGACCGGAAGTAGCCATGTAGCCGCCCGATTTTGATTTTTTTATATAATTTAGAATTCATACATATAGCTACAGGTATCAAAATAGATGTAGCATTTTAAACGTTAGCGGAAAAGTAGAACTTTTAAAATCCGTTTTATTTATTTCTTTACTATTTTTTTATCCGAACGAAATATTTCTGAATAACCACTGTGCGCCGGCCGGTTGTACACAACGCGTTTCTTCACTTCAGAAATTTAAACCAGAAACAATATTATAGCAGATTACACTCTCTTTGCCAATTTGCTTGATATTTTTTATAGTTTTGTTTAAATTATCATCTCTAGAATCATAATCGCATCAAAGGCTGCAAACTGCAATTTAGCCAAGTTTTTGTATCAAATTCAATAAACTACTTAAAATCAAAACGTAATAACTTTAACAATCAGACTTTTATAATAAAAACTGTTCTCACAAAAAAAATTGCCTGTAGTAAATTATTTTCACTATTTTTAACCTCTTTTTGACCAATCAGAAGTTATTAAATGGCCTTATTTTTTAACAGTACTTGCAAATTGTTTTTATATTTTTTTCAAATAATAAATTCCTTGTACTCAAAACCAACACTATTATTTTTCGTTGTAATATTCAATATGCACCTAAATATGTTTCATAATATAATTTTTATGGTTGTCATATTAAATTTTATGGTGTCTAATGTTTGATAATTAATCTGAATATAGTGTTACGTAAATATATTTCTAATTTTTCCAACATTTTTATTTATATAAACGGTGTAGGTCAGATTTCTACGCAAATTGATGTAATCAGGACACAGTCTATTTTCATCATTCGATAAAAGGGTTTCTGACCCTTTTTCAGAATGATATTACGTCATCATTACGAGGCCATTGTACTTTGGGGGAGAATCGCCCTTGAAACAGTGAAATGTGAAATTTATTCTCAAAATTATCCTATATCGGTTTTATTTAGAAACAGAAAAAAAATAACCTTGACGATAATTTGACAAGATTCAACTAAATTAAAAAAAAAATATGTTACAATTAGATTCTTATCTAAATCTAATCTCATGGCAGTAAATTCGTGTTAAAATAAACGCGGTTTATTGATTTTCAATTAAAATTTTATAGATCAATAGATAGGAAACGCACATTCAGAAAATCAAAAAGACAAATTTGCTTTTTATTCGGTTTCTGAGGTATGGAATAATAATTTTGATTTTTTTTAAAAAGGAGTTAATCGCAAATTGTTATATTTGTTTCGTTTCCGAGATTTTCCCAATACTTTTAAAAAATTTTGAAAAATCATTTTTGAAGTAACTCAATTGTTTTTTGGAGTTTTTCAATAAATTAAATGGTTCTAGATCGGAATAAAAAGCACTTGTATGGAATCACCTTATATTAATAGGCAGATAAATAAAATAAATATTTGACCTGGTAGTGTCGATTTTATTGTTTCACTTGCAAGTCTAATCAGTTTATAATTATAAATTACTAGCTGACCCGGCCACGCGTTGCTGTGGCTAAGGTTTTTGTTATATTACATTGTAGTAATCTATTTAAGAGGAACAGTAGGAGAACATCAGTCATGGGGACCACCATGCTTGTTTACACCCCAAAGGGTGACCCTTACAGACAACCTCAGACTACAAACTCCTGGTGTCTGACCTCAACAACCTGCTTTTAAAGCCAATTCATATTCTACGTGAGAATAAAAATTAAACTATTTAAACACGTGCCGAGATCTAACGTAATGACTTTGACCTGGTAAAATGTAATACATAACAATACAGTAAAATATAAACTAATAAATTAATATGTAGGGCAAAACTACCCTACCACCTAGGTGACATTACAAAGTAAATAACATGTAACACTTTAACTTATGAATGAATAAGGTAGGTAGGGCAGATAGTCTTAAATCTTTAACAATAATATTTATTATTTTAAATTATAATTACTTTTATTTTCAATTTAATTTAGTACTAATCGGTGCGCAATATTTTTGGTTAACCTGTCTTTAGCTAACACAAACAGATTCTACGGTTTCCCTACACGTGAACATGCAACATATAGTTGCCCAGTTTATTAAACTGTATAGTTTCAAAGCACATACCACAACTTTTTATGTTAAAACTTTTCAATAATTAAAACTGAATTTAAGTGTCATCTCAACAATGCACAGCATCCTTGATATTGCAAAAATATTAAGTCATACAACGCTGTGATTGATCATAGAGAGGATTGTTTCCTTGTTAACAAAATCAAGGGTAGTTGTATCTTAAAACTTTCTAAAATAGTTTATTTTATTAACAGTTAAAATTAAAATAATAATTACTGTTTTCACATGTAAGAACAAAAAAAAAACAAAAAAAGACTTCCCTCTGGCGTAATCGATCCCATTACGATAACCCAACCGAAATGTCATAATCAGCCGCTGATCCAAATTAGCTACCAAGACCTTACATGAAGACTTTCAAAATGATAATATCATATTTAATATAATAACAATTCAATAAACAAATAATTTGCAATAAAATAACATTGCGACTATAAATTAAAATGTAAGCTATCCTATCTTTCAAGTTGGATCAAACTGCACACGGTGTGCAAATTTGATTAAAATCGGTTTAGTAGTTTAGGAGTCCATTGCGGACAAACAACGTGACACGTAATTTATATATATTAAGAAGATAACTGAACAAAAATGCGTTGCGTTATCGGAAGCCCACAGGGAAAGAACTATTACTATGACAGAACAAGGCATATCACAAAGGCAGATATCAAGATCAGTGAGAATTACACAAGGGGTTGTTTCAAAAACCTATTCAAGATTTCTGAAATTGAGAACCACAAAGAAGAGACCGAGGAGGATTCGTGAGAGAGTAATTACAAAGGGGTAGGATAGCTCTTTAGCTCAAATAGCAAGAAGAAAACCCACAATATCTTAACTAGAGCTTCAACAACTTTTGCAAGTTACGGTTGTGGGTGTTTCTGTCGAAACTATTAGAAGACTTCGTGCTTAGGAAGTGTTTAGCACTATTGAAGATTGAACAAAATGTCATATTTTGAATAAAACCAGAATGGACCTACGACCCGATGACCGACGAATTCGCATTTTAAGAGAGGGAACAACCTATATCGAAGTACAAAGGAGGTTTTGTAATTTTTTTGAATTGGGTGGAATTATGATTGGTGAAAGAATGCTCTAATTCCCTTTGACAAACCCTAACAGGTCAAAGGTATGTAGATTTGGTATTGTAACTTGGTAAGGTGGTTTTGGCAATTTTTTTGATTTATACAAGATACCAGCAGAGTTGCAAAATGCTTCTTAGAAACCAAAGGTGTTGCACTTTTAGAGCGACCTTCTTGCTCACCGGATCTTGATCGTATAGAATAGAGCACTTATTGGTAAGGTCAAGAGTAGAGCTCGTCAAAATGGCCATAGTAACACTGAGCAACCTACACAAGTTGTGTTAGAGGAATGGAGAAATGTTTCCCAAGACACTGACAATTTGATTAATAGCATGCCTTGTAGAATTCGTGCTTTCATTGATGCTAGAGGTGTCAATTAATACTGATTAATATTTAATAGCTATCTTGTTAAATTGTCATTTTCGGAAGAATCATTTTTATACGAAACTACACTTTTTGTTTTCTATTATTGTGACAATTGTATTTTTTTTTGTAATAAACTTGGTTTCGAAAAACTGATCTTTAATTTTTACTAACTGTTTTTTAAACTTTATATTTTTTGATGGGTGATCTATATAAGTTTAATTATTGTGTGTAGATAGGTATATTAGAAAATAACATTAAGAAAACTACTATAGTACATAATATAAAATAAATTTGTATCTAAAACTTAAGTGGGTAGTTTATTAAATTTATTAATATTAAGTTGTTGATATTGTGTTTAATAACCAAAACAATATATAGTCATGAAATGCACAACAAATAAATGAATAAGATTCTATGAAAACAAGATATCAACAACATTGTGTTTATCCCGGTATCTTGTTATTTATTTTGATTTTTGATGACAACACAACACCTCGTAATAAGTTTATTTGAATATCCAAAACAATTTAATTTGTTTTGTTGGTCTATTCTGTTATCAAAGATTAGCAGGCAGTGTGATTACAGAATATTCAGCATGTACAACAGAAAGAAAGCTATTAATTGATTTCTTACTCATATATACTTAATATCGTAATAAAAAACACGCACTCTGTCTTAAAAATGTAATAACTGTAATAGAAAATATTTCCAAATAAATTTTGAAATTATGGCGGGCCATTTAAAAATCTCTACTGCATCATTACGAGTATTTTTCTATTGTTATTTAAGAAGGGTCATTAGTGGTGCCAAATTAAATCTGTCTGATAGTAAATATTGAAATAAATTTAAAAACAGAGAGTATTGAATTGTAATGACTTTTTTGACCTTAATCTATAAATAAAAAGATGAATAACGTTCCAAATGTGAATTTTAAAGAATAGGAAACAAAATTATTTTTGTTTAGAATCAATTAAAATGTTTTTGTTGTTTGACACAAATAGGAAACGAACTAAGAAAAAAATAAAAACTGTCTCCCCAATTAAAACAGAAATGAAGTCTTTTATTGAATTTTTATGTACATACAAATAAGGTACAAAAAAAAACATTTTTGGTATTTGCAATGAAAAAATATTTTGACATAAAAATTACCAACTTTCATTTGCCCAGCTATACAAATCGTTAATCTACAAACGGGGATTTGAGTTACGAGATGGAAAATAATGGTGAAAGTAAACTTATTAGAATAAAATATGTGTGTAATAATGTATAAAAAAATATTGAGTTTAATTAGGTAGTTGAAGCTGTTGAAAGAAACATGAAAATTAATTTAAAATAAATAATAGATTTAAAAGAACTAAAAAAACACACATCTGGGAAAAATGAACTAAAAATTATTTTATTTTTTATTTGAATTAAGAATGGTGTAAATAAAATAATGCATTGCAGTGTAAAATAGCGTGAGGTTCTCTTTAAATAATCTTATAAATTTTTCCAATCCATACAATTAATCCATTTACAAATGAATTCTTACGATTATTTAGAGATATAGGATATTTTTTCAATTTTTATACGCTATTTTTCTTATATTATTACATTGTCATCGGCTCTTGATAAGTATGCAAAGTTTTAAATTAATCCGACGTTTCAAAGCTCGTCAAAATCACGTTCAAAGTTTCCGTTGCATCCTCCAAAAGCTAATAAAAACGTGGTTAATAAATCGTTTTAGTCAACGTACTCACAAAAGCGATGAATTGTCTTTTATTTAAGTATCTAATTGTTTATGGCGAAATTTAAATTTAGGGATAAAGAATAATATTTAAGGTTTTAAAGCATTGATTTTTTTCTCAGTAAGATGAATTAAGACGCATTCTTGATGAGCAATTATAATAAATAAAATTCTTGATGAGCAATTATAATAAATAAAAAAATTAAACTAGTAAATTATTGACGGAAATGAATTCATTTAGGTTTTTAGAGACGCTGAGAACGAATATGGATATCGACTGTGATATCCGGATTACTTGATGTAATTTCCAGGAGACGAAGTAAAATGTAGGTTTCTTGGGCATACATAAGTTTAGAGAACTTGAAAAACCTTTCAATGCAAAAGAAACAAAGATGAATAGTGGTAAAAATACTAAGAATTAAGATCAAAATTTTGGTACCAACATATTTTAATATTGACCAATGATGCTACAAATGAATATACCATACAGGGTGTAAAAAAATGAACTGGATGATATTATTTCCCAAAATAAACATATTTCCGTAAATTAATGGTTGCGGAAATGCGGACCTTTTTGCGATCAAAATAATTTTTTAATGTGTGCAAAAAAAACTGATATTTATTAACACACAACAGAAACATAGAGTTAAATAAGATGTTTCAATGGCTCTCCCTCTATTTCAATGCAGCTACATCTCCGCCGCAGGGACTGTCGAACTCTTTCCATAATACCTTCATTGGCTAGGATTCGATGACATCCCTTCTCTACTCTTTGCTGCAATTTTATAAGTGTCCCCATAGGGAAAAGTCAAGGGGCCTTAAATCAGGCAATGTTGTAGGCCATAGTACAGGTCCGCCTATACCTATCCATCATTCTCCAAAATATATGTCTAAATGCTCTCCTACGGCCATTGACAAACCATCGTGCTGGAACCACATTTGATTTCTTTGTATTACGTACTTGACGTCTGGATATGGCCCACATATGGGACTTTGGAAAATTAAAAACATCATTTCTGTAAACCCTACCTTATCAGTAAAAAGAATGCCTGCAATAAAATTGGGGTCCTCATCATCATTTCTTAGAAACCAGCGACAAAACTCCAAACGTGCCTGATGATCAAGTGGATTCAGAGCATGCTCTCGTTGGACATGGTGCTGGTAAAGCTGCTGCTCGTGAAGTATTCTCTAAACCAGAGAAGCCCCTCCGCTGATATTCTCCGCGAACTAGTTTCTGTGGACACAGACCTTGGTCTCTCGGGATTATGAGATTGTATCACACAACCTTTGGTGCAGTCTTCCAAACACATGAACTGAAGTCATGTGGCGATTAGGGAAAGCGTCTATAGAAAGACATATCGCGTCCCTTACGTTACCATTAGCACGACTGTACATGAAGTGCATATCAGTAAATTCAAATTTGTAAAATTGTTCACCAACTACTAAATAATAGCTAGATAAAACATCGGTCGAATTTGATAAGCAAGTTTTTAAGAAAAAAAAAAAAAAAGAGAATCCAAATATGATACAAAAACGCAAACCGTTAATTTGCGGACATATGTTTATTAAGGCTTTTCTTCATATTTTGGGCCTTAGTACACCCATTTCATTTTGTGTCACTATTTTAACTTTTAACACCCTGTATATTTATATAAAAAAGAAATAGGTACAGCAAAATAATAAACCCACGAGTGATCTTATGTTTTATAATAGAAAAGAAAGATTATCTAAAAAAACAATAAAGGACGAAAAGATAACAAAATTAACTTCATGACGACAGATTTAGATAACTATAATTAATTACATTAACTAGTTAAACTATTACATATACCTTCTAAACTGTAATATTTCAGTCTCGTGACTTTCTCATACATAAAACGTCACTTCTCTGACCTCTTATTCACCTTATTTAATCACAAGATTGGGAATATCAAAGGTCGACCTGAGACAAAGGGTGTAAACCTCAAAAATTTAATAGATAAAAAAAAATCATACCAGTATTCTAAAATATAAACAAACTTAAGGCAAATATATCTGTTTTATACTAATCTTTAAAAAAAGTAAAAACTGTAATTCACCTTGATGAATACTGTTATATAACAACACAATTTACCAGTATGTACCTATTAAATGTTGAAAAAAGAATAAAGAAAACCTTGAAACTTCCGAGTTTACTAAGAGTTTTAATTGATTACTATTATAAATTATCATTATTAATTTAATAAAATATTATAAATTATATAAAAGTTGCTATACTATAGCAGTAACTATAACTTTGTTATAGAAATCATACAAAAGGGAGTAGATTATTAAAAAAATCAATTATAAATTTTAATTGAATATTGCATCAAGTTTGCAATAAAGAGTTTCAGCAATAAAATTTCAATTTATAAAAACAATATATTTTTCATTTTACGTGAATGAAAATTATTGTTTTTATAACCAGGATTTGAATTAAATAAACCGAAAAACCAAACTAAATTGTTGTAAAATTTCTGAACAATCCAAAAAAAGTTACTTAGGTTATCGGCATTACTTGACCCATTAACTGGCCGGCAAATTGACAAGAAATTTATTTATTTCATAAACTATTAAAGAACAATTAACACAAAATTTCCGACTTTTGGGACACCGAACTTTGTCTTTGTCACCTTAGAGATGTATTTGGTTTGGTTTATAGCATGAATTTAAAATGTTTTATACTTCCAAAACAAATAACAACGAATTTGAGCAGTTTAGTTTAAATATCTTGTTAATTTACAAAATCAATAAAATGTGTTTTGCCAGTTGCTTAATCCAATAACTGTTGCTTTCAGGTGGAAGTAATCTCATTTTTGTGTAAGAATTGGTTTTTACGTTAAATTTCATTTGTAATGGCGATTACCACAAAGTTACTTTTACAGTTTTTTTCACCTCTACAATTATTCAACCCTGCTCATTAAGAGTTCTTAACGGGGTTGTCTACAGGTCGGCGAAAACAATTAGTTTTAAATTGTTGATAGGTGTAACTAGATAGATTGAACAGTGATTCAAACAGTACTTGATAAAACCGATAGAATAGTGATAAGAGAAGTCCTTGTTGAGCCGAAAAAGTAAACAAAATTGAATGAAACGATGTTAAAAATAGGACAAGAAAATTTAGAAAAAGAAATTACACAATTAACTTAAGAACTGAAAAAATCTCAAAAAATTGAAATATCTGACGTTTTAATAATGAAATTCTTGGGAGTCAAGTAACTCCAGAACCTAGCGGTGGTCAACCGAATTCCTACGAACCTACACACGGGGGAGTTCCAGACACTTATTTTTAACTAAAAAACAACAAAAATAGTTTAACCATAGTCCCCAGAGAGTATAACCGAATACTGGGAGTAGGTATATATGAAACTAGTATTTACTCCTACTTTGCATAGAATCTTAATAATATTTATTGTGTGAAGATTAAACTCAATTATATTCAAAGCATGACTTTTTCCTTTTCTTTAAAGTGCAATAGACAGACGATAAAGGAAGGAAAAGCAACAACCCCGGCAGACAGGAGAATGACCGCGACACTCATAAAAAAGCAAACAAAAAATTTTGAAATTGTCGATAATGGGAAAGCTCAATGACACTGCGTCTCGTTTGTATAAAAGCCGAAAATTTATTGTGGGAGGCGTTACGGGTAGGTGGTCTGATGATCTCAAGTGGTCAAGGTCCTTGGTTATCCTCTGTGGAACTGTCGGGAGTGCCCGACCCGAACTGCGACCTCGATTTCGCGAGAGGTGCATTCTGCAAGCATACACTTCAGGAAAATTCATCCCGAGGATAACGCTCTACGTCGTTTGTATACTATTGATTTTTACGGGCGCACAAACCACGCTCGACCCTACACGTGTGATATTGCTAAAACATATTTTTTTTGAAACTTACTTTGAAGCGGAGGCAACATCCTGTAGTGCGTCTGTGGCAGCAAACAAATGCCCTCTTGCTTTACGGAGTTGTTAGATATGTACCTCGAAACCATTTCGATGGCTGAGGACAACTTAAACGACGAATTTAAAAAATGCAGTCAATGAATCGGTTCAATTCCTTAATGAAAACATTGCCAATTGTTGTACGTGTATATTAACGATTATGAGACAGACTTGAGGTGAGATTTCGGTCAAAATCTTCGTAGACATCTCGTGAATCACCACTGGTTTTTGCAACCACCAGCGCCAAATGCATAGATGTAAATAAACGCTACGAAATCAAGCACAATTTGCAATGTCACTTGTAAATTAAAGCTTTCTCTGTTACCGATTTCCAATGAACACAATTTGGTGATTAGAAAAAATGTTTGTCAGTGTTAAAAATGAAATAGTAAAACTCAAACATGCCAAGCACGTCGAACTGCACCCAACAGCAAAAATCAATAAGGGCGTTTTACAATAATTTCCCTAGTTAAAAGAACTATCACATGGCCACACAAAGGTCCGTACGGGTAATCACTAAACACAATAATTTTCAAATTTCAGTCCACAAACTTTTAAATTTTTACGTATTATCAAGAAATAATAAAATTTTTTAGCAGTTTACTAATCAAAGTCAAAATAGATTTTCGGCGATACACGCCATTGTATCGACTGTGACAGTGACAGTAGTTCCTGGATTGGCCACCAGGAACCAATCTGATAGCACATGCGCCATCTTTACCTAAATAACCAATCATCTACAGGAACTTTTAAATTTCGCAAGAGATCTACGACCAGAGCAACATGTGCACAAAAAATAACTTTAATCCCATATTAGACTCTAACTATATATTTTTTAATCTCAACAAAAACAATACGAATCCTCTTTTAACTATTAAAATTCAGTTATTCAGTTTTAAACGTTAACTAAAACATCTATTCAACGTGGCATAAAAATTACCTTCACAAAAAAACCTATGTAAACGCTTATATAACTTATACAATAAATTATACTTGATAATTTAACCACTTACATTAACTATTGTTAAACATTTTCCACCTAAAATATTATGATGTAATACATTCCAGCCAAAAAAAAAACACGTCACGCAAATTAATTTTCGATTATTAAAAATTGCACTCACTCCCTAATCGCTCAATAAACTAAATTTATAATTGTTCTATCACGAAACTTTGGGATAGTAACGATACCATATGGATAAATAAACTAACCAACACTGCATAAGCAGGTGAATGTAGACCTACCTGATTCTGAGTATACCTAGCCTACCTATTGAATAATGAAAGCTAACGAGCCACCTCTCGACACACCAAGACCAGGAAATGCAATGGCATTTTTAAATTTAACCGGAACCTAAATGTGAATTACGGAATTTACGGCTAAATTCCTTGCATATTTAAACTTTCTTTGGATGTAGGTAACATAGAGCGTGGTTTGACATTTTGGTTTTGGCGTGACAGATGGGTGTAACTAGCACTAGAATTTTGAAAAAGGATACGTTGTCGCAGAGAATCTTTGAGTTTGCGGCCCGACTGCCGCCGTCTGCTTCTGATTACTGCTCATTTCAGCCTCGGGCGCAAAGTCCCTTACAGCAGCCGTGGCAGACCAATTCTAGGAATCTGCATATGTTGAACATTGACACATTACTGCAACTCTATGAAAGTACATACTCTAATTGCTGGCATTTTCACTAACAGCGTATTTGCTTACACGCCGATAAACACAGAATTTAAAAAAAATTAACACTATTTAAACAGTTTGAACTCTTTTCTATGGAAGGTTAAGATAATCCAAAATGGCGGAGTATTAAACTAAAAACATATTTCACTGGATGTTCTTGTTCCTTTCACCTTAAAATAATTAAGGGATTGAAGTGGGATTACTGATTGTTTGTTTTTAAATAACACATATAAAATGTCACTTTGTATTATATAAATTAAAGTTATTAGTTTTTCACTTTATCGAAAATGACACGCGGCTTTCACGTTTTCACAAAAGCACACCTAACGGAATGTTGCAAAACTAACTTGACCAATCATAAGCTATCACAATTCAATTCAAATATTACAATTAACACAGTATCTCTTTCTGTTTCATTATAAATTTACTATAACATAACTCTTTGATAATTACATACAGAGAAGGATAGATGGAAAAACTGTCAATATGTCAAAATAAACAAACCCGGTTCAAGAATTATTATAAACATTTTTTTTTGACTAGCGCCTAGAACTTGACGAGTCACATGTCATTTAGGTTTTTTCCATACGCGCGAAATTTAAATGGGAAATAACTTAAAAAATATTCATGATTATGTTTAGCTATTGCATATTGCATTTTACATAAATGCTTCTGGTTTATTCGTTTAGATGTTTTGAAATCTTACACATTATACTTGATTTGGATTATTATAAATTTACATGAAAACATCAGTAAAATAACCTGTTGTAGAAACACTGGACTATTCACAAAATTATAGAATCATAGCTATTGAATAGTTATCGTTTCACATAAACTAACACTCAAAGAAATATGCAATAAAATAAAACATTTAAATTTCGCGCAAAAAGCTATCCGGTCTACTAACCTCAAAATTAGAAAATGTCAAGAATTTCTGTTTATTTTTTGTAATTAGAATTACCTATAATGACTTCACACGGAAAAGCAGAAACTGAAAAACTAAAACAAAACTTGGAAAATCAACTAGAAAGATTAATAGAACAGTTACAAGATTTAGAAAGTTGCAAGTAAGTATAATCATACAACATATTGATTATATTTCTCGTTTATTAACTTTACAGAGACGATTTAGATAAGGAAGAATATGAAGAAACGAAAAATGATAGTATGGAACAATTAAAAGAGCTTAATGATAGTTTGAATAAGCTAGTAAAAGGTGATATATCTCTAGTCAGTGCATTGGGAGCAGTTCAACTTGTAAGTACAAATCAGTTATTTAAATTTACAATTTAAATAATATATTTAAAGGCTACACAAGCTGCTATATCAAAGGCATTTAAAACACCTGAAGTTATTAGACTTTTCGGGAAGAAAGAACCGAAACAGCTACGAGAAAGACTAACAATCATTGATGAAGAAGTTAAACTTAATAAACTTGGTGTTGAAGCTCGAGACAGACAAAAGGTACAGTAAAATTTTAATAACTATCAACTCCTAAGCGGATAATAGACGTTCTTTAAAGTCTAGACCTTATGGACTCATAATTAGATGGTGTAGTATATACTATTGATCTTTTAAGTCGCACTGTATAGTATGGTCACCTGGGTCAATTGACCCCAGAACCCACTTACAATCTTATTCTTTTACTCTTTACCTTGTTCCAACCCTAGTATTAGCATTAGCTTTCGTACCATTCGATTCCACCTTTCACTATTTAATGCATCGGCTCTTCTCCAGTTTTTCTTTTCATTCTTCAGGTCCTCCTTTATTTTATGTAACCACCTCAACTTCGGTCTTCCTCTTACCTTCAATTTCACATTCACATTTTTACTCATAATTCTCATCTCTTCTCTCTATATGACCAAACTATCTGAAACTTTTTTCCTGAATTTTCTTGTACCTCTTCTCACTCTATCTCACCACGTTAATCCACACATCCAACGCAACAACTTCATCTCCCCTACTTTTAACTTTCTCCGTTGCACTGTGCACTATTTATTTGAAATGTTCGACAGCTGGCAGCCCTTGTTCCTGCAGATTGATTTTAAGTCCATTCGTTTCGTCTGTTGTCATATACTCAGTCTTCGTCCTAGTCATGTACAACCCTCTACTCTCAGGGCGTTTTTGGATTTCTCAAGTTTTCCTTCCAGTCTCTCTTTCACAAGATATACAATCACATACATCTTATTCCAGCCTCACATCTTATCCCCTCAGTCATAGCATCCGTCACCGATAGGGGTTCAGCACTCGGTTATATGCTTTTTCATGTCAATGAAACAACGTGAATATCACGCTGCAACGAGAGATAAATAGGCCAGGGTAGTTCTGTTACACACTTTTTTTAGGCGATTTTTCTCTCACAACCCTTTTTTCGAACTTAATATTAAAACTTTCTCCTTAATAAATAATGATGCTAAGGAAATCGTCAGATTTCCTTCAGATTTGATTGGTGATAAAACTTAATATATAATACATTTTTGGATTTCTTTAAAATGTTTGGCGACTCTAAAAACTTGAACGATTATAATACAAGATTTTTATGTTATTATGAAATTTTTAGGCAGAGATTTTGACCGCACTAAGACAATTAAACGAACAATTAACTACAGAGGAACTTCGTTTTTTAGAGAAACACAACCATATAGCGAAAGCATTTTTGGAATATAATTTTGTAGAGGTTGATGATGAGTAAATAATTGTAAAATAGTTTTTTTACATTTTATAATGCCTATAATATATTCGTGCCATGTCTGCAACATGTGTAGATATTTTGTTTTTAATTTTTGTTAATAAAAACATTGTTTGTGCTTGAAATGAGTTTATTTCTTTAATAATTACCAAAAAAAAAACAATAAAAATAAGTAGTAACAGTAGTATTTACCGTAACATACAGTTAGAAGAATAAAAAATAACATTCTTAATAAAACTTTCGATTATTTTACATAATATACGATACGAAACCGTAGCATAAATTTTGTTTGTTCGACTAATGAACTAATTTATTTATAAATTATTTCTGTTTACGACGACATACTTTTTTATGCTCAATTTGCCAATGGTGCTGCTGACAAGTTTGCGAACAATAAGCAGTGTTCCAGCAACAATGATAAATAGCATCCTGTTCGCAATTATAACACTAAAACAAATAAAATACGTATAAATATCGTATTATAAATATTAAATATACTTATAAACTATAATAATAAAACATATGGCACCATATGTATGAAACATATAACTCAAGGTGGAATACTATATCGTAAAACGAGCTCGTTAGTGGCAACACCACAAGAATTTTACATAGTATTTTTTCCATTAAGTGCTTAAAAAAGTTACAAGTGCTGGTGAAAATGAAGGTTTAGGGGGGTTTATATCCATAGACACATAAGATCTCGACTGAGCTTCAACTTTACTCCGTTCTTCCAGTGCCAGAGAGAAAAAAATAGATCAAAGCAGTTCTTATATCTAGTTCTAATTGCCTGTTCCGAAAAAACAAAACATCCTTGCTACATCAACATCACTTAGTTGGTATATTCCATCAACTAGGACTCAAGCGGACCAAGTAGCAGTAAATCTTATGAAAACATGCAGAAGTGACTGCAACAAAAAATGATCGCCAGGATCATTAGCTGGTATAGGTTTCAGACGGTAAATGTCATCAGCTTTCCGCTGATACATCGGATGGTTCTGGAGCGAGTGATAATTCACGGAAGATAAAATTTACGCAGTTAGTATACCCCACCAACTAGGAAAAGACTTGTTTTGATCTTTTCTCTACCTTGCACTGAGGGAACAAACTCAAGTCGAAACGCTTAGTCTAGTTATTATTTGTCCCTGTTGTCCGGTATAATTGCTGCTGACCTTTGAGGTTGAAAATGTAAACGACCTTTAAGATTATTGTACTAGTGTTGTCAGAATGAACAGTATTGTCCTCGAAATATGCACACAATAGGACATTTTATAAGCAGACATAAAAAAAAATTAAATCAATTCAAGAAGCATCATTAGCTCTGATTATAGACGAAGAAATGAAATACTGGCACAGAAAATTATGTGAAAATAACTATAGAAACGAAAAAATAAGTGAAAAACGATATGAAAACTCAGAAAGTAACAATATCTTGAGATACTGTGAACTACAAAAGTATAAAGAAAAACATGTTAAATTTGATGAATTCTGATGGAAGTGAATCGTTTAATATCTTTAGCGCTGAAGAGTGAACTGAAAAAATTACGTTTTAAATAATTTTGTTTAACAATATTTAATAACACATTAAAAGCTTCCTTTTAAAAAACTACGAAACCTTTATAAATATAAATTTGATTTTAACAAAAATAATATCGATAGATCAAGAATTTTTGGGATAAAATACAAATACCCTAACCAAAGAGCAGAACTAAAAAAACCGGAGTAAAATACGTGATGAGTTAAAAGCTTACCCATTGCTTCTTCTTAGTTTCTGAAATTTGCTGATTATGAGACTCGAATAATCTTTTCAAATGTTCATTATGATCATTTGTAATTCTATCAATTTCTATTTGCATACAGTCCATTGCTGATTTTATAATATCAGTTTTTGTACCAAGGCACTCTAGTTTCCTTCTCATCTACAACCAAGAAATAAAATATATTAATTTATTATAAGGTAATTGCTAAATAAAATGTAATTAAAATACTTAAGATCGGAAAGTCCATTAAAATACAAAAATTAACTGTTATTTTTAAACAATTTTTCGGTTCTATCGAACCCATTTTCGGTACTAAAGTTTGTTGAATTTTTGTGGGGCAAAATTTTGTACCAAAAAATATCAATTGATTACAAGTTCGTTTAGTAACGAATATTAACTATATAATGCTCCTTTATTTTCTTTTATAAAAAAATCCTTTTTTCCCGTATGATTTTTAAGACATTTTAGTCTGTTTTAATCTTAAATTAATTTTTCCCCTTTCCTGCTTCAAAACTCCCATGTTTGACTTTTGGAAGGATTCTTCAAAATTTTAATGTTACCAATAGTAACCTGCAGGTTCTTCCTACCTATGTTTGATTAAATTAATTGATACTTCATTTTTAATAAATATTATTAGCCTGAAGATTGCTCAGTCGCTACTTCGTTACATTTATTTCATTAAATTAAATGATCATATGGGAAGATTTCATTTACAATGGAACCCATATTTGAGTTGGATATCTTCCTTCATTAAAAATAATAATTAAAAGTCTCTGCAACATTAATGATTTACCTTTTCAACTGAATCACTATAAGGCTGATCTAAAGGTTGCATTCCAGATTCGCTTCTAGGAGATAACAGTTTACCAAAATTTTCTGTCGAACTTGTGACTTGTTCATATGAATCATCTAATCTAGAAACATTTAAATATTATTTGTATATTCACTTTTATCAAAAAATATAAGTAACTTACTGTATTGAGTCAGCAGTTCTATTTTGTCTATATGAATATTCCGGACAGTCTTCTTCTTCTCCATCAGATATGTTTATCACATTATTAACAGGAAAGCTAGAATTTGTATCAGTTTCTGCTTTTCGCCGTTTTTCTCCAGTGTCTTCTACAGCTAAAATATATTATATGAATTATGAATTTTTTTAAACTCTAATATCAATAAAATGTTTCCTAAATGCTCTCTCAGAATCCGCAATTGTTCCAGTAATTAGTTAATTACGTAATTAATTATTTGTAATTTATTATTTCTGTATATCAACACATTACTTTTTGTTTTGTAAATTGCTCCCTAAATGCTCTCTCAGAATCCGTAATTGCTCTAGTAATTACTTAATTTTTTAATTAATTATTTGTAATTAAAATGACGGTATTTACTTTTTCCATATCCTTTCTTTGTGATAAAAAATACTTACGAAAACATTTATTCTCTGGTTCTATTATTTTCCTTTTATTCGGTCCCAGACTTAAGGAGGAATACTCGGGTTCTTGAGAGATACTCCTTCTAGATTTTGAAGTTGATGCAGTCATATGATTCTAGAAAATATAGAGGATTAAAGTTGGAGATGAACCATAGAATAAAGTGTGCATGGATGTACTGGAGAAGAATGGGTGGAGTTTTGTGTGACAGGAATGTGAGTGCAAAAATGAAAGGTAGACAATAGAAGAGAATTGTTGATGTATAATTCAGAAACCTGATCAATAACGAAAGAGCAAGAGAGAAAGTTAGAAGTGGCGGAGATGAAGATGCTGCGTTGGATGTGTGGATGAACGAGGAGAGATAAAAGATATGAGAGAGTAAAAGATACAATGAAAGTGGAACAGCTGAGCAAGAAAATAGGTATAGATTGTTTGGTTATGAGGAGCGGAGAAACGAGAATTATGTGAGTAAACAAGTAGATGAATGTGAGATTGGGAGTAACAGATAAAGATGAAGACCATAGTTGACGTGGATTGATAAAATAAATGAGGACCTGAAAGAGAAAATTGGAGGAGAGGGGATACATTAAATAGAGACAGGCGGAAACGAATAATACGGAAGGCTAACGCAGATTCCTACTAGAATTGGGATAAATTTTAAATCAACATGTGGTTTATTGGGAATAGATCAGAACTTGGCTACTTACTTACCTGATTCTGTTTATCAATACTTTTTCTTGGAGACTTAATAGGTGCTGAAATTGGTAAAGATGTTTTAGATAAAGGTTTTTTCTTAAAAAGTTTCGATTCTGCTACTAACTGTTCTAATTCTGAGGGATTATTCAATAATTTCTGATGATATCTCAGTTCGTCAAAAGCTTTATTGAACGCTGTTGTTGCTTTTATCTAAAAAGATGATACGTGTTTGTATTACATTCACGGGAAAAATCCTAAATACGTTTTACTTAACTCTTGAATTTTTTAAATAATTATAATACTAACCATTAGAACATCTTTAGGAGTATCTATGGGTTTAACATACATTTTTTGAAGCAGAGCTCGTTCATATTTTCCACCAAAGAATCGAACATCAAATTGAGTGCTGGTTTCCTTTATTACCTAAAATTCAAAATAAATGAAGTATTACAAGATAATGAATATAATTGAAGTACTTTGTGATATTTTATTAAACTGCGGCAAGCTAGCGTAATTAAATGGACAGCTAGACGAAGACTCGCAACTTCAGTTTGACAGAAATCATTACAGTTAAATCCAAATTTAGCCTGCGGACTCCTGATGGTCATAAAAGAGTGTAACAAAAATAAAAGCGTTCTCCAGATTATACCTTTAGTTTTAGAGGGACATCTAGAGAAATCAATTATGATGTAGATCGGAATTTCTCTGAAGGGTCAAACAGAATTCAACATCGTTCCGAATATCTCCCAAACTGCTGCCAGGTACATTGATGAAAGATTTTGTTATTCCTTATGTTAACTTTATAGGAATGACTTTCTTCTTAAGCGATGAAAACATTTCTTTTATGGAGTGGCCAGCATTATGTCCGATTGCCAATCCAGTTGATGTTTAGGGGATTCTTCAGGATCACATTCACCACTTGATTTTAGGCATGCCAAAAAGGATAGAGGCACTAATTTAAGCAAGTGATGGCAACGGCTTTCAAGTTATTGCTAGAAAATTGTTTTCATTTTGATTAATTTCAAATCATTTGACCCCGAACCCATTTCAAATAACGGGTTAATTGTTAGAAATTAAATTACATAAAACATGTTGTTTTGTTTGATTTTACGATATCGCAATAAAACATCACAAAGTATCAACATTTTGTTTGTTTAAAAATATCAACTGCTCCGTTTTTCGTGCCAGTGAGTAAATGTGTGGCAATACCTCTTCCGAACCTAACATTAACATCTCCGCTATAATAAATACGTTTATTTATAAATGATAAATAGAATATCTTACTTTTGCTGGCCAATATGGATATCCCTTTTGTTTTGCCCATACCAACACATGTGGTACCCTACAAGGTAAACAAAACCATCGTGGATTTATTTTTTCGTTGCTATGTTTGTAGCAATCCACACAATTTCGCATTTCAGTAATATCGTAATTAGTATCGCGAACCATTAATTCTGCTGCACCATATTCTTGAGAGTCAGCTATAAATAAAATAAAAAAAAATGTATAATTATCATACACCACAGATTGTAAACAAAAATGTATACATTCCCGATAACTGGAACAACTCAATTACGATTTTGTTGCATAAAAAGGGTGACAGAACGGACCTTGAAAACTATAAGCTAATTAGTCTACTTAACCACCTATACAAATTATATACTCGTATAATAAATAGTAAATCGACTAGAAACAAAATTGAACTTTTATCAATCTCGGGAACAAGCTGGGTTTCGGTCCAGGTTTGGTACCAACGACCACCTTCATTGTCTAAAAACACTCATAGAAAAAAGTATTGAATATAATCGACCTCTGCTACTGCTCTTCGTTGACTTTTAAAAGGCGTATATGAAAATACAAATACAACCGTAAGTTTTCAATCTACTAGTACCAGAAAAATCGAAATTAAAAGGGGAATCAGACAAAGCGATACTATGCCACCCAAACTGTTTATTACAGTTCTTGAAAACGCATTTAAGAAATTATCTTGGAAAAACAAGGGAATTAACATTGATGAAGAAAATCTTTGCTTTGCAGATACGATTTATGAACTTATACATAGGTCACGAGATACAAATTCACAGTGATAATCAAAAGAATAACTTTAGGATGGGCGGCTTACGGCAAAATGAAAGATGTGTAAAACTGATATCCCAATATCTCTTTAAAGAAAAGCATTTAATCAGTGTGTTCTACCTGTCCTGACGTATGGCGCAGAGACATTGGCCCTCACCAAAACAACGGCAGGAAAACCGAGAGTGACACAGCGACGAATGATTGGATTGACACTAAAAGATAAAGTAAGAAACGAAGAGATTCGCAAAAGAACTAAGGTGGATGATATTATAGAACGCATATCAAAACAAAATTGGAAATGGACAGGACATCTTGCAAGACTTAGAGACGAGAAATGAACAAAGAAACTTATCCAATGGAGAACGAGAACCGATAAACGGAACAGAGCACGACCCCTACCCGCTGGGCAGACGACATAAAAAGAATTTCAACAAAATGGACAGAGAAAATTAAAAAGTTTACAGGAGGCCTATGTTCAGCAATGGATGCAAAGATGTATGATGATATCCCAATATAAACAATACAACTTTAAAAGTGGTGAATGTTATATAAAATACGAGAGTGAATATTTTTTTACAGTTTCATGTTTCATTTCACCCCAACGATTCTGATTTATAACTTCTTTAATAAAAATAAATAATTTGATATAAATTAATATTTTTTCTTAACTAAAACAGGAAACGAAACTATTTACAGAATGAATATTATTATTCGTTCCTAGTTCACGCAGACTTACCTATCTTATTTTAACAAGTGTTTAACAACGGCTTGTTATCGCTTTAATTGTATTATATTATCTGGTTTTGATCTTTACAGGTTTGGGTTTCATATTTTCATGGATTCAGAATTTCTAGTATTCTCCAAGTATTGTCATCGACCGTAGCTTTTGATAAAATTTTGTTATTTACTGTCTATATTTATCCTTCTGTATATGTTACTGTTATTTTTTTATTAATGTTATGTTTTTTGTTTTATAATTACTGTTATTTTATATTAATCATTAATTTCGATCTATATGTGGCAGCCGTGACTGAAACTGAAAATCAGGATAATTATTTTTTGGATGCGAGTGATAATGATCCAATAATTGATGACAGTATCGAAAGAAGTGAAAGAGAAGTTGTCGTTTTTTTTTAGATGCTAGCAAATAATTTTAAATGTGTATGAAAAAAAAAATAGAAACCTATCAATTGAAAAATTTAAAAAAAGTAGTGCTTTATAGGATTAAAAAAACATCTTTGTTTTCATTCCGCCTCTCAGTAAAATATTTGAAAAGAACAGTCGGTACCTGCCGATATAATATAGATCCTATTACGGCCCCGAGCAAGTATCGGATTAGATAGCTGTTAAGATAAGTAAGTCCTCACGAACTTGGAACGAATAATAAATACTATTATTATTTTGTTTTCCGTCTAATAAACTTATATTTAATTCTTACTTCCATGGAAAATAGCCACATTATGTTGCGTGGTTAAAACATCACCATAAAAATCAGCAAACATGGAATAAGTCTCAGTATTTAATTTAACTTCAATCACAGACATATCAGTATGTTGACAAAAAAGATGATTTGCTCTCCAAGTAACTTCTCTTTCTGATAACCAATCTGGAGTATCTTCTACATCTAACGTTTGAGTTATATTAGGAGGCAACTGTAAGTTAAAAAAAATATCTTATATCATAGTAATTTAAATCAAAAGTAGAGATAGAAGAAAATAATACGAATTATGGAATTAACTTGCTAAATTTCCACGTTTCTAAAAATAATAAAAATAATATTTTTATAGTTCGACTTGGTATATCAAATAGCTGGAAACAAAATACACAGATCAAAATAATTAACGGAACACTTTTTAATGGACTTAATGAATATTGGCTTGATGTTCTGAGTAGGTGAAAATGATATTTTCATGATGACGAGAGCTAATTTGACTACTACGAGGACAAACCTCTAAAGAATTAGAGACTAGCCTGTACATGTATCACTGGAGCAATAGAAACATGTCCCACTGCTGCAATGGAAGTAATCCTAAATCTCACGCCACTACACATTTAAGTACAAAGTATAAGGAAGAAAACAATTTATAGAATGGTCAAAGATGAAACAATCAAGGAAAGACCTCGATCACTTCAATTTGATCAAACTTGGAACATGCCCAAGATGACATGCCAAAGAAAATTGAGTTTGTGAGAAAATTCACCACAAAATTGGGTAGTAAATCTGAATGGGACAAAGACACCATAGTGGGGGTAAGGCAAAATGGGTCCAAGACAGATAAAGGGGCGCAGAGATATAACAAAATTACAGACATGTACATGAGGTACAGGGTAAAAGTTTGCGCATGCTTGGTGTACTCGAAAATGAGAGTAGTGAATGACAGGTGCCTAGAAAAGAGTGCAAAGCGTGGGTTTCCTCAAAATTGCGAACAACGAGAAATAGAGAAAACAAGTTGAGTTTAGTTACTTATTTTTGTCACGATTTTTCTGTAGCAACACCTCTACCGATATTAACATTAAAAGCGTCGTTTTAGAAAATGAAAAATATGTAAAAAAATACAAAACAAATGATACATACCCATGCTCTAATACGATTTAAAACAAATTTCAGTAAATAATTAACTTCATTTATATCCATATCTGATGATGTATCGATTCTTTTGATATTACATATACAACATAAACTTTCATCGTAGGTTAATTTACTTTTATCAATAACATTTTGTCCTAATATATTGGAACTATCAACATCTACAGTCTTACTATTATTTTTATTTTTACCAATGTCATCATCATCGATTATGGTAACAGTTGTCTGAGTTGGATTGAAATTTGTTGCTGTTTCAGTTCTGACAACTGAATTAGGTTTTTTCTAAAATTATATAGAATATATGTTATCAGAATATTAAACACGCACAGTAAAAAACTCAATATAGTATCCTATACTAAAAAAATAAAATTTGGAATTATTAGTAGTGCATTTTTGATGCTTTTAAACTAGTTCTAAATTTACATAAATATTAAAAAAAGTGTAACATTGATAAATTCTAGAAAAATATTTACTCCAGTTTAATGACCAACCAGCATTTTTGTTTTTATGGGTTAAAAAATGTATTTCTTTTAGACCGAAAGTTTGCTGAAATTTTAATAAATTTTCCTTGTTTATTACCTGTATTGAAAAATTCATAGATTTTCTTTGAATATCAAATTTTTTTCGAGCCGCTGAGATACAGTCATGGTGAAACACTCGAAAACAATTTTTACATTCTATTACTTCACCAGAAAGATGACATTCGAAACAATACCAATCTTTACCATCAGGTGATGGCTAAAAAAATAACAATTATAAATTACCTACTACAGATTATAAAATAAACAAACTTACTAATTCCTCTTCTAAAGGAGTTTTGTAAATCTGATTTATGCTAATAATTTCTCCCTTCTTGATAGGCCTAAAAAAATTAGAACAATTTTATTTTTAAGAAAGCAAAAAGTAAAATTAATTATAAAATTAAGCAATTGTGTTACATTACAAAATAGAAGGCATTTCGTAATTTTAAACGTAGCAAAGAATCTGGAAACTCACAGAATTTACATGTTCCACTGTCCACTAAGCCCATTTTACAGAAATGGTACCTTAGTGGACAGTGCCCTATGGAAATTTCTGCGATTACTCAGAGCTCAAGTTTCTGAAGATGTAAGATTAATTTAATTACTCATCAATAATGCGGCTTTTTAAGATGCCACTAAGATCTGATAAAAGGAGTACTAGCTCTTTCTTTCACGAGACTATCAGCAATCTCGTTTCCGTCAATCCCTTTATGCCCTGTACCCATAGCAAAGTTACTTTGTTGTGTTTAGCAAATTGCTTAAGTAAATGTTTGCAATTCCAGGCTGTTTTGGACTCGAATTTGATAGAATGTAGAGGCATCAAAGCAGCTTGGCTATCGTAGACAATAAATATTTTGGCTGAATTGCAACTCTATTATTGCCTTTTGAACAAGCTCATCATAGTTGATTAGGGGTCTGACAACCGTTAGACCATTTTAGGTTTAAGACCCCATTTCTCCCAAAAAGCCTACGGCAGGTCCACATAGCCCTTATAGCTTTAGAGGTTATATTTAGAGCTGTTCATTCCACGTAAGTTTTCTGTCGAGACCAACTCCGAGGAATTTTACCTCTTCTGAGAATAAAAGTGTCACTTCATTCATAACAGGAAGTTAAATTATTGATTTCTTTGTGTTGGTGAATGAAATGAGTGTCGATTTCTTAGGATTGGCTGAAAGTCCTACAAACACCAATTAGTTAAGAGGTTGAAGACACTTTGCATGCGGTCAGCAATAATACTGTTATGTTTAGCGCTTACCACAATAGTCGAAAGCTCGAAACGCTTCTTTTTTTTAAGCTTTGCTATGAGATCGTCATCTAGTATTAACCACAACAAAGGCGATAAAACTCTTCCTTGGGGACAGCCTTTTACTGCTTTTATGATAGTTGATTGATCTCTATATGTAACTATATATCTAGCATGGATTCTAGCATGTATTGTATCAATTGGATAATGGTAAGGTATATACCCATTTTGGTTTGACAGCGCTAATAGAATCATATCATATCAAATCCCTTTACGTCTATAAACGCACATAAAGCCAATTTCTTTGGTTCAATAGCCTTTTCAGATCTCTTATGAGATAATGCAAGACATCTTTTATAGATTTGCCACTCGTAAAGTGGTATCTTTGATAAGATATTTACTTCTAATTTCTAATAATGACGAAAATATGTATATACCTACACGCAATCGATAAATAATAAAAAAAACATTTCCAATACACCTATATGCAGTTTTAAAACAATTCAATGAATTTATGTGATGCTAAAACAGGCGAAAGATAACAAAACAATAGGTACTTATTTCATAAATTTGCTAACAACTAGAGAACAAAACGATATTAGAAAGAAAATTTATAGATTTTTAACCAATAATAATATAATCATGAGGATGATAAAGAAACTGTTTGAAACAAACTGAAATATATAAACTTACACAACTAGTTTGTCATTAACAGCTTGTTTTATAAATAATTCAACTTGTCCGGGGCTATAATCGTCAATATTTTGCATATATTTATTGATTTTTGCTATATCAGCATTTGCTTTTTGCTGGTTTGCTGATCTGATTGCATTCCATATTCTCTTTAAATTTATTGGATCACATTGTCTTCTAATAGCCATTTCTAAAAACATTATAAATATTGTATAAAACTCTTACTATTTGAAGGGTTGTTAAAAATACCTAAAACTTACACAACTATCTAATATTAGTAAAGAGGAAATTTACCAAACTTTATCTCCCTATTTTTTACAAACAAGCATTTCTTTTACCTGTGCAGGTAAGAATAGTGAGTACCGATTAAGGTGTGCAATTACTTGGATCATAAAAGGGATTAACTTTCTCTCAAAATGATGTGGAAAAACCAATAATTGTGATTTTTAATTTAATATTTTTTTTCTATTATACGATGTGTTTGTAATATATATTCAAATTCAATCTAAAAATTTTATTTTAAATACAACCATAGGTGGTTGTTTAATAACAAGTTTAATAAATAATTTAATAAATTTGGACTATTATTATTATTATCATCAAACAGAATTTTACTGGGAGTTGTTTTTTTATCTGTTACACAATTTGGTAATCATACAACATGTTATCAATTTTATAAAATAATTATATTATGTAATGTAATTTATTAATTTCATATTGAATATTGTCTATGTTATCTAGAATTATAATAAATTACTACGATAAATATGTAAAAATTTTTTGAATCTAGGTAGAATGCATCAGTTTTACAAAAAAATAATATAATATTAAGTTTCTGAATATCATTTATACCGGAATGTAGAGAAATAATTCAAAACAGTTCAAAAGATATCTGGTATTTGACAAATATGGCTTTGTAAATTGATGGTTTTTATTTTAAATCATATTTTCTACGAAGTATAACTGAAAATATCTTCTATTTTTGTAGAATTAAAAAAGATATCACTATTAGACTCTAAATATAAAGATTTACCCAGTAATAAACTGATAAAGAAATAATATTTGATTTTTTGGAAGCAGTTTCCTAATTAGAAAATGAAACTATTATTAGGTTCAATATGTATACATACAACGAGTACTTTTTTAGTTGAGAATATTAAACCAAAGTAAATTTTACTTAGCTATACCCATAAATGACTTCCAGAATCACTTTGTAAAAATTATTAACCTACAGAAAATAATTACACTTAGCAGTATATACAGATATGTATTGATAATTGTAATACAGTTAGAAAAATTATCATACCCACATTACCCCAAAAAGATTTCCATGTGGGTACCTACCATTAAGCAGAATAACTAAATATATATCCTATAATTATAGGAATAGCATTCTTACATTTATATGTGATGTGGTGTGACAACTAAAATGTTGCCAATATATGGAATCATTGGTTCGGTTTTAATTTTGATTGGTGTAGTGTATTTATACATATTTTTACGATATTTAGTGAAAAATAAGGAAGATACTCAGTTAATAATAGCAGTATCCGATGCTTTGATTAATATTTTTATAGGAATATTTTATGTGTATGCAGTTATAGTGCTAGCTAATAATTTAGATAAAAATACTGAAATTTTTACAAACACTATTGATGATATATTGTTAACAAATGATAGTTATGAACAATACTTTACCACCAAAAAACCTACAATTTATACAGAAAATCCAGAAATTAATATGGAAAATCATCCAATTACCGATAGTAATAGGTACACAGAAATTACTAATTCGTACACAGAAACTAACGAACCTGAAGATAACATAATCGATAATACAGAAACTGAAGATAACAAAATAACAGAAAATACAGAAGATCTAATATCAAGCACTGAAAAATTTTCTACAGATGAGGATAATGAAATATTAAATACAAAGACACAAAAACCAACACCTCCACCAGTAGATATAAATAAAACAGAACAATTTATCAAAAACTATCAAAATTTCATTAAAGAAGTTCTTAAACAAAAAATAACTAATTCATCAATGTTTAACCATACATTTGCTAATATAAAATTTGGTCCACAACAATTAAAAACTGGAAGAGAAATTAAATTTGAACCAGAATATGATAGTTGTTTCTATAAAATTTTTTTTGAAAATGCATTATTGGTCTATTCATTTACTCACTGTTTATTATCTTTAATTAATAATTCATTACAATGTAAAAAATTGATAGAAAATCCTGATGAAAAAGCACAAGATAATAGCGAAGAATCAAGTATGGAAAATAAAACATCTGATGTTTTAAATACAAGTGATAGTAATAACAGTGAAAAAAATGAAACATCAGCACCCGTAGGACCTTTATTTAATAGTGATGGTAAAAAATCACCAAATAATGGTCCTAATTTAAAATTATTTGAAGCTAAAAGTACATCAAGTATATCAAGACCTGAAACTGTAATAACTAAAAATACCATAACATTAAATAAAAATTTTGACAAATATAAATTAGTAATACAAATCCTATTAACATGGCTTCTTCCAGTAATTGTTGTAGTTATTTTATATTTTGTAAGTACAAATAACTCTCCTTTAATTAATTTTGACAATAATATTAAGGTTAAAAGTAACTTTACTATGTCTCCAGTTGATACAAATCTTCTAAATGTAATTCAACAATCTTCTAACGTTACTACAAATTCTTCAGAAGTAGATAATATAGTGAACAAAATTTATAACATAGTCAGTGAAGTTCGCGAAAATGTTAATAAAAAGACAACTTATTTCACACCGGTAATGGTAGATGTAGTGTACTTCGTTTCACATAAGCCAAGGGATGCTTATAATTCGGAGATTTGTTCAATAGTGAACTTATGTATTAAATTTTTGTATTTCTTTTTATTTGTGGTAGGTTATTTTGGCATTATACTTTATGCCAAAATTACAGAAACAAATGCTAAGTTTAAAAATGATGAGAAATGTAAGCAACAAAAGGTTTGTTTGCTTAGTTTTACGTTATTGTGGTTACCTAGTGTCTTAGATTTATTTTATAGAATATTTATATCACAAGGAGGTTCTACCATTTTGTCGTATATATTTTTAGGATTAGGAAATTCTAATAGAATACAAACTATGGTCTACCATCACTTGTATGCTAAGAAATATATAAACAAAGTTAATCTAGTTAATCCCGTTTAAGTTACAATAATTGTATGATTTAATATTATTATACGTTTAATATAATGTGTAATTTTGTTAAATATTTCTTTGGATTATAAAAATATGTTACAAATTTGGTTATTTTTTTATATAAAACTTGAAAATAAATCGTCTGGGTACGAGATTCTTAAGATAATTATTTGTAAAAGAGAACTTACTTCATCAATAAACGACACACAAAACGTTTAGAAAACACTAATAAATAGAAATATAATGCACTATGTAATTATTAATCGGCTAAATCAAAATATTTAGTCATTTATAATAAAAATATACAACGTATAAATAGGAAAATTATTTTTTTTATGTTGGTGACATTATTGACATTTAGATGTTTTAATGCTATAATAAGGAAGGTTACGTGTTACGTTTATTTGTACAAAGTAAATAGATAATAAAATATATAGAATCTAATAACAGCTTTAAATATATTATCAGATATTATCCACAGTTTGTATATATTAAACCTTGACGTAACTTTTTACTAAAACCTTTTTTCTTAGCAGTATTATCGTTCATATAACAAAGTATACAAACAAACTGTATAAAGGCCATTAATAAAAACGAAGAAGAGTAGATTATTTGTCAACGTTAGAGTCAAATAGTTATAAAACCATATGTGTAATGTAATATGTAATATATGTATAAAACCATAGATATAAAACAGATATAAATATTTATGTTCTTACTTAAAAAAATTGATTGTTATAATTTGAAATATTTTGTATTTTATAATTTATAGTTTCTATTTTTGTCATGTGTAAAGTGTATTATATTTTAAAATGCATTTTATTTATATGTGTTGTAGTTAACTAATTGGTAAAACAGTAATTATATTTTTTTTATTGTTAAATCTTTAACGTAAAGAGTAGTTAATCGCTATAAATAAAAATTAATGATTAAATTTCTATTTTGTGTTTGTTATTCTCTCATATCTATTCCAATTGACAATTGTAATTTGTAAAAGTAGTTTGAAATCGAATATCATAAAAAAATGTTTCCTTGTATAGAACATTTATAGTTAATAAATCTGTAGTAGTAATATATAAATTATAATATTAAGATTATTTTCACAAAAAACTATATAATCTTTTTAAAATAGGATCTACCTTTTTTATAACATCAACAGTTCCAAGGTAAATCCTTTCACTAATATAAATTTACATGAAGTATTAAAACTTATTCATTATAGATATGTATATAACTAATAATTTTATTATAGTCTATTAAATATCTGTTAGAAGTATAAAAAGCAGGATATTTTAAAAGAGATGATGTTCAAGGCAAATTATCAATTTTTACAGTTATTACATATTTTAACGAGCTGCACTTATCCATGTAATAAAGTAAATAATTATTGCGATATTAGAATTGAAGTTAATTACTTTTTACTAGATTTGCAGTTGTTACAAATCTAAGGTCAAAAGTAGATATTATTTTTTTTATATAGACATACCTCTCTCCTCTCTAATTTATGTAATGTAATTTCTTATAAAAAGATCCTCTTGGAATTTACATTGGTAGATATTAAGAAGATCTAAACTGCCTGTCAAAATTTATTAAACTTTAACTACCAATATCTTCTCAACCGCTGGTATGATTTCAATGTTTTTTTTCAATTGTAGCTCTGTTATTGGTTAATAACATACTGGAAGAAATACCCACATATTATACAGAGCGTTTAAACAGTCTCATGTTTTTTCTTCAAAGTTCAACGTAATTTGTGGACAATATTAGAAGGCGGAGGCTTATAAGAACTGCAGAGTGTTATAGCCTTATGACCCCTGAGCATTTTGCTTTTTAAAAATCAATTTATCTTGTTTTTTTCCAGAGATATTCAACTTTTTAACATTTCTTGCATTTTAAACATTGTCTCTGAAGATCTCAGCAACCACTAATCGAATTTTAATTTTTTTAGAGCAGTATATGGTGTCATTGGCGCACACTGCAGCTATTGTCCAGGCGTACCTTGAAGAGGTAGATATGTTCTTGTTGCCGCATATCCCCAAGAAGTCCAGACCTCAACCTGATAGAGCATGTTTGGGACATTCTTGAAAGACAGGTGAAAGGACGAAACCCCACTCTAGCAAATCTCATAGAACTTAAGAATGCGCTATATGAGGAATGGTAAAACATCCTCTAAAAATTTAAAAGAGAAAAGGACAAATTTCTTAATAAAAATTTAATTACTTAGAAGTTGTAAAAAAGAATCAATAATGGGTTACACTTTCTCTTGTACGGATGACAGCATTCATTCGGTTGGGCATAGACTTAATTATGGTGGACAAAACTTGGTGCGGATGTTTTCCCATTCCTCTAGAAGAGCATGTGCTAGTTCTATGAGATTGGCTGGAGCAGGGTCTCGTCACCCTTGTTCCAAGAATGTTCCAAATATGCTTATCGGGTTGAGGTCTAGACTTCTTGGTGGATGCGGTAACAAGGCAATGCCTACTTATTTAAGGTACGCCTGGACAATAGCTGCAGTGTGCGTTCTGGCATTATCGTGCACTAATAAAAAATTGTCGTCAATAATTTTGTCGTGCTATCGTTTTGTTTTCTATATTTTTTCCCATTTTTTTTTTCTCCTGAACCACTGCTGACCTAATATTGAGAGGTACTGACCAATTAATTTTAGGTTGTTTCGAATGAAATCGTCTTTCGCATTTGGGATGCTAAAAATTTCCTGTGCTATCAATGTTGAGCAACCTGAATGACCGAACATTTTTAAAGATAAACTGGATATTTTAATTCGTCTTTAAGAAAAAACAGGTTTTTACAAACGTTACTTTAAACTCAAACAACAAAATAAAATTTTATTCTAAAAATCCTCAGTAAAAGAGATGATTGAAGTACTGAAAAAAGTTCTTATCATTACCTTCTTCTATTCTTTTTCCACAGCTCTTGATGTGAATTAACAGTTTCTTTATAAACTAAGCCTTTGGGTTGACTACACATCAAAAAATCCATCCAATTTAAATCTGGGATCATTGATGGTCGAAGTGATCGAGAAAGGTCAGAAGGCATAATTTTTTGTGCTAAAAAGATTCTTCTTTCAGATTTTGAAGTCCATTTGACGCTAAATTATACCGGGAAAATATATTGACCTACTTATTAAAGCAATAACTAATTAGTGGTGTCTTCTATGACCAATGTAAAAAACTAGTTAAAGATTTTTTCTTTCTTGCAAGAAAAAATAGAAAGATACAAATTTTGAAAAAAAATAAAACAAATTTTCAATATTTCCTAAACCATTAACATTTAGACAAGACATGTTGGGGCCAATGAACAATTTCCCATTGTTAATGAAACATGCTGTAAATATAAAGATGCTATATTGATTATTTGTGCTAGGTATATAATGATATAAAATTTTTTGTTAACTTTTCCTGATACTGGAAAAAAATTAAATAGGTGTTAATAGTATAATTTTGTGATCTTTAATAAAGATAGGTATACTTGTAACTACTATTTTCCTAACTTGTTATTTATTTATAGTTTTGAAGATATCTATCAGAAATCAAAATCATGTACGTGTTACTATATTCTACTTTGGGGATAATTTTAATATCCTTTCTATTTTAATTGTGTTTGTTATATTATGCATTTATTATACAATAAATCGTCTAATTATTTAAACTGTATCATAAAAAACTTTCTTTTTCCGCAAAAGAAGTGTCTGAAAAACATCAAAAGCATATTGCAGTCGGTGATGAATCAAATAGATTATAACAGAGCAATAGTATCACAGCGCGGCTGAGATAAGTTTTGAAATAAATCATCTCAAGATTAATTACGTTCTTCTACCATAATCGCAATAGTCCATTAACTATTTTGCAATAATTTAACGACTACATGGGGAATTGTTATTCAGGTATATTTTTAACAACAGGACCGGATTCCCTTATTATGTTTTTAAGTGTTTTTTCAGTCTGTTCTTTTTTTACCATCTTCATATATGGTTTTCTACAAGTGTTATCTTTCTTTCAGTTTCTTTAACGATTTATTATAACTTTCTCAGACTTTTTTCTAAATCCACCTATCATTGTTATTTTGTTATAAATATCCCTAAAATTATTTACTTAAAAATAGTTAATGTTTTTAATGGCATATTCTTGTTGTTTAGATAACTTTCGATGGAAAACTCTTTCCTGTTTATTATTTAACCATATTAATTATTCAGTCCTTAATCAATCACAGTAAATTTTAAGATATTGGATGATTTTCAAAATCTTAGTTTGTTCGGCTTTGCCCGGATGCTAAGGTAAAACTTGGAGGAAAAATGGTCCTAAAATTCACATCTTAAATCTTCATCGTCAATACGCGCATAATTACAATAAGTCCACATATTCCATACTTAACACTACACCCAGACATGGTTGGACTCTGTATACAGAAATAATAACACTGAGCATCTTTATTTTTTTCTTCTGACGAATCTCTTTTTTATTGCTTTTCCTTTTTATTTCTTTAATTTATTTTTTCAACATTTAAAGAATTTTTGTCTTTATCTTATCCACTGTAGTACTTGATGTTGACTCAGCAAGTTCTTTACGGTAGGGAGATGAGTGTGTTTCCTCGTTTAACTTTTGATTTCTTTGGTTTTGAGGCTTTTATGGAAACGGCTTAATGCATCTAATAATTATAAATCTATATTGGAAACAGGCAGTAAAAATAAACGTAGATAGACAATTGTCAAAAACAATGGAAATTAAAGGTGGAGTCACACAAGGATGCATTTTGTCACTATCTACACTGACGAAATCTTTACTGAAGCACTGCAGGAAGCATATGGGGGTATCTTAGTGAGCAGATACCGCCTGAATAACATTCGCTACGCAGATGATACCGTAGTATTTGCACACAGTTTAGAAGGGTTGTAATATATCTTCAACCTAGTCACAGAGGTGAGTCAGAGTTATGAACTGGATCTTAATACAAAAAAAAATTATCTGGGAAGCAATGTGAAATGCAGCGTGATATCCACGCTGCTTTCATAAATTAAGAGAAAGTGTTATGACCAAGTGCCTAGACAAGAAGTAAGGAGATGTATGCGAGTGAAAGGTGTGCCGGAAAAGTATGTCCGATTAATGCAAGAAATGTATAAGGAACAAAAACAGAAATAAAAAGCAGTATTGCGGATACACAGACTTGTGTGGTGTATGTCTCATTTTGTGAAGAGAGACTGGAAGGAAAACTTGAAAAATGGAAAAAAAGTGCCTGAGACTAGAGGGTTGAGAAGTAAGAATAAGACAATAGTCAAGACGATTGGACTTAAAACCAATCTGCAGGACCAAGGGCTGCCAGCTATCCAAAACTTCAAATATTTAAGGTCTGTGCTAGAAAAGAATGGATGGTTAAAGAGTGAGATAGTAGAATGGACGAACTAAAGAAAAATGAGTAGAGTTTTGTGTGGAATGTAACTGCGTTAATGTTTAACTCAGAAATTTGGTCAATAACGAAAGAGAAAAAGAGAAAGTTAGAAGAGGCGGAGATAAAGATAGACTAGGGAATGAGAGAGTAAGAGGTACATTGACAGTTTAATAGTTGAGCAAGAAAATCTAGGAAAATAGGTTGAGGTGGTTTGGTCATGTAGAGAGGAGAAATGAGAATTATGTGAGTAAAAGAGTAGATGAATGTGAGATTGGAGGTAAGAGGAAGACTAAAGTTAAAGTGGATGCATACAAGAAATGAAGACCTGAAAGAGAAAAACTGGAGAAGAGACGATGCATTAAATAGAGACAGGTGGTAACGATTGATATGGAAGACTAACGTCGACCTCAACTAGTCTTGGGATAAAGTTAAGAGAAAGAAAATAAAATTTTTTATGTTATGTTAACCGATTCGTCAAGCCAGATCAGAGCATATGTCACTAATAGTAAAATTTTCATTCCTATCTCGAAAAATAAAATAGATATTTCAAACCGGTTTTTAACATTGGATAGAGGATATTTCATTCTACCCGTGTAAAAATTTTCATACATATCATTTAACAGAAAATGATCGAAATTCAATCTTAAGCTTTGACAAAAATCAATTTTTGCTTACTCCTTCCCTGTTTGCTTAGTTACCACCTCCGTGGTTTTGAGAGATTACACCAGGTTATCATACAGGATGTTTCAAATTAAAGGTTACTATTTTAAGTTTCACCAGTGATGTGCTCAATGCCGTAATTAAATTAGTGAATTATATTAGTAAATTAGACACTCTTATAAAAAATCTCTGACCGTATTAACAATTAGAACGTCAATGCAATGTTTTCTTTTGCACGAACTCAAATCGTGTAAAGAACCTTGCCAAAATTTTATCTGATTACACTTTCAGATTAATTTCAATAAAAAATTATTTTAATTATAGATAATTTACCCGGATAATGTATTTTTGAAGATTAATTATATAACCATCAACTTTCGAACTTTGCACCACATAACTACCAATCAATGTTTTGCTTTGTATTTTTTAATTTTTTTTGATTAATCGATTCTTTTCTTTTCTTTCTATTTTTCATTTTTATTTTCTTGTTTATTTCGAGTTTTTTCTCTAATTTATTTTTCATTTTTCGTATTTTCGTTTATTCCATTTTTTCGCACTTTGCATTCATCCCTTCCTTCTTTGGACATCTCCTAAGAAGAAGAAGTAGAACAAGAGATACGTGGACAAAAAGTTGTGATTTTTAAAGCTCTTTTTATACGTTGAATAAATCATGTTTGGCCATAATGTTTTCGATTTCTTTACACTTTGGATTCATCCATCTCTCTTTGGCCATCTTGATCTTCTAAGAAGAACAAGGGACACGTGGGCCAGAAGTTCTGATTTTTTAAAGCTCTTCAGGGAAGGAGCTTTAGTTTTATGGGTGAATCATAGAATGTTCTTGGAGAGGTTCTTTCACAAAACTCACTTACGTCTGTAAAAATATTCTAAAAAAAATGTTTATAGCATGTTTTACTTCGGATCTCATGATTTCTGGACCTTTTGCAGTATTAATGCCGAACCATATCATTATCGCTATCCTTAATAAATAGCTATGGTATATATGTTTGCCAATCTGTTTTGATGTCTTCGATGATTTTCTTGTTAGTTATTGTGCATTAGTACAGGAAGAACTCTTTTGTAAATATGCCGTTTATTTCATTCACCTTTTTCTATACGTTTGACCATTATGTTTTCCATTTCTATGCACTTTGGATTCATCCATCTCGGTTTGGCCATATTGCTCTTAAGAAGAAGAAGTAGAACAAGAGGCATCTGGACCAGAAGTTCTGATTTTTTAAAGCTCTTCGGGGAAAAGAATTTTATAGGTTTATCATAGAACCTTCTTGAATAAATTTGTACTTGCTTTTGGTATCAATAAGGTTACGACTATATTTGATAAAGGAGAAAATCCTAAGGAGCCGAGACATGTTTCTAAAATTACAGCTAAATTTAGTTGTTTAGACATGTGTACTACTAAACTCTAAAACTATTGTACGAATTCATTCGGAGATTAATTCAACTAAAAAGCCGTTGACCAACAGGGGAAGTTACTAGGTCTAAAAGCAAATTAAAATTGAAATAAATACGGAATCTAACATTAACAGTTAAGGATCTTTAAATCCTTACAACTTGTAGTAATATTAGGCAAGTATAGGTACAGTTCTTTGTATGCGGTTGTGTTTATATTAATAGAGAAAACGCCTTCGCCTTAAGGTTTATGATTCAATATTGATTACAACATTGCCTTAATCTATTTATTTACTAGATCAATAGATCATAAACAAAATCCAAAAGGTTATTGTACTCTTTTAGAGTTGATTTTTTGATAATTAGTCTGAAAGTTTCTTATTTTTATGACTTTCACTTGGTCCGAAATATATTTATAATATTCTCGTATTATATTTCACAATATTTTTTACAAATTTTTCAATTTTTATAATAAGTAGATTCTTAAAACGTGATATTTATTTTATGTAGATGAATAAATGCACGACTTTGGCATATTCTTATTATACCAGTTTAGTATCTATTATAAAATTTCTTAAGGGTAAATATGTAGGAAATATTATATAACTAAATGTATTTAGATTTTTTTATTGTTTTATAACAAACTTATTTGTAAAGTAGGGAAGAGTAGTACACAATGAAAAGGCTTACACAATGAAACAACTCGATTGAGTTTGAATTTGACGCCACAATACAATTATAGTGATGATATTAGGAAACGACCTTTTACAAGGGTTTTCTTTTTAGTTTTGCCTATAGCCCCTTACAAGGTTACCATCGAAATGGCAATCATAAGACATATGTTAACATATGGTGCTGTCAAAGTGCAAGAAAGGACATCTACCAGAAAATTAAACCAAATACAAAGATCAGCATGCCATCTCGTAACAGGTACTATTCGAACCATACCGACCAGGCAATGGAAGTAATACTTGGACTCACCCCCAAGACATGTTTGTTAGGGAAGTAGCATTGATGACCATGGTACGCTTTCGTACGGTTGTTATCGAACCCACTGTAGGCACCCGTATACGGACAGTCTTTGGAGGGAATCTTTAAAGGTGATACCACTCTTACTGGCGGACACGGATGCCGTCGTACCAAGATTTGTGTTTGACAAACCCTACTTAGTATTAACAGATAAGACACCAGACCTCAACGTAGTGAACGCTCTGAATATACTCTAGATACCTAAGCCTAAAAATGAGATGGGCTATGGATGGCGTGACAAGTGTAGTTCAGTCAGAACTCGCAGGCATAACCATATTGTAAAAGAATAAATCAATAGGAACATAACAGGCAGGATTGTAAATATTTAAGTTTAGTACTAGAATTTACTCTAACTGAGGTCAGTCAGAATAACGTGGCCACTCTTAGCTAGATCAAAGGACATGTGAACTCCAAAGCCAACCCCATTGCGGACAATTTAGCAAGGAGGGCTACGGCCTATAAATATGTTAGCCCTCGCTCATCTATCATGCTAACAAACTAACAAAACTTTATACAGTGCTGGTATGAAACCACGAACTGCAGACGGGCCAGAGAGTTATTACTTTATTGTGGCGAGGAAACGACAAGAAAATTTAAGGAATTGATCAGACAAAATATTGGAACTGCTGTGGGAATCTTAATAGTTCACTGCCAATTGCGACAACATCTCTTTAGGATGAAATTAGCAGAATCGCCCCTATGCAGAGGTTGTGAACAAGAAGAGGAAACAGTAAAGCATATCATATACTGTATGACTGCTCTGCTTTTTCTGAAGTCAGAAGATCCATGTTGGGCGAATACTGGTTTACACCAGCCGATGTCACGGGAATTCCCCTCAGGAGTCTCATCACCTATTTTAAATATTTAGTCCTGATGACAGTCTGAGGATATGCCTACACACGAGTGGATGCACAATGGGCCATATGTGGCCTCAGTGCCGGCAAAGCACTTGCTCGCCCCTCTCCAATTTTCCAGAACAAGATCCTCTAAGTCGTAATTTAAACATAACTCTAATTACTCTACTACGTTTAACTACACAATTTTCTTTCTGAAAAAGTCTTATATACGCCAATGAAAATTAGAGATAATAAGTAAAGATTCTGATTCTAGAATATCAGTAAATCTCATAGTGTACGATGCTTTCAACTTTAAATAATAAATTATAAATAAAAGTTTGATTCCTTATTGCAAAGATACATTACGTACTTTCATCTAGATTTATTATGTGTAGGTAATGTTATGCTTGAGTGACTATGAAAATCTATCAATAATATTTAAAAATAATTAACAGATACGATCTAAATGACTTAAAAATAAGATAATGGGTATTTTATTTGTATAGAAATCTACTTTGTTCTAACAAGATTGGTTACGGTGACCACGAAGTATTCTTCGTGACGGTGACAACGAAGTCAAAATGACGCTTGGTAATAATCATGTTTTTTTAGGCTCTTAAATGACAAGAATGACGAGCGATAGACAATTGACAATTAGTGATACAACATGGTGAATGATACTAGTATTTTCATGGATTATTTTGACTCAAGTGTACATTTACCTAGCTTGTACAATTTTGTCAAAATATTATCTAAATGGTTAATTTTAACAAAAGTTGAAGGACACTTCACTGTAAATTAATATAAACCTATAATATAGAGAATGTAAGACATAACATTGCACAATTGCATATACGAAAATGTCCAACGCTTGAAAAGAGTAAGAAGATCGCAGTACCCTATAAAGAACCAGAAGACAACAAAGCATCAAAGTGACAAACAGGATCACCTACAGAGAACGCTACTGAAGACCACACTCTACAAAAGAAAGGACAAAGAGGAAAGCATGTAACAATAGCCAGACTCCAAGAATTTAGTGTAAGAGAACTGTCTTGGCAGAAGTAGATAAGGCCATACAGTGGTCCGAAGTTGATGAGACCTCCTCAGAAGTGACATGGTGTGATGGAAGGAAGAGGAGAGAATGTCGTTTAAACAACTACCTAAGTCGTAAATCTCTGTAAGAAAAATAAGCAAACATCAGATGGAAATAGTAAAAGTATTGCAATGGAATAATATTTAAGCGTATTAAAAAAAAAGAGATTCCGCTGTCAAAAACTGGTATCACTATTAAGTTTTATGAAATTGCTCGAGCGTTGCAACAGTCACAAAAATTACTTTGGTTTCACAACTACAATTTATTCGTGAATAAATTCATGTTTTTGTTTTTTTTTTCATTCAACCTTCGGATTGATACTTTTTAAGACTTCAGCTGTGCAAACATTACAACACTGTTAAAAGCGACATTATTTTCCATTTTTAAATGTTTTAACTTATTTTAAAGAGTACCATTTAACCATAGCTTTTGCGATATCCTGTATGTAATTAAAACATTATTAATTTGATTGATTACATAAATATCTGTCTAATAACATCTACAATTTTGTCTATTTGTCTATTTACATGAATCACAAAAGAAATGATTATGGAACATTTCAGTTATTATGAATACATTTTTAAAACAAACCGGAAATGAACTTTCTCATATTTCCCTTATAAAAAGTATGCAGGTATTTCCCAGCATTGATTAAAAAGTACTTTAGAAGTGTTAATAAAAAATTATGTTCATTATATTAGTGCAGAGATGAGTAAAAATCTATTTATTCATGGGTCAATGCTTTTTACATGGTCAAGAAGCTTTCACTATCGTTTGGTACTACTAGAAAGGAGAGTGTAAATTGGGCAAAATTAGTAGATTAATAAATTTTATAAGCTACTGTCGATTTAATACATTTTTTTTAAACAAAAACTGGTGACAGATTCTGGTAAGATATGTTGAAAGGTTCAATAATAAAAACTCATCAGAAATTGGAAGAATTTTTATTAACCTAATTAACATTTATTGGTAGATTGAACTATCCACAGTAAAAGTTGTGGGAAAATCTGTTAAAAGATACAATTTAGATGATCCATCCAGAGAAGTTAAAAATTTGATCCAACAGATTACGTAGCAAAGGTTTATTAGGTGATTCCAATCAAAAGACTAATCAGAAAGCAAGAAATACATAAGAGAGTCAGTGCTGCATCAAAGCCTTTCTGGAGGTTGTGCTACAGAGTTTTCGAAAACCACGATCTAACACTTGAAACAAAAATTGCTATATACCAAGCAGCTCTTCTGCCAACTCTACTATACGCATGCGAGGCCTGGGTTTCATATACAAGACATATTAAAACTCATGAGCGCACACCACAAAGACATTTACGTCAAATGATGCGCGTTCGCTGGTATCATCGAATATCCAATCAAGAGATTTTTAGAAGAGCTAAGTGTCTATCTATAGAGACTCTGATCTCCCTTGCTCGCCTACGTTCATGTCTATCGATTGGATGACAAGCGGCTAGAAAAATGTGTACTTTTTAGAGAACTAAGCGAGGGGGTTCGTAGACAAAGAGGCCTGTGCCCCGTAATTTCATCAAGAATATTACTTTATAGCCACAGGCGCACGCATTAATGGAATAGTGGGTAACTTCAAACTCGACAACAAGACAAGACAATAGATTGATAGGTAGATAAGAGAGAAAGTTTAAAGGAGTGTTGGATTTAGGGACCCTGTTGTAGGACTTATGTCCTTTTCAGCAAATGGATGGGAAGGTTTGGATGATGTTAGCATCGGTTGCCGACCCCGCACTCACAAACTCCCCCATTTGTGGTTGGTGTTGTTTTTTCTGTAGCTCTTGTGAATTCTGCTGATCCAAAGTTCCTCGAACGTGCCTAAACCATCATTCGTTTTTTGGTGTCAGTGTAGGTGTGTGTGTGGAAGTGTAACCCACATGGTGCAATGTGGGATTGGGAGATTGACGGTGTGAAGACTCCCATTTGGCGGGGACGAAGGGAACCACAGAGTCCTACGCCAAAGACTCATTTTTTTTTGTATACCCAGTCCTCATCATATGGGCACTATCTATCTGTAACAAAATGCCTAGGCAAATTAAATGAACTAGGGCAGAATAACACTGTTACCCTCCTATGGGTTCCAGGACACGTAGGAATAGAAGGAAATGAAACAGCAGACAAGCTGGCAAAAAAAGGAGCTGAAACCCCATACATGGGACCAGAACCATCCTGTGGAATCAGCAGTAGTACAATCTTAGAAAAACTAAGGAAAAAAATGGATAGCGAAAAATCCAAGTACTGGAATGATCTAGAAGGACTAAGACAATCGAAGACGCTCCTGGGAAACTATAACCAGAAGAGATCTCACAGCTGTCTTAACCTGGGTAAGAAAAACCTTCGAATTATAACAGGAATACACATGAAGAAACTAGGATTAGTAGATGAAGCAAACTGCAGATTCTGTGAGGTAGAGGATGAAACCTCAATACACATACTTTCAGAATGCATAGCATTAAGTACTTCTAGGGTCAAATACCTAGGGTCATACGAAATAGAAAGGGAAGAATTACCTAATTTAAAGCCCAATGATATCCTAAACTTTCTAAGGAAGATAGGACTAGAAGAGTTGCTATAAGTCTGAGAAATCATCAGAAATATAGCAAGAAAAAGGGGACACAATAGATCTTATAGGTCGCAGGTGTATCTGTTACCCCTAACCACATACATACATACATCTATAACAAAGTGGGGATTCGTCTAGGAGGGCTTCCAGGTCTTCAGGAAGGTCCCTGTCTACCATTTGGAGGAGTCTCAGGTTGGGAGGGGGATCTTGTTTTTTGGTAGTCTGGATCTTCTTCGGAGTCCTCCATTCGAGTGGGCATGGAAGGTCCACTATAGATATCGATTTCGGCTATATTTATATATGTTTAGCAAAGACAAAAACGCTTTATAGTTTCTAGTTTAAAAACATATTGAAACATTAGTGTAGTTGATACAATAGTAAAACTAACATTATAACCTTCCTAAATGTTTTTCAACCTATGTTCGGTAATTACAAACTTCTTTATTTCAGAATTCATAAATAAAAACCTTGAATTGGTAACATCTCAATGTGCAAATCTTTACAGAAGTTTCATATCTAAATTATGACTATAAAAATGTTGAAATTATTGAAACGAAATCATTACCTATTTTCAATGGAAGTTTCCTGATCATTAAATTTTTTTCAATGATATAATCCGATTGTATAAATAATATACGTAGATTTTATTCGGGGCTAATTATAATGTCAACAAATAACAGTTATTAAAAGAATGTTAAATTTTTTAAAAACTATAAATCAATTTGAAAAACTTTACCATTATTTTTAGGTTGTTATATGTAGATCTACCCATAAACATCAATGTAAAAAGGAGGAAAGTACCATTAAACTCTTTGTGATAAAACTAAAGTTAACTTTTTTAATCTATTCAGAAAACTTTCAAGGTTTGTTTGTGTATTTAAAAATATACTTTTAAAGTTTATCTTACTTCCTGAATACTATATGCATAATTTTTTTGATATTTTGTATATAAAGTGATTACCAACTACTGACCTTTCTTAGCAACTATTAATGTCTATTAAAAATGACTTTCATTACCACTAATAACATCTACATCCTGTACAAGAAGATTTTTTTAATTTTCTTTTATTGAGTAGACAATTAGGCCAGTAATTGGGGTATTACAAAGAAAAAGCTTTTAAGACAGTGGGCAATTATCGATGGTCAGGGTTGGTAGCGTGATATGTTAGTCTTCTATAAAATGTATTTGTTTCGATTGCGCTTTAAATAGTGAACACTTATTTTAGGGCATATAGGTATAATTATTTTAGAGAATATATCTACTTCAAACCGGATATATAAAAAGGATCGATCCACGTTTTACTACATAAAACCACTTCTTTGTTGAAAGTAATATTTATGCGCAATACGTTAATTATTATAAACGGTCAAATTTGAAATTGCTGAAAGATTTCGTTAATAAATGAAACCGACCGGAAAGACATTCACATTGTGACTTTGATCGTTCCTAACAACTTTCAAAAATCATATATTCATTCAGACGCAATTAATATACAAAATTCAAAACTGGTCAGTAACCAACCCCAGATGAAAAGCAGATATTGGCAATATTGAGCTTACCTACAAATTTTACCATCATATCCTGGACTATCGGTTCCTACCATAATTCTAAAAATAATCTACACTTGCTAACACAAATTATTCATCAACGCCTAATATTTGCATTTAAATAGTAAAATTAATCTATAATCGAAGATATTATTTATAGAACATTGACATTGGATTATGTAAAAATGAATAATTTAGTAAATAAATAATAATTTCTTTGACATATTTTTATTGAGAAACAATAGATAAATAATAAAATACAAATCAAATCATAAAACAATAATATATTCTTTACTAATAATGAATTAACGCCTTGAATATCAATATCTCCAAGATAAAAGAAAACACGTTATTTGTTTATTTATTAACAATTTCATTAACATTTCAGTTGTATTTATCAATAAATCTTCATTTAAAGAGAGAAATATATATTCCGGTCACATCACCTGTTGCACACATTATTTAAAAAATATATAAAGAATAAATAAAAAAAAAGAGAAAGAAATTTGTAATTTAAAATAGTTTAAAAATATAAAAAAAATTGTAAAAACCTGAAATAAAAAAAATGGAAATAATTGTGTTATAAAAATTATTTAATATTTGTTTTATTACTAATACTAGTTGTACTCGCAACGTCGTTCGCGTGGCGTGTGATTGTTGCATAAAAATTCCTTACCCCACCCCATTTAAGGAATGGAAGAGAAATTTTTGTACATCAGATGTTAAGTTGAAAGAAGACAAATACATCTGTGAAAACCGCATTCAAATCGGATCAGTAGTTTTCATGTGATGCACGCACAAACATACAGACAGACAGACAAAAAAATCTAACCACATTTTTGGGTTCTATTTCGATGTACCTGCGACGTCGTTCGCGTGGCGTGTTGATTTTTGTATAAAAATTTCTTTCCTCACCCCGTTAAAGGGACAGGGGGGAGAAAGTTTTATACACCAGATGTTAAGTTGAAAGAAGACAAATACGTCTTTGAAAACCGCATTCGAATAGGATCAGTAGTTTTCATGTGATGCGCGTACAAACATATACAGTTTTATTATATGTATAGATTATTAAGTATATATACTAGTTGTACTCGCGACGTCATTCGCGTGGCGTGTGATTGTTGTATAAAAATTTATCCCCCCACTCCGTTAAAAAAATGGAAGATAAATTTTTATACACCAGATGTTAAGTTGAAAGAAGACAAATACATCTGTGAAAACTGCATTCAAATCGGATCAGTTGTTTTCATGTGATGCGCGCACAAACATACAGACAGACAGACAGACAGACAGACAAAAAAATCTAACCACATTTTTGGGTTCTATTTCGATGTATCCGCGACTTGGTTCGCGTGGCGTGTTGATTTTTGACTTTCCTCACCCCGTTAATGGGGTGTGGTGAGAAATTTTTATGCACCAGATGTTAAGTTGAAGGAAGGCAAATACGTCTGTGAAAACCGCATTCGAATCGGATCAGTAGTTTTATGTGATGCGCGCACAAACATACAGACAGACAAACAAAAAACTAACCACATTTTTTGGATTTATATAGATGTAGTAACACCTCTCGCTAATTATTTATTCAATATCTTTAATGTACAGGATTTACATTTCTACAGTTTTATTATATGTATACATTTTATTTTTATTTTATGAAGTTATAGTTCTTTTGTGGCGTTAGGGAAATATTTTTACGATGTGCGCATACACAGTCACGAAAAATCGAGCGCACATCGTTACGAAAAACGACACCAAGAAAAAAATTTAGCTACACCTCTAGGCCCAATTGTCCAGCAGTGACGTAAATGCAAGTGGAACCAATACGAGGTTCATATGAATGCTAGTTGCCATGTTTCACTTAGAAAGACTTACTATCTTTGTCTTATTAACGCATGGTAGAAAGAGATACTTTTAAGAAAAATATCAAGCGGCAAGCGGCACTAGCGCATTTAATAATGTTCTCCAGTGTTGACATGTTTCTTAAAACTATCTCTTTCTATTGCGCGTTAATAAGACAAAGATAGTAAGTTTTTCTAAGTTATACATGGCAACTAGAAATCAGTCGAACCTCGCATTGGCTCCACTTGCATTTACGTCACAATGACGTCACTGACAGACAATTGGGCCTCGAGGTATAATATTAAAATTTTAATAATTAAATCACACTTGATTTTACAGACTTACAAAACATATTTTCGATATATAATATCTTCATCAGATATAAGATCAGAACTAACCTAGAATGTTCTAGAAGCGGCGCTGTAATTATGTTTTCCAGTCTTGCCATTTTTTTTAAAAGTATCTTTTTTTTTTATTAAGGATGTCCTCGTAGGTATAGACCTAAATACAAATGTATCGAGAACATCTATTGGGGCAGAAGAGGTAATTTATTAATTTGGGATTTAAAGGCCTGCAAGTTAGGACGAGTGGGGAAGACGTGGGGAGGTAAGGAGTTCCACAATCTGGAGACCCTGGGGATGAAGGAACGATCGAGTCGATCCGTTCTCGATGTCGGGCACTGAACAGTATAAGGGTGCATGGAGTTGGCACGTCGCCTTGCTCTGGCTGGTCTGGCAAGTGGGGGCATTATAGAGCGGAGTTCTTCTGAGCAAAATCCGTTTATGTATCGGTAAAACAAGGAAAGATCAGCCACTGCTCTTCGGTGGGATAATGGGGCTAGGTTTTTGGTGATACTAGTGTCGTTTATTAGTTGAACTCCCTTCTCCGTATTGCATCAAGAACTCCGAGCCTTGACGGAGCCGCCGATCCCCATACATGCGAGCATTATTCAAGATTAGGCCGTATTTGGGCTTTGTAAAGAGTAACTAAGTTGGATGGAGAAAAATATTTCCGTGCTCTAAACAGAAAGCCTAATTTCTTTCCTGTTGCAGTTGCTATGAATGCGATATGTTCGTTCCAGAGTAAGTCTTGGGAGATCGTGATACCAACCAGCGTAATGGAGTCGCCCGCTACCAGTGTCTGATCGTTGATTGTAATGGATGAGTCGCATGTTTGCCTCTTGTTGGATAGGCAACATGTCTTTGTTTTGGAAGCGTTGAAGTTAACAAGATTCTCTCTTCCTCACTCGTCTACAATTCTCAAATCTTGATTGAGAGAAGCCGTTGTGGATCTTCTGCCCTCTTCCAGAATATCTAGAGGTATGGGACGGTTGTGCGCTTTGCTACAGTGTAGGTTGCTATCATCTGCAAAACCATGTATCGGGTTATTAGTGGCTTCTAGTAGATCATTAATGTGTAGTAAGAATAGAGTAGGAGCTAGAGCCGATCCTTGGGGAACTCCAGCGTTGATCTTGTAGAGGTTGGAAGAATGTCCATCTACAGCAACTTGGATGTGCCTGTTGGAGAGAAAGTTGGATATCCATCTGCATAGGTTTTGCGAGAGTCCGTATGAAGGCAGTTTGTTCAAAAGAGCTGCATGCCACACTTGATCAAATGCTTTTGAGATATCTAGTGATACTATTTGAGTCTCCCCATAGCGGTGGATGGCATCACTCCAGACATGAGTTACATATGCTAGCAGATCGGCTGTTGACCTTTGTTGGCGAAAACCATAGTGCCTGTCACTCAGGATCTCGTGATTGACATATTTCTCCATAGTTTTGCTAATAACAGATAGAATAGCTATGGGTCTGTAGTTAGAAGGCTGGGTTTTAGAGCCTTTCTTGGGGACTGGTTGTACTCGAGCAGTTTTCCAGGATTCTGGATTCTGGATTCTTTCTATTGCGCGTTAATAAGACAAAGATGGTTAGTTAAACATGGCAACTAGCATTCATTCGAAGCTCGCATTGGTTCCACCTGCCTTTACGTCACGATGACGTCATTAGCATGTAATTGGGCATAAAGGGCCATAAATGAGAGTAGTATAGGATTGAGAATAATAAAAATAGGATTTGTATAATTTGTGTACAAAATGTTGTTTTTATTTTGTACAAATAATTTTTCCAAATAATATTTATTACACAGTCAATCAACCGATTTTCCAAAATCCCTATCGATATGGAATATGGAATTCCCCTGGGACTATTTACAATCAATAACATCTTCTGGTGCGTGGTTTCTAAAAATTGATTGCTATAACAAAAATAATGATTGCTATAACCAAAAAATTAACTAAAATATAATTTTCTTTCTCCTTCGTGTAGTTGGTATTTTTTTTCACTTCCATACTATCCCTCAACTACTTTCCAACTCCTTCTTTCTGCTGCTCTACTCTCTATCTATTGCTTCTTTTGCTATACTATTTGCTCCTCCCTTTATTTTTAATTAATTGACGAAAAGTCCTTTATTTGTTCATTTTTTCATTATTTCAATTTATAATTCAAAATAATTAGTAACTATTCAACATTTTTTTAAAATTTATCTGACTCACATCTTTACCAAATTTTCAATGACGATTCTATCATTAATGCATTTTTAGTCTCTATATCAACAAAAAACAATACAAAGAAAAATTTAACAAAAACCTATCTTACCTATATAAACACAAACGTAAAACTAGCAACCGATTTTCTTAAGGGCGAATCACATTTCCAGAAATCTACTGAAAGAACGTGTCCCCTAAGAAAAATCCATATCAATATATTTATTATTCTACACATAACGAATTAAAAATTAAAAGAAATTATTATTTTCTGATTTTTCTCATATTTTTTAACATTAATTTTTTACCGAAATTTTCTTGCATTTATTTCTATTATTTATAATAAATATTCACAAAGAAATACAAGAATTATAAATTATGTAAATATTCCCATCACATCAGCTGTTGCACAAATTAGTAATTGGTATATATCTGTTAATCTTGATTCAAATAGGATTATTATTTAAATATGACATGCAAGTAGGTGAAGCATTACAACATTTTTGCGAGAAAATCCACAGTACATGTGTAATAAAAAATATACAATTTATAATCATAGCTATAAATTTTTACTACAATAACGTGAAATGTATGCAAACATTTTATAGTGAAATTTAATGTGTTTATAGAAAATATTATTATTATTAAAGAACATTAAAGTTCTTCAATATCTCTCTATTTGTTAATATGTACAACAAATAATTACTCACCTTTTGGTTATTAAAATGTTTTATAGTAAAATGCTTTCTTTTTTTGTATTAAAATTTTTGCATATTGATCCCTCTTTAATTTTTTCAAGTTCTTTAAATTTGGGATGATTAAAAACTTTGATTAACCACTAGATACATCTGTGACTAAGCGGTTTAAGGCGCTAACAGCTATACATAGAGATCGCAGGTTCGATTCGTGCTGGATGTAATGTTGCTTATCTATTTCAAACAGAATTTTTATTCCATCCTATTTTCTCAATTATTGTCATTAAGTCTTTTCTTTAGCATATACTCATCTACTTTATCTTTCTAGGATCTACGTGGTCTTCCTCTCTTTCTTCTACTGCTACCCATTCTCTTATCTTATTTGTTCACTTGCTTTCTGTTCTTTTGACATGCTCATAGCACAAAAGCCTCTTAATGTATCTAATGATGTTATTCTCAACTGAAATTCTTTTGCGTAGATTCTCTTCCAATACTCCATTTCTATCGCTGGAATTTTCCCTTTAATCCTCTTATTTATAACCGTCATCTCTGAGCCGTAAGTCATAATGCTTTAAATATCATTTTTTTAGTTTTTATCTTAATATTGTTCTTCCAAATCACTAGTGTCCGACCGAAGGTCTATTTTTGGCCGAAGCCGATTAATCGGCAATCGCCACAACCTTCGGCAGAAGCCGAAGCCGAAGGTTTATAATCTCTCAGTAATTAATTTTGTTCAATACTGTCTACAAGCTACAATTAATATTAAAATTATTTCAAAACTTCAATATTAAAGGTTTATATTGACTGTCTCCTGTCTTATATAGAAGTTGATTTAGAGATGGTAATTAAATTTTGTGATTTTGTGATTTATTTGCAAAAAATATTCATTTCTTTATTATATAATTTACAAATTACAATTAGACCACTTGTCTTGATGCGCATGCATTGAGATATTTGACAGTGACTCTCCGCAGTCCCCGCGGCCTCAGCAAACACGACCGGTCCGTCGCTCTCTCACTCAGTCTTTCGTAACAGTTCGTTCAATCTCGACGGTTATTCGGACCTTCGGTGAAACCTACGGCTTCGGTCTGGTTTTGGGCCGAAGCCGAAGGTTTCGCCGAAGATGTTTTTTTTGGCCGAAGGTGGCCGATGCCGAAGACGAAGCCGAAGCTTCGGTCGGACACTACAAATCACTGAATGTAAGTAATTGCCTTATAGCCATTCTAGCTTGTCCTATTCTACTGTTGACGTCTTCTTCTGTCGTGGTAATTTTGGAAATGATAAATACCAAGTATTTAAATTTGTTGGTTTCTATAATCTTCTCGTCATCCACGTTCCTTACGGCCTCTTCTTTGGTAGTTTAAGTTGATTTCAAAACCGGTATTTATCATGTAGCTGAGGTCCTCTTTATCTTGTGCTATTATTACCTGTTCATCCGTAAAAGATAACGTTCGTGGCACTTTTCTTTTTATGGTCTCAAGGTATCTTGTAGGAATATTATTAAAAGTGTTGGTAAAGTGGGACATCCTTGGAGTGAACCCTTTGAAGTTTTAAATCTGCTGAAATTTTGTTTTCTGATTTAATGTGTACTTTATTGCTTCCGTTTAGGTTTTGGACTGCTCTTACAAGTTTTTTTTTGGTATTTCGAGTCTTCGCATAGCTTCCCAAAGCCTTTTTATGGGTACTATGTCTTACGCTTTTTTCGTCAATAAATGCTAAATAACCGACTCTATTTTTTGCTATTTTTAATACCAAAGACCCAACTCCTGGTTTAAAAAACTATTGTGTTATGCACTCTGCTCTGTTTAGAAATACATACAAAAAAGCTAAACTCCTTCCATATGTGCTGCCTGAATTTCAGTTGAAGTCATCCTTGAAAGGTCTGGCTCTGGCATGCTCACCATCGAAAAAAATCCCACGCATGAGAAGATTAAGATGGCTAGGGTACATTAGTAGGATGGAAGAAAACCGAATATCGCACAAAATTACTTTTTCTGAGCTAAAAGGTAGAAAACGAACACAAACCAAGCCGATGTGAAGATGGTGTAATGTTCTTAAAAAAGATTTGAAAACGGCCAATATAAGTAATTGAAAACTGGAAACTTGAAGCTGCAAATGGAAATGAGTGGAGATACAGTATAAAAAAGGAAAGTCGCTGAGCATCAAGAAAGAATGATAAAAACAAGATATGAGATAGAAAACCAAATGGAGTGGAAGTGTTCCCTATGTAAATTCAAGCGCCAGGGAATCCACGGGGACAGTATGTTTTCTCACACCTTACACAGAAACATAGGGTAGGTCTGCACCAAATAAAGCCCAAAATAATACCACCTGTGCAATCGTCAACCAAACGAATAAATCAAAGTCAGGTCTATCCAACATTCACCATAAACACCAGGGGCCAGAACCGGCCCCACGTACCTTCCAATAAAGACCTTCTTTACGAACATCACCGCAGCAGCAACTCCAAGTATTCAGTCTCAGCCACAACATAGCCAGTCTTCCAACAACATACTAGACCAACCAGACCAACCAGACCAACCAGACCAACCAGACCAACTAGACCAACCAGACCAAACAGACCAACCATACCAACCATACCAACCAGACCAACCCAGTCAGTCCACTTAGTCCACTAGCATAACTTCTGACCTAAAATATCCCGTTGGTGGCCGCATTCTTAAAACCAAGGCTAGACTCAAATGTCCAGTTTAGTGTAAATAAAAATTAGCAATGTAAAAAGCGTGGGGTGGTGGTTTTCTATTGATATCAAGCATTCGACGGTTTTAACATTATATTATTTTTATTTACACTAGTCTTAATTTGTAGATACTAAAAAACTATAATTTTTACTTACTTTTTTAAACAGAAGCTGTTTTAACTATTATTTATCTTTTTATTAGCTGCTGGATAATATGAATGTGAACTAAGAAAGACCTTTCTACTGTGAAGCATACTTTTTCGTGTCTTATCTTCCCATTTCATTTTAAAAACAAGTTTAATGTATAGAAAATCTTTATCTTTAAAGTTTTATACGAGTTACGTATTTAATAATAGCTACTAAACCGAACCTACAATTTTCATGAAGATATATATAGTTTTATAGCTTTATAATTGTCATCATTTAAGTGAATAACTTTCCTGAAGATTGGCAAATCAAATAAATTTGAAGTGAATGTATAAATTATATTCTTATATAATTGTAGAGGAGCTACTAAAGCGTAGCAAAGAATTTTTTAAATAAAACAGAACACACTAGTGACTAGAGTATTCAGAAAGTAATAAAATACTGGTTTCTTTCTTTCTTTTTTTAAAGGAGGATCAAATAATTAAAGAAATTTGTATATCTTACATCATAATCAATTAAATTCAATATTTTTAATTAAGATGACTGCCTTTTTGATATGCATTGTTCTTCGTGAATACGTTCCCTCAGTAGATTTTTTTTTTTTTTTTTTAGCTATTCTGAGATGTGATCCGCAATTTACATATTGGTTGCCTAGATTAATTTATTTTTTTGTATAGATATGGTTTTGTAAAGTTTTTGTTTTGTTGTAATGAGAATTATTATTGAATTTGAATTTATAAATACAAAAAGTTAATAAAGAAAAAGTAAAATCAAAAAGCATAACATTAAATAAAAGAAAGGCGCAATAAAAAGCACATAGGTCAGAGTTGAAAAGTAGTAGAGAGCAGAAAGAAAAGAGACAGAACGTTTAGCAATAGGAAGAAAGAATTGGAAAGAAATGGAGTGGAAAGAAAAGAACATGGATTTTTCCTCACGAAAACATTTCTTTCGATACTTTCTAGGTGTGTGAGTCGCCCTTAACCCGCGATTGGTATCGTTTTCAAAAATCACACGATTGGTATCGCGTTAGATTTTATCTAACATAGATTAATTTGTCCTTTTTAGGAACTTTGTAGAATTTGTATGGAAGCATTAATAAATTCTTACTACATGTTACCAACTAAAACAATTTATTGCTTAGTAACAAAAAACAAAAAGTACGAAATTCAGAAAATACCAAAATAAACTAACATGAGACAACAAAAATAAAATGAAGTATATGACATATAAGTGGAAATAAAAAATACAAAGTTAGTTTGAAACTATTCCATGATAAAATTAGGAGTCATCACCATCGTGAAAGCAATGTGAGCACTTCATAATAGTTGTAGCTGTATGCTCCTTGCAGATGGGTCTGGAACATTCATCACAAGAGTGCTGCGTATATCTGTTCTTTCGTTTTGGGCATATAAAACATCGTGTTTTCACATCTCTCAGTCTTGTTGGTTCAGGTGTAGTAGCAGGAGTCTGATCACCCAAAATGTTTTTTATTTTTTTGGCGAAGGGGGATTGAAAGGGTTGTAATGCTGGAACGACGCATGATGTGGGGCATTGAAAGCTCTTTGGCCAAACATGTTAGATATTGTCTACGTGGTTCCTTTTTGTTATTGTTACTAAAGTAAATAACTTGAGAGTTGATACCTCCGATATTGAGCATTGAACAAAATAGAGTGAATGGCCACCTATTGCTTACTCTTGTCACTGAATATTCGGCCTTCATTCGGTCTACCACGTCAACAGCGCCTTTGGTTAGATTGTAGAATGTAATAACCGAGGGCTTCAACTGCACTCCGGATTCTGGGTCGATTTTATCGTCTTCGTGAAATGTTGAAAGCATCAAAACATTTTTATTTTTCTTAGGAACGTACGATGTCAACATACATTTATTTGGACTGCAACCCCAAGCAAACATGGTACTCAAAACTTTTCGGTCCTTCGTTTGTAGGAAAATTGGTGGTATCTCGCGTTTATTCTTCCTCAAAGTCCCTACTAATGTCAGTCGATGATTATTGAGTAGATCGTTGGCCAATGGAATCGAAGTAAAATAGTTGTCGGTAGTTATATTTCGACCTGTACCGCTCAAGTTTGCTGTAAGTCGGTTCACTACGCTATGAGCATCATTGTCCAACTGGTAAGGTCCACTGGGCTGTTTTCCAGCATAAACTTCGATGTTGTGTGTGTAGAACATTCTAGCATCTACAGCGGCAAATATTTTTATGCCATATCTCTCCGGTTTGGAAGGAATATACTGGCGGAATCCACATCTACCTCTGAATCCTTCCAGCATTTCATCTACCGTAACGTAGGCACTAGTTGAGTAATGCCGAATGCAATTATTTGTAAACTGATCCAGTATATCACGCACTGGAGAAAGTTTATCTGTTTTAATTTTTGTCATCGAATCTAAGAGCTTGCACTAAAACATGGAAACGATGTTGTGACATTGTTGCCGCGAAGTATCCAGGGGAAGTTTCATCTGTACTCCACAATTCCGACGTGTTTAGATGCTGAGCCCTCTTCACTCCCGCCAGATATAGCAGCCCTATGAATGCACTAATTTCGACATGATCCGTAGGCAAACAATGCTTCGGGTTTTTATAGGATCTTCTTATACGATCAAGTTGTTCATTCGTATGTTTTGTAATAGATTCAATTACCACTTCGGGGAAGAAAAGCTTCCAGCAGTCTAATACTCCCTTAGCATCACGGGCAATCCCTTTCACACCTGGCAATTGTGTGACAATGTTCTGTGGTTCAGTCTTACTTGCTTTTTTTTTGTTTTATGAACTAACCACTTAGTTCCATCTTTTCCAAAATATAATGGATCATTTACGACAGTACGCTCGATATTCTCAATGGATGCGTTGTCATCTGAACCTGATTGTTCGCTGTTCGTCTCATGAAAGCTATGTTGTGATAAAACACTTTCTTCATCTGAAATTTGATCTGTCTCAGATGTACTGATAAGTTGATCTTCTGATGAGGCTACCTCTAACTCTTCCCAGAGCGCTTGCAGACGTCTTTGTTCATTTTCGTAACTCATCGGTCTCATTACAATAAAAACACACACAGTAACTATAGTTTTTACCGATCGTTTTTAAAAAACAATAAAACGAATCTTCTAAGTTTTTCACAACGCGCTTGGTATCGTGTTAGATTTAATCTCTACTGCCGCACGTCACATAAGACAAAGATGCACTGAACGCGTGAACAACTCGATCCGAATTATTTAGTGGTGGGGGGCTGTCGAATAGATGTCAATGCAAGCATAGCTTGAACGATTCGTCTAAACTGCTCGCAGATTGGATATAAAATACAGAAATGTAGAATTGTAAGATAAAATCTCAAGGCGATACCAATCGCGGGTTAAGGATATCGGTTACAAAGATTTAGTTTTTTGTTTGTATTTGTTTGATATTGATTGGATCGTTATAAAGAATTGATATTTACTTAATGAGTTAAAATGTTAAGAATAAATTTGAATTTTAAATTAAAATAAAACGATAATTAAATAAGAAAAATGATTATAAAACAATAGCAGGACCAAATAGTAGCAGAAGAAACCAGAAAGTCGACGAGCTAAAAGAAGTAGATCATTAGTAGAGGAGCAGAGAGAAAGAAGACCAGCCAGAGGAAAGAAGAAAGAAATTGTATTTTTGTTAATTTTTTTTGTAACAGTCATCGATTTTCCTAAGTACAGAAGCCACAATCCGGTGATTTTATTGAGTGGAAGTGGTCCCTAGAGGAGGAATTCCATATCAATTGGCGCCCAACGTGAGGCTTTGGCTCTTCAATTTTGGTAAGAATTTTTTTCTTATTTGGTGTTAAGCTCAGAAAATTGTATAAACAATTTGATAGGAGGTGTGTGATTGATGAGCGAACAGAATAGTATATATAAAATACATATAATCTCAGAGAAAGGGAACAATAGTAACAATCAGGATAGTCAGATAGGGTATAAGAATGAGTCATAGAATAGGAAAAGGAAAGAACCGATTATGGAAATGTTTAAAGCAAGGATGTCAGAACTACATAAAATTAGTTAAGGAATGAGTGTTACGAAGAAGGATAAGAAGCAAATGGATAAAAATACTGAAGCAATTAAAGAAGAAATGAATAAAAATACTAAAAGGGTGACTGTTAATATACTGGAATTTAAGTCAGGTGGGATAGCTAAATCTGAATATGAAGACAAATCTGTTTCACCAGAAAAATATGAAATCGAGACTTATGAAAATTGAAATGAAACTATACCAAAAGACAAACTAAAATGATTATATATCTATATATTTAAAACAAACGAAGCGCTTTTTTGACAGTCTTATATACAACATGATGAAAAAAATTGATACAAACGTATCTAGTGCTATGCTGTCATTGCAACCCAGATATAGGTACAACCTGGGTTTGTGCCCGGTTAGAATTCCTAACTCTAGGACACAGCATACTGCGATAGATATAAATATCGACCAGTCTATACAGCGGCCAAACCAAACTGTAGACAAGTGTTTCGCTCTTTTTAGAGCTCATCAGTATAGTATAGGTCTGTCTCTTCAGTCACTAATGAAGAAACATCCCCGGTATAGACTCGTCAGTATTTGATGTAAATGTATTGCGAAGGGTTTCATTTGATATTCAAAGCGACAACTAGAAAGCCATTTTTGGAGTAGAGATGGCGGTACTTGAAAATAACTGCAGACCGAATGGAAGTTATGTTGAATTAATAATCTACTAAAAAATAGTAAGTATACAGTAATTAACATCTTAATGCAATACCCTAATAAACTAACTTTTTAACCCAATAAACCGTCAGAGAAAGTACATCTAACGCATGTATATACATAATATTTGAAACTACTTGTGTGCAATCACCTTCCAAAAAAAACATAAAAGATTCCTCAATATAACTACTCGAGCATTTACTAAACAAGTATAATAATCATAATTATTATATAGTAAACAGAAACTAAGCGATATTTATCAGATGCAGGATTTTACTTTGCTCTAGTTTTAGCGAGCACATCAAAATTATTATATGCAATAAATTTGCAAACATGGTCAAGAACCGTGAAAAATTAATACTAGATTTGCATATTTTATACATTTATTCTAATAAAGTATGAAAAATTGAGTAAATCAAATGTTTATTTTATAAAATTTTTAATACTAACACTTTGAGAATACCATTTACCTGATGACAACATATCAAAAAACAGAGATTCTCTCATTATATCCGTGACAATACCAGACGAATGGAGATTAAGCATATCTATTCCTATACATAAAAAAGGAGAGAAAAGAAACCCAAATTACTTTAGAAATACCATATAACGGTACTGAGCTCGGTCTTTAAGCTATTAACCAAAATCATTGCAAACAGAATCATGGAAAATGTGCCAATATCCGAAGAACAGCAAGGATATAGGTACAATAGATCAATGTGGACGCAATATTCATATTACCTCAAATGATTTCAACACACCCATATTCATCTGTTCTGTTGATTTGACCAAGGCATTTGACAGGGTGCGATTAGATATACTTAGGTAATTAAAATTCTGGATCAAAACAACATGAATTACAGATCCCAAAGAATCATACTGGAACTGAATAGCATAAGTAGAAGCAGAATAAAAACGGACGGGTAAGTACGAATCAATACAGGCATACGACAAGGAGACAGCCTTAGTCCTACCCTGTTCAACATCGTCATGGACCAAATCATTGAAAATATTAAAAAAGTGAACTATGGATACAGAATGAATAATCGAGCCATTAAATTACCTACTATATTTTGTAGATGGCGCCATACTCATAGCAGAGAATGAAGACGACCTACAACGTCTGCTACACAAGATGAAAGTGACAGCACATAAATTTAACATAAGCATCACAACAGAAAAATCAAAATCATGGTTATCTCCAAAGAACCCATCAGGTGCAAACTGGCAATCGACAATAAAGTAATTCAGCAAGTGAAAAGATTCAACCGGAGGTATCAAGTGAGAGAAATCTGATTGAAAAAACAAGAACACAAGCTCTAAAAGCAACAAGAGTCAGCGGATACCTCAGAGATATGATCTGGATCTGGATCTGGAAATTCGGGGAGGGGCGAGCTAGTGCTTAGCCAGCACTGAGGCCACATATGACCCATTGTGCATCCTCCCGTATTGTAGGGATATCCTCACCTCAGGCTGTCACCAGACCTAGTGATTTAAAATAGGTGATGAGGCTCCCGAGGGAGATCTTCCTGACATCGGCTGGTGTAAGCCAATACTCGCCCAACACGGATCTTCTGATTTCAGAAAAAGCAGAGCAGTCATACATAATGTGTTCTACTGTTTCCTGTTCTTGTTCGCAGCCCCTGCATAGCGGCGATTCTGTTAATTTCATCCTAAAGAGATGTTGTCGCAATTGGCAGTGACCTGTCAAGATTCCCACAGCTGTTCGGAGATTTTGTCTGGTCAATGCCTTAAATTTTTTTGCTGTTTCCTCGCCAGGATGAGGTAATAACTCTCTGGCCAGTCTACAGTTCGTAGTTTCATCCCAGCACTGTATAAATTTTTGGTGAGAGTGCTGTTTGATATAAGGTCCACGACTGCGGACAATGTTAGCTTGGTAGATGGGCGAGAGCTAACATATTTGATATGATATGGCGAAGCAAAATGATGACTGCAAAGAGCAAAATGAGAATATACAAAACTTATGACCTATAATAACGTACGCCACAGAAACCAGAGCTAAAACATCAAACAAGAAAAGAATAATGAGGACCACCGAAATGAAAATACTAAGAACCATCAAGGGTGTAACCCTTACGTATCGAATAAGGAGCCAGGACATCAGGGAGGAACTGGGAATACAGGATGTGGTAAGATTGGTTATAACACGCAAGCGGAGTTGGAAAGACCATGTAGAAAGGATGTCGGAAGAAAGTTGGGCAAAGTGGTCAAATACGCGAAAAGATGATACGAAAGTTGGAGTTCAATATCACAGAAAGAGCTCCAAAGGAGACTAAACATATCGCATTGAAACAGGACTAGGTCCTATTATAAAAAGAAGAAAACAAAGACGTGAGAAATCGAAAAAACAACTCGAAAGAAAGAATAATTAAATAAAACCAAGTACATTATGACACATTGAATAAATCAAATGTTAATTTTAAAAACTTTTAATGCTATAACGTATATTTTTTAAAATTTTATTGAGATGTGTGTGTGTGTCTTTAGGTGTTAGAAAATTTACTTATGTCTCTGAAAAGTCACATTGGTACATATCGGGAATGAACCCACAACCTCTTGCACGGTTTTCAAATTTGAAGATGAATATCTGACAAAGCCAAGTATTTGCTATTTTAATCTTAGCTGTTAAATTCAGATTTCGAATGTTAGTAGCTCAAATCTTTTACAAAGATATAAACCATTGAAGTCGACTTCAAGGAAATTGTAGCGTAAAAATACCCTTTTGCTAGCTCCAGGGTTCGTGGCTTCCTTCTGGCTTTCTTTTTTCAACTCTCCCCAAACAAATAAAAAAGGGCGCCAAGTACAGACAGACAAATAAAAAAATGAAGTAGTCTTTAAATTGTTTATTAAGAAAATATCTTTAATTGGTTAATAAAAAAGTAATTAACTAATTTCTTATTTTAGCTTTTTGCGTTCTTCGGAATCGTTGTCGAGATGTGTTTCAGTAAGGAAGTGTTGAGACTTCTGGAAATGGTGAGCACTGGTCTACGGTGTCGATGGCAAGATGGTTTTTCTTTAAGGAAATGTAGAGACTTCCGAAGTGAACAGCACCGGTCTACGGTGTCGATGGCAAGATGGTTTTTTCTTTAAGGAAATGTAGAGACTTCTGGAAATGGACAGCACCGGTCTACGGTGTCGATGGCAAGAAGCACAAAATAAAATGCAAGAATATAGCTACGCAACTTACGAACAAACTAAAATTCTCCTACTCATATCTGATAAAGTAGTCGTGTCGACGCAAAATAACACTGATATTTATAAAAATTTAGTAGTCAATAGGCCAGGCCACGATTAACGTTATTAACGTTACAAAATCGATATGAGATGCCTAGTTGCTTCCAATTTTTTTAAGGAATAAAGATTTTTTTTCCTTTTTAGCGCATTTTTCCTTTTTTTTAAGGAGGTTCATTTTTTTAAGTGTTTATTACTGTTTTATTTAAATTTCTTGTAACAAGAATGACGGTATTAATAATAAAGCAACAATTTATAAATTTTAAAAGTATTTTTTTATTACCTACTAAATCTAAATCTACACTTACCGATTAAAAAATGCTTAGAAATTTTTCTGGTATGTTTAGACATTTAAACAACGTGTACATACCGTATTTAATTACCTTAAAACAAGAACGAGTTAGGAAATACTTTTTTAATAACAAAGCAGTGCCAAGTTAAGCTTTAATCATTTAATAGACCACAGAGACATGTTTGGAAAGCATTAGACGTCTAAAATCTCACTGAAAATACAATGGATTGCGATTGTCGTAACTATATTGCAAAATACATGCAATTATTACGATTCCCGTTGGGTAACACTGTTATTAGGAACAAAGTAATTAATTTTAAAGACAATATTTACGTACTTTTATACACCATGTTATATAATCAGAATACAACACTAGATTTGATTAAATATCTGTAAAATTTCTGATAAATCACAAACACACCGATAAACTTATATTAACACGCTTTTATTAACTTCACCTGTATGTATGTATGTTTGTAACTCCACTCCTTTGCGCATGTCTGAAGTTTGGGTTAATATTTCGCTCGGACACTCGACACAGCACAAGAAGCCAGAGACTCAAGGCAGCTGTGTACTCATCTTGTTTTATGCTTTAGCTGAGATAGGCAAAATTTCGCTAGAGCGTAAACCAAATTTAAAGACCACAAACTTGTTTATTGGTACTTACGTACAACATAGGAGCACTAAGTTCAGAAGTACAAGAGCTTACCAAGAAAACATTAAAAGAAAACTTCCCCCCGTAACGAAAATGATTGAAATGAACATAGATAAATTAGAAGAAGTTATCACAAAAATCATTCAAGAAGGAACCAGACAGATTTGCTCAAAAGCAACAGGAAAAACAAGTAAAATTCAAGAAAAGACCAAGAAAAGACACGGGATCTTATGAGGAGCAAGAGAAATATGATCCCCCACTACAACGCATTCAACAAGCAAGTTAAAAGAGATAATCTAATCTAATCTAAATAAACCTGGCATGGTCACTCCAGTGGACCCCCATGTTTTAAGCACTGCTTCCTATGGGAATATTGTGACCAGATTTGGCACCAAGAGTCCTTACATGCACCCGTGCGTGCAGGACTCTAGTTTGCTCAGCTGAAAATCAACACCACGCTGATCTTCAGGTAGGCTTGAATCCAGGTATCCCAAGTTCTTTGAGTTACTGTTGCCACAGGGCAGTTCCATTTATAAGAGATTTGAGTCCTGCGACTAGCTCCTCAAGGTGGTGATAGGATTCAGGGTTCGTGTTACCGAAGATGAGGAACCGTTTATGGTCCGTTTATGGTCCAAGGCCTCACACTCGAATAGAATCTTCCATGGCGCACAATCGGCACGAGGTGGGTTCCTGTGTCAGAATCCCCATCCTTCGAAGGTGTAGTCTGAATGGTCCGTGTTCAATGAGCAGGCCCACCAGTACTCTTATCTGACTTCTGCCAAGATTCAGTATGTCAGAAGTCAGTTTTTTGGAGTATCCTTTGAGCGTCAGCTTCGAGTGCCTCAGTCCTACAGTATTACTCCAGTGTTTGGTCAACTCTTTCCAGACCCAGTTCTTGACTTTGGTCCTCTAGGCAGTTCCCAATACAGGTTCTGGACCAACGAACCGTGTGTCCGCTCCCTTCTTGGCCAGAAGATCCGCGGTTTCATTACCTTTAAAACCCTTATACCCTAGCACCCACTCCAAGAAGACTCTGTTGTGTCTAGCCACTTCATTGAGGTTTTGTATGCACTCCCAGATCAGCTTGGAACTAACCCGGAATTAAAAGAGATAAAAAAAGACCTTAGAGTGCACAGAAACGAACAGATAAAAACAGTAATAGAAAATAACAGAAATATGAGAATGCTAAAATCTGTAGGAAACAATGGACAGACATGTATACACCAATTGAGAAACAAAGAAGGCAAAATAAAATATGAAAAGAAGGAGCTTATTCAAAGAACTGAAGAGTATTTCGAGCATCTGTATTCTTCAAAAAAGCCAAACCCACATGAACGAAATATACAGAACAGAATGTTAAATGTTGGTTAAGAAGAAATTCTGGCAAAATGGTAAAATGCTCAAAACATCCTACTCCACAAAAAGGGGGATAAATTAAATCTAAGTAACTACAGCCGAATAAGTTTAATGCCACATCCATACAAATTGTTGAGCAAAATTCTGACGACCAAACAGGCAGGATTTCGCAAGGGATATAGCACCATTGAACACCTTCAATCGGTTCTAACACTAATAGAAAAATGTAGACTTTATTGATTTCACAAAAGCTTTCGACTCAGTTGAACTTTGGGCAATATTCCAAGGCCTAAATAATGATAGGATAGAAACTAGATATACCGATCTGTTAAAAGAGATATATAGGGAAGCTACTATATCAATTAAAATTCGTGAAGACATAGTTACCGACAGAAGGGATCCCAACAAGGTGACAGAATTTCGCCAAAGTTATTTACCCTTGCTCTTGAAGACGTATTCAGAAGACTGAATTGGGTGCAGAAAGATTTGTTTGGATGGAGCGTATTTGAACAACTTAAAAGAGATATATAGGGAAGCTACTATTACAATCAAAATTCGTGAAGACATAGTTACTGACAGAAGGGATCCCAACAAGGTGACAGAATTTCGCCAAAGTTATTTACCCTTGCTCTTGAAGACGTATTCTGAAGACTGAATTGGGCGCAGAAAGATTTGTTTGGATGGAGCGTATTTGAACAACTTAAAAGAGATATATAGGGAAGCTACTATATCAATCAAAATTCGTGAAGACATAGTTACTGACAGAAGGGATCCAGACAAGGTGACACAATTTCGCCAAAGTTATTTACCCTTGCTCTTGAAGACGTATTCAGAAGACTGAATTGGGTGCAGAAAGATTTGTTTGGATGGAGCGTATTTGAACAACTTAAAAGAGATATATAGGGAAGCTACTATATCAATCAAAATTCGTGAAGACATAGTTACTGACAGAAGGGTTTCAGACAAGGTGACACAATTTCGCCAAAGTTATTTACCCTTGCTCTTGAAGACGTATTCAGAAGACTGAATTGGGCGCAGAAAGATTTGTTTGGATGGAGCGTATTTGAACAACTTAAAAGAGATATATAGGGAAGCTACTATATCAATCAAAATTCGTGAAGACATAGTTACCGACAGAAGGGATCCCGACAAGGTGCCACAATTTCGCCAAAGTTATTTACCCTTGCTCTTGAAGACGTATTCAGAAGACTGAATTGGGAGCAGAAAGATTTGTTTGGCTAGAGCGTATTTGAACAACTTAAAAGAGATATATATAGGGAAGCTACTAAGTATATCAATCAAAATTCATGAAGACATAGTTACTGACAGAAGGGATCCAGACAAGGTGACACAATTTCGCCAAAGTTATTTACCCTTGCTCTTGAAGACGTATTCAGAAGACTGAATTGGGTGCAGAAAGATTTGTTTGGATGGAGCGTATTTGAACAACTTAAAAGAGATATATAGGGAAGCTTCTATATATCAATCAAAATTCGTGAAGACATATTTACCGACAGAAGGGATCCCGACAAGGTGACACAATTTCGCCAAAGTTATTTACCCTTGCTCTTGAAGATGTATTCAGAAGACTGAATTAGGTGCAGAAAGATTTGTTTGGATGGAGCGTATTTGAACAACTTGCGGTTTGCTGATGCTAATTCTAATTCTAATTAGCAGTACAAAAGAATAACTTGGTAGAAATGCTAAAGGAATTGAAAAGGGAGAATTGGGCTTAAAATCGGCAAAACCAAAATTATGACTCCCGGACCAGGCGGTATATTTTTAGATAGACAATAATTAGAAGAAGTCAATGAATATATATATACCTACGCCACACCTTAACAGAGGTAAAAAAATTAAGCATCCGAAATAACTAGACGTATCCGACTTACATGAGCAGTCGTAGGAAAGTTAAACAATACGCTGAAAAATCCCAAGATCCCTATAAACCTAAAAAAGACAGTCTTCAACGCATGCATTCTTCCAGTTATGACTTATGGTATGGAAACCATGACCCTCGACGTTAACAGTGCCAACAAATTAAGAATAACTCAAAAAGCAATTGTGAAAAGAATGCTGGGAGTAAGCAAAAGAGAACATATTAAAAATGAGGATAACAGAAAGAAGACAAAGGTGGATGATGTCAGAGGATATATTGCTCGTCAGAAATGGAATTGGGTGGGACATTTGGCAAGACAGGGAAACGAAAGATGGACAAAACGGATTGTGCAATGGAGAGCTAGGGAAACCAAAAGAAGTGTAGGACGTCCTCAAAGGTGATGGATAGATGGCATAAGAGAGAGTGTAGTGAAAAAGTGGTTTCAAATAGCACAGGACCGGATATTTCCAAAAATTTTAAAAACAGTGTAATCTGATAATATAAACTGTATTCAAAATTACATTGACAGTTGACAAACCAATTGTAAAAATACACAAAAGTCCGGAAACAGGTGAAATAAATCTAAATAAATTTAACCTTCATAAAACGTATATTGAAAGTGTTTCTAATTTAATGTTACCGGAATCATAAAGTACCAACAAACAAAGAAATGAGTATGCAACTAATTAATAACCTACGTAAATTCTTTATTTGATTTGTTATAATTTGGATTTCGAGGATACTTAGATGAGAAAAAGATGAAAGACAAGGTCTTCGATGATCTCAATTACTTTTAAAACATTTAAAATAATTCATTACCGTTTTAGTTATTTAAATTCTTAAAAGTAAATGAAAAATTAGTGTATTCCTGTAATTATATTTAATTACGTACTTTACTGATGTGGATTAACAAGTTTCTACAAGGTTTTATAGAATGTAATAATATTATGAACAGGCTATTTATTTTCTAAATGTAAATCTGTCAGCATTAACACTCCTGGAATTACAAATTTATTCATCATCTATCAACAGTTTTAAACGTCAGAAAATGCATAGCAAAGCAACAGTCAAATGCTCAGACAATTAGATTTCAATTAATATGTCAATTACATGTTCATTAATATGTCAATTAGATGTCAATTAATATGTCAATTAGATGTCAATTTATTTGTCAAATAGATGTCAATTTATTTGTCAAATAGATGTCAATTTATTTCTCAATTAGATGTCAATTAATATTTTAATATCTTCCTTGTTAGTGTCAAACTTTGTACATAAAACATTGCCTTTTTCAATAAATATGACATAAACTGTCATTACCTGTATGTACAACCAGACGTTCATTTTGGGGTTCAGGCCCCATTTCTTGCCACGCCGTTGTCTACACTTACCAAGGGCTATTGTGGCTTTCCGTATGACCTTTTGGATGTGCTGCTTGTCTCTGGTCAAACATCACACCCAGGTATTTGGCTTCTGTGACCATTGGTACCAGCACGTTATTCAGAGTTATCGGTTTTAACCCTTGCAACGCCCCTTTAGTTGTGAATGGGACAAGTGATCTAGTACTAAGTCTGTGGACATTCCCTGCTGGTATGCCTATTGACGATCACTTAATGTGTACTCCGTTAAGATTTCGTCCCTTTTATGTCTATCAACCAGTTTCTCCAGCGTTTTTGCTACGAATGAAGATAGACTTATTGGTCTATATGACTTGGTAGTTTGGTCCGTCATTCTTCCACTTTAGGGTAATATAAGACTTTCACCTTCTGCTACACAGATGGTATAAGTCTATACGCCACACAAGCCTTGAAGATTTTATGATCACATTCTGCCTTTCTGGGGTAGGGCTGGGTATATTCCGTCCGTTCTCGGTGTTTTGAATTTACTGAATGTGCTGATAGACCATCAGATTTTTGCTGGTCTAGTTATTTTTAGTAGCTATCTTCCAATCATCCCTTAAAGGCTTTACCGGCCTGCGCTATCCGATCCTTCTACCATAATCCATGAGGCAGGAAAGTTTGCCAGTGTTAGCATTCTTAGACGTTTCTCCATCGTTTTGGTGTATGATCCGCACTTTTTAAGGAGGCCAACCTTTTTTGCCAGGACCTTGTGGACTCTTGAACATGCGGTGGTCGTTTGGACTTCCTTGCAGAACCTCCTCCAGGAGTTTCTTTTGGCTTTTCGGATTTCTTTGTTGTACAGCGTTAACTTTTGTTTGTACTTTTCCCACGAATTTGACCTTAGTAAACAGTCTTTTCACCTGAGCCCTAAGCTTCTGCAGGTGTTGGTTGAACCAGGGAGTATTTCCTTGTCTGTTCCGGGTAGCTTTTACGATAAGGAGACCCTATAGCTTCGCTTTCCCTATCCACCTCCCGGTTCTGACTAGATACATCTTTTATTGACCCCGCTCTTTTCTCGAGATTTTCGTTGAGGGAATTTACATACTCCTCCCAATTCCTTCTCTTGGGGCTTCTGAGCTTGGCCTCAATAATTTTAGGGGTGACAATATTGAACCTTACCTACATGCCTGTGATCTGACCAAGACGGCTAGTCCGAGACATGTCAGACTATAATATCCATTAGGTGGCCTGGAGGACAAACATTGTCCTCTCCAGGAAATTACGCCAAAGATCATTAGTCTTCTGGTGCTTTCTTCCGTGGATATTAACAGTATGGCTGAAACAAAATCACCAGTGCATAGCACCGATGTATATTTATGTGACAGCTTTTGTAAAAAAGTAAAAATTATCAAACCACTCATAAATCTGTAGTTTATCGAAATACAACGACGGTCAATTTTCAAGTTTAAATTTGAAATCGCGATTTTTAACGATTTTGAAACATCGAACTTTGATCTGTCAATTCTAAACGTCAAAAAAAATATAACAAAGTTTGTTTAAGCTTTCACCTTCGTCTAGCACAACTTCAACTGTCAAAACAGATTTTTATGATATATTGATATGGATTTTTCTTTATGGTGCATGTTCCTTCAATGAAATGTTGGAACGTGATATAGGTCTCCCAACGAAAGTTTGTGACAGCCACGTGTTAGTCGGCGCAGGTAGGCGGAGTCTTTCTATCAGTGGCGGACGGAAATAAAAATATATTATACATCTTAAATTAATTTTTAATGTATGATGCTAACATAATTAAGAAGAATTTAGTTTATATAAATTTGTTACTGCCCACTTTAAACTAAAAAAATACATACATTTAAAAAACAACTCAGAAACTCTCTCAGCATATTCGTAGCTTATTACAGTTTACAAAACCATTTAAGCTACCACACTGACAAGCTTTCAGAACGGTCGTTGTTATCGTAACGCTCGTAAAAAAAACACTGCGCATTGAATGAGAGGCCACGTGGCTGTCCCAAACTTTCGTTGGGCTATCTATACGTGATTCATTATTTGTAAATTGGTTGTCTAGATTAAGTATTTTTTTATTTAGATGTTTTTTGTAAAATTATTTTGTTTTTGTGTTGCTACGTTGTTAAGTAGATTATTATTGATTAGATTGTCATGAATTGAACTTAAAAAATGTCAAAGATGGTTGAAAAATTAATAAAATTGTAAAGATTTAGAAGTTGAGTTTTGAAATTTAAATTAAAATTAAAAGAGAAATAAATAATCAAAAAAGTGTATAAATTAAAAGAAAAAGCAAAAATATATTCAAGAAGAAATTAAAATTAGACTATAGACAACAGAGGAAGCCAGAAAACAGATATAGAAAAGCAGTGAGGCCACAGTTGAAAATTTTAAGAGAGCAGAAAGGCAGTAGATAAATATAAAGGCAGCAGCAAGAAGGAGTTTGAAAGTAGTAGGAAGAGGAAGCTATAGAGAAAGAGTGGAACAACGGAAGAAGAAAGATTTAGAAAGAAGCGAAAGAATTTTTTCTATATTTATAATTTTTGTATTTAAGGACAATCAATTTAAAAATTTTGGAATCCACGACCGATAATTTTATTGAAGAAGGGTGTTCCGGAAGGAGGATCCATATCAATATATTGATTATCTTAAAAGAACCGACAAACTTTCAATGTTTCTTAAACATCAAACTTTGACCTGTAAATACACAACGTCAACTTTGAAAATAGACATTTATGACATAAGTACATTAACTCTAAATACATTAAAAGGAACTAACAAACTTTAACGTTTCTTAAACATCAAACTTTGTCAATAATTACTACATGTCAAAACAAGGAAAATAAAGTTTGTTTCGACTGTCAACTTTACTAAAATTTCAACTGTCAAAACATATTTTTATGAAATTTATTAACTATTTCAAAAAATTAAAGACAATATTAAAAGAGTTGACAAACTTTTAATGTGTCTTAAACATCAAACTTTGATCTGTCAATACCAAAAGTCAATAAAAGTAAAACAAAATTTGTTACAACTGTTAAAATTACTTAAATGTGAACTGCCAAAGAGATATATTGACAAATTATAAGAAAATAAAGACATAAAAGTTTGTTTCGACTGTTACCTTTACTAAAATTACAACTGTTAAAGCATATTTTTGTGAAATTTATTATCTATTTCAAAAAATAAACGACAATATTAAAAGAGCTGACAAGTTTTTAATGTATCTTAAACATCAAACTTTAATCTGTCAATACCAAAAGTCAATAAAAGTAAAACAAAATTTTGTACAACTGTCAACATTACTTAAATTTGAACTGTCAAAACAGATATATTGACAACTTATAGAAAAATAAACACAAAAAAGTTTGTTTCGACAGTCTACTTTACTAAAATTACAACTGTCAAAGCATATTGTTGTGAAATTTATTAACTATTTTAAAAAATAAAAGACAATATTAAAAGAGCTGACATGTTTTTTATGTATCTTAAACATCAAACTTTAATCTGTCAATACCAAAAGTCAATAAAAGTAAAACAAAATTTTGTACAACTGTCAACATTACTTAAATTTGAACTATCAAAACAGATATATTGACAACTTATAGAAAAATAAAGACAAAAAAGTTTGTTTCGACAGTCTACTTTACTAAAATTACAACTGTCAAAGCATATTGTTGTGAAATTTATTAACTATTTTAAAAAATAAAAGACAATATTAAAAGAGCTGACAAGTTTTTAATGTATCTTAAACATCAAACTTTAATCTGTCAATACCAAAAGTCAATAAAAGTAAAACAAAATTTTGTACAACTGTCAACATTACTTAAATTTGAACTGTCAAAACAGATATAGGGACCGAGCATCTAGACCGTCACGCCCATCCGTTATTTCTACACTAAAACATTAAAATCAGCAACAAAAATCGTAGATTTCAACAACTCTTCCTACTAATTAAATTATTTTACAATATGCATTCTCTTTCACAGTAAGTGTATGTATCCTATCTAAAAATCTTCAATGGGGGACCCGAGCGCAATCACCTCGCCGGTAATTAGTTAAAAAGATGCAAGATGGGGGCTGAAATACATCAAAGGGTAGGGAGCCAAGGTTCTCTTGTGGTCATATATATATCAGCAAAAAACAACTAGAAATCAAGTTAGATCCACTTTTTGGACATAACATGAAGGTAAATAAAAAAAGTGATGTAGTGATTTGTGAAAATCTTAACTAATTTTTTTTTTCGGTATTTTAGGTTTTCGTTTGCTTGCTGGTGGTTGCTGCTGCAGCCAGTGTACAAGGTATGTTTTTTTTTCGGTACTTTTATTGAATCAATGTTAACTCTCTTCAAATCGCAATTGTTAATAATTTTTTATTGAAAAAATACCCGGATCTTGTTAAGGTATAAAATTTTGGAATATTGTCGAATATACATAAAAAAATATTGGCATAAGTGTGGCTCGATTTAAAACTAAACATAAATAAAAATAGTGTCATGATTTTTTGATTATTATTCAGAGTTTATAACTTGAATTTTTTTAAATAACTTTTAATCACTTTGCTTGTATTTGAAATGGAATAAAAAACTTAAAACATGGTAAAACTCGAAGAATCTTGTAAAATTTTTAGACATAAGTGTGGCTTGTGATAAAAAAATTATATAACTCAAAAAATTAAAACAGAATTTTAGCATTTTTAATTGTTTAATTTTTATTAAATTCGTGAATATTTTCCACCATAAACTTGTCAAACAATCTGTCACTGTTTTAAAAATTGTACATATAAGTGTGGCTCTGGAAAATCCAAAAAGTTGTCAAGATTTTTTAGCATTTTTACAGATTAAAATTTATCAGACTTTTTACTCTATTTGTGTTAAATTTAATTATATTTGGACCACAAAGAAATATTCTAAAAAAATTGTTAAGCTCAAAGAATCTTAAAATTTGTAGATATAAGTGTGGCTCGGGTTAAAAATTTAAAAAATCCAAATAGTTCTCAAGATTTTATTAGTATTTTTACAGATTAAGATTCATCAGACTTTTTACTCTATTTGTGTTAAATTTGATTATATTTGGACCACAAAGAAATATTCTAAAAAAAATTTCAAAGCTAAAAGAATCTTTTAAAAATTTGTAGATATAAGTGTGGCACTGGATAAAAATCTAAAAAACCCAAGAAGTTCTCAAGATTTTACTAGTATTTTTACAGATTAAGATTCATCAGACTTTTTACTCTATTTGTGTTAAATTTGATTATATTCAGACCACAAAGAAATATTCTAAAAAAAATTTCAAAGCTAAAAGAATCTTTTAAAAATTTGTAGATATAAGTGTGGCACTGGATAAAAATCTAAAAAACCCAAGAAGTTCTCAAGATTTTACTAGCATTTTCACAGATTAAGATTCATCAGACTTTTTACTCTTTTGTGTTAAATTTGATTACCTATATTTGGACCACAAAGAAATATTCTAAAAAAAATTTCAAAGCTAAAAGAATCTTTTAAAAATTTGTAGATATAAGTGTGGCACGGGGTAAAAATCTAAAAAACCCAAGAAGTTCTCAAGATTTTATTAGTATTTTTACAGATTAAGATCCATCAGACCTTTTTCTCTATTTGATATTAAATTTGATTATATTTTGACCACACAGACATGTTTTCAAAAATTTTAAAGCTCAAAAAATCTTTTAGTGTTGATTTAAGTGTGGCTCGTGATAAAAATTTAGAAATCAAGATTTTATTAGTATTTTTACAGATTAAGATTCATCAGACCTTTTACTCTATTTGTGTTAAATTTGATTATATTTAGACTACCAAGAAATATTCTAAAAAAAATTGTTAAGCTTAAAGAATCTTAAAATTTTTAGATATAAGTGTGGCTCGGGTTAAAAATATAGAAAATCCAAATAGTTCTCAAGATTTTATTAGTATTTTTACAGATTAAGATTCATCAGACTTTTTACTCTATTTGTGTTAAATCTGATTATAATTGGACCACAAAGAAATATTCTAAAAAAAATTTCAAAGCTAAAAGAATCTTTTAAAAATTTATAGATATAAGTGTGGCACTGGATAAAAATCTAAAAAACCCAAGAAGTTCTCAAGATTTTACTAGCATTTTCACAGATTAAGGTTCATCAGACTTTTTACTCTTTTGTGTTAAATTTGATTATATTTGGACCACAAAGAAATATTCTAAAAAAAATTTCAAAGCTAAAAGAATCTTTTAAAAATTTGTAGATATAAGTGTGGCACTGGATAAAAATCTAAAAACCCAAGAAGTTCTCAAGATTTTACTAGCATTTTCACAGATTAAGATTCATCAGACTTTTTACTCTTTTGTGTTTAATTTGATTATATTTGAATCACAAAGAAATATTCTAAAAAAAATTAAAAGCTCGAAGAATTATTTAATAATTTGTTGATTTAAGTGTGGCTTGGGATAAAAAATCAAATAACTCAAAACTTTTCAAAGATTTTGTATTGTTTTATAAATTCTACAGATTTTTTAATACATTTTATAAGGCTTTGGTATAGTTAGACTCAAGAAGATTCTAAAAAAAAACAAGACTTGAAGAGTCTTCTATTTGGCTCGAAAGTTCGTATGTAGATATTTTTCTAAATTTGGATAATAACAACATTTTACTACAATTTTAAAGATTTGATAAATATTATATAAATTAAGATTTTGCACTTTTTTAAATATTTTGTGCTAAAATCCTCAACATAATCTAATTTTTTTTCTGGACGAAAAAGGTAAAACAAACTGAAAGTAAAAGCTACTTATTTCTAAAAAAAATTAAAATAAACACAACTTTGTTGCCAAAAACAATTAACACTAATGTATTTCCAACAAGAGTGTTATTTATGCTTTCACTATTAAGTAAATTTGTAATGAACGAAACAAGTGCAAGGATTTCATTCATCGCATCGTTTAAAACTTTTTTTGTTATAACATTTTAATTAGACAGACAATAAAATCACTGTTTGGAGAGATGTAGATTTGTACCATTGTAATGTTAAAGAATGAAATAAAATAAAAGCAAAGCAAAAGTAGTATGAAATATTAGATTTAAAAAAATAATTCCAAACGAGAATATCGGATAAACCAAACTATCTGGCATTATAAAGATTTATTTTCTAAAGTAGTTCACTGGTGATTTCTGCTACTAAATTATGTTTTTATATCGAAAATATTATTTACGTACTTACAGTTAGATTGCATGTCGTTTACTCGTCATTTTTATTCGATTTCTATTTTTAAAACAGTTTCCTACAGTTTTTGACGTTCCTCGTATTCGATAAAAAACATAAAATTTGATTATTTTTTGTATTTTATTACACGCACTAACTTTTATTTTTCAAAATCAACTCTTTTTACTATGTCGTCATGTTTATTTTGGTGAGATTCGTTTTTTTTACAAAATTACAGTTATCTCGTTAAAATTTTTTAAACATGTAGTTAACGCCCATCTCTATTATTCTTAATTTATGAACCCTACGTAAGAGTAGAGCTCGTAAATTGGAAATGGGCGAAAATAATTATTTAGTGATTTTTACTGAAATAACTGCAATTTTTGAAAATTATTTATTAAATGTATTAATATATTATTATTTTGTTGTATTTACAATATTTTTCATTTTTTCCAAGATTTATACCAATTTTAAATTCGAAAACAGTTATTTTAGAACATAAATATAATTATTTACATAAAATACGATTTTATTTGGGTTTTATCGTCGAAATATGATAACTTTTTTTTGGTTCTCAAAGCAAATACTAAATTTTATATTAATATTACATCAAATAACAATACATTTAAACATTTTTGACTTTTTACAGACTGCTAAATTTATAACCATCTTTTTACAGTTAATATGGTTTAGAAAAATTCGAACAGATATTTAAACATTTTTAGTATAATTATTGTTATAATCGATTAAAAAAAATTCGAAAAGAGGTTGATCTTAAAGGCCATCTTTGCAACTTCCCACTAATTTTAACCGCAAAGCTATAGTAACGTGACGTTTTTAGTTTTTAAGTCGTTACGTTATAAAATAAAATACATTTCATGTTTTGATTTCTATATCGTTTTTATTTTTATATTAATTTTTATTAAATTTACAGTTATTTCGAGAGCTTTTATTATAGAAATGTAGTTAATACCCATCTTTATTATTCTCAATTTTTTTAACCTTGCGTATGGTTATATAGTTTCGTTCAAAGTTAATTTTTGCTTTTTTGCATTCACACTTTATGCCGACAAAAGATTTCGTTTGTTGGTATTTTTTGTCAGCATGAATCGTTTGTCGGCATTCTTTGTCAAAATGAAGTGTGAATGCAAAAAAAGCAAAAATTAACTTTGAACGAAACTATAAACCTTGTAAACTGAAACTGTTTAAAGATGGGCAAAAATAATTAGAAATTGTTCCTAATATAGAGGCAGTTGTGAAAAATAACGGTTATATCAATATTGTTTTCATGGTTCAAAATTTTATACCATCTTTAATATTAAAAGCAGTTTTTTTAAGACACAAAAAGTTTTTACATAAAAATAACATACAATGGGTTTAATCATCAAAATATGATAGTTTTTATAAATTTCATTTTAATTCTTACACTTTATATTGATATTTAAATATATTTGAAATGGTAAATTTGTAACAATATTTAGACAGGGAATATTTTATTAGCGAATTGGAAGAGAAGTTTAAATATTCTTAGTATAAAAATTGATTTAAAAAAATAAAAATAAATACCACAACATTTTCAACATTTTTCAGCGTACTTCATATAGGAAAAACAGAATATTAAATTTAATCATTAAATTTTTTATTTAAGTACATGAACTTACTTTTATGAAGACATTGTTTCAGTAATTAATATTCAAAATATTTCTATACATTGAAAAGTTTTTGATTCACACTGTATGAAAATTAACTTCAGATTTAAATTTTTTTATCTTTTTATATTTTTTTTATTCTTCAGTTACCTCAGTAAAAATTTACAAACATTTAGTTAACGCCCATCTCTATTATTGAACCCTACTTGAGTGTAGAGTTCGCAGTTTGGAACTGTTTAGAGATGGGCGAAAATAATAATAGAGATTGTCCATCTTTAATTCGAAAACAGTTATTTTAGGACATAGAAACATTTTAAATATAAAATAAAATTTTATGTAGATTTTATCGTCGAAATATGTTAATTTTCTATGCAAATATTTGATTTTGTATCAATTTTACAAAGTAAATATTTTTGACAATCTTTTAACAGAAAATATTTTAAAGACGAGTTGGAACGTAAGTTTAGATATTTTTAAAATGGACCAATAAAGAATCCAAGAATTACAGAATTTGAACATAAAAGTAATAAATCGTAAAAGCAATTTAAAAACTACTACCTAACATAAATAACAACAAATAAGAAAATCTTACATAACATAAATACCACATCTTTTCTCATCATCAATTATAAATCCAAACATAGTTATTGCAGTAAGAAACAGTTTATTTCACCATTTTTTTCTACCAAAGCCTCACCTGCAATGAACCCATATACAAATATATTTTTCCGCAATTAAATCGAAATGTAAACTGTGTTGCAATATGACTTAATTTGTCTTAACATCTTATGTTTCTTTTTATGATAATTGCGTGTAATAACAAATCTTATTTCATCCAAGGAGACGTTTTGTAATTTTGTTGAAGAATAAAATGACCAGTCGTGTCGTGAGTAAGCAAAATTAAATTTGATTTAAATTTTGATATAAATAGTAATAACGCAATTTATATTTGAACTTATAATTTATTTGATTTGTTATGAAATGTAATTATAAGCGTATAATAATTAATATCTTCATAATAATAATACAAAGATATAATTTAAGAGATTAGTTACAACATTTTAAAGACTCCTTTCTCATTTCCATTTAAATCAGATTTTGATCCAATAGGAAATAGTATTATACGTTACAAGGTCGGTAGGTGACTTATTACAGTACGAGTTAGTTTACGGACAAGGCGACGTAGGAGCCGAGTCTGGAAATAAAAACGAGTACTGTAATAACACCTAACGACCATGTATCGTATTATATTTTATTTCATCCTGTTTTTATAAATTAATAAATTCATAAAAATTTTAAAAATAGTTCGTAACTTGACTAGTTACGTCAAATTACCTTAAGTGTCAGTTACTGTCAAATTTTTATTTTATAGTTATTATAATGTTTTTAAATGTCAAAAATTAAAAGTAATTGTCTTCCCTTAAGCAATCAGAGCAGAGTTGCTAGGCAACACATCACATTACAGTACATGATACCGTAATGTTTTACTTACCGGCGTCGAATTGATTATAGGGAAGTTTATTTACTGGACAGGATGAAATAAATAATTTTTTTATCAACTTTAGTTATCACTTTATCCTTTTATCACTACTTCTGGACATTGTCTACCATTTACTTTTATTTCTATAACTTTTAAGCTTTTTTGAATGTCCTTAAATACATCTTGGATCTTGTTCCCCTTCTGGTTATTATCTATGATTTTTTGTTGGAATCTTTTCACATTGGACTGTTAGCATTTTCCTGTCCTTTTAGTATTACTTTTTTTTTATCCTCTTACCACCTCTTCTGGTCATTGCCGGTAAATACTCCTTCTGGAAGTGTTACAACATTCCTTACATTTACCTGATGGGCACTTCTATTATTTACTACTGTTTCTAGTCAATGTCTTGTTGGAATCTCTTTTAAGTCCTTTATATTGTGCATTTGCTGTGGGAACTTATTTAAGTCATATCCTTTGCCAATGTCTGATTAAAATATGACTCTTGAAATTTTTTATATGTTTACAATGGACTTATTTATTTTCATCTCTCCATCTTTTTAGTACCTACCTCTTCTGGTCAATGCATTCTAGGCTACTTTTTATCTTCTATTGTGATATTCAAAGAGGTTTTTGACATCTCTTATTACATTAATTCAATGGATTAATCACTGGTCTGCCAGATATTACCCCTTCTAGTCATTGCCTAGGGTTTTTTAGAAACTCTTCGATATGCTTTGCTACCCTTTTCGACATTTGCTAATACAATGTCTTCCCTTTACTCGATGGACTTATTGGAATCCATCTTCATATAACATCTTCTGGTCTGCATTCTTGTTATTTCTTGTCCACCTACTATTGCAATTTTTTTATTGTCTTTTAACACATCTTATATTTACTCAATAGAATTATGATTGTTCTTTATTTTATCCCTCCTTCTAGTCATTTTTCAAGATTGTTTATTGAAATATTTTAGAAGAACTTTTATTCTTGAGATTAGGTAACTTTTAACTTTTTCTACCCTTCTGAACTTTTTCTTCTTATTCTAATCTGGTTAAAATGTTTTTTACCATCTCTTCTGGTCATTGAATTGAATGCTAGGTACTCTTTATCTATTGAAATATTCTGAAGTTTCTTTGATATTTCTTACATTTACTGGTTGGCCTAATTACCGTTCCAGCATTTATGATTTGGTCTAGTCATTTACTAGGATTTCTTGTAGAATTTCGAAATCCTTTATACTTAACATCTACTTTAAAAGCTCATAGCCTATGTTACTGTGCTGGATATTGATTACTATTTCTTATCCGAGAACTTTATCAATTTTCTTACAACCCAATTCCCTTGCTATCCCTTCTGGTTATGGCCTACTATTCCTTGTGTGTTTTTGATATCTTCTTCAACAGCTATTAAATTTATTTTATATATTCATTTAGTACCCCTTCTGCTCATAAATTTATCTCACAGGTTCCAGGATGTTCCTTAACGTTTTTTTTTCATTATCTTTGTGTAGACTTTCAATTAGGGATCTCCATATATCTGTAGTAAAATATCCCTATTGCAATTTCAGGTGGCTTCCTTAGTGGAGGAGGCGGTGGTTGGTCCGGAGGCGGAGGAGGTGGTGGATATGGCGGCGGCGGCGGCAGCGGATGGAAATCCGGTGGTGGTGGTTGGTCCGGAGGCGGTGGCGGATGGAAATCCGGCGGAGGCGGCGGTGGCTGGTCTGGAGGTAAGTTATATTTCTTTAAAAAGTAATTTAAATTACAAAAGGAAATAGAATAAAAAAAAATAAGATGACAGGTTTCAGATAATGGCTCTGAAGTAGAATTTTTTTTACAGTATCTTGTTTAATTAGATTTTTGTTCTTACAGGTGGTGGTGGATACGGAGGAGGCGGTGGATTCGGAGGCGGTGGTAGCACCGTTAAAATCATCAAAGTAATCGTACCTAGCGGCGGCGGCGGAGGTGGTGGACACGGAGGATGGTCCGGTGGAGGCGGTGGATTCGGAGGTGGTGGTGGATACGGAGGAGGCGGTGGATACGGAGGAGGTAGTGGATGGAAATCCGGAGGTGGTAGTGGATGGTCTTCTGGAGGAGGTGGTGGATGGCCATCTGGCGGAGGAGGTGGATGGTCCTCCGGCGGAGGCGGTGGTGGATGGAAATCAGGTTTGTATTTTTAAATTAAATCATAATATGTGAAAGTATAAAGTGTTGCCTATGTTCATTTGTTAAATTTTACCTAATCATTTCTTCTAGGAGGTGGTGGAGGTGGATGGTGGTAGAAGATAAGTTCACTACGAATAGACCTCGAATTTCCTTTCAGGACAAAAAAAAAATCAAAGAAATTGTGATCACTGCCTTCTATTCAACACGAAATTTTATTTCACCGTGAATATTTTTGTACATACTTGTAAATTATTATGTCTAAAATAATTTTGTAAACTATTTTCTTAAGAAACTAACTGAAAACCATTATATTTTTTCTTTAATCATCCTTTATCCTTACTGAATAAGAAAATTAAAATAAGTACAAGAAGTAAAACAAGGAAAATAAGTAGGTATCTGGCCGCTTGTGCCAAACAGCCAGACAAGGTGCTAAATAACCCTATTAAACCTATAAAACTGCCCTTAGACAGCTGAAACGATTAGGTAAACCATTTTTTAACCGATAAAACCGCATATTAAAACACGCGATCTTTTATAACAATTGAACGCAAGCTTGATTAATGATAAAAAATGAAGGGATTATAAAAACTTGACCATCTAAAATGCTTTGGAATTTTCTGAATATATGTTTGAAGAATATTTGAGAACTTTAAGATTATAGGTTTTTTATTTAGATTTTGATTTTAAAAACGGCCAATTTTGCCTTCTTCAAAAGTAAAAGTTGTTCAGAATCACAAAAAAAAAAATTTTAAGCAAAAAAGATGATTTAATAATTTCTTCCACATTTGGACATTCAATGGGTCGTTTTTAAGTGAGATTGTGTAAACAATTCAAATCTAAATACTTTTCCAAGCGTCAAAATGTTAGTTATTCTTAAATGTTCATTTAAAACTCTGATACTTTTTTATTGAATAAAAATTTTTGGAATCCTACCTTTTTATCACGGTCTATGAGGCCGAATTTCCAACCATTTCAACTGATTTCACGTGATCTGAAATGATTGCTAGTAATCTTAAGTGATCACAAGTGATTTCAAGGGATTGCAAGTGATTTACACCGGCAGTGCCCGGTTAATAAATCTGTTGTAATACGGAGATTCTTCTTACTAAGGTTACTAGCTGAAAGATCTCTTCTGGTTATATTTTACCAGGAGCGTTTTCGATTGATTGTCTTAGTCCTTCTATATAGATCATTATAGTATTTGGATTTTTCGCTATCCATTTCTTTCCTTAGTTTTTCTACTACTGTTGATTCCCCAAGATGGTTCTGATAAGAAGTATGGGATTCAGATCCTTCTTTTGCCAGCTTATTTGCTATTTCGTTTCCTTCTGATCCTATATCTCCTGGAACCCATAGGAGGGTAAAAATGTTCATTTAATTTACCTAGCTATTGCAAGACCATCATTGACTATATAAAATGATTACAATCTTTTGTCTACGATAGTTCTTTTCTATATAAAATTGTATACCTACATCTTTTAATGGCACGGTTATGCACCCAGGCTTTCTGAGTATTTGGCTCTAGGTCCAAAAACCCCTGCTCCTGTTTCTTTATTTGACTTGGAGCCATCCTTTTACCATTTTTATGGCATTTTGCCTTAGCCCCAATATGGTGTCTTTGTCCCATTCAAAGTTACTACCCAGTTTTGTGGTGAATTTTCTCTACTATGTCATCTTGGGGCATTTCCCAAGTTTGATAAAAATTTAAGTGAAGGTCTTTCCTTGATTATTCCGTTTTTGATCATTTTATATATTGTTTTTATCCTTACCCTTTCTACTTGAATGTGTAGTGGCGAGAGATTTAGGATTACTTACATTGCAGCAGTGGGGCATGTTTCCATTGCTCCAGTGATGCATGCACAGGCTAGTCTCTGAATCTTCGAGAGGTTTGTCCTCGTACTGGTAAGATTAGCTCTCGTGCCCCAAGATATTGCTCCATAAGTTATGAAGGGTCTCACTATTGCCGTATACATAACAAAAAAATGGCCCTTGGTAAGCCAGGCGCATCAGTAGATTTATATTAACTGAATATATTAAAAGTATACGTTTCAGAAAAAATGTTTTAGGTAAAAGTTGTAGGTGTCTTTAAGACAAACAAAAAAGCCCCCAAACATTTTTTTGTACAGGGTGAAGTAAAAAAGTTACGAATTTTTTTCCATTTTGATTTGATGTCACGCCCAAACGGCTTTACCGATTTGGCCCATTTACGAACTCGACCGAGATTTTGGGACGATTGATTTTTGTACCAAATTTCATTTCGATCCGTTAAGAAATGCGACCGCTATCGTGTCCACAGATTTCGTTATATCGGATACATACATACATACATACATACGAACCAGCTGAATAGTAGATATAAATCTACTAAAACATATAATTAGTTGACGACATATCGCCCAGGAATGGTGCAATCAACGTCTTCCTATAAAACAATCTATCCACTTTGCCGAAATTCTTTACTCTGGTTTTTTTTGAAGTCATTAAAAATCAATAAAGTGACGACACCAGTCCCCGAAGTAATTAGTGACTCCAGCGGGTGATTGAAACTTTTTCTTTTGGAACATTGTGAAAGTTTGCTACATAACTTGCTTAAACACGTCACTAGGGAGTTTTTGAGGTTACCCATAACGAATAACGTGATGACTACTTAGTGACTACAGCGGGTAATTAAAACATCTTCCCTTGAAATACCGCTAAAGTTTTTTAAATAATAAATAAATAAATTAATTTTGAGGTCACTAAGAACTATTATTCGGGATTCAAGTATTTTTCTCTGAAACACCTGCCAAAGTGTTTTACATAATAAGCTAAAAATTCGTTACTCGTGGTTTTTAAGGTTGAAATTATTTAATAGCGATGAGATATAGATAAGAGCGGTGAAATACTTTCTACTTCTAAAGGTTAATTTGCAGATAATCGTTCCTCGTATTAGGGGAGACGTTGATTTAAACTTAAACTTTTTAAAAGACGGTATGTTTTTAATAAAATTTTCCTGTTTTATCAAACTATATAACTGACTTTAAATTAATAAAATGACTTCCTCCAAGTACATTTTTCAGTTAAGGAACAAGGAAAAAGTCACAGGAGCTGAGATAAATAGGACGGCTGGGAAACCACATTTTGAGTAGGAACTATTCTGCAACAATAATCTAGAAGTTTACAGGACAACACAGGTCTTCTTAGGCCTCTCAACAATAGAAATTTTCAAGATCTCCAAAATTGTGTCGCGTCTCAACGGGGTGAAATGTTTTATGACAAACAAAATTTATTTACACCACATATCAAGTAGATTACGTTTCAAGATTTAGTACTGTATAACCACAATGAAATGTACTAAACTTTAATAGTTGTCAAATATAAATTAAATCAAAATTTAGCTAATAGTTTCACAACTTAATTTGCTATTTTCTCTTGTCTATTATGAGCACAGTTATAAATAGGGTACGTTAGAGATAAATCCACCAATATCATTACAAAAATAACAAGAAAATACTAAAAAGATTTCAATTTAATAATTTTTTTTTAACAACAATAAGTTTAATAGTCTAAAGCTACTTTCGTGAAAGTAAAAAATTAATCTTAGATGTTTTATTTGCATTTAAATTTGTTAAAATCTTGCATCGGATACAGTGTCAATCAAGAAAAGAATATCGGCATAATAATTGGGTGATTAAATAAAATAGCTGACCTATAGATAGAATTAAGTTAGGTAAGAGCATCTGCATATCGTGAGATTGCAGCAGGTGAGAAGGGTCAGCTTCGTGTCGCAATTTTTAGAATTAGTTACACCAGTGGCTGAGAAAAATATTTTGAATAGTATACTGCAATTGTTCACCCTTAAAGTATAATTTAAATTAATTTATATTCATAATTTTTTAATCAAACTTTTAAAGTTGATGTTACTAAAATGGCTTAAAGAGTCTTTCACGTCACCCCTTACCTGGACCCAGTGGGAGGACAATAAAAGAGACCTTTTCACCGACCCTAACAGCATGTGGTTGTATGCATCCACGATTTTACAATATATTGTTTAAATTTAACAAATAACGTAAAGATCATTTTTTTCAGATTTCAACCATATATAATACTTTTGTAGTTTACAGATATGACACCAAAATATTCTAAATTACACTAAGAAACAAACAAGAGATAATCTCATAATAATGTTTTGAAAATAATATAGGTAGGTATAAGTAAAAGAACCTTAATACTACAAAAATTCATAATTATTAAATTTAAATCCAAGACAGCAAAGGATAATCTCATAATGAGGTTTTGAAAATAGATAAACTTTAACAATGCTAATAACAATCAGATTTAAAGAGATTCACCCTAATAATAATGCTATTGCATTACAAAACATCCTAATGTTTTTTTTTTAATATCAATTTGTATTGCTCGGTCATAACAGAAAAGTACCTAAGCAACTTTTACGGCATAAGCTATAATCACAAATAACAGTAAGGCATCCGTGGACAAATGGTTAATAGCGCTATCGGCTATACATACAGATCCCAAGTTCAGAGGGAGGTGACATTTTTTTTTACTTCTAATGTTAAATCTTCTGCATTTTTTAAATTAAATTATAAATTTATCTTCCCTCCTGTTTTTTTAATCTTTAAAATGTTACTTTTGTCATGTTTAAAACATATAATATATTTTTTAAATTTATATACTTAATTATTCTTGAAGTGATAACTTCTTATAGGAGGGTAACTGATTTTTAGCGTAACGCGTTGTTTATCGTTTTTACACGTAGGCTCACTGAAACATAATAATAATAGAAATAGGTAAATATTAATATTAATATTAATACAAATATCTTTATTTATTTATTTATTTATTTATTTATTGAAGTGATAACTTCTTATGGGAGGGTAAACTGATTTTAGCGTAACGCGTTGTTTATCGTTGTTACACGCAGGTGCAGGTGCAGTGAAACATAATAATATCATCTCTCTCTCTCTCTATGCTTTTCCCAATGTAAGTTTTAAGTATATTTGAATTTACCGTGTTATACGGTATTAATCTGTCACTAAATACAATTCATTACTTTTTGGAACTAAACTGAACTGAACTGAAAGAAATGTAGTAGTAAAAACCGTAACGAAAAACCCGTCAAATGAGACGTGCATCAAATACATTCTGGAAGTTATCATAGGTACGTAGGTGGTTCGGTGGTCCATTGGTAGAATGCTCGCCTGCCACGCGGGCGGCCCTGGTTCGATTCCCGGCCGATGCAAGCTTTTTTGTATATATCTCTTAACTTTCACCTTTTTTTTATTTATTTACTCATTTATTCAAATAACAGGTTGTCTAAGAAGAAATGACAGTCTGATTCGCCTAATTTTTGGTGGTTTCATTTGTGATAAATCTTATAAAAATTGATTATAAAGTGTGTTATTAATGTTATTATTGATAATATGGATAAGAATTTAAGTTTTAAGTGTGTATTAAATAGCAATCATGCCGTTCCACGTAAAGGGTTTTTGTATTGCGAATTTTCTCAAGTTAACAAATTTCAATATTAAATAGTTCAACTTGGATTATAGTAGTTGAAGTTATCACTTCTACCGCGCGTCCTGAGACGCACACGTTTTTTTTATTATTACAATTATTTTTAATTTGTTGGAAATGATAAAAAAATTAATAATAAAAATTTAAATATATTTAATACTAGCTGACCCGGCGGACTTCGTACCGCAAATTATTTACGTCATTCTTCCATTTTTCGTTTTTTCAATTTATTTTGATTTTATCGTTTTCATCATATTTTCTCGTTAGTTATCAGGTTTATACTATTTTTTTTTTCGTTATATTTTGTAGTTTATCGATAAAATATATTAGATGCATAACAATACTTAATTTAGTAAGAATTTCTAGTTTAAATATTGTGATATTAACTGCGCCACCTTACGGTGGCGTGATATAAAGTAATCAAATAAGTAGTGGTTGCTCGTTTAATGGAAGCGCCCCTAGTAGAACCGAATGTTGGATATATATTGGCGCAACCTCGCGCCAAGATTGGAATCTTGGCGCTATATTGGTGCACAATATCAATATTCAGCCAATATTGGGCCAATGTTGATAATGAATATACCGCCAAGATTCGGTTGCGAATGTTGGCCAGACATTGGTGCAATATTGATCAATATTGCCAATATATAACCAATATTGGATATATATAGGCTGCAGTTTTTTTTGTAATATTGCCTTGGCATTGGCAACCAATATTGGTGGAATATTGGCTAAATATTGGTTAAGCGAAATATTGATAAACCAATGAACTGCCAATAATGGGCCTATATTGCGATCAATATAAACCCAATATTGTGACACAATATTATGTACAGATTGGCAAGCCAACGTTTGGCCAATATAACTAGAGAACATTTTCAACAATATTGGCGGTTATGTATAAAACCGTATTGTATCCAATATTGGTTTAAAATTGACGTTTTATATTGGCCGTTATTGGGAACCAATATTGGCGGAATATTGGCTAAATATTGGTTGAACAAAATATTGATGAACCAACGAACTTCCTATATTGCGCCTACATTGCGACCCAATATTGTGACAATATTATGTATACATTGGCAAGCCAACGTTTGATCAATATTACTATAAAGACTATTTTCAACAATATTGGTGGTTATGTATAAAACTGTATTGTAGCCAATATTGGTTTAAAATGGACGTTTTATATTGGCCGTTATTGGGAACAAATATTGGCGGAATATTGGCTAAATATTGGTTGAACAAAATATTGATGAACCAACGAACTTCCTATATTGCGCCTACATTGCGACCCAATATTGTGACAATATTATGTATACATTGGCAAGCCAACGTTTGGCCAATATTACTATAAAGACTATTTTCAACAATATTGGTGGTTATGTATAAAACCGTATTGTAGCCAATATTGGTTTAAAATGAAAATTTTATATTGGAATCAATATTGGCAAGATATTGGCTAAATATTGGTGAAACAAAATATTGATAAACCAACGAACTTTCTATATTGCGCCTACATTGCGACCCAATATTATACCTCCAATTGAGATAAAGGACTACTTGCAAACACATTTTATTACAATTTAAAGATTATTTATAATTCAGGTATAATAAAGCATGCGGTGCCGTTTCCGTTAAAAGCAAAATTTACCAATAATTATTACAAAAAATTAAATATTATTAAAGATATATAACGACTATGATCCAAATTTAATAGACAATATTATAAGTGAAAAAAATGTAGTTATAATAGTTATTTATGCAACTAGTGCGTAAAGTGACTTTTATTGACGAATGTGAATGTTGTCGCATGAGCCGCAGGTGAATGCGACAATCACATGAGTCAAAAAAGGAACCTTTACGCACGAGTTGCATACAATATTTTTTCTACAACCGAAATTTTTTACACGAAATACAAGTATAGGTCTGATTTTTTTTACGCACTAGTGCGAAAAAATTTTGTACGGAACTCGGTATGAAACGCCATTTTGTTTAACTCGTGTTCAAAGTTATTTTCAATCGAACATTTTATTTAATTTAAAAATAATACAAAATAAAAACAAAAGAAATTATTGTTTTTATTTTTTAAATAAGCAACTATTTTATGGTATTTTGAAATATCAATATTATTTTTAATTGTTAGAGTAGATTTTAACATGAAGTACACAGACCAGGTAGTTTAGTATTTGGTTTTAAATCTTTTAATTATTCAGAGAAATATGCCGACAGGACATTTTTTGAATATTTTGTAATGTTTTTACTGCTACACACACAATAATTTAATAATTAAATATATTTACACAAATAAATAATAAAAAAAAGTTTCCCTACCCGGAATTGAACCCGAGCCATCTAGGTGGAAGGTATACACTTTAGACCCTCGGCCAATATCATACGTAAAATTCTTTGCATAATCTTATTTAAGACAGTGCTTTTTTACTTGTTTTAACTAGTAAAAAAAAAACTTTTTTTTCACTGGTGAAAAAAAGTAAAACTTTATTTGCCTTAAACCGTGCGTAAAGGTAATATCAATTGGAGATTATAATGATCTTATATTTCCGGTCATAGGTATAATACAGACAATATTTTATGAATTTACAGCATTGCCACATTATACCTAGGTACTTCGTGGGCGTTGTCATTGAAATTAAAAGTTTTTTTTATTTTTAATGGTTATTTCATTGCCCCAATCGCTATGTTCTATGAAACTAGACGTAGGTAGGTAGGTATTGAAGAAACTCTCAGTTTCTGTATTCAAAAACTGTCAGTTCTCATGCATTCAACATTTAACAGATCTAGGTATATTAAGTTTCTACCTATTTATGACCCGTATATACCTAACGACAAACGCAGAAGATTTACATCTATAATTTCTCAGCAATGATATGTTATTAACTTACAACCTACCTAGGTACATACAATTTGGAAGAAATCAGTTTGCAAAAAGCATGTCTTAGTTCAAACTTCATTCATAAGTGTATAAATGTAGACAAAAAAATTATAGGTATAATGGATATTTATTTAATTTTCATCGAAGGTGGCAACACTGTTTAAACAAAATAATCTCAGATAATGCAGTTATTTTGAAATCGCAATGTTGCCAGAGATGTTGTAGGCACAACTTTGGCTTAGATAAAATCCTTATATAAAAAATATTTTGAATGATACGATGATTAATAAAACTTAATCTGAATGTTTCATACCTTATTCGTAAATTTACGTCCAAATAACTCTCACACAAAGTTTGTTAATTTTACTACATTTGTGGTAAGTAGAATCAATTAATCTGCTACGAACTTTTATTTCGTCTGGTACGGCAACAGTGTGTGTATTCGAGCATGGTCGGTCGGTGTCGGCTCAGTTGTAGTTACAGAATTATTATTGCCTGTTAAAATTATTAAAAGGTTTTTGTTTTAATTTTCCTTCATTGGAGTTCTATTTTGAGTATTGAAGCGTTTTTGGGTCCGTACAATTTTGGTTAAATTAGACAAATCAGTTCGTGAAGTTCGTGTGTTAGTGAATATGGATACTTCGAGTATACGGTAAGTAAATACAGTTTTAAACCTTTCTTTAGATACGCCATGCGCCATATTGTGTACGAAAAATTGCGCGATTTAGTATCTCTGAATATGAAAGGTAGGAGCTATTTTATAAAAGATTTTTGTCTAATATCGGCCTTGGGTACATTAGTACAAACTGAATCTATATATAGTAGGTAAACCCGGCAAGATAAAAAGTTGGTTATTAGGTACATGTTATTATCGTAAATTTACTAGAAAGAAACGATATTAAAATAAATATAACATACAGTGTGCTGGAACACGAAAATGAAAATATATTTCCAAACAACTGCTGAATGCTCATTTTCTATTTTTGAATTCAATTAGTAGGTAACGTTTGCTATTATTAAGTATTGTTGATATAGAGTGATTAAAAAAAATTATGATTTTTTTTCCTCTTACAAACAGGCTGAGAAGTTTATTTCTGACGTAAAGACGTAAATAGACACCAATTAAAATTTGAGCTCTTAAAACTAAGATATTCATGATCGCATTTCTTTAATACCCATAAAAGTACAGAGTTGGGTATCTTTGCTAAAAAAAAAAGTATTTGAAATGCAAAATGCTTTTATAAAACTTATTTGGAATGCTAAATGGAAAATGCTTTTTTCAAAATCATGCAAAATGCAAAATAGAAAATAGCTATTTGAAATAAAAACAAAAATTATTTTTAGAAGATTTATTAAATAATATATTCATAGAAAAAATACGAAAAATATACAAGTTGAACAAAATTTTATAGTAATATTATAAAAAATTTTTGTTTACTTTTAATAAAACTAGTTTCTCAAAGTTGGAATCTATTAAATTGCCTCTTTTAGCTGTCATAATCATTCCGCCAGATGAAAACAGCCTTTTCACTGGCGTAGACGTGCACAAACATGTGTTATATTTATAAAATAACTTTTTTATATTCGGGAAAGTTTCTAACATATTAATATTTACATTTTTTGAGGCCAAATATTGGATTGCTTCTAATTCTAAACTATTTTCTTCGCCTAGTGCATCAGTATATTCATTATCGTCAAATATATAATAATTACCTAACAGTTTTTTTTTGGTTTTGCAGTTATTATTTTGCCTAAATTAACATTGTTACTATTCTGCGTCTTTAATTCATTAACAAGGAGATTATTTAAATTTACATGAGAAAAAGCCATTACAATTACATCTTTGATTTTTTTAAAATAATTTTATTCGACTATAAAGTTATTAAATAAAATATAGAAACAAAATCTGTATGGGAGGGTTATAATATTTCTTATAAGAATAACAATTTTCCTTGCTGAAAAAAATTGAGAAATTTATTTAAGAGACTCTAATTTATATTATGTATATGTAATCAGCAACTCTTATTTCAATATTTTTAATTTCAATACAAAGCTTATCAAATGTAAATTTGTTGATTATTAAAAGCAATAAAAGCTTAATTTTGTATAAGTATTTTTTTTCTTGGGTCTATTATAAAATTTTTAAATAAAAATTCATTTATTGTAGATATAATAATGCAACTATAACAAAAACAGGATGTAAATACAATAAGCGGTTTTTATAATCCATTTATAGGTCAGTAAAAATAGCATTTAACTTTGCACTAAATTTCCGATCCAAATTTCTTTTTTTATAAGGTTTCGGATAACTTACTGAGTATGAAATCACAAAATGCTGACAGATCCAGGTGACGCTAGAGGCGCCATCTTGAAAAAACGTTTTCGGCCGATATCTCGGAAACTATGCACTTTAGAGCAAAAGTCATATGGACAATTATTATAGAAAATAAAATTTTGCATCTTTTGTTTTCAGCAAACTTTTTTGTAAAACTTACCGTTTACGATTTATGGCCCATTTAATGAACCGATTTTTCGATCGCAGCCAATAACTTTTGAAAGATTAGAATAACCAATAAAATGCATCAATTCATTTTTAAAGATCCGTTTATTCTCCACAACTTTTGTTTTAAACTTTTTTTTCTAATGTCCATAGTTTTTGAGTCATAGGACGTTTTATGTTGGACTACCGAGCGAAAAGTTGAAAATTTCAAGATACGTATAGAATATAATAGTACAAATTCAACAAATAAATTAAAAAAAATATCCCGATTGTTTATGTAGTTAACAAATAATAGTTCAATTCCTTACCTGCAATAGTAACAAACATTTTTTTTTAAACTTAATTATATTTCGCTGCCGCGTCACCCGCCGAGCGTCGACATTTCTCCATTAAACGTCCTATAACTCAAAAAGTATAGACATTAGAAAAAAAAGTTTAAAACAAAAGTTGTACAGAATAAACGGATCTTTAAAAATGAATTAATGCATTTTATTGATTAATTTAATATTTCAAGAGTTTTGGCCGCGATCGACAAACCGGTTCATTAAATGGGCCATAAATCGTAAACTGTAGGTTTTACAAAAAAGTTTACTAAAAACAAAAGATGCAAAATTTTATTTTCTATAATAATGGTTTATATGACTTTTGCTCTAAAGAGCTTAGTTTCCAAGATATCGGCCGAAAACGTTTTTTCAAGATGACGCCTCTAGCGTCACCTGGATCTGTCAGCATTTTGTGATTTTATGCTCAGTAAGTGATCCCAAATCTTATAAAAATAAAATTTTGGATCGGAAATTTAGTGCAAAGTTGACCCGAAAAAACGGCTATTTTTACTGGCGTATTACCTGCTACCTGCCGTATACCGAAAATAAACATTAAACTAAAAATGAATACAAAATAGGTAATATATTGGTCCTATATTAAATAGGACTTGAAAAAACCGATGAGAGTAGCAAAACAAAACATTTCATGTAGTCTGACAATAGTTATTTACGTAACGAGTTATGAAAAGTCAAATTTTGTTTAACGAGTGTGATGTTGAAGCAAGAGCGTAGCGAGTGCTGCAAATGAACACGAGTTAAACAAAATGGCGTTTTATAACGAGTTCCGTACAAGATTTTTTATAATTTTGACGAAATTCCATAATTAAAGAAAATCATAATTATCTAATAATAATTAAAAACAATACATCTAGTTCTCGTGTTTATTTTGCATTGACACCTTTCTAATGACAATTTTATTTAATACAGATAGAATTAAAAGGTAAGTTTCTGATTTACCTAAATATTAAGTATACCTACTTATTTAATTTTTTGTTTAAAAATGTCTGCTTTTAAATATTTCTTTAATAAAGTTAGTATAAAATAGTTCTTAGTTGTTTATATTTGCTTTATATTTTTCGTAACTTGTTTTGAAATGAAGTTTTCAAAACTAGTTATGAAAAGTAATGACTTTCAAAACTGACAGCAGTTTTGAAAAATGTCACTTTACTTGTCAAAATTATAAAAATCTATTTTTTATAATTTACGTTCACAAAGTTTCTATTTCGACACTAAAAACAGTATCGAAATAGATTCATTGTAACACTGTTTTTGGTAACTTTTTGTTTTACACAATTGGTTGCACTGCACTGATTTTCAACGAAAGAGTTCAGGTAGTAAATCAAGAAGTATGTTGTAGTAAATTATTAACTACATTATCAGCGTTATTGCTAAATTCGGAATATTTTATACAAATTTGACAAACATTCTAATTTAAAATCATTAAAACTGACAATTGTCAAAACTGTCAAGATTGCCAACATAAATAAATATTTCGAAAAACTCTCATTTTATTTTTTTTTATACTTTTAAAAGTTCATTATAAAAAATTGTATGTAACACTCGAATTACAATGACGGTTTGTATAGTCCATTTCACCGTTTTTGGCCGATGACAGAAATCATACTCGAAGTAAATTTAGAGTTACATCTCTCTCAGATACACGCAAGTTAGAAATTTAAATGAGGACGTTTGTTTTTTAATACAACACTTACGTAACTGCATCTTGTTTCACCGGTAGATAAAACGTATTCAATACGGAAGTCTTGACTTAATTCACATTCCTAGTAACCGTCATATACGGCTCGTTGTTGAAGGGTTGAATTTAATAATTATTAATGTCATATTTTTGTAGATGTCAAATCACACTGATAGTTTCAGAAACTTGTGACCTAATTTAGAAAAAAAACTGTCCGCCATTGGTAACTTGGATGACAGTTTAATCTTATTTCAGTAGTTACTAATATCAAATCGGCTAAAAACGATGAAATGGACTATAGTACTCGTTCTTTGCGAAACTCACCGCTTCGCGGTTCGTTTCACAAACTGAACTCGTACTACGAAACCTCTGTCATTGTAACACTTGTATTACAATATACTATTAAATACTTGTATTCAAAATGGATTTCTACAAAATTTTTCATTTAAAATGCAAAATACAAATGGATTTTAAAAAAGCATTTGAATTACAAAATAGAAAATGCCATTTTGTATTTTAAATAGGTATATTCCAATTACTTTTATTTGAAATACTTAGGTACCCAACTCTGTAAAAGTAACATACGAAAAGATATTTTTGCTGCTTCTAATTTTTATACAGTTCAAAAGACTTACCTATTGGCTAATGAGTGGCTTTATTGATCTTTATAGAAAATTAAACGCTTTACAAAAAGTACTGATAACATTTTTTCATCAAGTTACGCGCTCAAAAATGTTCAAGTTGACCTCTGATATATGTAGACCAATGATTTTTTTGTTATATGTAGATTGAGAGACTATTGCACCTACCTGCATGTCCACTACTTCGAAGAAAAATATTATACGGATCAGTTGGTTGTTCCTCCAAACATGGAGAAAGAAATTTTTAGAACTATGCAGTTGCAGGGTGGACATTGCTACAAGTAAGCAAAAACCAGGAGATGCAAGTTTGCAGCCTGCTCAATGAAATTTGCACATAGAAGAAATTTGGGTACTGTGCTACTGCCAATATATGTTTAACAGCTGATTGTTTCAATGGTAATGCTCAATTCGGACAGTAGCTTTTACTGTTATTGCAGGTATATAAATAGCTAACAATGATTTTATTTTCAGATTTTGTGGAGAAGGTATCCAATGTTATGGAAAGTAACTTGGGAAAAATACTTGGTGGCATTCAATATGGACTAAGGGGTCTGCGTGAACAATTGTCAACTTCGAACATAGCTATAGCGAAAAGTAATATTCCACAAGAAGATGTTGAAATAGCTTCAATATTACCCATGCAGTCTGAAGAAAATCTTCAGGATGTTGAATTGAAGCTTCAAAATCATGAATTTTTCCAAAAAGTGGTGAGTATATTTTGTGGAGTATACATACAACTGAATTCGATTATGATGTTACTTCAATAATTATGAATTCTTTCTTTGTTGTGTTTTAGCTAGCTTTTGTCTCACTTGTTGGAGGAAAAGACATGCACAACCTAATTTCCAATATATTGCGAAAAACGTTGTCTAAGGAACTCAGCCTCTAAAAAAGGAGTGTCGGTAGAAAAGGAAAGAAAATTTTTTCGAACTTACAGCACTACAAAGGTTATATCGGCAGCTGTTAAAACACATTACAACGACGTAGATGATATTGTTATACTAAAAAGAATTTCGTTATTACTGGCAACATCTGGTGATCGTGATGGAGGCAGAAGAACGAGATCAACGAAAGAACATGGTAAGTTTAAAATTACTTGATATTGTTTTGTACCTATGAACTTCACGCAAATGGAGAAAGCAGGGTCGACAATCTGCTAAAACTATTTCCAAATATATGCCATTGAACAATTTTTCATGGTTGATTTTATGCAAATTATCTAATAAGTTTTCTATTTATTGTTTTAGGTACTTCTACTCCGTCTTTTTCTTCAGGAAATTCCACTGCATCTTCAAGAGGTAGTGATACACCGCTGTCGTCGACTCTAATGGAAAGTGACGATACAAATTTGTAATTGTGATACAATATAGGACTTGAGCAGTGTGGTAATGTGCATTAGGATATAATACGTAAAGTATATCTTTTATTAATATTATTATCGCGTTGTAGGATCATCATGTATGTTTTATTTATGTAGTAGCTTTTTGCAAACGATTTTTTCTTTTTTTTTGTGGATAGTTATTATTCCAATCATACTATATTTTAAACATATTTTCACTTGTCAGAATTCGAATTGTGCAATTATGTTTATTGCTAAGAATTTCTGAGTTCCTCTTATTTTTGTATAATTTACGATGTTTTCATTACTCTAAATAAGTATTATTTAGTTAGTTATTTTTCCCTTTATGTGAATTATATGCAGGGTGTGCCCATTCATTGATAGTTCATATATTAGATATATTGGGGTGCTTTTTTTAGAAAGTAATTTTTTTTATTTTTGCTTCCGACTTAAAATCATGTTGGAAAAGTCCAAAAAAGAATCCCCTGAAAATTTGACTTTTTCATATAAACTTTTAAGTAATCTTTGAAAGCGTTACATTATTTCCCATTTGAAATATACGCAAATTCAGATGTTTTTTAAAATATTTCTGTTCACGACCACTTAATAATAAGTCAATATTTTACCTTCACAGCATTCCGTTACATAGGTGACAAGAGATTTTGTTTAGGAAATTTGTTTCTATAATATATCGTATCGATAAAATATCGAATTGCTCGTTTAATAATATAAATAAGAAAAAACTACAAAGTTTGCGTGTATTTTAAATGAGAAATCTTTTAGCGCCTTGGGGAGTACTTAGACTTGGTGTTAAGAGCTCACAATTTCAGAGGATTCTTGAACATGCAGCACCCTGTTTGTAATTGTTTTCTTGTATGTTGTTATACAGAAGTAACATTTTTTAAACTTCTCTTTAAGAATTAGTACAAAGGTTTGTTAATTGTTTGTTAAACTTCTTTTTTGTTTTTAATAAATCCATTAAAAATTAACTAATTTGAATATTTCACACCTCCTCAATTACCACAAAAGGGAAATATTAACTTCCAATTTAAGCTAAATATTTAATATAACAAATTGTTTTCAATTGTCTATACCTATATATTCGGTACATAATGGTGACGACACTACGGTGCATAGGTAAAAATTTTTTCAGTTTAAGTACGTACGTACATCAAATTGGTCTATTATTAACAAACAAATAGCTTTTGAATTTTTTACAAACCAATGCTAGGCTACTATTAAGTGTCAGATATATAAAGTCGGTTTATATATATGCAATATATAGCTTATATTGGTTGTTAATATTGTACAATTATTGAACTTCCAGGTGAGAACCACATTGGCTCAATATGAGCTAGCAACATTGGGGAAATGTATTTTGGAGATATTACCTCAATATTCATTACCAATATTGGGGTTATATATTTTGCCAATATTAGCTCTGAATTGTATAACAATATTGGGGCTATATGTTTCGCCAATATTGACGCAATATTCGCCGCCCAATTTTGGGTTTTATTGGTTGCCAATATTGGCGTAATATTCGCTTCCAATGTGTGACAGTAAAAACCCTAAATTGCCTACCAATATTGGTGCTATATAGTCCCAATATTGGCACGCCATTGTAACCTATCGTGGCTACCAATATTGCGCCAATATTGGCCCAATATTGCGGGCCAATTTTAGGCTACTTTGGAAAATCAATATTGGCCAATATTGGGGCAATATTGCTTTCCAATGTAGCCTAAAGTTGGCTATATATTGGCGCAATATTCTGCAATATTGCGCCAATATTGGACGTATATTGGAAAATGTTAACATTTTTTTCTATTTCCAATATTGTCGAATATTGGCTCCAATATCTGGCCAATATCGCGCCAAGATAAATTTCTACTAGGGGCTACCTGGTGTTAACTCCATTAATACGAATATCATATTCATATTAACCATTAAAAATACAACATCCTACTGATTTTCACGACAATCGGTTGAACAGGGCAGAAGTTGTTACTCTGCAGCGCCACCTCAAACCTTCTCCGTGGAAAGATACATATGAATACCAATTTTTATGACAATCGGTTGATTAGGGCAGAAGATGTCACTCTGCAGCGCCACCTGGTGGCGAGTTACATCAATGTGCATAACATATTCGTTTTGTCCGTGAAAAAATACATATACCTACCAATTTTCATGACAATCGGTTGAACGGGGCAGAAGTTGCTACTTTGCAGCGCCACCTGGTGGTGAGTGGCATCAATGAGCATAGCATATTCGTTTTCTCCGTGAAAAAATACATATACCTACCAATTTTCATGACAATCGGTTGAACGGGGCAGAAGTTGCTACTTTGCAGCGCCATCTGGTGGTGAGTGGCATCAATGAGCATAGCATATTCGTTTTCTCCGTGAAAAAATACATATACATCCTAATTTTCATGACAATCGGTTGAACGGGGCAGAAGTTGCTACTTTGCAGCGCCACCTGGTGGTGAGTGGCATCAATGTGCATAGCATATTCGTTTTCTCCGTGAAAAAATACATATACATACCAATTTTCATGACAATTGGTTAAACAGGGCAGAAGTTGTTACTCTGAAGCGCCACCTGGTGGCGAGTGGCATCAATGAGCATATCATATAAACCTTCTCCGTGGAAAAATACATATATATATACCAATTTTCATAATAATCGGTCCAGTAGTTTTTGAGTTATGCGCTTACCAACACATTTTGCGATTCATTTTTATATTATAGATTTCGGAATAAAAAATTAAACATTAAACAAAGTTTATAAATTTTAAGAATATATAACAAACATTGCAAAATTATAACTTTTATGAAAAAAAAAACATTAAAAAAAATTAAAAACTAATAAAATAAAAATTTAAAAATTTTTCCTAGTATTGGATACAATAAATCCTTATAATTCATTAAAATATGATTTGAAATTTTTCGATAATCTAACTATAACTAATCGAGCCTAACAACTGTTAGGTACTTAAAAAAAGTGAAATTTTTCGTTAAAATTAAACACACGTCTAGGCATAGTAGTTTTTTGTGTAAAAACTATAATAAAATAAATTTTATTGGATCTAATCCTATTAAATTCGCCAGATTTGTAAACAAATAGTAAATTTATTCAAAATATGTGCTACTCGTGCATTTTGCAACTGACGTTAGTTAAGGGGGGTTAATCGAAAAATAAATATAAAATGACACACAGAAGCTTCAAAAATATATACACAAACCAACTGAATTGATACAAAAAAAAACACAGAAAATGAAGGTATTTATATATTATAATTTCATACAAATCAATTTACAGTGCATAGTGAATAAATTTATTTTATAATATTTAGTGTAAATTTTTTTGAAATATTTCTTTTACTTTTTTTAGGCCCTACTGTCCATTTTAACCATCGCAGTCACCATTTCATGCATCCAAGGTGAGTTTTATTAATTTTTATCTACTCCTTTGACAGTAAATGTTATTTATACTCATTGTCACCATGCAGGGTAAGTAATCTATAACGCACAGTTGTGCGTAATGAAACGTCATGTTGGAATGACGTTTCGTTACGCACAACTGTGCGTTATAGCTTACTTACCCTGCATGGTGACAATGAGTATTACTGTCAAAGGAGTAGATAACAGTACAGTACGTACGTCATATATTTTTTTAGATATGTCAAATATTTAGAATTGAAATTAAAATATTGAGTCGTAGATAAAGCATAGTACGTAACTCGAGTGGTAAGAGGTATTACGTACTCGTGTAATTACGCACTCGCCGCTACGCGGCTTCGTGCGTAACTTTTCCACTCGTACGTAATGTCCTACTTACCACTCTTGTTACGTAATATACTATTATATTTTTAATACCTAAAACAATTTTTGTTATGATTTTTTATTTAAATTTGAATAGTTTTTATAAATTTTAATTTGATTGAATTTGTCGATAATTTTACATTTATTGTTAAAAATAATTTATACGTCTCCAATTTCTGGACACGAATGTGACTGCGCACTGCGCGCTACTATTTAATCGTGAATTTTTCTTTTTTATTTATAACTGTGCCTAGAAAATTGCTGATTAGATTACAAAAAGTCCAGTTTAAGAACAATTTTTTGTACCAAAAAAATCAATTGTGTATATGTGCGTATCGTAAAACTTTACCCTCACCAAGTATATCTACAAAAACTGGAAATTGATTAATATCGATGGAAACGGGGCTTTTTGTGTATATGTCGTAGGCAATCGCCGTAATCCGTCATTCCCTGAAAAGCCTAGGCATTACAGGTACCTACTGCCGGCAATCGCCGTAATAGAATCATTATTACGCTGTTTGACGGAAATTATCCGTCATTTCAGGGACTGACGTTTAAACATTTAGGCAAACGGTGTAACCGCACGAATGATTGAATTTTACAGCGATAGCCGGATGCATGTTTATAAAAAAAAAAAGAATTCAGAATCATGAAGTTAGTGCTGTTTGTGCTGGCTTAAAAGTAGTGTTTTTTCATCATTTTATGCAGTAAAATGGATAGCCACAAAAGTACATTTTATGAGAAAGTGAATCAATATTTTCTGGACAATAAAGAAGCCAAAAAACTGTGGGATTACGATGAAATGAGTAAGGAAAGGACAACCTAACCTATTATATAAACAAATGTAGGGCCGGATCATTCCGATGTAATATAGTCCAGTCAATCTAGTCATCGATGAGGTGATAATTAAAAAAAAACAAAAACAATTATATGTAAATGCTTAAATTTACTTCCATAAATAATAACTCTAGAAAGTAATTTGCTAAAACTTAGGTTTAACTTTTTTGTGTTCAAATGGGTAAAAAATGTTCCTAAAGTTAAGCTAAAAAAAGATTACTAGTTATAATCTATTTACATGTTTTTCTATAATCCATTCAAGTCTTTGAAATATTATATTTTTTATTTAAGTTTATCATATAAACAATAAATAACTAAAAAAATTACTCCACTCCCCAGCAAACACACTTCAGTCATTGGCGAAGTATTCCAACTGTTGGCGAACTGCTGACAAAATTTGCCAATATTATTTTAATACTTTATATGTATTGGCAAATAATTAAAATCAAAGAAAGCACAGCCAAAAATTCGAAAAGAGGTTGACCTTAAAGGCCATCCTTGCAACTTCCCGCTGGCGCTGGTTTTAACCGCAAAGTTATAGTAACGTGACGTATTTTGTCGTTTTTGACTTTTTTTGAAATGTTTAAAAAGCCATAACCTTTTAACGCCTTATTCGATTTTGATGTTCAAGATGGCATTCGACGCAGTGTTTTGAGACCTAAAAACGTTACCGTTAAGCTTGAGAGCTGATTAGTATATGAAATTGATCGATGCAATAGCCAAAAAGATATGCCCAAAAAACATCATTTTTACCAATTGTTTTTTTCGGTTATTTTGAAATTTCTCGAAATCTACCGGTTTGAATCGGTTTAAACTTACAGGGAATCTAAGTTAGATCAAACTCTTTGGAATGATTTTTATTTCATTCCAAACGGTCAAGCCGTTCAAAAGTTATAAGAGGTTTACATACATACACACACACACACACACACACACACACACACACACACACACACACACACACACACACACACACACACACACACACACACATCCACACGTACATACAGACATACAGACACCCTCGTAAAAATAGTCAGGGGAAGTTCCTAAGACCTCAAAACGTTGAGATCCGATGAAAACTCGATTTTCGAAAAACGGTGTGAAACCAATAACTTCCCGATTTTAAAAAAATTTTTAATTTTTTTTAGCGGGAAGTTAAAAAGTGTTCAGTTGCTTGATCATTCCATCCCTTCCCAAAAGTTTAAAATTTCTAACTCTTTCGTAACCAAACATAAAACCCATATCCAATAAGCCTTCCATTACCCATTTCCATCACTTTACAAAATGTGAAAATCCCTTCCCAACATTTGCAAACTCTTCGAAATATCAACATCACACTCACATCCAATAAGTCTTTTTCAGTTTTCCGTTACTTAAAAATCCATTTTCCATCCCTTCCCATCATTTGCAGACTCTTCGTAATCATCAACATCACACTCACACCTAATAAGTCTTTTTTAGTCTTCTGTTACTTGAAAACTATAATTTTCCATCCCTCCCTAACATTTCAAAGCTCTTCGTAATCCACATCATACTCACACCCAATAATATCCTAATATTTTTCTACCTTTTTGATATTATTTGTACTCCAGGTTGACTGGACTAATAACCCCCAATTTACTAAAGAATTGACGGACTATACAACCGTCAAACGCCGTAATTTTCAATCAATCAGAAAGTTACACCGTTTGCCTAAAACGTTAGCGTCAGTCCCTGAAATGACGGATAATTTCCGTCAATCACCGTAATAATGATTCTATTACGGCGATTGCCGGCAGTACCTGTAATGCCTAGGCTTTTCAGGGAATGACGGATTACGGCGATTGCCTACGACATATACAAATTTCTCCAATAAACACACTGACGCTATTGTTTACTTAGTCTTAATAAATATAGTTTAAAAAAACTAAAAAACACGCTTTTATAAAGCATGTTTCTGAAAAACATCGAACTAAAAAGTTAAAAATAATTTTCAAAATAAAATTAAATCAAAAATAAATGAAAAATACTAGTATTATTGTGAAAAAAGCGTGGGCGCTTGACATTCGAAAAATATGGTATGCAGCGCCCACGCTTTTTTCACAATAATACTAGTATTTTTCATTTATTTTTGTTTTAATTTTATTTTGAAAATTATTTTTAACTTTTTAGTTCGATGTTTTTCAGAAACATGCTTTATAAAAGCGTGTTTTTTAGTTTTTTTAAACTATATTTATTTTTTACTTTTTAGTCCAATTTATTTTATTTCAATAGATTCGTTAATTTGCTGTGACGATTACAAGACCCTCACTCAATCATTATTCGTTTATTTAGTTGGAAATGCTTTGAAAGCGTGTTTTTTTGATTTCTCAAATTATATTTATTGTATTCATATTGTTGATGATTAAACATATTGTTTCAATCACTTGGAAAAAAAAATTATTATTGTAAAATCTAAAAAATTGTTAGATTAATTCTAAGACAATTTCATTCATATTGTTTATAATTAAACGTATAGTTTTCAGAACTTTGAAAAAAAAACTACTATTGTGAAATCTAAAGAATTGTTAGATTAATTCTAAGACAATTTAATTCATATCGTTTATAATTAAACGTATTGTTTATTACCCACTCCCAGCACGGCGAGGTAGTGACTAAAAATAACGATATGGGACTCACCCGAGGCAGCAGCCGCGGAGTGGAGAATTACAATTATAAACAAACAAACATACATACATACATACAGTTGAAGTTAATTAATAATAATAATAAAAAGCGTGTTAAAAACGATAACTTTTCGAGATATTCACAAAATAGTGTTTATTTCGAAAACTGTCAATGTGACAGCTGTCATAATTTGACAGTTGATGTAAAATTTAATTCCAAACGAAAAAGTATTCCTGTGTTTTTTCAAAAAAACGATAACTTTTCGAGATATTCACAAAATAGTGTTTATTTCGAAAACTGTTAATATGGCAGCTGTCATAATTTGACAGTTGATGTAAAATTTAATTCCAAACGAAAAAGTATTCTTGTGTTTTTTCAAAAAAAACGATAACTTTTCGAGATATTCACAAAATAGTGTTTATTTCGAAAACTGTCAATATGACAGCTGTCATAATTTGACAGTTGATGTAAAATTTAATTCTAAACAAAAAAGTATTCTTGTGTTTTTTCAAAAAAACGATAACTTCTCGAGATATAATTATATAACGTAGTGGAGAGTTACAAACAAACATACATACATACATACATACATACATACATACATACAGGTGAAGTTAATAAAAGCGTGTTAATAATTAAAATGAAACATTATGCAAGGTCAGAGGTAGTAGAACCACGCTCTAAAACTCGTTCAGAGTGGCTCTGCTAAATCAACTCCGAAATTTAACTATCTTGGGGTTAACACCACGTCGGCTCCTATTAGCGACTCTCCTATATGTCATTGTCGGTAAATAGTCTTACAAAGGCGTCGGCATTTCTTTACATACAATATCTAAGTAGCCGCAAAAAATATTGAAAATGCGTAGCTAAATACACAATGTTGCCGTTACTCAAGAAGTATAATTAATATATACAAAATTGATTTCATTAGTGAAAACTGTTTAAATACGAAGAACCTAGTTAATTAATTTAAGTATATATTTTTTAAGAATATTTTCATATTATCTTTCTAAGAGTCATTGACGAACAATTAAATAGTAAAGTCTAAAGTAGAGAGAACATTTTCAAAATATATAAACTTAGGAATTTTCGGAAATATATCTGGCAACCTAGATTCGAAAGTCGGTTCCTTTGTTATGGTTAGGAGGCGTGGTTGTCTTCTTACATTAATATTAGAATATCTGGTGATATCGAAAGTGGGAGCAGCAAATGAGATACTTAAGAGGAGTTGGCAAGTTCAGTCACACATTTTTGTGACGATTTTTCTGTCACAATACCTCTTTAGAACCTACTATTAATTGGAAAATCAAATTCTATTCGATATTTCAAATTTATTGATATTATTTTTCAAAATTTTAATCCTTTGACCAAATCTGATTGCTTATCAAATAAATTTTTACTCTTTAAATAAAACTAAGGTAGGTACTATTGTCACTGTCGCTGTCATTGTCAACCGTCAATCTCTTGCCAATTTTGTCATTTTTGAAACTTAATTAAACACTAGTTGTACCCGCGACGTAGTTCGCGTGGCGTGTTGATTTTTATATAAAAAATTCTGCCCCGAATTTGTTAAAGGGATGGGGGAGAGAAATTTTTATATACCAGATGTTAAGTTGAAAAAAGACAAATACATCTGTGAAAACCGCATTCGAATCGGATCAGTAGTTTTAATGTGATGCGCGCACAAATATACAGACAAACAGACAGACAAAATAATCTAACCACATTTTTGGGTTCTATATCGATGTAGTAACACACCCCGCTAATTATTTTTTAAATGTATTTAATGTACAGAATTTTCATTTCTACAGATTTATTATAAGTATAGAAGATTATTTTTCACGCCCTCGCATGGCCCCCTGTGGGTGGAATTTTCTCAAATCCGTTCACAGTTGACCTCAAAATTATAAAAATAAGTATTGTGCAAAGTTTCAAACCTGTAGGACTTACAGATTTTAAATTTAAATTTTTATTTTTCACGCCCCCGCAACACACCTGTGGGTGAAATTTCGTAAAATCAGTTCACAATTGACCTCAAACTTATAAAAATAACTATTTTGCAAAGTTTTAAACCTGTAGGACTCATAGATTTTAATTTTTTTTTTCACGCCCCCGCAACACCCCCTGTGGGTATAATTTTGTAAAATCCGTTCACACTTGACCTCCAAATTATAAAAATAAGATGATTTATGCATAACTTTAACCATCAAGGTTGCACACGCGACGGAAGCTTAAAAAATGGAGTAACTTCTCCCAACATTTACCTCCACTGCTCTGCTCCTATTAATTGTAGCGTGATGAAAAGTATACTATAACCAGCACAGGAGTATGAAAAATAATTGTACCAAATTTCGTTAAAATCCGTCGAGTAGTTTTTGTTTCTATAGCGGTTATACAGACAGACAGACAGACAGACAAAAATTTTACTGATTGCATTTTTGGAATCAGTATTGATCCCCAATCACCCCCTGATAATCCTGATATTTAATTTGGAAATATATTTCATGTACAGAATTGACCTCTCTACAGATTTATTATAAGTATAGATAGATAAACCATTTTTAGACTTTGGTAAAACTTAGTTTAAAACTAACAATTTTATTAATTTTGTGTTAAAACATTGGAAAATAAAATTTTCATTTTAGATTAAATCTTAAAGAGTAAATCGGAGAACTATCAGAACAGCTCCGAGTTACTACATAGGGTAAAAAAATACAATTTTTACAATATTGGGCACAAGATAGCGAATTGTAATATCTATATTTACTACTACTCTAGTACAACTCATAACAATGAAATATACATGCGTACCACTTTTTCGGAAGCAAAGCAAACATAAAAACTAATTTTATTTTGTATTTTTAGCTGGTGTAATTGGTAGCTATGGAGGAGGATGGGGTAGTTATGAAGGAGGATGGGGAGGTTATGGAGGAGGATGGGGAGGTTATGGTGGAGGTTGGGGAGGTCACAATCCTGTGAACGTTGTTAAAATAGTTCATCATTCGGGTCACGGATATGGTGGATATGGAGGATATGGTGGTTATGGAGGACCAGGACTTGTTAAGATTGTACACCATCACAGCGGTGGAGGTTATGGTGGACACCATCATGGCGGTTATAGTGGACCAGTAGGAATTGTCAAGGTTGTACATCACAACAGTGGAGGTACGTTTTTTTATCAGTCTTTTTTATTAATATTTTTGTATCGGTTTATCAACTGGATAAATATTGGTTACAAGAAGATATTGTAGATGTCGCTGTAAATGTAACAGTAAATGATTGTAAATAAACTTTCTTAAATGAACTTCTGTTGAATCTACAAGAAGTATCATTGGATTTCATAAACATCTTTAATCTTTAATAGCCTAGCCGTCAGTACTCGAACCTACGATTTCTATCTATTGACGATTGCGCCTTAAATCGTTTGGCTACAATGATTCTAGCGGTTACTCGGCGTTTTTATCATCTCTTGATTAAACTCTATCTCCATTTAGCCAATTTTTTATCCAGTTCTCTTATTGAATCATGTTAGGACATTTCTTTATTATCTTTTTCATAAATAGATATTAAGTTTTAAGAACTCGATGGACTGATTAAAAATCTGACCCAAAATGCAAGAGTTGGTTGAGATAATGAAATCTTCAGTTTGAAGGATTGGTAAACTTGATTGATTTTATTTTGTTAGGCTAATTTTTTCACCATTAATTTACATTTTGTTTAAGGATTAAATTTATTTTATTTTAATTTCAGGTTGGTGGTAATCAATATCACAAAGCTTGTCCATTGTACTGTACTTTTCTGTGGATTATAGAAGCTGGTTTAATAGTTTAAATTTAAAATTTTTATGTGTTTTTGTAAATAAATTTTATATCTTGCCGAAAGAGTCGTTTATTTAACACATTTTACTTCCAAATATATTTGTTAATTAATTTTATTAACATGTATTATTTAGACAATAAAGTCTTGTGTTTTTGTTAAAAAATTGATAAAAAATCATTTCGTGTGTATTGATTTTTGGTGGAAAATGTTGAAGCACAAAGGCTTCAATATATTACACAGTTCCATCACTACACTCCAGTGTTCAATCCAAAAAGAAAATCCTTCAACTCACTACCACGAATTTGAAGGAAACTTTTGCATCTAGTAGTAGGGATTTCTTTCTTACAGGAAACAAGCTCTATCATTGTCATGTTCCCAAACCTCATCAACAATCTCCTGAACATCTTATTCAGCCTAAAACTAAATCACAACATCCGTATCCACATGAAAATGAACCTTTTTCCAATTAGAATAAACCAGATTCTTCTTCACAATAATCTGTATCCCATAAACCTGTTTCTTATTACGCAATAACCAACCTAATCCATTATAACCATGTAAAACCAGGAACACTACTTCCTACACAAGAATGTGAAGGAGGTAACTGAGAACCTAAAGCTACTAAAGCCTACTATAAATGCACCGCATCTTCTTTCCCGCTACCTCACTCAGTCCCCCACATACCAGGACATAATAGCCCGTGTAGAGGTTCTTCTTATTTTCTAATTAACCAAAATCCAAAAACACCCGCAACAGTTATTCCTTAACAAATACAGTTTGCACCAAAATGTTTTAGATCTTCCTGTGTTTTACCTTATCCAGTAAGTAATACACCAGATTATGGTAATCGGTGTACTGGATCTTCATTTGGTGGTAATCGCTGTAATGGAGCTGATTGTCTTTCTCCAAAGATTCCGAGGGTTATTTTTCAGTGTCTTGGTTCTTTTTGCACTCAAATATGAAATTTTTAAGGATGAATAACGAATCTAGGGGTGCGCCGAGATAGTTTGGACAAAATTGGATCTAGTAGCCGGAATTTCTTTCTTCCAGGAAACAAGCCCTATCATCGTCATGTTCCCAAACATTATCGTCAATCTCCTGACCATCCGCATTATCGTAAAACTGAATTACAACATCCATATTCATATGAAAATGAACAACATTAAAATAAACCAGATTATTCTTCACAACCACCTCAATCCCATAAACCTGATTCTCAATACGCAATAACCAACCTAATCCATTATAACCATGTAATTCTAAATCCAGCCTTTGTCCAAAACCAGGAACACTACTTCCTACACAAGAATGTGAAGGAGGTAACTGAGAACCTAAAGCTACTGAAGTCTACTATAAATGCACCACATCTTCTTGCCCGCTACCTCACTCCCAACATACCAATACGTAGTAGTAGCCCCTGTAGGGGTTCATGTTATTTTCTAATTAACCAAAACAGTTTGTACCAGAATGTTCTAGATCTTCTCCTGTAATTGCATTACGTTCCGAAGGGTCGGTAGCTATAGATGATTTTTTCACTGGATCTTTTCTAGTTGATTTTATTTCAGAATCTTCCGTGACAAATTAACACAGTTACCATTCTATGGGTTTCAGTACTCATAGGAATAGAAGGGAACGAACCAGTAGATTAGCTAGCAAAAAAGGAGCTGAAACGTTATAATCGATATCAATGATTTTAAGACAGGAATTTTGAACACATTGAATTTGATCGCTTCTCCAATTTCCTTCTCTATTTCTTGGATTAACAAAAATATTCCTAAGATTTTCTTACAATCTGTAGAAGCCCATTATTAAAAAATGTGACGAGAAGGAAGATCTATAAGAAATTTTATTGGTGTTGTTGGAGTGCCTCTCAGAGCTCATCTTATGTCCAAGAAAGTCTTTCAGCCGTGTTTGGCAAGATGTTGATATTTTCTTCTTAATCTCTACCCATTTTTCCAAAGACGCATATCTTAACCACCATGTCATAGATCCAGTATAGCAAGTTTGGTCACCAATGTCACCATCAAAGTGGTTATGATTCTCTTAATTATGTATTGTAAATGCGCCCGGTGCATTAAAAATAAAACTATAATTTGTTATATATTGTTTGGATTCTTTAAGACAAATTAAAAAAAAAAATAAACTTTTATATGTCCTTTTATTAAAAAATATAAAAATCACAATAATTAAGGCACTTATTATTAGAAAAAACTTAAATATAAAATCACAATTTTACAAGTACATAATCATTCTTTTCTAATACGATCCTGAACTGGAGTACGAACCAGAAAAGGCTAAAATAAAATAAAAAAATTACAATCTAATTTAATTCAGAAAAAAATAGGATTTACCTGAAGAAGATCCGGGTCCAGATGACGAAGATCCGCTATGAGCAAACGATCCAGATCTAGAACCAGTTAATCCCCCTGGAAATCCACCTGTCTGTTGAATATTTTGAAGTAATAGATTTTTTATCGCATTTAGACTTCCTTCTGATCCAGCTCCAGAATGACTACCTGATGAAGATGAGGAGAAAGAACCTACACTGGATCCAGATGATGCAAATGCTCCACTACTACTTACAGATGGTGAAGATTGACCACAAGTTTTGCAACCTCCTTTAACTACAACAAAGTAAAAAATGATTAAACTATATTTATGAACACCATTAGTTGTATGGAACAAATTTTACGGTCTAAATATCGTTTCTAAGTATTTCTCAAGTTCATTCCGTTTCTTGCATGTCTAATTATCTTCCTGTTTATTTCCAGACACAACTTACACAACAATTTTTTTATGGCTTTACCCAATCTTTCTTCTATATTAAATCACTCGATTCCAAAACAATCAATTCAACACACATTTGGGATTCCATGTTCGATTTCTGTTATACAAACAGTACTTTCTGGTTCTTCAGTATCACTTTTACTATCTGGTCTAAAGTAATTAACAAAAATTAAAAAAAAAACAAACACCTACCTCCAGCAGAGCTTCCTGAACTCGAATAACTACCACTTTGAGATCCTGACTGTCCTTGGATTCTTCCGTCATGAATACCATGTCCGCAGTTTCCATTACCACAAAGTTCTTTAAGAGGATATTGTCCACAATTACCTCCAACACATGGTTGATGACCGATTACCGATCCAGTATGTCCTCCACTGACAGATCCACTATTTACTTCACTAACAGATCCACTATTTCCTTCACTAACAGATCCACTATTTCCTCCACTGACAGATCCACTAATTATTCCAATGTCAGATCCACTATCTGCTCCAGAAAAGGATATTTTACTTCCTCCAGGTTGTCCAGTAACTTTTCCTGGCCAGTTACAAGATCCTGAACTACAATCAGGTGTAGGTTCATATTGGATTATATCTACAACAGGAACTTGAATACCCTCAGACTTTTCAATAACAACGTTACCGCTGACAAAACCTGTGTTGCTTTGTTGATTGTTTCCTTTATAGGAATTATAAGCTGGTTCTACAGGTAAATGACCTGTACCTGGTGAAGCTATATCTCCACTAGCATTTTCTAAAATAAATATTTATAAAAAATTACAATAAAATAAAGTATCAATGCAATGCTTACCGTTAAAAGAATTAGCATTAGCGTTAGCTCCACTGTTAGATACAGAATAATTTGGTATAGGTTGCTGTTCAATTGTAATATCTAAAGGAAATTGATTTTCATGTACCGGTATGCTAATAACTGAAGGATACAATCTGTCTTTACCACCAGCTCCTTTTAATTCATCAAGAGTTAAATTGGGTAAAGGACAAGAAGATCCAGTACATTCCACTAATACACCTTGTGTGTTAGGTAAACCACAAGAAGATCCTGTACACTGTATACTACCTCCATGAATATTTTGTATTCCTCCTTGTATATTCGGTATTCCTCCTTGAATATTTGGCAATTGAGTACAAGAAGAACCAACACACTGAATACTAACGCTTGGAATCTTTGGTAAAAGACAGTTAGCTCCATTACAGCGAATGCCACTACAAGATGGTCCAGTACACCGATTGCCATAAGCTGGTGTATTACTTACTGGATGAGGTAAAGTACAGGAAGATCCAGAACATTCTGGTACGAACGGTATTTGTTGAGGAAAACCAGTTGCAGGTGGTTTTGAATTTTGATTAATTAGAAAACAACCAGATCCTGTACAGGGGCTATTACCATTTACTGGTATATTAGGGACTGAGTGAGGTAGCGGACAAGAAGATCCGGTGCATTTATAGTATACTCCAGTAGATTTTGGTTCACAGTTACCTCCTTCACATTCTGGTGTAGGAAGTAGTGAGTCTGGTTTTGGAAGAATACACGATTCAGATGTACATGGATATAATGGATTGGCTTGGTTATTAGGAGTATAAGGTACAAATTTATGTGCATCAGGTTTCTGGGATTGAGTATTTGAAGGAAAACCTGGTTTACTTTCTTGTGGATACGGATGTTGTGGTTCAGTTTTAGACCCATGAGGATGTTCAGCAGATTGTGGTTTCGGTTTAGGTGTATGAGGTTTGGGAACATGACGATGATAGGGTTTGTTGCCTGGAAGTAAGAAATCCATACTACTTCCAGAATTTTGTTTGTTGTCATGTGATTCTGGGTATTGAGTTGAAGGATTTTCGTTATTATGAATAACTAGGGTTTCTTCAAAATTTACATCAATATTTTTATGAGAGCTTTGAGCATCAGAGTTGCTATGGGAATATGTGTTTTTATGTCCTACAGGATGAGTAGGTGGATTTTTACCATAATCGGCAATACAGTGTGCTCCTTGACATTGATGTTTGTTTTTACCGTAAGTTTGAGGATGTCTTACATCAATATTAAAATCTAATGTATCTTTATCATTAGTATGTTTAGTTAAATCGATATTTTCCTGTTGAGGAATAACGGGAATAAAAGGCTGTTGTAAGCATTCGGATCCAGTACAAACTTTTCCAGAATTTTTATTTGTAGGTATTTGAGGGTTGTAAATTCCATCTACGTTACATTGACCATTAGAGCAGTCTGGATATTGAATATTAACATCAACATTTTCTGACTGATGATTAGCATTACTCTCAGAATTTGATCCGGATTGTACAAACGAAGGTTTTTTTCCTGGTCCAAAACACTCATCTCCATGACAACCTAAACGACCATTATATTCATCACATTGTCCATGAGTACAATCTGGAGTAATTGGTAGCTTCTGTTCAAATTCAGGAGTTACAGGTAATTGTTGACATTTACCGAAAGCACATACTGGTTTACTATCGTGGATGTTTCCATGTTTACCAGGGAAGCTATTGATAATTTCTGGTGACGGTACAGGTCTTTTGTTGTATCCACCAGTTTGGTCCACAGGTTTAGTAATTGGATGCACAGGTATTTGTGGTTGATTGGGTACATTATATTTATGTTGATCAACTGGTTTGTGACTGTAAATACCACCAGTGGGACCAGGTAATTTTCCTATGACAGATACAGCAACAGAACCTGGTTGTATGTGTGGTTGGTATTGAGGAAGCTCTACCGTTACAGGAATAACAGCTACAGGTATATTACCACTTGATACTGGTACTTTACCAACAGGTTTACTATGGTAAATGCTTCCTGTTGGTCCAGGTAGCTTATTTATTAAATCAGTTTGTGGTCTAACTAGTGCTGGTTGATTTTGTTCTGTTTGCTGAGGAGTCCAACTTTGTGGAATGTTCGAGTTGGAAGAGACAGGTTTGTAATCATGGATACTTCCTTTTGGTCCTGGGAATGGTCCTTTACAACTTTTGCAACCACCTGGTTTATAAGAACCTGAATCTGGAAAAGTTGAAGGAATATTGCTTCCTGGTTTATAAGAATCTGAGTCTGGGAAAGTCGATGGAATATGGCTTCCTGGTTTATAGGAACCTGAGTCTGGGAATGTCGATGGAATACTGCTTCCTTGATTTACAGGTTTATAATCATGTATGCTTCCTGTAGGCCCTGGAAATCCTTTGTTTGGTAATTTTATAAAATGCGATGATTGTTGTTCAGGTATATCCAAATCGTTGACTGTGTATTTGTTTGGTTGATTTTGAATGTTGTCGGTGTTGTAGCGAATATTGTTACCATTGACTCCTAAAATTATATTAATGTTGTAAAATTTAAAAACAAACTAAAAAGTATTGTAAAAAGCTCGAAATTATCGTTGTATGGCAGATAATGGAGAAATGAGCAGTAAAATGAAACATTGAAAGTACCAAAGAAGTTATAAAATGAATATTCATAAGAAAATAAATGTGATTTTGAGCATATTCTCTTATAGATTCTTTATTTTTCTATTAAATACTTTTATTACTATCTTTTTTGTACCAGTTTTCTTTATATTCGACGTTCTAGGTGAAGACGCAACAAGAATAAAAATGACAGAGAATTAAAACTAAGTAGAAATGTAAAGGATAATTTAAACCTAAAAACATTGCTTACCGGAATTGTCTGGGTTATTTATATTAGGAATAGATCCTTGGCAATTTCCTCCACAACCTACTTTTCCTGTTTCTTCATATGTTCCTTGAGCTACATTCGAATTACTTGATGATACATAATTTGAACTATCAGAACTTCCTTCGTTTTGCTTAAAAGCACAATTACCCCCACAACCTGCATTTCCTGATCCTGATCCTGAATAAGATCCTGACCCAGAATAAGAACTTTGTTGATGGTTCTGAGCTCCATTATTACCTACATTTTAATTGTTTCTATTATAATTCTGAATCATAGAAGAGATCTTGTAATACTAACCTATGGATGAACCTGATCCTGAATATGATCCTTTGCCAGATCCAGATTGAGAAACTGATCCAGATTCAGCAAAAGCACCTGATCCAGAATGAGAACTTTGTTGATGATTCTGAGCTCCGTTATTACCTAAAATTCAATTGTTTTTGATGTAATTCTAAATTATCGAAGAGATCTTGTAATACTAACCTATCAATGATTCGGATCCTGAATGAGAAATTGATCCAGATCCAGCATAAGCACCAGCTCCTGCATTAGCTGAAGCTCCATTTGCATCAGCTTTAGCACTAGCAGTAGAAAATGCAGCACTTCCTGTGTTTATACCATTTTCTTCAGATGGATCTAATAGTCCTGAAGAGAACGAACTACTGAAAGCTGAATAAAATGATCATTAGTTAATTTTAATTTTCAACATCTGTTTTGCAATTTTTTCCCAAAATTGAAGTTTCACGTAAATTAACAAAAAATTTCAAATTATACCCAAAAAATCAAGTTTGTAAATTAAAATATGACGCCATCTACCGATGAAGTAATTTATATCGCCATCAATTAGGAATTCATATACACTTTTTTCCACTTTTTGTGATTTTTCCCGTATATTCTATTTTTTCCATATACATAGTTTTATCTTTTTCCTTTTTTACAATTTTTTATAGTTTTTTTAATAGTTTAGTTATCTTTATGTCTATTAAAAATTTATCATATTTTAATACTGATTATTCCATTCCAACCGAAGACAAATCCAACTAATCTTTCTGATTGTATTATTTACAAATCGATAAACCAAACCATCTTTCCCGCTAGCTAGATGTTAAACAATGATATAGATATTTTGTCAACAAATTAATTTGCACCGCCATCTATTAGGAATTTATAAAACTAAATAATAATAACTTTGCATTGTAAAATTAAATTGTGAATACTAGCTGTTGCCCACGACTACGTCCGCGTGGTTATAAAGACATGCATTACTATTAAGTTGTTTAATACAAATTAATTTTATATTTTTAATTTTTTTTATAAATTAGTGAGATATAAAGATTTTTACTATTTCATCATTTCTCAAAAATCGTATATTAAGAAAAATTGAGCTATCGATAATTTGAAAACTAATGAAAGTATCAAAGAAAAGAAATGTTTTTGTGTTTAATTAAAATTTTTAAATTCTTTAAGAAGCAAGAAAAATCTTGAGATATAAAGATTTTTAATATTTCATCATTTTAAATTTTAATTTTTATTTATTTTTCACGATCCCGCAACACCCCTTGTGGGTGAAATTTTGTAAAATCCGTTCCTAGCTGACCTCTACCTGCCCTAAGGAATATTTCTACCAAGTTTTAAGTCGATCGGCCTTATAGTTCCAGAGATATCGTGATGACTGACTATATACATTTTATATATATTCCCCGCAACCCCCTTGTGGGTGGAATTTTCTGAAATCCGTTCTTAGCTGACCTCTACCTTCCCTAAGGAATATTCCTACCAAGTTTCAAGTCGATCGGCCTTATAGTTTCAGAGATATCGTGATGACTGACTATATACATTTTATATATATCCCCCGCAATCCCCCTTGTGGGTGGAATTTCCTAAAATCCGTTCTTATCTGACCTCTACCTTCCCTAAGGAATATTCCTACCAAGTTTCAAGTCGATCGGCCTTATAGTTCCAGAGATATCGTGATCACTGACTATATACATTTTATATATATCCCCCGCAACCCCCCTTGTGGGTGAAATTTCCTGAAATCCGTTCTTAGCTGACCTCTATCTTTCCTAAGGAATATTCCTACCAAGTTTCAAGTCGATCGGCCTTATAGTTCCAGAGATATCGTGATGACTGACTATATACATTTTATATATATATCCCCCGCAACCCCTTTGTGGGTGGAATTTTCTGAAATCCGTTCTTAGCTGACCTCTACCTTCCCTAAGGAATATTCCTACCAAGTTTCAAGTCGATCGGCCTTATAGTTTCAGAGATATCGTGATGACTGACTATATCCATTTTATATATATCCCCCGCAATCCCCCTTGTGGGTGGAATTTACTGAAATCCGTTCTTAGCTGACCTCTATCTTTCCTAAGGAATATTCCTACCAAGTTTCAAGTCGATCGGCCTTATAGTTCCAGAGATATCGTGATGACTGACTATATACATTTTATATATATCCCCCGCAACCCCCTTGTGGGTGAAATTTCCTGAAATCCGTTCTTAGCTGACCTCTACCTTCCCTAAGGAATATTCCTACCAAGTTTCAAGTCGATCGGCCTTATAGTTTCAGAGATATCGTGATGACTGACTATATACATTTTATATATATCCCCCGCAACCCCCCTTGTGGGTGAAATTTCCTGAAATCCGTTCTTAGCTGACCTCTACCTTCCCTAAGGAATATTCCTACCAAGTTTCAAGTCGATCGGCCTTATAGTTCCAGAGATATCGTGATGACTGACTATATACATTTTATATATATCCCCCGCAACCCCCTTGTGGGTGAAATTTCCTGAAATCCGTTCTTAGCTGACCTCTACCTTCCCTAAGGAATATTCCTACCAAGTTTCAAGTCGATCGGCCTTATAGTTTCAGAGATATCGTGATGACTGACTATATACATTTTATATATATCCCCCGCAACCCCCCTTGTGGGTGAAATTTCCTGAAATCCGTTCTTAGCTGACCTCTACCTTCCCTAAGGAATATTCCTACCAAGTTTCAAGTCGATCGGCCTTATAGTTTCAGAGATATCGTGATGACTGACTATATACATTTTATATATATATATATATTCCCCGCAACCCCCCTTGTGGGTGGAATTTCCTGAAATCCGTTCTTAGCTGACCTCTACCTTCCCTAAGGAATATTCCTACCAAGTTTCAAGTCGATCGGCCTTATAGTTTCAGAGATATCGTGATGACTGACTATATCCATTTTATATATATCCCCCGCAATCCCCCTTGTGGGTGGAATTTACTGAAATCCGTTCTTAGCTGACCTCTATCTTTCCTAAGGAATATTCCTACCAAGTTTCAAGTCGATCGGCCTTATAGTTCCAGAGATATCGTGATGACTGACTATATACATTTTATATATATCCCCCGCAACCCCCCTTGTGGGTGAAATTTCCTGAAATCCGTTCTTAGCTGACCTCTATCTTTCCTAAGGAATATTCCTACCAAGTTTCAAGTCGATCGGCCTTATAGTTCCAGAGATATCGTGATGACTGACTATATACATTTTATATATATCCCCCGCAACCCCCTTGTGGGTGAAATTTCCTGAAATCCGTTCTTAGCTGACCTCTACCTTCCCTAAGGAATATTCCTACCAAGTTTCAAGTCGATCGGCCTTATAGTTTCAGAGATATCGTGATGACTGACTATATACATTTTATATATATATATATATATATATTCCCCGCAACCCCCCTTGTGGGTGGAATTTCCTGAAATCCGTTCTTAGCTGACCTCTATCTTTCCTAAGGAATATTCCTACCAAGTTTCAAGTCGATCGGCCTTATAGTTCCAGAGATATCGTGATGACTGACTATATACATTTTATATATATCCCCCGCAACCCCCTTGTGGGTGGAATTTCCTAAAAACCGTTCTTAGCTGACCTCTACCTTCCCTAAGGAATATTCCTACCAAGTTTCAAGTCGATCGGCCTTATAGTTCCAGAGATATCGTGATGAATGACTATATACATTTTATATATATCCCCCGCAACCCCCTTGTGGGTGAAATTTCCTGAAATCCGTTCTTAGCTGACCTCTACCTTCCCTAAGGAATATTCCTACCAAGTTTCAAGTCGATCGGCCTTATAGTTTCAGAGATATCGTGATGACTGACTATATACATTTTATATATATATATATTCCCCGCAACCCCCCTTGTGGGTGGAATTTCCTGAAATCCGTTCTTAGCTGACCTCTATCTTTCCTAAGGAATATTCCTACCAAGTTTCAAGTCGATCGGCCTTATAGTTCCAGAGATATCGTGATGACTGACTATATACATTTTATATATATCCCCCGCAACCCCCTTGTGGGTGGAATTTCCTAAAAACCGTTCTTAGCTGACCTCTACCTTCCCTAAGGAATATTCCTACCAAGTTTCAAGTGGATCGGCCTTATAGTTTCAGAGATATCGTGATGACTGACTATATACATTTTATATATATCCCCCGCAACCCCCCTTGTGGGTGGAATTTCCTGAAATCCGTTCTTAGCTGACCTCTATCTTTCCTAAGGAATATTCCTACCAAGTTTCAAGTCGATCGGCCTTTTAGTTCCAGAGATATCGTGATGACTGACTATATACATTTTATATATATCCCCGCAACCCCCCTTGTGGGTAGAATTTCCTGAAATTCGTTCTTAGCTGACCTCTATCGTTCCTAAGGAATATTGCTACCAAGTTTCAAGTCGATCGGCCTTATAGTTCCAGAGATATCGTGATGAATGACTATATACATTATATATATATATTCCCCGCAACCCCCCTTGTGGGTGGAATTTCTTGAAATCCGTTCTTAGCTGACCTGTACCTTCCCTAAGGAATATTCCTACCAAGTTTCAAGTCGATCGGCCTTATAGTTTCAGAGATATCGTGATGACTGACTATATACATTTTATATATATATATATCCCCCGCAACCCCCCTTGTGGGTAGAATTTCCTGAAATTCGTTCTTAGCTGACCTCTATCTTTCCTAAGGAATATTCCTACCAAGTTTCAAGTCGATCGGCCTTATAGTTCCAGAGATATCGTGATGACTGACTATATACATTTTATATATATCCCCCGCAACCCCCTTGTGGGTGGAATTTCCTAAAAACCGTTCTTAGCTGACCTCTACCTTCCCTAAGGAATATTCCTACCAAGTTTCAAGTGGATCGGCCTTATAGTTTCAGAGATATCGTGATGACTGACTATATACATTTTATATATATTCCCCGCAACCCCCCTTGTGGGTGGAATTTCCTGAAATCCGTTCTTAGCTGACCTGTACCTTCCCTAAGGAATATTCCTACCAAGTTTCAAGTCGATCGGCCTTATAGTTTCAGAGATATCGTGATGACTGACTATATACATTTTATATATATATATATATTCCCCGCAACCCCCCTTGTGGGTGGAATTTCCTGAAATCCGTTCTTAGCTGACCTCTATCTTTCCTAAGGAATATTCCTACCAAGTTTCAAGTCGATCGGCCTTATAGTTCCAGAGATATCGTGATGACTGACTATATACATTTTATATATATCCCCCGCAACCCCCTTGTGGGTGGAATTTCCTAAAAACCGTTCTTAGCTGACCTCTACCTTCCCTAAGGAATATTCCTACCAAGTTTCAAGTGGATCGGCCTTATAGTTTCAGAGATATCGTGATGACTGACTATATACATTTTATATATATCCCCCGCAACCCCCCTTGTGGGTGGAATTTCCTGAAATCCGTTCTTAGCTGACCTCTATCTTTCCTAAGGAATATTCCTACCAAGTTTCAAGTCGATCGGCCTTTTAGTTCCAGAGATATCGTGATGACTGACTATATACATTTTATATATATCCCCCGCAACCCCCCTTGTGGGTGGAATTTCCTGAAATTCGTTCTTAGCTGACCTCTATCGTTCCTAAGGAATATTCCTACCAAGTTTCAAGTCGATCGGCCTTATAGTTCCAGAGATATCGTGATGAATGACTATATACATTATATATATATTCCCCGCAACCCCCCTTGTGGGTGGAATTTCCTGAAATCCGTTCTTAGCTGACCTCTACCTTCCCTAAGGAATATTCCTACCAAGTTTCAAGTCGATCGGCCTTATAGTTTCAGAGATATCGTGATGACTGACTATATACATTTTATATATATATATATTCCCCGCAACCCCCCTTGTGGGTGGAATTTCCTGAAATCCGTTCTTAGCTGACCTCTATCTTTCCTAAGGAATATTCCTACCAAGTTTCAAGTCGATCGGCCTTATAGTTCCAGAGATATCGTGATGACTGACTATATACATTTTATATATATCCCCCGCAACCCCCTTGTGGGTGGAATTTCCTAAAAACCGTTCCTAGCTGACCTCTACCTTCCCTAAGGAATATTCCTACCAAGTTTCAAGTGGATCGGCCTTATAGTTTCAGAGATATCGTGATGACTGACTATATACATTTTATATATATCCCCCGCAACCCCCCTTGTGGGTGGAATTTCCTGAAATCCGTTCTTAGCTGACTTCTATCTTTCCTAAGGAATATTCCTACCAAGTTTCAAGTCGATCGGCCTTTTAGTTCCAGAGATATCGTGATGACTGACTATATACATTTTATATATATCCCCCGCAACCCCCCTTGTGGGTGGAATTTCCTGAAATTCGTTCTTAGCTGACCTCTATCGTTCCTAAGGAATATTCCTACCAAGTTTCAAGTCGATCGGCCTTATAGTTCCAGAGATATCGTGATGAATGACTATATACATTATATATATATTCCCCGCAACCCCCCTTGTGGGTGGAATTTCCTGAAATCCGTTCTTAGCTGACCTCTACCTTCCCTAAGGAATATTCCTACCAAGTTTCAAGTGGATCGGCCTTATAGTTTCAGAGATATCGTGATGACTGACTATATACATTTTATATATATCCCCCGCAACCCCCCTTGTGGGTGGAATTACCTGAAATCCGTTCTTAGCTGACCTCTACCTTCCCTAAGGAATATTCCTACCAAGTTTCAAGTGGATCGGCCTTTTAGTTCCAGAGATATCGTGATGACTGACTATATACATTTTATATATATCCCCCGCAACCTCCCTTGTGGGTGGAATTTCCTGAAATTCGTTCTTAGCTGACCTCTACCTTCCCTAAGGAATATTCCTACCAAGTTTCAAGTCGATCGGCCTTATAGTTTCAGAGATATCGTGATGAGTGACTATATACATAGAAACTCTCTTTTTTATATATGTATATAGAATATGTAAATTTTTTAAATCTATGGTTTACTTACCAGATGATGATGCTGATGCAGATGAGCTACCTAAAAAAAGTAAATTTTATTTTTGTTAAATTATATTAATTGTTGATTCATATCTGTATAATTGCCACTTTGTACAACATGAGTTAAAAATGAGCAAAACTATATTTAACCAATACTTAAATGTTTTCCATACAAAGCAGCAAATAAAAATAAAATTACAAAAATGTTCAGAATATTAAATTAAAATATTAGGAGAATAATAAAAAGACATAAATAAAACACAGAATAGAAGCAATTAGAAGAAGAAAATACAAAGTTAGAAAGAAGGAAAGGAGATAACAAGTAGAGGAACAGAAAGAAGGAGGTAGAAAGTAGGGGAGTAGAAACGAGACCAATGAAAGAAAAAAAATGAGTTCTGCACTTAGGAAATCTTCGGCTATTACAAAAAAAAATATATACACAAATGAAAACACAATTTTTCTTTCTTTTTTTTTTCTTTCTGGCGTATGTTTTTGTGCTCCTCCACTTTCAAACTCCTTTTTTCTTCTCCTCTACTTAATATCTCCATCTTTCTGATGTTCTATTTTCTAACTCTGGTTTTTTCTTCCATTTTCTCATGTTCTGTGTTTTATTTATATCTTCTGATTACTGTTCTTATTATTTATTTTATATTTTTACAGTAATTATTTAAATTAAACCAAAAAATATTATTTTATACAACGCCTGCTCTGGAAGTTGACTTTTCGAGCGCAGTATGTCATCTCCGAAGTACACAATAGTCGCATACTTGACTATATGTATTTCATAAACGCACATGTTTGGTTATGACCACATAACTACACGGATTCCGCCTAAACTATCTGTCGTTTTTATTTGACTAGAGAGACTACTCGATCAGTCCTAACCCTTTTTAATTTATGTCACAACTGTCACAACGCAACTGTATTAAACGCAAAAAGAAAGTGTAGGTAATTAAAAAAAGTGTACTATTTAAAATAATGGTCGATTTAACAAGATGTTTAACTCCACCTGAACTAGTTGAATCAGCTAAAAATGCAACAACAAATTTATTGCCAGATGTGTCAAAAGAAAAAATTATTTGTTATATTCCTCTTAAATTCTACTTCCAGAGCAGTAGTTGTATAAAGTATTGATCCTAACACTTGCGAAAATTAACTTTCCCGCACTTAAACTGCTTGCCCGAACTCCGCTTCGCGTCGTTCGGGCATCTGCAGTTCGCGTGCGGGAAAGTATAACTTTCCGCACTTGTTAGGATAATAACTATTATTGTATGCTTGAAAAATTTCACTTACTATAACTTTTGCTGAATGATCCTTTTACACCATGATTATATGGATGTGCTATAACAAAATATTTACATTAAAAATTACATGTATGTATTTAATTATCTTTTTACAAGTGAAATGGGTGATAATATGACCCAAAATAAGCAAAAAAATGTTAATAAACATATATCTACAAATTAACGATTTCGGATATACGTTTAAAACAGTTTTTAATGTGATATTTATTAACAAACAACAGAAATATAGAGTCAACTAAGATCTTCGCAGGCACTGTCAAACTCTTTCCAAAATACCTTCATTGGCTAGGATTCGATTAAATTCCTGTTTTACTCTTTCCTGTAGCTTCTCGAGGTTATTCACAGGAGTGGCGTATATGAAATTCAAGTAAAGGTGGCTTAAATCAGGCTATCTTGGAGGCCATGGTACAGTTACGCCTCTTCTATCCATTTTTCTCCAAAGTTCTGTCTAAAATTGAAAATTTGAAAAATTGAAAAATTGGCCGGAGCACCATCGTACTGAAACCATATTTAATTTTTTTTTTGTTAAAGGAAGGTAGTACAATCGGACTTAGTCACAGGTCGCCCAAAATACCAATCCAACGAGAAACGTACTTGATGCCTGGATTTCACAATACTATGGGGATTTTCGTCGGCCCACATATGCGAATTATGGAAATTAAAAACTTCATTACGTGTAAACCTTGCCTCATCAGTAAAAAGAATGCGATAAAATTGGGGTCCTCAGCATCATTTCTCACAAACCAGTGGCAAAACTTCAAACGTGCCGGATCATAAAGCGGATTTAAAACATGTTGGACATGGTACGGGTAAAGCTGCTGCTTGTGGAATATTCTCCAAACCAGAGGAGCCTCAATTCCTACCTCGCTGATATTCTCCGCAAACTAGTTTCCGGATTCTCCTTTACTCGTGCCAAAATTGCTTCTTCTGTCTCAGGGGTGGACACCGACCCTTGTCTCCCCGAATTATGGGACAGTTCCTTTGGTGCAGTACCTTTGGTGAAGGCATGTTGCGATTAGGGAAAGCGTCAACATACAGAACGTATAGATCTAGCGCTTCCTTTGTAAAACACTCCGTATGTCCGAAACGGTATGTTTATTAAAACTTTTCTGGGCCATACTAATACCCATTTTATTTTGTGACACCCGGTACAGAAATTAATATTCAATATTTATAGTAACTTGCTAATAATCTGTTTTGATCATTATTTTTTGATATCATAATTATAATTATAAAGGTGAATAATCAGTTGACGATTTTAGTATTTAAGAGGTATAGATATTTTTATCCTTTACTAAAAAAAGCAACACCTAATGGAAATTATGATCATATTATTATTATTTAATGTGTTAAAATTATCATATTGTTTTTAATTCTTAGAAGGAAACTGTCAGTTCAAGGTTTGTGGATATTCCACATATTAATGCATATAACGTTATACATTCTAGTTGGTCAAAGATATCTTTAGAATATTTTTATTACAATTTTCAAGGATTCTGATTAAAAATTTCAAAAGAAAGTGTTAATGTCAAAGTTTTTTTTTTTAATTCTAATTAAAGTGATAAAAAATTGTAGATTAATAAAATCTTACTTTTTATGTTTAGGTAGATTCCCGAAAAAATTTAATCTATTTTAAATTTGAATAACTTAAAACCGGTAAGATAGATCGCTGGAACTTTCTTATACCTATATAAATAAAAATGAATTTCTGTTCGTTAGCCTTGCTAAAACTCGAAAACTACGGGATAGATTTGGCTAATTTTGGTTTTGAATTATTTGCAAAAGTTCAGGAAAGGTTTAAACAGTAAGAAACATAAAAAATAAAGAAAATACTAAAAATAACATTTCTTCCAATATTTATTATCCTCGCAAGAGGCAAATATGAAACAAAGCAAAGCAATGATGTGATTCATTGGGAATTAATATCAACCCCACCAAGAAGAAACTTAACTTAAAAACCGTCAAAGTAGGTGAAAAAATCGTTGGATGGAAAACAGAGGTTAAAAATTTAGTGCTACATACCAGGTTACTCTGGAACAAACACGAAACCTAAATAATACAGAAAGCTACATAAGCTGTTATGGTGTCCAGAAACATTGCTGGAAAAATTGCGGTTGTAACCCAAAAACATTGCATTGGATGTGCACGGCAATAGTAAGAAGAAATCATCACTTATGGGACAGTAGCTTGGAGCACGACAGCTAGTCGAACTACTACGAGGACAAACTCTCGAAGATTCAGAGACTAGCCTGTGCATGCATCACTGGAGCAATGGAAAGATGCCCCACTGTTGCAATGGAAGTAATCCTAAATCTCACGCCACTACACATTCAAGTAGAAAGTGTAAGGACAAACACAATATATAGAATGGTTAAAAAAGGAACAATAAAGGAAAACCTCAATTACTTCAGTTGGATCAAACTTGGGAAATGCCCCAAGATGACTTGCTAAGGAAATTTAACTTTGTGAAAAATTCACGGCAAAGGCACCATATTGGGGCTAAGTCATAATGCCATAAAATGATATACGGATGGTTCAAGACAGATAAAGGAACAGGAGCAGGGGTTTTTAGACCTAGTGCCAAATACTCAGACAGCCTGGATGTATACCTAAGCATCTTTTAAGCGGAAATTATCGTAGACAAAAGACTGTAATCATGTCAGATAATCAAGCAGCCATCAAAGCTTCTGAACTGAAACTGTTTAAAGATGGTTTGAGAATACCTAGGAAAACTAAATGAACTAGTATAAAATAACACTATTACCCTCTTATAGGTTACAGGACACAAAGGAATTGAAGGAAACGAAACAGCAGATAAGCTGGCAAAAGAAGGAGCTCAAACTACATACTTGAGACCAGAACCATCTTGAGGAATTAGTCATAGTATAGAAAAACTAAGTAAGGGACTGGATAGAGTAAAAGCCAATACTGTAACGATCTAGAAGGACTAGGACAATCGAAAACGCTCCTGGGAAACTATAACCAGAAGAAATCTTTCAGCTGTCTGAACCTTAGTAAGAAGAACCTCCGTATTATAATGGGAATATTAACCGGGCACTGCCCGTTAAGAGGACACCCGAAGAAATTAGGCTTGGTAGATGAAGCAAAGTGCAGATTCTGTGAGGTAGAGGATTAAACCTCAATACAAATACTCTCAGAATTCATTGAATTACGTTATTCTAGGGTCAGATATACCTAGGGCCATACGAAATAAAAGAGAATGACCTACCTAACTAGAAGCCCAACGATATCCTAAACTTTCTAAAGAAGATAGGACAAGAAGAACTACTATAAATCTGAGGAAACATCAGAATTATACATAGAAAGAAAAGGGGGACACAATAGATCTTATAGGTCTAAGGTGTATCTGTTTCACCTAATTTGCTCATAATTCAAAATATACAAATTGTATTTTTGCGTGTTCTTTGTTTTCAACATAATTTTGGCTACGATTTATAAAAATTTAAAAATGCGCATTCAGTTTCTGGATGCTTCAAAATTTCCATTTGTTTTTGAAACAGTACAACATTTGGAAACGATCAATGTAAACGAGATTTTGATACCTACGAGATTTGAAATTTGGAAAAAATAAAAAAATGTATCTTTAAAAAGTGCAAACCAAAATGTATTTACTTTTTTTGTGACTCCAAATTTTAGAAAAGTATAAATTATTGTAGGTAAAAGTAAAATTTAAATTTGTATCCAATTTTTTTACGTTTAGAAGTACGCTTAGATACAAAATTTGTTTTTTTTTGTTTATATATAAATTTGCATTATTTGCACTCCAATTATCACTTTGTATAAATCTATAAGCACCCAATAAAATAATAATTTTCACAACACTATCACAGATCCGGAATGCAAAATACTAATTTTTTATCAACCATAAATTAATATTAAATAATCACTAAAAAACAAAAATGAATCACTTACACCGTCCCACACTGATGTTTAGTAACAATAATAAATAAACTGGTAGAAGTTGCTTCATGGTCGAGGCTTGTTTTTGCACGACCAGTTCTTTACTGGACCACAGATTAAAAATCTTTGCATTTATATCGACGTCAAGTTCAAGTTTTAGGCGTTTAAAAAAAATTATCAGAATTGGTATTCTCGAGGATACTGAGTGTTTTCCAGCTAAGGATCGGGTACAGAACAACTGAACTTGGTATATAGAAATATAAGATTATAAAAATATGTATATTGACTTCAAGATTATTATTTATTATTCCACTTTTCTTTTCGAAAACTTTTTAAATAACAAAAATTTAAGTTTAATTCGTTTATAGACAAAAATTAATTACAAACAAAACACGTGTATGTACGCACGTAAGAAGTTTTACTTCTTTGGCTTAACAGAGGCTTAAAAACCTTGCATTTTTTCGAAACTGTTGAATTTTTTCGAAATAGTTGCATTTGTTATTCAAACTGTTGCATTTTTTCTGTAAATGTTGCACTTTTTCGTTTATTTTTGCAGCACTTGCATTTTTTTCAAAATTATTAACATTCACTTTCATTTTTGTTTTTTTTTTAAAACTGTTTCAATTTTTTGCGAAACTACTGCTTTTTTTTTAAATGTTGCATTTTTCTAAAACTGTCGCATTTATTGCGATTTTTTCGAAACTGTTGTGATTCTGTTTTATTTTTTTACGAAACTGTTGCGAGTTTTGCGAAACTGTTGCATTCTTTCGTTCTTTGCAAAAACTGTAGCGATTTATGACGTTTTATATAATGTAGGATTGCAAGAATAAATTGTTAATAAATATCAGTCACCACGACAATTTTTTTTTTTGAAAGAATTATTTTTAGACCTTTAAAAAACAACATTTTATACACAAATTATACTAAATCCGATTTTTATTATCCTTAATTTTTCACTAGTGTTGTTGTATATACTTAGCGGTGAAACTGTCATTTAGAGTAGAATTGTCATGAAAAAATAGGTAAATAACAATAAATATTACGTTAATATTAACATGTTGATATATAAAAAATAAAAAAAAATAAGCCAAATTATTAAAACAAATGAAAATTTAAATCGAAATTTCATTATCACAATAGCAAAAGAAAACTTAAATTTCAAAAACATTACAAATTCAATATACTGTAAAATTAATAGTGGAAATAATTAATTGAGATTTATTTTTTTATTGTACGCAAAAAATGTTTATAAATATTGAAAAGGAGTGATTATTTCCAAAAAAAAAAAAAAAAAAAATACGAGCAGTAATATCTTCAACATTAGAGAAAATACTGAAATATGTTTTTGAAGAGCGACAGAAAAACGCGTTACGTAAGGCCGATCGCATACTTACAAGACATATGTTTGCAACATGTCTGCGACATGTCGCTTCAACACAGTTGAGCACCAATGTAGGAAACAAAACTCCGTAGTTCGCACATCAGTCTACATTATGTCGCCTGATGATGATGATGTGGCAATATTATCGGTTCTAATATTGCGAAGGCGAAAGAAGAAAAATACTCGAAAATATTGGGTTCATTTATATAGTAAAGCTAACATTCATCGCAGTATATTTATAAGTTGTACTCGTGAAAAAATGATGAAAGATCCAGTTAAATTTCAATCATTTTATAGAATGTCACGAGAGACATTTTCAGTACTTCTGGACATAATTGGACCTTCTATCAAGAGATTAGATACAAAATTTTGGGAATCCATTACACCAAAGGAGAAACTAATTATTACAATGAGGTAAGTAACTTATTTAAAGTTCTTTATTATTGCATATTTATTATATATTACAAATTGAAAAATGCATAATCGACAGTAGTATTGGGTGATGTCATAGGTGTGCTTATTTGGCTTGAAGAGTGCGAAGTTTGTGCTTGACAACTTTTGACAATACCGATACTGGGCTAAATGTTGGATTATCTTCCATTATTAAACCATATACGTGCATTCGAAGGCAGCTGTCGGACACAAATGACGCTTGAAATTGGAGCAAGCAGTGTCGTATAAAAGTTGTTTTCGACAAGTCTTATCCTGTCCGCGGCGTTTCTGTTTGATTTACGACTCGCCATAAGAACCGCGGTGTTGGCAATGAAACGACATGTCTGCGACATGTCGCAGACATGTTGCGAACACATGTCTTGTAAGTATGCGATCGGCCTAAGAAAAAAAATATCGTTTTCTTATCGCATAATTTTAAATATGTATGCGTCTAGTTATATAGCATTACGGATATTGTATTTTAAAATCATTTTTTATGCTATTCCTCTCAAGGGACATGCTGACAATTCTGTGGAACGTTAGGCCGATCGCATACTTACAAGACATGTGTTCGCAACAAGTCTGCGACATGTCGCAGACATGTCGTTTCATTGCCAACACAGCGGTTCTTATGGCGAGTCGTAAACCAAACAGAAACGCCGCGGACAGGACGAGACTTGTCGAAAACAACTTGTATACGACACTGCTTGCTCCAATTTCAAGCGTCATTTGTGTCCGACAGCTGCTTCCGAATGCACGTATATGGTTCAATAATGGAAGATAATCCAACATTTAATGTAAAATTTGTGCAAATCGTTAAAAATAAATATACTGCGATGAAGATTAGCTTTACTATATGGATGAACCCAATATTTTCGAGTATTTTTCTTCTTTCGCCTTCGCAATATTAGAATCGATAATATTGTCACATCATCATCAGACGACATAATGTAGACTGATATGCGAACTACGGAGTTTTGTTTCCTACATTTGTGCTCAACTGTGTTGAAGCGACATGTCGCAGACATGTTGCAAACATATGTGTATGCGATCGACCTTAAAAAACAACTTAAAATTTTACACACTTTACTGTAGTACATCATTGTGTGATAAACTGAAAAAAAAAAACGTTAAAAAATATTTAAAAACTAAAAAATAAAAAGAAAATAAGTTATTTAAAAAAAAATGTTAAAAATCGTGGTAAATTGGAAAATATTATAAAAAATTCATTCATTCATTCATTCATTCATTTTTTTTATTTTTAATTGTTTAATTTCTGGAACGAGTAACTAATTTACCGTAACTCGCCATCTCTAAATTACGAAATTCATTAACCCCGCTTGCGGCTGAGTTGGCGAAATGTGAATCTTTAGAGATGGACGAAAATATTTACTTTTAATTTTTCACTGAAATAACGATATGGAAAATTAAATTAAGATAAATAATTGTTTTCCAATTTTTTACAATTTTATTTTCATTAAATACAAATGCTTTAAATTAAAATATTTTTTTAAATTTAACTTTAGTTTTAAAAACTGTTACTTTTAAAACTCTAGAAATTAAAATTCTCCTTTTAGTCAGTTTTTAATGTATCATTAAGAAAATAGGTACTCTTATAATGAACTATCAAATAGAAGATAACACCAAAGGCGATTTATAGATATTTTAACAAGTCTTCTAAATCTTATTCTTCTTTCTCTTAATCTTATCCCAAGCCTAGATAAAATCAGCGTTGGCTTTTCGTATCAATCATTTTCACCTGTCTCTTCTCCATTTATGCTCTTTCAGGTTCTCATTTATTTTATCCACCCCAACTTTGGTCTTCCTCTCTCCCTCTTACTCCTAATGTTATTTTCATCTACTCTGTTGCTCACATAATTATCATGCCTTTACTCTACATGACCAAACCAGCTTAACCTATTTTCCTGGATTTACTTGCTCCTACTTTCGTTGTACCTCTTACTCTCTTATTTCTTACTCTATCTCTCCTCGTTAATCCACACATCCAACGCATTATCTTCATCTCTGTCACTTCTAACTTTTTGTCTTGCTCTTTCGTTATTGACCAGCTTTCTGAGTTATATATCAACTCTGATGCTACAACTCTCTTGTACAGTCTACCTTTAATTTATGCACTTACATTCCTGTCATACGAAACTCCACTCATTTTGTTCCAGTTTATCAATCGACTCTTTTCTCTATGATTCATCTCACTCTTTAAGTATTTGAAATTTTGGACAGTTGGTAGCACTTGGTCCTGCAGATTGATTTTAAAACTCATTCGTCTCGTCTGTTGCCATATACTCAGTTTTTGTCCTTCTCACGCGCTTTTCACCATTTCAAAGGTTTTCTTTTTAGACTTTCATTCACAAGATCTACAATCACAATATCGCTCGCATACATCATATCCCATATAGGGCTTCACGTCTTATCCATTCAGTCATAACATCCGTCACCATACTAAACATATGGAGCTCAGCAGCGACCCTAGGTGGAGCTCTATAGGTACTCCAAATTCCTGTGTAACCCCACGCATCTTTTTATTTTCACTTTTGTTCCCTCATACATTTTTTGTACTATTCGGACAAATATTTTAACAAATGTGACAAAATAAAATTTAAAATCGACTAAAGAAAGATTTTTAAAGATTAAAACATATTTTTACCATAAAAACTACAAACCTTTACGAACAATAATATTGCAGAATTAATATGTTTACTTTGTGCAAACAATTTACATACCTAAACACGAAGATTCCTTTACATGTTGGATCCTTTCGGAATTTATGAGAATTTATTTTATTACGACTCAAAGTGTGGTTTGGTAATTACCACAGATTAATAATCTGTGATGATACCATGAAATAAAATAATTTTTTATATACTGTCAAGTCCAGGATGGTGATTAAAAGAAACATATACGACTTATGATTGAATTTTCAGTATCTTGTAAACTAGAAAACATATTAAAATAATGTTTTTACTCTAGTCAACATCTTCGAAAACGTGAAAAATTAAAATAAAGGTCCTAAAAATATGAACGATAGCTCATTGGATTCAGAATCACCTCTAGAAAAATGTTTTTGAAGGAAAAGTGTGCACGCAAAAAATTGCAATTGTTATTAACAAAATAAGATGAAAAAAAAAAGATATTTATGTTTTTGTTAATAACTCGAAAAATATTAATATTTAGGCAATTTTGAAAAAAGCTCGTTAAAGAGGAGGAAATTTCCAAAAAAAAACGTCCGTCCTCCCGAAACTCTATCTCCATTATTTATAATTTTAATTTGACGTTGAAAATAGGGCTTTGCGCGGCTTTTACGGCATGCGCGCGCCACCGCTAAACCGGGTTTATCAGATAAAATATTTTTTTTATGACATAAAATGTTATTTTAAAAATTTGAAAAAATTCCAGTATTTTCCTAACACTTGAAGGAATCTAAATCAGTTGGAAAAAACATTTTATCACTGTTTTTCAAAAAGTTATTCAATTGTTAACTTACAAATTTTTTCCTAATCTCTGTTGACATAAACAATGAGATAAAAGCTATAAATAATTGTCCTAAAAATTTGAAACTTTGTGGAGTCCTTTTCATATGTATACTTTACAAGATCCTGCGATAAATGTTCATAAAAGTTTATTAATATGTTAAAAATACTTGAGTGAGAAATTTTTTAAACAACAATCAACACCCACGTGAACGACGTCGCAGGTACACCTAGTATTCAATATTTCAAAAAACTAAAATCCTTTTTAAAAAGAATTTTTCACAAAAGATATAATTTTATTTAAAATCAAATTTAATTAAAATAAACAAGCTAACATAGCGAACTTTATACCGTCTAACAATTAATGATTTTTTTCACTTTCCGTTTTTAGCAATTTTTATGGATTTTTCTGGTTTTTTTCCATTGATTTCCATAATTTTTTTATTGTTTGTGTCAATTTTTTTATGTTGTTGTTTTAAATTTTCTTTAATTTACAGTTTTTGTTCGTTTTTTTCTTTTTTCTGTTTTTTCAATTTTTATCCATTTTACATTATATCTACTTCTTTTTGTTTTTTTTTGGTTTTTCGATTTTTTCCAATTTTGATAGTTTTTCATCTTTTTCCTTTTTTTCCATTTTTTCAATTTTTCCCCATTTTTTTTAATACCTACTTGTTTTTGTAATTTATCTACTTTTTGAAGTAAAACTTCTTTAGTGGCACTATTGGTAACTCTAACGGACGTGACGTCATTTTAATGCACCGCGTACCGGAAACAAAACCTGATTCAAAATACCTAACACGATTCTGCCTACTATAATATTAAATAAAATTAAATCTGTAATTGTATGAATTGACAGCTTGTCATCTTGTCAACCAAAATACATTGGTGGTTAATAGTTTAAATTTGTGTATAAAGTGTTTGTTTTAAATATGAATAAACAAAGTGGATTTATTAATGAAGAAAGTAATATTGAATGAAAATGAGTTAGTACCTACTCTATATGCATACATTTTATTTTTGGTGTGTAATTACACTATTTATACCTAATTATTTATACCTATTATTTATACCTAGCTATTTTCGTTTTATAGACTTAAAGAGCTAAAAAGAAAAAGAAATTGTAAACGTCAAAGGGCATATTATAAGCGCCAGAAAGATCTGAAGAAAAATGAAAATGAAAAAAAGACGAGACAGCGACATTCATTATGATTTGATTAAGTAAGTTTATATACATACATACATATTATGATAGTAAATAATTATTTATAGGGAAGCTTTACGTTAAGTAAAGAAGCATGTTGCACGTTTTTGTTCATAAAATAATAATATTCGAAATGTTTTAGCACTTGCTTATACTTATTTTAGGTTTGGTTAGGTAGCCATAAAGGCCATAAAACCACTAGTCAGGATGGCTGATCTTTTACCGGCAATAACAGATCGTAGACGTAAAGAAAACAAACTCAACTCAGGATTTTAAATTTTATGGAATATGCTATAAAATGCTACAAAATGAAATGGTAATCTAACTATCGAAGGCTCTTGTGTTGTGTTGTATTACAATAAGGTAGATACAGCTACAAAATCACACATTCTAAACGTAATGTGTGTATATTTTTAATATTGTTTACCTATTATTGAAGCAAAACTTCTTTAGGCGCGACTAGGGGTAACTCTAACGTTAGATTCTAACGGAAGATTCTGATGGAAGTAACGGTGTGATTTCAGCTATGGGAGGGGCTTAAATTTTCAAAATTTATTTATGAAATTTTCAAAATTTTCAAACGGTTTCAAATACATTAATGGTACTTATTTAGTGAGTAAAATCTATGTTTTACATTTTAGTTATCATAAACCTATTATTTCATATATAAAAAATAATGGTAACTTTCAAATTCCTATTTCTAATGAATAATATAAATATAACATCTTATTTTTTGTAAAGTATATAGACAATAAATATGATTGAATTGTAATTAAATATTTATTTTCCGATACGTACGTCAACGAGTTTTACTTCAATCGCGCGTAAAGGTTACACGCACACTCTTTTTTTAATTTAAGTTTACATTTTTAACATTTTTTTACGAATTTCAATATTTTTTTCATTTTTATATCATTTTTTAGGATATTCAATAATATTTTATGGTTTCACACGTTTTTTTAAGGATTTTCAACTATTTTGCACATTTTTTAAGATTTTTGTATGACTTTCAAATTTTTTTTACCATGCCAACATTTTTTTACGATTTTCATAAACTCTTCACGATTTGCAAAGTTTATGAAGATTTTCACATAATTTTTCACGATTTTTAACATTATATCAAGATTTTTAAATATTTATTTATAATTTTCAGCAATTTTTTAAACTTATTAATATCTATCAGATTGTTCATCGTTTTTTTCACGATTTCCATCAATCTGTATGAATTTTTAATAGCTTTTCATGATTTATGTCAATTTTTCCCGATTGTCAAATTTTTTTACAATTTTCAACATTTTTTCTTGGTTTTTAACAGTTTTTTCACCATTTCATCAATTTTTTAAGAATTTCAAGAATTTCCTACAGTATTCACGTTGATCAAGATTTCTTTATAATCCTCGACAATTTTTCATATTTAGGATTTTTACCATTTTTTACAACTTTTAACAACCTTTTTGATTTTTAACGCCTTTTCAAGATTCTCAACAAAACTTTTTACGATTTTTAACATTTCAGTTATAATCCGCATAATAATTTTTAAATATTATCCATACAATATTTCAACCCCTTATTTCACCTCTTTGGGTGTGAATTCAAATAACCCATAAGACACGTTTTCAATGAAATATTTTGAAGAGTCTGAATTTCAACTTTTATGAAAATCGGTACCGATTTAAAGATTTTACCATACAAACTTTCAACACTTATTTCACCACTTCAGAGTTAAAAAATTTTAAAATCACATTTTAGTGGGTGTTCACATTAGGAAAATAAACATCTGTCCAATCTTCACGTTTCTCGTTTCACCGTTACTCGCCATCTCTAAATTCCGAAATTTACCTACCCTGATTGGTGCTGAATTAGCAAAATTTGATTCTCTAGAGGTGGGTGCACTTATTTGCATTAAAACCGATACTGGAATAAAATATTGGAAAATTAAACTAAGATAAATAATCCTTTTGTTAAATTTAATGAGACTAAAGAAACCTTTTAAGATTTCTTTCTGTTTTGAGTGGATTTAAAACAGAAAGAAATAATGTTTCTGAAGATTAAGTTAAATTTTTACAACAAAAACTTATGTCAACAATATTGAAGAATTATTTTGTTTACTTTGTGCAAAAAATTTACATACACGCGAAGAGTTCATTACTTATTGGATCCTTTTGGAATTTGTAAGAATAAATTTTATTACGACATAAAATGTGGTTTGGTAATCGTCTGCTGTGATGATACTATAGAATAAAATAATTTGTAATAAACTGTCAACTACAGGATGGTGATTAGAATTTATTAACAATAGCAAATAATTTGTGGTAGACTTTGTTATCAGATTCATAAGATGTAAATTTATTTAAAAGCTTCGTGAGATATCTAAAATAAAACATATAAAAACGTAAAGCACAGATTTTATTGAATAAAATTTCATTTGCAATATCCTCTTAGATAGAAATATTTATGAATAATGTAACCTTAGTCTAGTTTGAAATGATTAATATTTCTTTGAAATAGATTTAATAAAAATAAGGTAGGTAGGTATAAACATGTTATAAAAATAGGAATTTCTTACAATTCAGTAAATGTATGTAACAGGAAATATATTTTTATTAAATTTATTCATATGATTTTTTACCGATTTAACTTCCTGATGTTGTTTAGGTATTAACTATATTTAGATTGTTTATTGTTTATTCTTGTTACCAAATTTGTCTAGTAGCAAAACAAATAACCAAAAATTCCACCAGTCTGTGACGTAAAGTAAAGGTACCTAACTCCTACAGGGTGTTAAAAAAAAGTGTCACAAAATGAAATGGGTGAATTTTTTTAGCTCGTTTATAGTCCAAGATCCCGATATAGGACGACCTTCACCGAGCTGGTTAATGGACCAAACATATTTTTTATGTAATTTAATATATCAAAAAATATATTGCATATGAGTTGCCTATCGAATTTCAGCTCTCCTTCTTGTTTTCAAGACCAGAGAGCAGAGAGCTCTCTCTCTTTAAAAGGTCGGGATAAAAAAGCTGTTATGTTGTGTCCTCTTCTATCGCATGGGACGGTAGGTAGGGACCTCTCAGTCGCACAAAATTTTTTTAAAAATTAATTAAAAATATCCTTGACTGAAATTCGATAGGCAACTCATATGAAATATATTTTTTGATATATTAAATTACATAAAAAATATATTTGGTCCATTAACCAGCTCGGTGAAGGTCGTCCTATATCGGGATCTTAGACTACTATATTAAAGTGATTTTCCAGTTCATGTATATGACTTTCAGTTTCGGAGAACGCTTTACTGATACCCTTTTCGTAATGTTGAATTTTTTTTAAATTTGCACTTCTTGTTTTCAACTTTCTCATTCAATGAATTTTCATTCATTTCTAATGAATCCAGTTGATGTTTTGTTGCCACTCTACAGCACCACGACATACCTTCACCCAAGAAGTCTAGAGCCCGTCTATTTCTAACCGCGGTAGATGACAGATTTTGTAAAACTGTCAGGCTTTCTTGAAGAGTTTGAAACTCACTTTCATAATGCTCTTGCAAACCTCTGATTTCATTCATAAATTCACATTCTTGCTCAAATCCACAATTATTCTTGGTGCTGTGGTCATTAGTGAGTTTTAATTTCTGACTGTCTGAATCGATCCAACTCGATTCGTAAGTCAAGGCTATCGTAGCTTCATACGAAACAGTCTCTGGAAGTTCTCTCCAAAGTGCCCCTGCCGTCACTTCCATGTTGAAATTGGTTGTAGACTGTTGGGTTCCTTCTTGTATGATGCCCATTATGGCAAAAAATCTAAATAAAATATATCTTATTGTAACGGGTTAACCGTAAGGAAAAGGACCTTAATTTGAAAGATTGTTATTCTAGAAAGTTCTAAACACACTGACTGGATTAAATAATGTTTCTAGAAGATTCTAGAAAGTTCTAAACACACTGACTAGATTAAATAATGTTGTATATAAGGGGATGTATGGGCAGTTAACGTCAGTTCAAGTTCAAATATTCACAAGAGTTCATTGTATTGTCAAGCAGTTTAGACGTTATCCAGCAGAGTTCAGTGTATTTTAACAATTTTGTAAATAGATTGTGTAAAAGTCCCCATAAGTGTTTCAAATTTGTGTCAGGTGTGGGGTGAAGATACAAGAATGCCTGGAAAGAAGATAAATGAACTATTGGTGGCAGAGCTCAGAAGAGAGCTTGAAGAATAAGAGTTGGAAACTACTGAGAGCAAATCCGTATTGTTGAGAAGGCTCCGTGAATACTACGTAAATAATAATTTGGACCCTGACGCTGTGGAGTTTGAAGACCCAGTTCAAAAAGCAAATTCTGAACTATCGCAACAACTTTCCCAGCTATCGCAACGAATGACGAGCCAACAAGAAGAACAAACTCAACAACTTTCCCGGCTGCAAGAGGAGCTATCAGCTCGAATGACGAGCCAGCAAGAGGAGCTATCCAGTCAGATGAGAAGCCAGCGCGAAGATATGTCCCAGCTGGCGCAACGAATGACGAGCCAACAAGAAGAGCAAACTCAACAACTTTCCCGGCAGCAAGAGGAGCTATCCAGTCAGATGAAGAGCCAGCGCGAAGATATAGGGGAAGGTCGCCTATGATGGCATACTTAAATTTAATAGTGAATATTTTTTTTGTTTTAAAAGTGATAATTAATCTAATGATAAATATTTATATGATATAGTACAGTTATTAATATTACATTATAACATTTAGTCTTCCAGTTATATTTTTAATGTAAAAAAATATTTTCTTTTTATCTACGTGTGCCGTCATAGGCAACACACTATGACTTTGATGGCATACCCTATAAAATGTAATAATTTCAACGAATTTCAAACATAAAACTTTATTTTCTATACCTAAACAATAAATTTTGGGTGAGTTACATACACAATTCACAAACAAATTTCTTACATTTTTTTTCTACACCCGCACAATCAGTGTGACACCAGGCTTTGCATGCTTGGCAACTGATCCAGAGTTCTTTTGAACGTGACTCTGAAAAGAGTTCATTACAGTATAAGCAAGCAGCATCTGATGTATTGTCTTCTACGTCTTTAAATGGATCCTCTATACTATCATCACTTTCATCTAACAATGGAACAATTTTTCTCTTAACTTTTCTTGCCAACTTTTTTCGTTCTTTTTCAACTTGTTCTTCTGCTTTTTGTTTCAGTTCCTCAATATTAGGAGTTGTATTTAAAAAACCAGTTTTTCCACGTCTGCGTTTTGCTGTGGGTTCAGATTTGGAAACTACAGGGATGGGTGATAGCTCAGAAATGGTGTATTTGAGCTTTTTTAAAGAAGACGGACCTGCATCCTTTAAATCCTGTTGCGAAATATTTTGGGGAGCTGGTAAAGGGTTTCTAGAGATGGGGGTTGTTGATTAATTCCAGGCTCATGAGCTGGCTTCTGTAACGGTTTGTCGGTCGTTAATGAAGGTGCGAACATCCAGTCTTCAAAAATATTTGAATTGAATGGACTTATTCCTGTTTTCTTAAAAGCATTAATGGCGTTAGCCGGTGTAGCACTTTTTAAATAGGCGTTTTTAAAAAGACCGGTAATTTGAAAATCCGTAACAATTCTACCTGGATTCTGTTTAAGCTACGTTTGTATTTCTTGGTTGAAATATATTTGTAAAGGTCCAAAAAAGCCAACATCAAGCGGTTGAACTCGATGACTGCAATGTGCAGGAAAACAAAACATTACAATCCCCTTACTTTTTGCGTATTCCAAGACTTCCAAAGTTTTGTGGCTACCATGACCATCCAACAGCAATAAAATTTTATTATCAGGAGATGCCTTAGTATGGTTAGCGAAATGTTTCAGCCAGTTTAAAAAAATTTCGCCAGTCATCCAGCCCTTTTCTTGACAATATGCTTTGCTTCCTGGTGGGGCACCATCCATTAATTCATTTTTAAATCTCTTTCTACCAAAAATAAAAAATGGAGGTATAAAAGTTCCAATCGCATTCATTGCACACACCACTGTTGTATGTTTTCCTCGTTCAGCACTGCTAAGAGTACCAACCTGCTTACGCCCCTTGGTGGCAAAAACTTTTTGCGGTCTTTTTTGTACAGTATTTAAACCACTCTCATCAACATTATACATATTTTCAGGGGGAAAGTTATACTGATGTAACACAGCTTCTAATGCTGAAAAATAAGCCATAACATTATTTTCGTTAAAAGCTTGAGCTCGAGCATAAGACGTGTTTTCAGGAATTCTCAGAGATATCCTTGGATGTCGCTTTAAAAACCCCCTAATCCATTTTTTCCCCGCCATCTTTTTATCCTTATTAAATGTGTGTTTGATATTATTTTTTTCCGCAATTTCGTACACTAGCTTTCTTACATCCTTTGTGGTTAAGCCAAAAAATCTGGTTTCCATATCAACAATGTGATTCACAAGATCTGTTTCAATATCTGGACTCAGAACTGTTCTACGACCTCCTAAATCTCCCTTACAACTGTCATCCTTCTGAAACCTCCTACGTAATGTAGTGGCTGGAACTCCATAAGTATTGGCAGCTAACCGCCACCCCATTTTTTTTTCTTTAATTGCGTTTATTGCCTTCCTCATACCTACTTCGTCCCATTCCTGACGTTTTTTTTTGTCCATGTCTGAAAGAAAACATTGCATTAACTATACATATGCTTATAAAAAAATTGTCGAGTATATGACAAAATTCTCCTATATTTAAAACAGAAAAAAATTAGTAGTTCCTATGATGGCATACCTATGCCATCAAAGGAAACACTTGTGTATGCCATCATTGGAAACATGCAGTGTTTTGATTAAATCGTAAAAAGTGCCTTCTATAAAATTATGACCTTGAATTAAAAACATGAGTGCATAGATTACTAATATGAAGCTTACATCAGTAAATCCCGCGTTGAAATGTGATACATAAATGTGAAAATTTTAGATGTATAAAATATTATTTATTACTTCAACACTTACCGAAATTTTAATTATATTTTAGAAAACACCAACAGCTTCTGAGAGGCACTAAACTTCACTCTAGAGGTTAAATTACCAAACTAAGCATGAGAAGAGAGTATATGGCGCAGTGTTGTCGCATTTTTTAAAAATAAAGTATATATGCCATCATTGGAGCTATGCCATCATAGGCGACTTTCCCCTATCCCAGCTATCACAACGGATGTCTACCCTACCAGAAGAGTTATCCAGTTCCTTCTCCCAGCAAATATCGCATTTGCGCTCCGAAATATGCACTCTTCGTGACGAGCAAAATCAGCAAGTGGTCAACTTGAATCAGCAAGTGGACAACATGAATCAGCAAGTGACCAACTTGAATCAGCAAGTGAACAACTGGAATCAGCAAATGGACGAGCAAAATCAGCAAGTTGCCAACTTGCGAGACGAGATCAACCAGCAAATGCAGTCCGAAATAAGGAAGCTTCAACGAGAACAGGAAGCTTGTCGTCGAAACCAGCCCATCCACCACGGCGACGGAGATGCGGAAAGGATGGAGACCTGCCACGTAGACATCGACCAACGAGGAAACGGAGAGGCGACCCACGTACATCTTTGTTGTCATGGACTACTTCACTAAATGGGTTGAAGCCTATGCAGTTCCCAATCAGGAAGCCACCACATTAGCAGATATATTAGTTGAAGAATTCGTAAGCCGATTTGGGGTACCACTAGAATTACATTCAGACCAAGGAAGAAATTTTGAGGGCAAGCTGCTTCAAGAAGTTTGTCAAAGAAGGCATCCCAAAACGAGAACCACAGCGATGCACCCTCAGTCTGATAGAATGGTGGAACGAATGAAACGGACTATAACTAACTATCTGTCAAAAGTGGTGTCAGAATGTCAGAGGGATTGGGATCGACATATTCCACTATTTCTAATGGCAATTTGATCGGCCATTAACGAATCAACTGGCCAAACGCCTGCGAAGGTCCTGTTCGGTAGAGAAATGAGGCTACCATGTGACTTGGTGTTTGGTTGTAAACCTGGTGAAGAAATGGCCCGTGAACAATATGTCGCCGATCTTCAGAATCGAATGGAGAATATACACAACCTGATGCGTGGAAAACTTCGATTATCTAGTGATCGGATGAAGAGGTACTATGACACGCGGACAATGGAAAAGAGTTACCAAGTTGGAGATTTAGTCTGGCTCTATAACCCCCGACGGCCCGACGGCGTCGAGGTATTTGTCCCAAATTACAGAAGAACTGGGAAGGTCCATACACCATCAAGAAGAAGATTAACGATGTCATTTATCGGATCGTGAAAATTCCCAGAGGGAAACCCGTCGTGGTCCATCATGATCGTTTGGCGCTTTACCAAGGAAACCACAGTGCAGATGCGCAGCAACTTCAAGAAGATGGTTTGACTGGCTCAGGGAGTGTGCGGGATTCCGATGTAGGAAATAACATTTCAGGAGGAATGAATATAAGGAGGGGGCAGTGTAACGGGTTAACCGTAAAGAAAAGGACCTTAATTTGAAAGATTGTTATTCTAGAAAGTTCTAAACACACTGACTGGATTAAATAATGTTTCTAGAAGATTCTAGAAAGTTCTAAACACACTGACTAGATTAAATAATGTTGCATATAAGGGGATGTAGGTATGGGCAGTTAACGTCAGTTCAAGTTCAAATATTCATAAGAGTTCATTGTATTGTCAAGCAGTTTAGACGTTATCCAGCAGAGTTCAGTGTATCTTAACAATTTTGTAAATAAATTGTGTAAAAGTTCCCATAAGTGTTTCATTATTATCCTACATAAAACAACAAAATCTATGTAGCTCAGTCTATCTGTGAAAATATCAACGATTTCACGGAAAAATCTTCTTCAGATATTTTAAGGTTCTAAATGGTGTTTGGGGGGTAGTAGATGAAAAATCCGTAAAAAGGTACAGCTAATTATGCTTTGCTTTTTTTTAAACAATTTCAAAAATCGAAAAACTACTTTTTCGTCAATAAAATTTTTCTGTTACATTTTAGAGAAAAATAGTTCAAATAAAAGTTTTGGATTTTAAAGAGTTCTTTAATTTAAGAGTTGTTAAATTGAATTCCATAAATAATTAACTAAGGTAATTGCAAAAAACCCTTAAAAACACCTATTTTCGAACTTTTTAATTAATTATTAATAACTTTTTTTGTGCATAATTACATGGAATACAAATACTTAAAATTGTATCCACTAATGTGTTTTTTAATTGTGCAAAATTTCAGCCACATTGGCCAAATAATTTCTAAGTTATTTAATTTGTTTAATAAGGTTGTTTTTCTGAGAGCCAATCTTTAAACATCTCTGCTTGCCCATACAGTGACTCTAGAGGTATTTAGCAGGTCGCTATCGATTCTTTGAAGCTTAATATTCCAGATAATTAAAAAAAAATTGAATTTTTTATCAAAATTGTTATTTAAAAAACTGTTTGAAAAAGGGGTTACTTTTTAGCTTATAAACAATTAAAATAACTTTGCCAATTTTTGTTTTACATACTTCTAAGTAGACTCTCTGAAAATGTGGTAAAAAACACACATTTTTTTTAAAAGAAATAACATTCTACGATCAATAGGAGCCAAGATAGCATATTTTTTTTAAAAAACCATATCTTCATTGTTTATAAACATTAAGAGCTGAAAATTGGACTGATTGTAAAAGACGATCTAATTTTTATGATCCAATTTATAGCTTGCATGAGTAAAGAAGGAGTAAAAAGTTATAACTCGTTAAAGTGATGGTACTCGTAAAGTACAGATACGAAAAAGTAGAAGGGAATTGCTTGAGCTCAGTTTACAGTACTTCAAATTAAAGCGCGCTGAAAAAATTTGCAATATCTCGGCTTCTATGGCATCTAGAGCCTTATTTTTTTTTTAATCTGGGGTAACTCTATAAAATAATGATAACCGTGCTATTTTTATTCCCCGGAAAAGTCGGGAAATCTCGGGAAATTCAGTAAGTAAATCTTTTTATATAAAACAAAAATTGGCAAAGTTATTTTAATTGTTTATAAGCTAAAAAGTAACCACTTTTTCAAATAGTTTTTTAAATAACAATTTTGATAAAAATTCAATTTTTTTAATTATCTGGAATATTAAGCTTCAAAGAATCGATAGCGACCTGCTAAATACCTCTAGAGTCACTGTATGGGCAAGCAGAGATGTTTAAACATTGGCACTCTGAAAAACAACCTTATAAAACAAATTAAATAACTTAGAAATTATTTGGCCACTGAAATTTTGCACAAATAAAAAACACATTAGTGGATACAATTTTAAGTATTTGTATTCCATGTAATTATGCACAAAAAAAAGTTATTAACAATTAATTAAAAAGTTCGAAAAAAGGTGTTTTTAAGGGTTTTTTGCAATTATCTTAGTTAATTATTTATGGATTTCAATTTAACAATTCTTGAATTAAAGAACTCTTTTAAAATCCAAAACTTTTATTTGAACTATTTTTCTCTAAAATGTAACAGAAAAATTTTAATGACGAAAAAGTAGTTTTTCGATTTTTGAAATTGTTTAAAAAAAAAGCAAAGCATAATTAGCTGTACCTTTTTACGGATTTTTCATCTACTACCCCCCAAACACCATTTAGAACCTTCAAATATCTGAAGAAGATTTTTTCCGCTTTTTTTCCTTCTTGACTGAGCTAATGCACTTTTAGCTAAGCTAAGAACGGATTTGTTAGTTATAGTGTTGTTTGATATAAAAAAAACACTGCCTGTATAAAAAATTTATTAGCACTCTACAAGAATTATTGGCATAAAGCTATTGTTCGATTAAAAGCATTAAAATTAAGTTATAATTAAAAAAACTCCTCTGATTTATTCATTCAAATAGAATCCGGTAATTATGTAAATGAGGTCTGATGTGTATCACGATTTCATTCTAAATTTTATATACGAATCGAAACAAAAATAAAACCTCTTACATTTTGTCAACCTTGATCACAAATAAATAATTCGTTTATTCAAATGTTGTTAATTCTTTGGAAGTGTAGGTACTATTATTGTCTGATGTGTCAGTAACCAAAAATTGTTAAGATCTAAGAATGCTATTATTTCAACGAAATGTTTAATAGGGATTTCCAAAGTATAACATTTGAGTATGAGGATATTATTTGTTAAAGAGGAAATACCTGTTTATTTATTATTAGGAAATAAAATTGTTTAGATATTAATTAAGATTATTAATTTATTTTATTGCATGTCAAAAAATATATTTCTCTTGGGAATCTTTTTATATCATATTAGAAAAACAACAATATATATGGAGGAGATAGAAAAAGAGATGAACAACGAACAAAAAACAACAGAATCAATAAAAGATAATGGAAAGTTTTTAGTTTTGCATATAGCCATAAAGAAAAAAAATATATAAGTATTAAAGTACTTAATTGTTTTTCAAAATATGTCCCACCAAGATCGATAACACTTTTGCATAGGTTCAAACCAATCGCTAAAACAGTTATTCCAATCTTTAGTTGACACCTGAAAAATCTCAATTTTAAAGGCATCGAAGGCTTCTTCTGGTGACTGGATCGACGCCCACGCATTGAATTCTTGATCTTCGGGAACGTAAAGAAGTCGTTAGGATTTAGGTTGGCACTATATACGGTCAATGGTCTAACAATTCGATGTTTTTAAGTTCCAAAAACTCGATTTTGCTTTGGGCAGTATAGTATAAGCACTTGCATTGTCCAGATGTAGGATGATTCGCCGTTGTGTGTTGCTTTGTTGGAGTTTCGCGGTAACTTCTAGTAAACAAACGATTATATAACAATCGAAAGTAACCGTTCTTTGATCTTCTAAAACAATTGTTACCACATGTCCAGCTTTTGACACAAAAGTTGCGACAATTTTCTTTGAAAAATTTCGAGAACGAATCACTTTTGTTGTATTTCCTTATCGTGAACCCTCACAGCGGTTTGGCGTTTATTTTCCGGATCGTTGGAGCAAATCCACGATTCATCGCAACTAGCAATACTATAAACGTTTTTTGAACTTCCTGAGATCTGTGTCTGAAGGTTCTATTGATGCTGCCTTCTACGCAGATATATACAAAACTAAACAACCCTCGTATGAAATACGAATAGAGGGAAACACCTTGGTGAAACGAAAAAGTGAAAAGAGAAATAAAAGAAAAAATGTAATTATGGAAAGAATATAATATACAAGACAACACACAAAAAAATATGAAAACTATAAAAGACAAGGAATAAAAGTTGAAAAGTTTGTTAAGAAGAAGAAAAAGAAAAGTTGAGAAAAATTGGGGAACAAATGAATCAAATATTTTATAGAACATTAAAAAACCTAAGAAATAACAAAGAAACAAACCCGAAGCAAATAATAGATAAGGAAGAAAAAATAATAGAAAGATGGGAGGAACATTTCGAGTTGATACTAAATGCAGAACAAGGAAATACAATGAAAAAAGAAACACAGAAAATCCAGAAACAATACAAAAATATGTTTTGCAGCTTTGAACTCAAAAACTCAATTGTCTTTTGGGCAGTGTAAGCACTTGCATTGTCCTGATGTGTGTTGCTTTGTCGGAGTTTCGCGATAACTTGTGGTAAACAAATATTTATATACCAATAGGAATTAACCGTTCCTTGATCTTCTAAAGCAATAGCTGCCACATGAACAGATTTTGACACAAAGGCAACCATTTTCTTTTACAAACTTAAAGAACGGATCCCGTTTGTTGGTTTCCTTCATCGTGAAACACCTACCCAGCGGATGGGCGTTTATTTTCCGGTTCTTCGGCGTAAATCCAAGATTCATCGCCACTAACAATAAAATAAACGTTTTTTGGGCTTCCTTTGTTGAACCATTCGAATGTTTTTCGACACTAGTTGACGCAAACCGCTTTTCGCTATTCTGTGAGCAAATGAGGGATCCAACAGGAAACCAACTTCGTAACACCCAGTTCTTTATGTAGGATCTTTTGGACCGATGCCCTTCAAATGCCCAAAGATGCCTCTATCTCCCGGAATGTTACACAGTGATCATTCTTAATTAGCTGACAAACTGCATCAATGTTTTGCTGTGTGATTGCTGTTTTGGGTGGACCTAGCCTGGATTTGTCGCTGACACTGGAGCGACCACGATGAAAATCGCAATACCAGCGGGAAATAGGTAACTGGTATGGAGCTTCATTCCCAAACACAGAAACCATTTCATCGAGACATTGCTGTTGTGATAATCCTCTCCGAAAATTGTAAAAAATTATTGCTCGAAAATGTACTCGGATAAGATCCATTTTTCAACCTTCTTGCTAATTTTAAAAAATCACTGTACCTACACGACTTGTTGTATCGCAATGATGCTTGATTTACGTCAACAAAAGTTTGAGGTTATATTTGTGTCTGAAGGTTCTATTGTTAGCTCCTTCATTCAATTTGAATGTAAACAAAGAGAAGACTCAGATAATGAAATTAACAAAAAGAAATGACACGGAAGATCAAATAGAGGTAATAATAGACCACCAAAAAATAATACAAAGAAATATCAACAAAGACCAAGATGAGAACATACAAAACAATAGATAGGCCTACAGTGACGGCGTAAAAAGACATCAGAATTCACGCAACAGAGATAAAATGAAAAAATGATTGGAGTAAGATGAACAGATAGAAAAGGAAATGAGAAAAGAGAAATACTTAAAATCAAACCGTTGCTCGACTCAACTAAGGAGAAAAAAATAGCATTGTTCGGACATCCAACCCAAAGGGATAATAACAGACAACTGAAAAGAGTTTAAGTAGAAAAGCCAATACAGAAAAACAGAGAACGACCTACTAACGAATGGAATAGTGACATCTTGTAGATGCTACAAAGTAACTGTAAACCATCGAGAGAGAAGCAACACAAATGGCATTCCATAGGAAAGAATGGAGAAACTTTAGACGTAACACTCGACAACCTAGAAGAAGAACGATTAAGTTTGAATAAATAAAATAATGTAAAATATATTTAATAAATTGTATTTGTGAACGACATAACACCGAAAGGTATTTGATTAAGTAGGGAAAAAAACAAATGTAATCAAGATAAACAATCTAAAGTTATGAAAGAAAAATTACTTTGTATAAAAAATAAAATTTATTCAATCATAAAAATATTTAATTAAAAACAATATCAGATATATACAAAATATTACATCAATATTAAAATAATATAATTTTTAACTAGTACTAGATTTTGATTCATCATCACTAGTATTTTTTTTATCATCTGTTGAATTATCTAATAAATTCATATCAGGATGCGTTTCTAACATATGCCTTGATTTCAAATGCCTCTCTAAATCACGTCTTCTTACTAAAATTTTACCACAAAGATCACACCTAAAACAAAAAAAATAACATTAAATTTATTTCTGTAACGTGTTACTGGTTTACGGTTACTGCCCACCTCTAACTTAAACATGCAATTAATGAGCAGAGTTGGTGAGTTAGGATAGTTTAGAGATGGGCGAAAATATATAAAGTATTTCATTTAAAAATAATTTCAATTTTAAAGAATCAAGGATCAAGGATCAAGGAATTTTATGGACCTATAAGGTAAGTCTTTAGATATAAGATATCTTTTTAATAATTTTTGTAATGTAAAGTGTGTTCCCTTATTATCCCTAATTTAATAGTTTCTTCCCAACAAGGTTTCTTATCTTTTCTACTAACTCTTTCTAAAAAGATAGGAGGCGCCCTTCACCGGTTTCTGTTAACCGTACTCTCATCCTATCTTTACATATTTTCGATTTTTTTCATACTCGCTCATTTGTTCCCCTGACCCACCACTCGCTCTCCTCGTACCCCCGGAGTGCCGTTCGCAATCTGATAACCACTGGTGAGCCTTTAACATCTAGAAAAATGTGGTTATAATACTTACAAAAAAAATTTCATTTAAAAAGATAAAAAGATGTATATCGGATAATGGCTGATGACTTTGGTCTTAAAATTTGAAAACGGGATAGTAAAGTTTAAAAACCTCGTTTAAATTATAACATATTATTAATTTAATGTAAATGTCTATTAAATCGATTTTATAATAACTTAATAACTCTCTATTTTGATCCTTATCTTTTGATATAATAATTGTAATTATCAATAGACTACACAGCACGGAAATAAGTTTGCAATATTTTCCACCGCTATTCAAGCGTAAATCGAATCATTCCGTTAGGAGAGGTATAACTGATAATATGACGAGCGAAAATAATCTTACACTAAACTTGATCTATCTAGATGACCCACAGTAACAATATGTGACATGTGACGTTTGACAGAATGATTCTGGTTATGATATATGTCACTTGGGTGATGTGACTTTTGAAAAGTATGACTTTTATCATGATGACTTTATATCGATTAATAGTTTTTCATATACTGACATCTTTTAACGCAAATAGCATTTAAACATCCTTTAACAACATATTGTAATCAGTTTTGAACTATGTGTGAAGTTTAACCATTCAAAAAACCTAATTACTTTTTGATTTTAGTAAATACTGTAACAATCTCTAATAAAGTTTGTTATATAGAGTATAAAATGACATATGACACTAAGTGACTGACATTTTTAAAACGTGACATGTGATGTTTTGGGCAAAATGATACCTTTTTTAAGGTTCTAATAAATTTTGACACATAAAAATGTGGTCATTTAACATATTATGACACTTGAGTAATGAGATTTTTGAAAGGTGACGTATAACGTTTATCAAAAGACTTTATGTTGTATGACAGGTTTACAGTTACAAGTAATATATGAAGTTTAACCCTTCAATAGACATGATTTCAGTTAATTTTGAATTTAGTAAATGCTGTAAACACCTCCAACACAATTATTTATATGAATAAAAAATGACATATGACACTATGGTGCTGACAGTTTTAAAATGTGACATGTAACGTTTGACATGTGAAGTTTAACGTTTCAATAGACATGATTTCAGTTATTTCTGAATTTAGTAAATGCTGTAAACACCTCTAATACAGTTATTTATATGGATAAAAAATTACATATGACACTGTGGTGCTGACAGTTTTAAAATGTGACATGTAACGTTTGACATGTGAAGTTTAACCTTTCAATAGACATGATTTCAGTTATTTTCGAATTTAGTAAATGCTGTAAACACCTCTAACACAGTTATTTATATGGATAAAAAATGACATATGAAACTATTGGTACTGACAGTTGTAAAATATGACATGTGACGTTTGACAAACAGATTCCATTTGATGAAGTATCTACTCAACAGAAGGATCTACTAAATAAAGATTTATATCGGATAATGGTTGATGACTTATCTAACTTTGAAAACGGAATAGCAAAGTTTAAAAACCTCGTTTAAAAAGTATCACCTATTATTAACTTAATACAAATCGATTTTTTACAGTAACTCAATAATTCTGGGTATTAATAATTTTTTTATATAATAATTATAAGTAATATGATAAGTATACGCTAGTAAACTAAAGTATCTTAGCTCTGCCTTGTGGTTTATTATTTAAATAGTGATTCAGGGGAAACGTCGAGTCCCGTATGTTTTTCTATGCAATTAAATGTGAAATTATAATTTATTAAAATGGATAACGGTTTGTTTTCGAGCATGTATTTTCAAAATTTACATATATGCAAACTGCTGATAAACATTTTTTCTTACAAATTTCTAATTGAACTTCTTGAAAGTTTACATGGCAGTAACTGTAACGTTCTATCTGATCGTTTTGTATTGTGAATAATTTCACCGGATTATTGTTACGTTGCCTATATCGGTGAGAATTAAGAGTTGTAGTTCAAAAATTAGCCGTGAGCGGTGTTGCAGTAAAATTATCGACATTTTCCAGTCGCAATTAGTAATTCTCGTTGCTTTACGGATTGAAAAGTCAAACAATACTGAATACTTTCGAGTTTATTTAAAGAGATTCACCCGAGTTACTGAACTATATCTGGATCTGGAAATTTGGGGAGGGGCGAGCTAGTGCTTAGCCAGCACTGAGGCCACATATGACCCATTGTGCATCCTCCCGTATTGTAAGGATATCCTCACCTCAGGCTGTCACCAGGCCTAGTGATTTAAAATAGGTGATGAGGCTCCCGAGGGGGATCTCCCTAACATCGGCTGATGTAAGCCAATACTCGCCCAACATGGATCTTCTGATTTCAGAAAAAGCAGAGCAGTCATACATAAGGTGTTCTACTGTTTCCTCTTCTTGTTCGCAGCCTCTGCATAGCGGCGATTCTGTTAATTTCATCCTAAAGAGATGTTGTCGCAATTGGCAGTGACCTGTCAAGATTCCCACAGCTGTTCGGAGATTTTGTCTGGTCAATGCCTTAAATTTTTTTGCTGTTTCCTCGCCAGGATGAGGTAGTAACTCTCTGGCCAGTCTACAGTTCGTAGTTTCATCCCAGCACTGTATGAATTTTTTGTGAGAGTGCTGTTTGATAAGGTCCACGACTGCGGACAATGTTAGCTTGGTAGATGGGCGGGGGCTAACATATTTGTAGCCCGCAGCCCTCCTTGCTAAATTGTTCGCAATGCGGTTGCCTTGTCCCCATGTCCTTTGATCCAGCTGAGAGTGACCACGTTATTCTGTCTGGCCTCAGTTAGAGATTGGTGACATTCTAGTACTAAACTTGAAGTGATACGTGGTCTATTCAAGGTCAGTAGTGCTTGTTGGCAGTCTGTGTATATATTTATATTCCTGCCTGTGATGTTCCTATTGATTAATTCTTTTGCAGCTATGGTTATGCCTGTGAGTTCTGACTGAACCACACTTGACAAGCCATCCATAGCCCATTTTATTTTTAGGTTTAAGGATCTAGAGTAAATTCCACATCCTACACCTTGCTTTGTTTTTGATCCATCCGTATATACGCTCAGAGCGTTCACTACGTTGGGGTCTGCTGTCTTGTTTGTTAATATTTTGTAGGGTTTGTCAAAGACAAATCTTGGTGCGACGGCATCCGTGTCTGCCTGTAGGAGTGGTATCACTTTTATCGATTCCCTCCACAGACTGTCCCTATGGGTGCCAGTCCCTACAGTGGGTTCGATACCAACCGTGCGAAACTATAACTGAACTATGACTAGATTGGATAAGTTTCAGCCAATTTTAGAGAAAAAAAAAATTCATACCAAATTTTGGAATTCGGAAAAAAATCATCCCTGAAGAATGGATACCATAACATTCATGGGTTTCTAAAGACCTTAATTTAAGAGGTAAAACAAATAATTAATGCTTTAATTGCCATAATCTTCTTTTCATATGAGATTCAAGTTTTCAGTATATTTTTATTAAGTAATTGTTTTTGAGATAATTAAATTTGTAACAAATCATTTATAATGGGTTTTTGAGTACAATTTGTGGAGTTTGTACTTTGGCGCCCTTAATTACATGTTTGAGGGGGAGACTGGTAATACTCTTAAAGGTAACCCACGACTTCGTTGAACTAGCTAGGGAACCTTTTAGGAAGTTTTAACGTCACAGAACTTATAGTACTTATTACGTTTGGCTGGTTTAAAAAATAAACAGCTAAGGTTGCGAGCCAAAAATACTTTACTAGAAAATAAAAATTCCTTCGGTTTCCACTAGACAGCACTCACTTTGTAAATAAGTTTTCAGCTTCCCAATTATTTCATTGGGCAGAGATATAATTCTGATATGTTGACAGTATCAAAATAATCTATGATTAAACATAAGCAACTAGATGGCCAACCCTTTAATACCAAGAAAATAGTTATATCTTTGACATTTAAAAACCTTCAAACTACAGTAGGTACAACACGATTTTATTAGTTGTTGGAATTGATTCCTAGCGTTTTACGATACGAGAGATCGCGTAGGTGGTAGGTACATTATTTCACTGTTATCTACAGTAATGTATTCATCGTGAAATATCTGTCTTTGAAAGTCATTTGCTTTGTCTAACCTTCTTTTAATTCATAAATAACAACATATTCTTTTTAGTGTAATACTCCAGCTGAGCAAACGTGTCGGAAGTGATTAAAACCTCCACTTGGATCACAAAGACTGACCTGATAAGAAAAAAATTTTTTTAAAGATAATGATTTGAATGAATTTTATGTATAATCAAGTCATACACTTCAAGAATTGTCTCGACTATTGGCAGTTGACATACGCTTAGGAGAAAATTGTCTTAAAGTTTTGGAATGATTTAGAAAATTTATCGATAAAATAGATAAAAAAATTCTTACCTATATGGAGTATTTCCTTCAGCATGAAGTCGAACATGTTTATTTAAATTACTGGGATCCCCAAAAGGTCTATTACAAAATTTACATTTTAAAGGTTTATAGCCAGTATGAGTCCGAATATGAATTTTTAAACCATATTTTCTTGAATAACATTTACCACAGTATAAACAAATATGGCCTTGTCGCGATTTTCCTAGGCTGCTCACTAAACTTTCTATTTGAGCTTCATCATTGTAAACAGGACTTGAACTATGATCTAAACATGTATTTGATAAAGCAGATGAAGAATGATCGGTTTTTGAAAAATTTTCATCTGTTGAATAATTTTCCTCTTTTCTAAAAGGTTTAAATGCTGATGGTTCTTTTTCGTATGGTCGATATAGTTTGGTATCAGTATTTTTTGTTAAGTCCATCGCAGCTTTTTGTTTAAAAACTTGTTGTCCTAAATATAACTGAAAATTAAAGGAATCTTCTTTACCGATGGCTTGAATTGAGTTTGTCATAGAGTTTGCCAATCTTTGCCATAAAGTTGATATTGACATTTTACTACAACCCAGAGTTATATGGAGTTTTAAAGGGTTTGGGGATTCGTACAGAACTGAACAACGGTTGCAAACATACTTTTTTTGACCTGCAAAATATAAATGTTGTGTAAAATTAGTAAAAACAATGAGCAAAATCGAATTATAAACAGGAATAATTGAAAAAACTGAAAAAAAAACAGGTAAAAATAGTTTAAAAGCTAAAAACAAAAAATAGAAAAAAATGAGATAAAAAAAACAAAAAAAAAAATAGGAAAAAACAAGAGAAATAGAAACGTAAAAAAAATAAAAAATCTGAAAATCGGGTAAAAGTAGGTAAAAACCTTAAGCAAAAAAAAGGGTGTGGCAGTCAGTGGGACTGCCGGTAGAAGTTATACTTCTATGCACACGCCCGGATTCATAAATTTTTATGCGAATGATTTAGCAAAATCATTGTATGATATTCGTGTTCAGCGACCTCAAAAACCTCCTAGTACCGAGTACACACTCATTTTGTATCAAATTTGCATAACATTTCCTGGAGACGAGGTTCGTCTTAAGTACCAGGTGTTTCGTCCTTCAACTGATAAGTTTTCGATCATTTTTAAAGGATTTACCTTCATACCATGTTTTGCTAAAATCATAGCTCCACCACGTTTATTCTGTACACGACAAAAATAAGAGCTCGGGTCATAACCAAAGACACTTAGATGCTGAACCTCTTCTGTTAAAAGAAAGTGCTTGACCAGACAAATAGCACTGTATTTTATATTATGATCATGGAGAAAGGCCTTCAGAACGCCTATCTTGTTTCTAATTGAGCAAATATTGACATAAAATATGCTAAATATGTTCGTATTATGACTAATAATTTCAGGTTGGCTATTATCAACAAATAGTAAATCAGGTATGTAGCCTTTTATAAAAAAATACCGGCAGTTTGCAAAAATTCTCTGTGTTTCGTAAAATCAAATCTCTTAATGCCAACCATCCGAGGCCAGAAATCTGGATCGTATAGCTCATTCTTGCGCTTTAACGGTGCTGTTACAACAAAGCATTTGAGTTTGTTTGGATCAGTGGGTATCTCCCTTACGCAAATATTCTCAGTTTCAAAACCAACCTTTTTCTTTATGTAATCTGTTATCATAGCCTCAGTTGCTTGTCTTTTAACACGATTTAAATATATCCAAGCTCTTCTTTCTCCACCCGAGAAGCCATTTATTTCATTTTCCTGGGATACTTCCGCATTTCCCAGACGTTTTTTGTATTGTTGGCGTTTTTTTTTGATGAAGTTGAATCTGAAAATCCCCATCTTGGTTATTGGCCAGGTCTTCTTCTTTTCTGTTCGAATTATCAAAATTTTCTGTTTCTGCTGTTGCTACAGGACGACTGGATACTTGACCATATGTTTTGCGGACACGATCACAACCTGTATCCAACTTCAGCTCGGTTTGGTGTGACGTACCCTCAACCTGCGTAGTCGTAGAGCGCGTCCTACGTGCGCTCGATTTGTTCGTGCGCACCTCCGATGGCAATGACAAAGCAATGGCGTGAGGAACAGGAGGTAGAGGGGTTGTTATCTTGTTTACCTTCTCGTCACGTAATGATTTCAATTCTATGGAGAGTTTTTCTACCAGGTCTTCCATATCGTACAGTCTACCATGTATTAAGTCGTGATTTTCCATCATCTGGATGAGCAATTGGTTCATTAAACTGTTCTCTCTTCTTAGAGCATCGACATTGTTCCACGCATGGTCGCCATCATTTTCAGTTTCAGCACATGATGGACAGATGATTAAATTTTGACCAACCACTTTTGCGCCTCTTAGACGAACTAAGCAAGCAGGATGATACTGTTTTTCACATTTGGTACATTTTAATTCGCCTTTTAGAGATCGTTTTCAACTCGCGCACGTAATTTTTACATTTATAACATCATCACTCGGCGCCATCAAATATATATCAATGGCATCACTGTTAACTAATAAAACTTAATAACTACAATCACAGGCAAGTAGATTTTTTTTTAAATTAACTGTAATCAATTAAATAAATACTAAGAAAAATAAGACCAGTTGATGTGTGTCCTTACTTCAAACACGAAAACTAAACAGTAAAACGATCAATGTACAAAAAAAGTGTTTACAAAACCCCATAGTGCAAAATATAATGCAACCATGTGACGGTAGTATGGACTACATTACAATATTCATTACTGAATATTATGATTAATATTATTAATATAAAATACAAAACTTTATATGTTTACTTACGTGACAGAATTATAAAATAATCTGTCAAACACAATGTAATACGTCACTATGATATTCCAAAACATTAACTCAGACTGTTTTTTGTATATCTATCTCTTTTCAATGTACTGATACCTTATATGTGTTTCTGTCTCTCTCTTACTCACAACATATGTAATGATTTTTGCCATTTAACCCCACACAAATCCAGTGCATAAATAGAAGTATAACTTCAAAAATAAATTAATAAAAATAAAAAATTTAGAAATACTTGAAAACAGAAGAATAATAAAAAGAAAATGGGAAATATTAAAAGTTGAATAAATTTAAAAATATAACAAAAAAATGAAAAATGTTAATATCGAAAAAAGATAAAAAGAATAGAAAAAAGCCTGCAAAAAATGTAGAAAATCTAAGAAAATCACACAAATTGAAAAAATAAGAAAAAAAAGTTTATAAAAGAAATGAGAATGTAAGATAAAATAGAAATAAAATATTAAAATTCTGAAAAAATTAGAAAAAACGAGAAAAAATTGCAAATATAGGTCAAAAGCACGAAAAATGTGAAAATTGGAAAAAGTAAAAGTAAAAAGAGGTGAAAAACAAAAAAAAAAAGAATAAATAAGAAAAATGGTGAAAAAACTGAAAACAAACAAGAAAATTAAATAAAATTAAAAAAACTCCAAAATAAACTTGCAAAGAATAGAAAAATAAAGTAAAATTGCATAGAAAAATAACGAAAAAATAAAAAAAATTAAAAATAAAGAAATCGAGAAAGTAAGGCATAATCAAAAAAATAACGAAACAAATCGCAACTACAGAAAAATAGGAACAATAGGAAAAATTTATAAAAATTTGAAAATTCGAAAAAAAATAAAAGAACAGCAGCAATGAAAATATAAATGAAAACAAAATTAAAATTGGGAAAGAAACTGGAAGCAATAAGCTTATAACATTATCGAAAAATTACACTATAAGAAACAAATACCGAAAAAAGAATACAGTCGAGAACAAAAACTTGAAAGAAGTGGGGACAAGACGAAAGTAGGTAAAAATGGAAACAAACAAGAAAAAATCGTCCACAGTGGAAAAAAACGAAAAATGTTAAAAATAGAAAAAAAATTAAATTACAGAAATAATTGAAAAGATGAAAAAGAAATGGAAGCAGACAAGACAATAAAACGAAATCAAAGCAAAAAACGAACAGAAAATGGAATAAAATCAGACTAATAATTGAGAAAAAAGAAAACTACAAAAAAAAAAGTTAAAATAGGCAAAAAACATTAAAAAATGGATAACATAAAAAAAAATAGAAAAACAGGAAATATTAAAAAATGAGAAAAATTAAAAATATGGAGAAAACAAGAATACCCGGAAAAAATTCGAAAAATCGCAAGAACTAAAAAAATAAAAAAATGAGAAGAATAAAAAATTAAGAGATCGAGAAAATCAGGCAACAATTGAAAAAACCGAAAAGATAAAAAAGAAGGGAAAATCAAAAATACGAAAGAAAAAATCACAAAAAAAAATTGGAAAGTCGAAAAAACTGGAATAATTACATAAATGCATAACAATTAATAAGAAATTGAAGAAAAAACTATAACAAAATTATATTAAAAAAATCAATCAAAATTGAAAACAGAAGAGCAAAAATTGTGACAAAAGTCAATAATAAAAAGAAAATACGGAAAAACTAATTAAAAAATACTAAAAATGAGAAAAATCGAAAAATAAAAACATTCTCTCAGAAACAGTTCCCTAAAATTTTTATTTAAACATATTTTACCTCAGATCAGTTTTAAGCGAAACATTAAAAATTTTTTCTAAATTATTTTCTGAGACGAAACACATTACTTACCTTGAATATTAGCAGGAGTAAGAAAAGCCATTTGCAATAACGCCAAAACATCCTCAGAAAACCAAAGTTGTAACTCCTGTCCAATTTCAATGGGTCTTACAGCTTGCAGAACAAGTTTCGGAGGTTGAGGAATCTTCAGGGATGTGTTAGAAACGATTTTTAATTGTAAATTATACGAATGACAATCATCTGAAAGACGTAATGCTCGAATCCAATGCACTGATGGTGACCATGTTAAATTAAAACGTTCTTCTAGTTCTATTGTACCAGATTGTGACATATAAACTGATATCTAAAAAAAAATTAAGAGATAAATATGAAAATTAAAAGATAATTTGAATAAGAAATTGGATTACAAACTATTCAGTCATAAAAAATAGAAATATTATAAATTTATAGAAATTTTGAAGTGGTACACCACAAAAAAAACTTGGCAAATGAAGAGGATAGTAAAAAAAACTGAAAATGCAGATTTTCTACATAAATTAAGACTTAGTAAGTAGTTAGAAGAGAAGGAAGATAGTTAGTAGAACAGCGCATAATAATAAAAATATAGAAATGAATTTGTTATAAAAAACTTACCTGCTGAATGTCAGGTTGTCCCACCAGCATCATTGGATCAATGGGTTCCGAAACGGAACCCTGTGGTATACCACTACCAGCAGTAACTCTTCCAGGCACTAATAATTCTGAAGATCCCGTTATGTAACACGAAATATTCCCTGAGGAAATACAGTGAAATGCAGAAGAGAACATAATTCAAAGTTACTGACTTTTTACCAGTAAAAACAAAATTTTATTTGACAATGTTTCTACGGAAATGACAGGTTGAACCGTTTGGTTAGTGGGTCGGTTTTTGACTGATAAGTTTGGTGGTTTTTAAATCTGTCTTTGCCGCCCACCACCCACCACTATTTAGGTGGTTATCAGGATTTACCCCGTATATCAACGTTATCCCTCTTGTGATTTGATGGACCACGAAACTGATTTTTACAGGGTTGGATTTGAGTGTGATATCGGCACGAAAAATTGGAAATATTTTAAAATCAGCTTAGAAGTACTTAATAAGTATAGTTTTATTAAAAAATTTAGTAATTATTAAAAAAAGAGAATCTGTTTGTGAAGATATCCAATTTTCTGGTTTTGCATTTACCCAAAATGAAGAAGCCTTTAAGTTTCAAGTATTAACAAAATAATGAGAATCTACTTCGTATAAAAAATGTAGTTTTTGAGAAGTTTTGGAGATTATCCAAAAAACCAATCCAATCCAATGATATCCAATGATAAAAGCCTACAAAAAAAAACAAAGGAAGGAAGGAAGGAAGAAAAGAAATTCAAAGGAATGTGGCGTTCTTGGGTAAGGACCCTATTGTAGGACTTATGTCCTTTTCAGGGAGTAGATTGGAAGTTTAGGATGGTGTTAGCATCGGTTGTCGGCCACACTCCCACAAACTTCGTCATTTGTATCAGGTTGGTGTTGTTTCCTCTATACCTCCTGTGTCTTCTGGTTCCAAAGCTCCTTAAAAGTGCCTAAACCGTTTTTTTTTTATGTCAGTGTAAGTGTGTGTGGAGTGTGACCCACGTAGTGCAATGTGGGTTTGAGAGATTGACGCTGTGACGTGTCTCCTCCATCGTGAGGCCTGCCATTTGGCAAGGACGAAGGGAACCACAGAAACTTTTGCCAAGGGGTAAAAACAAAATAAAAAAACATAGCTTTACTATTTCGTGAAGAACACAGATCCATTTAAATGGAGTTAAGTGAAAAAACTAATTTAGTTTTAGGAGGGTGTTTAGGATTAGACTATTTAGAAATTTGATCAAAAGCTTTCATCTTTAGAAGCTTACAGAAAAAAATTGGAATCATTGAATCACTGTGAAGAGCACTGATTCGTTCAAAATAAAGTATCTGATTATTATAAAAAAAAAATTTTTTAGGGTGTGTTTGTAATTGGAAAATTTGGAAAATTAACCAAAGAAACTCTTATCTATAGATGCCAACAAGAAAATAGAATCATAGAAACAGAGCTTCATTATTTCGTGAATGGTACACATTTATTCAAAAAGTACTTTCAAGCATTAATTAGAAATTAAAACTTTGGAAAATTTAGAAGCCTTTAGAAACAAATGAAATCACAGAATCATAGCTTCACTATTTCGTGAAGAGTACAGATTCTTTAGCATTCACATTTATGGCCTTTTAGTGTTGTTGTATATAGTCAGTGGCGAAACAGTCCTTTAGTATTGCCATAAAAAATTGAAAAGTTCACCAACTATTAGAGAAGAGACCTTTAAAAGACCATAAAAAACAAAACCACAGAAACATAGCTTTATGTTTTCTCTAAAAGATTCTTTAAAAAGGAAATTTCAGTATTAAATTTGATTTCCTGAGGATAATTTTGTTTTTGTGTTTAATTTTAGTTAATTTAAAAGTTGACATAATATTATTTTTAACAAGGTACCAGGATTTTTTAAAGTATCTCTTTCTCTTAGCCTTATTACAAACCTAGTATTGTCACGCCTGGGGGGATTGGAGGAATGTGCCTTAGTGTTTTGTGATGAGGGGTAGCTTACTGAAGGCACTTCCCACCCAGGTCGTGGTTATCTACCCCCTGGTTAGGTATCCTGCTGAAGGCAGAAAACTAACCAAGGGGAAGATGAGATAAACAACAGGAAACAAACAACAAATATATTAACAACGAAACAAACAATAAATAATTAAAATATGAATAACGAATAACTAAATACAAATCTTAACTAATCTTACCAAATAATCTACATGGTGGCATGTCACACTTACTCACGAAAATAGTCAAGAGTCACAACGGCCCAGAACCAAGGGTCTGTTTTAGGGACACCCCAAAGGGGAACCCTTACAGACAACCTCAGACTCCGAATTCCTCGAGTACGACCTCAACGACGCTCTTTTATAGTCAATTCTTACGCTACGTGAGAATATAAGAATTAAACTATATAAGGTCGCCTTGAAATCTAACGTACCTACTGACTTTGGCCTGGATAATTACAATTAAAAATAATACAAAATAATGCAATAAAATATCAAACAATTAAACTACCCTATTATCGTATGTGACAGTATCATTCCTTTCCACCTGTCTCTATTTAATTCATCCTCTCTTCCCTATTTTTTCTATTTCAGATCCTCATTTATATTATCTATCTACCTCAACTTTGGTCTTTCTCTCTCCCTTTTATTCCTAATTTCACATTCATCTTCTCTTTTACTCACATAATTGTCATCACTCCTCTGTACAAGACCAAACCATCTCAACATATTTTCCTGGATGTTCTTGCTAAGCTGTCTCACTTTCATAGTACCTCTTACTCTCTTATTTCTTATTCTATCTCCGCCACTTCTAACTTTCTCTCTTGCCTTCTTCTTATTGACCAGCCATAAACGCTGGTCTTAGGTACAGTCTATTTTCCTAAATACGGTCCTGTTTTAATTGCAACTGCACGATTTCTATCAGGTTGCAAAATAAACTTTATTCTTAATTTGCTCCGCCCTATGTTAATGTACCTTTAATGCAGGGTATATACAACTTGCACTTGTTTTATGTATATATATACAGGGTGCTGGAAAGAATAGGGGATTTTTGAACACGTGGGGCGGAACTCCGAACTTGATTTAGGGTGGCTTTGTTGATCAGAGATTATATTACAACTTACTTTCTTGTCTATTAGATTTTTGAATTATTTCATTAACTTTTTGATTAGTAGGTATTATATGTTTATTGGTTAAAAAAATCTAACAGACTTTGGAAATTTCTTGTAAAGCTGGTATTAGGTTTGTTAAGGTTGTTAAAGTTGCCTAAATTTAAACTGACTATTATAAAAGTGATTCCCCATATGAAAAGTAATGTTTTCAAATCCCGTTACTATACTACTAAAAATTTTAAATTTATCCTACTTTTGGCGCGTTAGGAAAAAATGATAAAGGTAATTTATTAAGGTGATACAATAAAACATTCCGCAGGAAAACCTATACTTGTTGTTGAAAACTGTAAAAAAATATCTTCTGTACTTTTCGAGTCTATCGCGCACAAGGGGACAGACAGACAGACAGACAGACAATAATTCTGAAAATGCTAATTTTGTAATCTATATCGATTACTTATCAACACCTGATTTTTTTAAAGATACCTACAGACATATCCTCGATACAGTTTTATTATATGTATAGATAATCGATTTCCTTGAGGTTTCGAGTGTCTTGTTGCGATTTTATGTGATCTAAGTAGAGCATTTGATTGTGTTAATCATAAATAGCTGCTTGTTCTTGAGATGTGCAGAATAACAGGAGTTGAATTGGAGTGGATCTAAACATTCCTCAAAAATGGGAATTAATATTTTGCGTTCAATTTCGAGAAAAAAAATTGCAAAGATATGAATATGATCCATTGTACCAAATAATAGGTGCCACACAGGGGTCTGTCTTGGGACCGATACTTTTTATTCTTTATGTTAATGAAGCAGTCACAATAATTGGTAGGAATCAGTTTATAGCTTATGCTATATATTTTTTTTTATAATAGTTTCTTCAAATAATGATGATTTACTAAAAGTAAAAATTTCGAATGCTGTAAAAGCCATTAACAATTACTTAAATAGTTTGAATTTGTGATTTGACGTGAGTAAAACACAATTATTGAGATTTTATAATTGGCAGAACGAGGTAAATCAGTTAAGTGTTGCTATCTTGACAGCATGTATAAAAGTGTGCATTTTATTGGAATTCATATTGATGAGTCTCTGGAAATTGGAAAAGCCACTATTAGGCACCACTTGGTCAGAAAATCATTGCACTGAGATACATTTTCATTAATTTGCGAGAGGTGCTAATGGTGAGTCAGCTTGTCGGTCTGTATAGTTTGGTTCAAAGTTAATTTGTGCTTTTTTTGCATTCACACTTTATGCCGCCAAAGGAAGTCTTTTGTCGGTATGAAGTATGAAGTATGAAGGCAAAAAAAGCACAAATTAACTTTGAAGAAAACTTTTCTTTGCACCAGTTGATTCGTGGCTCAGATGTGGAGTGTGCTTATGTAATTCGGTTGATGCATCAAATGTTTTTATTGCATAATAGACGACAAAGACGACAAAAATTGGCAAAATTTCAGAAAGACAATCTGTAAACCTTATTTTAAACAATTTGGTAATCTTCCTTTTCCTTGTTTGGCCAGACAATCATTTCACTAAGATACATTTTCATTAATTTGTGAGAGGTGCTAATGGTAAGTCAGCTTGTCGGTCTGTATAGTTTGGTTCAAAGTTAATTTGACACGTTGTACATAATGTGAAAAAGAAGATTTAAATTGGTATACTGTACAATTTATAAAACTATCGACATAAAATAATAAAATAATTCTAAGGCAACAATTTAACGTTAGGCATAATAGGGATAGTGTTCTTTTGTTTTATCAATGAAATGATTGTCCTCAACTCAGGTAGGTATATTACCAAATTTTATCTAAATCTATCTAGTAGAAAATACCCGTAAAGACACTTACATCACAGACCGACAATTTTTTTATTTCAAAATTAGACTTCTACGGACCTAAAAGGTAAAGAACTATACCTCGAGGCACAATTGTCTGGCAGTGACGTCATTGTGACGTAATTGGAAGTGGAACCAATGCGAGGTTTAAACAGAAACCTTGCAGGCCTTCGAGCCACAGGGAAAGCCAAAAACCACCTGGTATTGGAAAATGATCTCATAGAATTAAACGAGGCAATACTCGATGCCTATAAATCAAGCTGTCCTCTTCAAAGGACTAAAAAGTCAAACGACGCAATATGGTGGAATAGTCCGAAACAAGGAAGCTCTTCAACAGAGCCAAATGTAACGGAGATTGGCAGAGCTACACCGAGAAACTCACAACTTACAATAAAGAGATTAGAAAAGCCAAAAGAAACAGCTTCAGGAAATTCTGCGAAGAAATAGACTCTACACCTTCTGCTGCAAGACTACACAAAGTCTTAGCAAAAGGAAGAGTAGATACAGTAATGGCACTGCGAAAGCCAGATGGACGCTTCACAGAAAGCGAAAAAGAACGGGCAAAGCTCCTGCTAGAAACCCACTTTCCTGCAGGCATAAACACCACAGGAAATACGAGGTACAAAACTAGAAGACCAACCAGGGAAGACACTGCAATGGCAAAACACATATGCAGTGAAGAACGGCTAAGATGGGCTATGAACACCTTTCAGCCATTCAAAACTCCTGGAACTGACGGAATATTTCCTGCCCTACTACAACAGGGGCAGGAGGCAATCATTCCTCATGTGATCCGAATCAGTCAGAGCAGTTTTGAACTGGGATATATACCAGAAGTGTGGAGGAGGGCAAGAATCACCTTCATCCCCAAGGCAGGGAAACGGGACACCACACACCCTAAATCCCTTAGACCAATCAGCCTCACATCGGTTGTTCTCAAGACGATGGAAAAAGCTGTAAATAACTATATTAGAACAGAAGTCTTGGAGCAGGTACCACTGCACCCTAGTCAGCATGCATATCAAACGGGCAAATCTACGGAGACCGCGTTGATACAATTGACTGACGAAATCCAAGACGCTCTAAACACAAAAGAAACCGTGGTATGTGCCTTTCTAGACATAGAGGGGGCTTTTGACAATACTCCACACGAGGCTGTCAAAAGAGCACTCAGTGATAGAGGAGTAGATAGAACGACTTCCACCTGGTTGTCGCAATTACTGTCTACAAGAATCGCAGAAATGAAGGTAGGCCAAGACACTATCTCCATCAATACGACCAGAGGTTGTCCGCAAGGGGGAGTTGCATCCCCACTTATGTGGAGCCTCACCGTAGACAGCTTACTCTGGCAACTGATCGAATTAGGTATACCTTGCCAGGGTTACTCCGATGACGTAGTTATCCTCGCAAGAGGGAAATATGAAAAGGTCCTCTGCGACATAGTGCAAAGAGGACTGAACACAGCAAAGCAGTGGTGTGATTCAGTGGGACTTAATATCAACCCCACCAAGACCACGTTAGTAGCCTTTACAAGGAAAAAGAAACCTAAACTAAAAACTATAAAAATAGGTGGAAATACCGTTGAGTGGAAGACAGAGGTCAAATATCTAGGGCTAATCCTAGATAATAAGTTACTCTGGAACAAACACGAAAACGAAATAATACACAAAGCTACAAAAGCCCTTATGGTGTGCAGAAACATTGCTGGGAAAAATTGGGGCTGTAACCCAAAGACATTGCAATGGATGTACACAGCAATAGTGAGACCTATCATCACATATGGGGCAGTAGCTTGGGGCACGAGGGCTAATCTGATCACTACGAGGACAAACCTCTCAAAGATTCAGAGACTAGCCTGTGCATGTATCACTGGAGCAATGAGAACATGTCCCACTGCTGCAATGGAAGTAATACTAAATCTCTCGCCACTGCATATTCAAGTAGAAAATGCTAGGAAGAAAACAATATATAGAATGATCAAAGAAGGAATAATCAAGGAAACACCTCGATCACTTCAACTTGATCAAACTTGGGAAATGCCCCAAGATGACATGCCAAAGAAATTTAACTTTGTAAGGAAATTTACCACTAAACTGGGAAGCAAATCTGAATGGGACGAAAACACCATATTGGGGCTAAGCCAAAACGCCATAAAATGGTACACGGACGGCTCCAAGACAGATAAAGGAACAGGAGCAGGGGTGTTTGGACCTAGAACCAAATACTCAGAAAGCTTGGGTACATACCCAAGCATCTTTCAAGTGGAAATCGAAAGATGTATAGAATTTAACATTGAAAGGAACTATCGTAGACAGAAGATTGTAATCATGTCAGATAGTCAAGCAGCCATCAAAGCTCTGAACTCAGATACAATCAATTCAAAGATGGTCTGGGAATGCCTAGGCAAATTAAATGAACTAGGACAGAATAACACTGTTACCCTCCTATGGGTTCCAGGACACGTAGGAATAGAAGGAAATGAAACAGCAGACAAGCTGGCAAAAAAAGGAGCTGAAACCCCATACCTGGGACCAGAACCATCCTGTGGGATTAGCAGTAGTACAATCTTAGAAAAACTAAAGAAGAAAATGGATAGCGAAAAATCCAGGTACTGGAATGATCTAGAAGGACTAAGCCAATCGAAGACGCTCCTGGGAAACTATAACCAGAAGAGATCTCACAGCTGTCTTAACCTGAGTAAGAAAAACCTCCGAATTATAACAGGAATACTAACCGGTCACTGTCGATTAAGAGGACATATGAAGAAACTAGGATTAGTAGATGAAGCAAACTGCAGATTCTGTGAGGTAGAGGATGAAACCTCAATACATATACTTTCAGAATGCATGGCATTAAGTAATTCTAGGGTCAAATACCTAGGGTCATACGAAATAGAAAGGGAAGAACTACCTAATTTAAAACCCAACGATATCCTTAACTTTCTAAGAAAGATAGGACTAGAAGAGCTGCTATAAGTCTGAGGAATCATCAGAAATATAGCAAGAAAAGGGGGACACAATAGATCTTATAGGTCGCAGGTGTATCTGTCACCCCTAACACCATACATACATACATACAATGCGAGGTTCGAATGAATGCTAGTTGCCATGTTTAACTTTTAAGAAAAATGTCAACACTGCCGCTTGAACCTCGTATTGGTTCCACTTGCATTTACGTCACAATGACATCACTGCCAGACAATTGGGCTTTTAGGTATAACAAAAAAAAATTTCTTTATATTTTTCAATTTCACCGATAATTTTAATGTGAGAATCAAATGAGAAATCAAATCCAAGAGTATTAACGCTAAAACCATCGACTCGTTTAAGAAACTTTTCCATTCTCGTCCATCATTCTAAACAGTTATATATTATATATGTATTAGCTAACAATACTACTTAAAAGTAAATTGACTTTTATAAAATTAAAAAAAAACATTCCTTAAACTGAGGAATATAAAATTTTGGAAACATATGTTAAGATCCCTGTTGTCCCGATAAAAGGCATAAATGGCTTTCTGAATAGCTCAATTAGAAGCACTTTAGAGCAACACTTGTTTCGTTCCAGCACCTTGCATGTCACGTGCCGATTTTCCCGAGCACGTGCCCAGTTCTCATGCCACTTGCTCTATGTCAAAAGGGCAGATGCCCCATTGCCTGCGGCAATAAATACCATATCCTGATAAAGCGAGATCAAACTATAAACGAATTTATAAATAAAAATGTTTGATAATGAATCAAATCAAAACAGAATAATAGTTATAACTAATTTATTAAAAGATTGATTCGTTTGCTTCAAAGGAGCTATTAAAAATTATTTAATTTTATCAATATTTAATGAAAACGCAATCCTAAGCCACTAATTTATGTATAATAACGGTATTACCTACATGTACAATTTTATCGTGAATCAATTTGACCAACAACTTCATGAATTTATTCAAGGTATTCTGCACCATAAAGTTCGTATTACACTTGTATCAAAGTTCACCAATTTGTTTGATGAAAAGCAGGTTGACCAACTTACCAAATACCATTAAAATATAGGTAAGAAAAATTCAGACTAACATATGTCCATTAATAAGGTTGGCACCCCTAAATTGGCGGTAATATTTGATGAACATTTATAATTTCGAAAGTTGTATGAAATAGAAAATTGTGTATTACATGGTGAAGTTGAATAAATTCATGAAATTCTTCACGATAAAATTGTACATGTTATATAACTGTCGTTCCAGTTTAGCTCTAACTTGCTCTCATTTAAGAGCAAAACACAGAATAGTGGTATCCTTAACAAAAGACACTATATCACACTTATTTAAACAAGTTTGAAATATACCATTTATATATGTTATGAATAGTAGTGGACACAGAATTGTTCCTTGTGGAACTCCAATATTTGTATTTTCTAACATACCTTTATTGTTTTTAATATTTATTAATTGCTATTTGTTTGTTAAATAGTCAATATATAAAGTCATGTTTCTAATAAAATACGCCATCGGTGTTTGAAAGTGACTTCACAGCTGGTAAATATTGAGTTGATGATTGGAATGGTTCATAGCAACCCCTTCTAAACTTGCTTTGTCTCCAGAATGAATCTAGATATGTATTCCTGCTTTAATCATAAAAAATCGTCTCTAACAGCATCTTTTCTCATTTAAAACGAGTTTCCTAAGACAATCTCTTTTCAAATTACGATAGATCAAACTCAGGAACTATAAAAAATCGCGGCGCCTCGACCTACTTCCTGTACAATTTTGTGCATTTTTTTCTTTTGAAGAAGTCCAAGTCCAACCAACATTTGCAGTAAAATAAGGACCTTCTTCTATAACACCCTCCAATTAATACAATTATTGGTCGAGGATTCATCAATTTTCAAATTGATTGTCGTAACAAACGAAAAATATATAAAAAAACTCTTCTTTCTCTTCTTCCTACTCCACTTCTTTCCAACTTCTTCTTTCTGTTGCCTATCTTTCTATCTATTGCCTTTCTGCTCAACCCCTTTTCAGTTTTTCTATACCTGTAAGCTTCTTCTTTCTGCTCTCTTACACTTTCCAACACTGTACTGCACAATAAACGGCCATGAACTGTCATTATCGGTATCGCAGAGTTTCTCCACTTTACAAGTAATACTAATCTTTCATGTGATTTTAGGGTTTATTTCGACAACCAAGTTCCTCCACCAAGAGCTAATTTACTAATCCTTTTTAAACTCTTTAATTACCAATAGCAGGAAATTAAATTTAATTCTGAATTATATACGAGTATATTTCCTAATAATTTGGTTAGTACGATAGGTGGAGGAACTCGGCAACGCCAGTCATAATGGTACCCGTTTAGAAATTCCAGCCTCGGTTCCTTCGTCGCGTCGCTTCAGCTCTAATTTATCAATCACGTACGAGAAGTAATCACTTCCCGGTCTTGTAATGTAAATTACTATATTAAGATAGTGAATCTTGTAAACGCGTATGAGTACACTAGACTGATAGATCACTGTTTTCTCACATGGGGGCAGTTGAGAAGGAGTAGTTTACTGTTCGCACAATTAATAGTTTTCAAACTAATTAAAAACTAACCTCAAGCAGCACATGCACAACAAAAAAATTACGATCGGTTCCAACTTTCCTTCTACGAACAAACCTATTCTGTTATCAACAGGTCTCCCTATGCTACTTTCTAAAATTACAGTATATATCTTAAATATGTAACAAAATGTAAATACTGGCACCAGTGTTTAACTAATTACTATATGGGTAAAAGGTGTATATCTCATTTCATTTCATTTACAGTATAGCTAGTATGTTTAAATTCAATAAAAAAATAATCTATATGCAGTGATGCAGCAATGACCAGTGGGTTTTTCCGAACTACTTACATTATTACAAGAATCTCATAAATTAAACTCTTATACGCGGTTAATAACTTCTAAAGACTGGTTAAGGTAACAAGAGACAGAGAAACTTGCTTAACATGAAATGGATTCACTTTTTATCATTTTTTACTTTGCAAATGTTTGACCACTTAAAATTTATTTACATTGTAGTCTGTCGGAATATTGTATAACACTTTTGTAAAAAATTTTTACTTCGCAACTGCTTTTAAGATATAATTACAATAACTAAAGTGTTTTTTGAAGTGATAACTTCTTATGGGAGGGTAACTGACTTTTAGCGTAACGCGTTGAAAAAAGCGTTTATCATAACGCGTTGTTTATCGTTAAAAAAAGCGTTTATCATAACGCGTTGTTTATCGTTTTTACACACAGGCGCACTGAAACATAATAATAATAATATCATACTTTGATTGGGTTAGTTGAAGTTATCACTTCTGTCGCGCGTCCTGAGACGCACACTTTTTGTTTGAATACTGAAACAAAAAAGATAAGCAGATTCAGCCCATCAAATAGAAAGCTACTTTTACTGTCATACCAATTTACCAGATTGATTTTTGACAGTAAGATCAAATGTTCATGTCTGTATCTATCATGCTGTCAAATGTCAACAGTAGAAGTTTGTTTATAGTGCTATTCTAACGATTTACCAAGACATGTCATTTTATAAATTGTCAGAAATTTATTAAGTGTTGGAATTACTTCGTCTCGTTTTTTTATTAAAAAAAAAGGGAGAGGTGTCAAAGGACACGCGGATGGAACGAAGTTCGTTTCGATTAATTAGTGAAGGAATTAGTAATTTGTAAACACAACCGAGTGTTTATACATACATACATAAGCATTTATTATTGTCTGTATAAAATCTCTACTTACCTAACTCTATCAGCAATATCCGGAACTTGTGCAGAAACACTGTCAGGATACATTATTGTTATTATTTTCTATTATTTTAATATTTATTATCTACAAAAAACCTGTATAAACTTAACAAAGTCGCGACACTACACTGTTCAAAGCAAAATAGAAAATAGTAAATCCATTATTTTCAACAGTTCGTTTCTTTTAACAAAAGTGTCCATTTATATAATATCAGAGGTTTAGATAATATACATCTACCTAGAATTACTTTTTATTTCAAGTTAATTTAAAACAGGAATTAACAATTTAATACAAAATTTTAAAATTAAAATATTTGACAGTAACTGACAGTTAAGGTAATTTGACGTACCTAACTAGTCAAGTTATGAACTATTTTTAAAATGTTTATGAATTTATTAATTTATAAAAACAGGATGAAATAAAATATAATACTATTATAGGTACTTATTTTGTTTTCTACAGTATTTTCTTTTTAATGTACATTTTCTTACATATTTTGGTCTCAATTTTTTCCGGCTAGCCTCTAGCCTCAGTCGTAACACTCGTAACTGGTCGTAACGCCCGAAAAGGAACTTCGTTCCAATAACGATTTATTTGAAGTTAAAATAAAAAATTACATTATTGAAGATACCTATCGCTTGCCACTACTTTTTCACTTCTTTCAGGTAGTAGTCGAATACTCCATGGAAACTCTTTGTCCTTGGAGGCAATCCATGAATCAATCCAATTTTGGCAATCATGGTAAAACATAGCCATTAATCGAAATAGGTGGTAATCCGAATGGGCAATATCTGGAGAATGTTTTTTTTTATCTTTTCTCTGCTGTTTAAGACAAATTATTAAAATATTAACGTTGTCTATTTGTTTACTAAAAATAAATTTGTTTACAATTCTATCGTTACGTTTACAATAACCTTTTACAGTTTACAACATGATTGCATTTAATTAAAATTTATAGTCGATGAGGTAGATCCGCTTCGCATAAAGAAATAAGTTAATATATTTGCATCTATTTTTGATTGATGATTATCCTTCATAGGTGCATAAAACAAAGATTTCGCATTTTAAATTAGTTAAACCATACAAACACTGTTGCCAAGTTTTCTATCCGATTATAGAGGTTCTTTCAGGAAGAATTTTTCTAACGTTAACAAAACAAAAAACAATAACTATAGTAGAAAGGGTTAATCTCAATAACGCAAAGTCTTTATATCCACCACTTTCAAGGTTCTCTTTTGCTCTTTCGTTATTGACCAGGTTTTTGAGTAAAACATTAATGCTGGTCTTTCACCTCTTTCATTTTTGCACACATTTCTCTCACACAAAACTCCACTCAATTATGTCCAGTTCGTCCATTCACACTTGATACTATAATTTATCTAAATCTTTATTCCTCCATGCTTTTCTAGTACAGATCCTAAATATTTGAAGTTTTAAAAAGCTGGTAACACTTGGTAATGCAGATTGATTTTAAGTCCAGTCGTCTAGTCTGCTGTTATATACTCAGTCTTCGTCCTATTCACTTTCAACTCTCTATTCTAAGGCGCTTTCCTCAATTTTTTAAGTTTTCCTTCCAATCTCTCTTTCACAAAATTTACAATCACAATATCATACGCATAAATCATATACCATGGGAGCTTCACCTCTTATCCTTTCAGTCATAACATCCATCACCATTCCAAACACACTGACCCCTGGTGGAGCCCCACATGCACCACGAATCCATCCGTAACCCCAACACTGCTTTTTATTTCCGTTATTGTTCCCGTATACATACTGTTTCGGCACATCTTTCACTCGCATACTTCTTGTCACGGCACTCGGTCATCTACTTTTTTTAAATCTATGAACGTAGCGTGGATTTTAGGCTGCATTTCACGACATATCTTAAACATTCTTTTTATAGCAAAAACAGCGTATATCCAAATTGCTTTTCATACGTACTCATCTCTTCTACCAGCCTCTTCACAACTTTTCTCTCCCAAATTTTCAAAGTATGCGAAATCAGTTTTAATGTCTGTATAGTTACCACATTCTTGCACATCCCCCTTTCCTTTATAGATTGGAACAAGTACGCTTTTTCTCCACTCATTCGATATTTTTTCTTGATTAATCACTTTTCTTATTAGGTCTCCATCCTAATCAAGCACTATCGATATTACTGCTGGTATCTCATCCGCTCCCACCGCCTTTCTATTAATTATCTTCTTCAAAGCACTCTTCACTTCCTTCTAGACCCTTTTCTGACCCTTCCAAAACTTGCTATACCATCTTATAAATAGATTCTAGATGAACTGAATGTTAAAGAGTACTTGTACTGGTACATTTTAAATTAATTCTTCGCGGAAAATGAAACTACCTATTATTTTAGTGCCCTAATTTTATTATAGAAATTTCTGTTTATATTTAGTATTCGTTTGTGGTACATAATTAATTATATTAAACCTAATCGTTCTATTATTTAATCAAATTCAGTGCACTTCCATTTTTTAAAGTTCAGCTGCTTCTCTTATTAAAACTTTCGGTTTTTATGGCTTGTTAAACTTTCGAGACTAAAATAATTGTTTTCCATTGTTAAAGCAGCTTATTGTTTGCTTGTTCGGATTTCAGATTAGATATTTTTTATTTAAAAATAGACACATCAATATATTTTTGGTCCTCCGTCCAGAAACAATACTATTAATTACTTCAAAATCGTCCGGAAAATGGCATTTTCCGGCCTAGGCCGGCAAAGTAGCTTTTAGATTATCTAAAGAGATGGCGCTATAAGTTTAAATTTTAAGTCATCAAAAATACATAATGAATATTACAAATTTTAATTGAATTTATTTAAAAACTGCGTATAATATACTAAACTTACCTATAACTTTTTCTAAAGATAAGCAGGATTCTAATTTACATTTAATTACTCTTACAACTTGTATTTTAAAATTTGACATTTATGTCATAATCTTGTATGTCACAAAGTAAAAAGTTTTTGAACTTGTTGTGTTTGCAACATATGTTAATTAAAACACTAATAATTGCTGAAGCTAAACACGTATATTAAGTATTAAACAAGTTATTACACAATACACAACAACACAACTATAATATAAACATCCAATGTGGCGCTTATATCTGTCGGCTCTCTTCTAGTCAGTGGCCTTAGTTCAGGTAGCACAAGCAGTCAAGTCTTGAACATAACAGAACTTTTGAAAATATTAAAAATTAGTCGGACCAAAAAATAGTGTGTGTTACACGTCCGGAAAATGTTTTGCAAGTGCTCGTACTCGCTCTTGCAAAATGTCATTTTCCGTCCTTGTGTCACAAATAACTATTTTGACATTTGACAAGTAGATAATTACTGATTGTGACTTTTGACAACTTCTGGCCGCAAAAATGACACATATTTTATTTTCAGCAATAGTTAGCTTTCTAGATAAATTGAATGCAAATTAGATAAGCATGCCAAAACAGGCAAACAAAGACACTAGAACAAACTTTGAACATTTGACAGCACGATATTGACTGTTTTTAACTTTGACAGCTGTACCTACAGTTGCCAAACCTATCATATATGTATATTTTTAAAGATAAATAAGTTTTAAAAAAAATATAGTTAAATTGATTGTAAAATTGTTATAAGAATGTTGTTTTGTAAAGGTAGACATTTACCTAAACCATAGTTTAGAATACACAAGGTAAGTCACCTAATCTTGTCATTCCTGTCATAGGTTCTCGAAACGGCTCTAACGATTTCATTGAAATTTGAAATATAGATGCACACGATCTGGCTGTTACCATGTCTTGGAAATTGCATTTTTTCATTTTTTCACCCAAAATCATTTTTCCACTTAAGATGGTTGTGAGGGTACGATAATTTCGGCGCTGCTTGCGCGGAAATGTCTTATTGAGACCTTTTACTAGCAAAGCTCGGTCGGTTTCTCTTTCCTTGAAAAGGCTACTAAAGTGGTCTTGATAGTGTTAATATTAAGTCCCACCGAATTACACCATTGTTTTGCTTTGTTCAGTCTTCTTTGCACTATGTCAGAAAGGGCGTTTTCATATATCCCTCTTGCGAGAATAACCACATCATCGAAATACCCTTGGCAAGGTATACCTATAGTTTAGTCAACTGCCAGAGTAAGCTGTCCACAGTAAGACTCCAGATCAGTGGGGATGCAAGCCTCCTCTTCGGGCAACCTCTGGTCTTATTGATGGAGATAGTGTCTTTGCCAATCTTCATTTCTGCAATTCTTCTAGACAGCAATTGCGATAACCAGGTGGAAGGCGTTCAATCTGCTCCTCTATTATGAAGTGGTCTTTTGACAGTCTCATGTGGAGTATTGCCAAAGGCCTCTTCTATATCTAGAAAGGCACATACCACGGTTTCTTTTTGTTTCGAGTGTCTTGGCACCTGTCGTGGCACCTGTTCCAGGACTTCTGTTCTAATATAATTGTCTATAGCTTTTTCCATGCCGTAAATCTCCATGATGACCTCAATGTTTTTTATTGTCAACCGCCAATCATTGTCAATCTTGTCATTCCTGTAAAATAAAAATAAAATCCATTTGACTTCGATTAAAGTGTTGGAAAATAGTATTTGTTTATACCAGAGAAGTATCTACAAGAGTTAGGTATATTCTAGATGATTTTTATGTTAAAGATTAACTCGTAGCTCTAATGGTACAGTTCAGTATACGAAGCATAAAACGGAACTAAAAATCCAGATACACATTCTTATTTTGTTGCCTATATCATTTTTTTATATCTAGAATTAATCCGAGATACATAATCAATTGTAATAATCCTTATTAACACAGAAATGACCAGATGCAAACCTCATCATTCTATTATTCAATCAGATCCAGTGCAGTTCCACTTTTCAAAGTTCAGGTGCATCTCTTATCAAAACTATCCGGTTTTATGGCTTGCTGAACTTTCAAGACTAAAATAATTGTGTTCCATTGTTAAAGCAGCTCATTGTTTGCTTGTTTGGATTTCAGATCAGATATTTTTCATTAAAAAAATCAAATTAGTTATGCAGTTGTAAGCCGGCGAGTGCGAGTGGTTGAGTTAGGGCAGGGGAAACAGATTTGCTTGGTTTGATAACGCGTGCTAGAAAAGAATTGAATTAAGGGGTGGTGGATATGATACAGGCAAGTGTTTTTGAGGGTTATTATTCACATAAGGATTAAATTTATGAACATTTTCTAGTTAAAGATGGTTTTAAACATTTTTTTATTAATATCTTAACATCAGAAGGAAATAAGGTAATAAATGGAAGGGTAACACCACAACATAGACTTTTAGACTGTGACATAGACGTAAGAAAACGAAAAGGAACGAGAGAAAGGTAAAGTGGTGGATGTTGAGACAAGAGTAGTCGGAAAGTAAGTTTAAAGTAAGAGTGTTAAGAGAGATTAATATGAAAGATTATATAAAGAAATGGTGTACAAAAAATAGTAAATTTTTTAAGAAGATAACAGAAGAAGTGTTGGGAAACTCATAAGGGAAAGAAAGGCGTGATGTTGGAATGAAGAAGTACAGATAGAAGTAAAAGCGAAAATGGTGGCGCAAAAGAAGTGGGATTTATCAGAGAGTGCAAGTTGTAGAATATGAATATGAGGAATCAAAGAAGAATACAAAGAGAGCAGTGGTAAAAGCGAAATCAGAGGCAATAAAAACATTAAGAGCAATAAAGGAGATAATTATTGAGGATTGCTAAAAAAAGGAAAAGCTTTGATAGACATATCTGTCATCTGACAAATTAAAAACAAAGAAGGTAGAATTTTACAAAAGTATGAGAGTAGAGGAAGATGGAAGAAATATAACGATAATCTGCTGAATAAGGAAAATGGGAGAGAAGATGGTATTGAAAATTTTGGAATGGTGAGAGACGTGTCTAGGGAAAAAGTAAAGACTGCATGAAGAAGATGAAGAATGTAAAGGCGGTGAGAGCGAGTGGGATACCAGCAGAAGTCTGGAAGATGCTTGGTGAGGATGGAGTATATATTCTGTTGGACCTGTTGAGAAAAGTGATCAAGAAAATACCAAGTGAGTAGAGGAAACCTATACTTGTGCCGATCTATAAAGAAAAGGGGGATGTGCAGAAACGTGGTAACTATAGGGACATTAAATAGGTATCACATACTTTAAAAATTTGGGATATAGAATAGTTAAAAAGAAGAAGATCTTAACTCGTTTGAAACAGATAATTTCCAAATTTGTGTCTGCTTCGAAAATTAATGCACAACTTGCAAGAAGTGATGTCTTTCGAACTAAATGGGCACTTCTTTGAAGCAGAACAAACGAAAACGCTATTAAAATTGTAGCTTAATTAGCCCTTTAAAGGTTAAATTGGCGTTGGGCGCCAACTTTGTAACCTTGATTTACCCTTGGCTAGCTCCGGAGGGTCGTGGCTTCCTTCTGTGTTTTCTTAGATTCTCTCAAAACATTAATTAATGGGCGCAAAGTACAGACACACAAATAAAATTCGAAAGATCAGTTTAAAATGGTTTATTACTTCAATATGGATTAGTAAAAATATTAAAAATATTAAATTAATTATTTCTCTTATCTTTGGATTGGTTCCGATGACTTCAGACGGAGTTCGATAACTTTTGGAGCTGAACAGTAGAAGGATGGGGTTCCTTCCTAGGGACTTTTTGTCAGATTTTCAATCGTCGTGGAATGGGACAGCAATCGGAATTGGAATACTCCTCAAGGGACTTCTTGTCGGATTTTCTAACGACGTGGAACGGAACAGCAGTCAAAAAGGAATACCCCTCTAGGATTTCTTGTCGGATTTTTTAACGTCGGGGAAACGGAACAGCAAACGGAATGGAATACCCCTCTAGGGACTTCTTGTCGGATTTTCTAACGTCGTGGAAACGGAACAGCAACGGAATGGAATACCCCTCTAAGGACTTCTTGTCGGATTTTCAATCGACGTGGAACGGAACTGCAAAATGGCGTCGGCTTCAACTGAATGACGTCTAACTGCGTAATTTCTGATAGGAATTTTGATGGTCCTTAATAGTTGGCAATAACCCTATTAATAAAATTGGAATCAAAACTCCGACTTTCAAATAATATTTTTCGAACATAATCGCTATACGTCTCTCCAAATTTCGAGAAAAAATTAATTACCTTTCATGTAAAAATATTAAAATACCACAAAAACTGACCTTGAACAATAGCGATTGTATTTGGAAATTTAAATGTTAGTAAAAATACATAAAATAGTATATTCACCGCATTTTGGATTATTTTTTAACTAATTAAATTAAAACCAAGGCAAAATGTTACTTACCAGAACAGAAGGGCGAAGATAGTCGGGAAAACTCTGAATTTATTCAAATTCAACGATAAAATGAACGAATGAAAATCAAAAACTCTCGACGAGACCCATTCTCTCCTTCCCAACTAGCAATCCCCTCTCGTATCAACGCGATAAAAATAGATAATATAAAAATATTTATAGTCCGAAAACCAACGTTACAAACGTTACAAAATACGTACGAGATTTAAAATAGAAACTTTCACATTTGACTGCAAGATGGCCTCCAACATTAAGCGTCAATTGTCCAAAATGTGTTAAAATGTCTACCATTATTACTTTGACATGATTATAAGTAATTTGCATTAATTTTTTCAATATTTTACTTACTTTTGAAAATATAGCACATATGTAATAAGTTTGGTGACCTCACTGGTGACAAATGTCAAATTAGTGGTTTTATTGTAGTCTGAAGGCAGAAGCTTCTCGGAATATCTAATTTAACTATTTTGGTATGCTTGAAACCATTTTGTATTTAATACACCTTTATATTATTCAAAACACTTTCATATATCTGAAAATATAAAATGTATACGACAGGTATGGTGACACCCAGCTGTCAAACGTCAAAAACAGTGAGTATCGTGCTGCCAAATCTCAAAATTGAATTATTGTTGAAAATATAAAACATATGTAACAGATTTTGCTATCATGCAGTTGTGTTTAGTCATGATTTGTGATTATCTTGTTGTCACTAATCAAATTCGATTTTCAGTATAACAAACAAATAAAAAAAACGTGTGTGTCTCAGGACGCGCGACAGAAGTGATAACTTCAACTAATCCAAGTTGAACTATTTAATATTGAAATTTTCTAACTTGAGAAAAACTGTGCCTATTACTTAAATTGTATGTACATTAATATGATAATGTGTTTAAATTTAAAAATTTAAATATTTTAAAAATTTTGAAAATTCTGAAATTTTTTTTATCACTATGACTTTCACTAATTAAGATACAAAAATTTTTTACTATGACAGTTCGAAATTTCTAATCAGTCGCGTAGTAATTCGCAATACAACCACCCTTTACGTGGAACGGCCTGATTGCTATTTAATACACACTTAAAACAAATTCTTATCCTTATTATCAATAATAACATTAATAACACATTTTATAATCAATTTTTATAAGATTTATTTTTATAAGATTTATGAAACTACCAAAACACGTCTTTTTTATGCTAAAATTAGGCTAAACAGACTGTCATTTCTTCTTAGACAACCTGTTACGAGAATTCCCGACGATGACCGAACATTTTAAGAATGAATTTAAATTATAATTAAATAGATGAACGAATTATTTGAATAAATGAGTAAATAAATAATTAAATAAATTAAGATATTTGTATTAATATTAATATTTACTTATTTCTATTTGATTTAATTTCCATTTCTTCTCCTACAACTGCCACGATAGATGCCAAGGATGACCGAACCGTTTAAATTATGAATTTAAATTATAATTAAAAGGGATTAAATTAGTTTTATATACGAAAATATAGAAAATAACCTAATTTTTATGATATTAAATGGATATAAATATTTAATAAATAATTAAAAGTAATGAATTGTATTTAGTGACAGATTAATACCGTATAACATGGTAAATTCAAAAATACTTAAAACTTACATTGGGAAAAGCATAGAGAGAGAGAGAGAAATGATATTATTATGTTTCACTGCGCCTGCGTGTAACAACGATAAACAACGCGTTATGATAAACGCTTTTTTCAACGCGTTACGCTAAAATCAGTTTACCCTCCCATAAGAAGTTATCACTTCAATAAATAAATAAATAAAGATATTTGTATTAATATTAATATTAATATTTACCTATTTCTATTATTATTACGTTTCACTGCGCCTGCGTGTAAAAACGATAAACAACGCGTTATGATAAACGCTTTTTTCAACGCGTTACGCTAAAAATCAGTTACCCTCCCATAAGAAGTTATCACTTCAAAACTGAAATGTTGTATAGCTAATTTAATAGTGTTGGTATTTCGTGACGATGTACGCTCGGATTTCGTGACAGTGTACGCGCGCATAGTAATTATTTACCCTCATTATTTTTCCCTAAACCGCCAAAAGAAGTATAACTACAAAAATAGGTAAATAAATATCTAGTAAATATTAAAATGTTGAAATGAATGATAAAAGAATGAGCAAAATTAATAAAACAAGTAAAATCTAATTCGAAATTTCACTATTTGATTAGATTATTTAGTAGTGTCGTTTTTTCGTGACGGTGTGCGCACGGATCGTAAACATTTACCCTCATCATTTTTTCCTAACGCGCCAAAACTTCAATAAATGGTAAGTAGTAAAACTGCTTGATCCGTGATGAGGTAAACATGAAAAAAATTATTATTAAAGATTAACATTTGATATGAAAAAATGCTTGTTTATTTACGCTTTGATGTCATGTATAATCAGTCAAATTTATATATAGGACACAGAGTGTTTTTGGCAATAATGCCGTTTAAATACCGTGAAACAACAGTGCATCTAATGTAAAACTAGATCATACGGTGAATCTATAAAAATGTGTCTCGTGCATGTAAATGATGCGACGTCAAAATAATAATAAAATAAATACTTACAGTAAAAAGAAAACGGTCCCACAATTACAGTGTGAACAGCATGAAAATTGTGATCGTGTTCACGGAACGTGAATTTTGCAAACTATGAATGTGTGGATAACTAGCTATCACGTGACATTGATTAACTGAAAAAACTCTAATGAAAGTTAAATTTACGTAAAAATTATTATATATGATGTTATAACAAAGTGACACTTTCAAATCTAATTATAAGTATCATTAAAATAAAATGAATGTTAGTGTTTTATTTAATAGTTTTTTTAGACAAAAAGCTTGCTTATAAACAGATTTTATTAGTATATAAGAAATTTATTTCACTGCAAGAACAATTTAAAAAGCTCCTAATTAACGGTTTTAAATTAGAGAAAAAAAACATCATAAATTTAATCAAAGGTAATACCACGAGTCCTTAAAATTTTATCGATAAATTTTTAGTTTCCACGAAAACTTTTTTATTTGGCAAAAATACGAAAACAAATTGAAATGTGATAGAAATCACGAGTCCGTAGGACGAGTGATTTTATCATATTCAGTTTGTTTGAGTAGTTTTGTCTAAAATAAAAAAGTTTGAGTCTGAAAAATAAAAATTTATCTAGTAAAATATTACAGGACGAGTGGTATTTGAGAAGATTATTTTTTGAACCATTCTGTACAAAAACTACTTTGTTTAAAAAACTTCCTAGAACAACTTATATTTCATAATTAACACAAACGAAATGCCGTTACCCCTCCTATTAACTTATCCTGTACACTAGATAGTATTGACAATTGTCAGTTGTCCTGAGCGTCGTGAAAACAGGGTTATAATTTGAATAAATATTTATTTTTATACCTATTTATACAATTATATTATTAAAAAGAAAATTACCAAAATAAAAATTATAAGGTATATCTATGTAAAGTTTAACTACAAGACCACATTTGCTTGTAGGCATATAAAAGTTTTAAATGTATGCAGAACCAGGAAGCAGGTTAGTTTTAAAGTACCTACATATTTGATTTTTCATTATCGTTTAGATGAATTGAATTGTGATAATAATAATAACAAAATATATTTCAGAATATTTAGATAATATAAATGAATGTTGATTTATAGTAAGGTACTTATAAACAAGAAAATTGATTGTTCAATATTGTTATTGAATTTTTGACAGTTCTATAATTTTATCAATACTAGTAAAACCACTAGTACTAGTGGTTTTATCAATATAAACCGGAATGATTGGCTAGACTTAGCATAAAACATTGAAGATTAAGCGTTTTCATTGGACGAAATCACAAAATTGTGATATTTTGACAGGTGAAAAAAATAATCATATATAAAAAGCAAAACTGGAACAATGAGACAAAAATAATCTTTTTACAAAATATTCTATCACTTTATCATCTTTTTTATTTGTAAGTGTTTAACAGAGATAATCATATTTACTCTCTTACCAATACCATTCTCAGAACGCGGTGCATAGTCATCACATCACATTCGCTCCATTTATTTCACAACCTAACTAAAGCTATTTGTAGATCAGTGTGAACTATTAGTAATAACTTCATGTAATGAATAGTAGAAAAATTTCTTCATTCACAATGGTTCGAAAATAGACGGTTTTCCATCATACAAAACAGTTGGAAAGTAGACAACTGTTAACCAGGGCGGAAAGTAGCCACTTTCCACTTGTTACCCTTGGTTACGCGCCTCCATAGATAGAGATCATTAAAATTGGCAAATATGACAAACGTTTTATATCGGTATCGGTATATAGGCAACCAGTATAAAGACAAAAACCAAAACGAAACTTCAGTAGAATAAAATTTCTGTAAAAACATATGTGTTAAAAAAAACTTGAGATAAATCTACCTATATTAAGTAAAATCAACATCCGGCACCCGAAGAAAGAATTAAGTAAATTATAAGGATAAGGCAGTAGCCGAACACACATGGAAAAGAAAGGACAAAAAATAACCTCAAATGTAAACAATAGATGAGCCCAACTAAGTTTTGTAACGATTACAGATTCCAGAATAATAACGAATTTTATTGTAGAATAAACGTGTAAACATTATACATATTTATGAATTCCAGTGGAATTTATTATTAAGAGAAACGTAACAATAACAACAACAGAGGGAACAATAGGTAGGTAACAGTAGGAAAACATTATAATAGTTAACATAAAATTAAACACTATTTGAAGCGTTAGAATTAGTATGTAAGTAAAAATGTATCGTAGAATTGTCGTGGCTTTAATTATTAATTCTATTTCCTCTTTAAGGTTTTCATTGAAGGAGGAATATTTTTGTGTGCTGAATGTTGACGGACCAGGAATAGGTTCTTTTTGAGCATGGGTTAACATGCCCGCAATTTTTGTTTGCCTAACGTTTTAAATTGAGAACATCTACACCATTATTTATAAATAAAGTAGCTGCCGTTCGACGAAAACAATGACCAGTGTATGTTTCTATCTTGTCTAATTGTAAATAAGTGGCCATTTTTTTGGGAAATTCATCCACAGAATTGTGTGCTAATGGCTGCTTTGGTCATTTTCCATGTCTGAATTGCAGAAAAAATCCATCTCCTTCTATTTTTTTTCGAAGGATAGTATATTCTGTAGGTAATTATTTGTATCCATACTTGTTGTTAATGACAAAAGCTCTCGACTGATGCGTTTTGTGTCAGGAATTACAGTGACACATTTTTCTTTTTGTAGATCAACATGATCTATTTTCATTTTGAATAGTTCATCAGTTCGAGAGGCGCCGGAGATGCCAATTATTATAGCAACCTAAAAGATTTATGAATGAAATTATACATTTAGGTGATAATTGGCAAGCTACACATACCTTCTGAGGAAGAAAATCAAAAGTGCATTCTGTAATAGTATATTCTGTAACAAGGTTAGAATGAAAATTTGATACGAGTGGAGAATTCCGAACGCGAGCTTAGCGAGCGAGAGGAACCACGAGTAATCGAATTTTCATTCTAACCGTGTAACAGACTGTATTTTCTCCACGACCATGTAATAATTCTGTTTATTTAAATTGAAATATGTAGCAAAACAATTAGAACGTCGCACTGACAAACTGAGTGACAGTTTTGAAATTCGCACGGCAATCTATGTTTTTTGTTGAGCAATTACAGAATGTTATTCCGTCACTAGTTATAGAATGGAAATAAATACATGCAAAACACATAAGCAGCAAGTGTTTCAGAATGAATATTCTATCTCAAGAGTGAGAATGAACACTTTCTATTATTAAAAATGAAGTCGGAATTATTACATTCATTAATGGTCGTGGAGAAAAATATTTCAATTTATTGTTTTCTAAATGCACTCCTTTTTCAATATACCACTCGTGGTGAATTTCGTACGTTTTCTCAGACCATTTTTTCTTCAATGTCGGACATATTGCAATACTCTCAATTACAAAAGAATAAACCACGATTTATTATAGAAATAAATTTCACGTCATCGATAACTGTCAAATATTTCATAGATTACTAGACACTCTAGACAGGAAGATTTGTCTGCAATAAATGTTTCTTATAATTGATTACTTTATTTATGAACTAGTTGTACTCGCAACGTCGTTCGCGTGGCCTGTGATTGTTGTATAAAAATTTCTTACCCCACCCCATTTAAGGAATGGGAGAGAAATTTTTATACACCAGATGTTAAGTTGAAAGAAGACAAATACATCTGTGAAAACCGCATTCGAATCGGATCAGTAGTTTTCATGTGATGCCCGCACAAACATACAGACAGACAGACAAAAAAATCTAACCACATTTTAGGGTTCTATTTCGATGTACCCGCGACGTCGTTCGCGTGGCGTGTTGATTTTTGTATAAAAATTTCTTTCCTCACCCCGTTAAAGGGGTTGGGGGAGAAAGTTTTATACACCAGATGTTAAGTTGAAAACCGCATTCGAATAGGATCAGTAGTTTTCATGTGATGCGCGCACAATCATATACATTTCTACAGTTTTATTATATGTACCTATAGATATAGATTATAACATTATTTTTAAACGGTTGTGAATAAAATAGTATACATACTTACATACCTCAGTGGAAGTACTATTTTTCTCTCGAGAAATCTTTTTCTCTTGAAGGTAATGAAATACTTTCCACCTCGGTATGTAATATACTATCTCAGTTGTCACAAATTTTTTGTTGGGTACACTTCTCTATTTAAGTCCAATTAATGAAGATGTTATGTAAATCGCAAAAATCTAAAACTTTTTTATAAATCCTATAACCAAACATTGATAATCCTGTAGGGGATCGAGAATTTGTAAACCATTCATAAAGCTTCTCTCGCACTTGCATCCCCAAGTTGTACAAATCGTATTAAATATTGAAATTAAGAATCAATTGAGCCGAAACTAGTTTAGGGATGAGCGGGGTGATGGTTGTTGGTAATGGTGGTGGTGTGCACTAGAGGATGATCACCGATTTGTGATGGATAGATTTGTTGACAGAACAGAGGCGCACAATTTTATAAAAAAAAATTAAGTAAAGAAATTTGAATAAAATGATGAGCTTTTAAATAAGATATGCTTTAGATTCTAAAATTATTTAAATATTTTTCGTTTGCTTCATATTGTTTGTTTCTATTCTTACCATGTTCTCACTGGGAGGTAATAGTTTTATCGGCGATAATCTGAATTTTTAGTTGGTATACAGTGTTGGTCTGTTAGACAGACGGAATAGTTAGAAAGAGTGGCAGAAAAAAGCGTTTCATACTTTCATAGGATATATCCCACTTCCGAACTAAAAGAAAAAAGTGCAAGAATACAATACTTCATCACAACAATTTTTTATTATTTTTAGTAATATTTTAATATTTACTTGTTATTAGTGTTATTCACCTATTTTTATAACAATTTTACTCCAAATAACAGTTTCGTCGCTAAATATAAACAACATCAGTAAAAGGTCATAAATGTGAATAGTAACGAATTGAGGATAATAACAATTGGTTTTAGTATAATGTGTTTATAAATTACGTACAAATAATTTTTTTATAATTCACGTTCACAAAGTTTCTATTTCGACACTAAAAACAGTATCGAAATAGATTCATTGTAACACTGTTTTTGGTAACTTTTTGTTTTACACAATTGGTTGCACTGCACTGATTGTCAACGAAAGAGTTCAGGTAGTAAATCAAGAAGTATGTTGTAGTAAATTATTAACTACATTATCAGCGTTATTGCTAAATTCTGAATATTTTATACAAATTTGACAAACATTCAAATTTAAAATCATTAAAACTGACAAATGTGTCAAGATTGCCAACATAAATAAAAATTACGAAAAACTCTAATTTTACTTATTTTTTTATACTTTTAAAAGTTCATTATAAAAAATAGTATGTAACACTCGAATTACAATGACGGTTTGTAGTACTCGTTCTTTGCGAAACTCAGCGCTTGGCGGTTCGTTTCACAAACTGCACTCGTACTACGAAACCTGTCATTGTAACACTTGTATTACAATATACTATTTTATGATATTTAAATAAGATTTATTTAGCTATATAATGCGTTTTACTTAAACTTTTTTTTCTCAACCCTTTTTTATCGTTATATCTCCGCCTAAGTGTTCAAGTTGCACCGGCCAATAGTGTAACGAAATGAGCATTTGATACGGGGTTGTTAACAAAAGGCAACTGAGTTTTAATATAAGCGCAGTGCGGCCCTTTTAAGGCACAGGGCGTCTATTAAATAATAAAGGCATTGTTATGAGACACCGTTTATGGTTTTGGTATTGGATTTTAATTTTCAATACACAAGGGTATTGTATTGGTTGGATCTATGTAGGAAATGTAATGGATATATTGTTCTTTATAAGTCTAATTTTCGTAATTTTATTCCGTTCCTTTTTGTGCAACTTTTAGAAATTTTAGTACGTACATATTTCCTTTTCCTTTTGTATGTGTTCTTCTTTCAGTAAGAATATTTTAAATTACCATATATACTGTCTTTACTTTTTTTTAATTTTTCATAAGCTGCTTAGAATAGATAGGTACCTTGTTTCTTCTTTATTTTTTTAATGCCTTCCATTATTCTATTTTAATAACTTTTTGAGCAATTATAACAGAAGTATTTGTCCATCAAACGTATATATTTCTAAATTCGAGTATATTTAAAAATATACAAGGTAAAGTTAAGTTATTAAACTCATCATAAACAATAGTCTAACAGAAAGCATTAAGGTCAAAGAAGAAGTGCAGCTTGGTGTTCCATTATCATTTATAATGGTTAGCATAATATTAGAAAAGGTTACCACAAAAAAACATCAGTGCGTACGATTTGCTAATCTTGGCTAGAAGCAAAATAGAACTGATGGAAACAGTCATGAAGCTCTAAGTGAGGGCAGCGACCTAAGAATCATATATAAATAAAGCAAAAACGAAGTATTTGGAATGGACAAATAAGCAATTCGTTTGGGGGAAATACATAAAAATAATAACAGCAAAGAGAACGCAATATAAATTCGAAGATTGTTAAAAGATTGGAGTACTTGAAAATTATCTTTACAATAGAACTTAACTGTGAAGATGAAATACAGAGAGAATTATGTCGAACCACTGTGCTACTTTTGCTCTCAATGGGTTGTTAAGAAGCAAAAATATATTTCGTAGAGCAAAACTAGCTAGACCCTAATAAAGTCGATAATGACGTAGGTACTATGTCTGTCTATTAAATAACTAGTTGTACTCGCAACGTCGTTCGCGTGGCGTGTGATTGTTGTATAAAAATTTCTTACCCCACCCTATTTAAGAAATGGGAGAGAATTTTTTATACACCAGATGTTAAGTTGGAAGAAGGCAAATACATCTGTGAAAACCGCATTCGAATCGGATCAGTAGTTTTCATGTGATGCGCGCACAAACATACAGACAGACAAAAAAATCTAACCATATTTTTGGGTTCTATTTCGATGTACCCGCAACGTCTTTCGCGTAGCGTGTTGATTTTTGTATAAAAATTTCTATCCTCAGCCCGTTAAAGCGGTGGGGGGAAGAAAGTTTTATACACCTGATGTTAAGTTAAAAGAAGACAAATACGTCTTTGAAAACCGCATTCGAATAGGATCAGTAGTTTTCATGTGATGCGCGCACAAACATATACATTCCTACAGTTTTATTATATGTATAGATGAGACTGATTACGAAAAAGGGATTTATTATAAAAATTATTCTAGATTCGAATGATCCCTTTCAATATACCTACTCCCCTCCCCTCACCACACACCATTCCATACGTTTTTTCCATTGAACAAGGCAGTGCTAGAAGTCTTCTTTGGAGAACGCCTTTCATCGATTCAAATCGGGTCCTTTTTAAAACAGATTTTATCTTCGGAAACAAAAAAAAAGTCGCATGCTGCCAAATCTGACGAGTACCGCGCGTGTTTAAGCATTGGAGTGGGTCTATTGGCCAAATACTGCTTCACAGATAGCGCGTTATGAGCAAGTGCGTTGCCCTGGTGCAAAATCCATGAATTGTTCTTACGAATTCATTCTCGCAATGTTCCCAAAACTGCCAAATAGAAAGTCTGGTTGACAGTCTAACCCTCTGGAACTCGTTCAGTCATCACGGTACTGTTAATATAAAAAAAACGATCAACATTTTGATATGAACATCCTTTCTTTTTTGATTCTGGGCGATTCAGGCGTCTTCCAATTCATCAATTGTAGCTTTTTTTCAACATCCTATTAAAAAAAAACACGTTTTGTAATAATGTTTTTCATTAGTCCGAGATCTTTTCTTTTAACCTCTTAAGGAAAACTGAGCAGACCTGTTGACGCCCGAGCTTTTGGTTTTTTGGCACCAACTTTGCACAGAAATTTGTCATATATAAATCCTCGTGTAAAATTTGTTTAGTCGTTTCTTTATTAGCGTTTACAGCCTCGGAAATCATCCGTAGCAGGTTTAAGGCGCTATTGGGTCTAGATAGAGCGGTGTGTCCGGATTGCGGCGATTGGTATCAAATGCTAAAGTCAAACAACTGTATTGCGGCCCTCTCAGATTTGTTCCCTCAATACCCCATGAACGGATTGCGGCTGGCGACAGGTACGCCAATAAAGATTAGGCTCATACCTCCTCGTGGTCCTTGCTGGCCCTTGCTGGACAGACAATCTTTTAAAATTGTCTGACAAAATGAGTATTATTTGTAGACAATTGTTATAAAAATATTATGAGTCAAATGTTCTTATTAATAACTAAAATTAACAAGTTTTAATTTGAAAGAATTAATTTGTTATTTGACAATTTTCAAATTGATACAAAATTTACAAATTTAATGATTGTATGTACGTGTATTTGATTTTTTGTAGTACCTAAATGTTTTCAAGATGTATATGAATATAAATAGTGCAAAAGTGAAACTTTGAAATTTACCTTACAACAATTCCAATAAATACGTACGATTTACTGATGGGGTGTTTTTAGTAGATTTATATCTACTATTCAGCTGGTTCGCAAGTCACGACTTCGGGAAAATTTCACTACAGTTTTTCGTTTTGGGCCCCCCTGACTTCAAAAACACCTTCCGTTCAAAAGTACTCAACACTTTTGCTAGCCAAGTGCAATACCCTACTTGGTTATGCCGCACTGATGACGGCTAATGAGCCAGAAACATGCATGTCTGCGGTTACCATTCCTACTCGTGGCCTTATTGATCCTTTTTGCGTACATGCCCAATAATTTTCCCCTTTTGTTTATATTAATACGCATTTTCTTGGCACTTTGTTTATTTCATATCCTGGGCTTAGAACGACTCAAACACAATGAGTCCGTTTCGCCAACGTTGCGACGCTGGTTGCTAGCCGAAAACCCATTGGCACAGCTGGCCGAAAGCACAAAATGGCGATAGGACTCCTGTGTGAGCTTTCGTTGTTTTTGTGTTTTTATGTTTCTTTACACATGTTTCCCCAACATCCTTTGCTCCCAAGTACTCAACACTTTTGCTAGCCAAGTGCAATACCCTACTTGGTTATGCCGCACTGATGACGGCTAATGAGCCAGAAACATGCATGTCTGCGGTTACCATTCCTACTCGTGGCCTTATTGATCTTTTTTGCGTACATGCCCAATAATTTTCCCCTTTTGTTTATATTAATACGCATTTTCTTGGCACTTTGTTATATATATATATATATATATATATATATATATATATATATATATATATATATATATATATATATATATAAATATATATATGTATAGTTCCGATATAACGAAATCTGTGGACACGATAGCGGTCGCATTTCTTAACGGATCGAAATGAAATTTGGTACAAAAATCAATCGTCCAAAAATCTCGGTCGAGTTCGTTAATGGGCCAAATCGGTAAGGCCGTTTGGGCGTGACATTAAATCAAAATGGAAAAAAATTCGTAACTTTTTTACTACACCCTGTACAAAAAAATGTTAGAGGACTTTTTTGTTTGTCTTAAAGAGACCTACAACTTTTATCTAAAACATTTTTTTCTAAAACGTATACTTTTAATATATTCAATTAATATAAATCTACTGATGCGCCTGGCTTACCAAGGGCCATTTTTTTACTCGTGTATGTGTTTGCTTTTTGTCTTGTTGTAGCAAATGTGACTATGTGTGTTTAGTTGTTTAAACGTTGAAACTTTGTAAACAGTATTTATTGAGTTTACACGATATATAATTCGTTTTTTATTTTAACGTCCTAAGAATTTGGTTTATTTTTTTGTCTATTTGTAATTACAACTGTTTTTATTGTATAATGTAAAGAATATTCATATTTAGAATTTTTGTAAACTATGCGCCATTTAATGGATTTACCTTAACTTCTTTTTGTCTTTGAATGGTTCAGTAGTGTAGCTCTAAGCTAGACTGCGCCAGGCATTGACATAAAATTTTTATTATGTATTTCATTTCTTTGTATTTTTTTAATAAAAACATTTATTATTATTATTGTTATTAATATCTTTACTTCGCTACGCAAAACCTCAAATATGTCAATTCTGCAGAGGATAGAAGCACATAAAGTATGTAAAGACAGTAATTCAAGGTCTGTTATAGTTTAGTATGTTTAACTTATTTCGAGAATTGTCTTCTCTATTTCAACAAACATTTGAAAATTGCCTTGCATATTTAAACTTAAGTAAATACGTCCTTAATGTAGGGGTTAATTATTGCCCTTAATCTACCTGATGGCTATACCGCCGCAATCCGGTTGTCGTTTCATTTCTACCTGTTTCTTGGGAGCTACGAGTGATGAATTATCGCCGCAATCCGGTTCAGCCCAGATAGAGATCGCAGTGTGGAGTTTTGCCTAAAGTTGACATTTTTTCAATTTTTTCTTTATATCATTTTTAATTTCAAAAATTCTACAGGCTCAATTTTAAAATTTACAAAAATATTTTTCATGATTTAATGGTGTTTAATGGATTTTTCATACTAGAAACAATTTTATACACAACTCCTAGATATATTTTTTTATTGATTTTTCCAAATATGTTCTCAAAGAGTACCATAAACACCCCGAAAAGTATTCTGAACTGTTTGTTTCATAGAAATAAAAAAAAATTATTCGTTTTTTAACTAGTTAAATAACTCTATTGTGGAATTTTGCCAAATTTCCGTTTAAATGATTAATTTACTAATTTTATTTTGTTTTGAAAGACATAATTGATTTTTTTCTTTCGAAGGAAACGAAAAAATACAATAGAATGAATGTAGTGGCAAATGTCAAAAAATCGTTGTAAAATCGGTCATTACATAAGCTTGCAAAATCTTCAAGTATTCACCCAGATTCACAACCGTATACATTTATTGTTTTACAAAACATGTAAAAACTGTACTAAAGTACTAAAATTTAGTCTTTCAACTTTATTAGATATGTATAGCTATTTAAAATTACTGAATAAAGCAACAAAAATCATTGAAAAAATTCGAAAAGAGGTTGACCTTAAAGGCCATCCTTGCAACTTCCCGCCAGTTTTAACCGTAAAGCTATAGTAACGTGACGTATTTTGACGTTTTTGACTTTTTTTGAAATGTTTAAAAAGCCATAACTTTTTAACGCCTTATTCGATTTTGATTTTCAAGATGGCATTCGACGCAGTTTTTGAGACCTAAAAACTTTACCAGGAGTGCAAAATCGGTTAGTCAAAAAATCTCTAGGTTATTGAAAAAAAAAACACTTTTTTTGAAATTTTTCGACAACGATATCTCGCGAACGAATCAACCGATTTTAATTTGCAAAACGGCATTCGACGTGGCTTTTTAAGCTTGAGAGCTGATTAGGTTATGAAATTGATCGATGCAATAGCCAAAAAGATATGCTCAAAAAACATAATTTTTACCAATTGTTTTTTTCGGTTATTTTAAAATTTCTCAAAATCTACTGGCTCGAATCGGTTCAAACTTACAGGGAATCTAAGTTAGATGGAACTCTTTAAAATGTTTTTTATTTCATTCCGATCGGTCAAGCCGTTCAAAAGTTATAAGAGGTTTACATACATCCACACACACACACACATCCACACGTACATACAGACATACAGACACCCTCGTAAAAATAGTCAGGGGAGGTTCCTAAGACCTCAAAACGTTGAGATCCGATGAAAACTCGATTTTCGAAAAACGGGGTGAAACCAATAACTTCCCGATTTTAAAAAAATTTTTAATTTTTTTAGCGGGAAGTTAAAAAAACTTATAATCAAAGATGTGTATCTTCAATTGATTGCAACACCTCACTCTTCATGTTATTAAAGAAGAGAACATTTCCTAAAGGAGCTCTGGAGTAGTATTAGAAAAAAATTGTAAATTAAAAAGAAAAGCAAAAAATTTCAAAACCGAGTTGAAATTGAAAGAACAAACAAATGAAGGAGAAGCCCAAACACCAACAGTTGTAGTAAAAGGAAAAATAGAAGCTTGTTATCTTGATAGTTTCTGTTTCAGATCGTCTTTCCCCTCTGAGAGTTGTTTCATCTTAAAAGTTAGCGTTCTTTTTGTCTCTAGATGCTGGTCTGCCTAATCTAACACTTCCTTCCTTTAAATACTATTCTTCATGTAGTATTACTCAGTTTCTTTAACACCTCAATTGGTCTAGTTTCTTAATAAGATAACTTTTATTGCAGTTTTTTCTTCTGGTACTTGTCTAGTGAATTTAGCACTTTTATCAGTGCTTGCTTTAGTCAATGTTTATAGTAATGTAAGTTCATATAGAGTAAGAAATAACTCCATTCCGTTACAGTTTCATTTTATTTTGAAGTTTCAGCTCTTTCTGGGATTTCATATTCTATGATATATCTCCTCCTCCAACTTCTTAAAGCCATATTTTATCAGTTTTTGGTTTGTTTCACTTTCGGATCGACTTTTAAGTCATGAGTGGTGATTCATCTAAAAATACAGTGTCCTTCTTAACTTTAGAACACAATTTGACACTATCTTTATTAAAAGACTGTTTTTTATCTAATATTAGCTTCAGTTTCCTAAACAGAATCTTTAGGAGATCACTTTTATCACAGTTTTTTGTCGTGGACCTTAGTAAACAGCACTCTCACCAACACTTTATACAATGCTGGGATCAAACAACGAACTGTAGACTGGACAGAGAGTTATTACCTCATCATGGCAAGGAAACAGAAAGAAAATTGAATGCATTGATAAGACAAAATCTCCGAACAGCTGTGGGAATCTTAACAGGCCACTGTCAATTGCGACAACATATCTTTGGCAGAATCACTCCTATGCAGAGATTGCGGATAAGAAGAGGAAACTATAGAGCATACTGTATGACTGCTCTGCTTTTTCTGAAATCAGAAGATTCGTGTTGGGTGAGTATTGGCTTACACCAGCCGATGTCAGAAAAATCACCCTCAGGAGTCTCATTACCTATTTAAAAATTTTAGGCCTGATGACAGCCTGAGGTACTATATGGATATCCCTACACACGAGAGGATGGACAATGGGCAATATGTGGCCTCATTGCGAGCAGAGCACTTGCTCGTCCCTCTCCAATTTTCCAGATTGTATACCTGATCTAAATTCTTCCAGTTTCATAAGGAAATGATTTGGTACTACAGCTTCTATAAATCGTTGTTTTATCAACTCCTTTATTGCTACTGTATCCCTACTATATTATTTTCATTCTAGTTTATTTGCCTTCTGGTATTATTATTGCTTTTGAATTTAACAGTTAAGGTATACTAAATGCAAAATAAGAATATGGGAAATCTGTTCAGATGATTTCCTCTGCAGATGCTTATAGCACACATTAAAGTAGAACCTTTTCTGGCCCAGCTCGTTTAACACTTAATTCCTCCAAAGACTGTTTTTTACAGAGTATCAGCTTTAGTTTCTTGTACATGCTTGTTTTAGCTCATGGTTAAACGATACTGTAGATTTAAATGAGCCTTTGGCTCTGGAACACATTCATTTTGAGCTTTTTTCGTATAGCTTCAGTTCTTACCGTGATTTTATATTTATGTGAAATATTTTGATGCTTTTTTGCCTATTCTAACGCTTTCTTTGATCAATATTAGTTGAGTAGTCTTTTCGTTTTGTGGTGATGCTTTGCTTATGCTTCAGTTTCTTAACCAACTCCTTGCTTTAGTACTCCAGCTTTAAGAAGACGCTGTTTCTTTTACTTCCTTGCCACTACTGTATCCTTATTGTTTTTTATTCTAGTTTACTTAGCTTTAGGTAGAACAATTTAATCGCTTTTCGAAGTTTACCAAAGATTATTACTTTCTGTAACTGTTTTTTTTATTCATTCCTATTGGTATTTGTACTTGTCTTTCATCATCAACATTATAGCCTTACAATCTCTAAGATTATGGCTAACGCCTGAGCGTTCGACAATTCTATTTTTTTAGCGATGGATTATTCCTCTGTCTTCGTTTTAATTTATCATAATTTGTTGTGTGTTTTTGCTGCTGTTGTGATTTTCTTCCATTTTTTCCGGTCCCTGGATTGAGCTTTCAAATATGTAACGTCCATGGCTTTTGCGTCCTCTTCTACATAATCTAACCATCCTTTTCTTGGACTTCCTCTGCATCTGGGCTATAACGGTGTCCAATTCGTTATGCTTCAAAGCATTTCTTTGTGTGGCCTTCTGAGTATATCTAACTATGTTTTCACCATTTTGTTCTTTGTCTATTGTAATGTTTGTTTTAAATCTTCTTTCTCCTTCGCTTGTTGTGGCGGGGCCTAGTATTGTTCCCATTATTTTTCTGTCGAATTTCAGTAGACTGTCTTCTTCCTTTTTATTTGGTGTTGTTGTCAGCAATGCGTATGTAACTACTGGTCGTATTAGGTTCTTATACAGATTCATTTTCGTTTTTTGGTCAATAATTTACTTCTCAGAAAGTTTCTTTTCATACCGAATACCTGACTGCCGTTTAAGATTCTTTCTTCCACTCTCTCCTTCTCGGTCTTTCCTATGGTGACTCCCAAACAGTTAAAGGTGTGTACCGCTTCAAGCCTATAGTTTTTCCTGTGGAGTTATCTCTTCCTTGCCTATCTTCATGTATTTTGTTTTATTTTCATTTATCTCTAAAACCATTTGTTTTGGCTATTTGTCTAGTTTTTCAATTGCATTTATTAGTGCTGTCATTGTGTTTGTACTCGTCTTTAGATACATGAAATTTTTTGGTGAAATTATGTAAAAGTAGTTAATAAATAATCTTGAGTTAAGTGCAGTTAACCGTTTCTTGATTGTTCAAAGGGGAATATTGCACCATCAGGAACGTTTTCCGTTGAAGAGATACACCTATAGGTGTTTACCAGAGTGTGACTCCAGCTCTCAAAATAGTTCTTTTTACTAGAAACTTAACTTTCAGTCTTTTACTCTCTCTTATTTGTTATTGTGGTTCGAACAATTGTTGAGACTGTGCGTGTCAGTAATTTATTGTTAAATGCGTTTTTCTTTTTTTATTTTATAGTGAAACTAGGAAAGCAATTAACGAGATTTATTATCGATTTTATTAGATTAAAGTGTTTTTCTTTTAATTATATATTGGATTTTATTCTAGAAGTTTTGGTATCTGCTATAAAATATGTAAGAGTAAGTTTGTTTATTTGATATTATTTGGGAATTGTATTGATGTAAATAATATTTTTAGGGTAAAAGTATTCTGTATTTCTTGATGAAAAATGTCCACAACTGCTTTAAATTTTTTGATATTTCTTTCAAGAAAAATACGGAATAGAATGAAAGAAAAACAATGCCGAATATATCCAGATTAAAAATATATTTTGTAATATGTTTTATTATTACTTATTCGTTTCAAGAAATTATAGCAGAGAAAAATTGCCCCCCACAAGACGTTATTTTACCTTGTCGGTGTCTGATCAGGGGTAAAGAATATCAAATATGGTAAGAGATGTAATAGTAAAGTATATTTTTTCTACAAACGTACGGAAAATTTTAAAAAATTTACCACTTCCAAAATATAATTCGTTTTTCTCATAATTTTTTAATATTTTTCAAGTATAATTTTTGATCGATGTTTACTAGGAGCTTTTATACATTTAATATAGCTTAATCAAGTTTTTTTGGATAAAGCCCCACAGAAATTTAGCATATCGGAAATAATAATTTGCCTTTATTTTTTAATATATTTCATAGATTAGTTTTAATAATATACCTAGTGTGTATCAGCCAAATGGAATAAATTCGATAATAAATAAATGAGAGCATGTTCGAAAAAACGCTCGGACATGTCAAGTGGTATTTTTAGTTATGCATTTTTTTTAATAATTTTTTTTTATACAGGGTGTGTCATGTAACAGTGACCAATACCGAATTTGTTATTTTAAATAGAACACCCTGTATATTATTCAATTTTTGGATTCTTCAGAAATTTCTAGACATATTTCACGTACAATGTCCTATACCTATCTTCAACCGTTTTAAAAATATTAAGTGTTTTCAGATTTATTGCAAAAATTTAAATTAAAAAAGGAAAATTCTTTGATTACAAAAATTCAGTACCACACACTCAATACTTATTTCCCATTTAGGTTTTTAGAATGTGCAAGTAAAAAAAAACATTTCAGAGTTTCTTGTTTACTGATGGAATAAAAAAAAACTATTAAATACTTTTATTTCATCCTGTCCAGTAAATACACTTCCCTATAATCAATTCGGCACCGGTAAGTAAAACATTACGGTATCAGGTACTGTAATGTGTTGCCTAGCACCGCTGCTCTGATTGCTTAAGAGAAGACAATTACTATTAATTTTTGAAAATACTATAATGACTATAAAATAAAAATAAAATAATTAATTACTTACTTTTACATCCATATTTAAAAAGAAGTAAATGTTATTCAATTTTATATTAACAATTACTTAAATCTTAATAATAAAAAAATTATTTGATAGTGACAGATGGCTTTCAAGGTAATTTGACCTAACTAATCAAGTTACGAACCATTTTTAGTCAAGTTACGAACTACTGTTAAAATTTTTATGAATTTATTAATTTATAAAAACAGGATGAAATAAAATATAATACGATACATGGTCGTTAGGTGTTATTACAGTACTCGTTTTTATTTCCGGACTTGGCTGCTACGTCGCCTCGTCCGTAAACTAACTCGTACTGTAATAAGTCACCTACCGACCTTGTAACGTGTAATACTATTAATTACTTTGTTCAAATCGCCTGGCCTTAGCAAATTGTTGTCTGACTGCATGACAGTAGTTGTCAGTATTAAAGTCGCTTGAATTTCGTTAACTGCATATCAGAAAAATGGTTCATTTAACAGAAATGCACAAAATAACAATTCTACAAATGATTGGTTATGGAGATAACACACGAACACAACTAGAAGTTGCTCGCTCATTTCGTGACAAATTCCCAAATTTGCCGTCTATTTCCCAAGGAACAATTAGCAAAATAGAAAATCAGTTTCGCAAGCTTGGACATGTAAGACAGTAAGACAGATAAAAAAAACTGCTAACAGAATAGAATAGAATAGAATAGTATATTTATCATTTTGATTTACATAGTAAATATAATGAACGTCATAAATAAAAAATAATATAACAACTTCACTTTAAGTCTAAACACAGAAACTCATTAACAGAATACACTGGATGTTTGAGTAGTAAACTTTTAGTGGCTTTTTTGAATGCCTCAAAATTTGTTATTTGCCTTATGTTTTTTGGCAATTTATTAAAAAATCTCTTCCCTGAATAAAAAGAAAAGTTCTCGTACATTGTTGAGTGGTGCTTCTCATATATAATCACATCTCTAGACGACATCTGCAAACTACCTAAACAACTTTTGGTTTGCACAATGCATTTATAAATATATGCAGAATAGAATGTAAATAATTTATGTTTGATAAATATAGGTAGACAAGAGTCTCTGTTTCCTAGCTGGAAAATTAAGCGTATTATACGTTTTTGGGCGATAAGAACACGTTCAGAACTAGAGGCGCCACCCCAAATAGTCAAGTTATATGCAATGTGCGAATATACGAGTGCATAATAGATCTGAAGCATACCTTGCGTATCAAGTCTATTTCGCATGTTAATAATAGCGTAATATGCCGAGTTTATTTTTTTGACAACCGAATCAATGTGGTTATGCCACTTTAATTGACTGTCGCACACTAGGCCTAGTAGTTTGAAACTATGGGAAGGATTCAAAACAACATCACCCAAATTTAGGCTAATCATATGTTCTGGTTCAGCTCTATTAAAAAATTGAACTAACAATGTTTTCATTGGATTATATATAAGGTTGTTTGCACTGCTCCAAGTAACAAATTCCTGAGTGTGCTTGTTTAGTTTATCTTGCAACTCAATCTCATTATCTGCTGATATAATTAGTGAACAATCGTCTGCGTACATGATAAGGCTACTATTTTCGTCTAACGTCAGATTGTTTGCTAAATCATTTATGTAAACATTAAATATCAAAGGTCCTAAGACCGACCCTTGTGGAGTGCCAATCGCTAAGGTGTACTCATCAGATATTACGTCACCTATTCTGACTTTGAGTTTTCTCTCAGTTAGATAACTATTCAAGAAATTGAGAGTGGTACCTTTTACACCTAGTGCAAATAACTTAAAAAATACTTTCTCAGCCGATAGGCAGTCAAAAGCACTGCTGAAATCGAATAATACTCCTGCACAAACTTTTCCTCTATCTAGGTTAATGTGTACTTTTTTGAAGAACTCATAGCATGCAGTTTCCGTGGATTTACCCTTTGTGAATCCATGTTGATTTGTGCTTAATACCTTAAACAATTGAAAATATTTTGTTAATCTATCTACTATACATTTTTCTATTATTTTTGACAAGACACTCAGTATTGATATCGGTCTGTAGTTAAGCATGCTGAAGGGATCAAGTTTTTTATGTACAACTGTTACCAAAGCAAGCTAAGTTCCGTAGGAAATTTACCTGTAAGTATGGCCGTGTTTACTATATATGTTATAGGTTTTGCCACATTATTTTTAACACTTTTAATAATTTTTGTACTTATTAAATCACAACCTACCGTGGCTGTATTTTTCAATTTATTTAAAACACTTACTATCTCCTCTGGTGTGACAGGATTATATTCAAACTCAGTATCGGTGAAATCACTAATTAAATTATTGTAAAGTCTGTTGTCACCCCCGGCATACCTAGACTCTACCATTTTTTGAGCAAAAGTAGAATAATGACTAGCAAACATGTCAGCTATCACCTTTTGATCTTCTATTATTGTATCATTTTCTTTAATTATAATCTTTTTGTCTTTTTTTGATATATAGTTTTTTTGTTTTCATTAACTAATCTCCAAATAGCTTTAGATTTATTATCAGACCCACTAATATAATCAGTATAATATTGTAGTTTTTCTTGTGATGTTAATTTTTTGTGTTCTAGTTTCTTTTTCTTATAAATGTGATTTAATTCAGGATAATCTTTTAATAAGGAATAGAGATCTCTAAGATTTTGACTTCTGTCAATCGTCGCAGGTTTAACCCATTTTTTTGCATTTTACTCATAGGCTGGCGCTTTTTAATAGTAGGACAGCAATTAGTCAGGGCCCAATTAAATATGCCAAGAAACTCGGACAGCTGTTCATTAACATCATTTGTATCATAAATATAACTAAAATCAGATTTACTCAAAAATAAGTTCTGATACGAAATTGGACATTATGCTTGAGTTTGAGGAAAACCCACATACTTCTAGCAGAAAAGCAGCCCCACTATTTGATGTTAGCCATTCGTCGATTATTCGAACACTAAAACAAAATAAAATGCAGCCCTATAAAATGATACCAACTTAGGAGCACATAAAAGACGATTTTGATAGGAGAACGTATTTTTGTGAACAAATGATGGCAATGTTAGATAAAATGTGGTCCAATTAGAAAATGTTTTGTTTTCTGATGAGTGTACCTTTACCCTTCACGGTCATATTAATCGTCAAAATTGCCGCTATTGGTCTAGGGAAAATCCTCACTGGATGAGAGAAGAACATACGCAATACGCTGAAAAGGTTAATGTTTGGGCAGGAATTGTTGGTGATCATATTATAGGTCCCTTTTTCATTGATGGCAATTTGAATGGCGATAATTATTTAGCACTACTCCAAAACGATGTTGTGCAAACTTTGAGAAACTTATATCCTAATCCAGTAAACCCACAAGCTCCAGCGAATATGTTATGGTTTTAGCAAGATGGAGCACCGCCATATAACCAAGTCAATGTCCGGCAGTACCTCAATCAAATATTTCCAAATCGATGGATAGGAAGGCGAGGATCCTTGAATTGGCCAGCGCGATCTCCTGATCTGACGTCATTAAACTTCTTCTTATGGGGCTATGTCAAAAGCATTGTATACCAAACTAAACCCCTCGACTTAGCTGACTTAAGAAGACGAATAACGCTTGCGATAAGATCGGTTACGCCTGAGATGTTAAGCAACGTTAGAAGAAATTTCTATTTAAGATTAGGATGTTGCCAAGACGTTCGCGGCGAACATTTTGATTATCTCCTACATTGATATAATAAAATATTTTTGTTTTTTACGTTATTTAGAAATAAAAAGTATTACATTTTAGTTCTTTGTTTTATAATTAAAATTTTTGCAATAAATCTAAAAACAATTAATATTTTCAAAACGGTTTAAGATAGGTATAGGACATTGTACTTAAAATATGTCTAGAAATTTCTGAAAAATCCAAAAATTGAATATTATACAGGGTGTTCTATTTAAAATAACAAATTCGGTATAGGCCACTGTTGCATGACACACCCTGTATAAAAAAATTTATTAAAAAAAAATGCACAACTAAAAATACCACTCGACATGTCCGAGCTTTTTTTCGAACATGGCCTCATTTATTTATTATCGAATTTATTCCATTTGGCTGATACACACTGTATACTAGCTGATCTGCGAACACTCAGTTTTCTTTTTTGCTGTTTTTTGTTTTTTTTATGAATTGTTTCTAGTTTTTTTTTATTGTTTTCCAGGTTTTTATCTGTTTTTGATGATTTTATCATATTCTCTCGTTTGTTGTTGTTTTTTTTCCCACATTGATTTCCCTATGTTGTCGATTATTTTCTATTTAACTTTAATTTCTCGTTTGTTACCAATTTTTTACCCATTTTTAACCATTTTTTCCGATGTATTCTTGTTTTGTCCTATTTTTTCCTATATTCAAATTTCCTATTTTTTTTTTTTTTTTTTCGATTTTTTTTTTCAAATTCAATCGTCTTTTCACATTTTTGCCAGTTTTTTCAATTTTAAATTTATTTCGTCGCAATTTTTTTAATACTTCCTCATTTTTTTTTATTTTACTTCATTCCGGGCAAAAAGTAATCCAAATAAGCTTTTTAAATATATTATTTAGCAATCGAATTACAACGTCATCTATCGGGTATTTTTAGAAAGGGGTTTTTAATGATTTTTTCTAATTTCTTGAATTTTTTTTCGCTGGTTTCCAATTTCATTTCTTTTTATGTTTTTTCATTTTTCTCATTCAGTTTTTTAATTCTTGTATAATTATTTAATTTACGCTTTTTTTATTGTTTTTAATATTTTTTATCTGTTTTTAATGATTTTATCATAATTTCCCGTTTGTTATTTTTTCAACTATTCGCAATTTTCGTTTATTCCTATTTTTGTATCATTTGTATGTTTTTTTAAATTCTGTAACCTTAAAATTTCCCTAGGCTAGCTCCTGAAGATCGTGGCTTCCTTCTGAGTTTTATTTAATTTCCTCCAAACATTAATTAAAGGGCGCCAAGTACAGACACACAAATAAAATTCGAAAAATCAGTTTTAAAATGGTTTATTATTTTAATTATGTTTAGCAATCCCCTCTCGTATCAGCGTGATAACAATAGATAATATAAAAATATTTATAGTCCGGATGGTATGCTCGAAAACGAACGTTACAAACGTTACAATTCCTTTATCAATTATTTCGATTATTTTCTATTTTACTTTAGTTTATCTTTAATTTTGTATCCATTTTTGCGATTTTGCGATTTATTTTTGTTTTGACCTATTTTTCTATTCTATTTTTTCCTTTTTCTATTTTTCGATTTTTTTTTCAAATTTAATCGTTTTTCCTACTGTTGATAGTTGTTTTTTTTTTCGATTCTTTGTCGCAATCTTTTTATTACTCATTTTTTTCTATTTTCCCACATTTCGGATAAAGACAAATCCAAATAAGCTTTTTAAATCAAACATTTACCAATAGAAATACAATACCACCTACCGGGTGTTTTCATAACCGACTTTTTTTATGTTTTTTCGTGATTTTTTAGTTTTTCTGTATTGTTTTCACTAATTTTTTGCCTTTTTTCACAATTCGTGCCTTTCTTCTTTTGATTTTTTGATTAAATTTTCTTATATTTTGGATTTCATTTTTATCGCTTGTTTCCAGTTTCTGATCTGTTTCTTAAATCCCTATAACTGTTTTTTCTTTATTTTTATTAATTTTTTTGTTTTGTCGATTGTTTTTTATCTATTTTGGTAATTTTATCTTATTATTTGTTTGTTCCCAAGTTTTCCGTATTTTTTTCGCTGTATTTTGTATTTTTTCTTTTTTTTGATTTTTTTTTCTCATTTTTTTGAAGTGCTTGTATAAAATTTCCAAAGGTTATAACAGCATCTTCCTTAAATATTTAAGACTAGGTGTACCCACGACGTCGTTCACGTGGCGTGTTAATTGTTTAAAAATTTCTCCCCTCACTCCGTTAAAGGGGTGGCAGAAGAAATTTTTATAAACCACATGTTAAGTTAAAAGAAGATAAATACATATGTGAAAACCGCATTCGAATCGGATCAGTAGTTTTCATGTGATGCACGCACAAACATATGGATAGACAGACAGACGTACAAAAAAAATAACCACATATTTGGGTTCTATATCGATGTACTTGCGACGTCGTTCGCGTGATGTATAGATTGTTGTATAAAAATTTCTTCCCCCACACCGTGAAAGAGGTAGGGGAAAAAATTTTATACACCAGATGTTAAGTTAAAAGAAGACAAATACATATGTGAAAACCGCATTCAAATCAGATCAGTAGTTTTCATGTGATCCGCGCACAAACATATAGATAGACAGACAGACGTACAACAAAAAATCTAGCCACATTTTTGGGTTCTGTATCAGGCCGAAAGAAATTATTCCTGCACTGATGTCATTGTCAGTGACACTGTCACTGCAAATGTCGGTGCAGGCATCAATATCTTTTAACACAGAAGGCAATTTCCTTCATACTTTCGGCATAGTACAAAGAAAAATAGTATACACTACATGGGCAAAAAGTTTGAGAGCCCTGCACTGCGCGCCATGATGCCCACGGCTTCGCCTCGGGCATCATGTCGCGCAGTGCAGGAATCTCAAACTTTCTGCCCTTGTAGTGTAATATACTATTCCCGCCACACCGTAAAAGTGGTTTTCCCAACATTTCCCTTCACTGCTCTGCTCCTATTGATTGTAGCGTGATAAAAAGTATACTATAACCTGCTCAGGAGTATGAAAAATAATTATACCAAGTTTCGTTAAAATCCGTCGAGTAGTTTTTGTTTCTATAACGGTTATACAGACAGACAGACAGACAGACAGACAGACAAAAATTTTACTTATTGCATTTTTGGCATCAGTATCAATCCCTAATCACCCCCTGATACTTATTTTGGAAATAAATTTAATGTACAGAATTGACCTCTTTACAGATTAATTATAAGTATATAGATTTATATTTATTAAAGATATACAAGAAATTTTTAGCTATACTAGAAACTCTTATTTATGCTTATCATCTTTAGTTTTTGTAAAAATCTTACTAAAATGCAAAATATACATTTTTTGCTATAAGTAATATAAATTATTCCAAACGTTTGTAGAAATAAAATATAAATAGAAAGTACCTACCATTTACTTCACGTCGTTCGCGTGATGTATAGATTGTTGTATAAAAATTTCTTCCCCCACACCGTGAAAGAGGTAGGGGAAAAAATTTTATACACCAGATGTTAAGTTAAAAGAAGACAAATACATATGTGAAAACCGCATTCAAATCAGATCAGTAGTTTTCATGTGATCCGCGCACAAACATATAGATAGACAGACAGACGTACAACAAAAAATCTAGCCACATTTTTGGGTTCTATATCAGGCCGAAAGAAATTATTCCTGCACAGATGTCATTGTCAGTGACACTGTCACTGCAAATGTCGGTGCAGGCATCAATATCTTTTAACACAGAAGGCAATTTCCTTCATACTTTCGGCATAGTACAAAGAAAAATAGTATACACTACATGGGCAAAAAGTTTGAGAGCCCTGCACTGCGCGCCATGATGCCCACGGCTTCGCCTCGGGCATCATGTCGCGCAGTGCAGGAATCTCAAACTTTCTGCCCTTGTAGTGTAATATACTATTCCCGCCACACCGTAAAAGTGGTTTTCCCAACATTTCCCTTCACTGCTCTGCTCCTATTGATTGTAGCGTGATGAAAAGTATACTATAACCTGCTCAGGAGTATGAAAAATAATTATACCAAGTTTCGTTAAAATCCGTCGAGTAGTTTTTGTTTCTATAACGGTTATACAGACAGACAGACAGACAGACAGACAGACAAAAATTTTACTTATTGCATTTTTTGCATCAGTATCAATCCCTAATCACCCCCTGATACTTATTTTGGAAATAAATTTAATGTACAGAATTGACCTCTTTACAGATTTATTATAAGTATATAGATTAAAGATATACAAGAAATTTTTAGCTATACTAGAAACTCTTATTTATGCTTATCATCTTTAGTTTTTGTAAAAATCTTACTAAAATGCAAAATATACATTTTTTGCTATAAGTAATATAAATTATTCCAAACGTTTGTAGAAATAAAATATAAATAGAAAGTACCTACCATTTACTTCACTCTTCTATTTTTATTCCCATCTAGGTGTTCACACAGCAATTTATCCAGTGTCTTAGAAAGTCTAAAAGCTATTTCAGCCTACCTTACTACCCCCATAGACGAACTTATACTAGAAAACAATTACTTACCATCACTTCCAGGACGAACTTTTGCCCCATTAAAAATCCTACGCCTCATGCTACGACATAACAGTTTAGAAAGAGTATCAACAGATTGGTTAGCAGCACTAGATACAAGTTTGATGGAATTGTTTATCGTTGAACCAAAGTTAAATAGCTTACCACAAACTTCAATAGCACATTTACAGAATTTAAAAGCTGTTACTATCAGATCTAAGCTACTTAAGCGTTTACCAACATTCTCTGGTTTACCACTACTAAGATATGTACAAATAGAATCACCATCTTTAACAGAAATTGCACCATCTAACTTCAAAGATAATCCTTCAATGGAAAAGCTTCATATACAATTTAGTCCTAAGTTAACAAAATTAGAAGCAAACACTTTTGATAATTTAATAAAATTAGATCTGATAAATATAAGTTATTGTGGATTGAATTGGTTACATCCAAGAGCTTTTAGTAGGTTACCGAATTTAAAAGAGTTATCTTTAATAGGAAATAAAATTACTGATCCAGGAATGATTGGGAGGAGTAGTAGGGAATTACCACAATTAGAAATACTTAGACTTGATTATAATTATATTGGAACCTTAGATGAGGCTACCTTTGTTGATATGCAGTCATTAAAAGATATAAATTTGTCTAATAATGTTATTGGAGAGATAAAGAACGGTGCTTTTCATAGACTTCCATCATTAAAAAGTTTAGATATAAGTAAAAATATGTTAAGAAGAATACATCGAAATAGTTTTATACAACCTGCTTTCTTAGAGGAACTGAATCTTAGAGATAATGATATTAGTGATGTTATACAACTACGAACTATTTTAGAAGATTTACCTAAACTAACTTATCTAGATTTAAGTTACAATAAAATAGAAGCAATACCTTTTGGATCTTTATTAGGACATCCTGCTTTAGAACAACTTAATTTAGGTTATAATAAATTACAATTAATCGATAAAGAAGCATTTATAGCAATGCCTGCTTTAAGAGAATTAACTTTAACTAACAATTCCATTATTGATAATATTAGAATAGTACCATTCTGGAATTTACCTGCTTTAAAAGGTTTGGCTATATCGGGAAATTATCTCAGAAGATTAGAACACAGATTTTTAGAAAATGTTGCTTCATTACGAAGAGCTGATTTGAGTAAAAATCATTTAAGTTTTATAGATCCAGAAGCTTTTTTATCTACTCCACTTTTGGAACATATTAATATTTCTTCTAATAGTATGAAGATTGTACATCCAGCTACTTTTAGACATCTAACGCAGTTGTATGAGTTAGATATATGTAAGAATAACTTAAAAGCTTTAGTGCCGGGGCTTCCTGGGAATATAGAACATTTGCATTTACGTCGAAATGAGATTTCTAAAATATCGTCTGCAGATTTACAACTGCCTTCATTGAGATTGTTAGATCTGAGAGAAAATAGGATACAGAGTGTGGAAAGGGGACACTTTCGAGCTTTGGGGCGTTTGCGCAGGCTTTATTTAAGTAAGTATTTATATTTTTTAATTACACAATTTTTCTTGTAGAAAACAGTATTTTATTAGTAAAATTTTTAAAATCGAAATCAAAATTTTGTTTTTACACCTCTTGTGGTTTGTTTTGTATAAATATATTCATTCAAACAACTGTAAACTTTGAGTAGTTATAGAATAACTACTATAAACGTTACTGCTCCCCTCTAACAAATGGTTAATAATTAGCTTAACTTATAATGGTACGTGTCCACTTGAGACAAAATAGTCTCGAGAATCTCGAGATCAGTCTCGAGACTGCACTCACAAATGTATACGGGTCTGAGAGAAGTCTCAGAGACAAGTTGTGACAAGTCTCCGAGACTGAGTCTCCAGTCTTCTGTATGTACCGAAAGATCTGAGACTAGTCTTGTGATCTTGTGGTGATTGTTTTTAAAAAAATTTAAAATTATCTACGTTATTACTACTATACGTTATTACGTTATTGCTACTGAAGCTAAAAAACGAAGGGTGACCATTAACCTGTCATGCATCGAAATCGCATCACGTAATTTTGTATCTTTCTTAACTATCTGGTGTTTTACTAAATCTAAAAGCAATTCAAACTGCACAGCAGACATTCGAATAAAATTTTTGAACTGCTGTGCATCCTCCAAACGCAACTCATTTACTAGAGCTGAACCAGCTCCCAAGTACATTCGACGATCCACTCAATTTCTCACCCAACACTTCTTTTTTTTTATTTTTGTTTTTCGTTTTTGTACAATCTTATACGCAATTATAAAAGCTAGTGCCTGACGTGAATCCATTTTGAAGAATTCGACACTTGGACACTCCACAGTGTAGACTGTGTGTGTAGACTGTTGACTCTCAAGTCGACACGGAATTGTCTTGGTCTCGAGACTAAATGTCACCAGCGAGTCTCAACTCAAGTCGACACGGAATTGTTTTGGTCTCGAGACTAAAAGTCACCAGCGAGTCTCCCATACCTGTCTCGAGTATCAATTGATCTCAAATGGACATCATCCTGAGACATATCTCGAGATTTTGTCTCAAGTGGACACTTAGCATAAGAAAAGTTGGCGAGTAAATAATTGTTAGAGGTGGCCGAAAATTTTAAGTTATGTTATAAATTTTATTAAAACAATAAAAACATTAATCAATACAATTTTTGCAATATTTTACTACTTCATAGTCTTTAGGAACAGTTTAAAGACACATCTAAGAAGAAATTAGGAGTATTTTAAAACAATTTGAAGTAATTTTTGAACTTTCCGGATGGTACAATAAAATTTTGAGACATTAGAGACAGTTTAAAGACGTTTAAATATTTTTCTATTTACTATTTTTTTTTTCGTTAATTTTTTAGTTTTTCAGTTGTTTTCTTTAATTTTCTACATTTTTTCTTTATTTCCAATGTTCATGATATTTCCTCGGTTTTTCTTTTTTCCATTTTTTTTTTGTTTTTTATATTTTTTTATTTTTTCGTCTATTACCTACCACTTGTAAACATTTTTTTGATTTTATTCCCAATTTTTCTTCTTTTTTTTAGATTACTCAATTTTTTCGATTTTCCACATTTTTTTTATTTATCCTATTATTTTGAATATTTTATTTCTTCTGTTTCTTTGTTTTTTCGTTTTTCTAATTCTTTCGTTTTTTTTTTATTTTTGATAGTTTTTCTTCTTTTTATGGGTTTTATCATATTTTCTCGGTTTTTCCTTATTTCCGATTTTGTTTTTTATTTTTCATTTTTTCTTATTTTTTCATCTGCTACTACTTGTTGACATTTGTAAAAAAAAATTCATTCTATTCCCCTTTTTTCTTTTTTAGATTCCTCCTCTTTTTCAATTTTCCACATTTGTATTTGAATTTGGTTTTATCCGATTTTTCTGTATATTCTACTTTTTCTTTTTCTTTGTTTTTTCGTTTTTCCAATTCGATCGTTTTTTTCTTCAATTTTTGCTAGTTTTTCATCTTTTTCTGTTTTTTGTATTTTCTTATTTATTTCCAAGTTTTGACAATTTTTGTTTCGGGTTTTCAATTGTTTTCTTTAATTTTTTACATTTTTTCATTATTTCCAATTTTCATGATATTTTCTCGGATTTGTTACCAGTTTATTATTTGTTTTTATACTATTATTCTGTATTTTCTATTTTTTGTTTTTGCGTTTTTTCAATTTTATCGTTTTTTTTCTGCTACTTTTTCATCTTTTCTGGTGTTTCAACCTCTTTTGATATTTTCCAATTTTTTTTAAGCTTCATGGATTATTTTTTTTTGATTTGCGACTTCCTTTTGACCTTCTAACGTCTTTTTATTTCGTTTTTACGATTTTAAATCTTTTATTTTATTTTTATCATATTTTAAAACTTTAATTATTCCAGACGAAGACAAATCCAAATTATCTTTCTAACTTATTTAGACATTATTTAGAAATAAAAATAGAATTATTTAGAAATAAAAATACAACGCCATCTGCAGGGCAAGCTAGATGTCAAACGATTTCATAGTAATGTATCGAAAAACTTACACCGCCATCTACTAGAAATTTATGAAACTGAATAATAAATACACGCTTTGTATTGGAAAATAAATTGTCATTTTTCATATTTCCGTAACTTATTATTTAATTTTTTCGCTGTTTAAACCTTCCCTGAACTTCCACAAAAATTTTTTTAAAACCAGGGCACAAAAATGTCATTAAGCTTAAGAAGGAATTAAATAAACTTTCTGTCGGACATGAATTGAATCAAAATATGACCCAAAAACACCGACTAACCACTTAAGCATCTGAGGCCGAATGAAAAAGGCGCCACCGGCTATAAGTAGAAAAAGCAGGTTCGAGTCCTGTTCGAGTGTGACATTTCTTCTTAATGCCTTATTGTTCGTCTAATTTCTAAATTGAAAAAAAAAGTTTGGTGATTTTTGAAACAATTTCAAAAGATTAATTCTAATTTAAATCTAAATTTTAGGTTCTAATTTTTTACGACGGTTAGATGATGGTTCTTTGGATGGATTAGTACAATTGGAGATTTTAGATCTAAGTGATAATAGAATATTAGATATTAATCCAATATCAATGAAATTTGTTGTAGAATTAAAAATTTTAAATGTAGCTAATAACCAATTAACATTAATAGGACCAACTATGTTAAATAGTGCAAAACATTTAAAAAGCTTTAATGCAAGTTATAACCAACTTGGAGAAATATTACCCAACACATTTGATGGTATGTATTTTAGTCAATTATAAGTTGTCAAATTTTGACAGAAAATAATAATATCGAACTGATTTCTATGTCAATATCAATCACCAGTTAGTACCAACTACAAAGCATATTTTATTTAAGAATTTTATTATTCATCAAAATTGTCTCTAAGATATCAAAATCCTTATAATAAACGCACCAATTTTTAGAAGCCAAATAGCAAAAATTTTGAAATAATGTTCCAACACACCAAAAAACCGTTCTAGAACGATTACGAAACAACTCATTACATCTAAGGTATCGAGATTTGGTCTACTGCGCAGTTCACGGACGGTTCTAGAATGGTTCTTTGGTCTGTTGAAACAAAACTAAAAGAATCTAATCTGTCTGATTCAAAACATTGTGATGAACGTAAATGTGTGTTAGGACGACAATTGTAACGTCAAATGTCATTTCTACTTATTTTTAATAAATTTTAGGAAATCATAATATAGAAGACATAGATTTATCCAGTAATCTTCTGGCGCAATTCCCAGAAGCTTTATATGGTCTAGAAAAACTAAAAAAACTGGATTTAAGTAGGAATCGACTAAAAATCCTTAATGCTACAATCTTATCCAGTCTTGCCAACCTGAGGGAAATTAAATTGAGTAAAAATTTTGTTCAAATTTTAGAAGAACGAACTTTTAACCACCTCAAGCAACTAAAAACCATATACTTAGATGAGAACGATATAGTTTTAGTAGAATCAAATTTCATAAACATGCTACCAGCATTAAAAATATTAAAGCTAGAAAAAAATAACATAGAACAACTACCTATTCACAGCTTTAACACATTATTATCTTTACAAAATGTTGAACTACAAGAAAACAATATTCGTTTCATTCATCCTAATGCTTTCCACTTAATACCGCAACTTCTTACATTAAATTTGAGTCATAATGAAATCAATAGAGCTGAAGATGCAGGCTTAAAAAGTTTACGATCGTTAGAACTTCTGGATCTTAGCTTTAACAAAATTACAAGAATGAGTCCACATCTTAACGAACTGGAATGGTTAGTTGAATTAAGATTAGAAAATAATTTTATTTGTGGAGTGGAAGAAGGAGTTTTTGGGAATATGCCTCGATTGAAATTACTAGATTTAAAGAATAATAAATTGGTTACCTTTCCCGAAGTTGCTGTAGAGAGACTTAGAGAAAATACCGCAGAGTTAGATGTTAGAGGTAAGTTTATATACTAGGTGACATAGAAATCCAAACACCCAGTAAACGTATTTTTATTTTAGTATTATTTTGAATAATTATATTTAGAAAGCCCTACTTAACAGATGATAAAATTTTCAATCTAATCTCATTAAAATGTCATTTTAATCCCAAACTTCTCAAAATCTCTATAGATTATTGAAAAAGTAATAAGATCTATCTTATAATAAATTTTTATCTCAAATAAATACTAATTTATTAAAACAAGTTTATAAATAGTTTCGAACTTTTTATACAGGCAACCCATTGGATTGTTCCTGTTCTATGCTTTGGCTAAAATCATGGCTAAGAGAAGCATCACAAACTAGTCCGAGATGCTCCGATGGAACTCTTTTGAGAGAAATGCGAATATCACCACAAGATTGCCCTTCTGACAGTCAAAAAGAAAAACAGTTTTCAAACTGTGATACTGAGCCTATTAATGGTGGAAATTTACCAAATTATCAATTTTTATCCAAATATTCTAACCCTCACAATATTTCTTTAGGTGGAAAGAATAATTTAGCACCAAATCCACAAGAGTCTGAATATTTTTATGATGATTATATTGATTATCCGTTTAATAGTACTGTAGTAGATCCAACTGGGTATTTAACAGAAAAATTGAAGATTAAAGATCAAGGGAGTCTGATCGAAAAGATTCCTCTTACTACAAAAGATTCGACAGAAAGTATAACAGGTAATTTAATTTTTATATAGGTTATTTAATAAATAAAATAAACTTTAATTTGTCGTAATTTTAACAATTTTTATAAAATCTTTATGAAAATATCTCTATAGTAATACAATACTACTTCAAACGGTTATAAAATAACATGTTTAAAATGTTTGCCCATCTCTAAGGAACGGATTTCATGTAACGCTGCTTATGGTGTATATAGTCCATTTCATCATTTTTGGCCGATTTGATATTAGAAATCACTGAAATAAGATTAAACTGTCATCCAAGTTACCAATGGCGGACAGTTTTTTTTCTAAATTAGATCGTAAGTTTCTGAAACTATCAGTGTGGTTTGACATCTACAAAAATATGACATTAATAATTATTAAATTTAACCCTTCAACAACGAGCCGCACATGACGGTTACTAGGAATGTGAATTAAGTCAAGACTTCCGTATTGACTACATTTTATCTACCGGTGAAACAAGATGCAGTTACGTAAGTGTTGTATTAAAAAACAAACGTCCTCATTTAAATTTCTAACTTGCCTGTATCTGAGAGAGATGTAACTCTAAATTTACTTCGAGTATGATTTCTGTCATCGGCCAAAATCCGTGAAATGGATTATATTTTACCTACTGTATATTTAACGATTAGAGGTGGGCGTAGACAATTAATAAAATCTATCTGTTATTTTTACAATTTTATCTCAATTGGTAGATTTTTAGAAAATACTAATTTTTTATTTTTGTTTCATTTTCCCATATTTTATTTATTTATTTTAACAATAACTTTAAACATCTTACGTACTTCTACAGTTTTTTTATTTTTTTTTTTTTATTCTTCAACAGTTTTTCCATGTATTTTATTTGGTCGATTTAGTTCACATTATGTAAATTAAACAACGTATTCATTTCTAGGTAACACTCCAACATTATATGCAGCAACTACGAAGAAAAAAGGCCAACCAAACATCCCTGCTAAAGTCTCCGACTCACCTAGCACAAGTGGGTTTACATTTTTCGGAATTCCTCTTCCTCCTTTAAACCTACACAATATTTTTGCAAAAAAAGACGACCAACTAACACCACAACAAGCAGAACGTAAAAATGCTATCATGAATAACTTTAGAAAAGACAACAGGAAACAGATAGTACCAAAAATTAGTGTTACAATCACACCTCCCCAAAAAATTCCACAATTCGAAGGTGGATTTGTACCAATTGTACCAGGTTCAGGAGGGTTCATACCTATACCAGATCCAAGTATGGTACTAACAAGTACTGTTCCTACAACTACTATTAATCAAAAGTATTTAGAAGGTAATATAGAACGTCCTCAAGTGAAAAAGGATAAAGTAAAACCAATAGAAGATACTCGTAACCATAAAAATTACACATTGGAAACATTTGCAAATAAAAGCTCAATAGCAATTTCAAGCGATTCTGTTGTTAAAAACAGAAACAAAAAGAGTCAAGTAGTGGATGAAAGTAGAAAAATTAATACAACTAAATTAGAGAGTCTGGCAAATATACAGTATTTTGATAAAACTGAAATTCATTATGCGGAAAAGTAAGTATTTGTTGTAGGTAAATTTTTTACAGTTTTTAAGTAACTTAAGAATATATTTTTATCCAAAACAATGCAAGAAATCGAAGTAATGGTGTTTTTTTCCTTGAATTGTCCTCGAGATACTGGTAGCTTCTGCTTAAGGAGAAAGGTTTTTTTTTTCCAACTTTTCTTTCAAGATGGAACCCGTCTGACGTATAGTCACCGATCATACTGCAGCTTAATTAGGCCATTGTACTTCTTACATTGGTTCTTGTCACCTATTCTAGGACCTTAATTGCCTCTACTTGTTTTTACAGGTCTAAAATTGACTGTCTCGTAATGGTACGTTGTTTCAGGTTCCCTGCCACCTAATCTGCAGGATGGGCCTCCAGTAAATAATCCCTTGGTTTGCAGGAATCCTTTGAAAGATGAATAGCTTGTAAAGAATTCTGTAATGACTAGTAGCTGATTCCTGCTGGTTTTGTGCAGTGTATCAGCTCTTATGGCACACTTCTGTCTAATGTACATTCTGCTGTGTATTTGGCCAGAGTTATTTCCAGTATTTGTTCTGTTGTGTGCGGATTCAGGTTTTCATTCGGCTCCGTACCGTATTTGTAGGTACCCCTAGAGCCAGCTCTGGACCGTAGAATATTGTAGCTGATCCTTGTTTATCAGCATGTTCGTTGTCTATGTCCTGGCACCCAAACATGTTTCAAACTGTTACGCCAGGATATCGAGTTCTGCTCATCATTCTTGTACTAATCTGGATATCACTTCAGGGGTCTTAAAGTCCCAATAGCCACCTGACTATCTGTGCATATGTTGATCTGCTTAGATTTGTAAGCCTTTCAAACTACTTTCTCTTGCATATTGCAATATTGCATATACTTGTGCTTGAAATACAGATGTATATGTTACCAGAGGGAGGAAATTTTAATTTTTCCGTCACTGCTGTAAATTCCGGCTCCTGAACCCTCTTCAATCTTAGACCCGTCTGTGTACCAGGTGTAACCCAGAATCTCTTGTTGAGTGCCCGCATTTTGCCATAACTGACGTTGAAGTTTTTCTACCTGGAATGTTTTCTTCGCCTTCTCCAATCTCCTGCTTTGTTTATTTTGTCTGTATCTTACAAAAATGTTGCACAGATTTTCTTGCAGTCAATAGAAGCCCATCCTTGTCTCCCCTTTCAAGATTATGTAAATAGGACGAAGCTCTGATAGGACTTTCATTGCTTCTCTTTGATAATGGCATTTTTTGTTGGATATTTGTCCACCATACCACAGACGCATATATCACTATTGGTTTAACCACCATGTTATAAATCAAGTATAACATGTCTGGTTTTAAACCTCACAGTTTGCTGTAAGTGCTTTTGGCCACCATTAAAGTGGTTATCGCCCTCTTGGTTGTGTTTAAAAGATGGTAGTTTCAGGTTAGTTTTTGAGTCCAATATCACCACAAAGCACTTAAGCTATCCGACTACTTGTGTCGTTGTACCATTAAGGCTTAGAGGAACTGCGTCTTCTAAGTTCCTTCTCCTGGTAAATGTTACAATCTTCAAATTTTAGACCCTCGTGTTTGCTTCAAAAGAAGTTGATACCTACTGGTGGTCTTTCCAAAACAATTTAAAGGTTTTCAAAATCAATATATTTTTTTAAATTGTAAATATAATTTAAGGCAATAATTATATCTTTTACAAAATTATATTATATTATACTTTTTTATTATACCTATATATTATGAAAAAATACTTATTTTTAGTATACCAACCGAAAGTTTCCCAACTACTACAGAAAAATTTAAATATCAACCAGTTTTAACGACCAAAATTATTAGAGTTACCCAACAAACTACTCATCCTCCTGAGCCTACTACAACCACTACCACTACAACCACTACGACCACTACAACTACAACCACAACAACCCCAAAACCTAAAAAAGTAGTAACTACAACTAAACCAAGTTTAAAAATTTCTCAAACCACAAATGAAGATAATACAAACAAAGAAATAGAGTATTCAGGTATGGAAACACAGATAAAATTAACGGAAGAAAAGTTGTTGAGTACAACATCAGCACCGAAATTTTTTAAAGATGAACAAAATTTAAGAACTAGTAACCAAAAGAATCCTTCCACAGGTAAGCTATATACGATTTTAAAGTAGATACCACTTCTACCAACTGCATTTTTTTACTATTTAATATATGTTTTAGGTTCGGTATTATCGACATTACTTGCTCCAGGAGCCCAGCAAACTCATTTTAAACCAACAGCAAAATCTACCATAACCAAAGTGGAATCACCTCATGGTACCACCAGTAAAAGTGTTCCATTACAATCAAATATAGAATCAATAGAGGTACTAAGCGATTTCCAAAAACTATCATCAGTTGAAGAAACTATAATAACTTCTACTGAAAGAAGCATTGGTAATGATGATTGGTATTTCGAAAATTACCACAAGAATCATTTGGAACCATTTGTAGCTAAAATTATCAATAAAAACACGGGAGGGAGGATTTTATCGAGTGATAATTTGGTACTTGGGTTCAGTTTTATATTTGTGTTGGTGTATGGGTAAATAGTTACCAAAAAAATAAACAAAAACCTCAAGAAGTGTGTTTTATTTTTTAAATCTTGTAACCCTAATTTACCCTAGGCTAGCTCCTGGGGTCGTGGCTTACCTCTCAGTTTTATCAATTTTCCCCAAACAATTAATTCTGGGCGCCGAGTACAGACAAACAAATAAAAACGCAAAAATCAGTTTCAGGTAGATTTATTATATCAGGATTTCATTCCAACAAATAATTCTGGGATGGAACTGCTTTGACAAATATAAATCTTCCTATACTTCTTTCCGGAAAGGTAGGTTTTTGTCTTCGACTGGAATTCAATTACAACAGCAAAATGGCGGACGGCTTGTCACGTTCTCAAATCAATCAGAATGTCGTCTAATATAGGGCCCTTCTGGATTTGGCAATTACCCTAATAATGAAATCATAATACAAACTCCAACCTTTAATAATTTTCAATCAAGTAGATTCGCTATCTGGTTCTCCATATTATCGAGAAAAAATTAATTATATTTACATGAGAAAAAATTAATTATATTTACATGATTATAAATTTTATGATCACAAAAAACTGACCTTTACGATAGAAATCTACTTGAAATTAATGTGTTAATAAATTTAAATAACAAATTCACCGCAATTTGGACAATTTAATAAAAATAAAATTTAAAACTGAAGCTAAAGAATAACTTACTATTTGAAGAACTCCGTTCAGATGAAAAATCAGCGAGTAAATGAACTAACCGATATTATCATAAACGAATAAGGAAACCGACAGATAACCGATCGATTCGTTCCCACTTAATAATAGTAATCGGGCGCAAAAATCATAAAATAAATATTATTCCATAGTCAGGTGGATTTCGGCACAAAACGGACCCTGACCGTTACAATCTACGTGAAAAATTGGAAAAATGACGTATAGAATTAGTTGTAATAATTGCATTTTCTTTTTTCTCATTTAATTACAAGAATGTAATCTTTTATTGTACTACATAATTCCTCTTGGTATGCATATTGGTTAAAGGATCCCCTAGAATCCTTATAGGAACTGCTGGCTTTCAGTGGTGATCCCAATAACGCAATAACTCTGAGTATTAACTTATTATGACTGGTTATTTGTACCACTCTTTGCACACAGCTGCTAAAAATGGGAACATGGAACATTATATTGTATTTTTTTACTAATTTTCTTTATTAGGTTTGCGACGACGTATGAAAGTTGATATAAATTGTTTGTAGTTGTTTTTTGGTATATATTACTTATTTTTTGATATTTTGTTATATTTATATTTAGCTTTGTCCATAAAATTGTATTATTTTCAGTGACAATAAAGCATATTTCTATTCTATTCTATTCTATACGGTATCCTTTAAATTTTTCATTTTTGTAGTTTGTGCCCATTGTGACTTTTCATCGCGTACTATAATCTGTCTTTCTGCAGAGCGAAATCCATTTCCCTTACGGATTCTGCGGGGTCCTTTGGTTAATTAAATTTTACATTTGGAAAAAGTCTTGATGTTATAACAGAAATATTTAAATGGTACCTGCATGACGTTCAAATGTGCCCCTCGTGGGGATCACCTGAACATGAATGGCTGAATGTCGAATCAAAAGTGGGCTTACAAGAAGAAGAAGATACAGTATACAGTAGATTGCAAATCATTACGAAAAGAAGAAGAATAAGTAGAATTCTAACCTATAACTGTTGTAATTTTTAATATGGAAAACATTACTAAATTAAGTAGATTTATAGGTTTATTTAATAACCTCCGAATAACTAATAATGTTACTCATTGTTACAGTAGAAGGTATGGATAATCTAGTTGTGAGAACAAATCCTATAATTATTTGGTCTATTGCAGACATCTGGCTCTTACCTCAGTAAAAAGAGATTTAATGGAATTCTTCGACGATAAAAAAAACTGGGGCTCAGACGAAGTAAAAAGTGGTAGATCGTGGAAAGCAGATGAGTTGAGACTAAAGTCAAATACAGATCTACACAAGTTATGGTAAGTTAAAAAAATAGCAGATATTCTAAAGCTTATTTGATCAAATTATTGCAGGTATGTCTTGTTAAAAGAACGTAATATGCTTTTAACTATGGAAGAAGAATGTAAAGAGCAGATCAAGATATTTCCTAGCCCTGAACGTTTAGATAAAGTAGAAGAATCTATGGAAAATTTAGAAAAAGTTGTTAGAGAAAGAAATGTAGCTTATCACCAACTTGAAACTGGCGAGAAAGGAGAACGACCGGGTAAAATGGAAACGAGTGCTTTGGGCTTAAGATATTATTATAAGTTAGTAGCAATATTGATTCCATTTAACATACTAAATACATATTTTTTTATTTCAGGATGTGTGAATACCCTATTCCAAAGTTTATGAACAAAAAATGGCACGAAAAGCATCAGTTCTACAGATACGATAGAGATGTTGAGGAATTTAAGTTGAAATATAACGAAAAACTGTACCTTAACAAAAGGAGACAGAAGTCGTGAGTACATTTACTTACTTATTTTTACGTTATGTATCTAATAGCTCAGAGTTATGCTTTTCTGATTTTATTTCAACATATCCACGTACCAAACTCTAGAAATGTGTTTTTAGATCTACTGTTTTCTAAAAGATTCAGATCCTCTTTTTTAAATTCCATTAATCACAAAGCTTATTCATTTGAAATACTCATAGACTATAGTGATAAAAATAGTTCTACTATGATTTTAATAACGCAGACTACACAGGTTTAAATAACTTTCTAGACCCAATAAACTGGTCTTAGTGTTTAGATTCAACTGATGTTAACATAGCTACTGATAACTTTTATCGTATTATGAAGCTAACCATATCATTATTTTTACCACGTAATCTTTTCAAAACATCAACATTCCCTAACTGAATTGAAATATTTAGTTATCCAAAAGAAAATTCCATATAAGAAATACAAAGAAACAAATAATTTAACATTTTATCGAGAGTTTTCATTTATTAGAGAAAGATGTAAAATCGCCTCCAATCTCTGCTATAATGAGTATCTTCGAACCATTGAGAATAATCTTCAAACTGACCCAAGGTCCTTCTGGAAATTTATGAATCCCACCAAAAACATTTTCATGTAAAATGTTGCCAAGACGAGCCCATATGACTCGCACTGTCAAAAAGTTATCAGATCTCATGTAGAGCCAAGCTTCTAACACTACACGCCCTAACTCTACAAGGCCTAACTTCACAAACTCTACACCTTAGTCAAAATATGTGGCTTGGCCATTTCGCTACATTCACATCGGCGTAAGGTGAAAAATCAATTCACTGTTCATTACTGTGTTATACAATAGTTCTTGTAGTAACGAACGGCCAAGCCACATATTTTGACTAAGGTGTAGAGTTTGTCAAGTTAGGCCTTGTAGAGTTAGGGCGTGTAGTGTTAGAAGCTTGGCTCTACATGAGATCTGATAACTTTTTGACAGTGCGAGTCATATGGGCTCGTCTTGGCAACATTTTACATGAAAATGTTTTTGGTGGGATTTCATTTCTTTTTGTAAGTTGTTTGTAACATTTTTTTTTTTATTTATGTCTAAGACAATCGACAATCAACAAAAGAAAATCGACAATCGACGCGCTCGCTGTTAAGGACAATTTTTTTTTATTTTTAGCTACTGTGTGGACGTAAGAGGCAGGAGACGTTCGCATACTTCTATTCATTCATATTTATATGATCTGATCTGAAGTATATGTCTCTCAATATATGTCGATATGTCTCAATATATGTCGATTAATTTTTTTTTTTTTTTTTTTTTACAAGGAGTACCTATACATATATATATATATATATCTGGGGGCACCAAGTTTTAGATTAGATTATTAGATTAGACCTCTAGCGTCATCAAAATTTAATTTAAAATTACAGGTCTCATACAAACTCCCATCCCCTAGTTTAAGGGGTTGGGGGATGAAACTTACAAGTTTTATAATTTTTTTGTTGTTTGTGTGCTAATACTAGCTTACATACAAAATTTCAGCTTTCTAGGACATTAGGAAATACCTTAATAATTTTGATGATCATCAGTGAGTCAGTGACGAAATCAGCGTTTTTTAGATATAAATAAAATCTGAAGTATAAAAGCTAATGTAATTAAAACTTAATATGTTCAATAAGTCCGCTATTGACAATATATCCCGAAAATTTTGTTGATCTAGCATAATCCAAACCCAAGTTATGAGGGTTCAAAAAAACGACGAAGCGCTTCGAGAAAAGGTAGGTAGTGCCCGTGCGCTTCGCTTGGCTCGTCTTGGCGGGGGCACTACCGTGCCCCCAGATTATAAAAACTCAAGCTATAGCTTTCCGAATAATATGTACCTGAGTGATGCCACGGTTGTAGGAGACCAAAAAATTGCTGTTTGCTAGGCAAACGTGTATGTTAGCTGTGGAAGGAAGGATAACTTTTCTAATATCATTTCTTTAAATGTGGTTATCAATTGTACGAAGTTTTCTGTCTCTAACATTTAAGTGAAGCTTACCTATTTTCTGAATAATCTAAGCACTGAACCTGATGGTATTCCAAATTTTCTCTTTAAGAATGTATATGTTCACTTGTTCATCCACTATTATTGCTTTTCAATAATTCATTAGATTAGGGTACTTTCCCGAAAATATAACATTGATGACTTCAAAGGATCTCTGCTTAGCTTTAAAAAATATCTTAAGTCAATTATACTGTGATAATTTATCTGTTATGGGTACTTTAAGGTGCACTTGTTAATATTTAACATTTAATTTAAACCTTAATACAATTTTAATACATATTCTTTTTAGTACTGTGGTGGGGTTACCCGTTTATGTAAATAAATAATCTGATTTATATTTTTAGGAGGAATTTCAACCACGTTGTAGGTTTATTAAATAGATTTCCCAATATGGACATGCAAGCTCTTGCTGAGCAATATCCGGATGTTGATATTGAAAAAGCTAAAAGAAGTCGAAAGTTCGGAGGACATTTTGAACCTAAGTAAAATGGGTTTACAAGACTAGTTAGTAAATAAATTATATACATGCAAATTTCTATTTATTTAGATGATTTTGTAGGTAACTAGGTTTAATAAAATAAATTTTAATTACTGATTTTTATTGTATGTCAAGGTAACTACAACACACTGGTCAATACAAAGTTCAGTACCATTTTAAAGACCACAAAAAAATACAGCAAAATGAGTACCTTCTGTAAAACATATGTATCAAGAACGAAAAAAAAGTAAATAGATTATAATTCTTCGTTCAGGAGCATAAAAATTTTACCGTCGACCACCTAATTTTTATGATAAATAAAATCAACTATATTTAATTATTGAAATAGAGAACGATTTAGAATTAAAAACTGGCATTGTTTATATAGGAAACGTAGATAATGTAGCTACTCTACCACAGTGCACATAGACAAATTATACAGTCATAATTCTACTATAACCTAAAACAAGTACAAACTTCTGACCCTCCTTCTATATCAAAATAATTCGCTATGAGAATGAGAAAGCACTTGTGGTGGTATCTACCAACTCAAACAATCAATAAATCAAATGGTCTTTATACTTAAACTCGCTCTTAACCGAAAATGGTAACAGCGGAGCAAATTTTGAAAACGTGTGATTCCGTATAAGAACGCGTCGTATACTCACGCCCTCTAACCGGAGTGTGCTGCTTTATTTGCCCATTGCCATTAAAATAAATAAAATGTATCAAGTCAAATTACATAACTAAAATATTCAGGTATCTACTAATACTATAAGAATTTAAACAAAGTAAATCAAAGGTAAAAATCAGACAAGACTCAAAATAAGTTTAATTGGAAACTATGTTTATTGGGTAATTTTGGCATAAAGGTTTAAAATTTCAGAAAAAATACATAAAAAAATTATAGAATTATAAATCTAGGTAATAAATAAAGAATTGGTCGAGTTTAACTCTTTTACTTTCATAACCAATTCTAAATGAAGATGTTGTGGTAGACTATGGACCAGAAAAAAATAGGGTAACATGTAAAAGTGTATTTGCATCTTTTATTAAAAAATTACAGGGTTAGGTTGGCGGTGCCACAATAAAATTATTTAATTTAATATATAGGTCGACGGAAAAAAATATTTCGCATTACAAATGAAAAAATTGTTATTAAACATATATCTAATAAAAACAAGATCAATTTTATCCCGCAGATTTGATTGCAAAGCAACTAAAATTAAAGAAAATATCATTCAAGTACCATCAATCAGATTCAAAGTAACATTTTATGCTATAACAACCTTACTTTAATAAGCACCAATCGTAAAACCGATCACAAGCTTAAGCAAAATATTTGTAAAATGCCAGATGAATTAAGAAATAATCTACAGACAACCGTTAAACTAAAACTTCAAAATTCAGCTGGCTGTTGGTTTCATTTTTAATATATGTAGAGAATATAATTCAATTTAATATGAAAATTAACAAGATTAGAATAAAGTAATATTAAAATGAGTATTTCTCAATGAAAAAAAAACAATTAGAATGGATAAAAAATGAAATAAGAATTATCTAATTAACATGTATTAAATCGGTGTATGTAAACTGCGAGAAGGTATTATTTTTCAACACCCAATAAGGTGTAATCTGCCAGATCATAGAATGGTCTCCTTTTCAACAGCAAGAAAGATAACTTAATAATTTTTTCTTGCAAAACAAATTTTGAATTGTTGTCAGTGCGTTGTCTCACTGTATACATCGATGGTGCTTTCCAGCATTGCACAAAATTGTTTCTTCAATTATTCATGATACACGCTCTTTGCAATGGCACTTCCGTTAGTGTTTTGCTTTCTAAAAGACAAAAAGTGTGAAACCTATAATCTGGCACAAAACGAAATTCGTGAACTTTGTAAAACTTTTGGATTTTCGTTAAATCATATGATAGTGGTATTTTTCCAGAAACCTGGAAAACTGCTAGAGTACAACCAGTTCCCAAGAAAGGCTGTAAAACCCTGCCTTTTAACTACAGACCCATAGCTCTTCTATCTGTCATTAGCAAAACTAGGAGAAATACGTCCATCACGAGATCCTGAGCTACCTTGAGACACACAACCTTTTAAGTAACAGGCAATATGGTTTTCGCCAACAAAGGTCAACAGCCGATCTACTAGCATATGTAACTCATGTCTGGAGTGATGCCATCCACCGCTATGGAGAGACTCAAATAGTATCACTAGACATCTCAAAAGCATTTGATCAAGTGTGGCATGCAGCTCTTTTGAACAAACTGCCTTCATACGGACTCTCGCAAAACCTTTGCAGATGGATATCCAACTTTCTCTCCAACAGGCACATCCAAGTTGCTGTCGATGGACATTCTTCCAACCTCTACAAGATCAACGCTGGAGTTCTTCAAGGATCGGCTCTAGCTCCTACTCTATTCCTTTTAATAATCTTCTAGAAGCTACTAATAACCCGATACATGGTTTTGCATATGATAGCAACCTACACTGTAGGAAAGCGCACAACCGTCCCATACCTCTAGATATTCTGGAAGAGGACAGAAGATCCACACCGGCTTCTCTCAATCAAGATTTGAGAATTGTAGACGAGTGGGGAAGAAAGAATCTTGTTCCTTTCAACGCTTCCAAGACAAAGACATGTTGCCTATCCAACAAGAGGCAAACATGCGACTCATCCATTACAATGAACGATCAGACACTGGTAGCAGACGACTCCATTACGCTGGTTGGTAAAACGATCTCCCATGAATTACTATGGAACGAACATATGGAATCCATAGCAACCGCAACAGGAAAGAAATTAGGCTTTCTGTTTAGAGCACGGAAATATTTTTTTCCATCCAACTTAGCTACTCTTTACAAAGCCCAAATACGACTTAATCTTGAATACTGCTCGCATGTATGGGGTTCGGCGACTCCATCAAGGCTCGGAGTTCTTGATGCAACACAGAGAAGAGCAGTTCGACTAATAAACGACACCAATATCACCAAAAACCTATCCCCATTGTCCCACAGAAGAGCAGTGTCTGATCTTTCCCTGTTTTACCGATACATAAACGGATTTTGCTCAGAAGAACTCCGCTCTATAATGCCTCCACTTGCCAGACCAGCCAGAGCAACGCGACATACCAACTCCATGCACCCTTATACTGTTCAATGCTGGACAGCAAGAACGGATCGATTCGATCGTCCCTTCATCCCCAGTGTCTCCAGATTATGAAACTCCTTACCTTCCCACGTCTTCCCCACTCGTCCTAACTTGCAGGCCTTTAAATCCCAAATTAATAAATTGTCTCTTCTGCCATAATAGATGTTCTCAGTACATTTGTATTTAGGTTTATACCTACGAGGATATCCTTAATAAAAAAAAAATCCGAATCTTTTTATTACGGACTTTGAAATTGCAATTCAAAACTCTATTATAAGTGTATGGCCTTCCACTAAAATTAGAGATTTTACCTTGGGCAAGCCTGGTATAGAAAAATGCAGGAAGTTGGTCTTTCTACAATCTATATTAGTTTTGTAGACGCCCTTACCAATTTTCAAATTGGCACATATATAAAAATGCGAACAGTCACAAGAATTTTTTTTCATGGAGTACTCCAAAATCAATCAAAAAAATTAAACAAATTGAATAAAACATTTTAAAATTGGATGAAGGACAAATATCGCGTTACGACTATGTTAAAAGCATGTCTTTTAGAAATAGGCCCTATGAAAATGTCGATAAAAAAATATATAAACTTATGTAAGCGTAACATTTTGGATATTTTTTTTGTAAATTGTTTTAACAATTTATTAAAATAAAGATTTTGAGTTGCAACTTGTTGTTATTGTTTCCAGATGTTTAGCATATCTAGCAATATGTATGTACCTGCTAAAATATATTAGTCCTTTAATCTCCTTAGAATACATCTGGCAAAAACCCGAAAAAAAATTCGTGCTACCTGCTTTATTCGGGTAGTCCTGTCTGGCATATTACATACACCCTATTATATAATTGTTAACGGTTATTTTAAGAAATAATTTAAAATAAGTGAAAAAATCACATTAAATTGTATGTTATTCTTGAAATATTCATATGTTCTATATATATGCACTTATAGAAAAACTAGCATTAGTAATGTTTATCAATATTTCAGTGTGAAAACTCATTACCAATAACTAATCCATAAAAAAAATGTTTTTAAAATAAAAGAATCACAGACTAATATTTGATAAAATTAACTACCCACCAATACAATTTCCCACTGAAAAATTGAACAGTTGGTAAATAGAGATAGATAAGTATTAACAGGATCATGCTATATAAGTATATTGAAAAAAACTATCAGTAGTAATTAATTTGCATAATTTTTGACTAAATTAACTTCTTGTAAAGTAGAAACTTAATTATTATGTAATTAAATTAACTATAACACAAATTAGGTATTCAAATAAATATTAGTTGCATTTTCACATTAATTTAGGTCATTGAACGAACGAAACTTTTCAGAATTTTTTTTATAAAATGTAATTAAAAAAATGATACGTATAATAGACCATCGGATATCAATAGGAATCCAGACACGATTTTCTCCTTTATGCCTTTGAGGTTTTTTTTTTAACAGAGGGCCAGGCTTAGAAGTAGACCATGGGATTGCATCGCAGCTAGTACAGCTTATTGTGCACCCTCATTCACAGGTCCTCATTCTCAGTCAAATCCCAGGTTCTTAATGAACCATGAGATCCTTTTGACTATGGTTACCCGTTCTTCCCTTTGGTCTCCGGTCGGTAGGCCAAGGTATCTCACACGCAGACCTTGCAGGGCTGGGCACATGAATATCACGTGGAAGGCTGTCTCGTCCTCCTCACCGCATTTTCATAAAGATGTCCGCGGAATACCCAGTGGCCGCTGATGAAGCCAACCACTTTCCACAGGGTCTTCCTACTCAGCCCGAGGGCATCTGCCGCTATAGCACCAGTAGGTGTCTGCAGCATTCTCTTTGACTGTATGTTGCCTTCTGTTCTTTCCCAGCTTTTTCGATGTTCTATGCCCATCCACTGGCGAACAGCTCTTCGTGCTGTGTTGTAAGCAATAGCACACGTCGGCTCTGAACCAATGAGCGGGCTATCAGCTCCTTTGTTTGCCCACTTGTCAGCTCCCTCATTGCCAGCAATACCTTTGTGCCCCGGAACCCAACTAAGTCCCTTTGAGAGTACTGAAAGATGAAATCAAGGAGAGTAAAATATGTGAAAATCGTGTTCTTTCCTGGCCGCGTCTGCGTGGAAATTTATTTTCTTTTGCAATAAAAACGACATGTTATTTAACGATTTTCTCTTTTATGGCATTTTGTGAATAGATAGAGGAGTGTATTCGTTCTGCTTATACAAACTAATAAAATTTCAAATGGCATAAGAAAATCCCGGAAAATAGTCTGTAAACTATACATGTTAGGGTCATAATTATACCATAAGGGCACCAGCAGCCTTTATGCCAAATTTTTTATAAGTAAAATGAATCTATTCACGAAATAGCATAAGGAAGAAAATCATCACACGAAAAAAATTGTTTTTAGAAAGGAAAATTCGATTTCCCGGAAACCGCGACCTGGTTCAACTCTATGATACCTTTTTTTTCTGCTTATCTCAATGGACTTTACCAGTATACAAAAAGGCATAAGGGAGAAAATCGTAGTTGCACTTGGTATTGAAATCCGACAATCTATAAGTCATTAAATATTCTGAAAAAAAAAATAATATTTAGTCAAAAATTTTGATTAATTACCAAGTTTTCTTGTAAAAATCGCTTACATTTATGTTGAAGATGATATTACTCTACTGGTATATTTACTATTTATAATAATAGGTAATAATACACTATAAATATTCATAAATTATACATTTTTTGTCTACATGTGCTTAGTTATAGTTACTAAAGCGTATTCATACATAACGTTACAATAATATCGTTATTATATTAATTTTTAAATACATATCACAATACTCGGTATTAGATAACATACTTGAAAAAAATGACTAGAAGACGGTAAAATTATAAAAAATATATAAATATTATATATAATAAACAAAATTATTATATATACAAATTGTCTAATTATGAATAATACTGTGTTTCATCAATAGTGTTAATATAAAATAATTTTGTATATTAAAACCATACATTTAATAAATAAAAGTTTTCTTAAAACTAATCCACTTAAAATAAAAAAAAATAATAATTATCTTTAAGTAACCAAAAAAAAATGAAGATTACAAAATTATTTTAGTTTTGATGAAGCACCATACACAACAAAATAAAACTATTCAAAAATTATTTTTGGACCTACAAGAATTGAAGTAAAACAGAATTTTCAGACGGCCACGTTCCTATCAGAGACGTATATACATCTACGCACTTCTTACTTAATGGATCAGTTTCAGGGATTGTAGTGAGAGGAAAACTTTCTCCCTAAAGAATATACAAAAAAATAATAATTCAAGGCTAAATTTGAATAGCTATTTATATAACTAGTTGCAAAATGATCGTTTTTTTGCACTAGATGTGAAGTGCACATCGTGTGCAATAAACACAATGTTTTACATCGTATTTATATACAAGATTTTTTGTAATGCAGTTTCATTTTCATATTGAATTTATTTTACTTGGTTATTATTTAACGTCGGCCTATTTCTGCTAGATAGTATCAAAGCTATCCTTGTTTGTTTCTATAGAGATAACCATTACAACAAAGCTCAAATGTAAAAACATATTTGTCACAATAATCGCCTTTATTAATTTGTTAATTTTGTTGTTAAAAATGAGCGAATCTGAGTCTGATTTCGTACCTTCAGACGTTGAAGAAGCTGCAAAAGCCGTTGTAGCAAATTTGCTGCCAAGTAAATCAAAAGCAGCGTATGAAACAGCTTATTCTAACTTCCAAAAGTGGTGCGGAGTGAAGAAGTTTATCAAAGAGTAATAAAATGAGATTTCATTTTGTCACTCTTTGATAAAATGAGTGACAAAATGAACAACATTTTGTATTTAGAATCAGTGTCAAAATTATGATATTTCGTAACTGAATTACAAAAAATAATTTTTCTTACCGTTTCATTATTGTAATGCCAGAGATTTTCAAGTGTAGATATAAATCTTTCCAATTCTACATTTGTAGAAAAATATAATATCCAATCACCACTATATTCATGCACCTCTCTACAAGCAAATTCCTACAAAATAAAAGAAATTTAATGAAACCATTTATTAAAATAAAATGTTATTGTACTAACCAGTATACACCAACTCTGCTCAGCAGAAGGTAACCGAAACGCAGTTAAATCTATTATTGAGGCACAAGACAAGGCTTGGGTTCCTTTAATAGGTTCATGATGACTTTTTGAAGTCAATAAACTATTTAAGATACTTGGAAACGCTTCTCTAACTGTTAAAACATGCTCACTCGTCATTAATAGAGAACAGGATTGGGTTTGATTTTTTTCTTTGTGTGTAGTGTAGGTCTGAAAATAAAATTATTATACCACTTAGAAAATTGGTCTTTCCACAATCAATCAAAATTAAAAACACAAATCATTGATATATTTTGCAATGTCTTAGTAAACTCGTTTGAAATTACAATAGAACCTCGATTATCCGTCAGGGGTGGTCGGGAGAAGGGTGCGATAGATGTGAGAAAAAGACGGAAAATAAAAAAAAATTAGGAATTTACTAAAACAAACTAAAAACAACTTGAAAACATAAAAAAAAGTAATAAACAAGCATACACAAACATAATATTATGTCATAAGTAGTAACATCTATTATGTATAATGTATGAGCGTCTCTCCTAGGTGCACTCGGTGGTAGAGTCGGAAGATGCCACTCCATACCTACAAAACTTTTATTCGTTAATAAGGCCGTGCCATACTCTGCTCGTCCTCAGAGACTACTCTATTCGCTTCTTTTCACAGGGAGAGCCATTATCCGTAAAACCAAAAGCCTAAATCATCTTTACCCAGGCCGCCTTGTCTACCAAAATACAAAAATACTTCCTCTTCCTTCCCGATTTCAGACGATACCCACAGGAATAGAGGACTCTAAAGAATCCCAAGATTTCCGAAAATCAAGATCCCTCTTGCCTGTCTAAGACTTCTCCAAACCTTAGAAAGGGACCTTCCTGCAGAACTTGAAGACCTCCTAGACGATTTTTTAACTCTAGGGAGAAATAAATGTCTTTTGACTAATCCATGCACTTTTTTGGGCACTATACTTCACAAACAATAATCCAAAATCCAAGTTTTTGAAAGCACGAGTGTCTTTTGATTTTTCAATGACCAAGAGCGGAATCCTATGTTCACCGGTAGCATTTGCACAAACCATAACCGTTATGCAACCGTTTTAAAATTTATATCCAGGTGTTCACGTCTTATAAGATGAAGCTAATGTCATTTGATGAAATGCCCTCTAATTTAAGCCGGTTTCAAGAGTGAGTTCTTTATAAACCACGCTTTTTAATTTCCTCCCGAAACTTGTTAACATTTTCTACCACACTGACTCTCTAGCAATAATTTTTTACCTTCAATAAGTGCCTTATTCCGTGTCGAATTTTTAAATTTGTCCAATGGGTGAGGAATAACGAATAATCTAGGTTCTACTGTATTGTAAAAATGAAGGGGAAACCTGTTCTTACAATTTATCTACACATGGGAAAGACCTAATGAGCGTTTCAAACAAACACAATTTGTTTTGGGTGCATGAGCAAAGCTCATATTTTAGACTTGTGACGGATTATACTAATCCCTGATATAATTAACGTACCCCACTAGCTGCATGTACTAACTCCTGCAACCACTCACTGGCAACATATTCATTTGGAGCTGCCAAAAGTATGCTCTTTCCTTCTACAATAAGCTGAAAAGTATGGGGTCTTGCACTATTAATAACTCTTCTTGCACCTTGACAAGAACCATTTATTAGAGGAAATACTCGCATCGGTACTCTTTGCGAAGGAGACGATAACATGTATAAGACACCAGCTCTAAAATTGATTTTAATTAACGTTTTCAAAAATCTTTTTATAAATATGTACTTACTTTAAAATAAAATAAGCAGTCTCCCATCGAGAAGCTTCAGTTTCTGATGTTTTGAACATAAGAGGTCCTTCTTTATTCGGTCCTAATGGTGTAGGATCTAAATCTTCGGTGAAGTCTTGGATATTTACAATACTGTAGTAATAATATTCTTCATCCTATGAAAAAACCATACAGAACAAATATACACATATCAAAAATAATTATTTTAACCTACTTTATGAACAGAAGTTTGTTTACAAATACTTCTCCTCAAATTCATCATATCTCTCATAGACAATTGTCGCACGGCTGGTAAATTCGGTTTGGCAATATCTCTTCTCATAGCGATCTCTATCTGCCCTACCAAGTCATTTGTTAAATTTGAGCAACCAGTACTGATGATACATTGCATTTCCTTATCATAGTTCGAAAAATGGACAGTTTGTCCTTGAGGGCCAACCAAAATTGTATCCAAATCTTTATATGGAAGGATAAAGTGAGTTATGTACGAACCAGTTGGTTTTACACTACAAATGTAAAGTGTGGTGTTAGATAAAAACAAGAATAACGGTCGGGACTCTCCAGACGTCGTATATGCACTTCTCACATGGAAAACCTTGAAAAATAATAAAAAATGTAATTATACTGTGGTCACTGGTATATTAAACAATATAACATTTTTAGACTCGAAATTTATAGTACCAACTATTTAGGAACCACAAAAAATTGAGGGGCAATTCATTTACTAAAATTTTTTTAGCGTTAGTTTCCTTCCCTTTTAACAAATTCCATTTTTTAAATCCCTTTTATTAGATACAACAAACAGCGTTAAACATTCAATATGCATTAGTCTGTACTTTTGGTACAACTATTTGAAACATTTGGTAAGAAATAAATTCCAGATGAGTCAATTGCTTGATGCACGATTGAAATGTTAATCAGATATATTTTGGTTATAAAATTATAAAATATTTATACTTACTCTATGTAGTTTCTCTAGACCACTTTTAAAAACTTCCTTGTTTAACTGTAAAACAATTCTTTTATCAAACGAATTTTTAAAACTCTCAATTTTCTTCTTTCCCAAACATATTTCTTTTTCTAATATGCTATCTATTTCATCACTCTTCGGTATTGATTTCATACCTTTTATATACAAATTAACTACTCTCCTAGCGCTTTTTTGTTTAGTTTGGATTTTGGCATCCAATATTTTCTTAGCAGTAACATTTTTTAAGAATCTATTAATCAATGAAGTTTTAGAATTTGATGGTCTTAAATTAGGTAATGATTTAGCAAGATCTTGGTCATTAGTCGGTTCGTGAAGAATTGGTTTAAATGAACTGCTGATAGAATAGTGATTGGTTTTATTTATTTTACGTTTAGGAGAGCTTAAATGTCTTGGATTTTGAGGTTCCAAATCTGAAATTGTCTCATTATCTGACCAATCCATTTTAGTATTTTTATTTTGAGTATTTGTGCTACTGGTTGTTGATTTAGTATCGGGGACTTGAGGCTCTTCGACTTCTTCGATATCCAAATTTTCTTCCTCTGTTTTTGTAGGTGTAGACGAATCTGGAATAAATTCAAAATCTTCCTCCGGGTCTGTCTGTTGCTCTTCTCTTGCCTTTCTTTTAAAAAAGTTGAATTCTTTAAGTATCATTTGGTAAACTGTAGAACTCTTCGGTTTTTGATGCTTCTCGAAAGTTTTTTGAAATCTATCATACTCATATGAATAGCTAATCCCTAAAATAAACAGAATTTTTAAATGTTTATTCGATTTGCTTTAAAAAATTACCTTTATGTTCATAGACATTGCTATCGCAAAGGATAATATTTCCAGGTAAATTCTGTTGCACATTTGGATAAGTAGGATAAAATCCTTCACTTTTAGTAAGTTTCAAATTATTTTTTGCTTCATTCAATTTAGTCACAACTGGTGATGGTATTTCAATGGTTTCAAAATTTTTAAGTTTCAAATCTCCTAACGATCTTCTATTTAAATTAGAAACATCATGAGATGAGGAGTAAATTGTAAGGTCTTCTTGTCCTTCAGGCACTCCACGTTCAGCTAATGGCACAGATGTTGAAAAATTAAGAATGTTCTTTAGGCTGCCAAAAATATTTGTATCTAACAGATTAGTTTCTGATTTTTTCTTTTTAATCCCAATTTGTTCTTGAACAATATTAGTATCAATGTACTTTTTAGAATGTTTAGTCTTCTTTAAGCAACTTGATTTAGGTTTTGATTTTAAACTTGGTTGCCTTTTCACAAAAGTTTCATCTGAATCTTCTTCATCTATAGAACTTGAGCTACCAGTTGAGCTTGACGAGGTAGAAGAATGTTTGTTATGGTTTATATAAATATCTGATTTAACTTCACGTTCTGATTGCTTTTCATAATATGGAGCATCTCCTTCAGCCGCCCAACTGTATCTCCCTATAAAAGTTACCGTTATTCATAATCTTTCAATTAAGAAATGAATTTTAAATATATTCAAAAATACTAGATAGCATAAAATTATATTATATATTTCTTAATAAATCAAAAACAATGTAACTTACCTTTAACAACATCAGGTTTCCTAATAAATCCCCTTTGAAAAAAACTAAGTGAAACTTCCGGTTCGTGAGTAATAAATCCATGATTGATATGGATATCGTCTATTTTTGTGCTATTTAAAATATCTTCGTGAAATGAAACTCTTTTTTTAGGTGTATCAGACTTTGATTTTTTCTTTCTCTGCCTTCTATAAACAATTTGTTCCTCACATTGTTTTTCAGCTACTGCAGTTTCTTCAGAAACAGTTTCGATGGGTTGTGGTTCAACATTATTTAGCATTAGTCTCAGATTTTCATTAACTTCTTCTGAGAGACTAACATGCATGTCATTATTTTCTACGCTAAGATTTTTGTTTTGTAATGTGTAATCTAATAATTCATAACTAGTAAGAGAGACGTTCATAATATCTGTGTTTTCAGAAGTTTTAATAGGGTGTTCCATTTCAAAAACATCATCGCTAAAGCTTTGATGATAAAGTTTTGGTGATGAAGGCATTTCGAACTTTGTATGATCAAAATAATTTGGTACTGAAGCAGATAATTTCTTAAAGTCTTCAGTTATATTTTGATTAATAATATCACTTCGAGTCATTAATTTGACTTCTTCCATAAGCGGCTTTTGAACATGACGTATATCTTCTTGTAAGTCCTCATTTTTTTCGTTAATCTTGTTGGTATCAGTTTCCTTCTCATTTTGATATGCTCTGGTAGCTTCTAGAGTATTTTCAACATCACAAGTGAAGCCACTTACTGACATAACAGACGTTACTTCACTTTCACTATCTAACAATTGTACACCTGAATCCACCGGAGAAGACAAGCTAGAGACTGTGCTTGAAGTCATTTGTGCATCTTGAATATCTTGAGGTTTTTTGGAGAACGCATCTCCAAAAGCTTTAGAATCAAAATCTGGCACAGAGAGTTCCATTCTTAAAAATCCAAATATCTTAACAATCTACAAATTTATAAGTTTATTTATAAACTTACTTTTAAGCCTGTATTGTTTATTTTTTCCGTTTGCGTCTTAGCGAACGGAATTAATTCACTACTTCATCTATTACCGACTTTTCCCTAGGTATAAGGAAAATTGATCAATTTGAGCATGCGTTTTATTTATTTTGCGTTTCTCCCAAATCGATTTCGTAAAGTTATATCTTTCAAAAGTTGACAAAGAACCTTGTTTTAAACGTCATGCTACGCTACATAATCCAACGTAAAGTGAACTACTACTCTTCGTTTTGTTACCCTTGACTTTTACGTATTAAGCTACTAGCTAGCTTTTAAAAATGTAACTTTTTATTTATTACCTTGTTTACCGTCATATATATGTTTTAAATAAGATACAAAGCACAAATATTTTATTTTATCGAATTTACATTAAGAACTATTGTAAAGTAACAATAAAGTGTGTTTATTGTTGTAATCTTCTGAATTAAACTGTAATATAATAGTAAGATATGTAGCTGAAGAAGAAAAAAGTTTTAACAAAATATTTTTATCTACAATTAAATAAAGAGCTAAAACGTTTATTTTGCGATTTCGAATGTGCTCTGCTAAATTTAATATATCGTATTCATCAGTTTTTCTCAAGCATGTATACATTTTTGTAGATAAATCTATAAGTATTTCGTAACATATTCCTGACGTTTTTTGAGCTTCTGTTGTGATATTATCACATGCTGTCGATAAAATAATTCCAAAAGTCTGAAAATATAAATCACAATTTTAGTCACTCATGAAACCCTGGTTAGTTATCGAGACAAGTAAGAGATCAGATGTCAGATGTCATACCAAAAGTTAAAATTGAATTCAAAATAGAAAATACCATGCTTTAGTTGTGTAGGTTATAAAAATATACATAAAAATGAATTTAGAAAGAGTTAATCTTAGTACATTCGGCATGTTCGACGAAAATGGACCAAGTGAAGTGTTTTTAAAAACAATAAATAAGCTTCTATCTTTAACCAAAACTCACATAAAAGGTTTAGACCTGTTAACCAAATTTCTGGACAACGGCACACCTGATACTTTTAGCAAATATGCAGTGGTTTGGTTAGAAAACTGTTTAAAATACGCAGATTCTAGAGAAATGCAGTTAGTAGTTATAAAAAAACTGATTGAAAGATATTTTATGCATGATACATCCAAGAAAATTTTAGAGTATTTACCAAAAATTTTAGATTTGTGTTTGGTACAATCAAACGTATCTGATGAGGTTATTGCTGCTTTAAATTTGTTAACAGTATGTATGAAACAATATGGAAGTTGGTTCACACCCCATAAAAGCAAAATAGAGACTTTTATTTTATCATTTTTGGATTATTCATCTGACACTTTAATGGAAAGTGCAGGTGTAAGTTATTTGTATTTACAACAAGTGGGAAACGCTGGAATCGATGGTGCAAATCACAGACGAAACTTTCAAGAAGCTTTACAGAAGTTATGTGTAACTGTACAAAATTTATATGATAACTTTTTCATTAACAGAATAGAAATTAGTGATTATAGTCAAGATGATCAAACTGGTCTTATATTTAAAGAAAAAAACTTTAGTTCACAGCAAATGCTAGAAATTAACGCCAGACGGATTAAGAATGTGTTAATATTTATTCAGATGATGATTAAGAAAGCTTTTCCGACACAAAAAGATATCTCACCATTAGCTGTTATAAATGTGATTAAGAGAGGAATAGAACAATATCACAATCATCAAAACGCTCAAGATTTTCAGTTCAGTATCTTCTTAATTAAAATCCAGTTACAATTGATACATTTACTACACATTTTTATCATTTGGCTAGAAGATTCCATCTTACCATTCGTTTCTATTGTCAGTAAAATTTTAATTGATTCCTTAAAACGTTGCAACAATTGCAAATGTTTTAGTTTAGAAACAAGATACCAACAGACTGTTTATATAACCCTTAAATATTTAGTTTCAAGAGTAACCGTGAATTCCTATTATCAAGGAGAATTATTAACTTGTATAATGAAAGATATAACACCGATTAAAAGTACAGTTATATTAAAAATCCAGGCCGATGCTAATTCTAGCAAAAAGAAACATCAAGATGTTGATAAGAATATCAATAAGAGTACAAATGAGATAGAAAAAGATACGCTCATGTGCCGATTGGGATTAGATGTTTTAATTTCTTTTTTTAACTATAGCAGCATTCAATTAGATGATAAAGTTATACAGAATGTATATATTACTGTTATGAGTATCTTAAACAAAATAAACTGTTCTAAACCTCCTCATCCTTACAACAACCAGAAAAATCAATTAAAACTATACGAATTATTAACCACTTTTTATGAACAAGATACTTTAAAAACTTTACCAAGTGTTTCATCAACTTTAAATATATTAAACAAACATTCAACCAATCTGATCTGTAAGAACAGTTTAAACACGTTTGAGAAGATTTTCCAGCCTATTTCTCGACCTTATAACACCTCGTTTTCTAGCCTACCTCTGAATAACACTGAAAATGAACCCGTTCCAATGGAATGTTTTACTGCACCACCCAATACATACAAATCGTTTGAAGAAATTGTAAACATGGAAGATAATGATTCACTTAAAACTAATTTGTTGGAAAATGCAAATCCTGTACTAAATTCACCCAAATCTACTATATTGGAAGATGTAAATGAGATACCGGATACAGTTAACTTGACGGAAGAACTAGATGTATTACCAAAAATTAAAATTCAAAGTTCGGCCAACTCCGTATATTTAACTTTGGCTAATACTGATAGCAGTTGTGATAACACAACTACAGAAACGGAAAGCGTCAACAGCTGCCTTAATGGAGAAACTGAAATTTCGGTTCAAAAATCATTACTTAGCCAAGAAATGAAAACTGTTAATGATAAATCTGAGAGTATAATAATAGAAAATCAAAATCAGGAGATTTCAAAACCAACGGTAAATAGCAGTTCTGAAACTGAACCAATGGATACATCGTTTGTTGATGAAGTCGTTGATTACAATATTTAGCTTTTGTCTTTATAAGATTTGAAATAAATCTAATTTATAATCTTTCGTTTTTTTTTTTGAATTCATACGATATGAACACAAAATTAATAAAATTAAAGAACTGAACAAAAATGGTAATTTCAAAACCGTTTTTTTTTTTAGAAAATGAGATTGTTATATACAATTAAGATAGTATCAATTGTAATTATAAATGAAAAAATTGTTACAATTCCGAAAATATGGGATGCTGTATTAGTTAAAAGTTCGTTTTAAATTATTTCGTTGGGTGCAAATTAACCTAATAAACGGATTAACACCAGGGATGGATTTCCCTAAAGGCTCGGGCCTTGGGTGGCAAAATTTTCTGAACGTTACAATGCAGCATACAAATTTAAGACTTAGAGTTTTTCTCAAACTCGTAGGTCTGCTAGACATGATGAATACTATGCGTTAGAAAAGAAGTGGCCTGGAATAATGCACTGAAATTTATTGCTCATAATAGTGATGGAAAACCAACTACGCGATCTAAAGATACGGGATTGCAGTGAAAATTACAGCATCTAGAAACTGAAATATTGGTCACTGTTTGGAATGTAATTTTAGATTGTTTTAATGCTACAAGTAAGAAGCTTCAGGAATTTCAAGCGGTTTTATCATCTGTGGTACAAATCTACGGATCTTTAATTAGTATCAGGTTTATAGTGTTTTAATCTATATCAATTAATTAAACATTATAGAGTAGAGAATTTGAACATAAATATCGGAATATTTTTTTTTTTTCTCACTTGCTTGAGTAACAGGTAAATCTCCTAAACAGTACTATAAGCACTGGTATCGGAGCCTTAAGTATTTTAACAAGGTGTTCATTTAAACTTAATACCTAATTTATCAGATCATTCCTACTTAAAAAAAAAAATAATTTAAAATAATTCAACAAAATTCAAAAAATAATTCAAAAAAAAGGCAAAAACACAATACAATGCTTATCAATTATATTCACTTAAAATATTTTTTAACGTTATTTAAAAACTTATCCTGTGACTTTTCGATTTTTAACCCTGCAGGTAGGGAATTGAAAGTTCTTGATGCCTCACTAATGGGATTTCGAAGAGCAATGTTTGTTCTGACATTAGCCAGGTGGATGTCATTGCAATTTCTTAGGTTATGGATATGAATTTCATTAGAATGAATTATGGTTGTATTACATTTTTGTTTATTATTAATAATTTTATACATCAATTTTGACTGCTCTATATTGAGGATCTGATTTAGTGGTTGCAGACTTAGCATTTCATATAAGTGCTCGGTATTGGTGCGATAATCCAGATTAAAAAGTATTTTGAGTATTTGATTCTGTAGAACCTTTGTTTTTTGGAAATTTGTTATACTGCAAGTACCCCACACCGGGATAAGATATCTCATGACTGATAAAAAATAAGCATTTACCTGTAGAGTATACCGAATTTAATATTTTAATCAAGAGTAGATAATTTATTTACCTTTAATTTCATTGTTCAGTTTAATTATTAAGTAAACAAGAATATTCAATAAACCTATTGTTTGTTTACATTATGTGGCCTTTTTCATTTGTTTACTTATGAAACGTATTAATAAACAAATTTAACCGATAGTTAAAGAGAACAAAGGCCAGAAAATGAAAATATGTCAAATTTAAATATTTTAAGGTTATTTTGTTTTGGTTGTAATAAAATAGTACCGAAAAATCTAAAAATGAAGAGAAATTGTTATTTAGTACACCGTGTTAATCAATCAAAAGTATTTTTACCCCATGAGCAAATAGTGACACTAGGCAGAAATGTACAAACACAAGTAGAAGATATATTTGTATCTAAAAAACAGATTGAGTGTATTGCTAATAACGAGAATTGCACTGTTAAAGTAAAACCTGTTGGAAAAGCTATATGTGGAGTAGATGGGTATGCAGTTGTTAAGGACAAAACTTATACTTTAGGACCGGGGCATATAATTGAGTTGCGTTTGGGCTATCATCCATTTGAAATAGTGTTTGAATCAGATGAAAATGAAGATAACATTAAACATGTTGCCAAAAAAATGAAACTTGATTCAGATTCCACGATAACTCCTATGTGGGAACATATTGGTAATAAAGATTTACTGATATACACACCTGAAGGTGTTCAGAGTCAAAATAAAGTGGCAGCGTTCGATATGGATGGTACTATCATTAAAACCAAATCCGGCTCAAGATTTCCTAAAGATGAGAACGATTGGGTTTTTAATTATAATGATATTCCACAAAAAATACAAAAATTGTATGAAGAAAATTTTAAAATCGTATTTTTTACTAATCAATCAGGTGTGGGAAAGGATAATAATAAAATTAAAGACTTTAAAATTAAAATTGAATCAATTGTAAAAAAACTTGCAGTACCCATTCAAGTATTTGTAGCATTATCAAAGACCATATATAGAAAACCAGCAACAGGAATGTGGAATGTTTTAGAAAATAAAAAAAATAATGATATTAAGATAAATATTTCGGACTCATTTTATGTTGGTGATGCAGCTGGAAGAGAGAAAAATTGGGCACCAAAGAAAAATAAAGATCATTCATTAGCTGATAGACTTTTTGCTATGAACATAGAACTTAAATTTTTTACACCAGAAGAATATTTTCGAAAGCAACACAGTGTACAATTTAAAATGCCTGAATTTGACCCACGAACTCTTAATGATAAGGTGAACGATTTTAAAATCGACTACGATTCTCCGAATGTAATTGTGATGGTAGGTCTACCAGGCTCCGGAAAGAGTCACGTCTGTAGAAATATATTAGTACCCAAGGGTTATATCCATATTAATCGTGACACACTCGGTTCTTGGCAAAAATGCGCCAAGTTATTGGAAGATAGTCTACAAAGTAACAAAAATTGCGTAGTTGATAATACAAATTGTGATAAAGAATCTCGAAAACGGTACATTGACATCGCTAAAAAATACAACATTCCTTGTCGTTGTTTCGTTATGTCTACACCTTACCATCATGCCAAACACAACAATAGATTCCGTGAGCTTACTGATAATACACATATTGCGGTTAATGATATTGTGATCAATAATTTGAAAAAAAATTATCAAGTACCTGACGTATCTGAAGGTTTTAGTGAAGTTGTAGAAGTTCCGTTTATCCCTTATTTTGATAATAAAGAACAGGAGAAATTGTATAGGACATTTTTATTGGAGAAGTAAAATGCGTACTATTTGATTTTGTTTTTGTATTTTTTTTTTGTACTTAAAGCCTTTGTTTACAATTCTTATTAAATTTTACTTTATTTTAGTTTTTTTTTTGCTTTTGGACTAGAATAATAAACCTTATCGAAATTTAAACATATATTTTTATTCTCTGTTTATTGTCATATAGAAAGAATTTTGTATTACATAATTTTTAAATGTTAGGTTTATGGTAGTTAGCTGCCTTATTTGGGCATATACTAACTATAGACAGTCTTTAATGCTCTGTGACGAGTAAATGATAGTAACATAAATAGATGATGTATCATATTTCTTGCGCCTCACTCGTGCAAGAGAAATAGTATATGGTTTTATTTGATCTCTCTGTCGTTGCTCGTCTCACATTCAAAGCATTGAAGGCTGACTTCAGTTAGTGTATACTGAAAGTGTTTTGCTAATAAAAAGTATTCACAGATTTTGAGAATTTTACAGTTTGGTTACATCAAAAATAATGTATTAATAACGAACAGGTTACAGTTCTGAAGTCAGAACCATAATTACAAAACTTCGAGTATATACTACTAGGATCCGTTTTCTATGCTACCGAGACGAGACTGGTGTGTGAGAAAGAAAAGAATACAAGTATATGCTATCTCTCTCGCGCCGTTAGCTAGACATCACTTTGTTTTGGAAGGGAGTACTCAGCAGCCAGTCGAGCTAACGGTTTGCGAGAAATAGCACATTCTAATATTCTTTTGTCTCTCTCACACACTAGTAGTATATGTACGAATGCACACAAGCTCTTACAAAAGACAAGTCCGTAATTGTTTGTAAATAAAAAACGTGACAAAAATGTGTAATCAAATCAAAGAAATATTTTTTAAAGGCAAGGTTAAATCAAGAATCCAAGTATATTTTTCAACTTCAAAAAAGTGTGCATTCGCAAATTGCAATGGATGTACACGGCAATAGTAAGACCAATCATCACTTATGGGGTAGTAGCTTGGGGCACGAGAGCTAATCTAACTACTACGAGGACAAACTCGAAGATTCCTAGACTAGCCTATGCATGCATCACTGGAGCAATGAGAACATGCCCTACTGCTGCAATAGAAGTAATTCTAAATCTGACACCACTACACATTCACGTAGAAAATGTAAGGAAGAAAACCGTATATAGAATGGTCAAAGAAGGAACAATCAAGGAAAGACCTCGTTCACTTCAATTTGATCAAATTTGAGAAACGCCCCAAGATGACAAGTCCAAGAAATTTAACTGTGAAAAAATTCACCAAAAATCTGAATGGGACAAAGGCACCATATTGGGACCAAGCCAAAATGACATAAGATGGTATACGGATGGCTCCAAGACAGATAAAGGAACAAGGGCAGGGTTTTTGGACCTAGAGCCAATTACTCAGAAAGCTTGGGTACATATCCAAGCATCTTTCAAGCGGAAGTCCGTGCCATTGAAAGATGTTTATAATTTAATATAGAAAGGAACTATCGTAGACAAAAAATAGTAATCATGTCAGATAGTCAAACAGCCATCAAAGCTCTGATTTCACAATCAGTTCAAACATGGTCTAGGAATGCATAAGCAAACTAAACACTGTAACCCTCTTATGGGTTCCAGGACACATAGGATTAGAAGGAAACGAAACAGCAGATAAGCTGGCAAAAAAGGAGCTGAAACCCCATAGATACTTCTTGGGCCCAAAACCATCTTGTGGAATCAGCAGTAGTACAGTCTTAGAAAAACTAAGGAAAGAACTGGATAGAAAAAAATCCAAGTACTGGAACGATCTGAAAGGACTCAGACAATCGAAGACGCTCTTTGGAAACTATAACCAGAAGAGATCTTTCAGTTGTCTAACGCTTAGTAAACCGTATTATAACGGAAAGGTTACCCGGGAACTGCTGATTAGGACACATGAAGAAACTAGGATTGGTAGATGAAGCAAAGTGTAGATTCTTTGAGGTAGAAACCTCAATACACATACTCTCAGAATGCATTGCATTACGTAATTCTAGGATCAGATACCTAGGATCATACGAAATAGAAAAGAAAGACCTATCTTACTTGAAGTCCAACGATATCTAAAACTTTCTAAGAAAGATAGAACTAGAAGAGCTGCTATAAGTCTGTGGAAACATCAGAATGATAGAAAGAAAAGGGGGACACAATAGATCTTATAGGTCGCAAGTGTATCTGTTACCCCTTATTTTTCTTATATATACATAGAAAAGAATGAAAGGTTAAAGAGTGAGATGAATCATAGAATTAAGTGTAGATGGACGAACTGGAGAAGAACGTGAGGGCTAAAATGAAAGGTAGACTGTACAAGAGAGTGATAAGACCAGAGTTGAAGTATAACTCACAAAACTGGTCATAAAAAAAGAACAAGAGAGAAAGTTGAAGCTACGGAGATGAAGATGATTCGTTGGATGTATGAATTAACGAAGAGAGGTAGAGTAAGAAATGAGAGAGTAAGAGGTACAGTAAAGTGGGATAGCTGGACAAGAAAATCTAGGAAAATATGGTTTATTCATCTAGAGAGGAGAGATGAGAATGATGTAAATAAAAGAATAGATAAATGTGAGATTGTGGGCAAGAGGAAAAGAGAAAGGCTGCAGCTGAGATGGATGGATAAAATAAATGAGGAGGAAATGTATTAAATAGAAACAGAAGGAAACGAATGGTACAGAAGGCTAACGCCGACTGCAACCAGGCTTGGGATAAGTTTAAGAGAAAGGAAGAGGATTGGTCCAATACTTACCAAATATATGAGACCCATAAACAAGCACGATATACTCATATTTAAGAGATATTCTTCACTAACATTGTTTGTATACTGTTTTAAAGGTATGTACATAACTTGAATCCATATCAACATAATATTACTGAAAATCATTATAATTTGCCATCCATAAATTTCATTAATTAATATTAACAAATTTAAAACCTTTTCGTGGTTATTTTGAATGAAAATAAAATCAGCTTTTGTTAAATTCTTTTCCAAATAATTGTTTAAAGATTTTAATATATTCTGTAAATGAGTAATATTATTATAAATTTCAAAAAATATGATAGAAGTCCATAAAGTATTAATATAATACGGTATAAAAAAGAATAGGATTTTCTTCGGACCAGCGATTAATACTGCATCAAAAGTTTGTAGACAAATTATAGAAAACTCAATTCCAAAAAATATTTTTTCATAATGTTTATTCGAAAATAATCTTGCTCCTTTTATTTTAAAATTGTTGTGTATGTTTAAGATGCTTCGATAAAACTTTTTGATTTTTTTTTGGTTTAAATTTACCAAAATTACTGATAGAACATTAGTTGTAATTACAACTGGAAATATAATAACATGTGGCAATCTGTACACTGTATCTTGTTTGGAGTATTGAACAACCACATTTCCACTAAATAAAATATCGCAAACGCATAAACATATTGAATATAATAAATGTAACAATCTTAATCTTCTTCTACTTTGAGGTACTGAAATACCCACACAAATAAAAATTGTTTTTATTACTTTCATTAAAAAATCTTTTCCCATTATTGCGTAGAACTAATTTAATAAAAATTTGAAACATTTCATTTATACTCAATTCATTTATTTATACAATTATTGTGTACACAAATTGATTGATTGATTGGTACACAAAGAAACAAATGAAAATGCTTAAATAATTAAAAAAAATAATTTAAAAGATTCTTCAACTAACAATTGAACATTAATTCAGTTTTTCTTTTTTCTTCTTACTTCAAGATATTTTAATAAAACTACAGAAAGTCGTATTATTTTGGAAAACACTATTTTCTATGATTTTTAGAAATAATTTAATTTTGCTTTGGGTTTTATTTTTCTAAAAATTAGTATTATAAGCGACACTACAAAGTTAAAATAATAAATAAATACTAAAAAAACAATGGAAAATACGAAGAGGTAAAAAACAAACAAAATAAAAGTGAAAAATGATGAAAAACACCAAAAAGACAATTACCTTTTATTCTAAAACTGTTCCATATTTATACATCGAAATATCTAAACCTCTATCAGTTAATTGTTTGTCAATCCAATTAGAAAATAAAGGAATGTTAACATAAACACCTGGTGTACTATTTTCTCCACATCCGACCCCCATGATACAATTCCGATTTGAAAAAATCTGTTTACGTCACCAGAAAATGGACATACCAACGGACTACCTCCGTCACCTTTACATGTGTCTTTATTTTCTTCTCCTCCAGCGCAGATGAAACTTCTGTTGAGTTTGAAGAAAGTGTACCAAGTTGAGTTTTCTTTAAAGCATTTTCACAGTTCACTCTTCCAACTAAGGGTAGATCGACTTTTTTAAGCGTTAAAGAATGTTTACCCTTCGTAAAGGAGTCTTTTCCACAGCACTTCCATTACAAATTGTAGTGTCCATTTTGAAATTATGTGGTGGTAAATGAAAATTGGAATGAACCACTATTTCTTTTAGCAAGAAATATTTGCGATACTCGTGTTCATATAGAGATGGAGTCACAAAGGCCATTGTCATGGGATATTTTGAAATTGAAAAAGATCTAACCAGAATATCATCTTATAAGAATCAGAAAGATATTGTAAAAATTGAAGAAACACATCTTTTATTTAAAATGAGTGTTCCCAAAACCATTCTATTTGCCATTTTTTGGAGGCATTCAATCCAACAAACAAAATTTTTTAGTACCCAAAAAGCTGTGCGTTCATAGGAGACATGAAAGTTATTCTTTAATTCAAAAGAGACAATTTTAATAAATACGAAAAATCAAATTCCTACTGACGAAATCATGAAAGATATGCCAAAAAAATTGAAAAAATATTTGTTTATTCTATTTACATCACACAAACTAAAAGTAAACAATTAAACTCCCCACATGGCTACTAATTAACCAACCACAGATATTTATGAAATCGATACGTTAAATTTTATGTATAAACCTTTTATTCTAAAACTGTTCCATATTTATACATCGAAATATCTAAACCTTTATCAGTTAATTGTTTGTCAATCCAATTAGAAAACAAAGAAATGTTAACATATCCACCTGGTGTACCATTTTCTCCACATCCGATCCCCCATGATACAATTCCGATTTGAAAAAATCTATTTACGTCACCAGAGATTGGACATACCAACGGACTTCCTCCGTCACCTTTACAGGTATCCTACCCTTCGTAAAGGAGTCTTTTCCCCAACCACTTGCAGTATCTACAAATTGTAGTGTCCCTTTTGAAATTATGTGGTGGTAAACAAATAACTCCTATATTATCTTTGATAACAATTGGTTCTGATAAAAATAATAAAGCAATATCGTTCTTTAATGAACCAGAATTAAAATTGGAATGAACCACTATTTCTTTTACCAGGAAATCTTTGCGATACTCGTTTTCATATAGAGATGGAGGTTAAAATGGCCGTTGTCATGGGATATTTTGAAATTATTAAAGAAGATCTAACCAGAATATCATCTTATAAGAATCAGAAAGATATTGTAAGATGAGTGTTCTCCAAACCATTCTATTTGCTATTTTTTGGAGGCATTCAATCCAGAAAACAAAATTTTTTAGTACCCAAAAACCTGTGCGTTCATAGGAGACATGAAAGTTATTCTTTAATTCAAAAGAGACAATTTTAATAAATACGAGAAATCAAATTTCTACTGACGAAATCATGAAAGACATGCCAAAAAAATTGAAAAAATATTTGTTTATTCTATTTACATCACACAAACTAAAAGTAAACAATTAAACTCCCCACATGGCTACTAATTAACCAACCACAGATATTTATGAAATCGATACGTTAAATTTTATGTATAAACCTTTTATTCTAAAACTGTTCCATATTTATACATCGAAATATCTAAACCTTTATCAGTTAATTGTTTGTCAATCCAATTAGAAAACAAAGGAATGTTAACATATACACCAGGAGTACCATTTTCTCCACATCCGATCACCCATGATACAATTCCGATTTGAAAAAATCTATTTACGTCACCAGGGATTGGACATACCAACGGACTACCTCCGTCACCTTTACAGGTATCCTACCCTTCGTAAAGGATTCTTTTCCCCCACCACTTGCAGTACAAATTGTAGTGTCCCTTTTGAAATTATGTGGTGGTAAACAAATAACTCCTATATTATCTTTGATAACAATTGGTTCTGATAAAAATAATAAAGCAATATCGTTCTTTAAGGAACCAGAATTAAAATTGGAATGAACCACTATTTCTTTTACCAGGAAATCTTTGCGATACTCGTGTTCATATAGAGATGGAGGTTAAAATGGCCGTTGTCATGGGATATTTTGAAATTGAAGAAGATCTAACCAGAATATCATCTTATAAGAATCAGAAAGATATTGTAAGATGAGTGTTCTCCAAACCATTCTATTTGCTATTTTTTGGAGGCATTCAATCCAACAAACAAAATTTTTTAGTACCCAAAAAGCTGCGCGTTCATAGGAGACATGAAAGTTATTCTTTAATTCAAAAGAGACAATTTTAATAAATACGAAAAATCAAATTCCTACTGACGAAATCATAAAAGAAATGCCAAAAAAATGAAAAAATATTTGGTTATTCTGTTTACATCACACAAACTAAAAGTAAACAATTAAACTCCCCACATCGCTACTAATTAGCCAAATACAGATATTTAAGAAATCGATACATTAAATTTTATGTTTAAGCCTTTTATTCTAAAACTGTTCCATATTTATACATTGAAATATCTAAACCTTTATCAGTTAATTGTTTGTCAATCCAATTAGAAAACAAAGGAATGTTAACATAAACACCTGGTGTACCATTTTCTCCACATCCGATCCCCCATGATACAATTCCGATTTGAAAAAATCTATTTACGTCACCAGGAATGGGACATACTAACGGACTACCTCCGTCACCTTTACAGGTATCTTTATTTTCTTCTCCTCCGGCGCAGATGAAACTTCTGTGAAGTTTGAAGAAAGCACCAAGTCGAGTTTTCTTTAAAGCATTTTCACAGTTCATTCTACCAACTAAGGGTAGATCGACTTTTTTCAGGGTTGAAGAATGTTTACCCTTCGTAAAGGAGTCTTTTCCCCAACCACTTGCAGTACAAATTGTAGTGTCCATTTTGAAATTATGTGGTGGTAAACAAATAACTCCTATATTATCTTTGATAACAATTGGTTCTGATAAGAATAATAAAGCAATATCATTTTTTAATGAACCAGAATTAAAATTAGGATGAACAACTATTTCTTTTACCAATAAATCCTGGAATGGTATTGATTCGTCTAATGATTTAGTATCCCATTCACCAACTCTTATAGTTAGAAGATTGTGATCTAGTCCTAATACACAATGACCAGCTGTAAGAATCACTTGTAAATGTATGATACTACCCCCACATCTGTACACGTTCCTTTCTGTTTTAGTGATATCTCTTACCATTATTATCACTGTCCAAGGTAGCTCACCAAATTGTGATAATTGAGAATTATCTGTGATTCTTGGTGCTATGCCTATGGGATTTTTAATCCCACATCCTAAAAATAATAAATTAAAAATAAATACACATTGATAGTACTTTTATCAGTATACAAAAACGTGTGAAAATAGGTTGATGTGAACTGAAGATTACTCGAAAGTGAATGCGACGTGAAATATAGAGGCAAAGGGAAGTTCCGTTACGCATTTTTGTGACGATTTTTCTATCACATTTGTTCTGAATCAAAAGCTTTCCTTTAAAAGTTAATGGGTCTTTAATTAACAATAGAGGTGATACTAGGTCTGGCTATTAAATAACGAGACTGCGCGCCTAGGGAGAGCCCTAGAGGGATGGGGAAAAAACGAGTAGTGCGTTGGGTATCTAGAAGTCTTCTCTATACACGGACCAAACCATGTTTTCGTCAGTATTATAGTATAACGCGCCTATCTATGAAGAAGTATTTGGTCAATAAACGCACTCCAGTGATCGAACACGCGCCTTACTCGCAAGATTTAGCACCGTGAGACTTGTTTTGTGTCAGAAGATAAAATGTGTTTTGAAAGGGATCCGATTTGAGTCAATAGAAGCGGTAAAGCAAAAAACGGCAGAGATCCTAAAGGTCCTCACCAAAGACGACTTCCAGTACTGTTTTGATCAATGGAAAAAAACGTATGGAAAGGTTTTATTCAGTTTTCAGGAATAAGTGTTTTGTTATTAGACCAATGACAATAAATTTGTAATAATTGTATACTGTTATTAACATACAAAAATTAATTAAACACACGATAAACTATCTGCTTTTTCAGAAGCTTTTTTTTCAGCTGCCAGCTTCTCTTTTTCTGCTTCTTTTTTTGCAGCTCTTTCCTCTTTCATTTTTTTGATAAGTTCTTCTTGTATTTTTATTAATTTTTCTGCTTTCTGTATTCTGTCGGCTTCTTGTTTGGCCTCTCTTTCTGCTCTTTCTTGAATTTGTTTCTCCAGTGTTTCAAGTCTACACATTAATTTTTCTTTTTTCTTATATTTTTCTTCAATAAGTCTTCTCTGCTCTTCTCTCATTTCCATTTCAACTTGTTTTGCTTTAAAGTTCAAATGTAGAATAATTTTTATAATAAAACCTTTTTTCGTAACCAGTCTCGTTATTTAGTAGCCAGACTTCGTATATGTATCGAAAGAAATAAAGAGTAATCAGGCATTGAGAGGTTATTATTAATACTTATTATTTAAATAATTAGGAGGATAAAGAAGTAGGTAACCATCATGAACAATGAAAAAGACAATTTAAGTTCACATCTATAAGCTTACGGCCTTGTACTATATAGCACAGACACTTATTAATACTGATGGAAAATAAAAATTGGTCTGGTAACTGAGTATAAAAGGGATGTAAAGAAAAAGAAAAAAAATGCAATATCATACCTTTAAATACATAATCACTGGTTGGTGTTGAAGAATTTTCTATGGGATTGTCACAGCATACATCAAAATAATTCGGGCAAACACCATCGTCTAATCTTACATCCAAATTTCCATCTCCATTAATACCTGCATTATCATCTGCGCACATATTCGGTGGAACACAAATACATGTTGGTAAATCTTCTAAAAAATTTTCTGCAGTAATAAAAGACAGGAAAATATGTAGTTCCAATAGCAGCAATAATCTTCTAATGAATAACATAGTCTAAAAAATAATAAAAATACATTAAACTTATATAATAATAATAAGAATGGATTGAAAATAATATCTTGTATTACATTTAATACTTTTTAAGCATATACTAACTACACGCAGCCTTTAATGTTCTAAGTGCAAAACTAGCAACAACATACATACAGATTAAATAAAACTACATATGTGCTATCTCTCTCTCTCTACCATTTGGTTTAGAGAATTGGGGATGGGCATACACAAAACTAAATGTGGCTAATGGAAAATCTTTAAAATTTTACCGTTAGAATTATCCGATCTGGACCAAAATCAGTAAGTTTATTTCTCATGACAAGAGGATTCTCATGACATGATGTTTCTGTATACCAAATTTCACACGAGTTTCGGAAAACGCTTAAAACTATACTGCTATAGTCATCCGATTTGGGCAACAATCAATTATTGGGTTCTTCCCTATGACGTGAGGATTCTATATACCAAATTTCATGATCCTGTGACCGTCCATTCAAGAGTTAAGTATAGCGCACACGGGGGAAGGACACATAAGCCGATGTAAATTGTGAAACAAGAGCACTGAAAAATTATGTGAAGCATAAAAGCTGTGAAAATCTGGAAAATTGGAATTTTTTCTAAAGGAAAACATTATACACCGTTAAAAAATAAAAAGTAGAAAAAATCCTGAAGAATTAGAAAAAAAAAATAATAAAACCAAGAAACAGGGGAAAAGTAAAAATAATCCTTCCAAAAAAACGGTCAGCGTGATAAATTGTGAGAATAAAACGTGAAAAAATGCTGAAAAATTATGAAAAATCTTAAAAAATTGAAAAAAAGCTAATAAAAACAAAAATAAGTAAATATGTAAACTATCCTAAAAAAATTGCATAAAAATTATAAAAAGAAACAGGACAAAATGAAAATTGAATCAAACAATTGGAAAAAATCCAGAAAAATTAGAAAGCATTGTGAAAAGTATGTAAAAATCGTGAGGAATGGATTAAATTATAAAACAATTAAAAAAAAAACTGTTAAAATTATGAAAACTGTCAAAATCGTAAACAGTGTAGAAAAAATCGTCTAGAATGAAGATAGTCTAAAAGGTACTTAATAAAAATATCGAAAATTTGCAGCAATCTGGCGGCTTTAAATAAAAATATTTAAATAATAAATTAATAAATACAAATGAAGGCAAAACAAACTAGATAATCACAAAAACGTTGGTAAATAACAAAAAAGTTTACTTACTTTTAAAGTTGAATAAATAATATCCAAAAATAATTCAATTTCACAACACAAAAACTTGGGAAGAATATTAAAACTGTTCTGTGCAAATCTCGCTTTTGGATTAAAGTACCCATCAATTAATTTTTCTGATATTATTACTTTAATCAGGGCCGGATTTGGGAGAGGCCAGACGGTAACAGACAATAGAACTTTCACGTTACCTATATTATCAATTTTTGAATAGATCGAGTAACTATGTGCAAATATGATCGGCGAATACAAAAAGACGCAAGTTCTTATTTTGGAGAAAAATCATTTATTATGTTTGTACCATGTGGCCAATCATTTAAATTAATTGGAATGGCACCTGCTAACTTTTGTGCAGGATTTAGGTATATATCTATATTTTTTACAGCAAGTAGGTATACATCGACACCGAATTCTGTCTGAAAAATTATCAGAAGAAAAAACTTGCTCTCGTAATTTTTAAGAAATCTTAGTGATTGTTGAGGTGATGTAGAGATGAAATCACTAATTCCGTTGTCATGGAATATTTTGAAATTGAAGAAGCTCTAATCAAAATATCTTCTAATTAGCAGATATCGTAAAAAATAAAGCATCACATCTTATAGTTAAGATTAGTGTTCTTAAAACAACTCTATTTACCATTTTTGGAAGGATTCAACGCAGCTAACAAGATTTTGCAGTATCCGAAAAGAACTGCGTTCATTGAAGTCATTAAAGTCATTCTTCGAATTCAAAAGAGACGATTTTATTAAATACGAAAAATCCAATTCCTACTGACGAATACGTACAATTCCTTCGGTTTTATCCAAATATTTGGTTAACTTTGTGTTTCTTTTACTTAAAGATAAAATCCATACGAAGCTGTTAGTATGAATGTATTCTTTCAGTGTCTCAATTTTTCTAAGGCTCCACTGTTACGCCACACTCTTGTCACTCTTGCTCTTCTATAGAATTAGGATGAACTGTTATTCACCGGTCACCGGTCTGCGGGACATTGGTCACATTCTGCTTCGTCCTAGTCCAAATAATAATCTTTCCACACAAGACATTATGCGATTTTCATAACGAGGTGGTGGTACTCTTAGTGGTCTGTGGAAATGAAGACGATTTCTGATTGTTTTTTCAGTTTCTATTACTCCGTGTGTATTCTGGAGCGTCTGTCCTGGACAGCTATAGTTTCACTTTAGGCTCTTTGTGTCTTTCGCTCATATTAGCAGTTTCTTGATAATCGGCGAATGCAAACTCAGTTGCAATTTTAATCTGCGATTGACCACCTTTAATCATCCCTACTATCCATGACATTTCGTTGCATGTTAAATGTCAATTTTTCATATTCTTAAGATGTTGTACCTTTAGAATCAAAAGTCTAAAGGCGGATTCCTAATTGAGGACACATGGCGTGAAGCCGTACGTATTCATGCGTGCTCATTTCGTTACTCTAATCATAAATGGCTCTTGTTGATTAGCCTACATGTATTCTCGAGTGTTTTTGCGCATATATGTTTAGTGCTTAGGTCGCTCCACATTCACATTTATTGGTGAGTTTTTTATCGTGAAAATGTCGGAAGAAATGTTGATAGTTTCCACTGCTACTTTTTCAGTAATTATCCCAAGATGCTGTTTATTTTGGTCCTAAGTACTTGAGCTTCTATAATCATTTCTTTTGCAATCTCATCCCAAGATTCATTTTTTTGTTTTTAGGATAGTAATATTTACCTTTCGATAACCGAGTTCTTCCACCAGGGGCAAATCTGCTACCTACTAATAATTTATTTAGATGCATTGAGTTTAATTTACTATTTTAGTATTTGAACCAAAAGAGATTATTGTAAATTGAACTAGCTATACAACAAGCTGTCAAGACTATACCCCGGCCGCTGAAAAGATGGAATTCAAGGATTCTTGATCAGTGAATACGGGCATCTGAACGGCTTAATCTTACGATGTAACGCCTTCTAAACTGCAGTAAACGAAGGACAGTTTAGACTGTACTCATACCAAAGATGATATAAACTGTGGGCTGAAATAAGGAGTACATTTGTCTCGTGATCATTCCATCTTTTTGACGGCCAAACTATAGTTGGCTGCAATCTAAAATCGTAGAATATAGATTTCATCGATTTGGACAAAGGACTCTGAAGAAGAAAATTTCTTAAAATTCTTTATTGGTTAGCAACTCTTAAATCCAAATAATGTGAGAGATTGTTTTGTTGAAGAGTTATTATTCGAAACAAAACCTAGAGACAATGCAAAAATAAACAAACTTTGTGATTATATTGTTGGTAATTGCATTAGTAAAAAGCTATATTTTCTGCTAAATTATGGGCCTGTGCCTTAAGCGAATAATTCCGATCAACAAATAGTTGTGGATCTTTTCATTCACAGTTTAATTTCCATTTTTATGAGAGGAGAATCCTAGAGGAGATGAAGGCTGTACAGGAATTTACAAAGACATTTTTGAACCTAGCCTTGGTAATGAATTGGTTCAATTTGTATCTTAGGTAGATTCATAAAAATATAACAAATATAAGGAGTTGTTTTACGATTTAATTTTTGAAAATTAAAATTTCAGAGGTACTCTAATGTACTTGGTTTTAATAGTCTTTAAATGCACTGGGAAGTGGTCGTTTCCAAAAATAAATATTATGAAGAATGGATTCCGCACGATGATGAGATAGAATCACGTATTGAAGCTAACTCTGTATAGAAAGTGATTTACCCCGACAAATAAATTTTGGTGAGATGATAAACGAGTTTTCGTTGAAAAATGGTCGCAAAGTTCCATTCGTTACCGAAATAATTTAGATTTTAAAAAATGTTGATTTTTTTTCTTTGTTAAAATAATTTTATTTGTTTATAATCAATTTTTGAAAGATTTTCTTTAATTACAAATCTCCTCTAAATCCGACCCTGTCTATAACCCTTATTGTCTACTTACCTAGATTGCCTTTTAAATAGAATTTAATTGCAATTTTCAAGATGGGATAGGAGTTTACCTGAAGAGATCTTTGATATCAGATTAAGAAAGTGTAATTACAAACATTGAATCTGTTTTCACCAACTTATTATTGATATATTTCGATATATACTTACAAAAATTTCAAGCAAAATAAACAAAATGTTTTGCCTGTATATTGTTTTGGTTTGGTTTTTATTTAAATAAAACTAAATAACCCAATATTGATATTTATATTTTTATAATGTTATAATTTTTCTTTCGTGGAATCGGGATAAGTGATAAATAGTAGACAAACTTATCAATTTATTGGTAAAAACAACTAAATAACAATTTCTTAAACTAGTTTACACAATTACTAAATAGTGTCTTTAAAATATCTCGTACAACAATTTGCACTTTATGGCCAGCTATTACAATTACAATTATTCTCCTCCGTCCAAAGCGGTTCCTTATATATCAAATTAATTCTTTCTCGAAGCATCTACAAAGATACCACAAAAACAATCCTTCTAGAACCGAACAGTCTCGAAGTTCGATGGATCCACCAGATACTCGAAAATGCGAATATTCTCTGTACGGTGAATTACTTACACCTCACACCAATGACAGGATTTCTCTAAATATTTTTTTTGATTTAAATTAATTTATGACCATCCACTTGTCTCAAAAGTCGGTGATTTCATGGTTTTTACTACTTTATTCATAGTTTTTTAAGGAAATATTTTTTTTCTACTACTGCAATTCTAAACCAGAGTTTCCCAAACTTTTTTTCTCGTAGGCCACTCTTAAAATGTTATTCGTTTCGGTAAACCCCCCTCTTGCTACATTTCTACCATACTTCCAAAACTTGTCAAAAACTAAAGATGGAAATTTGTTCCACGACTTAATTTCGAAGAAAAAAAGAACATGCCTATACGTGTTCTGCACTCAAAGGCACGAAAAACTGACACTTAGAAATTTTGACCAAATTTAAAGTTTGAAAACTTTTTCTTTTTTACCGATTTTTAATGATTTCTTCAACAATTTGTAGCTAAAATATTCGACTTTATGTCCTTCAGTGCAATTTTCTTCTAATGCACCATAATGCGCGTCCTCGTACAGCTCTAACAGTCAGGAACACTTAAAAAATCGTCAAGATGGAATGGCCACCGCACAGTCCAGATCTAAATCCTATCGAACACGTCTGGAATATGCTCAGTAGACGAATTCAAAGTCTAGAACCTGTTTCCAGAATTCTAGAAGAATTGCGACGAGCATTTCTGGAGCAATGGTCACCTATTCCTGGAGAATATAAGCCATTTAGTGGAAAGCTCGAGGGGATAATACCCGGTAGTAAATTAGCAACAAACTTAAAAAAAAAAGTGAGATGTGTCAAGGGACACCCGGATGGAACGAAGTTCCTTTCAATTAATTAGTGAAGGAATTGTAATTTGTAAACACAACAGAGAGTTTGTACATACATAAGCATTTATCATCGTCTGTATAAAATCTCTACTTACCTAACTCTATCAGCAATAACCGGAACTTGTGCAGAAACACTGTCAGGATACATTATTGTTTTTATTTTCTATTATTTTAATATTTATTATCTACAAAAAACCTGTATAAACTTAACAAAGTCGCGACACTACTACACTGTTCAAAGCAAATTAGAAAAAAAAGTATATCCATTATTTTCAACAGTTCGTTTCTTTTAACAAAAGTGTCCATTTATACAATACCAGAGGTATTGTATATTCTACCTAGAATTACTTTTTATTTCAATTTAATTTAAAACAGGAATTAACAATTTAATACAAAATTTTAAAATTAAAATATTTGACAGTCATCTCTGAGTCATCTCTGAGTCATCTCTGAGTCATCTCTGAGTCATCTCTGAGTCATCTGTGAGTCATCTCTGAGTCATCTGTGAGTCATCTCTGAGTCATCTCTGAGTCATCTCTGAGTCATCTGTGAGTCATCTGTGAGTCATCTCTGAGTCATCTGTGAGTCATCTCTGAGTCATCTCTAAGTCATCTCTGAGTCATCTCTGAGTCATCTCTGAGTCATCTGTGAGTCATCTCTGAGTCATCTGTGAGTCATCTCTGAGTCATCTATGAGTCATCTATGAGTCATCTATGAGTCATCTATGAGTCATCTATGAGTCATCTATGAGTCATCTATGAGTCATCTATGAGTCATCTATGAGTCATCTATGAGTCATCTATGAGTCATCTATGAGTCATGTCATCTATGAGTCATCTATGAGTCATCTATGAGTCATCTATGAGTCATCTATGAGTCATCTATGAGTCATCTATGAGTCATCTATGAGTCATCTATGAGTCATCTATGAGTCATCTATGAGTCATCTATGAGTGTGAGAGCGAGAGAGAGAGACAACATGCGTATGTCGTGTCGTGACAAATTTTGGTATGATTTTTTTTTGGCTAGCTCCTAGCGTCAGTCGTAACTCGTAACTGTTCGTAACGCCCGAAAGGGAACTTCGTTCCAATTATAAAAAATTAATCACATAAATTTTTTAAATTTAAACAATGTAAAATCGTTAGTGCATTAAAGCACATGCTGCGAGAGTCTGTTAGGGTCGAGAAAAGGATCTCTTTTATTGACCGCCCGCTGGACGGTGACTTGAAACACTCTTTAATATTGATAATTTAGATAATCCACAATTATCTCAATTTTATAATTTTTATATTTATACGTAAATCGCTCCAAAAACTTGTTGCCCAGTCATTAGAGTAAATTACAACTTCAAAAAAGATTTTATAATTTCCTCGTATATTAAAAACTATAAAAGATATAAAAAAATTAATACAATTTGAGATTCCTAAAAAATGATAACATAAAACTATATAATTATATTCCTTTTTTCTGTTCCCGTGGGATGAAAAGTAGCTTATGTGCTATTCCCAACTACCATCTATCCTTATTTCAATTTTCATCCTACACCGTTCAGCCGTTTTGGCGCGATTCAAGATCAAGATTCAATAACAACTGTAATGATTTGCTTATAATAAAACTAGGATAAATATAGATATATCCCGTTTATCTAGTTCCAGACCATAATCTACCCCTGTCCCCTGTACCAAATTTCATCCCGATCCTTCCAGCCTTTTACTTAGTGGTAAAAATTGAAGCTTATTTATTCCTATGTGTATAGAAATTTTGTACAAAATTAATGAGTCATACCAATTAAAACCAGAACAAAGGATTTATTTATTCCAAAATACTAAAGGAAAAATTCTAAGACCTATTCAATATAAAACTACATCAGTATTCACGAACTGTATAAATAAACAAATAAATTATCAAATCTTTGATTGCTGTCTTCAGGAGTTTTTAATTTGAACACATTATTTATTACAAATTATTTAAATTTGTAAACAATGGTCAATTGCAACAAAACAAAGGATTGGATTCATAATGAAATAATCACAATTTATTAAAGAACTTTTTATAGTAGAAAGTTTTTTTTGGTGATTTATAAGTCATATTACTATTATTAAATTATTACTCCCTTGGCAAATAGCGCTTTACAAGATAGATTACGGCATAGTCCACAGTATAGTCTAAAATTTTTAAAAATTTTCTAAATTAGTTATTTTATTAACAGTTAAAATAATAATTACTGTTGTCACATGTAAAACAAAAAAAAAATTCTCTCTCGCGTAGTCGATCCCATTATGATAACATAATAGAACTGTCACCTTGATTCATATCCGACGCTTAATCAACTAGGCTACGAACGACATATTTAAAAACTTTCAAAATGATAACATGTATACACAATTTATATCATATTTCATATCAATTCAGTATAAATTTCGAAATCAATGTATATGCCTAAACACCATTGACATATTAATACAAATGGACCAGCTGTGCAGCGAAATAATTGATTCCAGAGTGAGACGGATAAGAAGGATAGCGCTAGGTCGGGCAGAAAGCTCCTAATTTACATTTGATTTACGTTGATTTTTAATGTTTTTGGTGTTTATCTTATAAATTAAATATATTTGACTGTGTTTATAGTGATATTTATAAACTATGTAATATATCGCACACACTCTATAATATTTTATAGTTATTAACCTATTAAGTTGGTGTCTAGAGTCATTTTAACTATAATTAATACTTGCCACTCTTAAATATTTTTGGATACATAAATATTTCATCAACAGATAAAAATAAATAATTTCGAAGTTTATATTTCATATAATAATCAAGAAGAGTTATTTAATTATTTGTTTTATTATTATATATTAGGTGTAGAAGTTTCAAATTTAATGTATCAGTCTCCTTATATATAGTGTGAACCATGATATAAAAAATTACGATATGATCTTCAGTTGTATTGACGTATTTTTCGATAGAAATATTAATGCATTTTTGAATTATCTATTTGAATTCAACAATTTTTTGTCACATTCACTGTTTAAAAAAAAATTGGTATTTATTGTATACAGGGTGTCCCAGAATTAAATACGGAAACTTGGTATACGTATTCCTTGATGACAAATAAGTAGGGTCTTTCCTATAAAAAAAATTTTTTTAGAGACTCCTTTCAGAGTTATAACCTACTTTGCAAATGTGCGCTACTTGATCGCGATACACGATACTCAATTGACATGGTCCTACTTTTTATTTTTTTACTCCAAACCGAAACGATTTCGCAAAAAACGACAAGGAACAAAAAAGTTTCTAAATAATCAAAACTTCCTAAAATAATTTTTTGGTATTGCAAATATTAATTGCTAAGAAAGTTACAAAAAAAATTAAGAGGGGTTCCTTGATTTGCACCCTTAGAATGGGGTAGGGCAGGTGAAAAGTGGCAGGAGAAATGCGTCTTTATTAAAATGATGTTCACCCAAATTTTTAATTTTTTATCTTGGACCAATCAGAAGATATTAAATTAAAACCGTATTTTACCACCCCTCTTTAAAGGGTTATAACTCTGACAGGAGTCTCTAAAAAAATTTTTTTTATAGGAAAGACCCTACTTATTTGTCATCAAGGAACACGTATACGAAGTTTCCGTAGTTAATTCTGGGACACCCTGTATAAAATAATACAGTTTTTGAGCCTGCAATAATTGTTTTGTAAGTAATATATATTATTTTTGCTCAAATAAGTACACCTAAACATAAAACCAGAGTCTTTTCTCACTTATTTTGACTTAAGAAATTTTAACAAACTTAAGTTTCATCAAATACTTCGAACAACCACAAATGAAAAAGCTTTTTTTCACTACTAACCTGAGAAATTGCTATTATTTACTCCATTCCCCTAACGAGAATTAATATTTACAGTTCTATAATTTTAAAGATATTGACATAATAATAGCTCACTTCTCACTCTAAGTATATAATATACTATTTTTTACATAAAACGTTATAAAAAGATGTATTTCCCTTAAGCTCTCATTTAAACAATGTGCGTTTTGCCCGGCCTACCTCCGTCTCTCTCTCGGATCTCTCTTACTAATGTTGGCCGCAGAAGCAGCTGTTGCGAATATGGGAAGCGGCCGGTCCATTTGTATTAATATGTCAATGCTAAACACACTTGAAACATGCATTGTCATCCAGATCTTAGCTATCCTGAAAATTTCAGAGCTCTAGGTAGTCGGGTAATAGGTTTAAATTCGATTACAAAATTCCGCAGAGAGACAAAGAACACGGTGAAAATATAAAAAAAAAGTGTGAGGTGTCAAGGGACACCCGGATGGAACGAAGTTCCTTTCGATTAATTAGTGAAGGAATTAGTAATTTGTAAACATAACAGAGTGTTTATACATACATAAGCATTTATTATTGTCTGTATAAAATCTCTACTTACCTAACAGTTCGTTTCTTTTAACAAAAGTGTCCATTTATACAATACCAGAGCTTTAAATAACACATCTTTTTTTAAAATTACTTTTTATAATTTAAAACAGGAATTAACAATTCAATACAAAAAATTTAAAATTAAAATATTTGACAGTGACTGACAGTTAAGGTAATTTGACGTAGTCAAGTTACGAACTATTTTTAAAATGTTTATGAATTTATTAATTTATAAAAACAGGATGAAATAAAATATAATACTATTATAGGTAATTATGTTTTTTGGAACGAAGTTCCCTTTCGCGCGTTACGAACAGACGCTAGGAGCTAGCCAAAAAAAATTCATACCAAAAATTGTCACGACACTATGACACGACACGCATGTTTCTCTCTCTCACAGACCAAAAAATAAATAACTCTCTCTCCCTCTCTCTCATAGATAGATATATTACAATTAAAAAGACACTATTTTAAATTAAAAGAAAATGTACATTAAAAAGAAAATACTGTAGAAAAAATAATAATTAACTATAATAGTATTACATTTTATTTCATCCTGTTTTTATAAATTAATAAATTCATAAACATTTTAAAAATAGTTCGTAACTTGACTATTTAGGTAGGTACCTACGTCAAATTACCTTAACTGTCAGTTACTGTCAAATATTTTAATTTTAAAATTTTGTATTGAATTGTTAATTCCTGTTTTAAATTATAAAAAGTAATTCTAAAAAGATGTGTTACAAGCTCTGGTATTGTATAAATGGACACTTTTGTTAAAAGAAACGAACTCTTAGGTAAGTAGAGATTTTATACAGACAATAATAAATGCTTATGTATGTATAAACACTCTGTTGTGTTTACAAATTACTAATTCCTTCACTAATTAATCGAAAGGAACTTCGTTCCATCCGGGTGTCCCTTTAAACCTCACACTTTTTTTCTACAGTATTTTCTTTTTAATGTACATTTTCTTTTAATTTAAAATAGTGTCTTTTTAATTGTAATATATCTATCTATGAGAGAGAGGGAGAGAGAGTTATTTATTTTTTGGTCTGTGAGAGAGAGAAACATGCGTGTGTCGGTGCATAGTGTCGTGACAACTTTTGGTATGAATTTTTTTGGGCTAGCTCCTAGCGTCAGTCGTAACTGTTCGTAACGCGCGAAAGGGAACTTCGTTCCAATAATTAAAATAACCGAAAACTAAAATGTTATGAAACTGATAGGCTTCAGTTTTGTCAAGAATAACGGCGTTCTGTGATGTTTAATCTGCTCCCCTTCTTGGTTAATAGCTTTCTAACGATAATAGTATATTCTAATCATATATGTGTTACAATGACAGGTTTCGCAAAGAACGAGTACTAGAAACCGTCATTGTAATTCGAGTGTTACATACTATTTTTTATAATGAACTTTTAAAAGTATAGAAAAATAAATGAAATGAGAGTTTTTCGAAATATTTATTTAATTTGGCAATCTTGACACTTTTGACACTTGATAGTTTTAATGATTTTAAATTTGAATGTTTGTCAAATTTGTATAAGATATTATGAATTTCGCAATATCGCTGATAATGTAGTTAATAATTTACTAAAACATACTTTTTGATTTACTATCTGAACTCTTTCGTTAACAATCAGTGCAGTGCAACCAATTGTGTAAAACAAAAAGTTACCAAAAACAGTGTTACAATGAATCTATTTCGATACTGTTTTTAGTGTCGAAATAGCAACTTTGTGAACGTGAATTATAAAAAAACAATTTTCAACACTATTTGTTTAAATCTAAATATATTACTTAAAATTTTTGTTGAGTAGAGTATTCTCTCTCTAAATTGGTGGATATAATGCTAAGTCAATATTTTTGTTTTTTACTATCGAAACCAAATACATTTTCTTGGACCCCCTCTTACAACTTGTGATCCCCATTTTCACTGTATCTAGACAAGAATAGTAGGATCTTTGTAACACATTTGGCTCCGGTTCGCCGACGTTTTTACCGATATACCATTTTTGCTATCTCGTCTACCGGTTTTTAGATTTTTATTAACTTTTTCATTAGGTTGTAGTACTTCAATTTTTATTATTATAACACATTTTACCAATTTCTACTTATTCTACCGATTTCAGAAATGTTAAGGTTGGTAACACTGCTGGTGAGCGATAACGATATGGACCGAAATGCGGTTCGAAAGCTTCGGAAGCATGGAACGAATTTCTGTGAGAGTGATCCTACTTGCCTTGTGTCTATATTACATATATGGTGTCTATACGGTGCCATGGTTGTTTAACGAATTTTAGACTCCCAACGAGTTGGCTTTCTTTTTTTCCGTAGTTTCTTCTGTTTTTTACTATATTTTATTTTGTTTAAATGTTTATTTATAAATGTGTTTTCCCACAAACTATACGTTGAATAATCTAGAAATTAAAATTACGTGTCATCTATCTAGTGTCTATCCTATCTAGATGTCAAAGGTGTGTAGAGTTACATCAATACTTAAAGTGCCATCTATTAGGAATTCTTAAAACTAAACAATGTCACATAGAAATTATTGTCACTTTACCGTTGAAATCACTATTCTTCGTGGTTGAAATACACAAATAAGTAACAAAAATAATTAAAAAAACATTTTTTATTTGTCCTAATCTAAACCATTCTCGAATCCATTTGAAAACATACAAAAAATTTCATGAAATTCGGTCCAATCGTTTAGGAGTTCAGTTATATAAACGAACAGAGGGTTTTTTGACAGTCCTACACATAAAATTTATAAAAAAACGTAATTCGTGCCATGCTGTCAATATATATCCGATACATAACCTGGATTTGTGCGTGGTTAGAATTCCTAACTCTAAGCACAGAATGCTGCGGCATAGATATAAATATTTATCAGTTTATACAACTGCAAAACCAAACTGTACACACTGTATTTCGCTCTATTAGAGCTCATGAGTACAGTACAGGTTTGTCTCTTCAGTCACTTTAGAGACATCCCCGGTATAGACTGGTCAATATTTGTTATTAAAGTTTGCGAAAGTAAAACACAAATGTAAGTAGTGCCTTTATTTTTTTTTCATCATGTTATATATATAAAGATTTATTGATATTTTTCCATTTTCAGTAAATAACATTTTCATAGAAACTGAATTAATTATATTTATGAGATACCCAAATGTACAATATTTCTATTTTCAAAATTCATTTCGAGAAGTTCTTCTGTTTACTGTTTAGATCCGTAACCCATTTTTATAATAAATTCCTATTTTAACGATTATTCACTCTTTTCTTATTTTTAACAACTTTAAAAACGTTTTAATCTAAAATATGCGCGCAGTAAAGTTTTATTTTATTAGCTAAATAAATCACCAGACAAAGGAGAATGTGGGAAGAACAGAAAAAACAACATTTTTATTCATCAAATATAGATTTATTTTGTCATGAAACTACAATACAAAAAATGTGATTTTTTATAGAAAAAGTGACTTAGAAGAGATTTAAGTTTTACCTAAAAATTAGACCGGAGAGTGATAATCTCACTGTCATTTTAATTAATATTGTATACCCATAAATAATCATATTTTTTTACAAAAAACTCTTAATATTTCTTATTTTATTTTTACAATTAGTGTTTTATTTCTTGCCTCATGTTAATAACCAATTTCATGAGCGAACCTGAAGTTTAAGATCCTCCGGTCTTAGAAGATAATAGAAAACACCGGAAATTACATCCCATCGCAGCTGTATGAAGGGAAAACAAGATATCAAAAAAGTAAAAATATTAACAAAATTTACGTGGAAAAGACACTAAAATATACAAACTACTCTCATTTCTAAGGAACACTACTGGACTGGATGAAATTTACAATATTCTTGTACTGGTACAACTTATTACGACTCGCGTCCCCTAGCGGTAAAAGTGTAAAAATTTGTTGAAATGTTGAGACATTCAGGCATACAGAACTGAGCATTCACTTTCAAATATTTTTAAGATCACTTCAAATATTCAATTGTACTCAATTGCATACTAGTACCACACTGTGGATAAACTTTGTGAAATCGTATACTGAAAATCGTTGTTACCACAAAAGGAATAATACAGAGAGAAAACAATAGAACACCTCGAACCTTTCTTCAGATTGTTCGGTTTTCGATTTAGAGAACAATTGCCTCAATTTTTAAGCATTTAGACTTAAGTCAGCTTTAAGGAAAATCTTAAGTTTCCACCTCCTGGAAAGTTGTCACTAGAGGTTATCAAATAATGGTTGCTTTCCAATTTGTTGTGCTCTTATATTCTTAAACTCAAGTTAGCTTTATGGAAAATCTATTTTAGATGGTTCTGACACTTAAGTTGTAAACTACTGAAAAGTTTATACTTGAGGTGGTCAAATAATGGCTGCTTTCCAATTTGATGTGCAGTACTCCTGTATTGTAGAAAAAAATGTTATTGCAGTAATAAGAGTGAAACTGTGGTACAGTTGTAGATAGAATCAGAAAACTAAATGTTGACATCTGCATTTTTTGAAAGGATATAACATAACCAATAGAATTGAACTATGTGAATAGTCCGCTGATAGGAGTACAGTCCAACCATCTATGTAATAATAATAAAAAATAGAAAATTAGTACACAGTTATTAACTAAGCAACGAGAAACGAGATTCCGTGTAAACTGTATTACGTTTGGGGGGGGGTCAGTACTTGCAAATTAAGATTGGTTGGTCGACTTTCGATTAAGTGAATGGAAAGTTACGTCAACAATTGACCAATCAGAGGATAAATTCAAGAGAGGTAGCACGTAGTTTTAATTTTTTCTTTACTAACCTCGCGCTTGTTGGATTGCTTTTTGATGTCTATATTATGGAATTTTAAACCTTTATGAAAAAGATCTTCTTCTTCAAAACTATCCAGTGAACATTGTTTCCAATTACTCACTTTGAGTCGTGTTTAATTTACCTTTGATTTACTTTTGGTCACGAGTCTCTCGATCTTTCCTTTCTCCGCCATTTTCTCTTCTTCGTAACATGGTTTCATCCACTTGTCTCTACAGGAGCATCTGGGTCTTCCTCTCCGTCTCCTTCCATTGAGCTCCAGTCCGTAACTCTCTTTATCCACCCATCCTTGGCTCTCCGGACATGCCCGTACCATATCAGACGCCTTTTCTTAATATGTTTCACCACATCTATTTCCATCCTCATTTGGTAATCGATTCGCTCTTGTGAGACCGCACCACCTTCTCCAAAACTCTATTTCTGTAGCCAGGATTTTTTATTTATTTCCCAGACCTCAGCCGCAACAATAGTTTGGTATATTATGCTTTTCGTTTCATTTCTAATATATTCTAATATAATAGATATCAATCAGCTTTTGATGGAAGTTTGTCAATTGCCTTAGTTAGTACCAACATTTATAAACCCTTAATATTAAGTCAGTTACTGTGGTAAGGGTACCGACTCACTTTTTAAGTGGGGAAAATATGTATCATATATAGTACCATTACGGCCACACCAACCTATTGGTTATTGGTACTAAGCCACATAGCTCCCCCACAAATCCGTCGGGAACATGACCTGGCCAGGGAGTACAGAAAAATCGATACTGATGCTGCGCGACCATGTTGAGATATCTTACGGATATAACCAGGCTACGCTCAAGAAAATCCCCCTTGAGAACTGCAAATATGATAAATGGCACAAATTTCAGATTGTCAGTTGGAACATGCCATGCCACTCTTTAAGTGAGAAAAAACACTCTCTCCGAGCTGCAACTATGGTGCTGAGGGTCAAACTGTAAGACACCTGATGGAGGAGTGCACCCATGCGACCCATGAAACTTCCTGGTTGGGAAAAATGAGTCAATTGATTATATTTGTACATATGATGTTTGTGAAATATGTTGGACTGCTTATTAATCTGTGATGTAGTCATACGCTAAAAAAAGATAAACACTATGGACTGTTAATTATATTGAAAAGTGAAAATATATACTAAAAATATAGAAATGGTGATAAACTCGAATGGAAAATGACAACTGCTTGCGTATTTCCAGGTTTCATGAAATTGGAAAAAAAATAAAATGAAGAGATTAAAAAAATTTAGAATCTTTATGGGTATATAATATATCTTTAAGATAACTATTACTTCTGTTAAACTATAATTTGTTGTGATAAATCAAAAATTAAACATTACAAATACACTATAACAATACATGACAAATTAATGTGCATATAAAAAAATAATAATCGTAATAAGCAAAAAAAAGTTAACAACGAACCAACTTTCTAATTTAAAAAATCTTTGTCGGTTCATATGTCACTATCGAAGCAATATAAAAATACTGGTTTACTCTTGGTCAAAAAAAAATCAATGAAAATATACATAATATAATATAAAAGAACAAAAACACTCAAATATCACATCTATATTGATTATTCTAAACTTAAAGTGTTACATTTTTACGAGGGTATTGCTTTTTTTTTCTATTAATAAATGAGTTTTTGGCTTTGAATATCTGCACGATTTTTTTAAGTTAGACTTAAAACTAATAACTAAATAATTAGAAATAAATAATGCTGATAACATTTTAGTCGAAAGATAAATTTGCTGGACATTTCTCATGTTTAAAAAAAAAATGTTTATCTTCAGATTAAAACATTTGAGATAGATAATTCAGGCGTGAATTCGATTCTATTGTCAACCTTTATAAATCAAGGCAATATACAAAAGTACCTATCAATTATTAGCCATTAATAAAAAATGAGTCTCTCAATACACGCCTGATATTATACCAGAAATCAATGTATGTATAATAATTTTTTAGATATAAAGATACATAGGTGCGAATTATTTATGCCCATTTCACATTAGCACCGCAACAGTCTCACACGTTTTATGGATGACAGGATAATGCTCGCGACGCGAATATAAACTTATATTCTGCTCTTGTCGCTGCGCGAATTTGTCGCAAATGTTCGCAGTGCGAATCTGAGCTGTTAGCGCAAATGTTCGAGGCACATATCGTAAACATTAGCAAAGCAGAACTGAACTCTTCACAGTGCGAATACGAACTTATGATCTTTTCTTATTGCAGAATTCTTAAATATAAAGATACATAGGTGCAATATTTTTATGCCTGTTTCATATTAGCACCACAAAGGTTTAATGACGTTCGCCACGCAAATACAAACTTATGTTCTGCTCTTGTCGCGGCGCGAATGTGAACTCTTGTCGAAAATGGTCGTAGTGTGAATGTGATCTCTGAGCGCAAAAGTGCGAATACGAACTTATAATCTTTTCTTATAGCACACGATGTCCGAGCGGATGATGTTTCGCAGAGATTCGCAGCGTAAATGGTTCTTATTGCATAAAAATACAAAAGTGCGGTTTTTTATGCCTGTTTCACATTAACACCGTGAAAGTCTGATAGGTTTAATGGATGGTGTTCGCCACGCGAATATAAACTTATGTTCTGCTCTTGTCGCGGCGCGAACGTGAACTCTTGTCGAAAATGGTCGAAGTGCGAATCTGAACTCTGAGCGCAAAAGTTTGCAGCACGTATCTAAACTCTTGTCATAAACTTTAACAGCGCGAAACTAAACTCTTCGCATTGCGAATACGAACTTATGATCTTTTCTTGTAGCAGACGCTTTTGGAGCTGATGATATCTTAGAAACTCTAGAAACATATGTTTTGTTGTTGTCGCGGCGCGAATCTGAAATTTTATACCTTCGCAGCACGAATCTAAACTCTTGTCGCAAATGTTCGCAGCGCGAAACTGAACTCTTGTCGCAAATGTTCGTAGTGCGAATGCTAACTTATAATCTTTGTTTGTTGCAGATGTTTTTGGAGCAAATTATGGCTCTTTCTTTCTTGTCGCAGAGATTAGCAGCTCGAATGTGTTCTGATTGCAGCTGCGAATTTTTTTATGCTCGTTTCACATTAGCAACTCAAAAGTTTTATGGATGATGTAGGTGACGAGAATAGAAACTTATGTTTTGCTCTTGTCGCGGCGCGAATCTGAAATCTTATCGCTGTTGTTCGCAGAACGAATCTAAACTCTTGTCGCAAATGTTCGCAGCGCGAAACTGAACTCTGGTTGTAAATGTTCGTAGTGCGAATACGAACTTATAATCTTTTCTTATTGCACATGTTTTCGGAGCGAATTATAGTTCTTTCTTTCTTGTCGCAGAGATTAGCAGGTCGATTGCATAAAGATATTTAGGTGCCAATTTTATTATGCCCGTTTAATATTAGCACCTCAAAAGTCTGACACGTTTTATGGATGATGTAGGTGACGAGAATAGAAACTTATGTTTTGTTGTTGTCGCGGCGCGAATCTGAAATATTATCGCTAACGTTCGCAGCACGAATCTAAACTCTTGTCGCAAATGTTCGCAGCGCGAAACTGAACTCTGGTCACAAATGTTCGTAGTGCGAATGCGAACTTATAATCTTTGCTTGTTGCAGATGTTTTCGAAGCCAATTATGGTTCTTTATTGCTTGTCGCAGAGAATCGCAGCTCGAATGTGTTCTGGTTGGGATCGTTTGCAGCGCGAATGTGGATCGGGCAATAGTGGTGATACGAGACTATTTTATTTTTTGTTTTCTGATTAGGGAATATATTTTATCGGCAAATGTCTTAAATACTATTTGACTGCTACATCTATCTATGACTATACAACAAAACTTTAAATAATAAAACAGATCTGTTATAATAAGAAAATTGTAAAAATATTCAATTTCAGTTTTTGGATGTGTTTAAATCAAATGATGCGATTAATGAATTGTTAAAAAATCGGTGTTTTATAGTTGGAATTAAATGGAAATGACAGATTATCTGTATAAGATGTTTGGATTAAATTATTATTTTTACAAATGGCTCACACTGTGTTTTTAAGATTATTAAGTACTTATTAAGGATTTCAATTAAATATTTTTATAATTTTCTTTTTAAATTAAATATTGGAAAATGATTTGAAGTTTTTCTAATTTTCCACACCTTAGCCACAGCCTTTCATCTATATAAGAAATATTTAAATTACACTCTAACGGTTTTTAATCTAGTAAAACCCTGTATATCGAAGATTTAATACTGAAGAAAATATTTAATAAATTTGTTAATATTTTTATATGCACAACTCAACAAAACCATTTTTTTCTTTATTAAATTTAACAATTTTAATATAATAAACTGTATTTTTGAAAAAAATAGCATTAAAAAATTAACAAACTTATTTATACATAATAAACCTAATTTTAGACAACTATCTTTGGGGAATATTTATTAAATACAAAAAATTAAAACCCATTTTTTTAATATTTGGTCTTTCTTATGTTATAGTTCTTGTAATTGATACTTAATCAGGTAATTTTTTAATCAGTCAAATTCAATTTAAAATAATTTTATTAACATTAGGGTATGATTATTATTTGTCCATTAAAAAACGCGAATAAATTATAAACAGAAAGTAATTTTACGTAGAAGACCTAGTTTTAGTAAATGCCCAATTGAAATTTATTTACAAACATTGTCATAATCAATTTTATAGCACTGTTTTTTTTTGTATAGAATTCTTACTTAAATATTATTTTTGTTATTTTCAGTTCGCAATAGCTTTGTCAAAATTGCAACCACAATGCACCAAATACCAGAAAATCGTTATTAAACTGTGATTAAATTAATTTTGAAACTTGTATACACATTCTGACAGCGCCACTAGGAGCGGTGGTGACATTTCAAACTTACTCTTAGATAGTATTATAAACATATGTAATTTGGAAGTCGAAGACGAAGGATGATTCCAACAGAAGATAAGATCAAAAATAATTTAGAGATTTCTAAAATAAAATTTTCAATTTTCAACCGAACGAACATATAAAAGAATATGTAAAGTAGCGCTACTAGAAGAAGTGATAAAAAAACAAACTAAATCCTCAAAATTTTAAATCTAAATGTAAAATTGTACTTTATAATGCTCAAATTGTGGGTCCGGTCCGACTTCATAATTATATCTTGTTATTCACAATTTGAAGTCAAAATTCAAAATTGCAACTCGAAATTTACAATATTAAGTCTGAATTTAATATTGTCCAAGTTGTAAGTCGGAAATAGCAATTGCAACTAGGAATTCACAATTTGAAGTCAAAATTTAAAATTGTACTTTGTCATGCCCAAATTGATAGTCTGACTTTACAATTATATTTTGGTATGCACAAATTGAAGTCAAAATAAACAATTCTAGCTCGGAATTTACAATTTTAGGTCTAAATCCAAATTTGTAAATTGTAACTCTTAAATTGTAAGTCTAGATTCACAATCTATCTCAGTTTTCACAATATGAAGTAAAAATTTACAAATGCAAGTCGAAATTTAAGTTTGTAATTTAATATTCGTAAATTATCAGTATAAATATACAATTATATCTTTGTATTCATGAAGTCAAAAAAAATAATTGCAATTTGAAGTTGAAATTCTCAGTTGTAACTTGAAATTTACAATTTTAGGTCTCAATTTAAATTTGTAACTCTTAAATTGTTAGTCTAAATTAACAATTCTGTATTGAAGTTTACAATTTGAAGTCGAAAATCACAATTGCAACTCGGAATTCACAATTTGAAGTCTAAATTTAATATTGTACTTGTATAATTGTAAAATTTGTAAAGTTGTATACACATTCTGACAGCGCCACTAGGAGCGGTGGTGATATTTCGAACTTACTCTTAGATAGTATTATAAACATATGTAATTTGGAAGTCGAAAACGAAGGATGATTCCAACAGAAGATAAGATAAAAAATAATTTAGAGATTTCTAAAAGAAAATTTTCAATTTTAAACTTGGTGATTTTTTACCGAACATATAAAAAAATATGTAAAGTAGCGCTACTAGGAGAAGTGATAAAAAAACAAACTAAATCCTCAAGATGAGAAAATAAGGGTTAAAAAAACCTAGTTAGGTCTTCATATCGAGTTTTATCATTCTGAAAAAGGATTTAGTTAATTTTGTTTGTTTTATATTGAAAATACCCCCACTTTGGGGACCACACTGTAAATTAAATAACCCAATTTAAAGTGCAAGTAATATTTAGTTAAGAATTCTTTGCAAAATTGGACGTATATTCTAAACTTACAAGAAAGATACTTATAAATTCCTTTTGGAATATAAATATTTTTTTAAATATCGCGTCATTAAATATTGGTAATTAATCCAATAGTGGCCCAATTTATAAGTACCAATCGAGTATATAAGCTGGTTTTACTTTCACGCTGACCATTGGCGCTAATATATCAATATGTTTTAGATTATTCCGAGCGCTCAGCGTAGAGTCGTGCGCAGCTTTACGCGCAGCTGAGCGTTCAACGCTGATAATCGCAAGAGCGCCCTCTTTATCGCGCATTTTAAGCACACGATACTGAAATCGAGTGTCAGCGCGGTTAATCAGAGTGATCCTAAAACCAGTTTTACTAATGAGAATGAAGAAAAAACCGTTTATTAGAAGCGTTTTCTTTTTCGACTAGACAACAAATTACTTAAACCAATAAACTAAATTAATTAATTAAAAAAAAATATAATTAAATAATTCCAAATGGAAACACTTTCATTTTTATAAAAAAAAATTACATTTACGGTTGTAAAAATCTTACTTATGCATTTTAAATACCTTTATAAGTTTCATTTTATGATTTATAAACTTTTAATTTACCAACAAAAAAACAACTAACTTTATTTATTAAAAATATGGATTTTGTAAAAATAAAAAATCTAATATCACAAAATGCACTTAGATAGAAATTAAATTAAATTTTGTTTAAAGTGTCTTTAAAGTCACCTGAGCGCAACGGGCCTTCCATAAATCCGAACCTTTTCTCGACCCTCACAGCAGGCGGTGAGGGTCGTGAAAAGTTTCTGATTTATGGACGAACCGTTGTTTCAAGGACTTCAAACATTCTTTAACCTATTTTTTATTCTACTATACAATAATATTTATATCACAAAATTGATTGTCTAGAAATTATAAATTGGTTGCATAATTTAGTAAATTTTAACAACAAACAACCAAATATGGCATTTTCTACTCCATAATTAATAAATTTATAATTTAAATATTTTTAATAAACGGCTTTTTTTAGGATAGTAAATATTATTTTATAACAATACACAAATTCAATATAGTGATGTAAAAAGTATTTGTTTTCGTTTTATTGCAAGCAGACATCCTTTTTATTTAAATAAATACATATCTTGATCTCATATTATTATTATTTTTAGATGTCTTTGTATATAAAACAAATTATTGATAGAAAATTGTTTGTTATAAAAAATTACTCAATTTATAATCAATTTTTTTTTTATTCTCTCTCACATTATTAATATTTTTAAGTAATCATTTATGAAGACTCCAATCAAACAATGTATCGTTAAATTAATTATTTAATTAATTAGTTAAGTCCAGAAATATTAAATAAAAAATTGATTAAATTCTTATTAATTTACATATTAATTGGAATTTTAATGTATTTGCTGTTAAAATTAATATTTGTCGTCCGGACTATTTAACTTAATTAAAACTTTGATTCAATCCCAATTATTTGTGTTAAATTTTCTACAAATGTAAAAAAATAATTGTAATGATTTTTTTGAGTTAATTTACTCTTTGCTCTCCTAACTATTTGGATTAATTCCTCTAAAATAGAGCTATGGATCAATTCCACTTATTTTTGTTAATTTTTTAATAAATGGAAACAAAAACAATACTAAAAATTCAAGAATAGATAAAAATCTTAAATTATCATTACGCAACCAGACAATTTAAAAAAAATAGTATTTTTTACTCTTGGTCTTCAGACTATTAAGTCTACCGATTAATTCCTGTAAATTAGAGATTTGGTTTAATTCCACCCATTTTATAAATTTTTCTAAAAATGTTAACTAAAATTGGTTATTGGCCTTCTAACTATTTAAGGTCTAAATAAATTCTTCTAAACTATAGCTCTGGTTTGATTTCTCTCATTTTTGGTAATTTTTTCCTAAATAAAATCAAAAATTAGTCATTGTATAGAAATTAATTTATAAATAATGAAAATTCAAAAAGTCACAATGCTAAAAATTCACGAATAGCTTAAAATATTAAATTGTAATTAGGCTTCCAGACTATCTAAAATTTTATTGATTTTTTTAGTATTTTTTACTCTTGGCCCCCAGACTATTAATGGGAACCGATTAATTCCGCTAAGTTAAAGTTTTGGTTTAATTCCACCCGTTTTTGACACATGTTCTAGAAATGTAAATAAAAACTGGCTATTTTAACATAATAGATCTAAAAATTTTGAAAATATATCAATAAATAATATTAAAAATTTTAAATTGTCATTCAGCATCCTAACTATTTTAAATTGTAATGATCTAATCTTTGGCCACCTAACTATTTAGGGTTTGGATAAATTCCTCTAAACTAGAGCTCTGGTTCGATTCCACTCAATTTTGGTAATTTTTTCATAAATGAAAACAAAAATTAGTATTTGTATAGAAATTAATTAAACAATGTAGAAAATTCAACAAGCCACGATGCAAAATATTCAAAAATTCAAAGGTTAAAATATTAATTTATCATTGAGTATCCAGACTAATTAAGATTTTTTAGTATTTTTTACACTTGGCCTTTCGGACTATTAAGGGTACCGATTAATTCCTCTAAATTCCTCTAGAGTTTTGGTTTCATTCCACTCATTTTCGTTAACCTTTCTAGAAATGTAAAAAAACTGGCAATTTTTCAAAATATTTCTAATAATTATGAAAATACAACAATAAATAAAATTAAAAATTTAAAGTTACTAAAAATTTTAAATTATCATTAAGGAACCAAACTATTTGAAATTCTAATGATTTTTAAAATTAACTTAATCTTCGATCTGGTGACTATTCCAATTCCTCATTTACTTTTTAATATAAGCAAATACTGGCAAGGGTAGAAAAACTAATTCAAAAAGTATAAAAACCCAATAGGTCGCAAATGTAAAATTTGAGGGCCAATAAATTTTTTTAATTAATAATAAGAATCCAGATTATTGAAAATTTTATCGATGTTTTTGGTAAATTTTACCTTTGGCGTTCAGACTATTTTGGGTACGGATCAATTGCTCTAATTTAGAGTTATGGGCCAATTCCACTCACTTTTGTAATTTTTTTGAAAAGCCAATAAAAAACAAACCTAATAATTCAAGAGTACATCAAAACATTTAAATTATCATTTAGCATCCAAATTATTTTAAATTGTAATGTTTTTTTAATGTAATCTTTGTCCCCTTAATTATTTAATGTTTGGATTAATTCATTTAAATTAGAGCTCTGATTTAATTCCACTCATTTGTGCAATTTTTTTAAATGTAAATTTAACCCTTGGTGTCCGGACTATATAGGGTATGGATCAATTGCTCTGAATTAGAGGTTTAGTTTAATTGCACTTATTTTTAAAAACTTTTCTCTAAATGTAAATAAAAGCTTGTAATTGAACCAAAATCAATCTAAAAACGATTTTAATTTAAAGAAAAATTTCAAAATTTAAATAAGAATTTTCTTTTAAAAATGTACCAGAAATAGATTTCAGTGTACACCTCATTTTTTAATTAGTATAAAAACCTAATAAATTTGGTATGTAGATAGCGTATTGTTCTCATATCATTCGATTACGTGTCGGGACATTAAATCAAACCTAGCAACAGTGAATTTAATAATGAGATTTTTATGTAAATGATATCATATTAAGTCGTTATTGCACCAGTAGACGGTAAAATTTGTCACGTTTATTTTTAGAATTTTATTACAAAGGGTAGCAAAGTTTTCTTAAATAAATGGAATTTATTCATTGTAGAAAAGCTAACAAAATTATGTAAAATTGTAAAAAAGAGTACAAATAGTTAAGAACGCAACTAGTTATTAGTTAAATCATTCAGAACACAATTTATTGTCTGTCAACGAAAAAAAGTCACCTGTCAAATAATAACACTTACGTCTAATGTCAATGTCATTTTATTTTGTATGTCAACGAGAAAAGTCATCTGTCAACTAATAACACTTACGTCTACTGTCAATGTTATTTTATTTTGTAGAAATTATCAATTTTATATAATTTAACAAAATGAACCTATTTAATTAAGTAACTTTAAAATGTAATAAAGATTTAATACCTACTTATCAAGGATATAAAAAACACAAATCATTTTAAACCACCACATTTTAAGATTTATTACGGTCGGTAAGTGTTGGATTTATTTTTAGAATTTTTTATCACAAATTAGAGTAAAGTAATGGTGTTTAATACTAAAATATTTGATTAGAAAAAACGTAACGAATTTACAACACAGTAATTGGTATAGAAATTAATTGATTTAAAAGAGTTAAGGAGAAAATTGAGGAACACAGGCTATTAGTTTAATATTTCGGAACAGATCTGTCAACAACTGTTTGCGTCATATCACTAATAAAATTAACTGGGTGAATAAACTGTTTTTGAAAATCAGATAAAAATGATTCAAATAATCAAAGAGTTACTTTCATACATAGAGAATAATTTGGATATAAGAAAGTTGTGTAAAGATGTAGTCAGTTAAAGGCAGTTATTTAGGAATACATCTGCGTCAACTGTCATTAAGCAACGTTTGTCAGTTGTCAACTGTCATTTAAGACAGATATCAAATAGGTAATACTGATTATTGATTATTGAAGTCTTGTAATAATAATTAATAATTTATTTATCGTAACATATACTATTACGGAAATGATTAGGTACTTAATCTAAAAAAAGAGAGCTTTCATAAAAAAAATAGATTGTCATTAATAAATTCGTTATGTATTGTTTTAAAATCGTAACTTGTTTTCTCAACAATTTGTGGTTATAATATGAATTATATGTATTAAAAATAATAAAGAAAATTATTTAAAGTTATCCCATTCTCGTTAGCAATTTGATTAATCACCCTATTCCTATCTAAAGATTTCTATTATTGTAAATCACCATAGAAAAAAATTTGATAATGTCTATAATATAGAATATTTATAACGAAAAAAACAAAACGCACAGATACTCTAGTTGCCAGCCAATGAGAAGTTCCCTTTGCGTTGAGAAGTACTCGGGGACTGTTCGGTGTGCTTCTCTAAAGTTGGCTCGCCTGTTAATAGAAATGTTACATAATGTGTCAGCCTTGTTGGTAAGCAACCCGCATTTAATTGATAGAACTCCACGAGCTGTAGAAGATCGTAGAATTTTGTGGCACCGTTGTCGATGGAAAATACGGCCCGGTCCCGGAGAGGATCCATAATTGGGTTGACTTGTGCATGTATGACTTTACCTCCGCATTTGTAAGTTATCACATAAGAACCAGGATTGGATCGGCTATCACGAACTAAGAATACCCTGAAATAATAATAGAAAAAAATTAGCTTATTCAATATTTGGCCAATTGTCTTTTACAACAAAGGCCATGCAAAAAAAAATAACCGTTACATTAGTAATATTTCTTTCACGTATAGATTTTAGTTGTTTGCATGGTAAAGTTTATCCAAACGAAATTGAAATGCCAATCATTTTTACGATTTTACCAGGGCAACTTTAAAAGAACGTCATTATTTAAACGAACCTAGTAAAATTCCTATTTAATTTTGCTTACTAGCATTAGTAGTTACCACGTAAGCTTTTTAGCATCTCCCCCTAAACACTCGTAAGTTTCTGTACACCAATCAGCGCACGCACTTGTTGACCAGCTAATTAATATTACTTAGTGAGATCTGTATTCGAAATCTATTGGTTTGCACAGATGTTTTGTTCTCAAAAAATCCTTGAGCGGAAGAGAACTAGAAACTAGATATACAGCAATCGTTGAAACGTTTATTTAACAGTGGTGTGTTCATTTAGTTCATTTAATGTAGAAACAAATCTGAGCGATTATTTCTGTGTTTATGTTAATTAATATGGTATTCTAGGAATCTTTTGAAGATAGTGTTGTACAGGTTGGTAAAAAATCTGTAACAACGAATAGGTATACGGAAAATAAAAAAAAAAGTTAAAAGAATATTTTGTTGCACGCCCATAGATAGCCAGAACCATAGATATACGACGGAGGTGCACTGTGGAGAACATCAATTAATGGACAAGGAAGAGGAGAGGAGAATGGAATAACCACATAAGTAGAATGACAGCAAATAGAGTGGTAAGGACGGTGAGAGACGGCTCCCCAATAGGGAGGAGATCAGTGGGAAGGCCACGAAAACGATGGAACGATAACATACTGGAGGCACATTAAGAAACAGGTAGAGTAATGCCTATAAGAAAAGAAGAAGAAGAAGCCCATAGATAGATATTCTTTGTAGTTGTAAGTGCCTTCAGTCGACGCCTATCCAAGTTGTATTGGAAAAACTATTTAAATCTAAGAAAACTTTTTAAAATGAGCGAAAACTAAATTATTTACAGAAAACCGCAAGGAATAGATTAATAAATTTTACAAACTAGTATTAAGAGTGTTAAAAGATGATATGGAGGATGGGTGGACTAGCAATAGTGATGTAGTTAGCAAAATAGTAGATGAAATGTTGGAAAAATCTACAGGGAATGTTGCAGTAGAAAATACAGAGGCGTGGTGGTGAAATGAGGAAGTACAAAAAGTAGTGAAAGCCAAAAAGGTGGCGAAGAACTCGGATTTATCAGGAAGTGCAAGTGATAAGAAAAGATATGAGGTAGCAAAGAAGAATGCAAAGAGAAATCAGATGCAATGAAAAAAGCCTTTGAGAACTTTGAGAGTAATAGAGGAGAATTATTAAGGATAGCTAAAGACAAAACTTCGAAACACATAACTGCCATCCGACAAATTAAGAACAAGGAAGGTAGAGCTTCACAAACGGATAAAAGTATAAAATAAAGATGAATGGGATATTACAAAAATCTGCTAAACGGAAAAATGAGGGATAAAATTGATGGTATTGCAAATATTCGAATGGTGAGAGACATGCCTAAGAAGGAAGTGAAGAGTGCATTAAGAAAGATGAAAAATAAAAAGACCGTGGGAGTGGATAATACACAAGCAGGTATGGAAGGTGCTTGGTTGGGATGAAGTGGATATTCTGTAAAAAAGTGATGAATCAAGAGAAAATACCGAGTGAATGAAGGAAAAGCGTTTTTGTACCAATCTAAAAACGAAAGGGGAATGTGCAAGAATGTAGTAACTATAGGGACATTAAACTGATGTCGGATACTTTGAAAATTTGGGAGAGAATAGTTGAGAAGAGACGAGTAAAAGTAAAGAGCAATTTGGAAATATGCCTGGAAGAGGAGCCACTGATGCTGTTTTTGCTATTAGAAGAATGAGATGTTGTGAAATGGTATCCATGCTGCTTTCATGAGAAAGCGTATGACCCAGTGCGAAAAAGAGTGAAGAGTGCCAGAAAGCGTATGACCGAGTACCAGAGAGCGTATGTGTGAAGATATATGCCACTAAAAGTATGTCCGATTAGTACAAAGGATCAAAAACGGAAATAAAAAGCAGTGTTAGGTTTACGGAGGAATTTGTGATGCACCAGGGGTAGACTGTACAAGACCTGCGTTGATGTATAACTCAGAAACCTGGTTAATAACGAAAGAGCAAAAGAGAAAGTTAGAAGTGGCGAATATATAGCTGTTACGTTGAATGTGTGGATTAATGAGATGGGATAGAGTAAGAAATGAGAAAGTAAGAGGTACAGTGAAAGTTGAGGTTGAGGTGGTTTGGTCATGTAGAGAGAAGGGATGAGAATTATGTGAGTAAGATTGGGGTAAGAGGAAGACAAAAAGACGGATGTTGAGGTGGACGAATAAAATAAATGAGGATCGGAAAAAAGCAAAATTGAGAGAAGAGGAATGGTGGAAAGGAATAATATGGAAAGCTAATGCCGATTCCATCTAGGCTTGAGATAAGGCTGAGAGAAAGAAGACAAAAATAGATTTTACAAAAACGCTTGTTCTGATATTTCTACAACAAAAACTAATGACAGTAAAAAGAAAATAAATAATGGTTTGAAGGTTATATTCAATATCTTAAAGACATTTAAAAAATGAACGACAATGTCATTCGCAGTAGTACCAATAACAAATTTACACTAATAGCTATGACAGTTACAGTAGTACCAATCTATAAATACGTAAAACAATGAATTAGTTACTTTCTGTGTAATTTTTAAACTATATAACTTTAACTGTGTACCAAAACCTGTTGAACTATAAAAAATATCTTTCACTAACAAAAATTACAGCGATTTGCCACGCCTGGTTAGAATAATAACAGTGTAGGATACTTTGTTGCATGATTGATTGGTGCTCAGGGTCGTAGGTTCAAGGTGAAAGGTGATTCGGTCCCTAGATCAAACGACTGCGATTTTTCGGGTTACGGAATATTAAAAAATATATTACAAATTGCCTTCGGCGGGTAAATAACTTCTTTTATAAGTTAAATGAGCTACAAAAAAGTTGGTATAGTTGGAAAATGATGATTACGGTTGGAAAGTATATTTTGGTAATCTACTTTAGAAAATTATTATAGAATTATACCTAATAACAGCTTACGATTAACTTTTGTAACGTTTTTTTTAAGAAATACTTAAGTCCGAAAACTTGTTTTTATGTTACTGTAGTTCAAATATGAATTTCATAATATTTCTAGAAATAAACTTGAGGCATGTGTATAATGATCCGCCATTTTGAGTCCATTGTTACTAACTCTCAAAATTGTCATTTCTTGACAAAAAGTAATGCACTCCTCCTAAACAGTTCGATCGATTTTGCTGAAATTTTTTGTATGTGTTCTAATAGATTAGAGATTAGATTTACTATTTGGTCCAGTATAAAATGTTGGTTTTACAATTTTTCACTTATTCTTAATAGAAGGCAGTCTAAGTTAATGGATATAACTCTCTATCAACATTAGACATCTAGTGTAATTTAACTGATATAATTCTCTATAAACGTTTGACATCTAGGTTGGGTAGACGCACGGTAGAGGGCGCTGTGTCTTAATTTCTTATTATTCAACGAGAAAATAAAGTAAAATGGAAAGTAGTCGAAAAAAGAAGAAAAAATTGTGGAAAAAAGAAAACTTAAGCAAATATTTACTAAATTAAGCACTATAACGCCACCTTACGGTGGATCTATAATTTTATCGTGAAGAAGTTTATGAATTTATTCAAGGTTACTATTTTATATAATACAATTTTGTGTTTTCGTCTAACTTTTCATCCAACTTTCAATACAATATCAAATAACATCATGAATTCAGGGGAACCAACCATATTAACAAAGGAAAGTAAACCAGTAAACTTAGGATTGTCAAATTTTTTCTTAATTTTTTTATTAATATTTTATTGGTTTTTGCAAAATCGGGTGATTTTGTGAGTGAGTTTTTGGTGTTGGTTTGTCATATTATATTTAATGGAATAAAGTTAACAAATCCAAATGTGCCTTAAACACTAAAATCTTTAAAGGTTGGTCAACTTGCTTTTCATCAAACAATTTGGTGAACTTTGATACGAGCGTAATGTAATACCGATATTACATATTCAAAATTGACAATAACCTTACTTTTCTTTGTTGACCTTTAATAAGATTGGCACACCTGAATTCACGATAATATTTGTTGATCATTAGAATGTTCTAATTTCGAAGGTTGGCAGAAAATACAAAATTGAATACGAAAGAGTGAATTAATGGACTTTTTCACGATAACTTTGTAGATGTAATACTTGTACAATACGAACGCTATCATGAAAGTGACCTTGAATACATTCATGATTTTTTTTTTGTAAATCTTAAGCACGATATATAGGTAACTGTAAATTGCCTGTTTGTACATGCTTGTTTTTTTTCTTGTATCGTGCCAATTATTCAATTAAACACTTGATTGACAGTTGACAGATATGATAATACCTGTTAAAGTGTCAATGATAGCTATCAGCCTTTGAATATGAGGTTTTATATTCAAAGCTATCAGCTATATAACAGGCATACCACAACATAAAAAACACCTACTATAAAATCTTTCCAAATTCTTTCACAATTTCTAAATACCTATCTACGTAAATAAAAGCTAATATATTATTTTGCCAACACGATACACCTTAAAAATAAACCACTCAAACTTTATGATTTTGGCAGTAAAGTAAAAAGTAAAAAAAAGGAAAACGAGTATAAAAAAAGATTGATGACTACTTGATGTTGTCCCGGCTTAGAAACAATGGAATCATTATTCATGAAGGTAGGTCAGGTAACGAAATGACGCATCAAGGTTAAGGCAATCCATACGTATACCAGTTTATTCATTTAACATTATATTTTTTATACATAATGTAGTGTATTCTACCTTGGATTTCAATTTCCTTTAACTTGTAATATAAAAAGAAAAATTTACACAGTTTGGTCACACAGGGTGAATATTCTATTCGTTTTAAATAATATTACAATTGAAATATTTTTAGTTCTCGATCTTATAAAGAAACTTTTTATAATCGAATGAATTGTGATACTTGAATAAAACATGTTTGTTGCTGGGCTAATTAGTCCTGTAATTCGCTAGAATTTGAAATCTATATTTGTTTAATACGTCAATTTTGACATTAGAATATTATATGTCATTTTTAACATGCGTCATTGTTTTATATATATTATTTTTGACATTTGACATTGTTTTATATGTCAATTTGAACATAATAATCTTTTATATGTTAATTTGAAACAATATAATGTTGTATATGTCAATTTTAACAACCATCTTATGTGGGGAAATGATTTTGGGTGAAAAAATGGCAAAACGAATTTTCCCAGAAATGGTACCAAGCTAGATCGATTTTTTGACTCCGTGTGCACCTATATTCCAAATTTCAACGAAATCGTTAGAGCCGTTTTCGAGAACCTATGGCAATACATGCAGTCACTTGTTAACTGTCACCTAAGATAGGTGTAAAATACGTAATACAGATTTATTGAAGTCTTGTCACGATTATTTATCAAAACCCATTTTAACTCTTTTTCCAATTCGCTAGCATTTGACATCTTTCTTTGTTTTATACGTCAATTTTGACATTAGCATTTGATATGTCATTGTTGACACGGTGTCATTATTTTATATCTCATTTTTGACATATGACATTGTTTTACATGTTAATTTTAACATATAAATGTTTTATATGCAAATCTTAAAACATCAACACTTTTTCAAAAGATTTTATTCGACGTACAATTTCTACATTTATACAAAGAAAATAATGTTTCAGCGTTAAAAATAATGTTTGATAAATTAAAAACTACGAATAGTATAAATTGTTAGAAAATAGTTATGTAGGAGTAGATCTGCGTCACTTGTCATCAAGCAAAGTCACGTCACTTGTAAACTGTCACCTAAGATAGATATCAAATACGTAATACGTAATTGCCATAAGTAATTATTAATAATTTCTTTAACTGTACAGTTATTAATTCCACCGCGAATTCGCTAGGATTTGACATCTATCTTTGTTTTATACGTCAATTTTGATATTAGCATTTTATGTCATTTTTGACACGGTGTCATTGTTTTATATAGCATTTTTGACATCTGACATTGTTTTAACCGTCAATTTTAAAATTAGCATTTAATATGTCATTTTTGACATGGTGTTATTGTTTTATATAGCATTTTTGACATATGACTATGTTGTATATATTAATTTTAACCTAACAATTGTTATTCAATAAACTCACCCGTCAACAGTGCCATGTTTGGCCACTAATTCAGCAGCTTTATCTCTAGACAATCCGCTGTGGAACCAAGGTTGGGTTATATGAATACCTGTATCAAGGGATTGCACATACGTCTGTGTTGGGTTAGGACCAGCAGGACCCATTGAACCCCTAGTGTGCCCTCTCCAACGACGTTTCCAGGAGTACCCTTCAGCTACCGCGATTGCCGTCGCTTCCTGTGGATCTTCTACTATTCTTCCTACAGCTCCCGTGAAGTCCATGGCTACGCGGGATCGAACTGATTCCTATAACAACAAAAACAATTTAAAAAATCCGCTTCTTGCACTTGATTCGTTTATCTGTCAACTTATAAAATAACATAATACAACTTAAATTCAAATTCGTACAAACTTTTCGGCTTCTGCTTTTTTCGATTTATAAGACAAAAGGTATTGGTTGGTCTATCCTAAAATGATTCAAATCTGAAGAGAAAACTATCAGTAGGAATTTAAATAGATTCCTAAACCAGTATTCCTCACATACTTCAAATGTTGTGTGGGTAATAATGAGAACGTTCAGGAATTTTTAAGAAAGGTTCTTTGTACAACTTTTGAAGGGAGCATTCCTAATTCGAAAAGAGCTAAGGTATAGATTTTTCTTTAAAATAATAATAATAATGTAATATGTTTATTAATCCTTTAAGACATTTAGAATGTATAGGACAAGTCAAAAAAATAATTAAATTAAATAAATATAATAAAAAGAAGAAAAATTAACGGTCCCAGCACAGACCCCTGAGGAACTCGAACATTCAATCTGTGTTTCTCAAAATATTTTCCTTGAACATATACCAACATATCTCTTCCAGTAAGAAAATTTAGCACCCCGTCCAGAAAAAATCCTCTAAATTATATGTTATACATTTTGGTGGCAATAAATAGAAAATTCAATGAATCGAAAGCTCGTGATAAGTCAATAAATAAAGCTGATCTATATCGATCGTTATCAAGTTATTCAATGACTACTCGCACTGTCTTCAGCGTCTAGTGAGATGATAGATATTCCATTTACTTCCGTAGGTATTATTTTTGTGGTATTTGAAAAACTTCTGAATGTGGGCACAAAAGGGCCAGATTGCTGGATTCATAGCTTTATTAAGATTTTCATGGAAAATACTAACTGTATAGCTCAGGATATGCGTCTAAAGCTGTTATACGTACTTCAAGAAATGGTTTTACGATTACATTTTGGTCACCTGTATTCATTGAAGGATCTTCTCGGTAAAAGTGGAGATCTACAAATTTAGGTACACCGTTTATTTCTTTTATTAGAGTTTTTCTGTTTTTTCTTTTTTTGGCATCTTTCCATTCGTCTTGATTTGGATGTTTATTGTTGACGACATCTTCATTATTCAAGTTATTAATTTCATTGCATTTCCGTTCAGTGTTTATTTGTAAAAGTGCCGTTGAAACATCTTCTTTTCATATACTTACTGGTTTTTCTGAAAGAATTGACAACATCGCAATAATTCAATTTGTCTGTTGATTTAGAAACTGGAATATTTGTATTCTTATCATATTGAGTTTCTGTACTTTTTACATTTGTTTTTTCCTGCCCATTTTTTACCTTCGTTTTTTACATTCTTTTAATAAAATAATTTGCTCCTTAATTAATATAATTTTTTTAATATTATTACTAATTACCTCGTTGTCCCTTCTTATTTTTTCTGGGACCAATGGTTGAGCTGGGACCAATGGTTGATCTGGGACCAATGGTTCATCTGGGAGCAATGGTTCAGAGTCAGAAGCATCAGGAGTGACTTCCCGATCGCAACAAGTAATTAAATTCTCACCGGTAAACTTCACTTTTTTACTTTTTTTTGCACATTTATGATGAAATATATTGTCACATTTTACACACTTTAAACCATCAACAACAGTTTTTTTACACTTTTTACAAATTTTATTACGGAGAGCGTTTTCACATGCCTTTACGCTATATGCCATGTTGCCACTATATAGTTACTACCAATAATACTGTCCAACAATTCTTAATACCATATCTAGTCTAATCCAGATGTTGCCAAATTAACTTATCAATATTTAATAGCTGAATTCTGACGAATAAAAAGATGTCCATTTTGACTTAGTTCAATGATTGAGGTCATGTAAAGTATAACGAAATACAAAAACTACTGGGGGTCGATTTATGTATAATTTATTCATAGAATCGGTAGCAAGGGTTAAATTTTTGCCTTTTTGGGATGCTATGAGGATGTCTTCCTCAGTAAACGGGGATAGAAATGTGATATTTTCTGGGGAGGGGAGTTTGTTGATGTAGAAGACAACGGGTGATATATGTTCTGTTTCCAGGTAGAATTGGTGGTCGAAATTTGGAATTTGGGTGGCGGTAGACTTGTTGCAGATGATTTTTGAAGATTGAGGCTTTATCTTCAGGGGTTTTAATGATTTGGCCATTTACCTCTAGATGAGAAAGTGGTTTGGGCTTTTAGCGAGTTAGAAGTTGAAATTTGTTCCAAAAGTTGGATCTGATATAGATATCTTTTTTGTGGTATCATTGACAAGATATGTTAAGGAAGTCTGGGGGATTGTAGAAATAGGGATTGCAAGTTCGGAAGCTGTTTTTATTAGGTTCTGCAGTTGGAGAATGAACAAGAATTTGTTTAGTAATCTCGGTTTTAAATAGGTTTTAATCAGCTCGTTTATGATCCCGAAATCAGAAGAAGTATGGTTTTGGAGGGAGTAAAAGTAAAAATAAAAAACTAACAAAAAATGAAAAAAAAAACGATAGAATCGGAAAAAAGGATTATAAAACAAAAACCAAAAGAAAAAGTATGAAACTATAAAAAAAAACTAAAAAAATCGTAAAATTAAGAAAACTATGCTTCTAAAAACTGATAAATTATATCCTGAAGAGAACAAGATTTTTGCATTTGAATTTACCGCTTTGTTTATGTCGCCCACTAGCGGTAGAATATCTTCGGATTTTTAATTCAGATGTCGCCTCTTTGTATATTCCTGTTCGATAATAAAGTTCTTCTTCTTTTCTGTTTGAGGCCTCAGATACCTGGGCTATTCGGCCTATTTGTAATGTATAAATGTTAATATCCAGTTTGTACCAACATCATTTAAGCTGTATATGACACTCATAGTACCAACTTAGCTGTGTATGACGCTCTGGTGTTAGTTTGATAAGTCAGCAGAGTAAATTCAGCTATACCGTATTTGTTCCAACTAGAGCCACAAATTACCACATAGGCTATACGCCAATATATATAGAAAAACACCCTTGAGGGTTACTTTACTATACATGCCAAGTCTTAATAGCTTTTTTTAATACATGGCCCTAGGGATATGTGTGTATAGAAAACGAAGGTGGATAAATATTTTAATTTTGTTACCACCAGTAAATTAGGGTTTAATGTAAGATATAAATTCAAGAAAATTTATATCTTCTTTTTTTGTACTTATGAACGCAAGTAAGAAGTTATACTTCTTTGGCGTAACAAGATAAAAATCTTTCCAAAATTTTTATTGTTCACCTTATTCTATATTTGTAAAAAAACATTTTGTACACGTATTTTATGGAGGGTAGAGGTAAGGAGAACGATCTTAAATGGGAAATGATTAAAAATGTGTCCACTTTTTAGAGGTACATAACACTTCTCAAACTTGCCACTACAATGGCGCTAAAGTAGATGTAGGGTACAGAATGAATGTAGCAGTTTTTGACAAATTGATTGAAATGTCGTATGATTTCGTAATATAAGTGCTATAAAAAAACGCGGTAATGAATTTTTAAACACTTATTCACTTATTGCTGGAAAATAATCATTGTTAAAATTTCATTTTATATACTTTATTATTATCTTATGTATGTGTCATAATAAAGCGGAAATGTGTCTTTCCTTGTTTATTTATCTATCCTACTCTAAGAAATTATGGCGCTTTTTTTAAAATTTACCCTACTACGATCGTAGCGCCACCCTTATTTACCACATTTTGACGGACACATTCAATACACGGAGACAGTTCTCCTTACCTCTACCCTCCATAACGTATTTTTATTATCCCCAATTCTTTACTATTCACATTTATGGCCTGTTACTGTTGTTGCATATATTTAAAACTGTCATTAAAGTTTAATTGTGAAAAAAAACGTAAGTTACTTGGTATATCTCCCTATTAACATTTGGCACCTAGGTAGACACCTGGTAAATGACGCTGTGTTTTGATTTATATATTATTCATCATTAAAACTCAAGAATAGCTAAACTGGTTTGGCTAATTTTGATCTTGTAGGTTTAAAGGATAAGAAACAAAAACGAAAGTAAAATTTATCTATACTAATATTATAAAGAGGAAAGGTTTGATTTTTTGTTTGTTGGTTTGTTTGTTTGTTTGAAATGAATAGGCTCCGAAACTACTAGACCGATTTCAAAAATTCTTTTACCGTTGGCAAGCTACACTATTCCCGAGTGACATAGGCTATGTTTTATTTTCAAAAAAATAGGGATCCTTACTAAAATGCCATTAATGTAACCAAAAATGACCTTATAACCCTTACATCGCGTGCGCTATTAATACTAGCCTCAAGATCAAACCTTCCAATTAGTAGGGATCGGTTTTTCTCATGGCCAACCGCCTAAGGCGGGTCGAGCACCTGAAAATCAATTTATTTTGTTGCCAGAAAATAAAACAACATGTAATATTGTTTACAGGGAAGCGTTGACCCAATATATTTAGTGGCTTTTGTAATTTTTCTTTAATCCCCGTGCAAAGCCTGGGCGGGTTGCTAGTATATAATAAAATTTTAAACCTAAACACGAGAAAGTAAAGTAAAATAAAAAATAGAAAAAAAAAATAAAAAAAAAGACTAAGAAAATACTTACTAAAGTCTATATTTCATATATTTAAAGTAGCAATTTTTACTTAATCAAGTACTATATCGCCACCGTAAGATGGCGCAGTTGATAACTCATATTTTTAAACAAGCAAATATTACTTAATTAAGTACTATGACACCACCGTAAGGTGGTGCAGTTAAAATGTCATATCTAATCGAGCACTATGACGCCACCGTAAGGTGGCGTTGTTGATATATAATATATTTAGTCAAAAAATAACATAAGACAACTAAAATTAATAAAAATGATAATACAAAAAAAAAAACGTTAAAAACAATAAAAGAAACGAGACAAATTCGTAAAAATTTGAAAAAACGGAAAATAAGAAAAATACATCAGTGTCACGCATTTACCAAGTCAGCTAGTAAATATTTAAATGTTATTATAAATAATTTTAATTAAATATAGAATAAGTAAATTTGTTTGATATCTAGGTTACAGATACCGGGTAGATGGCGTTGTTTTTCGATTTCTAAATAAATAGAAATAAAAAGAAACTAAAGTAAAATGTAAAAATAGCAAAAACAAAACAAAAAAAGGTAAGGTGGCGCAGTTGATATCTTATATATTTAAACTAACAATTATTACTTCATTAAGTACTATGAAACCACCGTAAGGTGGTGCTGTTAAAAGTCTCATATTTAAACGAGCAAGTCTTACTTAATTAAGTACAATGAAGCCACCATAAGGTGGCGCAGTTGATATACAATATATTTAATCAAGAAATGACATAGTACAACTAAAAATAGTAAAAACCTAAAAAATATGGTAAAACCGATGAAACAAAAAAAAAACTTTGAAAACAATAAAAGAAACGAACCGTAAAATATTGAAAAAACCGAAAATGAGAAAAAGGTGAGAGGTGTCAAGGGACACCCGGATGGAACGAAGTTCCTTTCGATTAATTAGTTAAGGAATTGTAATTTGTAAACACAACAGAGTGTTTATACATTTATTATTGTCTGTATAAAATCTCCACTTACCTAACTCCATCAGCAATATCCAAAATTTGTGGAGAACCACAAATGTCAGGATACATTATTGTTATTATTTTCTATTATTTTATTATTTATTATCTACAAAAACCTGTATAAACTTAACAAAGTCGCGACACTAAACTATAGAAAATAGTAAATCCATTATATAGTTGATTCAAATAGAAGTGTCATCAAGTAGTCTCTGGAAAATTCAAATTTGTAGTGGCAGTACCCACATATGCTACATATGCTCAATGTAACTATAAACATTTTGACACATCGCGATGACATATAATTCCCTAACTAAAGTTCTGTTTCCATTGAATCTAGTAATAAAGTTAAAGATGATCTCACACGTACCCAGCCCACTTGATGACACTTCTATTTGAATCAACTATACCTGAATATTTTCAACAGTTTGTTTCTGTTAACAAAAGTGTCCATTTAAACAATACCAGAGGTTTAGATGACATGCATATATCTAGAATTACTTTTTATTTTAAATTAATTTAAAACAGGAATTAAGAATTTAATACAAAATTTTAAAATATTTGACAGTAACTGACAGTTAAGGTAATTTGACGTAGGTACCTAACTAATCAAGTTACGAACTATTTTTAAAATGTTTATGAATTTATTAATTTATAAAAACAGGATGAAATAAAATATAATACTATTACAGGTAATTATTTTTTTTTCTACAGTATTTTCTTTTTAATGTACATTTTCTTTTAATTTAAATTAGTGTCTTTTTAATTGTAATATATCTATCTATGAGAGAGAGAGAAAGAAAGTTTTTTATTTTTTGGTCTGTGAGAGAGAGACAGACAGACAGAGAAACATGCGTGTGTCGTGTCGTGACAACTTTTGGTCTGAATTTTTTTTGGCTAGCTCCTAGCCTCAGTCGTAACTGGTCGTAACGCCCGAAAGGGAACTTCGTTCCAAAATCAGTGTCAGGCGGTCCGAAGGTCCCTGAGTGAGCTAGTATCAAGTAAATATTAAAATGTTAATATAAACGATAAAAAATTAGCAAATTTAATAAAACCAGTGGAAATCTAATTTGAAATTTTAGTATCACAAACGCAAAAAAACTAAAATTTCATGGTGTCTAATTTTTGTGACAGTATGCGCATCGTAAAAAAATATTATATTTCCTAACGTGTCAAAAGAACTAGAACTTCAATAAATGTTTCTACCAAACCATAATTCGAATATATATAAAATATTCAACGTAAAAAATAACACAACAAAGATGAATGATATGGCTCCAAAATTTGACACGTATAATTTTCTTACAGCTACTGACACGAAAAATCATTTATCATTTTCTACAGACCTAAAGCAAACAAGTGTAAAATTCAAAGATTTCTAGAATGGAGACGTCAAGATTAAAGGATGATAAAATATTGTATATTAAAAATAAAATACAAGTCAGTGGTATGGAATAGAAGAATCACTGCAAATGACTGTGTCGATCCCGCTTTTAAAAACTTCCATTAAAGTTTTTTTAGGCAGAAATAATCCAAAAAGTAACATTATGTATTATCTCTGAAATCAGTTGGAAATCTTAAAAAGTATCTACACGAATTTATTACATAGTATTCTTTCTTGAGGTGGCGCAGTTTATATCTCATATATTTAGACGAGCAATTCTTACTCAATCGAGTATTATGACGCCACTGTAAGATGGCGCAGTTGATATTTCATATAGTGAATTGAGCAATAGGGTACCGGACAGTAATCGAAAAAAAATCTAAGATGTGTTTTAAAATAAAGTTTGTTATACAACAATATCACTCAATAAAGATTTTTAAGAAATAACAATGATTTATATTTTTAAATCAATAAATAAAGTTGCGTAAATTATCTGTGACGTGTAAGAACCCAAACGCCAATCACAGTGCGTAACGTCATATCTAAGTAGCCATAAGTAAACAACACTGCTTTGTATGTTATTTCGCGATTTTCTACGATTTATTTGCATTTTTCTAAAAATATTTAATTGTAATTAGTTACGAATTGAAGGACTATAGTCATAACAGAAGTTGTCGTAAATGCTTGAAGCCTTCTGTTAAGTTTTTATCATGGAACAAGGTTATACAAAAGCCGACAATAGAAATCTCCCAAAAGTTGATATTTTCATGGTCAGCAGTTTCTTTGCCACTAATTCCGACTTTTGTTCTGCCGAATTTAGAAATGTGAAAACATTTGTGCAAGTATTTCAATCTCTTTTTGTTTATCTTAACCATAGAAATGATTGAAGAAATAAGTAAAACATCACCTATAACACCTACATTACAATCATTACATACACACTAAATATGATTATTTGTATTATGGGCTGTGTAATAACACTCTAGGTACAGTAGGTACTTACATCAAAGTGATCTTCACAAAAGTAAACATTCCATCGCACTTTCGTCTTGCTAGGTCTAACCATTTCTTTCGTATGTCTGGTTTTCGAGGTACATCAATAAAAATTTTGTTTGGAGTAGTTACTGATGTATTTCCACATCGAGGTACAACACACCAACGATATCTTTTTCGGTCCATGATGATTAAGAAACACAAAATAATTAATTTATCCAAGCACTGATCACTTGTAATATGGCTCGTAGTTTGTTTACCTCCATATGACGTCACGCGATCTGAATTGACATGAAGTGCTGTTTTAGTGGCAATTTTAAATAAATTATGTTTTTGACGTTTTTAAGTACTCCAGAGGATTTATTTAATTAAAATATTATTTTTTATGGCTATATATATGAATAAAGATTATTTTTAAACACTATTTGAAAAGTTGTCCTGTTCCCTATTCTTTCTCAGTTAAGTACTATGACGCCACCGTAAGATGGTGCAGTTAATATCTCATATATTTAATGGAGCAATTCTTACTCAGGTAAGTACTATGACGCCACCGTAAGGTGGCGCAATTACTATCTTATATATTTATTCGAAAAATTAGAAAATACAACGAAGGAAATAGTTAAGGAGGTCCTTTCGCTGCAGAATAGTCAAAACAACTGTTGTAGTCAATACTCGATAAGTTAAAATAAAAAACCCCTAAAAATTCCTAAAATTAAAAAATAAATAGTATATGAGGCATTGATAATTGAAATTTTGAAAATTAAAAAAAAAAAATAGTTAAATACAGAAGTTAATTTGACTCTTGTAAATCAGCTGTTAATATCCTGTCTGTGATTTGACAACGCTGTCTCACGTTTATCCACACATAACCTTAAACACGTAAGCTTTAGCTGTCAATGTGGTGAACGAGTAAATTAAATAAAAATGATTAATCATAATATTCGAATGTCTCGTGGCAAGGATGCTTGTAAATTTGTGAGTCTTAAACATAACAATGGTGTGATAATGTAAGTGCAAAAAAAGAAAAGTTTACATTGAAGGTATTCAATGGTTTGAAGTTCGCGCGCTACGCAACGTTGCCAAATGTTTTGACTCCATTTTAATGTAAGTTACTTGAAATTTTTTTAAGATTTTAATTATTAATTTCTCAGTAAATTGCCCGGTGACTGATATATTTTATTGCAAAAAAAGGAACCTGGATATTTCAAAAATCTAATTTTCAGTTTTTCTTCATTCCATCTAATCGGTAACTGATAGTATAATTCGACAAATATCGTTAAGGTCTTACTTTCTCATAAGACTCTGTACAAATACCAACATTTTAAAACATTTTTTTTTCAAAAATTTGCACGGTAAGGTATAATTAAAACTTCACTATTCGATAAATAAGGTCTTTAACTATTAGAAAAAAATTAAATTTATTCATAATCTAATATTTTTTATTTAACATTGGCGGCGAAAGGACCTCCTTAAACCTGAAAACTAACGAGAAAATATAATAGATCGACAAAAAAATGAAGGTACAAATTTCGCTGAGTCAGCTAGAGCATATATAATATTCGTTCATGTTCTAAAAGATACCTGTCAAATTTTGTACGAGATTATTAAAAAGTATTAACTATTTGGCAATTTTCCCAGTCTTCTCATGTAAACTATGTATTTTAATACCGGTTTTATATATTTCTTAAAATGACGCAGATCCTGTGAGGATGATATTCATAATAATTTCACGTCAGCACCTTTATTAACTGGCATGGTTTAAAGCTAGAGACATTTTCGTTGTAGATAATTAACTGGGTAAATTTTAATTAAGAACTAAGAGAGTTCAGTTTATCTCTGAAAAGAGACGGTACCAAATAATTTAATCAAGAAACTAACGCAGAAATAAAGGCAACCTCTTAGGGATAATTGGTAATAGATTACTTTGGACCTTTCCGGGAACGCACCCGAATTAGAAATAAAGTTGTTTGTGCCAAATGTGTGTATGTGAACCCTCTTTTACTATGAAATCTGTGTTAATTAGAGGAAGAATTAGTGAAGTGATTTAGAGATCTTGTAGGATTACTAATTCTGAAAGTGAGCTTCTTAGACTCTAGTGGTTAAAGAATGACATCCTTTAAGACAAAAAAAGGAATTTAGAGATATACGAAAACAACTTGATTATTTAGAGGAATTCAGAACTACAAAATTAATTATTTAACCTTAAAAAGTAATTTAGAATGAAGTATAATTATTAATTAAAAATAATTAAAAACCAAAAGTTTACGAGGATAAATCGAAAAGTTTACTTACTTTAGAAAATAATTGACACCACTCAAAATTTCGTACTCAAATGCTTTTCAAGTGGAATATCATGTATAATTTAAGGCTTATTAAAATAAAACTCTAAATAATATTATTTAATTCCTGCTTGTATTTTATCTGCGGAACGCTGTGCAAAGTCATATTCGTTTCTACATAATTTTGAACTTCTTGAGATTTAAATTTTTAAAATTGATATCAAAAAATATAATTTGTTATAATTGATCAAGTTGATCAAAAATCTATTGTTCTACAAGCAATTAAGAATCAAAGTTCTCATATTTTAAAGTTCAGCATCAACAGGAATTATATCTCCACACATACAGTAAGTAATAGTCCGGTCAAATTAGTCAAAAAAATAGGGATACCCTTGAATAAATCCCAAAGAAGGGTATTTACATAATAGTTAGGGATACCATAAGAATAAAATAGTGAAAAATCCCCATCGATCTCGTGTGTACATTTTTTTTGATTTTTCAGCGAACTGGTTAACTTTATGATAAGAATAGCTCAAAACAATGATTGTAGATCATGCAATTATCTGAGAAAAAGTGGTTTCCTGGTAGGTGGGCTTACTGTCAGGACTTCTTGTTCCATTTCTTTCTCTTCTCCTTTATCTTTTCTTAAATTTTCTTTCTAGTCTTCTTCTTTTTTTTTTCTTTTTTAACTTCCAGAGTTGACGTAATTGCAGTAACAGAGATACATCAGTTGTTTCGTCGTTGAAGAAGACTGAAGAAGAACGTTAAAGATGATGATCGCGTTGAGCGGCCTATGACTTCAAAAAGTGACTTGAAAGTTTAAAAAGTGACCGTAATGGTTAGAAAAGATCGTTGATCATCAGCAGTATCGCTGAAGATGTGAATAATAACAAAGAAACTGTGAGACAAATTTTGCATAAGGAACTTAGTGTGTGCTAAGCTTGTGCCCAGACTCCTTAAGCTACGGTTTTTAAGAAGTGTGCGCGTCGCGCGTCTTACGGCTTAAGCAGAATAAGCTCAGCTTGACTCACAGTCCGCTTCGCGCGGGTCGGTTTTTATGAATTTTCAGTTTTTAATATTCTGTTGAAGTAAACGGATAGTGCAGAATGAATAATGCTATAGTTGCGTTTTTGATCGAAGAAATTGAGAACGATGAAGAAGACTTATTGTTGCTGACAATGAAAGAGCCCAATAGAAAAGTTGATGATTTATTTTCCTGTCGCAAATCCGAAGGAGCGTATGCAGTTACAGTAGAAAGACGACTTTTTGGGAATGAAATAAAATTTCGAGAACATTTTAGACTTTCTAGGGAATTGTTTGAGATTGTTCTAAACTTCATAAAAGAAGATATTGTTAAAAAACCTTGTAACAGATATAGTCATCCAATCACACCAGAAGAAAAGCTGTGCATCAAAAATATGTAGTAATATGTCTTTAACAACTTAATTTTTGTGTTTTAGTGTAATTGATCACTCTTCACAAGCCACCACTTCGATATAATTTGCTTCAGCTTATGTCGACGTCTGCGTCCAAACCTAACGAAATTGATCTCAGCGCACAACTCAAACTCACACTGCTTTGTTAAACTCACTCGTTCAACTAGACAGACTCTTACAAACCGCATGCATAAGACACCTGATGTTAAATTAAAGCGCACGTGAGCTCTGCTCAACTTACTGTCGGCCGTACGCCGCGCATTGTTCTTAGAAACCGTAGCTTTAGGGTGTAACAGAAGATGGATCGTAAAGATGTTTGTTGTAACACTCTAGAATGCATTGAAAGGTACTCAAATTTCTTGTCAAGGCGACAAAACTTCAATTTTTCAATATGACCCTGAAACCAAGATGCAATCGAAAGTCTCCAAACTCTTCGAGAGCCAAAAAAGCGTGGATGAGCAAATACAAATTCAAGGCTATGTTGATCATTTTCTGGAATGGGTACCACAAGGTCAGAGAGTCAATGCTACTACATTTAGGTTTTACGACGACTCTGAAAAAAAATTGGAAAAAATACCGAAATGTCGAAAGAGAAGTAATGGAGCCTACATCAAAAATCAATGTCTGCTTGAAAAGAAACCGTCACGAGTCTACAGATGACAGCACTGTTTCGCACATTGTAAAGTTTGCATGGAGCGGTGCCAGGATGCAGATTGAGAGTATATTAAAGGAAAAAAATGATTGTTAAAGATGTTGCTGCAATAATTTGGAACTTAATTGCCAGACCTCGTACACGACACATTACCCAAAAGTAGATAATAAGTATATGAATTCATAGCATTTGCTACAAACGTATCGTTATAGACAAAAAGATAAAATCAATCGTTCTTAGCTCATTTGTTGGTAATTGAACTTGAAATTTGCAATTTCTAATATCATTATTATTTTTAACCTATTTCAATGTAGAAATTTGTTAATGGTGAAAACAACTCGAGTAAGTACTAAAGATTTCTTCATTGACCTGTTGACCCCTTGCATGTGGTCAATCTTATTTCTTTGTGCCTCGTGATGTGTATACTAAATATGTTTTTCTAAAAAAATGCAACATATATTAATTCTAATCACGTACAAACCAACTGCCCGTACAGGAACAGTTTAAAAGAGTATCGCCAGAGGTGCAACTCGGCTGCTACGCGGCTATCATAAATAATTTCTTACTTATAATAATTTATGGTTACTGAAACAGGCCTGAAGGTGTTAGATGTGTTGAAACACGTATAGCCTGATGTAGTTCTACTTTTATTACAGTAGGTACGTTTCGAGATATATGAAAATTATTGTTTTTTTCTTTTAGAAACCATTCTTCTCGTATTACCTACATGTAGAACGATACTCGTTTATTTCTCTCTGCGGAGAGCCACGTTCTTTCGGTTTTAACGTAAATCTGTAGAGAGAATGACAAAACTTAGAAACTTATAGTTCATTAAAATATTTCAAATTACAATGGGTACAGCTCTCTGATCTCTGCATTTGTTTGTTTCCTCCAAACGTTTTCATCGTCTTTTACTCCACCGAATATCTTCCTTAAGACACTTCGCTCCCAGATGTTCAACATATTTTCACGATTTTTGTTCATAATTCATGTTTCGGTTCCGTAAAGAACCGTCCGCTGTATCACTGTTCGGTATAGTATCAATTTTGCCTTTCCAGAGATGTTCTTTGCTCTTAATAGTTTGTGTAGTGCTCCAACAGTCTTCCTTCCTCTCGAAATTCACTTCTCAATTTCTTGGTTTTCTTCCCCTTTATTTTAGAGTTACTCCTAGATACTCAAACTCCGACACCTTTTTAAAGCAATACTCTTTACTCTCGTTGTTTGTAGTAGTCTTCAGTTGAGTGTCTTGTAACGTTCGTTGTGAGCCTAGCTCCTCGACTATTTAACTTTAAAAATATCTATTGTTAATCGCGTCGACGCGAGCAGTTATCTGATTTCGGTAGCAAATTTTGCTACCTTTTGAGATTCGATTCGGAATTCTTTCATTTCATTTGGTAATTCGTAAAGCTTAAGTTGTCTCTTCACTTTCTGCACCCTTCGTTTTGGGCTATTGCCACTTTGAAGAAGGGCCCTAGAGAGGTCGTGATTCTCGACCCATCAATTTTTTCGAAAACACCTATAACACCAATTCAGGGGTCAATCGAGCCACTATTCCTGAGGTCTCCGCTTAATTTAAGAAATCGTCAGTTACTGCAGTCCTGTGGTCTTCAAAATTGTAATCCAGATTGTACACTCGCTTCCACAAGCTCCGACAGAAGACTTCATAAATTCAAAGATAAGAAAATAATTAATTACTTAAATTTTTAATTAACATCTAAACAGATTTTTATCTGTGTATAAACAATTTAAAACTGATTTATCTCTTTTATTTGACTGTCTGTACTTGGCGCCCATTAATAATTGTTTGGAAGGAATTGAAAAGAAACTCAGAAGGAATCCACGGTCCTAAAAGCTAGCTAAGGGTAATTTAAGGGCTACAAAATTGGCACCCAACGTGGTTGAACAATTTCTTTGAGATTTGTCCTTTATCTTTTTCTCAAAGGGTTTGTTTTGGCCACAAATTGGTGCTAATTAATTATATGACGATTAAATTTTGTTACAGTCTTCATATTTGGTCTCTCCCATTTCCATATACTTACTTGTTTTTTCCTTATTAATTATCAGTCCATACTGTTTGGCCTTCGCTTTAAAGAGTTTTAAAATCCTCAGTAGTTCCCTTTCAGTTCTTGCCATTAACACTACATCATCCGCAAAGGCAAGGAACTGGCTTTTCTGTTGTCATAAATCACACCTTTCGTTTGTATTTCACTCTCCAACAAAAAACTGAAGAGGAATGTGGACAGTGAATCCCTGTGTAACCCTGTTACTGTTTCAACTCCGGAAACAGTGACCAAAATCAACCAAATTGTGCGTGCAGATCGTGGAATGAGCATCCGGATGATTTACGAGGCAGTAAACGCAGATAAAGAAACGGTTGGAAAAAATTGACACGAGGAATTACAGATGACAAAAGTCTGTGCAAAGTTTGTGCCAAAAAATCTGACTCCTGATCAGAAGCTTGCTCGTGCGTCAACAGGTCTGCTCAGATTTCCTTGAAAGGTTAAAATAAGATCCCGGACTGATAAAAATAGTAGTTTACGTAACAAGTCCCGAAAGTGGTCTTTTACTGGACGAGCGGGCAATAGCAGGGTGAGCCGTAGGCGAGGCCTGCAAGCCTGCGATTCAAGTAAAAGCACTTTTGGGACGTATTACGTACAATATTTTTTTAAACCGGTCAGAATTTAGTAATTTCCAGTTTATTTTTGGGTCAAAAAATCCCATTTTGTCGGACCGGCCTCATTTTTATTTTCTGGCCTTGTCCGACAAAATGAGACTTTCTGGCCTAAAAATAAACCGGAAAGTACTAACCGGTTTAAAAAAAACATTATTACTTGCGACGAAACGTGGATTTTTGCTTATTAAGGGACATACAATCACCTATTTCATTTTGTGACACCTTGTATTTAACTCTAATTTTAATTTAGTAATTTGGTATTACTATATTTTTACACGCACATTAAAACAATTAACCTAATACGAGTCTTCTTCGGAATAGGAAAAATAGTTATTTATGATATGAGTGTTAAAAGTGAGGTTTTATTTTGTGAGTGAAAACGTTTGTGAAATGAGCGGAGCGAATTAAACAATTTCACGAACAAAATAAAATCACTTTTAACACAAATACCATACAATGTTTTTTGTACAACTTCCCTATTTTGATAATGAAACGAACGAATTTGCAATGACAATAAATTCAAAATGCATTTTAGTATTCAAATCATATTCAAATAATCAAAAGATTGTTGTGAATGGCAAACGTTGCCAACGTTATGATTACTAACAAATGAGAAAAGACGCTGTCATTTGAATTTCATTCCTGTCCAGTTTTCGTCTTGGGTTTTTATCTGCTTAATATGTTTGTCGAGAGTCCAATTATTAATAAAAGTGACGATTTGGTTGTTCCTCTGGATATTGAAGAGTCTGCAAGAAGAGCAAATCTGGAACTCTTACCTAAAAAATCTGTTCAGCAGTACGATATTGCATATAACAATTTCCTGGCCTGGTGTAAATTGAAAAATGTAGAAGGGAACTTCAGTGAAACTGTTTTCCTGGCATACTTAGAAGAAAAATCAAAAATATGGAGTTCATCAACTATGTGGAGCAAATTTTCAATGATAAAGTCAAGCGCCCTTGTTAAAAATGGTGTGGATGTTAGTAAATATTTTAAGGTAATAGCATATTTAAAACGGAAAAGTGAAGGGTATCGTCCCAAAAAATCGAAAATTCTTACTCGTGAACAAATTGAAAAGTTTATAAAGGAGGCACCAGATGAGAAATACTTGATGATTAAGGTTGCAACTATTTTCGGATTATTTGGAGCCTGTCTGCGTGAAGAATTGTGTAATTTATCAGTGGAAGACATCGAAATAACAAATAAATCATTGGTTATACAACTTCCAAATACAAAAACGAAAGTCAGTCGTTCTTTCAGTTTTATTGAAAAGTATGTAGACTATTTTCATAAGTACTTTGCACTGCGCCCTTCTTACATTAAACATCGTCCTTTTTTCCTGAAATACATTGATAATAAATGCACTGCCAATCCAGTTGGTATTAATACATTTGGGAAAATTCCATCTATTGTTGCCGAATTCCTCAAACTGCCAGAACCAAAGCAATATACAGGACACTGTTTTCGACGATCCTCCGCTTCATTGCTAGCAGAATCAGGAGCAAATATTACGGATATAAAAAAACATGGTGGATGGAAGTCTACGACGATAGCCGAGGGCTATGTTGATCATTCCATTGCATATAGAAATGTCATTGCTGAAAGAATTCTCCCAACCTCAACAGATTCTGGATCATCATCATCATCATCCAATATTGTACTTCCGGTTTCTACAAGTACTGATGGTGCTGAGGATTCTAATGTGTTGCGAAGCTCCCTAACGTCACAGGGCATTAATGTTAGTAATTGTTCTAGTTTTACGATTAATATTAATGTTCATAAGTAATGATTGTTAAATATTGATAATAAAAATTTGCAATTGCTGAATTTTTCTCATCTGATTTCATCATAAGAAAATGGAGTGCTAAAAATATTTTTAACACTAGTGTTAAAAGTATTTTTAACACGCTGCTATGTAAACAATCGTTTTTAACATTGTTTGCTATCATTAAAAGTGTCACTTTTAATGACAGTTGTACAAAAACAGGTTTTTTATATACCTACTGAAATTAGATCTTTATTATCCAATATCCCATCCTTGTTCTCGTTTTTTTTAAACAAATATTTCTCCTTAGCTTACATATAAAAAAGTTAATTCTTTCTGTTCGTTTTTTTCGATTATGTCATTTACCAACCTTGAACTTGACGTTCACACCGATCAAATCACACCTAATACACACAGTGTCTATTGTTTCGAAATATTAAGGTGGAAAAAATTATGCAAATCATACGTAATAAAAAAAGTAGAGTTAATTATATCAGCTGATTAGTTATTTCCTTAAGACATATCAAAAAACGTTGATTAAAGCTTTTAATAATGAACCGAAAGATGGAATACAATCGTGTTTTTTTGCTCAAGCAATTTTAAATCTGCGATGGGGTCAACATTTTGTAGATATCCGATTTGATAATTTATGATAGAGTACAGGAAATCAACAGAAGTTAACCGAAAATAGTAAAAATACACAAAAAATAATTGTTCTGTAAGCAAGTTAATTGTTGACTTAAAATATGAAATTGTTTACATTTCACGTATTACTTTTATTTAAAGAAATTAAATGTAATATAAAATCGTTGACAAATAAACAAAAATAGTTGAAAATCATACAAACGAATGTATAAATACATTTTAGGCCGGCAATGGTACATCGGAGATCATCGCTGACATGAAATTCGTATTCAGCGACCTCAAAAACCGTCGAGTAATGATTTTCAACGGATTTTGAATGAATTTATCTAAAACTCCAGGCGACGAGGTTCACCCTGGGCACCAGGTATATCGGTGACCATCGCCGGCATGAAATTCGTGTTCAGCGACCTCAAAAACCTCCGAGTAGAAAAATTGAAGACGTTTCATCTATATTTCCACAGTTACAAATTATACATTTTCCTAACTTTGAAATTGTATTTTCCTTATACACAAAATGCAATTGTCGTTTGTACCTAACCGATTAAGTTCACAAACTTTTCTGACGCTTTCGTCGCTTTCCCAAATCGAATGCAAAAACGTGCATGTAGATTGGTTTGCCTGCGGAAAATTTGTAGGTTTTGGGCTTTTTAGTGCTTCATTGCCTCGCCTACAAACACAGAACTTAAAAACAAACACAGAACTTAAAGAGTTGTACAAACACCACGACAATGTAAGAGAGGCAAAAGCACAGAGTTTGAGATGGGCAGGACATATCCAACAGATAACCGATGGGCAAAACTGGCATAGCGAAGTAACTCTCAAAAAAGCAGATCACCGGGACGATGACGACCTAAATGGAGTGGCAACATAAAAAAATTCTTTAATATTATGGGTCTAGAGATGGAAAGGGACCTGATCATCGACCGGAAGATATGGAGGCAAATAGTATAGTCAGCCAGGACCAATGAAGGGTTGTAGAGCTACGGGGTAAATAAGTAACTTCTGTCAAGATTGCGCATACACTATTAGAGCTTGTATCTTAGTCTGCATTTTTAAGTGAAAGTAAGTAGGTAGGTACCTAAATATTGAAGTAGGAGTGACTAATAACTAAACATCAGTGGTAGAAATAATGACTAAGTGCCATATCTGACTAACAATGCATTTAATGATGTCTGGCAGTGTCTATGTACGTTTATTTGTATATTTTTTTAAAAAGTTCGTTCATTTGTGTAACAATTGTTTAATAGATTTTATTTATCAAAACACTGTGACAGCTTTGAGTGATATTGACATTAGTAATCTGTGACAGTTTCCATATACGTTCATTTGTATAGTTTTCATATATTTTATTTGAATAACTTATCTAAAGGTTGCATATCGTAATCTTCACTTTGCGAGAAGGCGCCACCAATAGAAATTCAGACACAACCTCAATTTTATGTCAATCTTTAAACTGAGAATTTCATTAAGATAAAACAAGTAAATTTTCGAACTTAGCAAGTCGGTCGAAAAATGGATCTTAACCAAGAACATTTTCGTGCAATAATTTTTTACAATTTTCGGAGACAATGTCTTGCTAAAATGGTTTCTGTGTTTGGGAATGAAGCACCACACCAGTCAACTATTTCCCGCTGTTATACCCAAAACAGCAGTCACACAGCAAAACATTGATGCGGTTCGTCAAATACTTAAGAATGACCGCCGTGTACATATTGGGAGATAGAGCATTTCAAAGACCTCGATCCAAAAGATCCTACTTGAAGAACTGGGTGTTGGTTTCCTTTTGGGTTCCTATTTGTTCACAGAGGAGCAAAAACCGATTCGCGTCAATTTGTGCCGAAAAACATTGGAACAGTTCAAGGAAGAAAGCTCAAAAACCTTTTTTCTACAACCGTGCGTAAAGTATTATCTTTACGCACGGTTTAAGGTTCGTAAAGTTTAACTTTTTTTCACTAGTGAAAAAAAGTTAAATAAGCACTGTGTAAATATATTTAATTGTTAAATTATTGCAGTTTAATACATACAAAACTAGATATTATATTCAGTAATTTTTAATGATTTTTAATATGACAGATATATCAGTTCATGAATAAGGGTAAGTATTTTTATTTAAATGATGACTGATTGACATGTCAATTAATTTATAATTCAAGCATTTCGCGTTTCTACGTACCGGTATTATAAGGTAAGATTAATTTAAAAATAAATATTTTGTCATCTAAAATATGTTTTAAAACGTAAAAAAAAATCAGGCCTATACTTGTATTTCTTGTAAAGAAATTCGGTTGTAGAAAAAATATTGTATGCAACTCGTGCGTAAATGTTCCTTTTTTGACTCATGTGATTGTCGCATTCGCCTGCGGCTCATGCGACAACATTCACATTCGTCAAAAAAGGTCACTTTACGCACTAGTTGCATAAATAACTATTATCTACTCTACCTCATATTATGTATCAATTTTTAGTTCGTGAAAACTGTCATTATAGACAGCAGTGCGTGAAGGGTTGAAAGTGTGCGTGAAGTAACAATGTATCTTAAATGGGATTTACTTTTTTGCACTGTTTTTGACACACTCTCATATAATCAAATATCCTTAGCATTCGCGTTGCCATGGTGTTGCTATGAGAGCATTAGTTTTGTTAGTATCTTGTAAATGAATTGAAAATAAATTGCTTTCTTGTAATTATTTTTTATTTGATTATCGTAGATAAAATATTGTATGAAACTGTGCGTGAAGTGCTTTTTGCGCACTTACGCGATATATAGCACTCGCTTCGCTCGTGATCTAAACATCGTGTGCGTGCGCAAAAAGCATACTTCACGAACTGTTTCATAAATAACTATTATAGTATCGTTAGTGGCGATAAATCTTGGATTTACTCCTGCGAACCGGAAAATAAACGCCAGTCCACTGGGTGGGTGTTTCATGATGAGGAAAAAACAACAAAATTGATCCGTTTTTGAAGAGTGTCAAAAAAAAATTGTTGCTACTTTTGTGTCAAAAACAGGTCACGTGGCAACAATTGCTTCAGAAGATCGATTGGTATATAAATGTTTGTTTACCAGAAGTTACCGCGAAACTCCGACAAAGCAACACACAACGGCGAATCATCCTACATCAGGACAATGCCCAAAAGACAATCGAGTTTTTGGAGCTGTAAAACATCGAATTGTTAGACCATCCACCGTACAGTCCCAACCAAAGTCCCAACGACTTCTTCACGTTCCCAAAGATCTAGAATTCAATGCGTGGACATCGATTATAGTTGCCAGAAGAAGCCATCGATGCCTTTAAAACAGCGATTTTGCAGGTGTCAACTGAAGACTGGAATAACTGTTTTACCAATTGGTTTAAACGTATGCAAAAGTGTATTGATCTTTAAACCTATATATTTTTTGTCCCTCTGGCTCGTATTATAATCTGCATTCTTACTTTCTGAATCATCATTTTCAATTTATCATTCGAGTGTTTGTTATTATTTGAGCAGCATATTCATTTATCGACAAAAAGTTAAATTACTTTTCTACACTTTATTATCTTCCTAATATGTAGATTTTATAATAACCTAGGGTCTTTCCATCAAATCCAGAGAATTGATCGAAGGTTAAATATACTTTTCCAGAATAGAGGGGAACGTGACTAATGCTTCGCCTCGAAGTGAGAAAACTAACAAATGTTCGATGACTGCCTACGCTAATATAATTTAAAGGAAAAGTTAAGAACGAATACCTATATATTAGAGCAGCCAATAATAGTCTTAAAAATGAGTGATTGTGATTGATTAAAAGATTATTATTAGATGGGATGTCAAATAACGCCTACAATTAATCTAAACAACGTAATGTTAATATTCAAGTCAGAAAGTAATTTATAAGCAACAATAAAAGTACTTCTTTAAATGTTTACAAACAATAAGATAAATAAAGTCATTAAAGTCACATTTTTGATAATGATAGCTAATCGTTTTATGAATTAATTTATTTGTATATCAAATAAGGAAATTTTATATTATTTAATTTGTTTTGTTAAATAATAAAAACGTGATATTTCAACAAATAAACCCGTTAACACCTTTGTTATAAATAGAATTTGTTTCTACTTTTATCGGTATGTCTTTGAAACTATCTGTGTTAAATATATCGCAACGATTCTAGTTCTATCTTTCTTAGAAAGTTTAGGCTATCGTTTTGTTTTAAGTTAGGTAGGTCTTTCTCTTTTATTTCGTATGACCCTAGAATTACGAAATGCAATGCATTCTGAGAGTATGTGTATGAAGTTTTCATCATCTACCTCACGGAATCTGCACTTTGCTTCATCTACCAATCCTCGTTTCTTCTTAATCGGCAGTGCCCGGTGAATATACCAGTTATAATACGGAGGTTCTTCTTACTAAGGTTTAGATAGCTGACAGATCTTTTCCGATTATACTTTTCCAGGAGCATCTTCGATTGTCTAAGTCTTTCTAGATCGTTCCAGTATTTGGATTTTTCTCTATCCACTTCTTTCCTTAGTTTTTCTAATACTGTAATGCTGCTGATTCCACAAGATAGTTCTGGCCCCAAGTATGGGGTTTCAGCTCCTTTTTTTGACAGCATATCTATTGTTTCGTTTCCTTCTATTCCTATGTTTCCTGGAACCCTTACTTCATTTAGTTTGCCTAGGCATTCCCAGACCATCTTTGAACTGTTTGTGTGTGATTTCAAAGCTTTGACGGCTGTTTGACTATCTGACATATATAATTGGGATTTTGAATAAAAAAAAATTATTGATTTTTTTTATGTATTTTAAAACTTTATTATTAATAATATTGATATTTGATGCAAAAAACTTAAAAAAAAAATTTTTTCAATTAATTATAACGAATTAAAAATTAATAAAATTTAAAAAACAATCACGCGACGATAAACGCGCCATGATCAGTCACCATAGTTGTAACGTCATAATGTTATTGCTATTTAATAACAGTACAGCGTTTACGGCTATTACACGTAACTTCGTAACTATCAACTGCAATGAGTGAAAACATTATGACGTCAAATGCGCTCAGGTTTGTTCGGGAGCTGTCGGCGTGTCTTCGGTACCGGATTCAAAAAATAATTTTTATTTTGAAATAACTTTTGAATTATTGCAAAAAAAAAAATAAAAAAATAGTTTTTCTATAAAACTTATATATGATCTTTCCATTTATCACAAAAAAATTTTTTTTTCAAAAACCCAATTACAATCTTTTGTACTACACATTTTTCAATGGCAATGATTTCCGCGTGAAAGATGCTTGAGTATTTGGAGCCATCCGTATACCATTTTATGGCATTTTGATTTAGCCCCAATATGGTGTCTTTGTCCTATTTAGATTTACAACCTAGTTTTTTTGCTGAATTTTGTCACAAAGTTAAATTTCTTTGGCATATCATCTTGGGTCATTTCACAAGTTTGATCAAATTAAAGTGATCGAGGTCTTTCCTTAATTATTCCTTCTTTAACCATTTTATATATTGTTTTCTTCCTTCCACTTTCTTTTTGAATGTGTAGTGTTGTGAGATTTAGGATTACTTCCATTGTAGCAGTGGGACATGTTCCCATTGCTTCAGTGATGGATTGTTACTGCCCCATAAGTGATTGGTCTCACTATTGCCCTGTACATCCATTGCTATGTCTTTGGGTTACAACCCCAATTCATCCCTGTACACCATAAGAGCTTTTGTAGCTTTGTGTTGTCTCTAGATATTTAACCTCTCTTTTCCACTCAACGATATTTTTACCTACTTTGACGGATTGAAGTTAGGTTCCGTTTTCCTTAAAAAGGCTACTAAAGTGATCTTGGTAGTATTAAGTCCAACCAAATTACAACATTCCTTTGCTTTCTGTGTACTATGTCGCAGAGGACATTTTTATACTTTCCACTTGCCAGGATAATCACGTCATCGGAATACACTTGGCAAGGTATACCTAAGTAAGAGTACGCCGTCCACAGTAATTCTCCATATGAGTTGGGATGCAACCCCCTGGGGGAAACCTCTGGTCGTCTTGATGGAGATAGTGTCTTTGCCTATCTTCATTTCTGCAATTCTTGTAGACAGCCAGCGACAACTGTCTGCTTTATTAACAAAGATCCATAGGCAGTTTGCAACAGTATAACTGAAATTATTTAGTGTGCCATGGAAGCTTACATTCCTCACTTTACCAAACGCTTAAAATCCAAACAGAAGCCATGGTTTAATAAAGATTGCGATGTAGCTCGGAAAGATAAGATCAAGTCCCACAAATTATTTATACAAAATCCATCAGAAAAAACAAAACAGGATGATATAAACGCTAGAAACAGATACAACACCACTATTTCCAATTCCAAAAGTCTCTTTGACGCTCGAATGAGAGAGAAAGTAATGTCAAACCCTAATGGAAGCCGGTCCTTTTGGACTCTCGCCAAACATATCAACAACAATTTCACAACTAGTTCGTTACCTCCACTCACATCAGATGACGGCTCAATAGTTACGTCCTCCACAGCAAAGGCAGAACTCTTTGCTCAAATATTCTCTTCGAACTCGACACTTAACCCACCGGACAACATAGAGCTACCTTCTATTCCACGGGCTCCCTACACAATGAAAAATATCATATTTAGGGTTAAGCGGGTGCAGAGAGTCCTTGCTACTCTAAATACCAATAAAGCAAGCGGCCTTGATGAAATACCTGCTATACTCTTAAAATGTTGTGCTCCTGAACTAGCGCCAGTTTTCACTAAGCTATTTCAACTATCATATAATACTGGTATTTTTCCAGAATCCTGGAAAACTGCTCGAGTACAACCAGCCCCCAAGAAAGGCTCTAAAACCCAGCCTTCTAACTACAGACCCATAGCTCTTCTATCTGTTATTAGCAAAACTATGGAGAAATACGTCAATCACGAGATCCTGAGCTACCTTGAGACAAACAACCTTTTAAGTGACAGGCAATATGGTTTTCGCCAACAAAGGTCAACAGCCGATCTACTAGCATATGTAACTCATGTCTGGACTGATACCATCCACCGCTATGGGGAGACTCAAATAGTGTCACTAGACATCTCAAAAGCATTTGATCAAGTTTGGCATGCAGCTTTTTTGAACAAGCTGCCTTTATACGGACTCTCGCAAAACCTTTGCAGATGGATATCCAACTTTCTCTCCAACAGGCACATCCAAGTTGCTGTAGATGGACATTCTTCCAACCTCTACAAGATCAACGCTGGAGTTCCCCAAGGATCGGTTCTAGCTCCTACTCTATTCTTATTACATATTAATGATATACTAGCAGCCACTAATAACCCGATACATGGTTTTGCATATGATAGCAACCTACACTGTAGCAAAGCGCACAACCGTCCCATACCTCTAGATATTCTGAAAGAGGACAGAAGATCCACACCGGCTTCTCTCAATCAAGATTTGAGAATTGTAGACGACTGGGGAAGAAAGAATCTTGTTCCTTTCAACGCTTCCAAGACAAAGACATGTTGCCTATCCAACAAGAGGCAAACATGCGACTCATCCATTACAATGAACGATCAGACACTGGTAGCAGACGACTCCATTACGCTGGTTGGTAAAACGATCTCCCATGACTTACTATGGAACGAACATATGGAATCCATAGCAACCGCAACAGGAAAGAAATTAGGCTTTCTGTTTAGAGCACGAAAATATTTTTCTCCATCCAACTTGGCTACTCTTTACAAAGCCCAAATACGGCCTAATCTTGAATACTGCTCGCATGTATGGGGTTCGGCGGCTCCGTCAAGGCTCGGAGTTCTGGAAGCAATACAGAGAAGGGCAGTTCGACTAATAAACGACACCAAAAACCTAGCCCCATTGTCCCACCGAAGAGCAGTGGCTGATCTTTCCTTGTTTTACCGATACATAAACGGATTTTGCTCAGAAGAACTCCGCTCTATATTGCCTCCACTTGCCAGACCAGCCAGATCAACGCGACGTGCCAACTCCATGCACCCTTATACTGTTCAGTGCCCGACATCGAGAACGGATCGATTTGATCGTTCCTTCATCCCCAGGGTCTCCAGATTGTAGAACTCCCTACCTCCCCACGTCTTCCCCACTCGTCCTACCTTGACATCGGCTGGTGTAAGCCAATACTCGCCCAACACGGATCTTCTGATTTCAGAAAAGGCAGAGCAGTCATACATAATGTGTTCTACTGTTTCCTCTTCTTGTTCGCAGCCACTGCATAGCGGCGATTCTGTTAATTTCATCCGAAAGAGATGTTGTTGCAATTGGCAGTGACGTGTCAAGATTCCCACAGCTGTTCGGAGATTTTGTCTGGTCAATGCCTTAAATTTTTTTGCTGTTTCCTCGCCAGGGTGAGGTAATAACTTTCTGGCCAGTCTACAGTTCGTAGTTTCATCCCAGCACTGTATAAATTTTTGGTGAGAGTGCTGTTTGAACACAAACATGTTTTTAAAGGATTTTTCGGGAATAACTTACAAAATTTACAATTTATCGGGAAAACTGTCGTAATATAAAATAAAGCTTACAAAAAAAGAGAGATTCGTTTGTTTTTTGTAATTATCGCAGTTATCACTGTTCAAAAGTAGACATTTATACATCGAATACAAAAATACAAACATATGACGTTATTTAACCGGAAAACAATAAGTTTTTCATAGAAAACTAATAGGAACTTGTTTAAAGATCTTGAAAAATCCGTTCAAACGACTACTAGTAAATATGATTTGCATGAAAATTAAGGTAAGTTATAACTAAAATAAAGACCACTTATATTTTTTGCGACGCAAAAAGTAACAAACTCACCCTCGCCAAAACCACCCTGGTTGAAGCTATTCGTTGCCCATTTACAATTTACTTGTAACCACTCGCAGAGGAAAAACACATATTGGCTTAGGGTAGATTTTGAAGTGGAGAGAATATTGAGCTTACCTATAAATTTTCATTCAAATCGATGCATATAAAAAAAAATACAAGGTTTCCTACTAATTTTACCGTCATATCTTGGACTAGTTATATCACAGTTTGACTTATGCAATGTTTTGCAAAATTATAAAGAAAACTTAAATCATTCTAAAAATAGGAATATTTCTTGGTAGACTGTGTTGTTTTGAACTTTGCTATATCCTTATTGATTTCAGTATTAAATCACCAAATTGCATTATTCATTTTCCTGTAATATTTTCAATCGCTATAAATTTTAAAGTAAATAAAATACCAATGTAGATAAGGGTATAATGGGAAAGAGGACCAATACCAATACCAATTTTTGATAAACTAAAATGATTTAAAAAATCAAACAAATATTTTACAAAAAAATACAGTTTTTGTCATACAAAAGTAATAATTTCATTAAGGACCTAATGAAATTACCAATTAACATTATCTAATTGAAAACAATATAAAGTTAATGTGGTAAATACGCACGTTCCTGCGTGATATTAGTCACTTTCTTTGCTATAAAGCATCACCGCACATACACCGTTAGTCTGTCAACCGGGAAATTACAACTTCGTCTCATTTCCGTTGTGGAAAATCTTCAATGGGATACATTGAGATTATTGATTGCTTCTTCCAATCGAGAAGGAGATCGAATTCAACATTATATACACTTTAATCAGCACTCTATCGTTTTCAATAACAAATGATGGACCTATAAATGAATATGTTATCGCATATTTTAATAATCTTCTTCTTTCTCTGAACCTTATTCCAAGTTTAGTTAATGCCGGCGTTAGCCTTCCGTATCATTCTTTTCAACTTTTCTCTATTAAATGTATCCTCTCTACTCCATTTTTATCTTTCAGGTTCTCATTCACATTAACTTTGGTTTTCTTTTTTACTCAAATAATTGTCATCCCTCCTTTCTACATAACTAAATCATTTCAATCTATTTTCCAGAATTTCCCGCTAAGCTGTCCCACGTTCACTTTGCCTCTTATTTTATCATTTCTTACTCCACCTCTCCTTATTAATCCAAACATCCAACGCAACATCTTCTTTTCCACCACTTCTAACTTGTTCTTTTGCTGTTTCATTAATAACCAGGTTTCTGAATTATACATCAACACTGGTGTTACAACTCTTTTGTAGAGTATTCCTTTTACATTTACATTCTCGTCACACAAAACTCCAGTTAACACATCCACACTTAATTTTATAATTCATCTCATTTTTTAACCCTCCATTCTTCTCTACCACAGATCCTACATATTTGAAGTTTGGGATAGCTAGCAGCACTGGGATCCAGCAGATTAATTTTAAGTCCATTCGTCTGGTTTGTTGTCATATACTCAGTCTTCGTCCTACTCACTCTCAACGCTCTACTCTCAAGCGCTTTTCTCCAATTCTCAAGTTTTCCTTCTAGACTCTTTTTACAAAATCAACAATCACAATATTATCCGCACACATCTTATCCCATAGGGCTTCACCTCTTATTCCTTCAGTTAAAACCTCCATCACCGTATTAAAGAGATAGGGTCTCAGCTCCGACACATGGTGAAGCCTCACGTGAACTCAAATCCCTCCGTAACCCAAACACTGCTTTTCAAATCCGGTTTTGTTTCCTCATACATCTCTTGCACAAATCGGACATACTATTCCGGCACGCCTTGCTCTCGTCTACATTTTTGCACTTATTGTTTCGACACTCGGTCATCTGCTTTCTCTAAGTCTATAAAAGTAGCGTGAATATCACGCTGAATTTTACGACATTATCATTCTTTTTATAGCAAAAACAGCATCAGTCGTTTCTCCTCCAGGCTTGTATCAAAATTGCTCTGCACATATACTCGTCTCTTCTCTCGGTCTGTTCTCAACCATTCTTTCCCAAATTTTCAAAGTATGTGACATCAGTTGCTATACTACAGTTACCACATTCTTGCACATCCCCCTTTCCTTTATAGGTTGGCACAAGCACGCTTTTCAGTTTCTGGGTTTTTTCTCTGATTCAAAAATTTTCTTGTCAAGTCCAACAGAACATCATTTCTATTCTTAACAACCATTTTCCATCCGCTTCCACAGCCTTTCCATTCTTCTTCATCTTCTTCAATGCACTCTTTACTTTCTTCCTGGACACGTCTCCCACCATTCCCAATGTCGCTAATACTATCTCTCTCTCATTTTCTTCGTTAAGCAAATTCTCATAATATTTCTTACATATTCCTTTTAAACTCTCATACGTTTGTAAAACTCTGTCTTTTTCTTCTGAATTTGTCGGATGGCAGTTATGCCTTTCAAAGCTTTATCTTTTTTGTTAGTTAAACTGAATAATTCTTTCTTCTTTATTATTCTTAAAGTTCTCAAAGACCTTTTCCATTAGGTATTTCTCTTTTGACAATATCCTCTTTGCATTCTTCTTTGCTACCTCATATTATCTCTTTTCAATTCAAATCCTACTTCTTCTGTGATACCTTTTTCTGTACTTCCTCATTCCTTAACCACGCTTCTTTATTTTATAGTGCACCTTTCCCTGATGATTTTCCCAAAACTTCTGCTGCTATCTTTTTATCAGCATTACTATTGCTAGTCCACTATTCCTCCACATCATCTTTTATACTTATCTCTCCTAACACTCTTTCCTTAAAATTACTCTCATAATCTTATTTTTTTAACAGTCACCACTTTACCTTATTCTCGTTCCTTCACTTTTTCTTTGGTTTCTCAGTTACGATCCTCACAGTCCATAAATGTGGTGTTACACTCTCTCCAATTATTACCTTACAATTTCTTATTTTCTTCATTTCCCTCAGGGTTTTTAACTCCATATGACCATACTCCTCGTACCTCCTCTTCATTAAACTGCCTCTTACCGACATGTCCATTTATGTCCCCAAATACAAATGCTTTCTCATCATTTGATATATTCATCATGAGCTTATGCAATTCTCTCTAAAACTTCTCTTTGTAACTTATCTCACAACCCTGCTTCGGCATATATACTCACATCTCTCAATATGATAAATTTCATATATTTATCCACAATTATTCCCACATCAATCCTTCACTTTTCATTCGCACCACTATATTAAAACTTGTATCTCTCTCTTAACTCATTTGCCCTTTTTTCTTTTCACAGTGAAATCAAAGTAAACAACAGCCTGTGATGTAATGCAAAAAACAAATCTGATATCACTACTTTGTTATATCAGTTTTCTAGCTGTTTTTTGGTTATTTTAAAATCTTTACTTGTTTACTTCTTGTTCTTTAGGATTACAAAACATTAGTTTTAACGCAACAAAATCTAATAGAATAATAATTACTTACTTCGAAATAAGATAATAAAATATAGAAAGTGGTAAATTCAATAACCTTAAGTGCACTTTTCCTTGTTAAAATTAGTTTCTAAAATGCAGTTATATGGTAATGGTAATAAATTTTACCAACTAATAAATATCGCCAATCTTTGATTAATTTAAACACATATTTTTGTACGTTTTTTTAAACGATCGCAATCAATATTTATGGCGTGATTATAAGTTAAATCGAAGTACGACCAATCGCGAACCTGTTTTGAAGTGAATACTATTACGAAAGAATGAGTTTATAATAAACTAGCTGTACCCGGCGCCCGTTGCTACGCCATCAACTAATAAAATAAATTTAAGAAAAATAAACGAGAAGAAGAGATAGGGAAGAAAAGAAAATTTATAGTTTTGTTTTACTTATCGCACCAACAATATTTTAAGAACTTTTATTTGTACGAATTCGTATAGATATCTATTAAAATCAGTATTGAACTTCATACATGGAAGCGCCATCTGGTGGTAACTTCTATAAATACGAATATCATATTTATCTTACCCATTAAAAATACATCATCGTACTGATTTTCGTGACAATCGGTTGAACGGAGCAGAAGTTGCTACTCTGCAGCGCCACCTGGTGGCGATTGGCATCAATGCGCATATCATACAAATTTTCTCTGTGGAAAAATACATATACATACCAATTTTCATGACAATCTGTTGAACAGGGCAGAAGTTGTTACTCTGCAGCGCCACCTGGTGGCGAGTGGCATCAATGAGCATATCATACAAACCTTCTCCGTGGAAAAATATATATACATACCAATTTTCATAATAATCGGTCCAATAGTTTTTGAGTTCATTGAGTACATACAGACATACAGACATACATACATACAGACAAACATTTATTTTTATATATATTGATAAAGAGCATTTTAGAACTCTCATTAAAAATGTATTTTCTACTGCTGTTAATATAGGAATAATGATCTAGCCAACATCCAAACAGTTACGGATTTTATTTAAGCCTATTATTGTAAAAAAGATAAATTGAAAATGGAAAAGTCGATCAATAATAATAGGTGAAAAAAAAAGAGAAAACAAAGAAGCAGGGTTGAAAAATAACCAAAAATACCATTTGACATCTGACAGTTCCATTTATTCAGTACTTTAACTTAAACTATCGCCTGCTAATCTCTATTTAAATGGTTCTTTAGAATCCTTCTTACACGATGATTTAAACTGACAAATGACATAAATATGACATCTGTTATTTGCATATTTACGATTCGTATCACGAAGACTATACTCGAGCCGTCCAAAAGATGGAATGATCACGTGAACGGCACGCACTGTTTGAATATTACTCTCCCCAACCAACGTCACAAGTCCGATTTACACCACTCAACAAAAAAGTACCCACCCTCAATGCTTACATTTTATATTATCTCTGGTATGAGTACAGTGTAAACTGTTCTTCGTTATTTCAGTTTGGAAGGCGTGGCATAGTAGGATTACGTCAGCCAGTCACTGATCACGCGTCCTTGAATTCCATCTTTTGAACGTCTCGGGTATAGATACCAGGAGTCTACACGGTATAGGCTTTTCCATAATATTTCTGGTCTCAATAATGAACCCAGATCATAGTTCTATTTTTGCCACTGGCGGCGCGAGTAACCATATAGAGCCTTATAAGAACCGATGTTTATAACCTTTATGACATTTAAATTTCGCGAAATTAAATTCAATATATAATATTAATTTATTCATTTAAAATTAGTTGTCATAAAAGCTGTCAATAGTAACAAAACTTCCCGCGTAAGGATTTAAACGAGTATCTTAGGAACACGAGCGCACTCTACCGGCAATAGTTCTGTCCCCTAAATTGAGACCATTTTTTTAACATTACGTTTAAACTCCTGGTATCTATACTTCGTGATTCGTATCTATGTCCCAATTGTTTCAAAATGACATTTGACATCAATTTAAAATCTTTATATAAATAACACTTTTATAAAAAAATCTCATCTGTGTCTAGTTTTAAATAAATCTTAAACCACTTAGGAAAATAGGAAATTTGACATTTGCTGGAAAACACATTTGACAATTGACAGTTACAGTTAACCAGTTTTTCAAGTTAATTCCTCTCGAGTTCATATTATTACTGCTTTCTTTTTCTACAAAGAACGTCTTACAAGAGGATTTAAACTGACGGATGACATCAAATTTGACAATTACAAATCATCTGTTATGACGTTTGACATCAATTTAAAAGCTTGCCTGATGATTTCTATTTCATATAACTACTTCTTTTTTAACAGATTTTAAAGTGACAGATGACATGAAATTTGAGTTACAAGAGCATGTGTTATCTCATATGTATATACATAGTTAAAAATAGAAGTCTTAACACTTGTTGAAAAAAACACATTTGACAACTGACAGTTACAGTTAATCAGTTTTTTAAGTAAATACTTCATCTAATGATCTCTATTTCATATTACTACTGCTTCTTTTTCTGAAGAGTACCTCTTACACGAGGTTATAACCTGACAGATGACAGCAAATTTGACAATTACAAATAATCTCTTATTTGCATAGTTACGTTCGCAGTAAAAAATTCTCATCTGTGCCTAAATTTAAAAACAATTTTACACTACATCAAAAAATTCAGGTTTTGACATTTGACATCTGACGTTAATAAATTGAACAGTTGCTTTATTCTGACTCATCGCCTGATGACCTCTATTTAATATAACCACAAACAGTACACGAGCACTTAAACTAACAAATCAAATGAAAATTGACAGTTAAAAAAACAGCTGTCATTTGAACAATTCCATCACAGTAAAAATTCTCAAACTTCAACTTAAAAAAATGAAGTTTTGCCTTTTGTTTAAAAATGACTTTTGACATGTGACAGTTAGAGTTAATCGCTTTACTCTAAACATCGTCTGAGTTCCTCTCATACTTCAAAAATTTGCTTTGTTTAAAAATGACATTTGACATATGACAGTTAGAGTAATTCTGTATTTTACTCAATTTTATTTCACTACTAACTTTCTTCTCACACGAAAATTAACACTGACAGGTGACATGGAAATTGACAGTTAAAAAATATTCTGTGATTTAAATATTTGAGTATTTAAGGTGAAAAATTCTGTTTTGTGTCCAAATTTATAGTCAATTGTCTACCACTTCAAAAAATGAATTTTTGACAGATTTGTTCAAAAATGACATTTGACATCTGACATTTCGTTCATAGCTTAAAATTTGTTATGTTTTAAAACTTTTACGAAACAAATAATTCAATAAACAGTCTTTCGTACTCGAAACCACTACTATCAACTTCTTTTATTCTTATAATGCATCTTGGAAACTGGTATCCATTAAGAAATCAGGAAATTATCAATAAATCTTAAAATACAACTTAACAGTTTAACCGTTTTCTATAATACGGGAAATTTATTTAATAACTCAGAATATTATTGGATTTTTAGACATTTATATTCTGCAACTACTTTTATGTTCTAATATTTACGGTTTCTCTTTATTTTTTATGTAAATAAGCTTATTGGCTGACATCAGTAAAGGACCTACAAGAGAACGAGCCCAAAATCCCATGCTTTTTCTTATGAAGGTCCGAAAAGCGAATTTTGTTACCGTTCAAGGTCGTCTGACGTCATAGCCCCACCCGGCCCCACCCACTTTCACTTTTAACCTGATTGCTTGGTTCTGATTGGCTGACAGACTCCGCCCTTTAATTGCTTATTAATGACTTGTTAATTACTAGTGCCCCATTGCTTCGTTCTGATTGGCTGCCTGACTCCGCCTCTTAATTATTATTAATGACTTGTTAATTACTAGTGCCCCATTGCTTGGTTCTGATTGGTTGACAATCTCCGACCCTTAATTACTTAATAATTAGAAATGCCCCATTGCTTGGTTCTGATTGGTTGACAATCTCCGACCCTTAATTACTTAATAATTAGAAATGCCCCATTGCTTCGTTCTGATTGGTTGACAATCTCCAATCCTTAATTACTTAATAATTAGAAATCCCCCATTGCTTGGTTCTGATTGGTTGACTGCTAGCAGACAACTGTCAATTTTCGAGTGGCCTTTGACGTTTGGCGCAAGCAGCCAACCCTCTTTTCTTCTTTTTGTATATTTTCGAATTTTTTCGCGCTTTACTGACATCCTACCAACTTTACATGCTACCAACTTTACAGTGCTACCAACTTTTGACCTTTTACATTCGACGCAAGCAGCCAATTCTTCTTTTTGTATATTTTTGAATTTTTTTTCGCACTTCGCTGTCATCGTACCAACTTTACATGCTACCAACTTTACAGTGCTACCAACTTTTGTCACAAATGCCCCATTGCTTGATTCTGATTGGTTGACAATCTCCGACCCTTAATTACTTAATTACAAGTGCCCCATTATCCGCTTCCGATTGTTTATTATTTAATAAACCCCACCCATTTTGTATTTATTTAATTATTTTTTGATGTTTACTACCCCCATTGCTTCGTTCTGATTGATGATTATTTAATTAGCCCCACAACTATTATTATGAAATAATTACATTATAATAAAAATATATAATTGATAAATATTTAATAAACCCCACCCATAATTTGATATTGAGTAGCCATGTTTGAAATAATTAATATTAAGAGTAATATATTGATAAGCATTATACCACTATTAAAAATCATTAGGGTGATTATAGGATTAAAGAATAAAAAAATATAATAATAAGAAGTTTGTTTTATTAAAAAATATATATTTAAAATGGTAAGACAACATTTTTTAACCAATTATTTAAACAATTTACATTATGTTGAGTACACATATATTTTCCATAAGCGTGGTTGAAACATTGAGTGAATACAGGTTGAAAGACGTCAGTACAACAGGGGGTTCCATCATATTTTGTAACATCGTAAATATTTGTCGAAATTCCAAGTTCTCGACATTTGGTTTCTAAAAAATTTAGTTTTTGACTACCTCTGACGTATATGCAGTCTGCTGAATTTAATAAATATTTTTCCAGTATGTTATTAATTTCATTATATTCAATATCACCAGAGTCGTATTTTATTCCATGAACATATTTTTCAACATAATTATTAGTTCTCTTATCCTTAGAACTCAATGTGTGGAAGGGTACTGGTGGTTTAAACAGAAAACTAGTAATATGTTTTCCAATCAGTATAGACAATTCTTTCGGATAAAATATATCCTCAAAGATAATTCCTTGAATATCTACAAGTGCTATTCTCATGATGCCTTCTATGAAACTGAAAATTTGTATAAAAGTTTCGTTTTATATTAAGCTTTAAGGCTGGATAAGTGGGGTTTCAATCTAATATTTCTCCTTTTAAACAATCACTTTTAATCTTCTTATCTATATGATAGGTTTATATAAAAATTTTGATTGATTCCGGATTGATTAAATATTATTCCCATCTGTTTGAAATCGATCTAAAATCATATATAAGAAAAAACATTATTATAATAAAAAATTATTAAAGTAACTTTTAGACTCACCTATATAATATCCAACTCAAAAAATTTATATTATTGTCAAAACAGTTTGTAGAATTATTTCATCCATATATCTCTCATCCATTATCAGAATGCATTTTATATATTACATCTTCATCTTTTAATACATAGTCGTACGTAAATTTCTATCCAATTTGGTCTTAAAAATATTTTCAAAACAGTTTGTAGAATTATTTTATCCATATATCTCTCATCTATTATCAGACTGCATTTTATATATTCCATCTTCATTTTTAATCCATAGTCGTACGTAAATTTCTATCCAATTTGATCAAACTTCATAATATCAGACACGCTTATACATACTAATTTATATAAAACAAGTAGTTTTATTATATTACAATTATACTAAATTATGATAAAAAAAAAAAGAAAACAATTTTATGTAAATAATTTAAATTTAAAATAATAATTTTGAACTCTATAAACAATCCATTACTTGATCATCATCATAAACATTTATTTTAGGGTTAATAGAGTAATGCCCCCATGGTAATGTCTCATCTTTCCCTGGTATCAGATATCTTTTATCATCATCAGAGCTGAGAGCAATTTTCTTTTGTTCTATTGAAAAGACTTTATGATGTTTCGATTGTATGAGATTCTGTGAAGTGGTCTTACTTCTAGATGTTTCTAAACATTCAATATAGTCATTAAAAGTTATACTATTTTTTACTATCGACATTTTAACCCCCTTTGCTTTTTTGGTTACACCATAATTCATAACATTTTTTTCAATCTCATCATCATCATATTCTTCGTCTTTTAATTTTGCCCTCAGTTTTTGCACCTCATCTTCTGAGATGGCCACTTTCATAGTATATAATTTTGATCTCAGTCCTACATAATCAGTCATAATGCATCCATTATTTTCATCTTTCATCATACCTAAAACTTTCTTATTTAGTTGCGGTATTCCATACACATTATTTGTAGGATAGTCTGAAGTATCAAAGTATTTCTCACAATCATTCTTTATAATTTGATAAGGATCTTTTCCTCGTATCTCTAATAAAACGGAATCTGTATCACTGTAGCAAGTAGAGCAGTTTTCTCCAAATCGTGTTTGTAAATAATCATATTGAAAGCTATATATTGTAGTCTTTGCAAGATCCAAAATTGTTTGCCCTACATATATAGGTTTATTTAGATAAACCTCAATTTTTTTCATCTCTATCGCCACCAAATTTTCGTCAAATATTATACAATTCTTAAATTCAGGCTTAGATATATATGATTGAGCTCCATAACGACCCTCCCATTCGGTAAGAAGTTTTACATCAACCCTTTTTCTTACATTCTCCATAGTTTTACCGAAAACAGCATTGTTCATTAATTTGAATAAATTCTTCTCAAATTCGTTTTTAGCTTTTTTTCTAAGCTCCGTATTTAAATCAATATACGGTTTCAACCAAGGAGACTGTTTAAATTTTAATACTCTGTGTATTTTCGTTAATTTCAAGCCATGTTCTAAAGCTTGTTTTAGTGATCGATAGTGTATGATATATTTCTCTTTATTATAAAGTGTAGCCATAAGTTTAGTACTCTCTTTTAACTTTGCAGGAGGCTTCATAGTCTTAGGGTTGATATGTTCTGGACAGAAAGGTATATCTTTATGCTTATCATGTAAATCATGTGGATACTCTAAATCAACTTCAAGCATGTAACCTACATTATTATCATCAGCAATTGTAGTGACATCAATATTTGAATCCACCCACTCAAATTCTCCATATGGAAGAGCTTGACTCATAGCCCAACCATACTGATTGTTGACATCAAAATACATTAAATAGTTTTCCGGTTTTGCAGGATTATAATTCAACATATATTTATTGTTTGCATGAACCCTTCTTTTAGAGCAGACTTGACTGAGACCACCTCGAATGCCTCGCTCTACAAACAAAAACATATCCATATCAGTAAGAAGTTCTAACTCCTGTTTCGTAAACTTTAACATAGCATCCCAAGTAAATCCGGGTAGCGTAAAATAGTGGGCTGGATCTAGATCATACGTCTTAAGACAGCTCGATCTAAACTGTTCAAAGACATCTGCTAGGAGTAGAATGTCTGTTTTCATATATAAGTCTACATAATCACCTAGAGTTTTACAGTTAAACGAAGACCATACTTGTTGTGCTCTTTTATACATACGGCGGGGGCAAGCTTTATTATCTAATTTGTTATAAAAAGCATCTTGATGAGGTAAACAGGATTCACTAAAACGATCAAAACTATTGATGTAATCATATGGCATCACACCTTTCTTTGTTAACAAATTAAACTTATCTTCAGGTATGTTATTAAACTGAGACCTCAGATTTGTAAATTTTGTTAAAGAAGATGATAATTTATCTAAGGATGATGCCATAAATCTAAAACTATCAATGAATCTAAAGTGAATTCGAGCTTCATCAATATGCTTCGTAAACGAAATATATTTTTCTTTAGTGAGAGGCAGTAAGTCTATAGATCCTTTCATTCGGGTTGCAATATCTTTTATCACGAAATGTGCGTCATAACCACTCAAATTGTGAAAGATTACCGGGATTGTGTGCGTGTCTTGATAATTAACATTACACTCATTATGTGAAGCTCCACGGTAATTATTTTCAGAAATTAAGTAATTATAATCTCTCACTTTTTTCTCGCCAACTTTAAAGGGTTGTTCACAAATATGACAGCGGGTGGATGCTTGAAAATCACTCTCTTGTTGAGGAGTCATGTGTATATTATACGGACATAGATATATAGTAGAGACATCCTCAGCAAGTTGATTCATTTCATCAGCAAACCACTGCATACAATCGGATCCTCGATATGAACGGTAGAATGATAGATTGTTATCATAAGAAGATTTAAAATAATATCCTACTGCTGCTGGAATATGTTTTTGATAAGCAGTCTTTTCTGCACAAGGCTTTAAAATACTCTCTAAATCTGCATATACAGCAAAGGGGGCTTTTATTTTGTTTTTAAAATCCTTAAATTTAAGCATCTTTTTGCTATCTGTAGGCATTTTGGTGGCGGTATCATTTCTTTTAATGCAGTCTACTATGTGTTTACTTAGCTTATCTTCCGAACGGAAGTAGTGTAAACATCTATCACAAAAGTACTTTTGACCATTTTCATTACTGAGTTGTTTAGACAAAAGTCGTGAAAGATTCTTTATCCAAACGTAATGATATTTAGTAGACTCTTTGTCATACTGATCTTGTATTAGAAGCAGATTTACATGCTTATCTTTCTTTTCCGCTGTTAAATATGTAGGGAGGGTCGAAAATTGTTTATTATACTTTTTTAGGATATAAACATTGATAGAAATGTTATTCATTTTTTCAAAATTTGGAATCTGCTTGATAGTTATAGGAAACTGAATACCTTTAAGTTTTAATACCTCAGAATAATGTGGGTATTTATTTGTTCTTTGCGGATTATTATTAACAGGATACAAAGCTGATGTAATTGCCCATGCAAAGCAGGCTTGATCATCATTTTTAACATTAATGCATGCTTCTTTTCTTTTAATTTGAGGTGGTAGTTCAATATATGATGATCCAAGTTGTGGAACAAATTTATTAATATTTACGCCCAAGTTTACTACTCTTTTTAACGACCACCCGCTATCACGTTCCTGGAATTCTTCCAGGTCTTTTAGAATAAGTTTTGTCACATTATCATCAAACCAGTTATTTAAATTTGTATCTCTATAGATGGGGCAGTTAGCTGTGGTGAAATATTTATATTCAGTTATGATCTGTAGGCCTCTATATATCTCAAATTCACCACAAAAAACTGTGTTCACTTTAACAGACTCATCTTTCTTGAGTGCGTTACCAATTCTACGTTTGAAGAGTGTCTTACAATCGACAAGAAATGCTATAGGATCTTTATGTTTAAGGTTTGAAATGACTCCAGTTCGAATTCTAGACTTAAAAGCTGAAGTCAAATCATCCCATTCTACTTTTTTAATTCCAGACTCTTTTGCCCTAGTCATAATTCCAGATCCTCTCTTTTTTGTTAATTTAATCTGAGATCTTAACGATTTAACATTTCTTAAACAAGCCTCTAGGTGTTGTCTTTCGCCCATGGAAGTAGCATTTTTAATATCTTTATTTATCTTTCTGACAGCCTTTGTACATTCCAGCAACCCCTCCTCCACTGTTTTACCATCATAGGTAATACTTATAAATCCTAAAATAGCTGTTATATGTTGAATAAGATCAGTAATTATTGACATAATGCTAAATTTTAAATAGTTAGATAGAAAAAAAAGAAATTTAATTATGTGTCTGATATAAAGTAGGTAACTACACTGCAAGAGAAATATTAAATAATTAATTTTTAAAAATAATAATGGTAAAATATTATAATGAAATTTAAAAAAAAAAATATATTAGTAAAAAAAAAAAACATTAATTTGAAATTCAATATGATACAAAATAATCCATATAAACAGTTATAGCTATTTAAAATTATTTAATAAAAAAACTTACCAAAAAATTTTATACACACACTTCAATTATCACTTTTCGCAGACTATTAAAATCAACCAACTTCTATGAAATCTTTGACAATAAAGACTCTCATACTGTTAACACCATATTTTAAATAGTTTTTTCAATCATAATTAGAAAATATGAAATATAAAGTCATTAATTTACGTTTAAGTATTTAACAATAAATATATTAACGGAAATTTATTAATTTTTAAAGTGTTACAGATAAAAAAAATATAATCGACTCTTAATCGATACTTAATATTCTAAATTTCCCATTACCAAAATTAAATAGTAAAAATTTCTCCAAATACTTTATATATAATTTGTCATATTCGACTCTAAATCGATACTTAATATACTAAATTTCACATTACCAAAATTAAATAGTAAAAATTTCCTCGAGTACTTTATATATAATTTGTCATATACTTTATATTCTAACTTTCCCATTAAAAATTAATTAGTAAAAATTCCTACAAAGTACTTTATATATAATTTGCCCTATACTAAAATTTCCCTAAAATTATTTACTTTATATTTATTTTTTTCTTGTAAATTAGATTTTAATATAAAGAGTGGGTATAAATATAAGCGAAATATTCAATTTTATTAAGTTAGTTCCAGTTGTTTCTTGAAGTGCTATTACCTATAATTATTACAGTAAGTCTACTATTCTATACTCTTTATACATGATTTTTTATTAATTTATTCACTTATTTATTTATTTATTTATTTATTTATTTATTTATTTATTATACATTTTATCAGTTATATATATGCGTCTACTATTCTATATCCTTTAGGTATACATGATTTTTTATTAATTTATTGACTTATTTATTTATTATACATTTTATCTGTTTTTTATATATAATGAGCTTTACGATATTTATATACTTACAATTTTATTTATTTCTTATAGATGGATTTTTCTAAAATAAACAAATCGTCTGTTTTATCGCAAAAGAAACCTGTGGTGAAGTTATCCTCCTTGGAGGTGGGCACATCATATCAAATATTAGATGCAAAAATTGTGAAATCAAACTATGGGAAAACTGTACTTTTAGAAATGTTGGATATGGTTGTTTTTCTACCAGAACGTGTGGTTGAAGATTATACACCATTCATGGAAGAATTTAAAAGCCAAAAATATGGCTTGGTGTTCCACGGGTTAGTGGACACCGGAAAACCGAAGCCTGCGGCTTCATTTGAAGTTATAGAAGTATAAAATATTAAATATATTTTTTAATAATTGTAAAATTGTTTTATTATTAATAACCACATTTTTTTTATTATTTTTTTATTATAAAAAAGTATAATATTTACATAGGTAATATAACACATTTAAATTAGGTATTTATATTATACTCTTGATTACCTCCGTAAGAGGGAAATATTCCATTAAACAATCGTGAATAATGATGCAATATACTTTTGTATCTTTTGGAAAACCATTGTTAGCTTCAATTTCTAATTTTATATCGACAGTTGAAGATTTCATTCCATCTTCTTGTTTTGAACAATCTATTACAAATAAGGCATGATCTTTAAATGCTTGATAATCTAAAAGTGATCGTCTCTCAGTCGAATATGAATAACTAGGATAAAATTCAGTGTAGTTATAATGAGCTGCAGCATAATCATTTTTCTCAAAGTCCAGTTGCATTCTTTCATTAGGCCAATATTCACCATTAAGAGATACTCGAACACTTGATATATTAACATTATCAAAAATTGTTGAATCCTTTTCTTTTCTATTGCGCCTCTCAGTTTGAAATGTTACTATAACATAACGCGGTTTTTCAATTGATGAGCTTGTTTTAACATTCCAGATTTCTCTTCTTGCACCGTCTTTAATTGAGGGTAGTTCATTAAGATCCCACTTTCTGAATGGAATATATATTGGTATATTATTTTTAATAGGTTCCATCAATTTAATTTTAATTTCATCATTGGGAAACACATGTTTCACTTTCAGTTCCATACTATTTATAATAATCTTAACAGTTGTTGTAGTTGCGGTACTACCAGCACCTACCTCATTTACAATAATACTATCATTATCGTAACTAGCTCGTACGAGACGAAATGTTTGTCTCCCATAAGCTATTGTTGTATAATCATTAAAAATGTTGAAAATATGTTTAAGAGGAATCAACAAACTAAAAGATTTATCATCTTCATTTAAGAACGGATGGTTAGGAAAATTCCATCCAGCAATACTCATAAATCTTGCATAATCACTGCGATAGCATAGCATACTACGTACGGCGCTAACAATTCCGGGATCTCTCACTGTTTCAATTTCTTTTGAACTTTCACTATATGAACAGGAATCGAATAGAAATACCCCAAAATTGGGAGCTAGATGTACGTTTCCACCTCCAACTATATCTAATCTACCTTTAATTTCTAATAAAGATTCATGTAGAGCAAAAAACGAATCAGCTTGATTTATTACAAACTCTACGACATCATTGTTATTAAATGATTTCACATATGGAGTGTACGATCTAAATTCTTCTTTTCTAATCGAATCATCATACTTTGGTTCACGATGTAGATCAAAAATGGGGTCAACTTTAAGTCGCTTAGATTCAACTTCAGATCGTATATATTTACGGTTTACCATATTTAACTTTAAGTCCAATCGATTGTAAAAAATCTCTGTTTACTCTAGTTAGTTTACGATGCTTGCAAGATCTAGATAAAACTGATGATTTTTTAGTTGGAACCGTCCTTTTATGTTCTATAATGAGACCCATTTATCGTTCTTGTAAAACTAGATGAAGGGTGCTTCTTTCTCCGCGAAAGTTAACAGGTCTTAAATCTTGATCAGACACCCTTACAATGATGTGATTAATTTCTTTCAAATTCTTTATAGGCAAATATATTGGATTGATAGGTCTCTCGTTGATAGCAAAACCAGGATCTACTGTTATAGGAATATCTAAAATTATATGAGCTGGTGTATTTCCATAGAAAGCTCCTTCAGTAATGTTGCAGTCAAAAAGTAGACTTGTCACTTTATTAATATTCACAGGTAGATCTGAAGAATGAACTATTCCAGGTTCTAATATTTTATTAGAAAATCCTAGGAGATTAGCAAGACTATCAGTCTTTTCAAAAGAGATTTCATATAGTTTACTATAAATTTCGCACTGAAGGGTATTATTATTTGGTTCTAAGAAAAAATCTTCTTCAGCAATGTTTTTTTTTAACATCAATTGTTTTTTTATATAAGCAGCTATATCACTAATCTCGTAACAACCTACAGGTAGAAGTATTTCTCTTTCTCTAAGTTGTTCTAAATTGTCGTACTCGAAGTAGTAAAATTTTTCACCATCAATATTAGGTATTGAATTGTAGGAATGAAACCCTAGCACTGCTAAATAGTAACTTTTATATGGATTAAGTACAAGAGGTGTTGACGGTGTAAAAGAGAACTCGTTATTGGTACTCGTTAAGGTTAAAAGTTGCGACATGACTAACCATTATCAGAAAATGTTATGATTTAAATAATAGACTAATATGCTAATCATTAAATTTATTTATAACATATAAAACAAAATAGACATTTTGACGTCATATTTCCACAAACATCTGACCATTCATGACAATCCGGATCTATACTGCATGGTAAATATTCTTTTAAATCCTCACGTATTTCACATGGCAGTTTATACCAAACTGAAGGTGAAATATTTTCCATAAGTATTTCAATGATATTAAGTGCCTCTTTGGATAAGTAAGCTGCCATTATATAAAAATTCCAAACACAGATGTCCACAATTAATTTGATTATATGTTTGATATTGATTATTGTTGTAGAAAATTCTAACACCTGAACCAAAATATTTAACAAGCTCTTTCATCGGCTTCAAATTACCAAATGAATCAAAATACTCTACGTTGTTATTTATCTTTTTATAAGCTACCCAATGTGTTCCAGCATTTTGCGATATATCTAAATTAACAATTGAACACTCGCATCTTCTAGATCCGTTAATTGGAAGACTATCTCGCATAAAAACACCACGAAAATATGGTATTTTTAATTTCTTTGCATAATTAATTAAATCGATGTTAGTTAGTGGTCTATTGGGTAGCTTTATTGGAAGTTTTTTTTTTCTTTCTTCAGATACAAGCCGTAGCCTCCTTTGATATTTTTCTTTAAATACAATCCCTTTCCTATAGACTCCATAGCTTTGTTGTGACGATGATCTTCATCAAGTTTCTTTTGAGCGTTTTTAGCATCAATTATAGTTTTTGCTATAGCTGAACTTCCTCCTGCTATTGTCCCTATCGCACTTAAAGCTGTTAATATAGGAATCAACGGCAAAAAACCTCCCATCTTGCTCTCAAACGGTATAATTCTAGGTACTCGAATATTCTTTTTTCCAGCTTTTGAAACAGTCTTTTTAGCAAATTTTAATGCATTTTGAATAGTCTTTTTTAATGTTAGGTTAGGTATTAAGGATTTTTTAATTTTATCTATAATTCCACGTTTAAAAGAAATTTTTCGTTTAATACCCATACCTAGTTTTCGCTTAGCTTTCATTACACCTGTAACTAATAATGCGTTTGCTCGTTCACCTAAACTCGCGTTCTTATTTTTGACACGTTCCCAAGCTTTATTTTCTAGAATTTGATCAGCCTTATGCCTCTCCGCTATTGTATTATCGCCTGAATATGCAATATCATGCTCTTTACAAGCAACATCTAATGGATTAATACCAGGATCTCCACGTAATAGACGTTTTTGTAGTTTTGTTCCAGCTAAAAAAAAACAAAAAAATGTTAATAAAAATTAAACATTTTTTTTATAATACTTACGTCCACAATACTGATAACCACCCAATAAATGTGCTTCGAAGGGAAGTTTGTTTATTAAGTTATTTACTAGACCCTCACCTTTAAACAGTAGCATGAGAACTAACTGTTTTGTTTTCAATAAACATATATTTATTAAAAAACGTGCTATATATTTTAACACAAAATGAAAATCATTCGACAAGTACAGTCGCTACCTGTGGATAACTTAGATTTTAATATAAAATGTGAAGAAAGTAAACATAGCAAATTGCTACCAAATACTCTTCGTATTATCATATGCGGTCCATCAGGATGTGGTAAAACAAACGCAATGATGTCATTACTCTTTAATCCAAATGGGATAAAGTTTCAAAACGTTTATGTATATTCTAAATCGCTCTATCAACCTAAATATCAGTTATTAGCAGAAGTATTAAATAATGTGAAAGGTGTTGAATATTTTCCGTTTAGAGATAATGATGAAATCATAAATGTTAGTGATGCGAAATCTAATTCAGTTTTCATCTTTGATGACGTTGCATGTGACAAACAACAAAAAATTCGTGAATATTTTTCTATGTGTCGACATAAAAATATTGATGTTGCATATCTTTGTCAGACCTTTTCTAAAATACCGAAAGTGCTAATAAGAGATAATTGTAACATGATTGTAATATTCAAACAAGATGAATTAAATCTTAAACATATATTCGATGGACATGTATCACCAGATATGAATTTTGATCAATTTAAAAACATATGTTCACAGTGTTGGAATGAAAAACATGGTATGATGGTTATTGTTAAGGAGTTCCCTCTAAATAACGGTCGCTATCGTAAGGGTTTTGATAAATATATTAAAATTTAAGCTTTGAATAGTATTAATCAGTCTACAACAAAATGTTGAATAGTTTGGAAGCTGCCCGAAAAAGAAAAATAGCTCAACTAACCAAAGATATTAGAAAAAAATATCTTGCATTAAAACTTAATAGAACAGAAGAAGATGAAACGTTAAATAAGCTTTTTCAACCTATATCAAAACCGTTGGAGGATATTGCTAAATCATCAAAATTTTTAAATCAATCGACAGCTAATCTAAGTTATTGTAAACATGAAAAAAAACCTAATATTAAAAAAGAAAAACATGAGAATAAAAACATATCATTTCTAGAACTTAAACATGTAGCAGGTGATAATAGTGATGTTGAGAATGAGGTTGAGGATAACGCGGAAGTATCGGAAGAATTAGATGATAAAGATATTCCAGAAACTGTTTTAAATGAGTACCTCGAGCAATATCCACAAGGAGTTCTAAAATATTTAAAAGAATTTTGGCAAAATGATGATAAAATAGATAAAGTATATGGTCCAACATATGATATATCGACATCTAAATGGTTTCTTGGAGCAGAAAATATCAACTTTGATACTAAAACGGGAGCAGTTTTCACAAAAGAAGGATATGTTTCAGGATCACCTGAACTATATGAATTACTTTTCTATGATGCACCTCAAGACTACACTTCTAAAGATTTAGAAAATTACAAACTCTTATTAGAAGCAACAAATGTACATAGAAATAAGCGAGGATATTTAAAAAATAGTTCGACATTTAAGTATAAGTATATTATAAAACCTATGTATACATCTAAGACTTTAGGTAATGGAATGTATTTAACATATAATGATGATCCTGTAGAATATGTGTATTGGGATGATCCAAATGAATTATGTGAAAGATTGCAATTACTCTATGCTTCGAAAGAAGCTGGTAATACATCTCATTCTAATGAAATTGTTTCCATCATTAATGAATTACGAGAAGCAGATATTATATACTAATGTAACGTTGTAGTGTGATCATTTTCATAATGAGTCTTGATAAGTTTGGACGTAGTCATCAAAGTCAAATAATTGGATTAAAACAATTAAAAGGAGAATTTAGGCTTGGTTTATTATCTCTAAAAAATCAGCTGTATAATGAAGATTTACCAAAACTACAAGATCAAATATCAATTAAAATTTTATCTATAAAAAACAAAATAGATTCAATTGAAAACTTTATTTCAAGACATCCTCCTACTTCTGAAAAACATATGGCAACAAAGAAATACGTAGATGATGCAAATACACTTTACAATATTGATTTAGCAAAACTACATGGTGAATTAATACGGGAGCTAAACAAATATAAGGATGAACAGAATACTAGCAGACATAAAGTTGAATATGAGATAAGTAAAATTAATAATCAAATAGAAATATGGCTACAAAAATTTAGAGAAACCTCTGATCTTTTACAATTACATGATATGAAAATTAATGATGTATTTAAGGAAATTTATGATATTAAATCTAAAATTAAACACTAAATAATATAAGAGGAACAGGAAAACAAAGTATTTTTCAAATAATATATTCATCTATCGTATTAGTCATTATCATGACGACGAAAGAGAAGCTTCAATTAGTTAACGAGCTTCACAAACCTGCTCGTAAAAATTATCCTCGTCGAAAAATAATTCTCAAAGGATTAGATGACTTATGGCAAATGGATCTTGCGGAAATGAGACCTTATGCTAATAGTAATAAGGGTTATAAAATGATAATGATAGTCATTGATTGCTTGTCTAAATATCTTTGGACAGTAGCTTTAAAAACTAAAACTGGAGAAGAAATTACAAAGGCTTTTGCAAGTATATTGAAACATTCAAAACGTTATCCTAAAAATCTGCAAACTGATCAGGGAACTGAATTTTATAACGTTAAATTTCAAGATTTAATGAGAAAGTATAATATCAACCATTATAGTACATATACTGTCAAGAAAGCTGCGATAGCTGAAAGAGTTATAAGAACTTTGAAATCAAAATTATACAAATATTTTAGTTTACATGGTAATTATAAATGGATTAATGTATTACCTCAAATTACTAAAGAATACAACAATACGATACATTCTACAATTAAATTTAGACCATCTGAAATAAATAAGCTAAATGAAAAAACGATTTTACATGATCGTTTTAATTATATAAAAACATCAGGACCAAGAAAATATAAAATAGGTGATCTGGTGCGAATATCGAAGGCTAAACATATTTTTGAAAAAGGTTATACTCCTAATTGGACCACAGAAGTTTTTAAAATCATAAAAGTTAATATTACTAATCCTACAACTTATTTGTTGGAGGATATACAGGGAAATCCGATTAAAGGGGCTTTCTATGAACAGGAATTACAGAAAACAAATAATGCAGACATCTATCTAGTAGAAAAAATATTAAAAAGAAAGGGAAACAAAATATTTGTTAAGTGGCTTGGTTTTGATAATAAACATAATTCTTGGATTGAACATGTTGACCTGTTATAACTTGTTAATAGTCTTATAATGATGTTTTTTAATAATCTTATAAAAATATTTTTAATGATTTATTTTGTAATGACATTATAATGATGCTGTTCTATAAAAAGTAATTGTAGTGGGGTTGGTATTATAAATAGTATGATTAAAATATAATAAATCATAGTTGTGATCAATATTTTGTTTAAATATGAGTAGTGAAGGTTATTTTAGTGCATCAACATCCTCATCAGTAGGTCAAGAGTATAATGATCAAATCGATGAAATTTTAGAAAGATATGAAACTGCAGCTAAACTGGAGCATTATAATTTATTACAAACATCATTTCCTATTGGAAGTTATGTGATAAAAGTTGGAATATCACCAGCCAGATCATTCAGTTCAGCTATAACTTTATCGCAATATTATCACACATCTAAAATATCGTTTAGTATTATTGAATGGAGCATTCTAATAGAATTATTGAATAATAACGTGAATGATTTCTTTATAAGTGATACATTGGATCAGCACATTCCTATAACATTTCAATGTGGTGATTACTGCATTATTACTCAAGTTGTATATGATGGTATAAAACTGCTAAGTGTTAGAAAGCATGATGTTGAATTTCATTTAAATGAGGAAGATATAAAACAAATTTTGGAAGCTGATCAAAATTTATTATCATATCACGTCTCACTATTGGACAGTATAAACTTTTGTAGTTATTATTATCATGTGTTAGATATAATTAAGACTCTTTTTCATAATAATATTAATAATAATAATTTCACTTTATTTGAAGTTCTAAAAAAATTTTGTGAAATGTGTACTGATTGTTTATTAGTTACAGCTTTAAGAGAATACATGTTTTTCTATAAAGCAAAAGTATTAAACGACTTAGATTATGTATAATATGTCTATAAACACATTTAATTATTAAGTAGAAATAAATAATTAGTTTAAAACTGTTGTATTACCATTTTGAATATATGTATATATTTTTTAATAAAACAAACTTCTTATTATTATATTTTTTTATTATTTAATCCTATAATCACCCTAATGATTTTTAATAGTGTTATAATGCTTATCAATATATTACTCTTAATATTAATTATTTAAAACAATGGCTACTCGATATCAAATTATGGGTGGGGTTTATTAAATAATAAACAATCGGAAGCGGATAATGGGGCACTTGTAATTAAGTAATTAAGGGTCGGAGATTGTCAACCAATCAGAATCAAGCAATGGGGCATTTGTGACAAAAGTTGGTAGCACTGTAAAGTTGGTAGCATGTAAAGTTGGTACGATGACAGCGAAGTGCGAAAAAAAATTCAAAAATATACAAAAAGAAGAATTGGCTGCTTGCGTCGAATGTAAAAGGTCAAAAGTTGGTAGCACTGTAAAGTTGGTAGCATGTAAAGTTGGTAGGATGTCAGTAAAGCGCGAAAAAATTCGAAAATATACAAAAAGAAGAAAAGAGGGTTGGCTGCTTGCGCCAAACGTCAAAGGCCACTCGAAAATTGACAGTTGTCTGCTAGCAGTCAACCAATCAGAACCAAGCAATGGGGGATTTCTAATTATTAAGTAATTAAGGATTGGAGATTGTCAACCAATCAGAACGAAGCAATGGGGCATTTCTAATTATTAAGTAATTAAGGGTCGGAGATTGTCAACCAATCAGAACCAAGCAATGGGGCATTTCTAATTATTAAGTAATTAAGGGTCGGAGATTGTCAACCAATCAGAACCAAGCAATGGGGCACTAGTAATTAACAAGTCATTAATAATAATTAAGAGGCGGAGTCAGGCAGCCAATCAGAACGAAGCAATGGGGCACTAGTAATTAACAAGTCATTAATAAGCAATTAAAGGGCGGAGTCTGTCAGCCAATCAGAACCAAGCAATCAGGTTAAAAGTGAAAGTGGGTGGGGCCGGGTGGGGCTATGACGTCAGACGACCTTGAACGGTAACAAAATTCGCTTTTCGGACCTTCATAAGAAAAAGCATGGGATTTTGGGCTCGTTCTCTTGTAGGTCCTTTACTGACATCGAAATGTTAAATAAACAAACAGTGTGTGTGTTGTCGGATATGAGTAATTAATTGCTGGTTGTATTATCAGAACACAGATTGATTATTAAACTCGGACCAAAGTCAAATACCAAGAACAAATATAATCTATAAGGGAAAGGACATTTACACGCACGCTTTTGTAGCGAAAATAGAGCTATAGAACAGTTTCTTATTGTTCGAGAAGTATTAGTTTTCAAAACTTCGATCATTACCGACAAAAGTTTATAGTTAGTTATACTTCTTTGGCGTAACAAGATAAAAAAAGACATTTATTCACAATCGTTTACAAATAGACGGTTTTCGACACTACAATACAGTTGGAAAGTAGACAATTGTTAACCAGGGTGGAAAAAGGTCACTTTCCACTCGTTACCCTTGGTTATGCGCCTCCATAGATTTAGATCATTAAAAATTGGCCAATCTGACAAACGTTTTATATCGGTATCGGTATCGGTATATAGGCAACTAGTATAACGACAAAAACCAAAAGGAAACTTTAGTAGAATAAAATTGTATGTACTGAAAAAACTTTGGTAAAAAAGATTAAGATAAATCTATATTAAATACCAACAAGAAAGAATAAAGTAAACTATAAGGATAACGCACTAGACGAACACACATCGGAAAGAAAGGACAAAACATAACCTCAAATGTAAGCAATAGATGTTCCCAACTACGTTTTGTAACGATTAAAGATTTCAGAATAATAACAACGAATTGTATCATAGAATAAACGATTGTAAAGACATTATACTATTATACAGTTTTATTAATTCCAGAGGAATTTATTATTAACGGAAACGTAACAATAACAACAACAGCACAAACAATAGGTAATTACCAGGTAGGTAAATATTATAATACTTAACTATTTAAAGCGTTGGAATTAGTATATAAGTAAAAATTTATCGTAGAATTGTCGTGGCTTTGATTATTAATTGTTATTTTCAGGTTTTCATTGAACAGTTGGCTAAAAGTGACATATGACACCTGACATTTACGGTTAATCAGGGTTTCAATCTAAAACATCGCTTGATACACTCTACTACTATTTTTAAACAGGTTACCTGTGCATGACGATTTAAATTGACAGATGACATGACACTTAACAGTTACAAAATGTTTGGCAAATAGGTGTGTCTAAATTTGAAGCAATTCATACAAAAAATTATTGTCATCTGAAAGTTATAGTTGATAAGTATTTTAATTTAAAACATCACTTGCTGCTCTTTTGTTATGGTTAATCAGTGTCACAGTCTAAAAAACCGTCTGACATACTCTATTTCATACAGCAACTTCTTTTTTTTTCAATAGATTACCTTTCGCATGAGGTTTAAAATTGACAGATGACATGATATTTGACAGTTAGCAAATAGCGTGTGACTAAATTTAAAGTCAATGTCATGAGATTTGATACCTACAAAATCATCTGAAATTTTTCACTCATTTAAAAATGAAGATTTAAAGTAATTAATTATGGTTTGCGTTCAAAAATTTCAAGTCAAAAAATCTTGTTAAACCAGTGACAAACTTATGGTTGGTTTAAAAAGTGACAAGTGACACTATTATAATTGTGTTTTTTAAACAAAAATCTGACATTGACATATGACATTCAACATGTAAGTTGACGCCGCCTAATTCGAGTGACTATTCTGATTCTACTTAAACTCCTGTTGTTTTTTTATTATTTTTAAATTGATGACCTGACACTGTTTATTTTTTTTTATAAAACAAGTATTTTTGGTGTAAAATCAGACGAAATATTGAAATTTGGAGGAATTAGCAATTGGTTGTTTGGAATAAATATCTTGCACGGTTACTATTTAGTGGGAGGACTGGATTGCGGAAATTTGGAGCTTTCAAGATCCTTGCTGACGGGAATACTGAACGTTCCATCCTTTCCCGAATAACATAAGGGTAGATGCAACCAGTGGCGACGCCTAAGGGTTTTCATTTTTATTCATTTTTATCAACTGAAAAGACAAATGTGAATAACTGAATGTAAACATCAAATATTCACTTTATCCACCATATTGTATCCACTGTCATCGATTGTCAACTGTTCATCCCTTGTCATTCTTGTCATTAGTGGAAGAAAATTTAAGGTACGTCACAAACAAACATTATTGTTAAAATCTTGTCAGGTTTGTCATTGACAGTAAATTGTCGTTAGACGCAGGATTGACATTTAAAGCACTGACACAGCAAGGTTGGTAATACTGAAATACAAACATTAGTAAACTAAGTAGTTGTCATTCCAAAATGAATTATTCGAATGATAGTGATCGAAACATTAAAAATTATCACAAAAACATTCTTTTAAGATAAAGTTTTAACAGTTTTTAAAAGCACTCAACCAAAACCTAAAATGAGAAAAATATTGCCAATCGGAATAAAACAGAACAAAAAACATTTCATCAAATATAAATAACACTTAAATTTACTTATTCTGATGTGATATTTAGGTATAAATTTGTGGGTAAAAAACTAACCCTCAGGTTTCACCACTGAATTTCTATAGAAGAGGCCTAAAATCATGGCGATCAACTGGAAATAATGAAATACCTCTAAATCCCTCATCTCCAGAACCGCACAACTAACGAAACCGATACGTATGCTCCTAACTTGATCTACCGAGAAAAAATCTAAAATGAAAAATTCCTCTACTTCTTAAAACATTTTTTTATACAGGAATTTCTATTCATAAGAAAATAAAACAGTGACTTTTTTGTGTTTTATAAACTTAAATATTAGTTAATAGTATTTCGAATGTAAAATGTCACTGTCATTTGTCACTAGTTTAATTTAAAAATTGTCAGTTGTCAAGCAAGTAAAAAAAGTGAGAGGTGTCAAGGGACACCCGGATGGAACGAAGTTCCTTTCGATTAATTAGTGAAGGAATTGTAATTTGTAAACACAACAGAGTGTTTATACATACATAAGCCTTTATTATTGTCTGTATAAAATCTATACTTACCTAACTCTATCAGCAATATCCGGAACTTGAGCAAAAACACTGTCAGGATACATTATTGTTATTATTTTCTATTATTTTATTATTTATTATCTACAAAAAACCTGTATAAACTTAACAAAGTCGCGACACTACACTATCAAAGCAAAATAGAAAAAAGTAAATCCATTATCACTTGAATATTTTCAACAGATCGTTTCTTTTAACAAATGTGTCCATTTATACAATACCAGAGGTTTAGATGACATACATCTACCTAGAATTACTTTTTATTTTAATTTAATTTAAAACAGTAATTAACAATTTAATACAAAATTTTAAAATTAAAATATTTGACAGTAACTGACAGTTAAGGTAATTTGACGTACCTAACTAGTCAAGTTACGAACTATTTTTAAAATGTTTATGAATTTATTAATTTATAAAAACAGAATGAAATATAATACTATTATAGGTAATTACTTTTTTTTCTACAGTATTTTATTTTTAATGTACATTTTCTTTTAATTTAAAATAGTGTCTTTTTAATTGTAATATATCTATCTATGAGAGAGAGAGAGAGAGCTTTTTATTTTTTGGTCTGTGAGAGAGACAGACAGACAGAGAAACATGCGTGTGTCGTGTCGTGACAACGTTTGGGTCTGAATTTTTTTCGGCTAGCCTCTAGCCTCAGTCGTAACTGGTCGTAACGCCCGAAAGGGAACTTCGTTCCAATTATTGTTTTCATTGAAAATATTGATATCCTCTCAGTTTTAATTATAAAATAAAGATTGACCATTTTAATGACAGAGGTCTCAATAAGTATAAATAGCTGTCAGTTGTCATTGATATGCATGTATGCCATATTGTAAATGAAAATTATATAACACCTTATTTCTTATTGACTTAATTGTAAAAGGTTGTAATTTTGATTAATTAATCATAAACGTATTAATTAAGAAAACCACAAGCGAATTTACAAAAACTCTTAACCTTGAAAAATTGTTTTAATTAAAGATGTAAATGACAAACATAAATTAATAAAAACACATGTACTTTAATTTCTTAACTTAGTCATTCACCAACAATACCAACATTGTAATCTTTAATTAAAGTGTAATTGCATGTTAAAGGTATCGAACTTGTTCGACAAAGTTTTGATTTTGTTTAACGACAAAAGGCAATAATGACATTAAAGTGAGTCATTTTTGATAATAACGTACGGTGTTTTTATTATTAGGATAAATAGCCACCCTCGTATAAAATCATTCAAATAATATACAAATCGAAAAGTATAAGTTTATATGAACCTAGCTGACCCAGCAAACTTCGTATTGCCTAACAACAATATTTTGTAACTTTTCGATAAAATATATAGGAGATCAACTGCGCCACCTGACGGTGGCGTCATAGTACTTAATTAAGAAAAAATTGCTCGTGTTAATATCTAAGATATCAACTGCGCCACTTAACGGTGGCGTCATAGTACTTAAGTATGAATTGCTCGTTTAAATATATGAGATATCACCTTACAGTGGAGTCATATAGTCCATTTCATCGTTTTTTGCCGATTTGATATTAGAAACCACTGAAATAAGATTAAACTGTCATCCAAGTTACCAATGGCGGAGAGTTTTTTTTCTAAATTAGGTCGTAAGTTTCTGAAACTGACATTAATAATATAATTATTAAATTCAACCCTTCAACAACGAGCCGTACATGACGGTTACCAGGAGTGTGAATTAAGTCAAGACTTCCGTATTGAATACTTTTTATCTACCGGTGAAACAAGATGCAGTTACGTAAGTTTTGTATTAAAAAACAAACGTCCTTATTTAAATTTCTAACTTGACTGTGTCTGAAAGAGATGTAACTCTAAATTTACTTCGAGTATGATTTCTGTCATCGGCCAAAATCGGTGAAATGGACTATAGTACTTAATATAGTAAGTATTTGCTTAGTTTTATTTATATATATTTTTTTCTGTCTTTTAGACTATTTTATTTTAGTTTCTAGTTTTTCTATTTGGTTTGAAATCGAAATACAACGCCATCTACCGGATATCTGTAATCAAGATATCAAACAAATTTACTTACAACGACATCTATTAGAAATTGATAGAACTATTTAACTACATACTGAAACACTTATGGGAACTTTAACTCAATTTATTTACTAAAGTTATATTATAACAGATTCACAAGAACTCTGCTGGAAAACGTCTAAACACTCTAAACAGTTGTACAATGACAATGGACAAGTTAAAAACTAGTACCCATTCTAGTATTTTCGAGAAACATGATCAAACCTAACTGCTAGATACTAGAAGAACCAAGAATATTCTGGAATATAGTCACTAACACATAAGCTAAAGCAGTCTTTTAACTATAGGTCCTTTCCTTATTCACTTATCCCGTTACAATACTTTGTTTTAAAATATTAAATTGTATTTTTTTTTCGTTACTTATTTATTTATGTATGTTTCTCATCGGTTAGGGCTCTTTTTAGATGAAAATTAACCAAATCGGTTGAGATATTTTTAAATTTTAGCGATGAATAATCTAAAATTAAAACACAACGCCATCTACCGGGTGTGTACCCAATCTACATGTCAAACGTTGATAGAGAATTATATCAATTAATCTTAAAACAGTTATCAAATGGAAAAATAGATAAATTTAAATGTGACAGCTATGTATCGTGATAATTTGACAGAATGTCAAAATTTAGACAATTGACATTAGATGTGTCAATTTTTTATTATATAAGACCACTGATTTTAAAGAAAACTGAAACTGCTAGTATGCATACTAATTTTATCAGACAAACAAGTTAAAATGGTGTCTTGAGACACCAGGTAGGAACAAATGTATAATCGACACATAACACTACTCGCTTGTGTATACGACTGTAGCGCCTGCGCACGTCTCATTTAACGGTCAATATATCAAAATCAGTGAAATCTTGTAACGTTAATAACGTTAATCGTGGCCTGGCCTATTGACTATTAAATTTTTATAATTTTCGGTGTTATTTTGAGTCGACGCGAATAATTTATCAGATTTGAGAAGGGGAATTTTTAGTTCATTCGTAAGTTGCGTCGCTATTTTCATTCTTTTCATTTTGTGCTTCGATAGAAATTAGTTCTCCTCACTTCTTACACCCGTTTTGGTGAGTAAAATTTAACTTGTTATAATTTTAAGTAATAGTCAAAATTTGGTGAATATATTTTTTGTAGTTTTATTTGATATTTTTACTAACATTTAATTTTTTCGATTACAATCATTTGTCAAGAATCAGTTTTTTATTGAGTTAAAAATTTATAAACACATCAGGTGATTAACTTTTTTCTCGAACTTTGGAGAGACCTTGAATGATTGTAATCGGAACTAAGGATTATTGGGACGGAGTTTTGACTGCTATTATTTTAATTCTTTAGGGCTTTTGCCAAATAGCGAAGGGTCCTAGGTGAGGGCTTATCGAGCCAATTAATCCAATTAAAAGAAAAATCCAACTAGCCTGCGACACCGTAATCTGTGCTGTCCACTTCGGAAGTCTCTTCAATTCTTGTTAAGAAATACCATCTTGCCAGCGGCACCATAGACCGTTGCTGTCCTCTTTGGAAGTTTCCACGTTTCCTGTTAAGAAAACCCATCTTGCCAGCGGTACCATTGACCGGTGCTCACCAAATCCGGAGGTCTCAATTAATCCGTCCAGAAAATTCCGCAACAACGAATCCGTAGAGCAAAGACAAAGATAAGAAAATAGTTAATTACTTTTTTTACTAATCTCATAAAGTTATTTTCTTGAATAAACAATTAAACACTGATTTCACTCTTTTATTTGTATGTCTGTACTTGGCGCCCTTTATTATTTGTTTGGGGAGAGTTAAAAAGGAAAGCCAGAAGGAAGCCACGAACCCTGGAGCTAGTAAAAGGGTATTTTTACGCTACAATCTTGGCGTTAAGAAAGAAGCTTCTTTAAAATTCAAGGTGAGCTTTAAAGAGTAATGTATACATTTATTTTTTTTTTAACTATCCAGATTTTTAAAAATTATATCTCATATTACTTTAACAACCCGGCTCATTTAACGGTTTTATTCCACGAACTTTTCGTTACGGTTTTTTACTATTAAATTTTTTTCAGTTCGGTCACGTAGCAAAATCCCTATCTCCTCCAAGCCTGCCGTAAGGAACTTATTGCCAAAAAAATCAATAGGTACATCTAACAATTATTAACTAACCGCAAGGTTAACATTAATCATAAAGAAAAAATAAACATTCTAAAGTGTCATTAAAGGTTTTTTCCTGATTTTATTTATTTTTTTATTATAAGAAAAATAATTTACTTTTTAAAACCCATATATTAATCAACTGAAAATTTTATTACTTTATTAATTTAATGCACATTTTTTACTGCTTGGTGACTGCATTTTGACCTTGCCTGTATCAGCTGCTTTAACATTTTTTTTTTATTTCATACCAAATAAATTTTTAAGGAAGTCATATCAATGTCACATTGTCAACTCTCGTTATTACAGGCACGGAACCAGGAATTAATAAGTGAAATATTAAGTTTTCAAAATGTTAATTTTGTATACATATTTGAAATATTTAAAATCTATCTATCTATACTTATAATAAATCTGTAGAGGGGTCAATTCTGTACATAAAATATATTTCCAAAATAACTATCAGGGGGTGATTAGGGATCGATACTGATGCCAAAAATGAAATCAGGAAAATTTTTGTCTGTCTGTCTGTCTGTCTATCTGTCTATCTGTATAACCGTTATAGAAACAAAAACTACTCGACGGATTTTAACGAAATTTGGTACAATTATTTTTCATACTCCTGAGCAGGTTATAGGATACTTTACATCACGCTACAATCAATAGGAGCAGAGCAGTGAAGGGAAATGTTGGGAAAACCACTTTTACGGTGTAGGGTAGGGGGAGAAATTTTTATACAACAATCTACATATACGTCACGCGAACGACGTCGCGGGTACATCGATATAGAACCCAAAAATGTGGTTAGATTTTTTGTTGTACATCTGTCTGTCTATCTATATGTTTGTGCGCGCATCACATGAAAACTACTAATCCGATTCGAATGTGATTTTCACATATGTATTTGTCTTCTTTTAACTTAACATCTGGGGTATAAAAATTTCTCCCCCTTCTCGTTTACGGTTTGGGGGGAGAAATTTTTATACAACAATCTATACATCACGCGAAAGACGTCGCGGGTACATTGATATAGAACCCAAAAATGTGGTTATTTTTTTTTGTACGTCTGTCTGTCTATCTATATGTTTCAGCGCATCACATAAAAACTACTGATCCGATTCGAATGCGGTTTTCACAGATGTATTTGTCTTCTTTTAACTTAATATCTGGTGTATAAAAATTTCCCTTTAACGGGTTAGGGAAGAAATTTTTATACAACAATTAACACGCCACGCGAACGACGTCGCGGGTACACCTAGTTAATAATAAACTAATTATTTTCAGATACCTCTAACAGAATTTTTGAAATTTAGAACACTTAAACCCCTTCCACACGATACAATTTAATTGACAATTAGATTGTCGATTAAATTGGCTCACAATCTGATTGATCGTCCACAGTCCACACATATCAATCTAATTGGTAAATTTTATTTTGAGTTTGAATCGCGCGCTTGACGGACGTATATTTAAAATGGCTCCATTAAGTAAAAAACAAAAAATAGGATTGATTATCGCACTTACTACAAATTTAAACGAGAAAAACAGAGAATGTGGACAAAACAATTGCTATTGAAAAGAAATCAATTTAGCCATGTGAATATTTTTAGGGAATTGGATAGTAATAACTCTCGAATTTTAATGAGACTGGGTTGCAAAACTTTTAAAGAATCGTTAATTTTTATAAGTATGTGTTCTACATCCCATAGAATTGGCAAACCTTTATATAAATCGAGAATATCCTCCATAACTTCTCTTACGATACGAATCAATGTATTTTCTTCAGCCATTGTAAAAACACGGTATGTCGTAAAATCTCAACTTAAAAGTAAAACGCGTTGCACTTCACTGTTCCACTTCTGAATTCAGACTAAACTCAAAATTGGGTGATCAGTATCCACATCACCCGATTTGTTTCGAGTCAATCAAATTTTGCAGTCCCGACCTACCAATGTTCTTGAGTTGGCCAATTTGACTCTACACGATGCAATCAAATTGCCAATTTAGTCAAATTGTTACTTAAATTGTATCGTGTGGAAGGGGTTTTATTCCGCGTCCGCACGTTTGGCACTTGCCGCGAACTCCAAACCTCTACAAACGTTTGGCTTGATTTAAGGTAGAGTTCCGAGCCAAGCGACACTGACGCCGCGTCAGTAAACGCTGCGGCTCTGTCGCAGCGTCTCTGACGTTCTGTGATTCCGAAAGCGGCGATAGTATCGCTGCGGTTTTCAGTCAATTTGCGACCAGTGATCTAGACAGTCGAATTTTTTTGCGTTATAAATCAAGCTATTGTGAAAGATTTGCCAAAAATATTTGAAAAAGAGGAAGAAGATGATGACCTGTTGCTTTTGTATTTACTGGGTACAAGAGATCGAATTGACCCGATTTATGTAACCCGCAGCGACCAGGGTCTTTATAAAATCTTAGTACAAGAACATTTAAATTATAATGATCATCAATTTCGAGAATTATTTCGTTTTAATTTAATTCTGCAAAACTTTTTACGTTTTCTTTTTTAATCTACTCATATCAATATATAAAAAATAATTTTACGTATGAATTTCGTTCAGAAAAAATTTCTTTTGCTCAAAGTGTTTTTTCGACTTTAACAATCTACAACTTTTTTAAAAATCGAGACGACATTTTGAAATTTTAGGATGTTATTAATTAACTATCTGTTAATCAATATGAAGACTTGTATGTCATAAGGAATTTTTTTTATGAGAGAAAAAATAGACCAATGCCAAAAATATGTAGTTTCACCTTTCAAGGTCTGTAACTTTTTAGAAAATTGAATTACACATATGAAATTTTAGTATGTCATTCTTTCACTATCTGTTAATATGTATGTAAAATTTTAGAAAAATATTTTTACATACAGATTTTTGGAGATAGATAATATGAGTCGATGTCAGATTCCATGATAAAAAACGATAAAAAAAATATTGAAAATCATCAAAAATATAAAAAAAGGGACAAATGCCTAAAAATTACAAACTACAACGGAAAAAATTGTCAACTTCAGTAATAAAATCATGGAAATCTATGGAAAAACAAGAAAACCCAGTACAAATAGGACAGAAAAGATAATGAAACAAAAAACATTAAGTCTGGATCTGGAAATTTGGGAGCACTGAGGCCTCATATGACCCATTGTGCATCCTCCCGTATGTAGGGATATCCTTACCTCAGGCTGTCACCAGGCCTATTGATTTAAAATAGGTGACGAGGCTCCCGAGGGGGATTTCCCTGACATCGGCTGGTGTAAGCCAATACTCGCCCAACACGGATCTTCTGATTTCAGAAAAAGCAGAGCAGTCATACATAATGTGTTCTACTGTTTCCTCTTCTTGTTCGCAGCCTCTGCATAGCGGCGACTCTGTTAATTTCATCCTAAAGAGATGTTGTCGCAATTGGCAGTGACCTGTCAGGATTCCCACAGCTGTTCGGAGATTTTGTCTGGTCAATGCCTTAAATTTTTTTGCTGTTTCCTCGCCAGGATGAGGTAATAACTCTCTGGCCAGTCTACAGTTCGTAGTTTCATCCCAGCACTGTATAAATTTTTGGTGAGAGTGCTGTTTGATAAGGTCCACATTAAGTGTTAGGCGATACGAAGTTCGCCATGTAAGCTAGCCCTTAATAATTCTCTTTCTCCTTTATTAGGTACTATCAAAGTACCCAACAGGTCTTTTTCATTGCCTCTAATTTCGCTTTTGCTAATGCTCTCTCAGCATTCTTCTTTGTAAAAGACTTTTAAGATGTGTAAACAATTTAAAATTTGGTCAAAAGTTCATAAGTATAAGAACATTTAAATTCATAAAATTTTGTTGTTATAAAAACCGAACAAATACATGTATGCATATATTTTTCTGTATATAGCGGTAAAGTAGCTAAGTACATGACGTATTCCATTAAAAAAGTTAATGAGTTATTTTATTGTAAAACTAATATAACTGACCTAGGACTAATAAATAGACTTCAGTAAGTTGATACTTTATTGCAATATCACGAATCAGAATTGTATAGTCGTAATTTTCTGCTTCGCCTACTGTACTTTTCATTAATTTTATTACTGTGTCTTTTATTAACTAGTGGAGCGAACCAGGTCAATGCTAATTGTTTATGATTTTCATACGATGTTATTAAAAAAAAATGTTTAGTTTATTTCTATTTTATGTATATTGCTAGACATAAACAATTAGATGCAAATTAATACTCAGAAAAGCAGGACACTTACGTTAGTTATTATGATTATATTCTTACCAAGAAATTATATTTGGAAATCTACGTTTAAATGTAGTTTTAATAATACTTAATTTTACTGGTATTATAGAGAAACTCTATTATTTTTTTAATATAAGTTCTGAAGATATATAAGTTACGGTTAAAAATGTAAAGTAAATTTAGTTTTAATAAGCATATTTTATAGTAACAAAACGAAGGTAATAAGGGACTTATTCGCGAGAGACATTTTTTGATTCACTAGATGTACCCACGACTTCGTGCACAATTGGAAAAGTATATGTAAGCACTGAAAATCAATTTTTAAACGAAGTCGTTGGGTCACAACCGTTAGCAATGATCCGCACGCGCATTCTGTGCCCGCGGGACATAAGTCTAAAATAAAAGTAGCTTAAGTTACTCCTTATTAATCAGCTTTCTGCAGTAAAAGTTCTATCAAAATCGATCCAGCAGTTCCAGAGATTTAGCCCTGATCTCGAAAGGGGGAGAGGATCAGTCTGTAAAATGCAGGCCCATATGCCTGCTGGATGTGCTGGGGAAACTACTACAGATCTTGAATCGGTACAGACTTCTGTCCGATAGATGCGGTCCAGAGAGTCGTTAGTCTCTCCACCAGAGGGAGAACATGCTGGGGTTTGGTATTTTTTATCAACGTAAAAACGCATTTAACATGGCAAGGTGGAGCGAAATTAGAAGGGTGCTGGACCATAGGTGGTTAAACACATACCTCGTTAACATCATTAGCGACTACATGGGTAAAAAAGGCCAATAATAGGCAGGGATAAAGAGATGGAGGTGAGCCAGGGGGGTTACGTAGGGGTCAATACTCGGACCTACTTTGGAACCTTCTGTACGATGGAGTGCTGGGGCTAGATCTACCGTATGGCAACGATACATTGGCGTACGCGGATGAACTGGCCCTTGTGGTTTGGGCTGCAGATACTGATTCGATAAAGCTTAAGGCCGAGGTAGCCTTCATAATTATAGAAAATTGGCTTCATCGGATGGGTCTAGACTGACTGAACAGAATGACTAATATTAACAGGCCCTAGGCGTCGGGAGGGGATTGTTTTTAGGGGGGCGGACACCGAAATAAAGCCTAGAAATCAGGTCAAATATCTGGGCGTATGGCAGGATCATAAACTAGTTTTCATTTAGCACGTAAGGCAGACGGCCGCCAAGGCCAGCAACCAAGCAGCAGTTCTCACGAGACTGCTGCCAAAATATAGGAGACCCTGGTTATATTAAAAGAGGCTGCTTTCAAAGGTGGTAGAATCCATTATGCTTTATGCAGCCAAGTACCAAAATATAAAAACATTCTGCTTAGTGCTCAGAGAAAATATCCTATTTAGGGTCACCTGCGCCTACAACGCAGTATGTATGCTCAGTGGACTCCCCCTATCGATCTACAAATAAAAGAAAGGGCAATACTTCTAGGGATGGACAGAAAATCAAAGGTCGCAGAAAGAACAAAAGATAGGGAGGCGACGATGGAAAAATAAGTGCAGAGCTGGGACAGATTAGAGGTTGCGGGATCGACGAGGAGTGTTATTTACAATGTAAAGAAGTGGCTAGACTGCAAGTACAAAGTGGTTGACGACTACATCATTCAGTGGCTAAGCGGGTACGGGTCTTTCGGATCATACCTACATCGAATCGGTAAAAGAAACACGGCCATATTTGTGGCGTAGAGGTGGATGATTCGAATGCAAATGCAGTACATGGGATGAAAGATGAAACGAGAAGAGGGGTCCTCTGCAGGATTACTGGACTGGATGACGGAGAACCCAAAGAAATGGAACGGGACAAAATGTAGTCAAAAACATAATTATTGAAAAGGAGGAGCACGACAGACTCCTATATAATATTTCTCCTCCCCGGCCTTGCCCCGTCCAAAATAATTTCGTAAAGAGGGTTCCAGATAGGGCCACCACAAGCCACATGAAATTGCAACAAAAAAAAAAGACATTAACCAGAATAAACAAACAGATAGATACACAGGCAGACCGACAGAAATTGTAAAAAATGTTATTTTGGTATATGTAGCGTGTATTCGCACATATGCATTTAGTAAAAAACAGGTTATTTAAATATTATAAACAGGCACTTCAATTTTATTTATTTGTATAGACGATGGTCATTAGATCGGGAGGCAAGGATGGCAAGTCTACAGGCTTCATTTTTGTCAGATCAGAACACATCACAATAAAGCAGGAAATCGGAGAAGGGACATAAAATCTGACAACATGGTTCACAATTACCTGCCTAAAAAAGCATTCCATGTAAAAATACGTCGATGTAAAGAATGACAAAATGCGAACCACACAACCCAAGCTTTAGGGTTACAACTGGTACACAGACAGGTGTAAGACTGAAGAGAGTTCAGGAGCAAAGATTTACAATAGTGACGGAAACGTAAAATTCCTGCCCTTCTTAAAACATATACATCTGTTTTTAAGCAATCTTGCAATGAGCAACAAAGAATAATTTTAGGGCTAACCAATCCAGGATAATCAACATATGCACAGATAAGTCAGGCGGCTATTGGAGCTTTAAAGATTTCTAAAGTGGTCTAGTATACAAGTGCTGAATAAAACTCGATATCATGGGAAACCTGTTTAAAACCAGTTTGGGTGCCTGGACATAAGGTAATACAAGGCAAAAAACAAACTAATAAACTTGCAAGAGAACGATTGGCCACAATATTCTATGGTCCAGAGCCCACTCTAGGCGTATCAAAAAATTACGGTATAGAGCAGAATAAAAGCCTACATCCGTAGACAACAGAACCAACACTGAAAACACATCTCTGGTCAAGCATTAGCAGGAATTAGCTACGAATCATTAAAGGATTTCTTACGGGCCATGCACCTCTTAAAGTACATCTGCAAATTATGGGACTGCAGATTATACGGTAGAGAAGCAGAAAAAGCTAAGAAATGCTGCGAGGTCCTGGATTGCAGGACATAGTCAATTTTTGGAGACTTTAAAGTGCCTCCACAAACAATGGCACCATCTCTTAGACCTGCACAAACTGATAGAGGGTATCAAGTTCCTAAAGTGGGTGACATGACCCAATGGAAGAAACACAATCAACCTAACTAGGTTGCAATACGACAGGTGATTATTGATTATACGTCAGATGGCTGCTATCTTAAAAAAGTTATTGGCGATATTTTCATTCTGTACTTTGTTCTCGAAGTATCGAACTCAGATTAAACAAATTTCTGCTTATTTTTAAAAAAAACTTCGGAGACTACCATTTTTCTCAATACTGTGTTAAATGATACAAGGGTCAGTATAAAATTAAATTTAATTCAACCAACGACTCTTTTGTTACATGTTAACAAATTAAAGTATTAATGTTTATTTACTATGTTATTAATTTTCACAAGCTAAAGCTCTTTAACACTTAGATTATGGACCATTCTTCCATTTAATACCCATTATCTCGAAATTATAACAGCACTTACTTTACAATTGTTACTTATATTAGAAATAATAAAGTTTTACTGTTGTCGTCAAAATGAAAACGGGAGCAAGAATTCCACAGCTCAATACTTAATTACAAGTCAGTGAGTGTATCTGTGCTTTTCTTCCATGTTAAATTTCTCATTAAGTCAACACCTTGTAGGCCATCAGATGTTAGTGATCTGCGCTCTTAATCTAGCTCGTTGAGTACACGGTCGTATAAATAAGAGAGAAGCAAAATGACTGATGATTGTCAACCGAAATTCAACTCAGATCCTTCATCCGACGATATTAGAGTTGAAATTAAATCACAGAGTGTCGCAAGCAGCCCTACTTGACGCTTAGTTGCCAGTTACGCACCCTACTGTTTTATTAGATTACATTCTAATTGAAAGGGGTCGTCCTCATATATAGTTTTTTAAATACGTTTAGAAAAAAATAAAATAAAGACAAATTCGTAACTTATTCTGTTTTCCTATATAAAGTCGTCTCACAAAACTTTACAGTGCTGTAAATTTAATGTTAAGTTCTGCCAATGTTCGTGACTGTTTAAAAAACGAAGATTACGGAGTACTAACAGGACTGGTTACGGAAAAGGGTTTTATTACAGAAAATTATTTTACATTCAAATGTTCGCCTTCAATATACTCCCCTCCCATCGTCTTACACCGTTTTTCCATTGATAAAAGCAGTGCTGGAAGTCTTCTTTGGTGAGAGCCTTTAGGAGCTCTGTCGTTTTTTGCTTTACCGCTTCCATCGGCTCAAATCGGGTGATTTTATCTTCGGAAACAAAAAAAAGTCGCACGGTGCCAAATCTGGCGAGTACGGCGCGTGTTCGAGTACTGGAGTGCGTTTATTGATGAAATACTGCTTTAGAGATAGGGCGTTATGGCCAGGTGCGTAGTCCTGGTGCAAAATACACGAGTTGTTCTACCACAACTCGGGCCGTTTCTTACGAACTCGTTCTCGGAGTGTTGCCAGTTCTGGTTGACTCTCTGGAACCCATTGAGTCATCACGATACTGTTAATGTCGAAAAAGGATCAAAATTGCTTTAAATTTTGATTTGGATATCCTTGCTTTTTTGATTTTGGGCGATTCAGGTATCTTGCATTGAATCGATTGCCGCTTGGTTTTAACTTCGTATTGGAAAATCCACGTTTCGTAGGAAGTAATAATGTTTTTCATCAGTACGGGATCTTCTTTTAACTTTTCAAGGAAATGTGAGCAGACCTGGTGACGCACGAGCTTTTGGTCAGGAGTCAGGTTTTTTGGCACCAATTTGCACAGACTTTTGTCGTGTATAATTCCTCATGTAAAAATTTTCTAACCGTTTTTTTATCCGCATTTATAGCCTCGGCCATCATCCGAATGTTCATTCGACGATCTGCACGTACAATTTCGTTGATTTTGGTCACTGTTTCCGGAGTCGAAACAGTGACAGGGCTACCTGGGCGCTGGTCATCTTCAGTGCTTTCTCGGCTCTCACTGAAGCACTTGTACCTTTCAAAAATACGCGCACGAGAGAGAATTGTTCTCATAGGCCTCTAGTAACAATTTATAGCTTTCTGTCGGAGTTTTCTTTAATTTAAATCTTAGATTCTTAAGATATTTGGATGTTTCTATTTTTCCGGAAATTGACAATTTTTGGTATTACTAAAAGCAATAAAAACCATCCAAAAAAGAGATCGAAGACAATATCAGATGTTTGAAAGGGTAACATAATATATGGAGAGAAAAAAAGGAGAATAAGTTTGATGGTGGCAGTTTCAATTGTTTATTTGTAGATTTTAGTTTCTAAGAAGGTCACGAAAAATTATTTATATGTCAAATTCTACCATTAGCCGTACACAGTTTCGTGTAATGTACGCAAACCAGCATTTCGCTTTTAACAGTTATACAGCACCACATATAAGCAAGAACAGTAGAAGCACTATCTTTTAATTTCTTTGTACCACATTTCGCTCCGGTTTGCCGACGTTTTTTGTACAGTTTGCGAGTACTGGTGAGCAGTGATACCAACTCTAGCTATTTAGAAAGTAATCTACCAATAAACCGTTTTTGCTACCTCATGTACCAATTTTAAGATTTTTATTAATTTTTTCATTAGATTTTAGTACCTCCATTTTTGTTATCATAACATATACCAATTTCTACTTTTTTTTATGCCAATCTACCGATTTCAGAAATTTTAGTTTGGCAACGCAGCTGGTGAACAACAACGATGCAGACCAAAATTTCGGTGGTACGGAACAATTTTTTCTGAGAATGATCCTACTATTCTTGTGTATATACGCTTTTATTCTGCTAACACCAGCTTTTCCCTTTTAAATATTAAAGGCTGTTTTATCTATGTAAATTTGTTGTGAACTTTTGTGTTATCACTGTACCTCATACCTTCAGTTCTATTAGCTTTCCATTTGTTATTTTTAATTGTTCCACTTTTCATTTAATATCTAATGCTTGTAGAGCGCTTTCATTGATGTTTAAATGAAAACTCGATGAAATATATCCATCGAACCTAGAATTCAAAGGACCTAAAAAGATCGACATTGATTCTAAAGCTCCTTAAATGCTAAAAATGATGAAAAATGGATATAAAAAATACATTTTGTTGAAATTGCGCGAAATTTTTTTTAAGAGTAGAGAATAGGGCTACGAAAAGATTCCTTACGAAAATTTATCGTTTATGTAATGTACAGTAAAAGGGAAATCAACATTTTCGGAATTGTATTATAGGTGCGTTTCACAGATCAGTATCTGGGACAAATTTTGTTACAAATCTGCATGTTTCTCAAATAATTAAATTAATTACAGTTCCAAAATTGTATAATGAAAGTTAAAGTTTCTTACTCTGATATCTGAAATAAACGTAAAAACCTTGAAACAAAATATAATAAAATCGACAAATACAGAAAGAAAACAAAAATCAGTTCAAATAACGAGAAAAAAATTGGGAAAACCGAAAATAAGCAAAAAATAATTGAATAAAAATAAAAACCGTCAAAAAGGCTAAATAAAAGAGGATAAATAAAAAAAAAATAAATAAATAAATAAAAAAGAAGAGAAAGCATAAAAAAGGAAAAATATATAAAATATGCAAAAACAGAAAAAGATGAAGAAATGGCAAAGATTGAAAAAACACGATGTAATTGGAAATTGGAATGTGAAACGAAAAAAAAACGAATATAGCATACAGAGAGATAGGAAAAACAAGACACAAAAATTAAAAAAAAACGATAAATGTGAAAAATCGAAAAAAGGAATTATAAATTAGAAAAAAAGAAAAAAAAATTTACAAATTAGTAAAAACCTAGTAAAAAGAAGAAAATATAAAAAAAAGAAACGAAAAAAGAACGGAATCAAGAAAAGACCGAAAAAATATCACAAAAATGAGAAATAAAAAAAGTGGAACAGAAAAAAAACAACTAACAAACCGACAGAAGCAAAAGTAAAAACCTTGAAACAAAATATAATAAAACTGACAAAAACAGAAAGTACATAAAAATCAATTAAAAAAAGGGAAAAATTTTGTAAAAATTAGATAAAGGAGAAAATGAGAAAAAAACATTGAATATTACGCGATAGGAAGTTCCCCGGCTATTCGATAAATAGTAATTTAATAAAATTGGAAGAAAAAAGATAAAAATCATCAAAAAGTGTGAACAAAAGTGGATAAATCGAAAAAAAAACAAGCAAATAAAAAAATGAGGAAAAAAATAAAATAACAGGAAAAACCAGAAAGAGATGAACAACAACCAAAATTGAAAAAAAAAACGATTGAATTGGAAAAACGAAATCAAAAGACAAAAATAGAAAATACGGACAGATAGGAAAAAAGTAACAAAAATTGAAAGAAAAAATGTATAAAATCGAAAAAAGGAAAAAAAAATTGTAAGAAAAGAAAAAAATATATAAATTAGTAAATAAGTAGTTACATAAATAATAATATAAAAAATGGAAAATAACGAAAAAAAAAGTGTGCGCCTCAGGACGCGCGACAGAAGTGATAACTTCACCTAATCCAAGTTGAATTATTTAATATTGAAATTTTTTAACTTTGGAAAAACTTTGCCTATTACTTAAATTTTATGTACATTAATATGATAATGTCTATAAATTTAAAAATTTAAATATTTTGAAAATTTTGAAAATTCTGAAATTTTTTTGATCACTATAACTTTCACTAATTACGATACAAAAATTTTTTACTATGACAGTTCGAAATTTCTAATCAGTCGCGTAGTAATTCGCAATACAGCCACCCTTTACGTGGAACGGCCTGATTATTTCAGCAGAATCGGATTTCACCTATTCTTCCATTTTTTCTTCAACGTGTATTGACCATGATATTTAGCACTAGAAATTTTGGCGGGCTTATCACAATTATCATTTTGTAATCTAAGTTTTTGATCAATTTTTTACTGAATAACACAATTCTTACCGTAATTTCCGTTAATAAGATCTACAACACAACTTTATTTAATGTTTACCACAAATAAACTCCTTTAACCGGTTTTTTTTATCACTATAACTTTCACTAATTACAATACAAACATTTTTTACTATGACAGTTCAAAATTTCTAATCAGTCGAGTAGTAATTCGCAATACAACCACCCTTTACGTGGAACGGCCTGATTGCTATTTAATACACACTTAAAACTTAAATTCTTATCCTTATTATCAATAATAACATTAATAACACACTTTATAATCAATTTTTATAAGATTTATCACAAATGAAACCACCAAAACACGTCTTTTTTATGCTAAAATTAGGCTAATCAGACTGTCATTTCTTCTTAGACAACCTGTTATTTGAATAAATGAGTAAATAAATTAATAAAGATATTTGTATTAATATTAATATTTACCTATTTCTATTTGATTTAATTTCCATTTCTTCTCTCCTACAACTGCCACGATAGATGCTGAGGATGACCGAACCGTTTAAATTATGAATTTAAATTATAATTAAAAGGGATTAAATTAGTTTTATATACGAAGATATAGCAAATAACCTAATTTGTATGATATTATATGGATATAAATATTTAATAATTAATAAAAAGTAATGAATTGTATTTAGTGACAGATTAATACCGTATAACACGGTAAATTCAAATATACTTAAAACTTACATTGGGAAAAGCATAGAGAGAGAGAGAGAGAGAGAGAGAAATGATATTATGATGTTTCACTGCGCCTGCGTGTAACAACGATAAACAACGCGTTATGATAAACGCTTTTTTCAACGCGTTACGCTAAAATCAGTTTACCCTCTCATAAGAAGTTATCACTTCAATAAATAAATAATGTATTAATATTAATATTAATATTTACCTATTTCTATTAATTATGTATCACTGCGCCTGCTTGTAACAACGATAAACAACGCGTTATGATAAACGCTTTTTTCAACGCGTTACGCTAAAAATTAGTTACCCTCCCATAAGAAGTTATCACTTCAAAAAACGAAAAGACCGATAAAAAATAACAAACATTAGAAATAAAAAAAAAATGTGGAACATAAAAAAAAACAATACAAACCGACAGAACCAAAAGAAAAAAAAAAACGTAAGAACCTTGAAACAAAATATAATAAAATAGACAAAAAAAACAAAAAGAAAACATAAACTACAATTAAATAAACGAGAAAAGTTATAAAAATTATAAAAAACAGTAAATGAGCAAAAAAATAATTGATTAATAGGCGGTACGAAGTTCGCCGGGTCAGCTAGTCGATAAATAATAATTTTAATGAAAATTCTCTTTTAGACCTGCATTTATTTAGGGCAATTGACGTTAGGTGAATTTATTTTTATAACAAAATTAAATATCCATAAAAGTGCAAAATAAATGAAGTTTCTTTGTATAAAAAACATCAAAGAATAGGTTACAGAAGCCATATAAAATCGAGACAGAGAGAGAGCCAAACGAAACGAATTGTCTGCTGTTGCTATGTGGCTTGAAATTATTTTACGGCTACGACTGACGATTCAGAAATAATGTTTGGTCAGGCATATACTTTTATTTTATATAATTTGCCTGTGGCAATGCGTATGATGACTGTTATTATTTCTTTCATTGTTATACAACCCCGTTAGATATTTTAAATTTTTATTTGCAGTCCAGTAATTTTATGTGTTGTATTATATTCTACCCTCATTTTATTTTAACTCTTTACAAATCGATGTTTCTTAGTGAAAGTCATTTACTGTTTAATTTTGTTGTAGACTTTATTGAACGTGTAACTATTAGATTCTCATATTCTCATCAAAAAAATCGAATATGAATAACAGCATACAGTGTGCGGCAATAGTTTGTCGGAGTACGTTAATTATCGAAGATTGTCTTTTTAGTTTCGCATGTAAATTTGTAAGATCTCAATTGCGCCCTCTTACGGTGGCGTCATAATATTTAATTTTAAGTTTTACGTCAAAATTAGCTACAAAAAAGACATGCTATGATCTTTAGCAATATCTAAGAACTGAAGTACCTAAACACTCACGATTCTAAATTATATGTGAAGGGAGAAAGAGACATTGAGATAACCCAAAAGAAACATCTTCTAAAGCAGATGATGTTGAAATATGAGACATAGTTTTTAGTGCAACCTACTATTTAAAGTTTATGCAAAGACATTTGGAAAAAAAATTGACTTCACCTTACTTATCTAGAAAGGTGAAAATTTATAACCATACAAGATATGATGCACAATAAATATATCAACAGATGTTAGAAACGTGTTTATCCAGAGAACTAAACAAAGTTGAAGCAGTAAGTGTACCAAACTTTCAATAGGAAGATGATGGTGAAATATTTTAAAGACAAACAAGTTACCTCCTTCTAGAAAAGCCTGGAAACTCACTGATACATATAAACAGATGTTAAAAACATGTTGATCCAGAGAACTAGAAAAAGTTGAAGCAGCTAATGAACCAATATCCCAGCATGAAAAAGATGGTAAAATATTTCAAATATTTTAAAGTTTCTTCTTTCTAGACTGAACTGGAAACTCACCAGACATGAATATTTAGAATTTGTGGGCTCTATGAAAGGCCCTATTGATGAAAATGGCAAAAAAATTGATTTATTTTTATTATTTTTACTTAATCATATTGTCATTAATTTTGTACATTTATCCATAAAATTAGTTTTAAAATAGACATAAGTAGTTAATTTAATAAATTGTTACATTGTATCATTTATTAATATGGTTAGAGCTTCATTTTTGTTAAACGGTAGGTATTTACAATCGCTGATAAACGAGTATATAATTTATATAATTGCTTCAATTTAAACTAATGGACGTAACTAGTAAAATACTAATTAATAGGGAAACATTGCGGCTCAGTAATTGAAATTGTTCTTTATGTAGATTTCTGTATGCATAATACCTATCAACGAAACGGAAAAAGCTTTTGATTTTAAAAACATCTTTTAACAAAGTGCATCGTACTTACATTAGGTACGGAGTAGCTATTATAGTCTCTTGAGTTGATACTGTCATTTTGTTTGTTCCTGAACGCTCTGTAGTTTTCCCTGAGCTGCTTTCCATACTGCAATAAAAAAATAATAATAGTGTAATCAGTAATATATGTAATGATGAAAAAATGAAACAAACGTATCTCGCGCCATGCTGTCAATATATTCCAGATATATAACCTAGATTTGTGTATGGTTAGAATGTCCCAGTTGAACAACGGCCAAAAAACCTAGAAGAAGAAGATGGTTAGAAGTTCTAACTGTAAAGAATGCTGCGACATAGATATAAATATGTATCAGTTCATATAAGGGCAAAACCAAACTGTAGACACTGTGTTTTGTTCTGTATGAACTGATTAATACTTATATCTATGTCGCAGCATTCTGTGCTTACAGTAATGAATTCTAACCATGCACAAATCCAGGTGATATATCTGGAATATATTGACAGCGTAGCACGAGATACGTTTGTATAATTCTTTCATGATTTTATGTATAAGACTGTCAAAAAACGCTCCGTATCTATATATATCTATATCTATACATCTACCTATACATATAATGAAACTGTAGAAATGTATATGTTTGTGCGCGCATCACATGAAACTACCTACTGATCCTATTCGAATGCGGTTTTCAAAGACGTATTTGTCTTCTTTTAACTTAACATCTGGTGTATAAAACTTTCTCCCCCCACCCCTTTAACGGGGTGAGGAAAGAAATTTTTATACAAAAATCAACACGCCACGCGAACAACGTCGCGGGTACATCGACATAGAACCCAAAAATGTGGTTAGATTTTTAAGGGAAAATAAGAAATTCTAAATGTTCTTAAATCTAGTGAAGTGCATTTTTTATATGAAAGTGAAAATGAATATAATTTATACAACAAGAAATTAAACACACAATTATTTATTTTTATATTAAAATACCGTATAACTGCTGCTAATTCAATTCTCCAAGCCTTCTACCATATAAGTACTGCTTAAACCATATAAATGAAGAATTTTCTTTAATTCTTGAAAAAAACTGCTATATTTAGAACTGGTAAGTATCTATTTCAATACTTCTCTTCTTAACCTGATGATTTAATCTTCTTAGCAATGATAAATATTCTTTCTAGTCCAATATCTCTTCTCGTCGACTTTTTCAATCTTTAAAAATAACTTTAAATAATCTTTCTTCTTACCAAACTCATACAAACTCCTTCTATTCAACTTTAGTACCAATATTATATTATTCAAATCTCTTTTAACTTATTATTTTATCAAAAAACTCAATTTTAATACTGCATAACATTTATTACAACCATTCTCTTCAGAAGATCAAGGGAAAGAGAAACAATCTCCAAAATCAACAAACTAACAAAAGCCTACCACTAACAATCTATATCCTATATAAAATTTTCCAAAACAAACTTGATTCTATTTAAATAAAACAAATCAACCCTACTAGATTACTTATCTTAATTTCTTTAATAATTTCTATCATCATACATACTAGATTTATAACATTATTTTGCAAATTTGTATTATAACCCTACATACATATTATAAATTTTATTTTCTATTATGTTTTAATATAAATTTAATTTTTTTAGAATTTCTTATTAATTTATATAAATGACAAATATGAATATTATGAAAATAATAAATATGGAAATTATGGAAGTGACAATTTATACACAATCTATTAAAAGTAAGTATTCCATTATTTATTCGATTAATTAAATTATTTTAACCAACGCATGTATTTTAATATTTAAGTTTTTAATTCATCTTTCTTATTTTATTTTTCCTTTTTTTTAGGAATGAAGAGACAAATTTTTAATATACTGGAAAATGAAACTGAATTATGCAAATATCAAAGCTTTGAACTCTTATCTGAGATCAAGAATATTCTTTTTAATCATTTTATATTTAATTTTACATATTATATACTTATATTATATATCATAGAATCATATTTCATCTCAATATATATTATATTAGTAAAATTCTCTTCGTATACATTCTCTAACGTAAATTTATACAACACAGTTCAGTTTTGCATCTGTAGATATCACGCCTTTTGTTAAAAGTCACATCACTTTGTTGCTATGTGGTTCTGCTCGAAGAAGCAAATGCATCACCGAACCGTTTATTCATAATCAACTCTTTCATAACGAACAACGTGCTGAATCATTTCTTTAAACATGACAGACGTTTTGTTTAAGAACGGGCCAACAAACAAAGTAAAAAAAATACATTGTAAATGATGCGAAATAAGTTTTAGATTGTCGGTTGGATTGGGTTAGCGATTTTAAATTTATTTTTAAGGTTACGGTTGGATAATTTTCTCTTATATAATAGTTTTTGATGGAGATGGATGAAACATTTTTAATTCCTTAAGATTGATGTGAGCGTTGTATTGTATTTTTATCTATTCTCTATACGTTTTGTGTGATGTTTCTTCGTTTATAACGGTATTAGTAAATATCCAAGTTGGACTAAGCGTAAAATTGCTGATACCATAGGCATCTCAGATAAACGAGTACTCCATATTTTACACAAAAAATTACATATGAAAAAGTTGTTCGGAAAGTTAGTGCCGCATTTGTTAACAATTCCACAAAAAATAAAATGAAAGAAGTTTCTCAGCGTAAAATGGTGCCTTTTAAGCAGAATAAAACAGATTTTGTGCGTCGTTTTATAACTATGGAGAAAACTTGGATCTACCATCATGATTCTAAACTGAAACAAAAACGTTAACAGTGGACTGAAGATGGTTCTTCAGCTCCAAAATAGGAGCAGTCAGAACGCTCGACAAAAAAGGTTATGGCATCAGTTTTTTTGGGATGCAAAAATCTTAAAAAGGTAAAATATGCAGATCAAAAATTCAGAGCGGCCATTGTTAGTAACCTGACTATTTTAAATAAAAAAAAAAAACAATTTCATTAAAAAATACATGTTCTCTCATTTTTGCTTTCAAAACTTTTTGACCAAACTGTATAATAGTTAGGATACCAGATGAAAGAGTAAGTCAGAGCAGTACCGAGTAAACCTGGATACAAAATGGCGGATGATAATAATTATTGGATAACAAAAGCATCTAATATCAAGAAAAAAAAACAAAAAACTAAAAAACGATGTTAAATATTTAAGTATTTATGATGAGAAGAAATAGCAAAGCTCAAAATTTGTGAATATTTATCACGAGGCGAAGTTGCATGACAGTAAAATATTCTGTCGAGAGAAAAATTCAACAAAATTAAAATTTAAGATTTTATAAATGAAAATAAATGCATCTGCTATGATTTATTCAAATGCAAATGTCAACAAGTTGGCAATAAAGATGTGATATCGCATTAAACAAAAAGAAAACTGTATGTAAGAAATTATATTGTATATAATTTGTATGAATTCTACATACAAAAGGATATTTTTTAATGAGTTAATTGCACACTTGACATTTATAGTCACAGATTATGATGATTAAATGGTTGGTATTACTGAAATCAAAATATTACCCAATACAAAATAAAATGCTCCAGAGACTACATTTATTTGCATATAAAAATCTTCAGCAACGTTTGTAGACTGGAAGAATATTCATCCAAAATTTATTATGCTGGTATTACGTCTACAATTTATTCATGAATTTTTTTAAGGTTACTCCATCATATCCAATTTTGTTCGTGAAACTTTCCATCCAACTTTCGGAATTAGATCATATTCAAATTATATCGGGATTTCAGTTGTGCCAACATAGATATAAGACAACAACATTAATAAAAGGAATATAAACAAATTTGTTTTGCTTATAATATATTTGTTTTAATAGTTTTTCTTTTAATAATATTCGAAAAACTTTTAAAGGTTGGCCAGTCTGTTTATGCCTAAGAGTATAATGAGGTGTAAAGGTGGTTTCGTCAAGATGACCTTGAATTTATTTGTCAAACTTAATCACGTACAGCTAGCATAGTAAGTTAAACATATATGAATCATAGGATTTGAGCTGGTTGTCCTTGAACGTTGCGATTACTTCATTGGTCATTATTCAAGTGTCTACGTTGTTCTTGTTCGTAGGATGAGTTCAGAATAGATTCCAATAAATGATAACAGTTGAGCAGATTACTTTAAAACTTTAAAAGCTGAATTTTATTGGTTAAAAATGTTCGCACAATCAAACGAACCTACGAGATCTGGTAATTAAGTTCCAAAACAGTTTTTCTAAAGGAATAATGAAAGGGACGGAGTTTTGTTCTAAATATATCCCTTACCCATGGATAAAATTCCAGGCAGCTGCAACAAACAATCTCATTGTAATGATCAAATACAGAAGGTGCAAAAATCACTCGCACCGAAAAAATGTTGGATAAAAAAAAATAAACAGAGTGAATTTTAAACTTTTGTCAAATTCGGGTCCGCTTCGGTAAGCAATGAAACTTTAAACAGCGTTTATGGAGTTGATTGCCTATCCTGTAACTGAATTTTTGAGTGGTACAAACGTTTTGAAAAGTGCAGGGAGCATGATAAAGGTGACAAGCGCGTCGGATGGCCTGTGAATTGAACGTTCAAAAATTGACCGAAATAGTTACAAAAGATCTTTGATTAAGTATCAGAGCTAACGCTGAAGATGTGAATATTCACACAGGAACTTAACTTGAGAAAAGTGTGTACTAAGCTTGGGCCCAGACTGCTATCGGCGGAACAGAAGATGCATCGTAAATACGTTTTTATAATTTGCACTTATAATATTTTTCATTATGACACCCAAATAAGTACTATAATGTTTCATTAAAGCACTCAACTTTGGAAACTTTTCCTGCATGCGGTTGGTAGCATTGGATAGTATGATACGTCAAATAAATAACCATCACGAAGGTAACCTAGTAACAAACAAGGAAAACTTTGTTTGTTTGTTTGCTACCAACTCATTTAAAAAGAACTAAAATAAAATACAAAATTTATTTAAAAAAGCAATAAAATAGCAAAATATAAAAAGTATTATAAACAACTTATTTCATATGGCTGTTATGACATTCGTCCTTTAAAAAACTCATCGCTACGCGATTCGTTTTTTAAATTTGGACTCGTGTCATAACAGAGCGGCATATGAAATGCGTTGTTTAATATACTATTATTCTGACACCATGCAATGTATCGAAAGGAACTAAAAATTTATTTTAAGGGTCGTAACCTGCAAAGAATCTAGGATTTTTTAATATGACCCTAAAAACAAGGGCAATCAATTTACTGGAAGTCTCCAAACTTTTCGACAGCCAAAAAAACGAGGATGAGCATGTCCAAATTCACGACAATGTTGGTGGTTTTCGTTCGTGTAGTCGCCATGGAATGGGTACCACAAGGTCAGACAGTCACTATTCCTATATTGACGTTTTACAAAGACTACGATAATAAATTCGTCAGAAAAGGCCCGAAATGTGATAAGATAACTGATGGATATGACATCAAGTCAACGCGACGGCTCATAACGCGCTGTCTGTCAAGGAATATTTGGCCAAAATTCAGGCCACAGTCTTGGCCCATGCGCCCTATTCGCCAGACTTAGCACCCTGCGACTTTTACCTGTTCCCTGCTTGACGGGAACCTGCCACGAGTCTAAAGGTTTGTTCCCAATCAACACATGTACTATTAAACGAACGGTTTTGTCATGCGCATTTCATAAAAGCCGTTCCAATTAACTTTTGACTGGTGCACGAACAGGTACAGTTGATGTTCCCAATGACTACGTACTGATACATTTATTAGTTTGTAAACTAAGAAATCGATCCACGCCTCGAAGCATGTACTGGGTCATTATGTTTCTGACGACATGCGCAATAGCACATTATATTTTAAGGATGTCACTGATGATAATTATAGGGTTATGTGCCACGGTATTTACTTAATTTGTATTCATCGATTTATTATTAAAATTGATTATGATGATTTGTTGATCGATTACTGTTTCTATTGCTTTTAATCTATAGTTCAGTTTGAAATTTTTGAGGAGGTTATGAATATTCTGACAAAATAACTGTCATCTCAAGAATTTCTTCTTTTCTGTGACGAAACTTCATACAACACACTTAGCAGTCCAGAAAGCGTTCCTAATTCTAATTATTTTGCACTAGTTCACGTACTGGTTCAGGTGTATGACATGCGCAGAACACAGTTCAAGTACTGGTACATGTACGAGTCAAAATGATATATTGGGAACAAACCTTATAGAGGACGCAGTGACTTAACAGCATATCAGAAGATGACCTACAGCACTGCTACTCGCATTAAAAAATACGCAAGAAGAGATGTGAGCAGGCGGATCCTAAGCGGATAGTTACATTGCCCACTGCCCCCTATTTCTGGAGTATGGTTATGGTGTGAAAATCTAGAGTCAATTATTAAAAAAGTTTTTCTAATTAGAATATATAATATTGTGCTCAATATTAAAATCGATATAAAGTAAATGGATGACTAGAATATTTAGAGATTAAAATACAGCAATACGCTGATCTTACAATTAGATTCCATTGTTAATACCTACTCTTGTAAATTTAATGTAAGTTTTCTTTTCTATCATTGTACGGAAATTTGAAGTTTTGATTCTATTTAACAATGGTCTTCACCAAGAAAAAACTACGGAGCATAGCAAAACAAACGTATAATTGAGCGGACCTGTTTCTTGTAAGCAGAAAGAGGTAGTCTGGCAATTAAGTTTTGAGACTTTTGCAATTACATCTTTATTTTACAATTTTTTAATTTTCTCCTTCAATATACTGATCTGGCTTTAAAAGCACCAGATATTTGGTAAACGTTTACTGTTTAGTTACAGATAATATGATCAGCCGTTTCATCTCCATAGTCACAGATTCTGTGTGTTCCAATGTCCTGTTTGTGTCCACATTAGAGAGATGGTACTCCTGTGGACCAAATTTCTACGATTACTCTAAATTTAGGTTTCTAAAGCTCTAAAAGGCTTATTAGACCTTATTAAATTCAGTCGTCTAATTTAGCATTCAGAAAAGGAACAGAATTAGAAGCTTCTAATCACACTGCTCTAATTAGTTTACTAAATCAGTTGCCTGCTGAAGCGCGATATAGGCGGACGTGTTAAGTACGGTACATAAAATGGTTCCAGTAATGTCCAGACATAAAAAAATTAGCCTCGCTGTAAGTCTATCCGTTGGGTTAATAATTAATATAAAAAAAAGACATGGCTTAAGGAATATTTGTTACTGCGTGACAGGTTATCCAACATGAATATAATGATTGTTTTAGAAAATCTTGTAACCTTAAGAGGGAGTATTACGGCAAAACGAAGATTGGTTTCAACAGGGAATTTATACAAAGATTTCAAATATAGTCTTTTTATATCTTAACTTATGATCTTAATAATTATCCCTAAAACGTTTTCGGCTATTTATACATGTTTGGAACAATAAATAAAAGTTAAAAACTCTTTAATTACATCCCCATTTCCTTCAATCAGCAGAGCTCCATCAGTTGGATTCTCCAACGTATATAGTTAAATGAGGAGGAGGAAATAGGGTATGAAACTGTACAGATAAAGAAGGATCTGAAGGGTGTGGCACCTGAATTGTATATGAAGATTGTTTGTGATAATTGTGAGGATGCTAACGGATGTGAGGACTGCATTTGTTGCTGAGGTGGTAAGGAAGTTGAAGATTGGTTGTGGTATTGTGTGGCTCGTAAGTTATAAAGTGGAGTATTTGGCGATTGGGTACAGTACTGTGTGGGTGGTGAAGGATACAGGGATTGGTGTGGTGAAGATGATGTTTAAAAAGTAGCATAAAATTCACTCTGCGAAGACGATGGTGGTGAAGGAGTGAAAGATTGATATGAAGTCATTTACGAAAACTTGCACCTATATTTCTGACAACAAACAGCACATCAACATGCGCAAAGTGTTGCGCGGCGTCTGAAGCGACTATATGCAATCGCACCTTCCTAAATTCGTTTCTAAATTAGGTTTCTAAATGATTTATTGAGTCAGTAGCCGCACTTTTTCCTAAATTGAGAAACTTACCTTCCTAAATGCGATTTCACTTGTCTGAATTTAGTGACTGAATTATTTAGACGACTGAATTTAGTAAGGTCTAATAAGCCTTTAAGAGTAATTTAGAGTAGCGCAGTTAAAGTCGTATTAACCTTATTGCTTGTCTTTGGTCTGGAGTGTTTTTTCCAGTATGCTGCGCATTTCGAGATGCCACTGAAAGATTCAGGTCCGATAAAAGAAGTACTAGCGTATGCATACACACAGATTCTGCATGCCCATTTTACACAGATGGTACCTTAGTGGACAAAATTCCTGCGATTACTCTTAGTTTAGATTTTTAAAGCTCTAAGAGTAATTTAGAGTAGCGCACTGAAGTACGCCTGGAGTGTCTTTCCTGTAAGGTGCACTGAGTTCGATTTGAACTTTATCGATAGTGCGGCATTTCGAGAGTCACAGAAATGTTCAAGTCCGATAAAAGGAATACTAGCTACTTCTATCAGCAATTTCGTTTCCGACAATCCCTTTATGCCCTGGAACCCACACCAAAGTTACTTTCCTCGAATTGAGGAGTTTTTTAATGCACTCTTCAGCACAGAAGTCTATTGTTAATGGCTCCGCTTCTTAGGGCTATTGAGAGCCTAACATTAAGAGTTGTAATCCCTATACCTACTTCTTCTTGGCGTGCGACAGAAAAAAGCCTTAACAAAGTTGTGTTACAGTATCCGATCTTATATTCATAAATTGAATCCAATATAAAAAAATTGTGAAGTGATTCAGTGAAATAAATCGCACCCAGTAGTTTTTGTGTTTCCGACATACCTACGGTATTTTCTAATTTTGCTATTTAAATTTTCTAATACATTGTGTATATAAAAAAATGTATATTATTTTTAGATTTATGACCTTGATCTAGAGACACCTGTAATTCTGTTACCACCTGTTTAGACAAGACAATCTCATTCAAATTTACTCAAACTTGTGGGCGATTATACAAACTTAATACACCATAAATATACAAGTGTCGACATAGACTGCCAAAATATTCACATGATGTAAGCAATCTTTTGTTTCCTGTACCTACGCCTAAATTTTCAATATCCATGTCCAAAAATTAGTCAATGTAAGTACATTGTCAAGTTTAAAATTAACAAAAATATATGCTGCCAAAAGAAAGTTGGATGGTTGTTTGGAGTGAAATTATGTCGCAACCACAAAAAATTAATTTATTTTAGAAGTTTTTGGAAGAAAGCTTCAATATTTTTCTAATTTTCACGATTTTTTAGTTTAGGATTTCACGATTTTTATGAATATCTAAACAATTTGTCACGATTTTTTCTTATTTTTTTAACTATTTAAAGGTTGTTTTTCACTTTTTCACGATTTTTTATTTTATCCTGTTTTTAATAATTTTTTCATGATTTTCAGGAATCTACTATGATTTTTGAAGTTATACTTCTATTCATGGACTTGATTTGTGTGGGGCTAAATGGGAAAAATCATTACATATGTAATGGTGTGAGTAAGAGAAAGACAGAACCACATATAAGGTATATTGGTCGGTAAAAACAAAGATGCAATATGTACCACATGTCTAGTCATAACTATAAGTCCTTTAAATACCGTTTAAACATTCAGTACATTGAAAAGAGATAGATATACAAAAAACAGTCTGATCTAATGTTTTGGAATATCATAGTGACGCATTACATTGTGTTTGACAGATTATTTTATAATTCTGTCACGTAAGTAAACATATAAAGTTTAGTATTTTATATTAATAATAATATTCAGTAATGAGTACCTATTGTATTGTAGTCCATAGTAGCTTCACATGGTTACATTATATCCTGCACTATGCTTTTGAGGTTGTTGGCTACATAAACAGAGTTTTTAAGAATAGTCGAAAAGTGCATTCCGAACAGACAATAGATAGAAAAATTACAATTCGGTAAGTATTCCAAATGGGTTCAATCTATGTTTTTGGGGTCGCTGAACACGAATGTTATGATGTCGAAAGTCACCGCGGCACTTGGTGCCTAGGGTATTTACCTCTTCTCCTGGGGTTTTATGTAAATTCTGTACAAAATCAGTGAACATTTGGAACTCGGCGGTTTTTTGGGTCGCTGAATACGAATATGATATTGTCGATGGTGTCCGAAACACCTGGTGCTTAAGACGGACCTCGTCTCCAGGAATTTTATGCAAATTCAATACAAAATGAGTGTGCACTCGGTACTAGGAGGTTTTTAAGGTCGCTGAACACGAATATCATATAATGATTCTGCTAAATCATTCGCATACAAATTTATGAATAGAAGTATAACTTCTGCCGGCAGTCCCATTGACTGCCACACCCGTTTTTTTGTTTTTTCTTACGATTTTTCGAAAATAGTAAAACGGCAAAAAATCACCTTACCATAAATATTTTGTCTGATTTTTAATTCTTTGCGATTTTTATCAATTCCTTAAGATTTTTGACAATTTTTCAGTTGTTTGGCCATTTTATATAAAACAAAATCCTTCAGAGTAATGGAAATATTTAACAAAATGTATAATTGCCAAATATCTGTTTTGACTAATTTTTAAGAAAATTATTTTAACAACTATAAAAAATAATAAGAAGCTTAAAAGAATCGTTAAAAGCTTAAAAAAAAGTAAAAAAGAAATCGGAAAAACATTGAGGTCTTTAGTAAACGATTATTTGAGATTTTTGAAAATTTCTTCCAAATCACATGACATGACGTTAATGAGTCTGATGTTTCAATTCTCGATTTGACAATTTCTCTTATTCATTAATGTGCTTTAGGGAGAAAGTGAGTAAGTGTCATATGTGAAATGAGTTGAATTTAACGACGGAACAACGAATTAATGGCCAAACGTTCATAGCTTAGTTGTCAGAGCGTTGGCGCGTAGAGCCAAAGGTTACGGGTTCAAGTCCTACTAGATGCGACATTTTTAATGTCTCATTAATTTCATTTCAAATATTCTTGTTTATGTACCTTATAAAACATTTGACGGTTGACATTTTAATGTTAACAGTTGACATTTGAATGTTGACAGTTGACATTTAAATGTTGACAGATGGTATTTGAATGTAGACAGTTGACATCTGAATCTTGGAAGTTGATATTTGATATTTGACAATTGCCATTTGAGGGTTGACATTTGGCAGTTGTCGTTTGAAAGTTGGCATTTGCCAGTTAGTATCTTACAAGTGACATTTGACAATTAATTGTTGACGTTAAACATTTGAATGTTGACAGTTGGCATTTGAATGTTGACAGTTGACATTTGAATCTTCGACAGTTAACATATGAATGTTGACAGTGAATCTTGGTTTTGTTAACAAATATTGAAATAACGTTGTTTATGTTAATTATAAGAAAATGTTTTAGTATTTTATTCACCGCCCATAGAATACAGTGAAAAGTTTACTACCAGCAGTTTTAGTGTATTTTGAAAACTGTCGGTCAAATGTAGAAATCTGTGACTTTTAATAGACATTTCATTTGTGTTTTGTTTAATTTGTCAGTTTTTGTTAATATCTGTTTTTAAAAAAACTTTAGAATAAAATTATTTAAACGTAATTGTTGCTTGACATTTCACAGTTTACATTTAAACACTGACATTTGAATGTTTACATTTGACAGTTGACATTTGAAATTTGACAGTAGGCATTTGACATTTTTTTAAATTATGTTATTAACTTTTCCCATTTCTGTATTTATTTTCGAAGTTAATAAAAAAACCTAAAATGTTGAACAAATAATTTCATGGTGTCGGTTTTTGGTTACATTGGTTTTACGTGACTGTGTGCGTGCGGTTTTTCGTGACGGTGTTCGCGCGCATTATAAAAATTGACCCTCAGCATAACTTTTCCATAACCGCCAAAAAAAGTATAACTTTAAAAACAAAATTGTATATTTTTTACAAAAACATGTTTATAATTTTTAAAAATACTATAAAACAAAAAAAAGGGTGTGGCAGTCAATGGGACTGCCGACAGAAGTTATACTTCTATGCACGCGCCCGGATTCATAAATTTTTATGCGAATGATTTAGCAAAATCATTAAAATATGATATTCGTGTTCAGCGACCTCAAAAACCTCCTAGTACCGAGTACACACTGTTTTTGTATCAAATTTGTATCACATTTCCTTGAGACGAGGTCCGTCTTAAGTACCAGGTGTTTCGTCCTTCAACTGATAAGTTTTCGATCATTTTTAAAGGATTTACCTCCATACCATGTTTTGCCAAAATCATAGCTCCACCACGTTTATTCTGTACACGACAAAAATAAGAGCTCGGGTCATAACCAAAGACACTTAGATGCTGAACCTCTTCTGTTAAAAGAAAGTGCTCGACCAAACAAATAGCACTGTATTTTATATTATGACGCATGGTCGCCATCATTTTCAGTTTCAGCACATGATGGACAGATGATTAAATTTTGACCAACCACTTTTGCGCCTCTTAGACGAACTAGGCAAGCAGGATGATAATGTTTTTCACATTTGGTACATTTTAATTCGCCTTTTAGAGATCGTTTACAACTCGCGCATGTAATTTTCACATTTATATCATCATCACTCGGCGCCATCAAATATATATCAATGGTATCACTGTTAACTAATAAAACTTAATAACTACAAACAGGCAATTAGAAATATTTTTTTTTTTAATTAACTGTATTCAATTAAATAAATACTTAGAAAAATAAGACCAGTTGATGTGTTTCCTTACTTCAAACACAAAAACTAAACAGTAAAACGATCAATGTACAAAAAAGTGTTTACAAAACCCCATAGTGCAAAATATAATGCAACCATGTGACGGTAGTATGAACTACAATACAATACTCATTACTGAATATTATGATTAATATTATTAATATAAAATACTAAACTTTATATGTTTACTTACGTGACAGAATTATAAAGTAATCTGTCAAACACAATGTAATACGTCACTATGATATTCCAAAACATTAGCTCAGATTGTTTTTTGTATATCTATCTCTTTTCAATGTACTGATATCTTATATGTGTTTCTGTCTCTCTCTTACTCACACCATTACATATGTAATGATTTTTGTCATTTAACCCCACACAAATCCAGTGCATAAATAGAAGTATAATTCCAAAAATTGCATGCAGTTTCTAACACCAACACGATAATTGTAAGTTTTAAGTTATTTTTTTAAATATTAAATCTCGTTGTATGAAAAATCATATTAAAAGTAATAAAAACTTTGATGAATTCTGGAGCCAGACTAAATTGTTGCAGTGCAGTGCGTATGGCATGCATCTGCTGGATAGGAACGGATCGTAAATGCCGAAATTTGTTTTTTTAATGTTTTAAATTAGCTTTTACGTTAAAAACAGCAATCTTTCGTTTTTATAGGCATTGTATATGTTTTCTTTTTATTTAAAAATTTGTATTAACTTTACGATTATTTTACGACATGTTTCACTATTCAAATAAATATTAAAACAAGCTTGTTCAAAAAAAAAAAAAATCGTATACGAATACCGTCTTTAGAAAATATATATAAAAAAATTTCTATCTGTATTTAATATCGAAATATATATTAGTAAAACAATTACGACCCACAATGCTGCACCGTCTGTCAATTTTGACCTTGATGGTTTATTTTTGAAGCCTTAATGGATCATGTTAATGTTTTCTATTTTGAATTGAACTAAAATCAATTTTAACATGTCAGATTACAGGGTAATTTATAGTTACAAGAATAGTAATATCATTTAATTGTATCGTAACAAGACAACTTAATTTAAACAGCTTTTTTTGTGATTAGATTAAGATAATTTCTGAGTCTCTAATAAATTAAAACGTGGAATTTAATTGTCTATTCATGTATAATTTCTATAATGTTAATTTGTATTAGTAAACATATTAATCAAGAAGATTAGGAATAAGAATTTTTTATAGCTTTTTTTGGAACGAAGTTCCCTTTCGGGCGTTACGACCAGTTACGACTGAGGCTAGAGACTAGCCGAAAAAAATTCAGACCAAAATATGTCACGACACGACACACGCATGTTTCTCTCTCTCACAGACCAAAAAATTAAAAACTCTCTCTCTCTCTCTCATAGATAGATATATTACAATTACACTAATTTAAATTAAAAGAAAATGTACATTAAAAAGAAAATACTGTAGAAAAAAAATAATTACCTATAATAGTATTATATTTTATTTCATCATGTTTTTATAAATTAATTAATTCATAAACATTTCAAAAATAGTTCTTAACTTGACTAGTTAGGTACGTCAAATTACCTTAACTGTCAGTTACTGTCAAATATTTTAATTTTAAAATTTTGTATTAAATTGGTTAATTCCTGTTTTAAATTAAATTGAAATAAAAAGTAATTCTAGGTAGATGTATATCATCTAAACCTCTGGTATTGTATAAATGGACACTTTTGTTAAAAGAAACGAACTGTTGAAAATAATGGATTTACTATTTTCTATTTTGCTTTGAACAGTGTAGAGTCGCGACTTTGTTAAGTTTATACAGGTTTTTTGTAAAAAATAAATATTAAAATAATAGAAAATAATAACAATAGTGTATCCTGACAGTGTTTCTGCACAAGTTCCGGATATTGCTGATAGAGTTAGGTAAGTAGAGATTTTATACAGACAATAATAAATGCTTATGTATGTATAAACACTTTGTTGTGTTTACAAATTACTAATTCCTTCACTAATTAATCGAAAGGAACTTTGTTCCCACCCGGGTGTCCCTTGACACCTCACACTTTTTTAAATCCATTTAAAATTTAATATTAATCAAGAAGATTAGGAATAAAAGTTTTCTGAAGTTTTTGGCAAAAAAACGGAATCCTTATACTTACCTGTAGATTCGTCACGTCTGTCTGTCTGTCTGTTCATCCCTATGTTACAGCCACTTTTTTCCGAAAATTTGTCATTCGAGTATGATTTCATTTTGTTAAAAAAAAAAATAATAAAAATTAAATATTCAAATTATTAAAGTATAAGGATTCAAGGAATTTTAAGACCTATAAGGTAAGCCTTAGATATATAATATATTTTTGGTACTTTTTAATTAAGTCATATATGTGTTCCCTAAATGTTCATAATTTAATAGATTTCTTTCTAAACAGGTTTCTTATCTTTTCTCCTATTTATTTCTAAAAAAATAAGTCGCGCCCTTTTTCTTCAATACTCGCCCAATTGCTTCCCCGATCCACGACTCGCTCTCCCCTTACCCGCTGAGTGCCGTTGGCATTCTGATAACCCCTGGCGAGCCTTCGATATCTGGTAAAAGGTGGTTACAATTTAAATAATTGTTTTTTAATTAACTTTAAATGATTTAAAACTTTGGCGGCCTTATATTTCATGTTTGGGGGAAACTGGTAAAACTCTTTAAAGAAGCCACAACCTAATGAGCTAGCTAGAGGATAAACGCCCTTTTGGGAAGTTTTAATGTTACAATGTTAATATAAATAATAAAATAATGAGCAAAATTAATAAAAGAAGTGAAATTCTAACTTCATGGTATAGTTGTTCCAAAGCCAATGTAAAATTTTTTGCTCTTTGTCGGAATTTGAACGCCTTTGATAGCAGTGCCGACCATTGGCGTGGAATTAAATAAAAAGGGTTCAAAATTTTTATTAATTTTTGTTTTAAATTTCGAAAGAAAAACGGTTTTTGTATATTTGTAAATTTTATATCAATTTGAAAATTGTCAAATAACAAATTAATTCTTTCAAATTAAAACTTGTTAATTTTAGTTATTAATAAGAACATTTGACTCATTATTCAAATAGTACATAACTCATAATATTTTTATAACAATTGTCTACAAATATTACTCGTTTTGTCGGACAATCTTAAAAGATTGTCTGTCCAGCACGGACCACGAGGAGGTATGAGCCTTCCTTGCCTGGAAAGGAAAGGGTTGGGTATGTTAGTAAGAATATAAAATTAGTTTGTTTTTGAAAACAAGTTTTCAAGATACATCACGATAGCTGTAAAGGAAATTGGTTAGAATGACTAACAAGAATTGTCAGAGTCTTCTGAAGTAGAATCGTTCCCAGGTTGAATAACTAATGGTGCTATTGGCGGTAAAACAGGATATCCCTTTTCTATTTTTATAACATATGCTTCGCAATTTTTCCATACATCGCTATTATTGCCACTAATTACCTCTCGAATATTATCAAGAACAACTGCGCTTAAGGTGGTGACTGATTATATTTTCGTAAACGTTTCTTTACATTACTCCAAACCATTTCGATTGGATTAAAAATACAGAAGTAAGGAGGTAAACGCAAAAGGGTATGACCATGTCTGCTGGAAATGGTGTCAATGACGTATTCATTTTCAAAATTCTGACTTTTGATCATTCTTATTAATTCCTTCTTTACTGGAACCTTTTTAGGAACATCGATATTTTTGATTGCCATAAATCTTAAAATTTCATTCTTTTTTGTGTTATTATTAGGTATTTTGTTTAATATGCGGAAATGATACGACGCATTGTCCATAACAATTACTGAATTGTAAGAAAACCCAATAGATAGTGTTGAATTTCGATTCATAAATAAATAAATAAACAAAAAACTAAAAAAAAGTGGAAAATTAAAAACAGAAAAAATGCGAAAAAAATAAAGTCTAAAAAAAGACCTTTCTAAATCAAATAATATAACGCCACCGTAAGGTGGCGTAGTTATTATCTTATATATTTAAACGAGAAATTCTTACTATATTAAGTATTATCAAGCCCACCGTAGTATATATCTAATATAAAAAATCAATAAAAATAAATCACGCTACTGTGTACTGTAATGGGGAACAAGACTATGCGGGGTATTTAACTCATGTCGCATTTTGCAATTATCCTCTTTGATGTTTCGTTTGAAGTACCACCGCGCTTAGTAAAAACCGTCGGCATTTCTTTTCGTTAATATCAAAAGGGTGCGAACCGACTTTGAAACGGCAAACTATATACACAATGTTGCCATTACTCAAAAATGTCTTTAAGTATAAGTAATATATACAAAATTGATATCATTGGAAGTGAAAACTGTTTAAATATGAAGAACCTAGTTGATTAATTTAAGTATATATTTTGTAAGAATATTTTTATATTATCTTTCTAAGAGTCATTGATAAACAATTGAATAGTAAAGTAGAGAGAAAATTTTCAAAATATATAAACTTAGGAATATTCGGAAATATATCTGGCAACCTAGATTCGAAAGTCGGTTCCTTTGTTGGGGTTAGAAGGCGTGGTTGACTTTTCACATTAATATTAGTTAAACTATACAGTGTCGGTTTTTCGTGAGCGTGCGCATTGTAAAAATTTACCCACATGAATTTATCAAAGCACAACTTTGAAATTTTGTTAAAAAAGCGTACCTTGGAAAATAAATAACTTTTACAACTCGTTTCAAATCTACGATTCAGTTTTTTAGAATTGTAATTTTTCTGCCAATTCCATTCACTTCCGTGATACTCATCGATATTTGATCTACTATTTTATTTCAAAAACAATAACTACTTCCCAGATTACATCTACCACTGATCTATGGTGTCATCAGAAAAACAATATTCTTTTTAATATTGTTTTCGATAGGAAATTGGAGAAAAAAATATTCCGGAGTTTAGATCATTACAAAAAGTTTCTTGTAGTTTTGTTGGCCATCAAACGCGTTAGAGTTCCGATATAAGACCAAATTACGATGTTTTTGTCGGTTCTAAGTTCGGAAACATTTTTTTATAAAGTTGATATCAGAAGAAAAACTTCCGGAGTCGTCATGCAGATTTTACTACCAGATAGAATCATCAAAACAATTGTTATTTTATTTGTATAATAAAGTAAAAAAAAAATTGTTATAAATCTATAAATCAATGCAGGTTATGTAGACGGTAATCAAATAAAAAAGTATAAATCTTTTAAACAGTGTAAAAGAAACTTTCCTTAAAAGCTTGGTGGTAAAATACCTCTTCTTCTTCTTGTGCCTTGCACTTAGCCGCGCATTGGCGTTTGTCTGTACTCTTCAGATCATGTGCAGAGTGCGACTTTCGGCTCTTGGAAATATGGTGGCAATAATTGCCTTAAAAGATCGAAGAACGGTTACTTCCGACAAAGCAAAACACACCAGCCTAAAAGATAATTGAGTTTTTGGAGCTTCAAAACATCGAATTGTTATACCATCAACCGTATAGTCCCGAGCTAAGTTCCAACGACTTCTTGACGTTCCAAAGGACCAAGAATTCAATGCGTGGGCAGCGATTCTAGTCGCCGGAAGAAGCCATGGATGCCTTTAAAACAGCGATTTTGCAGGTGTCAACTGAAGACTGGAATAACTTTTTTACCAATTGGTTTGAACGTATACAAAAGTGTATCGATCTTGAAAAGCTGTATAAGTACTTTATATATTTTTTGTCTTTATGACTACTATGCAAAACTAAAAAGACAACCCCGTATTAGTTGAAGTGTTCTTAATAGTCTAAATTTTTTTTAACTATAAGCAAATATTATATTCTTTAATTTCTACTCTACCAGTTGCAGTGCACTAATTAGGGAATGCGGTACAGAGTTGCAATGCCTCCATGTGTTCCTCTATAACAGAAATCTACTAGTGAAACAATGTGAATTAGTGGTTGTTTTAAAGTAAAATAGTACTGCTTTGGTATAAAATATTTTTTACCTATGGCTAAATTTTATATGACAATAGATGTTATAGACCAAATTTCCTGATAGAAAATCAACCAAGTAGACTTAATAATAGTCGGTTTTTCAGATGACTGGTTAGGGATGTCATGTCCTTGCAAGACTTTATTAGATTTAGATGCTGCCAGTGACGTAACTTAATTTATCGGCACCAAAATCAAATCTTTTTCGCTACTTTTTGTTAAAGTGTAAACCTTTTATTCTTTCATATTATCTACTTTACCTATCTCTATTAGTTATACTGATATTTTAGTAGATGTCGCTATACTCGAATTATTTATTTAGGAACTCTGTATCTGATTAAGTTGGCACTACTGACTGTCTGTCAATAATAATAATACGTTTTGTTCCTTGTTGTTCTATGTTATGTATAAAAATAAATCGTTCGTTTATTATAGATTTATTACATCTATTTCGTTAATCTATTACCGAAAACTCATTCACCATCTCAGGTTATGGGCCCAGATACGCGGTGAAATAGTATTCGCGGACGGTTTTCGGTATTTTGTGATTTTTGTGTGTGAAAAACCTTAAACGGTGTTTAGAACATAATGGCCGAAGCCGGACAAATTGATGATAGTATTCGTGCTGTCGCAAACATTCGAAAACTATCTAGTGAATCACAATGGGAAACGTGGAAGTGGCAAATAGAACTTTGTTTAAAAGAACAGTGTTTGTATACCATTGTCGATGGTACTCGTCCGTGTCCCGCTGGACCATCCGGTAACAACGAACCATCTGAAGCTTATCGTCGATGGCATCGAGACAATGCACGCGCTGCTCGTATTCTGGGTACGTCACTAGATGAAGAAGCCTCCATCTATGTTCGCAAGAAAACAGATGTAAAAGACATATGGGATACATTGATATCAGTGTTCGAACAATCCTCTCTACAACGTCTTTATACGCTCTTCGACAGTTTCTTCGAAATCACGAAAGATGATGGTATTTCTGTATCCAAACATGTATCTCATTTATCAAATGTGTTCGATGACATTCTCGCAGAACTTAAGAAAGGTAATCCTAATGCCATGCTTCCGTTATCTTTGCTTCATCACAGAATTTTTAAAACGCTCGGTTCTGAATACCAATTCTATCGTTCGACTTGGTATCGCGTTCCTGATGAGGAGCAAACGACAAGGCTCTTGATTGAGAATCTACGTTCGATTGAGAGCTCATGTTTGTCTCAAAATTCGCAATCTTCTTGTGCATTCTATGCAAAATCAAAGTTTCAGCAAGATTCAAAGAAGAAACATAATAAATCGACTCAGGATTCTACCCACATGAAAGAAAAACGCTCGTGCCTGTATTGTAAGAAGAAAGGTCACCTGATTAGTAACTGTCAAAAACGTGCTAAAGCAGAACAAAATAAAACGTCAAACACAAGTGGCAAGCCAGATACAAAACCGGACAACACATCGAGTTCATTTTTCGCTACCGGTCTGGCTGTGAATGCTGATTTCAGTTCAACTGATTCTTGGATTTCGGATTCTGGCACAACGCATCACATATCAGCGAATAAGCAACATTTCGTTTCTTTCGATAAGTTCGCGATCCCGAAACGTGTGCAAACAGCTGGTAAAGACTTTATTTTGGCTTACGGATCGGGCAAGATCAGTGTTGATGTTTGCATAGGTGAAAAATGGTCATCTGCTGTGTTGAATGATGTTTGGTATGTGCCTGAGGCTCGCCATCAACTTTTCTCTGTTCGACAAGCTACGGCTCACGGAAATGAAGTCATTTTTGATTGTGACGGAGTAAAAGTTCGACGGGATGGTAAAATTGTTGCTACTGGTGGACTTGTCGGTTCAGTGTATATCATGAACATACGCGTTCGTGCTCCGGATGTGCCAGTACAAGCAAACCTTGCCACATCAGCTGACGTGCTACAGGCTTGGCACGAGAGACTTGGACATCAGGACAAACGTCATGTACGCGAAGTTTTGACTCGTGTCGGTATTCCTGTCAAGTGTTCGGATACCGTGAAGTTTTGCGATGGCTGTGTTCTCGGAAAGTCACATCGCAAACCGTTTCGCTCGCGTCCGGATCGTCCTAAAGCCGTAGGTGAACTGATCAACGCCGATGTAAACGGTCCAATGACAATCGATTCGTTCAACGGTTTTCGGTTTTACGTGGTATTCAAAGATGACTTTTCTCGGTTTGTTCGTGTGTTCTTTATGAAAAATAAATCAGAAGTGGCGGAACACTTGAAGACTTTTCTAAATGAGTGCGAAACTGCAGGACATAAAGTGAAAACTTTTCGTTCGGATTGCGGTACTGAATTCGAGTGTGAAGGTGTACTAAAACTGTTATGCGAACGTGGCATTGAGTTTCGACCATCGTGTCCCTATACGCCGCAGCAGAACGGTGTCGCGGAACAGTCGAATCGTCATGTCGTTGAATTAGCGCGTTCGATGCTTACGGTCAGCGGACTGTCAAAATCGTTTTGGGCGCATGCATGTGACACAGCTGCATACCTGATCAACCGCACTGGTAAATCGCAACTTCCAGGGAAAACACCGTATGAATTGTGGACTGGTAAAAGATATGATTGTTTGGATCATTTGCGCATATTTGGCTCGGAGTGCTATGTCAACGTACCTAAACAGTTCCGGTCAAAATTCGATCCTAAAGCTGTTCTTGGTCATTTCGTCGGGTACGTCAATGACAAAGATGGTTACAAAGTATGGATTCCGTCTAAACACCGCATTATGAAATCACGTGACGTCGATTTTCGTCCAGAAAAACTTTGCACAACAAATCAAATGATCGAACTTGAATTAGATAATTTCACAGATCAAAATGATGATAATCACGTCGACCATGAAGATATAAAAGACGAATTCAGTGATGATGATTTCCAGGATGCAGATGATGACGACGATGAACCTGTACAGCGTCCATCTCGCACAATTCGTCTACCAGCGAGGCTTCAAGATTATAAAGTCGATTACCAAACTCATCGTTCTGAGGCAGTTAGTGTCCTTTCATGTCTCTCGGAAGCTGTCGTCGAAGAGTTGGAGCCAACCAACTTCAGTGAGGCAATGGAATGTCAACAGTCAGATAAGTGGAAAAACGCAATGAAAGACGAGATAGATGCCTTTGAAGAGAACGATACCTGGGACTTGGTAAAATTGCCACCAGGCAAACGTGCTATCGACAATAGGTGGGTTCTTCGGATTAAATACAAGGCTGATGGAACAATTGATCGGTATCGTGCTCGGTTAGTCGTTCGTGGTGTTTTTCAACGCGCGGGACTCGATTATGATGAAACTTTCAGCCCGGTTGCTCGTTATGATTCAATACGTGCATTTATTGCAACAGCAGCTGAAGAAAAACTCGTGCTTGGTCAGTTTGATGTAAGAACTGCGTTCTTATATGGCAAAATCGATGCTGAAATTTATATGACGCAACCACAAGGTTTTGATGACGGAACTGGTCGCGTTTGTCGCCTAAAGAAGTCTCTCTATGGCCTCAAACAATCTCCCCGGTGCTGGAACAACAAGTTTCACTCATTTATGGAAAAGAACCAATTCAAACGTTCAACTGCTGATCCATGTGTTTATGTTCGTCTAAAGGAAGGAGAAAAACTGATGGTCGCAATCTACGTCGATGATGGTCTCATAGCAGGATCCTCGCAAGCTGCAGTCGATTTGTTTCTGGGATTGCTAACGTCAGAATTCAAGATCACAATAGGATCACTTGATTCGTTTCTGGGTATGCAGATCGAGCAACGCGATTCAGGTTTCTTTATATCGCAACGAGCCTATATTGAGAAAATTTTGCATCGTTTTGGAATGGTAGATTGTAAACCTGTCACAACACCTGCGGAACATCAACAACTTGATGAGTCTGCTGATGTCACTCTCGACAGCTCTGTCCCGTATCGTTCCGCAGTGGGTTCACTGCTATATTTGGCCTGCGCTACTCGTCCGGATATAGCTTACGCTGTTTCAAGAGTGTCTCGAGCCATGGCTAATCCTACTGGAGGTGATTGGGTCCGCGTTAAGCAAATATTCAGATACCTGCGTGGCACTGTTGATTCTGGTCTGTTCTACACTTCGATCTCCAATGGACTGCGAGCTTACTGAGATGCAGATTTTGCAGGAGATATCAAAACTCGACGATCCACTAATGGCTTTGTAACTGTCATTAATGGCACAGCTGTTTCGTGGACTTCACAACTTCAAAAATCTGTTGCTCTCTCAACGACTGAGGCAGAGTATGTTGCCGCCAGTGAAGGTGCCAAAGAACTGGTTTGGCTCACAAGATTGTTATCTGAAATAAGTAACAGAAAGGAGACACCAACCATATTCGTTGACAATGCTAGCGCAATCAAGTTGGTGAAAAATCCCGAATTTCATAAAAGATCAAAACATATAGCCGTGCGCTACCACTTCGTACGCGAACTGTATCAAGAAGGCAATATCAACATAGAATATGTAAAATCAGAAGATCAATTGGGAGACATGTTCACAAAACCTTTAAATTCAGTGAAATTTAAAATTATGTGTTCCAAAATCGGACTATGTGCGTGTTAATAGTGTTTAACTGATATTTGTTTATATTTTTTTTAAATTTGTATACAATTTTTTTTTGTTAATATTCAATCATCAGTTTACGGGGAAGTGTTAAAGTGTAAACCTTTTATTCTTTCATATTATCTACTTTACCTATCTCTATTAGTTATACTGATATTTTAGTAGATGTCGCTATACTCGAATTATTTATTTAGGAACTCTGTATCTGATTAAGTTGGCACTACTGACTGTCTGTCAATAATAATAATACGTTTTGTTCCTTGTTGTTCTATGTTATGTATAAAAATAAATCGTTCGTTTATTATAGATTTATTACATCTATTTCGTTAATCTATTACCGAAAACTCATTCACCATCTCACTTTTACACTAGATAATATAATGCAATGTAATTTTGCCAGAGCAGGGTCGCAGCTGTGACCTGTCTATCTTGTTAATAAATAAGACTACAGTGTTTAACTTTATATAGGTACCGGTACTTTTAGTATGTGTTTTTCATTGTTTTCGTTTTAACAACAAAAAAATGTTACATTCGTTATATAGACATCGATGTAGAAATTTAGTTAGTTGGTTGGTGTATTTTGTATTTAACTTTAAAGTGATAAATTAAGACAGCATTGGGTACGAAAAAAAAGTGTGTACTTAGGCCGGTCGCATACTTACAAGACATTTGATCGCAACATGTCTGCGACATGTCGTTTCATTGCCAACACAGCGGTTCTTATGGCGAGTCGTAAACCAAACAGACATGTCGCGGACAGGATGAGACTTGTCGAAAACAATTATTATACGACACTGCATGCTCCATTTTTAAGCGTCATTTGTGTCCGACAGCTACTTCCGAATACACCGATATGGTTCAATAATGGAAGATAATCCAACATTTAATGTAAAATTTGTGCAAATCGTTGAAAATAATTATACTCCGATGACGATTAGCTTTACTATATGGATGAACCCAATATTTTCGATTATTTTTCTTCTTTCGCCTTCGCAATATAAGAACCGATAATATTGCCAAATCCTCATCCGACGACATAATGTAGACTGATGTGCGAACTACGGAGTTTTTTTTCCGACATTTGTGCTCAACTGTGTTGAAGCGACATGTCGCAGACATGTTGCGAACAAATGTCTTGTAAGTATGCGACCGGCCTTATGTACGCAAATAAGATGTTATATTTCCTTGGCCTAAAAATACCAATTATAATGTTTAATCTCGTGACTAGATAGTAAAAGGCCAATCTTTGATTTTGTAAGTTGTAACGATCTATTGGATCGATGTCAAAGATAATAATAGTATACCTAATACTATTATGACGTTTTACAGAGTCTTTGAAAATCAAAGAACATATAGACCGTTTACTAAGAACCAACAACTACTTCCCTGGCTATATGCCACGACGGACATTGAATTACAGTTCAAAGTTAAACGGGGTTAGTATTTCTGCAAGATAGAACTAACCATTTTTTGTTTGCAATTCGAAAGGATATCACTTGTAGACCGGTTTCGACGTATTGCGTCTCATCAGTACAAGGAAGATATCCATCCAGAAGCTCTAAGAGCATCTAGATTGGAGATATGTCTGAAATCACACAAATACATTATCTTTAGTAAAGAAAATGTTAAAAGTGCGATAATAGCGACATCTCCATAACCAATTGCAAACTAAAATTCTATTTGACAACAAACCTCTCGGCTTTGTAGGGTTAACTACTTGATTTACAGTTTCTTGCTAATCAATTGTCATTTCAGTAAAACGTTTATCAAATAGATGTCAAAGATAATAATAGTATACCTAATACTATTATGACGTTTTACAGAGTCTTTGAAAATCAAAGAACATATAGACCGTTTACTAAGAACCAACAACTCCTTCCCTGGCTATATGCCACGACGGACATTGAATTACAGTAAAGATAATGTATTTGTGTGATTTCAGACATATCTCCAATCTAGATGCTCTTAGAGCTTCTGGATGGTTATCTTCCTTGTACTGATGAGACGCAATACGTCGAAACCGGTCTACAAGTGATATCCTTTCGAATTGCAAACAAAAATGGTTAGTTCTATCTTGCAGATATACTAACCCCGTTTAACTTTGAACTGTAATTCAATGTCCGTCGTGGCATATAGCCAGGGAAGTAGTTGTTGGTTCTTAGTAAACGGTCTATATGTTCTTTGATTTTCAAAGACTCTGTAAAACGTCATAATAGTATTAGGTATACTATTATTATCTTTGACATCTATATGATAAACGTTTGACTGAAATGACAATTGATTAGCAGGAAACTGTAAATCAAGTAGTTAGATCTATTGGATCGTTTTAGTATTAGAATCCACCAGACTATATTCGGTGAGATTTATTTTAATGTTATCGCCGTAATTATAACTTGTTCCGATAGTGGTTTTGACTGATAACCGAACTTTCAGTTCTGAATTTTAATTATTTGATTCTAGAAACAAACGATGAAATTTCTGTTTATCATCGGCAACTTTTCAATAAATCTGACATTCCTATTACAATTTACAAGAATATTTATCATTAGGCAAATTGTGGCTTCCAAACGACAATTAAATTTCTCTTTAAGATTAATAAAACAAAGCAGAAAATGCCCGATTTCTACTAATTATTTTGATTCCAGACATGAAACAGGTGGTGACTGTAATTAAAGTTTATACACAAACATTTATGTGGTTTTCTTAATCGATATCAGAATAAATGGTTGCTCGTTAAGAACCTACACACCTAAAAAGTTGTATTCGTAGGAAAGTTTGTTTTCATAACTCTAAGTAGCATTATTATGATAGAATCTCATGTATCATGTTCAGAATAAACGTGTATACACTGGCGTAACTAAACAGGATATAACAATTTTGAATTAATTATTTATATTATACAAATTAACGAAAACGATACTTCAAAAACGAAAAAAAGTTATTATCAATATGCTAAAAACGAGAAAGAAAGAGAATTTTGAACTTCACGGCCTATGTACATTTGATTCTAGAAATTATTGTCCTTATGTCCCTAATATATTGTTAAGAGCCGGGCCGGACCTGTCGCTCAGACGGAGGTGTGAGGTGTTTTTAGAATTCTTGAAATTTTCGAACAGTTGTTTTGTTTCCGATCGATCGAATTAATTCTGCATATAAGGACCGCCTTGGGCGGAGAGAAGAACAGTTGTTAATGTTATTCAGTAATTGTGAATGTATCAAAGTTGTATAGATTATTTTAAGAAATTGTTATTTATGTGTGTTTATCAATAAATTGTTAAGTTTGTCTGCTGTTTATCACTTATCCCGAATCCACGAAGGAAAAAGTATGACAATTGGTGTCAGAAGTGGTATAACTGAAAGAAGAAGTCTAAGTTAAAGGTAAACACAAGAACTACTACGAGGAAGTGGAAGAAATTGGGAAATTCTTGGCAGCTATGGAACTGCGTGAAAAACAGCACAGAAAGGAAAAACGTGAAGCTATGGAACTGCGTCAAGAACAGCACAAAAAAGAAGAACGAGAAGAGAGAATACAAGAACGTGAAGCTATGGAACAGCGTCTAGAACAGCGCAGAAAGAGAGAACGTGAGGCTGAAGAACAAAGCAGAAAGGAAGAAAGAGAGGCTGAAGAACAACGCAGAAAGGAAAAAAGAGAGGCCACAATTAAAGAGATCAAGGCCGCGTCAAAAAAAGAACTGATGGCCAAAGATTGGAAGAAGCGCTGACACAAGTGTGTTATATGAAAGGGGGATTACTTTAAAGGGGACAAAATAGATATTAATAAATAAATAAAGATTTTATACGCTAATAAAAAATTCTCGTTTTTTTCTAAACATACTTCGTCTCCTAATAACTATCTGAAAAAGAAAAGGAATAAATAGGAAAGGGTAGTACAAAATTTATTCTTATTCCTTTAGTTTTCGTTTAGTGGGCGTCACTGATTCGTCGAACAAGGTCAGCTCTAATTAAGCATTAAGAATGGTACAAAAAAGGAAGCGAACGAGAGTAAGTGGAATCCCTAGTGAACTTTGTAATAACTAGGGGAACATTTATTCTAAATCAACACGCCCGGGGCGTGTATGATCAAAATTAAACCAGGGAACAATCAACCGGGGAAAACAGTGATGCAGAGGAGAAAAATACTTTTTTTGGTGAAAATATGTTAATTGGAAATGTGTGGTTAGATTTTCTATAAACACAGAAAGAAGCAAAGTACTGGACCAAATATATAAATTACTTAATTATTATCAAATATATCACATATGAAGATTTGATCTATATGCAGTTTTCTAAATAAGGAAAACGTTATTGTAACTTAACACAAAAAACTATGAATTAAACAAGTAAACGATTATTAACGAGAAATTGAAAAAATGTCGCATCCAGCAGGATTCGAACCTGCAACCTTCACCTATACGCGCTAACGCTCTTACAACTAAGCTATGAATGCCTAGCTACCAAATCGTTTTTTGGTCATTAAATTCAACTGATGTTACATGTGAGACTCACTTTCTCCCTAAGCACAGAGAACATGACGTTAATAAGAGAGAGATGTTGTCAAATCGACAATTGGAACATCAAACTCTATGTCACTTTTTTTGTACCCTGTCTTATATTTAGATTCGATTAGGAGACCGGAACCCTGAATTCTTTAGGAAACGATTATTTGAGATATGTCTCATGAGCTTTTTGAAATTTTTTATTTTTTTTTTTTCATATAAACTTTCAAACCTTATTTCACCCTTTCAGGGTTAAAATTTTGTAAAATATCTTCTTAGTGGGTGTTCACATTATAAAAATAAAAATCTATCCAAATATAACGTTTCTACCCTCAGCGGTTACGACTGTGCGTGCGTCTATACCTAAGTATTTGGAAAAACTCCTTTTATGTATATAGAGGATTAATTACACGTTATCAAAACTTAAGAAACCTAATCAAGTGTGATCTTAGAAGCAAATTGTATATTTTCACGCGAAATTTGCGTCAATACACAAAAGTAATGCACACTCACGCAACGAGTGTGGATGTTTTCTAGTTATTTTTGTACGTATTAAGTAAGTTATTTGTGTTGTCACAAAGGATTCTCATTTTAGCAATGCAAATTAAACTACATATAAATTTAATTTAATGAATTACAATATTTATACGATTAGAATCGTTTATCATGACACAGAAAACCGAAGAGTATAGCGAAGCAGCGAAAACCAGGTGAAAGTATTTACATTTTCAGCAATTGTAGACCCCGCATTAAATAACCGAAGTTAAACACTAATTTTCTTTGCTTGGATGTTATAAACGTTTCTATCATTGTTTCGCTAGATAATATCTTTGAAGAACATAAATCACCTGTTTGTTTTAGGTTGGTTCTAAAAATATGTTTATGTAAATTCACCTATATGAGTGTATAAACATATATACGAGTTTTGAGCCCACTTTATAGTATAGTTCGCGTTTCTACAACAAGAGGTGTTGTGTAAAGTAGCGAGTGCGAAGTCAGTAATTACATAAGCGAAGATAAACCCGGTGCAATTTCTTCTGATTCTCTTCGTTAACGTGTAGGTAGATGTAGATATTGTAGATCATTGTTTCGTTAGATAACAGCTCTGAACAGTCTGAACAAATCGTTATTTGAAGATTATAAATTATTGTTTGTTTAGGTTGCTTCTATTGGTTTCATATGCACATATGACAAGAGTCGTTTGAAATGGTACAGAAAATCGACTCCGATCAGGAATACAGCGACGCGCGAATAAAAAAGTCGTATAAACCACGCTAAAGTGTTGTGTAAAGCAGCGAGTACGGAGTCAATATTATATAAGCGAAGATAAACCCGTTGCAATTTCTTCTGATTCTCTTCGTTAACGTGTAGATGTAGATCATTGTTTCGTTAGATAACAGCTGATAACAGCTTTGAACAAATCGTTATTTGTAGATCATAAATTATTGTTTGTTTAGGTTGCTTCTATTGATTTCATATGCACATATGACTAGAGTCGTTTGCAATGGTACAGAAAATCGACTCCGATCAGGAATGCAGCGACGCGCGAATCAAAAAGTCCTAAAAAATACCCGAAAGTGTTGTGTAAAGCAGCGAGTGCGAAGTCAGTATTATATAAGCGAAGATGCGTTTCATTTTCTTCTTATTCTCTTCGTTAACGTGTAGATGTAGATCATTGTTTCGTTAGATAACAGTTCTGAACAAATCGTTATTTGAAGATCATAAATTAATGTGTGTTTAGGTTGATCCTATTGGTTTCATATGCACATATTATAATGTGAATCTACAACCACATATTTTTTATTATTGTAGAAACTTACACGACATTATAGCTCGCATTTGTGCGACAAGAATCTTTTGTTATGGCAAAGAAAACCGACTCCGATAACGGATACAGCGAAGCGTGAATGAAAAGCCGCAAAAAACAAGTGAAAGTATCCACTCTCGTCTTCGAGTGCAAATTGTAAAGGAGTCAGTATCAAATAAGCGAAGTTAAACCCTTCGTAGTTTCTTCTGATTATCTTCGTGTGAAAATCATTAACGTGTAGATGTAGATCATTGTTTCGTTAGATAACCGCTCTGAACCAATTTTAGTTTGAAGATCCCTAATTATTGTTTGCTTTAGGTTGCTTCTATTGGTTTTACATAAAAAATATAATTAAATTTATACAACGATATAATTTTTTTAGTTTAAAAATCTACATTACAGTATAGTTTGCATAGAATAGTATAGTTAAGTTCGAGTGTATACGTCATGAATCGTTTCTTATGGGGCAGAAGCTCGACTCAGGTCAGGGAAACAGCGACGCGCGAATAAGTAGCTGAAAAAATCACACAAAGTTCTCTGAATCTAAAAATTTAAGGAGTGGCGAGCAAGTGCTCTGACAGCACTGAGGGCCACATATGCCCATTGTGCATCCTCCCGTGTTAGGTATATCTACACCTCGGGCTGTCATCAGGCCTAGAGATTTCAAATAGGTAATGAGGCGCCTGAAGAGGATCTACCTGACATTGACTGGTGTAAGCCAGTACTCGCCCAACACGGATCTTCTGATTTAAGAAAAAGCAGAGCAGTCATACATTATATGTTCTACTGTTTCTTCTTCTTGTTCACAGACTCTGCCTCAGCGGTGGTTCTGCTAATTTCATCCTAAAGAGATGTTGTCGCAAAATTTTACAATTAATTATATATCTGTATAGATTTAGGATATTAAAAATTAATAAGAAGAACAAATTCAATTGTCAATAATATTTGTTACTGGGAGTACTTTACTTAAATAGTCATCCAGTTTTTGCAGTTGTTTTATTTCAAATTTTATCTATTTTTAAACCAAGCAGCTACTTCAATATATCAAATTTCTTCTTTTTGTTGATTTTTCGTAATCAATCCACCCTAACGTCTCATCGATAAAACATTCGTTGCATAAATCAGCCAAGTTCGGTGTTCGATCTCTACCAATTCCGCAAATTCCAAAGTTTAGTCTAAAGGGCGACAAGCAAACAAATCCTTTGAAGTGTTGTAATGAATTCCTGCATAATTCAATCAATAAGTTTAAGATTTTGGTGGTTTTAAGTCTATTGCCAAGTACAGGATTTAATCCCACAATATACGTACACGACTTATTCCCTAAACATTTTATGAGTTAATTGTATTACACTATGCAGATTCATATTTAATGTATATTCGAATACGGGAATAATCTACTGCAAGTAAAGTTGTTGCTGAATTATTTATATATTCTTGTTCCGATTAAACTAACGCCTAAAAGACAGGAGTATTATGGTATATCATCAACTGCTATCTTGAATTAGCTTTTACTAACTGTCAGTCGTCAATCACTTGTCAATATTGTCAGTTAAACACCTATCAATATTGCAAGAATAGTATTTTTTGGTAATAAAGATATGTAATTCATTTTTCAATGTATCCATATCTTGTTTGAATCCTAGAAAAAGTTTCTCATTATATGTGCACGGGAACGGAACAAAACGAATTAAATAACAATGAATGCAAAAGATTAACAAAAAACATGTGTGTGTGTGTCTGTGAACTCTTAAGAAGTTATACTTCTGTGTCATAACAATAATAATATTAGATACTCAGATGACACCTTCTTAGTTACAGGATCAATTGAACATCTTCAATCGTTGTTGAACCGAATTGTGGCAATTTGTGCGATATATGGACTCAAACTCAACGCAAAAAAAACAAAGTTTATGGTTATTAGTAAAGAGGCAGCCGTAAATAATACTAATTATAACATTGCAGTTGGTAATGACTCAATTGAACGCGTAAGTCAGCTAGTCTGGGCACTAATATCAACGAAAGCTGGAACCCTGGTACAGAAATAAAGAGTAGAATTGCCAAAGCAAGAACAAATTTTATAAAATTCAGGAAAATACTTTGCAGTCATGATCTCAATTTGGAACTTCGCATGAGAATGGTTCGCTGTTATATATTTCCAGTACTTCTTTACGGTGTTGAAGCTTGGACCCTGACTGAATCGCTTTTGAAAAACCTAGAAGCATTCAAGATGTGGGTCTACCGCCGTATTCTGAAAATCAGTTGGGTAGAAAGAGTCACAAATGAAAGGATTCTGCAACGTTTAAATAAAAGTTGCGAGGTAGTGAATACGGTCAAAAGACGTAAATTGGAATACTTCGGTCATATAATGCGCCACCCAGAAAAATACGACATACTACACCTTGTCATGCAAGGTAAAATAGTGGGGAAAAGAAGTATGGGCCGCCGTACGACTTCCTGGCTTAAAAATCTTCGCCAATGGTTTGGGAAATCTACCACTGAATTATTTCGCGCGGCAGTAAATAAGACCATTATTGTCAATATGCTGAGTAACATGAGAGCCAACGATCGAAAAACGGTCTAGGCACTTTAAGAAGAAGTCATAACAAGATTAAGTTTTCTAAAAATTTGTTGATTAATAAAATCCAAGAGCCTATAAACCTTGATATGTGCCTTTCTAGATATAGAGGGGGCCTTCGACAATACCCCATATGAGGCTGTCAAAAAAAACACTTAATGATAAAGCAGATAGAACGACTTCCACCTGGTTGTCACAATTGCTGTCTTTAAGAATTGCAGAAATGAAGATAGGCCAAGACACTATCTCAATCAATAAGACCAGAGGTTGCCCTCAGGAGGAAGTTGCATCCTCATTCTTGTGGAGTTTTACTGTGAACAGCTTACTTTGGCAATTGACCGAACTAGGTATACCTTACCAAGAGTATTCCGATGACGTGGTTATCCTCGCAAAAGGAAAATATGAAAATGTCCTCTGTGACATACAGATAGGACTGAACAAAGCAAGGCAATGGTGTAAATCGGTGGGACTTAATATGAACCCCACCAAGACCACTTTAGTAGTCTTTTCAAGGAAAAAGAACTTAACTGAAAAACCTCAAAGTAGGTGAAAATATCGTTGAGTGGAAAACAAAATACTACACAAACCTACAAAAGCCCATATGATATGCAGAAACATTGCAGGAAAGAATTGGGAGTGTAACCCAAAGACATTGCAATGGATGTGCACGGTAATCGTGAGACCAACCATCACTTATGGGGCAGTAGCTTGGGGTACGAGAGCTAATCTGACTACTATGAGGACAAACATCTGGAAGATTCAGAGACTAACCTGTGCAAGCATCACTGGAGCAATGGGAACATGCTGCACTGCTGCAATGGAAGTAATCCTAAACCTCACAACACTACACATTTAAGGAAGAAAACAATATATAGAAAGGTCAAAGAAGGAACAATCAAGAAAAGGCCTCGATCACTTCAATTTGATCAAACTTGGGATCTGCCCCAGGATGACATGCCAAAGAAATTTAACTTTTGGACCTAGAGCCAAATACTCAGAAAGCCTGAATACATACCCAAGCATCATTAAAGCGGAAATCCGAGCCATTGAAAGATGTGTAGAATTAGATATAGAAAGGAACTATCGTAGACAAAAAATTGTAATCATGTCAGATAGTCAAGCAGCCATCAAAGCTCTAAACTCACACACAATAGGTTCAAAGATGGTCTGGGAATGTCTAGGCAAACTAAATGAACTTAAACAAAATAACAATGTTACCCTCTTATAGGTTTCAGGACACATAGGAATAGAAGGAAACGAAACAGCAGATCAGCTGACAAAAAAAATGGCTGAAACACCATACTTGGGAACAGAAACATCTTGTGAAATAAGAAGTAGTATTTTTAGAAAAAAACAAGGAAAAAAGTGGATAGAGAAAGATCCAAGTACTGTAACGATCTAGAAGGACTAAGGCAATTGAAGACGCTCCTGGGAAATTATAACCAGAAGAGATCTTTCAGCTGTCCAAACTGTAGTAAGAAGAACATCCACACTATACCGAGAATATTAACTAGGCACTGCCAATAAAGAGGACACAAAAAAAACTAGACATTCTAAGAAAGATTGGACTAGAAAAGTTCCTTTAAGTCTGAGAAAACATTTATAGCAAGAAAAAGTAGACACAATAGATCTTATAGGTCGCAGGTTTATCTGTTAACCTTATTTTGAAAGAAAGTTTTATTATAAAAAATGATCCAGTTAAATAAAATTAAATATCTTAAAAAAATTATTTGTTGGTGAAACTGTCATTTAGAGTAGAATTGACATAAAAAATAGATAAATAACAACGCACCAAAAGAAGTATAACTTCAAAAAGGGTACAAATTGAATATCAGGTGCTGGTGACGACTTACAGTTTTTACTTTGAATCAAACAAGGTTTGATAATAAAGTTAAAGAGTTCATTGCACACTTAGTAAAATATGTATCTAACTAAAGCACACATCATGATATTTGATTCAAACTGACAGATATTTAGTGTTCTAATTAAACCATTTAACTAAATAAAAGAGTGATTGTATAATATGTAATTCTCGGTGCACCCGCAGATAGTTAATAATGAGCGATTACTTCGAAATCGTCAAATTTTGCTCCCTGCAATTTACCACAGAAGATATATTTCCGTTGAGGCGATAAATTAGATAAGCCATATGTATGTGAAGTGCCGACACATCTAACACTACACTTGTTCGTGACTCATGAAATTAAATCAGTAGCGGTCTCAGAAAAAATTTAAAATGTAATTTATGTCGGCTTAAACAGTACCTATTTTTATTCAAGTACGATTTTTAGAGATTAGATTTTAAATCGCTGGTAGACTTTAATAACTGTTGGTGTAGAAGTAGTCAATTTTTCTTTTCTATTCTCGATAATTAAATCTCATTTATCAAAGAGTTTTGATGTTTGAATAGTATATTGTAATACAAGTGTTATACTCTTTCCAATCCTAATGTAAAATTTTGTGCTCTTTGGCGGTTTTTAAGTGCCTTTGACGACATTTCCGACCATTGGCGTGGAATTAAATAAAAAGAGTTCATAAATTTTTATTAATTTTTGTTTTAAATTTCAAAAGAAAAACGGTTTTTGTATATTTGTAAATTTTATATCAATTTGAAAATTGTCAAATAACAAATTAATTCTTTCAAATTGAAACTTGTTAATTTTAGTTATTAATAAGAACATTTGGCTCATTAGTCAAATAGTACATAACTTATAATATTTTTATAACAATTGTCTAAAAATAATACTCATTTTATCAGACAATCTTAAAAGATTGTCTGTCCAGCAAGGACCATGAGGAGGTATGAGCCTTCCTTGCCTGGAAAGGAAAGGGTTGGGTACGTTAGTAAGAATATCAAATTAGTTTGTTTTTGAAAACAAGTTTTCAAGATACATCACGATAGTTGTAAAGGAAATTGGTTGGAATTAATAACAAGAATTGTCAGAGTCTTCTGAAGTAGAATCGTTTCCAGGTTGAATAACTAATGGTGCTATTGGCGGTAAAACAGGATATTTCTTTTCTATTTTTATAACATGTGTTTGGCAATTTTTCCATACATCGCTATTAATGTCACTAATTACCTCTCGAATATTATTAAGAACAACTGCGCTTAAGGTTGGTGACTGAATGTATTTTCGTAAACGTTTCTTTACAGTACTCCAAACCATTTCGATTGGATTAAAAATACAGTAGTAAGGAGGTAAACGCAAAAGGGTATGACCATGTCTGCTGCAAATGGTGTCAATGACGTATTCATTTTTAAAATTCTGACTTTTGATCATTCTTATTAATTCCTTCTTTACTGGAACCTTTTTAGGAACATCGATATTTTTGATTGCCATAAGTCTTGAAATTTCATTCTTTTTTTTTGTGTTATTAGGTATTTTGTTTAATATGCGGAAATGATACGACACATTGTCCATAACAATTACTGAATTGTAAGAAAACCCAATAGATAGTGTTGAATTTCGATTCATAAATAAATAAATAAATAAACGAAAAACTAAGAGAAAGTGGAAAATTAAAAACAGAAAAAATGCGAAAAAAATTAAAGTCTAAAAAAAATACCTTTCTAAATCAAATAATACAATGCCACCGTAAGGTGGCGTAGTTATTATTTTATATATTTAAACGAGAAATTCTTACTATATTAAGTACTATCAAGCCACCGTAATATATAATATTTCTAATATAAAAAATCAATAAAAATCAATCTCGCTACTGTGTACTGTAATGTGGAAGAAGACTATTGGCGGTATTTGACTGTTGTCGCATTTTGCAATTTTTCTCTTTGAAGTTTTGCTTTATAAACAGCGCAACGTCGGCATTTGTTTGCGTTAAGATCAATGCGTTACGAACCGACTTAAAAATCCCGACAGTAAATACACAATGTTGCCGGTATTTAAAAATTTCTTTAAGTATAAGTAATATATACAAAATTGATATCATTAGAAGTGAAAACTGTTTAAATAAGAAGAACCTAGTTAATTAATTTAAGTATATATTTTGTAAGAATATTTTTATATTATCTTTCTAAGAGTCATTGACGAACAATTGAATAGTAAAGTAGAGAGAAAATTTTCAAAATATATAAACTTAGGAATATTCGCAAATATATCTGACAACCTAGATTCAAAAGTCGGATCCTTTGTTGGTGTTAAAGGGCGTGGTTATGTTTTCACATTTAGATTGGATAAACTATACAATGACAGAGGTCTCGTAGTACGAGTTCAGTTTGTGAAACGAACCGCGAAGCGGTGAGTTTCGCAAAGAACGAGTACTACAAACCGTCATTGTAATTCGAGTGTTACATACTATTTTTTATAATGAACTTTTAAAAGTATAAAAAATAAATAAAATGAGAGGTTTTCGAAATATTTATTTATGTTGGCAATCTTGACAGTTTTGACACTTGTCAGTTTTAATGATTTTAAATTAGAATGTTTGTCAAATTTGTATAAAATATTCCGAATTTAGCAATAACGGTGATAATGTAGTTAATAATTTACTACAGCATACTTCTTGATCTACTACCTGAACTCTTTCGTTGAAAATCAGTGCAGTGCAACCAATTGTGTAAAACAAAAAGTTACCAAAAACAGTGTTACAATGAATCTATTTCGATACTGTTTTTAGTGTCGAAATAGAAACTTTGTGAACGTGAATTATAAAAACTTCTTTACGATATCCTTTGAACATGATGATGATGTTGGTGTATGCAAACCTTTCATTTTCTTAAAGATTTATTTCCTTTAAATAATTAAATTAAAACTCAGCAAAGTGAGACTGGTTTATTTTCATTTTCTATTGTTCGGGCTAAACAACTCTATCTAAAATTAGCTCCACCACTCAAAGACTTTTTTTACAAATTTACAAACGAACACATATAACAAATGATATTGTTGGTGTCTTTTACAAAATTTGAATATTTAGATCAGAGAGTCACACTCACCGTATATAGAGAAGTATAGTAGGAACACTTAGCGCGCCGCCTTTATACATCTTTGTACCACATTTCACTCCAGTTTGCGACGTTTTTTTGTACAGTTTTGTGCAATTCAAACTCTACCGATTTAGAAATTACCGTTTTTACTATCTCAACTACCGATTTTTAGATTTTTATTAAATTTTACATTAGGTTATAGTATGTACTTCAATTTTAACGCATTTTACATATATACCGATTTCTATTTTTTTGTATCAATCTAACGATTTCAGAAATTCTAGGTTGGCAACGATGCTGGTTAGAGGCAACGATGCTGGTTAGAGACAACGATGCAGACCGAAATGCGAACCGAGAACTTCCGCGGCATTTGTGAAAGTGATCTTGTCACAGTGTTCCATTTTCAGCAATAAGTCGTTCTGTGGTGAAGTAAAGTCAGCTCGTTGCCCAGTAAAATTTATTTATGAATGTACAAACGAACGTATCCTACAAGTAAATCTGTCAGCTGCTTAATTTGTTACTACTGTCACTATTACATGGATTTTAATCATTCCAGTTATATTGTTGATGTACTGCACGACCTTCTTTTCTACAAGTTATACTGTTAAATATTTGGATTCAGAAACATAACTGCCTCACAGCGTTTCATTCTCAATGGTGAACAACTCGCAGCTCAGTAAGATTTATCCATACATGTACAAACGAACATAGATTACGAGTACCCACTACTGTCATTTGCTTAGTTTGTCACTATACTCGATCCGTTCAAAAGATGGAATTCAAGGACGCGTGATCAGTGACTAGCCGGCGTAATCGTACGATGCCACGCCTTCTAAACTGAAATAACGAAGGACAGTTTACACTGTACTTATACCAGAGATAATATAAACTGTAAGCATCGAGGGTGGGTACTTTTTTGTTGAGTGGTGTAAATCGGACTTGTGACGTTGGTTGGGGATGGTAATATTCCGTCTTTTGAACGGCTCAACTATAGTATCACTTTAACGTTATGGCAAGACTCTATGGCAATTTTATACAAGCCAGTTATATTGTTGAAGTACCTTCCTTTTGTTAGAAATCAGAATCATACCAGCATTAAAGTTTTCCATTCTTAGTCATAAGTCATTCTATGCTGAGCAACTTTATACTCAGTAAGATTTATTCATGAAAGTACAAACAAACAGTTATTACGAGTACAACCGTTATCTGCTGAGTTTCTCACTACTGTCACTTTTACGTTATGTTAACAAGACTCTATGATCATGCAAGCCTTAAAATTTTTCATTCTCTTCTGTGCTCTTCTGTCGTATTCAACTCTAAACTCAGTTCGCTATTCAGTAAGATTGATCCATGAATCTACAAACGAACATACATATATTACAAGTGCGACTGTCATCTGCTAAATTTGTCACTATTACGTTATGTCAACAAGAATTTATGATGATTTTATACATGTTAGTGGTATTGTTAATGTACTGCACGACCTTCCTTTTCTTGGACATCAGGATCATGCCAGCATTAAAGGTTTCCAATCTAAGTCATAATGATTAATTCCCTTAAAACAAAAATGTTGAGAATCGTTATTCGCTCTATATTTTAGTAATTTTTTAACAACCTTTATATCTATTATGACCAAAACACGTACTAATTGTGTGGTTTTAATATATTTATTTTTCCTTTTGCTTAAATCGCTATGCTATGATAGCACTGCATGTCAAAAATGTTTCACATATATACACAGTTTTATGTTATTCGATATCTTTTCTCCGTTTCAAAATTTGTAGGTGTTAATCTTCCCCTGGTGGTAAATAACAGATAACAAAGTTGACTGGTATATATTCGATATTCAAAATTATTCACTGGAGAATATAGCGAGACGGTATTTTACTAGTTGTGTTGCGACCCCTAAAAATATAAGCAAGTGTAAGCAATATTGAACCCTCAAAATCAACCCTAACGAAAAATATGAACCTTCCCCACTGATCAAGATTATATCCCGTTCCAGTTGCAGCATCAGGACTTGCATTAAATTTCACTTTATTGTCATTTGGTGAAATGTTCTGTAAACTTTCCGCGTCAAACGTTAATTACCCAAAAGTAATTAATATATTCTTATTGTCACGTTTTAGTCGTTAATTTGTGCACTACAATTTACGTATATCCGGCGTGCTGCATAATACTATAACAAGACCAATATGTATTTAAATTTTAGATCCGGTTTTCGTTATATAGGTTCATTGATTGGAATTACAAAAAATGACAAATAATGTTATAAATTAAATAAATAAGACACTAAAGACATAATATTGGCAATAAAAGTGATAAAATAATAAAGGAAAGAAGACTCGGTAGAGAGGATTGTTGGGGTTAAATAAAGTCTTCGGGAGAAGAAAAGATAAGCTAACTAAAAGTCGAGATCAGGATAATGTAGGAGCAGTAAGATATACCAGTGCAATAATAATAATAATAATAATAATAATAAAGAAGCTCCGAGTCGATGTGATAAAATGAAGACCAGATCAACGAGTAATCGTTAAAATGCATTAAGAGTCTATAAAGATACACCACAGAAATTTGGTGAAAGAGAGACGAAAAGGACAATGTTGAAGACACACTTGACAATAATTACCGTAAAAGTAGAAAATGAGACTCTATAGGATGGATTGGAGTAAAAAGGGAATATAATCGATGGAAGAGTAATGAAGACATAACCGACAAAGCAGAAGATGTTAAGATATGATAGTAAATCAAAACAAAATAAGAAACGTTCAAGAAACATTTGCTTAGGACTTGTAGTAACTAGAAATTATTATAGTTGTGATCACTTGGTAGCGCTTGTTAACACTACCTACTAAAAACATGCGATCGCTTAAAATTACATGTGAGCATTTAAGTTCCGCGCCATAAGAAAGCTGTGCGTACACAGAGAAGAGTTCAACACAAGCTGAAGAATTGATTGAAAAAAATTTGACAATGAGAAGTCGATTGGATGGACAAGGATGCATAAATCAACAATCAACTTTGTGAGAGAGACAAAAAAGAACAATATTGAAGACAGACTTGACAAATAGCAAAATAAAGAAAAGAACCTTATAATGTATTAGAGGTAAAAAAGGCATATATATCAATGAAAGTGTGATAAAGACACAATCGAAAAAGCACGAGATGTTAAGATATGATAGTTAATGAAAACAAAAAAAAAAGTGTAACAGACCAAAAGAGTTAAAAGGCTATAATGAGTCTTTGAAAGAAAAAAAGATAGGGTAAGCAAAACTTGGTAAATTGAGGTCAAGAGAAGGTAGATAGATCAAAATTGAGATAAGTAACAGTTGGTGGGATGAGGACGAGAATAACAATCAAAATATAATAAACAAATAAATGTGAGTTGAGACAAGACGCAGGAAAGGGTGTTTACAAATTGTTGGAAAATTAGATAACAACGAAAATGGCCTAAGCAAAGAAAGACAGAGTAGTTATTCAATACTGGCATGGTACCAAAATTTGAACATAACCTAACTTTTGTAAAGTGACAATACACCTAGAGATAGTGATGGAGCCCTGATACCTGCCAATTTCACATTGTTGCCAATTTCATTCTTTTTCGAATGGTCATTGAGGTTTTTCAAATTTTTCCAGACTTATAGGGCACTCTCCGTCATCTATCTATCAAGCAACTATCATCATTGTGACACTAAATTCAAACTTTAAATTTTTTCGATAATATTCACGATGTAGGGGGCGCTATTCAACGATCACCATGGTGCCCCTTACCTCGTCAAAAATTTAAAAAACAAGAGGCTGCTTGGACCTAACATCAAGGACCATTCCAAAAAGCAAATTTGTCTACAGGTACTTTGCTCCTTTACAATAGTAAGGTTATGCTTAAATTTTAGTGCCATACCGGCACGAAATAACTAATAATTTGAGAATATATAATAATATTAAAAATAATACTTTAAAAACTTTACTTGATTGATTATCTTAAGATAATCTGTTGAAGTGTTCTCGAGCAGTGATCATTGTCGATAAATTTAGAGTTAGAATTAAAACAAGACTGTCCCATTCTTGGAAGTAAAAAGTATCATTAGTGAAGTTGTCACATCGTTTCTTTTTCGACTTTCCAGAAAGTTGCTAACTTCTAAAGTTGTTGGTCGTTAATCTAGATCACTGTTTACCGACTTAATGTAAAAATATATTTTCAATAGAGAGACGAAAAGAAAAAGGGAGAGCAAACAGTCGGGTTTTGGACCGAAATCAATTTTACTTTAAAACTTCACTTAAAAATATAGCCGGTAGTAGAAAGGGGATGTGTACAATAAGAACAAGAAACTGATATGAAATATGATCCTGTTTTACTTCGTATATCCTATGAGAATATAACCTTGTGAAGGTCGATTTTAGGATCCATTTGTATGCAATATATATTTCAAGAGAGCCACTATACACACACGTACGTACAGGAGTTATATTTGTATCAGTTAATATTTAGATTCTACTAAAAGGGTAATTGTAAGCGATTTTAGAAGTTATATATAATACTAGCTGACCCGGTCAACTTCGTACCGCCCATTAATCAATGATTCCCTTTTTTCCAGTTTTTGTTTTTGAAGTAAAACTTCTTTAGCGGCACTAGGGGTAACTCAGTAATTCTAACGGACGTGACGTCATTCTAATGTACCGCGTACCGGAAACAAAACCTGATACAAAATACCTAACACGATTCTGCCTACTATATTAAATAAAATTAAATCTGTAATTGTATGAATTGACAGCTTGTCATCTTGTCAACCAAAATACATTGGTGGTAAATAGTTTAAATTTGTGTATAAAGTGTTTGTTTTAAATATGAATAAACAAAGTGGATTTATTAATGAATATTGAATGAAAATGAGTGAGTAGGTAGGTACTCTATATGCATAAATTTTATTTTTGGTGTGTAATTACACTATTTATACCTAATTATTTATACCTATTATTTATACCTAGCTATTTTCGTTTTATAGACTTAAAGAGCAAAAAAGAAAAAGAAATTGTGAACGTTAAAGGGCATATTATAAGCGCCAGAAAGATTTGAAGAAAAATGAAAATGAAAAAAAGACGAGACAGCGACATTCATTATGATTTGATTAAGTAAGTTTATATACATACATACATATTATGATAGTAAATAATTATTTATAGGGAAGCTTTACGTTAAGTAAAGAAGCATGTTGCATGTTTTTGTTCATAAAATAATAATATTCGAAATGTTTTATACTTATTTTAGGTTTGGTTAGGTAGCCATAAAGGCCATAAAACCACTAGTCAGGATGGCTGATCTTTTACCAGGAATAACAGATCCTTCGTAGAACTGAAGAAAACAAACTCAACTCAGGATTTTAAATTTTATGGAATATGCTATAAAATGCTACAAAATGAAATGGTTATCTAACTATCGAAGGCTCTTGTGTTGTGTTGTATTACAATAAGGTAGATACAGCTACAAAATCACACATTCTAAACGTAATGTGTGTATATTTTTAATATTGTTTACCTATTATTGAAGCAAAACTTCTTTAGGCGCGACTAGGGGTAACTCTAACGTTAGATTCTAACGGAAGATTCTGATGGAAGTAACGGTGTGATTTCAGCTATGGGAGAAGCTTCAATTTTCAAAATTTATTTATGAAATTTATGGTATTTAGAGAGTAAAATCTATGTTTCACATTTTAGTTATCATAAACCTATTTTTCATATATAAAAAATAATGATAACTTTCAAATTCCTATTTCTAATGAATAATATAAATATAACATCTCATTTTTTGTAAAGTATATAGACGATAAATATGATTGAATTGTAATTAAATATTTATTTTCTGATACGCACGTCAACAAGTTTTACTTCAATCGCGCGTAATGGTTTTTTTGGCTTGAACTTGGTTATGGAAAATCACAATTTATAAAAAGAACTTTTTATAGTAGAAAGTTACTATTATATAAATTATTTTGTTACTTTCACATGTAGGAACAAAAAAAAAAAGAAAAAACTTCTCTCTAGCGAGATCGATCCCATTACGATAACCCAACATTCCCAAAAGAATTGTCACAATCAGCCGCTTATCCAAATAGGCCACGCCAAACTTATATGAAGTCTTTCAAAATGATAATATGTATACATATTTAATTTAATAACAATTCAGTATAAATTTCGAAATCTATGTATATGCCTAAACACACTTGAAAGATGCATTGTCATCCAGTTCTTAGCTATCCTGAAAATTTCAGAGCTCTAGGTAGTCGGGAAATAGGTTTAAATTCGATTACAAAATTCCACGGAATGACAAAGAGACAAAGATCACGGCGAAAATTTAAAAACTTTCTAAAAATAGAGCCTAACTTTATTCTAGTTGCTAAATTAGTAATCTCTATTACTTTAGTTCTCAACCTATATTATACAAGCAGAAATCTGATTGTAGTTCTAAACCTACCAACCCTCGTTTAAACTTTCCTGAATATAAATAGAAATCTGTTATTAGTTTCAGTTCAGAATGATTATGAACAAATTTAATTTTAGTAGTAAATTTATATGTTAATTGTAAATTAAAGTCACTTTCTTGGCATACAAATTAAAATACATAACAAGAAAAAAATTCTTTCATTATGTATGAAGATCTAGTTCATATTCTAAGCAAAATAGTTTTTTCTGTCATTAAATTAACAGAACAATAGAATTACCGAAACAAAAGTACGGTATATGACTGTAAATAAGTAATATACCTAGTTAGATCATAAAATTTATAAATATTTATCACGCAGAAATAATGGGTGTACACAAATTAAAAATAATTTATATTTAAACAAGTTATAATGGTGTCGTGGGACACCAGGTAGGAACTAAGTTCCTTCGGCTAACCTAGAATCGACACTACTCGCTTGTGTATACGACTGTAGCGCCTGCGCACGTCTCATTTAATGGTTTTATTCCATAGACTTTTTGTTACGGTTTTACTATTACTTTTTTTTCAGTTCGGTCGCGCAGCAAAATCCCTATCTCCTCCAAACCTTGGATTATACTACGTTATAGATTAATAATTACATCTCTTTTGGTTGTACATATTTTCATAATTTGTACTTTTCGTCTGGGCAGCTTATATATCAATAAATTCTCTAAAGATATAATTTTTATAATGATAATGATCGGAATAAGATAATTGAATTAATTTTATTTAAAGCTAAAATAATATTTATAGTTTTTTTGTTTAGCACTGGAAAAAAACTAAAAAAAAATTACCATCCCGCGTATTCGATCCTCCAACGATATCCAATCGTCAAGAGTTATCATATGCTAGTCAAATTATTTTTATGTATTTACTGCATAAATTTTGATCATATTAATAATAATAATTTATAATAAATTTTGAGATTAACATTAGTAACAGGTGTAGATAATCCAATTAAATAAAATATTACAACATAATTTACACATTTTACATTTAAAAACCAATGATTTTCATTAATTTATAGGACATCACAAAAGTTGACATCGTTGGATATTTCTATATTGTTTACAATGTTTATATTATATTATTAAACTTACCTTTCGTTAGGAGATTCTGTAATGAGAAGCTCATCTTTTGCCTGATTCATTATACCTATTATATTTTTTGTAAACACTTTCAAGAAAGTTTCGGTGACAGTTAAATATTATATAATAACTGTTAACATTATGTCTATCGTATACTGAACACTGAGTAGAGGCTAGCGTTGTGTGGAGGCTAGCGGTAACCTGCCTACTAGATATAGTGGCACTATTACAAGCGTTACGGTTTTATTGTTACGGTTTCTTACTATTACATTTTTTTCAGTTCGGTCACGCAGCAAAATCCCTATTTTATCCAACCCTGCCGTAAGGAACATAGTTCCAAAAACTGTTAGAAGTATTTTTTTTTTGAAAATTTAATTTTCATCACTTCGTGCGAAAAGCACTGCTTTTGACCATGCAGGACCGTGCGGAAAGCGATGAATAACCGAAACAGAGTTGATTGTTTCCCAATCAAAAATAAATGAGAGTGAATTAAGAGAAATTAAGGATGAGTTTTCTTATAGTTTTGCATCTGATAACGCGGTAGTAAATGCACCACTATATAATCTACCAAACGTTTCATTATTAAATAAAGATTTTGATGATTCTCATTTATTATCTAATATACTTAAGTTAAATAAAAAAAATATGTCTATAGAATTAAGCAACTGTTTAAATATTACATTTAACGTATTTAACAAAGATTTATAACCATACATAATTTTGTAATAAATGTTTTTTTTTTAATAAAAATGTTACTATTTCTTAACTCTAAAAATTTTTTTTTAATGGGGCGATCTGCCTCCTTCCAACCCTCCTTTAGCGCCTTCGCGGTGCAGGTACTAATAGTACTTTTATTATCTTCTTTCCTTTTATTTTAGACAAATTCAAGAGCTTTCCTCACGGAGTGATGAAAAATAGAATACGCAACTCGTGCGGTGCGCAGGTATTCCCATCACTCGTTCTTTCCGCACTCGTTACGTACAATGTAATGTACTACTTCTTTAAAATAATACCATGGTGGGTGTTACCTACTTGAAGATCTAAAGAATATTTTTTTATAGCGTGATTTCTAATTTTACCTACATAAGAAACTACACCAAAAAAAAAAACATGAGGTGTGTATTTATGAACCCGCGTAAAAAGTTATAAGTTATAGATAAGACATTACAATATTGAAATCAGAAAAAAATATTTTTACGTTTCTGGTACCTATTTATTTATTTTTATTTATAAAAAATTAAAAACATATATTTTTTAAATTTAAACAATAGATTGTAAAATCACCTCCTACTGTGAGGATCGGGAACAGGTTCGGATTTATCGACGGCTCGCTGTCCCTTCAAAGACTCTTTAACCAGATAAAATTTTTTTTTAATAAATTTTACATACCATCAACTAACCTCGAATCCTATAAACGTACTTTAATTAATACGCAACTTATAATCACAGTAAATAATTAATAAATAATCATTTAATAGAAAAAAATGGTAAATTAATATTATTTACCAAGGTATATTATTTAAAAATATCATTTGTACATAATTAAAAAACAAACTAGATGACCCGGTGAACTTCGTACCTACTCTTAATCAATGATTTCCTTTTCCAGTTTTTGTTTATTGAAGTTATACCAGAATACTTACCGCGAATTGTCTATCCATTTAGTATTCGCGAACATGTCGAGAGAGGTAGTAGTTGCGGGAACGTCCAAACGTAGACTGCGAGCTCAGCGCGATCGACTTTGTGTTCGGGCAAAAAACCGACATCCGATGGATTCCCTCGAACCATTCGGCGAGCGTTACACGTAATGCTCGCAGTGCCGTCCAAACGGAGAATTCGCGTTAAATTACACGATACATTACACACGTCTGGACGCGGCTTTATGTCTAGATTTCGAATGTTGGTAACTCAAATCTTTTACAAAGATTTTATGTTTTGCTTTTTGGTGCATTTTTTTTTCTTTTTTAAGGAGGTCAATTTTTAAAAAAAAGTTTTTGTCGACTGATAAAAATCTATATAAAAAACGAACAGATAACATCTGTTTAATGTACCGCGTATGCCAAACAATTTTTAAATTATCTTAAAATACTTTATACTGAAATTGGTTTTTATAACGTATAATTTTCAAAGCCACTCATCCGAAAAATGAAAAATTCTCTTTTAAACACGCGCCCTTAGTTCGCTTTTTTTTGTTGGTATTGACGAAAATTCCAGCAAGCAGGTATGCTTTATAACTCTGCAAAAATTTGCATACTACAGGAATAGAGTCATTCCAAAATTAATCGATTTTTTAATTTGATAACTAAATTAATATTTTTCCAACTAATAAATTTTACTTGTTGAAGTTATACTTCTATTCAAGCACTCTGTGGAAAAGATTTGTGTACAGTTAAATGGGAAAAATCATTACATATGTAATGGTGTGAGTAAGATACAGACACACTTATAAGGTATATTGGTTGGTAAAAACAAAGATGAAATATTTATCACATGTTATCAGTCCTTTGAATACCGTTTCAAGATTCAGTACATTGAAAATGGATAGATATACAAAAAACAGTCTGAACTAATGTATGAATATCATAGTGACGGACCACATGATTATTTGACAGATTATTTTATAATTCTGTCACGTAAATTAACATATATTAAGTTTAGTATTTTATATTAATAATAATATTCAGTAATGAGTATTGTATTGTAGTCTAAAATACCGTCACATGGTTGCAGTATATCCTGCACTATGCTTTTGAGGTTGTTGGCTACATAAACAGAGTTTTTGCGAATAGTCGAGGAAATAAAGCACCAAAACCTCCGAATTTTGTAACGTAAGATGGATCGGAATGCGTTTTTTTGCATTGGATTCGTTAAAGTATCAGGAAACTTGTCGCTAAATTTTATAATGTAAAAATGGAAATTGCATTTCTGCATTCGAAAAGTACATTCCGAACAGACAATAGAGAGAAAACTTACAACTCGGTAAGTATTGCTGAAAATGGGTTTAATTTATATACTTGGGGTTTTTGGAGTCGCTGAACACGAATATCACGATTCCGAAAGTCTCCGCGGCACTTGGTGTCTAGGGTATTTACCTCTTCTCCTGGGGTTTTATGTAAATTCTGTACGAAATCAGTGCACACTTGGTACCTACTCGGTGGTTTTTTGAGTCGCTAAATACGATTATAATAATGGCGATGGTCTTCGAAACACCTGGTGCATAAGACAGACCTCGTCTCCAGGAATTTTATGCAAATTCGATACAAAAAGAGTGTGCACACGGTACTAGGAGGTTTTTGAGGTTGCTTACCACGAATATCATATAATGAGTTTGCTAAATCATTCGCATACAAATTTATGAATCCATGCGCGTGCATAGAAGTATAACTTCTGCCGGCAGTCCCACTGACTGCCACACTAGTTTTTTTGTTGTTTTTGTTCATTTTATCATATTTTTTCGTTTGTTACCAAGTTTTTCCTATTTTTTTTTTCGTTATATTTTGTAATTTTTCCAGTTTCGTCTATTTTTTTCAGTGGTTTTCAATCTCCCACATTTTTGTTTTTTTGTGATATTTTCTATGAGACAGGTCACAAAAAAGTGACTTAGAGTTTGATGTTGCAATTCTTGATTTGACAAATAATCTCTGGTTCATTAACGTCATGCTTATATGTAGTCTAGGAGAAAGTGTCACATGTGACATAAATGAATCAAGACAATTAAAAAGCTGACTTATTGCTAATGCATCTGTGGCTGAAGTGTTTAGAGCAAGACCGCGTAGAGGTTAAGGTTGCAGGTTCGAATCCTACTGGATGCGACATTTTCTCAACTTCTCCTTAATGCCATTTTCTTGATTGTATACTTTCTGAGTTTTAAAAATACCTACTTACTTCAAAAGATTAATAACCATCCATCATGCAGAAATAACAGGTGTATAAGTATACATTTAAAGCCTATTTCCACAATTTCCACATAATCGTATACTTCTCATAATAAGAGGGTAATTAGCGATATTGTAATTCTGTAATTACTGAACTACATGGAATTTGCGGCACGGAATAGGCAACCTCAAATTGTAGTTACCTACTAAGAATACCTATTCTAAGTGAATTCGAAATGGAAATTATTTCAATGTTCAGAAAATTAGTTTACTACGAAACACGAGAACCACGATTTAGTGAAATTCAGGAATTTGTAATTATTAGAATTAATTTTAAAATTAAGTATTATTCAGAGCTTTTTTCATTTTAGTGTTATGAGAATTTTAGTTTTCCAAATATTTTGCAGAGAAAATAAATTAGCAAAAAATGTATTTCCTTTATGTCCAATTATTCTCATAAAAAAGTTTTTTTATTTTCGACTTTATCTTACTTTCTCGTTTTGTTCCAATTTTTTATCCTCGTTATTTTCACTTTTCTTGTTTTAAGTTTTCCGTTTTCTTTCATCTTTGTTCAATTTTTCAGTTTTTCAATTTTTTCACGTTTTTCTTTTCCAACTTTACTTTCGTATTTAGTATTTTTTTTAATAAAAACAAAAATAAGAAAATTGAATAGAATATAATTCACATTTCTATTAAAATTCACAGATTTCTACATTTGATGTACTGACAGACATGTCAAAATATTCAAGGGTAATATAACAAGACCTTGATTATAGTCGGCTATTTTTGTGGTAACTAGATTTCGAGAATATTTTAGTATCAATTTGTTGAGACATAATTTGACATTAATAATCTGATTAAAGCCCGAGAGCTTTAGCTCGAGGGCTTTAATCTTTGATTATTAATGTCAAATTATGTCGAAACAAATTGAAAAATTTTCGAGAAATTTAGCAACAACAAAAATAGCAGAGGATTAATCAAGGTCGTGTTATATTTGAGAAGATTATTTCCTGAGAAGACAGATTTTTGACATTTATATTTGACGTGCCTATTTCTCTAGTACAATAGTCGCTGATATTGTTCTAGTGCAATAGTCGCTGATATTTGATTCTGATTGGTCCGATTTCAAAAAATTATGACATTCTATTGGTTAATTTGAATCGAAGGAAATAATCAACGTAATAAACTAAAACTGCTTGTAGCAAATTTTTCACTGCAGTCCTTGAGCGGTAAATACTTGATCAAAATATTTTAATATATTCTAATATCTAAATTAAACACATCAAACACGTGTGCGGCCTTTTACTATCTACGTATAAGTTTATATTATGTTAAGGCCGTTACACACTACCTGATTTGGTCGGACCGACAGGAGACCCGAGCAGATCAGACGTTGCGTACACACAGTACGACCACCACACGATTTAGTCAGTCTAGTTCGTGTCCACTTGTGAAGTTCAACGAAAAAAAAAAACTTGACGTTCTGTTAAAACAGCAGTCATTGTTACAGTAAATGAATTAAAAACGTCTACTAGAAGTAGGTACTAGGTAAACACACGTGTTATCACGTTAACCTCGATAAACCAACTAAAATCCGCCCGACAGTGCTACACACTATATTTGACTATATGATTTGGTCGGTCGGTCGGGCGATCAGATGGTTTGGCCACCTGACAAGACCCGACAGGATTGTCAGGTGGCTCGTCAGACGACACGTCTACACACGACCTGATATGACGTCTGATATTTTAATATATTCTAATATCTAAATTAAACACATCAAACACGTGTGTGGCCTTTTACTATCGACCTGACCAGATCAGACGTTGCGTACACACAGTACGACCACCACACGACACACAGTACGACCACCACACGATTTATTCAGTCTAGTTCGTGTCCACTTGTGGTATTCAACAAAAAAAAAAAAAACTTCACGTTCAGTTAAAACAGCAGTCATTGTTACAGTAAATGAATTAAAAACGTCTACTGGAAGTAGGTACTAGGTACACACACATGTTATCACGTTAACCTCGATAATAAACCAACTAAAATCCGCCCGACAGTGCTACACACTATATGATTTGGTCGGTCGGTCGATCAGATGGTTTGGCCACCTGACAAGACCCGACAGGATTGTCAGGTGGCTCGTCAGACGACACGTCTACACACGACCTGATATGAAGTCTGATCTGACAAAATTATCCTGTCGGCCCAACCAAATCAGGTAGTGTGTAACGGCCTTTAGCATTCTTTTTATGAATTTCCAAAATCAGAGTCCAACTCGCACTTGGCTGATTTTTTTCTATTATTAGTAGCGTTTTCTATACAAATATAGGATAACGCGAAGGATAAAATTTTTGGAAAGCTTTTTATCTTGTTACGCCAAAGAAGTATAACTTTTTATAGTTTAACTAATATTAATGTGAAAAGACAACCACGCCTTCTAAACCCAACATATTAAACAAAATACCCAATAACACAAAAAAGAATGAAATTTTAAGATTTATGGCAATCAAAAATATGTTCCTAAAAAGGTTCCAGTAAAGAAGGAATTAATAAGAATGATCAAAAGTCAGAATTTTAAAAATGAATACGTCATTGACACCATTTGCAGCAGACATGGTCATACCCTTTTGCGTTTACCTCCTTACTTCTGTATTTTTAATCCAATCGAAATGGTTTGGAGTACTGTAAAGAAACGTTTACGAAAATATAATCAGTCACCAACCTTAAGCGCAGTTGTTCTTGATAATATTCGAGAGGTAATTAGTGGCATTAATAGCGATGTATGGAAAAATTGCGAAACACATGTTATAAAAATAGAAAAGGAATATCCTGTTTTACCGCCAATAGCACCATTAGTTATTCAACCTGGAAACGATTCTACTTCAGAAGACTCTGACAATTCTTGTTAGTCATTCCAACCAATTTCCTTTACAACTATCGTGATGTATGTTGAAAACTTGTTTTCAAAAACAAACTAATTTTATATTCTTACTAACATACCAACAAACCCTTTCCTTTCCAGACAAGGAAGGCTCATACCTCCTCGTGGTCCTTGCTGGAAAGACAATCTTTTAAGATTGTCTGACAAAATGACTATCATTTGTAGACAATTGTTATAAAATTATTATGAGTTATGTACTATTTGAATAATGAGTCAAATGTTCTTATTAATAACTAAAATTAACAAGTTTTAATTTGAAAGAATTAATTTGTTATTTGACAATTTTCAAATTAATACAAAATTTACAAATATACAAAAACCGTTTTTCTTTTGAAATTTAAAACAAAAATTAATAAAAATTTATGAACCCATTTTATTTAATTCCACGCCAATGGTCGGCATAGCCATCAAAGGCATTTAAATTCCGACAAAGAGCAAAAAATTTTACATTTAGATTGGAAAGAGTAAAGGGTTGTTTTTGGAGGGTGAATAAAGTAATAATTGTTTTCATGCACTTTTCGGCCAAAATTGACGTTAAACGAAAATTAGTATCAAATAAAAGTTGTAGATTTTAACAAATTATACAAGATTTGTAGAGGTCATTTTTACCATAACCTCAAAATTTCCAAAAAAAATGTGAAAAATCGATTTTTCTTTTTGTCTTGGCATCAAATTTTCTCAGAAAACGCGATCAAACTATAGCTCGTGGATTTTTTTCACTTAACCCCCCTTTCTAAGTAAGTCCCCAAGGTCCGTGTGTTTATTTGTTTTTTTTATGTTAGTAACTCCCCCCCCCCCAATTATTTCCCGTTTGGCTAGTCCAGGTATTAATTTTTCCATGCTTAAAGTTAGTTTGCCCCGACTAATAAGGAAATATATCCATACCTATGATATCTGAAGTTTTTGCCACACACATACGTGTTCTGTTGTTGTTGTGTTGGGTTATGAAAAGTAAATTATGTTCGCGATATTATAATATATTACCGGGTAAAACGATTTTCATAAATCATAATGAAAATAACGTATATAAGATAATAAACTAGATAGGCAGTGAGTTATGCAAACAAATAATGCATATATATTTTTATATGCGGTACGGTGATGAAAGGAAGAATATAATGAAAATTGTTGCGTAAAATATTGCAAAAGTAAATTGCACTCAGGAAATTTTAGTTTAATTAAAATTCAATCTATTCTTGTAAGTAAATTTCAAAAAGGAGTAACTACAAAAGTTATAAAGTATTATTATTCACGATATAATAAATTATTATGACAAGGAATACATGAGTACACCAGGTGTTAAGATTAAGGAAATAATTATTAATGGTTTTAGTCCACAGCATTAAAACGTTATTTTATGTAAATTGAATTTACGAGATCAGTCCGAAAAGTATCCAACCTGCTTTCAGAGTGTTCGAACAACTTCACGAACTTATCGGTTGCTCACCGACACCTACCGGACGTGCAGCTTAAACGCACTTAAGGTTACTTAATGAGATCTTTATTCGATTCTCATTTGTTAGCATGCATGGTTCTACAAACAAGTTTCAGAGGGGTTGCAATCGTATTTGCAAAGTTAAGTAAATACTTTTTCATGGTTTTGATCAACAGGATTAAAACAAGCAAGTTAAAATCGATTATACAAGATCAGTGCGAAAAGAATCCGACCTGCTTTCACATATGCGCGCCAGAGCATTCGAGCGACCTCTGCTAAGCGTGAACGTTAACTTCACGAACTTATTGCTTGCTCTCCGACACCTACAGGACGTGCATGGCACAAGATCAATCCAAAAAGTATCCATTTATGTACAGAGTATTCAAACGACCTCTGCGAGGCGTGAACGTTAACTATCAAACTTCACGAACTATCCGCTGTTCACCGACACCTACCGGACGTGCAGTTTATGTGCAGCGTGTATTTATTTATGGAGCAGTTTTTGCAGTCGTCGGATTTTGACTGATAAATGAAATAAACGCATTTAATCTGTTTCCAAAAGAATTTGAAATCCACAAACAGTAGAAACGACCCCGTATTTCTTTTAAGACAATTGCAAGACTGTCGACCAATCACGTTACGCGCAAGTAGAACAAAAGAGTGACAGCTATACGTTGAGGCTCAATTCTCTATCAGTGACGTCAATGTGACGTAAATGCAAGTGAAACCAATGCGAGGTTCGAATGAATACTAGTTGCCATGTTTAACTTAGCAAGACATACTATCTTTGTCTTATTAACGCGCAATAGAAAGAGATACTTTTAAGAAAAATATCAACACTGGACAACATTATTAAGTGCGCTAGTGCCGCTTAACATTTTTCTTAAAAGTATCTCTTTCTATTGCGCGTTAATAAGACAAAGATAGTAAGTCTTTCTAAGTTAAACATGGCATTAATTCGAACCTCGTCACAATGACGTCACTGACAGGCAACCGTTTGTAATTTTATCGGTAAAGAGTTCTCATTACGTAATCTAAACTATACCTCGATATAGTTTAGATTACGTAATGAGAATACAACTTTTCAGAAACTTTTATTTACGAAACTGGTTTAAATGAAGAAAAAAGCCAATCCGACTATTTTTCAGAGATGAGTTTATTTGAATATATTTTTAAACTGATTTGGAGGATAAATAAACAAATTGCGTACTTGATTATGTTTAATAACTAATATTATTCAAAATTAAATCAAAGTAGTTATCTTGCTGATGGTATTTATGATTTGATTGTTCAAATTTAATCATTTTCCGCATTTAAAATCCCAAAGCGAATTCGATCATAAATCCGATATCGCAATTTGTGACAATTTGAAATTGCAATTAATCCCTCTGGAGCAAATGTGAAATTTTCAATTTTCCCAACAATTTTTCGATACAGCTAATTAAGTTCACGTACATTTAACGATATTTATTAAAAATACGGTTAGCTTCGTATCCATGCAACAAAACATTACTGACTAAAATTAGAACTATTATAATATACTCACATGATTGACACTAGTGTCAATGGCAACCGAATATGATAATACTTAAGGTGTGTTCGATTGACTTTTAAAAGGGTGCGTTTAATTAAATAACATGTTCCAAGAGTGACAGATTTAAGACTCAAACCAACTTGTTGAGAATTGATATTACCGCTGTCAGATTTACACACGTATATTAACTATTAACACTAGCTGTATAGTTTATCCAATCTTAATGTGAAAACATAACCACGCCCTTTAACCCCAACAAAGAATCCGACTTTTGAATCTAGGTTGTCAGATATATTTGCGAATATTCCTAAGTTTATATATTTTGAAAATTTTCTCTCTACTTTACTATTCAATTGTTCGTCAATGACTCTTAGAAAGATAATATAAAAATATTCTTACAAAATATATACTTAAATTAATTAACTAGGTTCTTCTTATTTAAACAGTTTTCACTTCTAATGATATCAATTTTGTATATATTACTTATACTTAAAGAAATTTTTAAATACCGGCAACATTGTGTATTTACTGTGGGGATTTTTAAGTCGGCTCGTAACGCATTGATCTTAACGCAAACAAATGCCGACGGTGCGCTTTTTATCAAACGAAACTTCAAAGAGGGAAATTGCAAAATGCGACAACAGTCAAATACCGCCAATAGTCTTCTTACCCATTACAGTACACAGTAGCGTCATTGATTTTTATTGATTTTTTATATTAGATATATTATATATTACGGTGGCTTGATAGTACTTAATATATATAGTAAGAATTTCTCGTTTAAATATATAAGATAATAACTACGCCACCTTACGGTGGCGTTATATTATTTGATTTAGAAAGGTATTTTTTTTTAGACTTTATTTTTTTCGCATTTTTTCTGTTTTTAATTTTCCATTTTCTTTTAGTTTTTCGTTTATTTATTTATTTATTTGTTTATGAATCGAAATTCAACACTAGGTATCTATTGGGTTTTCTAAAAATTCAGTAATTGTTATGGACAATGTGTCGTATCATTTCCGCATATTAAACAAAATACCTAATAACACAAAAAAAGAATAAAATTTTAAGACTTATGGCAATCAAAAATATCGATGTTCCTAAAAAGGTTCCAGTAAAGAAGGAATTAATAAGAATGATCAAAAGTCAGAATTTTAAAAATGAATACGTCATTGACACCATTTGCAGCAGACATGGTCATACCCTTTTGCGTTTACCTCCTTACTACTGTATTTTTAATCCAATCGAAATGGTTTGGAGTACTGTAAAGAAACGTTTACGAAAATACATTCAGTCACCAACCTTAAGCGCAGTTGTTCTTAATAATATTCGAGAGATAATTAGTGACATTAACAGCGATGTATGGAAAAATTGCCAAACACATGTTATAAAAATAGAAAAGAAATATCCTGTTTTACCGCCAATAGCACCATTAGTTATTCAACCTGGAAACGATTCTACTTCAGAAGACTCTGACAATTCTTGTTATTAATTCCAACCAATTTCCTTTACAACTATCGTGATGTATCTTGAAAACTTGTTTTCAAAAACAAACTAATTTTATATTCTTACTAACGTACCCAACCCTTTCCTTTCCAGGCAAGAAAGGCTCATACCTCCTCATGGTCCTTGCTGGACAGACAATCTTTTAAGATTGTCTGATAAAATAAGTATTATTTTTAGACAATTGTTATAAAAATATTATAAGTTATGTACTATTTGACTAATGAGCCAAATGTTCTTATTAATAACTAAAATTAACAAGTTTCAATTTGAAAGAATTAATTTGTTATTTGACAATTTTCAAATTGATATAAAATTTACAAATATACAAAAATGTTTTTCTTTTGAAATTTAAAACAAAAATTAATAAAAATTTATGAACTCTTTTTATTTAATTCCACGCCAATGGTCGGAAATGTCGTCAAAGGCACTTAAAAACCGCCAAAGAGCGCAAAATTTTACATTAGGATTTGAAAGAGTATACCTGCGACGTCGTTCGCGTGGCGTGTTTATTGTTATATAAAAATTTCTTCCCCGACTTCATTAAAGGGGTTGGGGGGAAATTTAATCCACCAAATGTTAAGTTGAAAAAAGACAAATATATCTGTGAAAACCACATTCGAATCGGATCAGTAGTTTTAATGGGATGCGCGCACAACATACAGACAGACAGACAAAAAAAATCTAACCACATTTTTGGGTTCTATATCGATGTAGTAACACTTCCCGCTAATTATTTTTTAAACATCTTTAATGTACAGAATTTTCATTTCTACAGTTTTATATGCATAGATTATTTTTCACGCACCCGCAACTCCCCTTATGGGTAGAATTTCGTAAAATCCGTTCACCATTGACGTCAAAATTATAAAAATAACTATTTTGCAAAGTTTCAAACCTGTGGGACTTATAGATTTCAATTTTTTTTCACGTCCCCGCAACCCTTCTTTTGGGTGGAATTTCGTAAAATCGGTTCTTAGTTGACCTCTACCTCCTCTAAGGAATATTCCTACCCCCGCTTCGCGTTTCGTTTCACAACTGGACTCGTACTACGAAACCTGTCATTGTAACACTTGTATTACAATATACTATTTCCACTCTATATTTAATAAATAAAAGTAATTATAAACCTATAGATCAGGACTGAATTAATAAATAAAAAAAAACTTACCTTGGCGAGGCGCATGGCGATCACCCAACAGGACCGCACTCGTTCAGAATCACAGGCAAGACAGCGTAATTGGTCAGAGGAAGAAATAAATGAAGAGGAAGAGGGAGCAGAGTCTTCGTCGTTGTCGTCCGCCGTTTTGAAGGTAGATGTCGCCGGTCGCAGTACTATGCCCCACTCAGTTGGTGCTCGAAACTGGTTTTTCGCGTTTAGTGTGGTATACGCGTGATACCTTCTTATGTCAGCGAATACTTCTATATCACCGCCTAAACGTTTATCTTCCAAAATCTGTAACAAATAGTTAATGTCACTCACAAGTTCAATGATCAGAAGCAGAAACGTTACAAAATAAAGTTTCGTTAATGGCGGATATCAGTTGATTAACGTTTTTGCGGCGAAATTGTCATTTAGAGTAGAATTGTCATAAACAAATGGGTAAATTACAACAAATACTGTGTAAGTTTTGACGGTTTGGGCCCGGTTTTTCGTGACGGTGTAAGCGCACATCATAACATTTAACCTCATAATTTTTCCCAAACGCGCCAAAGAAGTATAATTTTAAAAATAAAAGAAATCATTAATTGTTTTTCGATATTAAATATCTAAAAATATTTTCTGTAATAATAACTGTACGTATAAAATAGAGTGATAATAAATCTATACAATTATTATGGTAGCTAAACTCATTAAACATTAACCTATAAAACTTTATAAAAAAAATAATGGTAAAGAAAAGCTATTAATTCTTAAAAATGAGCCCGCGACATGCGACATTTTCGTTTTAAGTTGGTGCCGAAAATAAAACTATCAATTTCAGCCGAAAAACCTAATTTGCTTGATATTACTTATCTATCACGTTTTATACAAAATTCCAACGAAGGGAATCAATGTTTATAGAAGGGTAACACGCAAAATGCGTCAGACAAGCTATTAGACTTTACGAACATTTGGTGGAAAAGGTTAAGGATACATTTTTAAAGAGATTGAAAAACATCGTTCCGGTTAATTAGCATATTAATCTAGCGAAAGCCTATTAAACTTTTTGACAAAGAAAATCAAAATATTAAAATATTCTATAAAAAAAGTTTATATAACACTGGTTGCATGCTATCTAGCCAATAATTTATGGCTATAAAAGGGACTCAATTCAAATTGTAATTTAAGTTACTAAACTTGGACTCCCATGACGAATTTCTCGTCATGTTTTTTTAATACAATTAAAAGATTGTTGCAAAATTACCCGAGAAAATTAACCAATGAGAATCTCTCCCGCGTTATACCTTACCAAGGCTTCGTTTGCACGTAACAAAAGACCTGAAGAAGTCCACATAAAAATTTCTATGTTGTCTATATAATTTTTGTGTTTTAAATTCTTAAAACATCTCTGCCCGTGTTTAATAAAGAGAATTTCAAGTATTATTACCTTTTTTTACAGAGGGCCAGGCTTAGGGGTAGTCCATGGGATTGCATCGCAGCTAGTACAGCTTATTGTGCACCCTCATTCACAGGTCCTCATTCTCCGTCAAATCCCAGGTTCTTAATGAACCAAGAGATCCTTTTGACTATGGTTGCCCGTTCTTCCCTTTGATCTCCAGTCGGTAGGCCAAGGGATCTCACACGCAGACCTTGCAGGGCTGGGCACATGAATATCACGTGGAAGGCTGTTTCCTCCTCCTCACCGCATTTTCTACATAGGAGGTTTTCAACTTAAATTCCCATCTTATGTAGATGTCCGCGGAATACCCAGTGGCCGCTGATGAAGCCAACCACTCTCCGCAGGGTCTTCCTCCTCAGCCCAAGGGCATCTGCCGCTATAGCACCAGTATGTGTCTGCAGCATTCTCTTTGACTGTATTTTACCTTCTGTTCTTTCCCAGCTCTTTCGATGTTCTATGCCCATCCACTAGCGAACAGCTCTTCGTGCTGTGTTGTAGTATTATTACCTTCCTAATACCTCAAGTTTTTTAATTGTGCTAATATTTAATGTCTAAAGCACTGTTTTCCTAAAATTTTTGAAGCAACGCCATAATGTAAATTTATAGACACGAGCTACATTTATTAACTTTTATTTTAAATCCAATTATGTATCTTCCGATTATATATATCAAAAGATTAAGATTTTTATACATTCCACCACATTCTGTAAATTGTTAATTGTAAATTGTCTTGAATTTTCACCATCCAGGTTTCTAAACTTTGTATCTCCTTCATAAAAAAAGAGTATTTATAACATCCTACATTTAGGTTCTCTGTCCGTTACACGGCGCTAGAATCCACGAATCGCTCTCCTCAAAAGACCTGATTGCCCGTTTACACCTTGTTTTTAAAATTCTTCACTAAAATTCACCGAGAAAAAGCAAGGGGCAATCAATGCACTTGAAGTCTCCAAGCTCTCCAGAAGCCAAAGAAGCAAGGATGAGCAAATCCAAATTTAAGACGATGTTAATTTGTTTTTTTAATATTCTGATTGTAGTTCACATGGAATGGGTATCACAAAGTCAGACAAAAAAGACTTCGGGAAGAAATCGCAAAAAATGTGAGTCTTGAAACACGCGCCCTATTCGCCAGACTTAGAACTCTGCTACTTCTACCGGTTTCCAAAAATCAGATCTTGCTTAAAGGGAACCGCTACCAGAGGACGCAGCTATTCAACAACCTGTCGAAAGATGACCTGCAGCAATGCTTCGCAAAGTGGATTCCCATAAAGAGATGTCGGGATGCAGATGGAGAGTATATTTAAGAGGAAAAATGAAAATTTGTAAAAAATTGCGAAAAAAAGATGTTGTAATAGTCTCGAAACTTAATTGCCAGACCTCGCATGTTTGACAAAATATGGATACGTCAGTCATTAACGTTTTTAAAGTAAACAATCTTTGATGATTTTATCCCATCAAAACATCCATCAACTCCGTTTCAATTGGGTTATAATTAATAAATAGAGATTTGTTTTTATACAATTTTTTTGAAATATAAGTTTCTAGTGTGGTTTTAACCCTCAAATAAGGGTTAGATCCCAACATTTTAAACAAGAAAATCGATGCCCTTTTTAGAATTTTTACGACGATTATTTTGATACTTTATACATATTTTTAGGATTTTTATTTCCTTGTAAAATGTGCAAAAGCAGACGTTTTTTAGCGATAACTCTTTCAGTTCTGGATACCCAAATCATTCATCCTATTTAAATACATATGAGAATTTGTCTCTATTGCAGATGAAATCGAAGTAGTTCCAAATTTTAGATAAGACTCTAGGAATCATTGGTACGTTTTGAATATATATTTCAATATCTGGTGCCAAAATTTCAAGAAATTATTATTGTTGATAACACTTTGATGATTCAAGTGATCTGTAACAGTAAATTGCAACTTTAACAAATTTTTTAAATGAATGCATCAAAATGCACTTTCGGATGCGATAAACAGTGAAATTGGTTGACGAACCATATCGTTTAAATAAATAAATTGTAACGCTTTTTAGTCATCCCATCAGCAAATAATTGCTTTTATTCACAGCTGGCAGATTGCAGGAGCGGCTTCAAATAAGTCTATTTGATAAAATATTTATTTACTTAACTAAACAGATAAATATTAATATATCAACATTCTGAGCTTGTCAAATCATTAACGACATTTTTTATACCATTCTGATAAGTGGATTAGATATAAGTGTATAAATTCGTATAGGTAATACCAATAGCAGTTAGTTTAGGCGTATAAGAGTATATAAATGTATGTTATAAAAGTTTTAGCACAAAAATGTTTCGCTTTAAAATAAACAAAATCACAATATTAACAATGGTCTTTGGATACAAAAGTTTCTTTGTTTACCTTCAGTTGCGATTTTTTTACTTTACAATTTTTATTTTAAGATGTCTTCTTCTTCTTGTTCTTCTTTTTTAACCTTATCACAAACTTAGTTGATGTCGATGTTAGCCCTCCGCACCATTCCTTTCCACCTGTCTCTATTTAATGCATCCTGCTTCTCCATTTTTTTTTCTTTCAGGTCTCCATTTATTTTATCCCACTACCTTACCTTCAGCCTTTCTTTCTTCCTCTTAACCCCAATCTCTAATTCATCTACTCTTTAATCCACATATTTTCATCCATTCTCTCTACATGACCAAACCATCTTAACCTACTTTCCTGGATTTTCTTTCTCAGCTATCTCACTTTCAATGTACCTCTTAGTATCTTATTTCTTACTCTATCTCTCCTCGTTAATCCTCAAGTACAACGCAAACTCTTCATCTCTGCCACTTCTCACTTTTTATCTTGCTCTTTCTTTATGACCAGGTCTCGGAGTTATGCTTCAACGATGGTCTTACAACCCTCTTGCAACTTTCATTTTTGCACCCACATGCATGTTACATAAAATTCCACCCACTCTTCTCCAGTCCATCCATTCACTCACATTTAATTCTATGATTCACCTTACTCTTATCCCTTCACTCATAACATCCCTCAACGTACTAAACAGATAGGGACTCCTGCTGGAGCCACATATGCACCACAAATCCCTCCGAAACCCTAACACCGCTTTTAATTTCTGTTTTTGCACTAATTGGACATACTTTTCCGGTGCACTTTTTACTCGCATATATTTCCACACTTTTTATCTTGGCACTCGGTCGCTTTCTCTTGGTCTATGAAAGCAGCATAGATAGGAAGAGGGGTCACGTGTCTCATAGGAGGTGTCCTTCCGAAGAATTGGATAAGGATTATGCTCTCTGACGTTCGTATCCTGGGAGCTTATGATTCTTGTAATAACCTGGGCGTAGACGAATCAGTGAGAACATTCATGCCTGGTGAGTTTTAATCACACAACTTGATTTCGTATAGTACGCGGTCGATTAAGTTTGTTGATTTAAAACCATTTTACCACATAACTTTACTTAAACAAAACATTCAACTGCACCTATTTTTAGAAATTTGAAATACTGCATTGCAATCGATTGTATTTACATACAAAGTTATGAGATGAAACACAATCCGTGATAACGGAATATTAATGATTTATTACCCAAAGTTAGAAATTTCATCCTATCTAAAACGATATTTAGATCTATCTGCGAAGTGCAATTCTGAAATTTAAGTTCGGTTCTGTATATATGCATGTATTAGCAGTGCGATAAAATCTCTCTGCAAGCAACAAACTACCTCACTTACTTGTGTATATATATAAAGATGTTAAATTTAATTTGTATTTCTTATCACTTATCATCGAATCAAAACCAGTACACAATTTGTATTCAGGTGATGAAATACTGAAGATACAGGGTAGTATTTATACGAAATGATGTGTGAGTAGAATACGAAATACGTGTTTATAAAGAACATAAAAATATGAAATGGATATCGAGAAGAATCAAATGATGGGCTACATGTTACTCTTATTTTTTGAGTTTGGTTTCATTTCAGCTGCTAAATTAGATAAGAAATATTGGTACTTATTTTTTTGTGCTATTTGTTATTCTTGTCTTTTATGTTTGGGCTCAATCAGATGCCAAGTTAGATACAAAAATACTGGTAGAGTTCAGTTGTGATACTACATTAGTGTCCATTTATGTACAAAATTGATTATAACGAGGACAATTCAACAAAAACCTGTGTTTGGTCTAAGTTGTGGTGCTTCATTTTGTGTGCTACCTGTTATTCTTATCTTTTATGCTTTGGCTAAATCAGATGCCAAGTTAGATACGAGAATGTTGGTTAAGTTTAGTTGTGGCACTACATTAGTGTCCATTTTGGTGCAAGATTGATTATAACGTTGACAAAACTCATCAAAAAAACTGTGTTTGGACTAAGTTGTGGTGCTTGATTTTTCCTGCTATCTGTAATTCTTGTCTTTTATGTTCGGACCAAATCAGATGCAAAGTTGCATAGAGTTTAATTGTGGTACTACATTAGTGTCCAATTATGTGAAATTGATTATAACGTGGACGATACTTATCAACAGAATGTGTTTAGAATAAGTTGTGGTGCTACCCATTGTTCTAGTTATTTATGTTTGGGCTGAATTAGATGCCAAGTTAGATACGAAAATATTGGTAGAGTTCAGTTGTGATACTACATTAGTGCCCCTTTATGTGCAAAATTGATTATAAAGTAGACCAAACTCATCAAAAAGCTGTCAACTTCGACAAAACTCATCAAAAAACTGTGTTTGGACTAAGTTGTGTTGTTAGATTTTTCCTGCTATCTGTAATTCTTGTCTTTTATGTTCGGACCAAATCAGATGCAAAGTTGCATAGAGTTGAATTGTGGTACCTACTACATTAGTGTCCAATTATGTGAAATTGACTATAACGTGGACGATACTTATCAACAAAATGTGTTTGGAATAAGTTGTGGTGCTTAATTTTTTGCGCTACCCATTGTTCTTGTTATTTATGTTTGGGCTGAATTAGATGCCAAGTTAGATACGAAAATATTGGTAGAGTTCACTTGTGATACTACATTAGTGCCCCTTTATGTGCAAAATTGATTATAAAGTAGACCAAACTCATCAAAAAGCTGTCAACTTCGACAAAACTCATCAAAAAACTGTGTTTGGACTAAGTTGTGTTGTTAGATTTTTCCTGCTATCTGTAATTCTTGTCTTTTATGTTCGGACCAAATCAGATGCAAAGTTGCATAGAGTTTAATTGTGGTACTACATTAGTGTCCAATTATGTGAAATTGACTATAACGTGGACGATACTTATCAACAAAATGTGTTTGGAATAAGTGGTGGTGCTTAATTTTTTGTGCTACCTATTGTTCTTGTCTTTTATGTTTGGGCTAAATTAGATACCAAGTTAGATACGAAAATAATGGTAGAGTTCAGTTGTGATACTACATTAGTGCCCCTTTATGTGCAAAATTGATTATAAAGTATACCAAACTCATCAAAAAGCTGTCAACTTCGACTAAGTTGTGTTGCTAAATTTTTTGTTGTACCTGCCAATTTGATTCTTTTAAACATACCTTTATACGATTATACTAGTTCAACTTGATTAACATTTAGTAGATAAAATTTGGTACTAAATTGATGAAAAGTACTGAGAAGAGCAAAGTAGATTTTTGTTCTAGCTGTTAGTGCTAAGTTAGATAATAAAATATTGGTAGAATTTAATTTGCGGTACTAAATCTGTGTTGACTTTTCAATAATGTGCAAAATTTAAAACAAATTGGGCTGTTATTATTAGAAAATTGTGTTTGTGCTAAGTTTTGGTGCTAGATTTGAAGAAAAATGATACAGTTGCGTTATGATCTTCTATAAATGTTAAAAAAAATAAATACAACGCTTTTTTCGACTTCATTATCATAAAACTGTATGTTGGATCATGTTTTGTTGCTAATTTACAAGAAAATACCAATGAGAAAGTATGTTAATTATTTTGAAGCACCTATTATCTTGAATGTTTAAGTTAATCGAAATAATAAGGTAGATACGTAAAGATTGTCATCGAACAATAGAATGTGGTGAATTTAAGCTAATAGGGTCAGCTAGTTTTAAATGATAATATAACTCGAGATAGGGTAAATTATTGTGATTGATACTGTAAATATACCGGCCTAAAGAATTATATATAAAGAGTGCTAATAACCCATTAAAAATTCAAAAAAGAACACGTGTATGTATTTATGTACGAACGTAAGAAGTTATTCTTCTTTGTCGTAACAAGATAAAAATCTTTCTTAAAGAAATAATACATACTGCCAACTAACCTCAAATTCCACACACATACTCAATGTAATATGTAACAACTACTTTTATAATTTATCATATTGTTTGTTTAAACTGTTTTGTTGTAGTTTTATTTTGATTTTTTTCCGATTTTGTCCTTTTGTTTAATTTTTTTTTTCAATATTTTACAATTTACAATGGTAATATTTTTTTCGTTATTCTGGTTTTTACATCATTTTCCATTTTACTTTAATTTCTCGTTTTAACCAATTTTTTTTAAATTTTTCTTGTTTTATTTTGATTTTCTATATTTTTAATTTTTCGATATATTTAATTTTTTCGTATTTCTTTCGTTTTAATTATATCGTTTTTTTTTCAATTTTTGCTAGTTCTTTTTTATTTTTGGTCTGTGTTAGTGCATGTCGCATGTCGGTCGACCGCCGAGTAGGTATAAAGTAGGCGGCGCCTATAGTTTAATACAAAAATGTACGGGAGTGAGCAGATCTGCTAATGGAAACATTATATTAATACGAACTTCGACTGCGTAAGTATCTACGACATGTAACGTCGACGGTTATATTCTACCTATTCGTATTAATACGAACTTCGACTGCGTAAGTATCTAGGACATGTAACGTCGACGGTTATATTCTACCTATTCGTATTAATACGAACTTCAACTGCGTAAGTATCTAAGACATGTAACGTCGACGGTTATATTCTACCTATTCGTATTAATACGAACTTCGACTGCGTAAGTATCTACGACATGTAACGTTTTAAAAATATTACAGTCGTAAATAATAATTTTTGAAACTGAAAATACGGAACTTGAGCAATAAATTATGTAACATATATTAAATAAAATATCTTTTAAAATTAATCAAAACACTTTCATGTTTAAACAAATAAACTTTGTAATTATCCTATTCTTGTTATATATATATTCATCTCATTCTTTTGTCGATTTACTGAATTTTTTGACTTCTATCGTGTGTGAATCGCACACACACCTTTTGATTTTGATTTCGATTTTGATTTCGATTTCGACGCCTACAGTTTGCAGCAGCTGACAGTTTAGTGTGTTCCACGCTATATTATTTGTGTTTAATTTGATTTTGATTTCGGTTTAAATTTTGATTTTGATTCCGATTTCGATTTTGATTTTGATTTTGATTTCGACGCCTACAGTTTGCAGCAGCTGACAGTGTAGTGTGCTCCACGCTATATTATTTGTGTTTAATTTTATTAAATTTATATTCGGTCCATTCCAATTTTCCAAGTATAAAATTAAGATTGATAAAGCGATTTTTATACCCTTAATGGAATATTATTCGAAAAATTTTTAGTTAAATGTCTATAGTGTAAAAAAAAGTTTCACTTTTACCGTGGTTTCATAAAACCACACAATGCTTTTTTTTATATTTTTTTTCATCTTTTGCCATTTTTTTATGCTTTCTCTTTTTTTTTTGATTTGCTATTCTTATTTTTAGTTTTTTTTGTTAATTTTTTTAATTTTCTTTTTTTTTTCCTATTTTTTCGTATATTATATTTTTTTCCTGTTCCTTTTATTGTTATATATTTTTTTCGTTATTACGGGTCTTTTTTCCAATTTTAAATATTTTTTATTTTGTTTCATTTTTATGAGATGCTCGTTTTTTCGATTTTTCTTATTTCTTTCTTTTTTCATTTTTTAATTTTATTGTTTTTTTCCTTATTTTTTGCTAGTTCTTTTTTCTTTTATTTTATTTTTATCCTTTGTCCATATTTTATGCTTTTTTGTTTTTTTTCTCAATTTTATTTTATTTTCCAATTTTCTCATTTTCTCATTGCTTTTCTTGTTATAGTTTTTTTCCGTTATTCTGTTTTTCCAATTTTTGCTAGTAATTTATCTTTTTCGGTTTTTCATTTTTTTTATATAATTAGTCGTTTTTCGATTAACTCACTTTTTCGATTTTGTAATTTTTTTTATACTTAGGGATATCTCTCATCGGATTTTTGAAATCTTACAAAGTAAACAAGCAAGACCAAAAAGGTAAATAATTACTAAGCATTCATAGCTTAGTGGTTAGAGCGTTGCCGCGTAGAAGCAAAGGTTGCGGGTTGGATTCCTGCTGGATGCGACAGTTTTTTCAATTTCTCCTTAATGTTATTTATATATTCTTGTTTGTATACTTTCTAAAATTTCAATAAATATTAAAATAATCAAAACTGATAATACAATTGAAAACCTAATTTTAAATTTCAATACCACAAACGGAAAAATGCTAATTTCATAGCATCGTGTCGGTTTTTCGTGACGCTATGCGCTCGAGTTTTCGTGACGGTATGCATTCGGATGTTTGTGACGGTGTGCGTGCGCATTGTAAAAATTTACTCTCATCATTTTTCCCTAACGCACCAAAAGAAGTATAACTTGAAAAAAAGGAATATGAATAAAAAAGTAACACCTAGAAATCTTAAAATAAAAAAAAGTGAGAGGTGTCAGGGGACTCCCGGATGGAACGAAGTTCCTTTCGATTAATTAGTGAAGGAATTGTAATTTGTAAACACAACAGAGTGTTTATACATACATAAGCCTTTATTATTGTCTGTATAAAATCTATACTTACCTAACTCTATCAGCAATATCCGAAACTTGTGCAGAAACACTGTCAGGATACATTATTGTTATTATTTTCTATTATTTTATTATTTATTATCTACAAAAAAACCTGTATAAACTTAACAAAGTCGCGACACTACACTATCAAAGCAAAATAGAAAAAAGTAAATCCATTATCACTTGAATATTTTCAACAGTTCGTTTCTTTTAACAAAGGTGTCCATTTATACAATACCAGAGGTTTAGATGACATACATCTACCTAGAATTACTTTTTATTTTAATTTAATTTAAAACAGGAATTAACAATTTAATACAAAATTTTAAAATTAAAATATTTGACAGTAACTGACAGTTAAGGTAATTTGACGTACCTAACTAGTCAAGTTACGAACTATTTTTAAAATGTTTATGAATTTATTAATTTATAAAAACAGAATGAAATATAATACTATTATAGGTAATTACTTTTTTTTCTACAGTATTTTCTTTTTAATGTACATTTTCTTTTAATTTAAAATAGTGTGTAGACAGACAGACAGAGAAACATGCGTGTGTCGTGTCGTGACAACTTTTGGTCTGAATTTTTTTCGGCTAGCCTCTAGCCTTAGTCGTAACTGGTCGTAACGCCCGAAAGGGAACTTCGTTCCAATAAAATGTAACGTTCAGCATTAAAAAAATTCCACTAACCATTTTATGTTTGTAATCGAGTATTTGTAGAAGTTTATCAGTGATATTTGTAATCGCATATTTATCTAAAATTAGCTATTAACTATGTCCCCATTTCTAATGTTATCAGCTGAATTGCAATAACGTTTTGGTGCACAGTATTTGCAGCTGTGATAAAAAAAAGGAAACTGAGGTCGGTCCGATATCTTCCGCGACCGCAACTTGATTCGTTTCTTTATTTGATAAATCCACAAGTTGGCCTCGTTCTAGATAAACTACAATCTGTATATTGTATGGCTGGATTGTTGGTAAGTAGTCAAATGAAAAAATGGTATCATGTGTTATATGAAAAATTTAAATAAATTTCATTAATATTAGATATAGAAATACGTTTTTTGTTATTTTTGAAACTGATTAATATTTAAATAATTTATATGGTTGATTAGAAATTCTGACAAAAATATATGAATATTGTTAACACATTTTTGTTTTACGGTATACAAAACCAATCAGCAGAAAATGGTTAGTAAAATAATAATCAGAATGAGAAATAAAGAAAACAAACTTGTCTTCGTACCAATTGCGGTATTAAGTTTAATTATAATAATTACTTTTTGGATTTAAATTATATAGGTTAATTTTTGAAATTATACAAACAAGAAAATGTTAAACTGACATTAAGGAGAAATTGAAAAAATGTCACATCCAGTGGGACTCGAACCCACCATCACTGCCTTATACGCAGGCATGCTTGAACCACTTAAGCTATTGGGTGATCAAGTGGTTAGGAAGCGAAACGTTATAATGAACTCTAATCCCATCAGATATGACATTCATTTACTTCCTCCTTAAGCACATGTTACATGACGTTAATGAGAGAGAAGATTTGCCAAACCGACAATTGAAACATCAAACTCTAAGTCACTTTATTTGTGCCCTGTCTTATATTTTTATTCGGTTAGGAGACCGGAACCATTGATGGTGGGTTCGAGTTCCACTGGATATTACATTTTTTCAATTTCTCCTTAATGTCAGTTTAATAATTTCTTGTTTGTATAATTTCTAAATTTCAAAAATTTCAAAAATACTTTGAGAGTTATCTCAAAAATAATAGTTTACTATATAGGTTAATATTGCATTTTTTACTGTTTACAAATAATAGATTCCATAAATACAAAGTCTATTTGGGCTAAGTTGTGGTGTTTAACTTGATAAGAAAGTAATGGTAAATTTTACTTAAGGTACTAAATCTAATCATAGCTTTCCATTATTCCAAGTAAACAATACATAAATTTCGTACATTTACTGAATTGGTTTGAATAAAGTTTTTGGGATAAATTAGATATACGTAAAAGAACAGTCGAGTTAGTGGTGGTACTAAATGTAATGATTTCAGCCTTAACTTCTCAAATTTTGTATACAACAAAGTCAATGTAAGAAATAAAAAAGTAACATTGAATTTATACATATGTGCATTATATGCATAAGTTTCGTGAAACTGTTAAAATTTTACCGCTAAGGTTATCTCATTTAGTTCAAAATCCATAGGGTTCTTTTTTATGACCTGAGGATTTTATACACCAAATTTCATGACCCTGTGATCTTCCCTTTAATAGTTATAGAGCACACAAACGAAGGAGAATATGAACATGACAATTCTATATATCAAATTTCATGACCCTGTGACCTTCCTTTCAAGAATTATAGCGCATACGAACGGAGGTACACACGAGCAGATCTTATAAAGTACCTTGATGGTCCTCAATAATGAGTATTGTATACACTTAGATTGAATTTATAAAGCTAATGCTTGTGCAAGGTAGTGGTGCTAAATTTAATAATAAATAATGTAATGATTCAAATGTTGACAATAGATTTTTATAAATTTATTCTTAGGTCTCCATTATTGTATAAAAAATTAACCATATTAACCACCTACATTGTCTTAGTCAAAAATGTATTTTTGGATTAAATTGTAGTGCTAAAGTTGATTTAAGTAATGTTAAAGTTTACAACAGGTTCTTCTAGGAGTGGGTGCCAGGGCATAAGGGTTTTGAAGGTAATAAAACCGCGGTCATTCTGGCCAAGAAGGGAGCGGACACACGATTCGTTGGTCCAGAACCTGTATTGGGACTGCCTAGAGCCTGGGTAAGGACCAAAGTCAAGAACTGGGTCTGAGAAGAGTCGACCAAACACTGGAGTAATACTGTAGGACTGAGGCACTCGAAGCTGACGCTCAAAGGATACTCCAAAAAACTGACTTCTGACATACTGAATCTTGGCAGAAGTCAGATAAGAGTACTGGTGGGCCTGCTCACTGGGCATGGACCATTCAGACTACACCTTCAAAGGATGGGGATTCTGCCACAGGAACCCACCTCGTGCGGATTGTGCGCCATGGAAGATGAGATGGCAACTCACATTCTATTCGAGTGTGAGGCCTTGGACTATAAACGGTTCCTCATCTTCGGTGACACGAACCCTGAATCCTATCACCACCTTGAGGAGCTAGTCGCAGGACTCAAATCTCTTATAAAGGGAATTGCCCTGTGGTAACAGTAACTCAAGGAACTTGGGATACCTGGATTCAAGCCTACAAAAGATCAGCGTGGTGTTGATTTTCAGCTGAGCAAACTAGAGTCCTACACGCACGGGTGCATGTAAGGACTCTTAGTGCCGAACCTGGTCACAATATCCCCATAGGAAGCAGTGCTTAAAACATGCGGCTCCCCTGGAGTGACCATGCCAGGTTTATTTAGATTAGATTAGTTGTGGTACAAAATGCAATATTTTAGCCATAAACGTTTAATTTAATGTGAAACATTAAATAATATACTCACTTATATGAAATTTATAAAGCAAATAGAGTTTGGACTAAGTAGTGATACTAAATTTGATATAAAAATAATTTTTAACGTCAATTGTGGTAAGAAATTTTCATAAATTTCATCATTTCATTCCTTTATTGCATTAAAATACGAAACATATTAATGACCTACATTGACTTCGTCAGAAATGCATATTTGGGCTAAATTGCAGTGCTAAATTTAAATTAAAGTAATAATAGAATTTAGTTGTAGTACTAAATTTAATGAGTTTAGCATTAAACTTCCAAGTTAATATAAAAAATTAAATATTATACTCACTTACACGAAATTTAAGAAAATAGTGTTTGGCCTAAGTAGCGGTGCTAAATTGGATACTGTTGTATACAAAAAAAAATTAACTACATAGACTTTCTCAAAAAAGATGTATTTGGACTACATTGTAATGCTTAAATTGGTTTGAAGTAATGAAAAAAAGATTTTAATCACTTACATTGACTTTGTTAAAAAAGGGTTAACCTGTAGTGCTAAATTTAAATTAAAGTAATCATAGAATTTAGTTGTAGTACTAAATGAAAAGAGTTTAGCATTAAACTTCCAAGTTAATGTAAAAAATTAAATATTATACTAACTTACACGAAATTTAAGAAAATGGTGTTTGGCCTAAGTAGCGGTGCTAAATTGGATACTGTTGTATACAAAAAAAATTAACTACTTACATAGACTTTCTCAAAAAAGATGTATTTGGACTACATTGTAATGCTTAAATTGATTTGAAGTAATGAAATAAAGATTTTAATCACTTACATACTTTGTTAAAAAAGGGTTAACCTGTAGTGCTAAATTTAAATTAAAGTAATAATAGAATTTAGTTGTAGTACTAAATTTAATGAGTTTAGCATTAAACTTCCAAGTTAATGTAAAAAATTAAATATTATACTCACTTACACGAAATTTAAGAAAATAGTGTTTGGCCTAAGTAGCGGTGCTAAATTGGATACTGTTGTATACAAAAAATACAAAAAAAATTAACTACATAGACTTTCTCAAAAAAGATGTATTTGGACTATATTGTAATGTTTAAATTCGTTTGAAGTAATGAAATAAAGATTTTAATCACTTACATACTTTGTTAAAAAAGGGTTAATCTGTAGTGCTAAATTTAAATTAAAGTAATAATAGAATTTAGTTGTAGTACTAAATTTAATGAGTTTAGCATTAAACTTCCAAGTTAACGTAAAAAATTAAATATTATACTCACTTACACGAAATTTAAGAAAATAGTGTTTGGCCTAAGTAGCGGTGCTAAATTGGATACTGTTGTATACAAAAAATACAAAAAAAATTAACTACATAGACTTTCTCAAAAAAGATGTATTTGGACTATATTGTAATGCTTAAATTCGTTTGAAGTAATGAAATAAAGATTTTAATCACTTACATACTTTGTTAAAAAAGGGTTAATCTGTAGTGCTAAATTTAAATTAAAGTAATAATAGAATTTAGTTGTAGTACTAAATTAAATGAGTTTAGCATTAAACTTCCAAGTTAATGTAAAAAATTAAATATTATACTCACTTACACGAAATTTAAGAAAATAGTGTTTGGCCTAAGTAGCGGTGCAAAATTGGATACTGTTGTATACAAAAAAAAATTAACTACATAGACTTTCTCAAAAAAGATGTATTTGGACTATATTGTAATGCTTAAATTTGTTTGAAGTAATGAAATAAAGATTTTAATCACTTACATACTTTGTTAAAAAAGGGTTAATCTGTAGTGCTAAATTTAAATTAAAGTAATAATAGAATTTAGTTGTAGTACTAAATTTAATGAGTTTAGCATTAAACTTCCAAGTTAACGTAAAAAATTAAATATTATACTCACTTACACGAAATTTAAGAAAATAGTGTTTGGCCTAAGTAGCGGTGCTAAATTGGATACTGTTGTATACAAAAAATACAAAAAAAATTAACTACATAGACTTTCTCAAAAAAGATGTATTTGGACTATATTGTAATGCTTAAATTCGTTTGAAGTAATGAAATAAAGATTTTAATCACTTACATACTTTGTTAAAAAAGGGTTAATCTGTAGTGCTAAATTTAAATTAAAGTAATAATAGAATTTAGTTGTAGTACTAAATTAAATGAGTTTAGCATTAAACTTCCAAGTTAATGTAAAAAATTAAATATTATACTCACTTACACGAAATTTAAGAAAATAGTGTTTGGCCTAAGTAGCGGTGCAAAATTGGATACTGTTGTATACAAAAAGAAATTAACTACATAGACTTTCTCAAAAAAGATGTATTTGGACTACATTGTAATGCTTAAATTGGTTTGAAGTAATGAAAAAAAGATTTTAATCACTTACATTGACTTTGTTAAAAAAGGGTTAACCTGTAGTGCTAAATTTAAATTAAAGTAATCATAGAATTTAGTTGTAGTACTAAATGAAAAGAGTTTAGCATTAAACTTCCAAGTTAATGTAAAAAATTAAATATTATACTAACTTACACGAAATTTAAGAAAATGGTGTTTGGCCTAAGTAGCGGTGCTAAATTGGATACTGTTGTATACAAAAAAAATTAACTACTTACATAGACTTTCTCAAAAAAGATGTATTTGGACTACATTGTAATGCTTAAATTGATTTGAAGTAATGAAATAAAGATTTTAATCACTTACATACTTTGTTAAAAAAGGGTTAACCTGTAGTGCTAAATTTAAATTAAAGTAATAATAGAATTTAGTTGTAGTACTAAATTTAATGAGTTTAGCATTAAACTTCCAAGTTAATGTAAAAAATTAAATATTATACTCACTTACATGAAATTTAAGAAAATAGTGTTTGGCCTAAGTAGCGGTGCTAAATTGGATACTGTTGTATACAAAAAATACAAAAAAAATTAACTACATAGACTTTCTCAAAAAAGATGTATTTGGACTATATTGTAATGCTTAAATTCGTTTGAAGTAATGAAATAAAGATTTTAATCACTTACATACTTTGTTAAAAAAGGGTTAATCTGTAGTGCCAAATTTAAATTAAAGTAATAATAGAATTTAGTTGTAGTACTAAATTAAATGAGTTTAGCATTAAACTTCCAAGTTAATGTAAAAAATTAAATATTATACTCACTTACACGAAATTTAAGAAAATAGTGTTTGGCCTAAGTAGCGGTGCTAAATTGGATACTGTTGTATACAAAAAATACAAAAAAAATTAACTACATAGACTTTCTCAAAAAAGATGTATTTGGACTATATTGTAATGCTTAAATTCGTTTGAAGTAATGAAATAAAGATTTTAATCACTTACATACTTTGTTAAAAAAGGGTTAATCTGTAGTGCTAAATTTAAATTAAAGTAATAATAGAATTTAGTTGTAGTACTAAATTTAATGAGTTTAGCATTAAACTTTCAAGTTAATGTAAAAAATTAAATATTATACTCACTTACACGAAACTTAAGAAAATAGTGTTTGGCCTAAGTAGCGGTGCTAAATTGGATACTGTTGTATACAAAAAAAAAATTAACTACATAGACTTTCTCAAAAAAGATGTATTTGGACTACATTGTAATGCTTAAATTCGTTTAAAGTAATGAAATAAAGATTTTAATCACTTACATACTTTGTTAAAAAAGGGTTAACCTGTAGTGCTAAATTTAAATTAAAGTAATAATAGAATTTAGTTGTAGTACTAAATTTAATGAGTTTAGCATTAAACTTCCAAGTTAATGTAAAAAATTAAATATTATACTCACTTACACGAAATTTAAGAAAATAGTGTTTGGCCTAAGTAGCGGTGCTAAATTGGATAAAAAACAAAAATTAACTGCATAAACTTTCTTAAAAAAGATTTATTTGGACTACGTTGTAATGCTTAAATTGGTATGAAGTATTAAAAGGGATTCAAATTTATGTGAAAAATGGATTAACATCCAATTAGTTCGAGTTAATCAGAAAATTACAATCGGGCTAAGTTGGGTGTTAATTAAATAATAATAAAAATCATTTCTCGTACTAAATTTGACTATTTCAAACTTAAAATATACTCTACAAAAAGAAAACTGACTCTAATTTGGAAAGGAAAATATCTTTGGGCTTAACTGTGGTGCTAAATTTGACAAGAAAAATGTTAAAGTCAGTATACTAAATTTCAGTATATGCAAGATTGGCCTTTTATTACATCGCTTACAAAATTTAATATAAAATTCATTTGTACTAAAAAGGAATTTTTGTTGTGGTGCTAAATTTCATGAAAATGATTATTAGAATAAATTTTTTAAATTAAAAAACAGAATAAAAAATATATATATCTAGATTCAGATATTGGTGATAATTTTATAAAAAAATTGGGTTTAGTTAAATACTGTACATCAAAATCAAATAAAACACATGCAGGAGATGTAATTGACTAATTAAATTGAAATGTAAAAAGGGTTTAAAAATTAAATTTTCCTAAAAATTCACTAGTTGGAAAATTCAGTTTTGTCAAACTGAATATTTTGTTTCATCAATAAAGGTTCGAGAGCTGAAAAACTAATTGCTTTTTTTGAGATTGAAATATTTTAGAAGGTACCTACCTAGTTGAAAAATTCCATTTATTTTGTTTTTATACATATCTGAATGTAAAAAATGACTAAAATAGAGGAATTTTCATAGACTGATAAAATGTTATATCGTTAGCAACTCGAAATTTGGACCGGAAAATGTTTATCAATTTTCTGCATTCATACATATAAAATTTAAAGTCAATATTTTTTGAGATAGGTATCAATAAAAGTACACTTTTATTATTAAATTTGTTTTATAAACGTTACCTCGATTCAGAACTTGTAGTTTATTATGTAATATAAAGAAACAGAAAATATCAGCAGGATCAGGTGCGCGAGAAAAAAACAGATTTAGAAAGCACCATGGGAACAGCTCCAATAAAAACTAGATTAGTTTTAGGTTTAATATTAGGCACATGTTTTATAAAGTATTATAAAATTGAAAAAGGAGCCATATGAAAAACAAAATTGGAAAAGTTTTATTTATATACACATCGTTTTTTATTCCTATACACCCTCCTTTCGAACTATATAATAACTCTTAGAATGAACTTTGCAAAACGCTCTATCGGTAGGTGACTTATAACGGGCGACGTAGGAGCCAAGTCTGGAAATAAAAACGAGTACTGTAATAACACCTAACGACCATGTATCGTATTATATTTTATTTTATCCTGTTTTTATAAATTAATAAATTCATAAAAATTTTAACAGTAGTTCGTAACTTGACTAAAAATAGTTCGTAACTTGATTAGTTAGGTCAAATTACCTTAAAAGCCATCTGTCACTGTCAAATAATTTTTTTATTATTAAGATTTAATTGTTAATATAAAATTGAATAACATTGACTTCTTTTTAAATATTAAAAGTAAGTAATTAATTATTTTATTTTTATTTTATAGTCATTATAGTATTTTTAAATGTCAAAAATTAAAAGTAATTGTTTCTCTTAAGCAATCAGAGCAGCGTTGCTAGCCAACACATTACAGTACCTGATACCGTAATGTTTTACTTACCGGCGCCAAATTGATTATAGGAAAGTGTATTTACTGGACAGGATGAAATAAAAGAACATAAACGAATATTATTGAATAGTCATCAGTAATACGTAATACTGCTACGCAACTTTGATTATTGTATTTACTCCATTGTTTCATCTCATCTTTACCAAGTACCTGGTACTAATTTGTACAGATTTAAAAGTTGGGTGCTACTTGCTTGTGGAGTCACTCTTATCTCTCCAAAGATTGACAGTTTTTTGCAAAACAGTGCCTTGCAGTGTCACATTATGTTTTCAAATGTTTCAAGTTCCTTGCCGCATAATCTGCAGGTTAGATGTCTATTTAACAGTCCCATGGTTTGCAGGTGTCCCTTGAACAGTTCATGGCCCGTAAAGAATCCTGTAATAACTCGTAGCGATTCCTGCTGGTTTTACGTAATGTTTAAGTACTTCTGGCACACGTCTGTTCAATAAATATTCGGTTGTCTGCGTAACTCGAAATGTGTTTCCAGTGTTGGTTGTATTGTCCACCGATCCAGGATTTCAATCAGTTCTGAATCGTACTTTTTGAGTTACTCTTTTTGCTCTAGACTGTAAAATATTGTGGCTGATCTTTTTTTGCAACTATACCACCCTGCTAGTTGTCTTGTAGGATGTCGAGTTCTACTCAGCATTCGTGTAGTAATTTAGAGACCAATTTATGTAGGAGTCTTTAAAGCCCCAATAGACACCTGGCGTATATTGATCCGCTTAGATTTAAAAGCAATCAAATTATTTTCTCTTTCGAATTAAAAGATTTTATGCGTTTTCCCAGAGGGCTGAAAATTTTTACAATACTTTAAATCCCTGCTTCCAAACCCTCTTCAGTCTTATATCCGTCTATGCACCAGGTGTAACTTTTAAGCTTGGGTTGAGTGCTTGCAGTTTGCCATTCCCCACGTGGTCTGATTTTATTTTCCCTCGTCTTCTCCAATTTCTTGATTTCCTAATCTAACAATTATATTGCAAAGATTTTCTTGCAGTCTGTAGAAGTTTATCCTTGCCTCTCCCTTCAAGAGAATTTGAAGAGTATGCAGTTATTACAGAACTTCCATTGATGCTTTTGTAATGCCTCTCAAAGCTCCAGTTATGCCAAGGCAGGCAAGTCTTTGAACCTTGTATAGCTTGATGATAGCAAAAATCCAAAACTTAAATAATGAACTGCACCTTAAAAGGAGTAGATATTGTCAGGTATTAGAAAAAAAATGTTGGTTACTTAAAACTTTCATCTCCCCTCGTCTTCTCCAACGTCTTGATTTATTATTTTTTGTCCTGATCTATCAAAAATCTTACACATATTTTCTTGCAATGTGTAGAAGTTCATTCATATCATCCTTTTAAAAGAATTTAAAGAAAAGTAAGGTCTAACAGAACTTACATAGCTGCTGTTGGAATACCTCTCAAAACTCCAGGCAAGCAAGTCTTTCAATCTTGTTTTGCCTGATGATGGCATTTTTTGTTGTATCTTTGTAGCAGATTTCTTGTGGCAGAAAAATATAAAGCTAAAACAAGGAGCTGCACCTTAAACGGAATAGTTACTATCAGTTATTACAGAAACAAATTTTGATTTCCCAACACTTTCATTCAGTAATATTTTTAAGTAATATTCTCTACTTAACAGTCAGATGAGGTTGTCATAAATTCAGTATTAAATTTAAATTGGGTAAGCGCGTGTTATACTAATATTGATTTGAATTTAATGAAAAAATTGTAAAAAAAAGTTTTTTTGCATATTTTAGGATTGGTTTTCCTTCGTTTGATTCATACAGAAAAAAATGAATAGATCACGGAACCATGAAAGATTATTGTGAAGGTACTAGTGCATGAAAAGTGAAGATCGACTAATGTTATATATAGATATACGTATTTAAATTATTTAGCAAAATAATGGCAAATTTACTAAAAATATCCTATTTATCGCTGATGTAAACCTATTATTTAAATTCTAAACATTGTAGCTTAATTAGTAGTTATTATTTGTTAAAATAAATTGATAAGCATTAGATTCTACACATCCTATCATGAAATTATCGAATTTTACGTAAATTGGTAGAACACGAACCGAAATAAAAAGCATGCAAGCTATAATTTTCTACAAAAATCGACAAACGTTTTATGAACACTATAGTCAAGAGTTAAATTACATGTAACTATCCACAAATAATAATGTTAAATTTTTGCTAAGGTATAATGGGATACACACCAGTTTTTTGATAAGATATTTAGGGTTGGCAAATTGTATAATTACGCTATAAGTATTTATTTATTATTCGTAATATTATAGTCACTATTTCTTGCACAGTATTCTGCCACTATATATCCTCAACCTCAAAATAATACTCCATGGGTATGTAAAATGCTGAAAAACAAACCCCATATATCTATCTCTATACACAAGTTTGAAAAACCTATTTGGAAATTAAATTAATATTTAGTAAAATTAATCTTCGGCCTCCGGACTGTTGAGGGTTTGGACTAACTGCACTAACTTTGAGTAGTTAATCAATTACACCCGTTTTTAATTTAAATTCAATTTTACAAAATAAAATAAATATTTTGAATTTTGTGTTTGTTTAATTTTTTTAATACCAATCCAGGTTTATTTTTACACAAATTCATCAAAGTCAAATGGATGGGAAAGAAACAGGATATTTGGCAGATTATTAATTTTTACAGACGTTTCTATATATAAAAAGTAAATTATTAAAACACCAAATCTAGGATAACCTTATACAGACCAGAGTAAGAAGTAAGTGAATTTTTAAAACCACAGAATCAAAGAAACAAAAAGGAGATAACTTAAAAAAAGAGTTAAGTTAACATAAGAAATATATGAGTACCATAAGTAATTCAATTGAAGGAAAAGAAACAACTAAGAAGAATTGGTGCAAAGAAAAGATTAAGTTAGAAGCAAGAAAAGAAACAAGTTTACTTACAATAAAAGGAAAAAGTTAATATAGTGCTGACAATCGGTTAGTCATTTTTTTCTTTTTTTATAAACTAAATGGAGAACAAAACAAACAACAAACTAAACAAAGAAGAAAGAAAATTTTTATTATAACTGACAGATTTCTACATTTGATGTACCGACAAACAAGATCCCCCTTCCCAACCTGAAACTCCGCCAAACGGTATACAGGGACCTTCCTGCAGACCTAGAAGCCGTCCTCGACGAATCCTCACTCTCTTAAAGGTAGATGCTGGATGGTGCCAACATGACGGAGGACTGGATACATAACAAAAGGTTTCTGTGGTTTTCTTCGTACTCGCCAAATGGGAAGCTTCACGACGGAGGAGACACGCCACAGCGTCAATCTCGTCATTGCACAACGTGGGTCACACTTCCATACACACCTACACTGACAACAAAAAAATAATGACGGTTTAGGCACATTCGAGGAACTTTAGAATTATAAGAAATCACAGGAGCTACAGAAGACACAACACCAACTACAAGTGGGGGAGTGCGGGGCCGGCGACCGATGCTAACATCATCCAAACCTTCCCATTCACTCCCTGAAAAGGACATAAATCCTACAACACGGTCCTTACATCCAACACTCTTTTGAATCTTCTCCTATCTACCTATCTATCTATTCTCTTGTATTGTCTTGTTTTAGATTAGAGAATTTACTAATGTCTCCAAAAATACACATTGGTTCATGTCGGGAATGTTGGGGATTGAACCCTCAACGTTATTCGGAAGGTTTTGAAGATAGTACATCATGAATTTGCTCCCACATCTGACAAAGCCAAGTAGCAACTAAAAAGGATCAAATAAAATCTTTTTTAAAAAAATTGACCACCTTAAAAAAATGCTCTAAAAAGCAAAAATTTACATCTTTATTTTTTTTTAAATTGGAAGCAACTAGGGATCTGATTTCTTTTTCCTTGAAGTCAGCTCCAATGACAAATTACTCGCTATTTTAATCTTAAGCCGCGTCCAGACATGTGTAATGTAACGCGAATTCTCCGTTTGGACGGCACTGCGAGCATTACGTGTATCGCTCGCCGAATGGTTCGAGGGAATCAATCGGATATCGGATGTCGGTTTTTTGCCCGAACACAAAGGCGCTCGGCTGAATAGCTAAAGCCACGTCCAGACATATGTAATGTATCGTGTAATGTAATGCGAATTCATTTGGACGCTACCTGAGCATAGAACGAATGCAACCAGAATACTTACCGCGAATTGTCTATCCATTTAGTATTCGCGAACATGTCGAGAGAGGTAGTAGTTGCGGGAACGTCCAAACGTAGACTGCGAGCTCAGCGCGAGCACCTTTGTGTTCGGGCAAAAAACCGACATCCGATGGATTCTCTCGAACCATTCCGCGAGCGTTACACGTAACGCTCGCAGTGCCGTCCAAACGGAGAATTCGCGTTACATTACACGGTACATTACACATGTCTGGACGCGGCTTTATGTCTAGATTTCAAATGTTGGTAACTAAAATCTTTTACAAAGATTTTATGTTTTGCTTTATGGTGCATTTTTTTTTCTTTTTTAAGGAGGTCAATTTTTAAAAAAAAGTTTTTGTCGACTGATAAAAATCTATATAAAAAACGAACAGACATCTGTTTAATGTACCGCGTATGCCAAACAATTTTTAAAATATCTTAAAATACTTTATACTGAAATTGGTTTTTATAACGTATAATTTTCAAAGCCACTCATCCGAAAAATGAAAAATTCTCTTTTAAACACGCGCCCTTAGTTCGCTTTTTTTTGTTGGTATTGACGAAAATTCCAACGAGCAGGTATGCTTTATAACTCGACAAAAATTTGCATACTACAGGAATAGAGTCATTCCAAAATTAATCGCTGTTTAAATTTGATAACTAAATTAATATTTTTCCAACTAATAAATTTTACTTGTTTTTTTATATATTAGTAATCAAGTCGTAAATTTAAAATTATAATCAGACGATGCAGTTCTAATAATACTTACTTAATAAATAACCGGTATCGTTATTGTAATCGATTATAATTATACATTTGTACAACGTTTTCATATCTAGTTTTTGCATAAAACAATGTATCTAAAATAAATACATTTTTAATAAGAGTAGAAAATATTTTATCAGTTAAATTTTAAATACATTCTGTAATTGTAGGTATGCAATATTTATAAGCATTGAAATAGATGTTAACACATAGCCGTAGTCACAGTATAAATTAGAAGTATGTACTTGGATGAACGAGCTTTGCTTGTGAATCATATAATTCATAGGAGCCCTCTGCTCGTATGTTAGTCAAGGAAAAACCTGATTATTTTCATGAACGTTTTCTTAAAAGGATTATTGACTGCGAAGTACGAGAAACCTGACATGTTTGTGTTTCGGTAAGGATTTTCTTTAAGGTATTCTTGGGACACATTGTGGCTTCGGAATATAGGTAATATAAGTAAACAATTGAATTTCTTGTTCTAAGCTAAACCGCACTGAAATACCTTTAGGGTTGCTGTGTTAATTAAAAAAAAAATATTTCTATTAGTACTTGCCAATGGTAAGGAAGATTCATATTTATCAGTTTATTGTAGCAGTTTTTCATTGCCAATCAATAAAATTCTTCGGGTTGTAGATTCTGCACTTAAGGAAATCTGCTGCTATTACAAAAAAAAACAATTTTCTTTTTTCTTGTGGTCGCTAATCTTCTTTCTACTCCTTTACTTTTTATCTCCTTCTTTCCGATCCTCTATTTTTTAATTCTGGCTTATTTTCTATTTGCTCCTGTTCTGTAATTTATTAATTCTTCTTATTTTCTAGGTATTTTTCTTTTTATTATAATCTCTTAACCTTTTTTGATTCGATTTATATTTTTACAATTTCATTTTTAATGACGACAACTTTCTTAATTTATTCATGACAATCTAACCAACAAACAAAAAACTCAAAACTAAAACTAGCAACCGATTCCCTGAACGAGGATTTACACTGACGATGGCAAAAGTTTATTTTAAAAAATCTCAAATGTTTGATGTTACAAAAGCTCACACCAGAATTTCTGAAGTCAGTCAAACAAAACGACTGATGGTAAAAAATGATGATACCAAAAGATCATACTAGATTTCGTCAAATAGGTCAATTCAAAAAAGATTGATAGTGGCAAAAGCTCATAGTAAAATACATAAAGTCATTCTATTAAAAACACTGAATTCGGTAAAAATTTATACTAAAAATGTCAAATTTGTATAATAAAAACGTTTGATGTTGCAAAAGCTCACAAATGAATTCCTAAAGTCAGTCCACAAAAAAATAATGGTAATTAAATTCGAATTACAATACTTTAACCAGAATTACTCAAAAAATTGATGTTGGCAAAAGCTCATGTTCGAATAATAAAAACGTTTGATGCTGCAAAAGCTCACAACAGAATTCTTAAAGTCAGTCCACAAAAAACACTGATGGTAATTAAAGTTCGTATTACAATATACTTTAACTAAGCTGACTCCAAAAATTAATGGTGGCAAAAGCTCATGTTCGAATAATAAAATCGTTTGATGTTGCAAAAGCTCACAACAAAATTCTTAAAGTCAGTCCACAAAAAACACTGATGTTAATTAAACTTCGTATTACAATACATTAACCAAGCCTACTGAAAAAATTGATGGTAGCAAAAGCTCATGTTCGAATAATAATAACGTTTGTTGCTGCAAAAGCTCAAAACAGAATTCTTAAAGTCAGTCCACAAGAAACACTGATGGTAATTAAAGTTCGTATTACAATACTTTAACTAAGCTTACTTAAAAAATTAATGGTGGCAAAATCTCATGTTAGATTAATAAAATCGTTTGATTGTTGCAAAAGTTCACAACAAAATTCTTAAAGTCAGTCCACAAAAAACACTGATGGTAATTAAAGTTCGTATTACAATACTTTAACTAAGCTGACTCCAAAAATTAATGGTGGGAAAAGCTCATGTTAGAATAATAAAATCGTTTAATGTTGCAAAAGTTCACAACAAAATTCTTAAAGTCAGTCCACAAAAAAAAACTGATGGTAATTAAACTTCGTATTACAATACATTAACCACGCCTACTGAAAAAATTGATGGTAGCAAAAGCTCATGTTCGAATAATAAAAACGTTTGATGCTGCAAAAGCTCAAAACAGAATTCTTAAAGTCAGTCCACAAGAAACACTGATGGTAATTAAAGTTCGTATTACAATACTTTAACTAAGCTTACTTAAAAAATTAATGGTGGCAGAAGCTCATGTTAGATTAATAAAATCGTTTGATTGTTGCAAAAGTTCACAACAAAATTCTTAAAGTCAGTCCACAAAAAACACTGATGGTAATTAAAGTTCGTATTACAATACTTTAACTAAGCTGACTCCAAAAATTAATGGTGGGAAAAGCTCATGTTAGAATAATAAAATCGTTTAATGTTGCAAAAGTTCACAACAAAATTCTTAAAGTCAGTCCACAAAAAAAAACTGATGGTAATTAAACTTCGTATTACAATACATTAACCACGCCTACTGAAAAAATTGATGGTAGCAAAAGCTCATGTTCGAATAATAAAAACGTTTGATGCTGCAAAAGCTCAAAACAGAATTCTTAAAGTCAGTCCACAAGAAACACTGATGGTAATTAAAGTTCGTATTACAATACTTTAACTAAGCTTACTTAAAAAATTAATGGTGGCAGAAGCTCATGTTAGATTAATAAAATCGTTTGATTGTTGCAAAAGTTCACAACAAAATTCTTAAAGTCAGTCCACAAAAAACACTGATGGTAATTAAAGTTCGTATTACAATACTTTAACTAAGCTGACTTCAAAAATTAATGGTGGCAAAAGCTCATGTTAGAATAATAAAATCGTTTGATGTTGCAAAAGTTCACAACAAAATTCTTAAAGTCAGTCCACAAAAAAAAACTGATGGTAATTAAACTTCGTATTACAATACATTAACCAAGCCTACTGAAAAAATTGATGGTAGCAAAAGCTCATGTTCGAATAATAAAAACGTTTGATGCTGCAAAAGCTCAAAACAGAATTCTTAAAGTCAGTCCACAAGAAACACTGATGGTAATTAAAGTTCGTATTACAATACTTTAACTAAGCTTACTTAAAAAATTAATGGTGGCAAAAGCTCATGTTAGATTAATAAAATCGTTTGATTGTTGCAAAAGTTCACAACAAAATTCTTAAAGTCAGTCCACAAAAAACACTGATGGTAATTAAAGTTCGTATTAGAATACTTTAACTAAGCTGACTCCAAAAATTAATGGTGGCAAAAGCTCATGTTAGAATAATAAAATCGTTTGATGTTGCAAAAGTTCACAACAAAATTCTTAAAGTCAGTCCACAAAAAAAAAACTGATGGTAATTAAACTTCGTATTACAATACATTAACCAAGCCTACTGAAAAAATTGATGGTAGCAAAAGCTCATGTTCGAATAATAAAAACGTTTGATGCTGCAAAAGCTCAAAACAGAATTCTTAAAGTCAGTCCACAAGAAACACTGATGGTAATTAAAGTTCGTATTACAATACTTTAACTAAGCTTACTTAAAAAATTAATGGTGGCAAAAGCTCATGTTAGATTAATAAAATCGTTTGATTGTTGCAAAAGTTCACAACAAAATTCTTAAAGTCAGTCCACAAAAAACAATGATGGTAATTAAAGTTCGTATTACAATACTTTAACTAAGCTGACTCCAAAAATTAATGGTGGCAAAGGCTCATGTTAGAATAATAAAATCGTTTGATGTTGCAAAAGTTTACAACAAAATTCTTAAAGTCAGTCCACAAAAAAAAACTGATGGTAATTAAACTTCGTATTACAATACATTAACCAAGCCTACTGAAAAAATTGATGGTAGCAAAAGCTCATGTTCGAATAATAAAAACGTTTGATGCTGCAAAAGCTCAAAACAGAATTCTTAAAGTCAGTCCACAAGAAACACTGATGGTAATTAAAGTTCGTATTACAATACTTTAACTAAGCTTACTTAAAAAATTAATGGTGGCAAAAGCTCATGTTAGATTAATAAAATCGTTTGATTGTTGCAAAAGTTCACAACAAAATTCTTAAAGTCAGTCCACAAAAAACACTGATGGTAATTAAAGTTCGTATTAGAATACTTTAACTAAGCTGACTCCAAAAATTAATGGTGGCAAAAGCTCATGTTAGAATAATAAAATCGTTTGATGTTGCAAAAGTTCACAACAAAATTCTTAAAGTCAGTCCACAAAAAAAAACTGATGGTAATTAAACTTCGTATTACAATACATTAACCAAGCCTACTGAAAAAATTGATGGTAGCAAAAGCTCATGTTCGAATAATAAAAACGTTTGATGCTGCAAAAGCTCAAAACAGAATTCTTAAAGTCAGTCCACAAGAAACACTGATGGTAATTAAAGTTCGTATTACAATACTTTAACTAAGCTTACTTAAAAAATTAATGGTGGCAAAAGCTCATGTTAGATTAATAAAATCGTTTGATTGTTGCAAAAGTTTACAACAAAATTCTTAAAGTCAGTCCACAAAAAACACTGATGTTAATTAAACTTCGTATTACAATACATTAACCAAGCCTACTGAAAAAATTGATGGTAGCAAAAGCTCATGTTCGAATAATAAAAACGTTTGTTGCTGCAAAAGCTCAAAACAGAATTCTTAAAGTCAGTCCACAAGAAACACTGATGGTAATTAAAGTTTGTATTACAATACTTTAACTAAGCTTACTTAAAAAATTAATGGTGGCAAAAGCTCATGTTAGATTAATAAAATCGTTTGATTGTTGCAAAAGTTCACAACAAAATTCTTAAAGTCAGTCCACAAAAAACACTGATGGTAATTAAAGTTCGTATTAGAATACTTTAACTAAGCTGACTCCAAAAATTAATGGTGGCAAAAGCTCATGTTAGAATAATAAAATCGTTTGATGTTGCAAAAGTTCACAACAAAATTCTTAAAGTCAGTCCACAAAAAAAAACTGATGGTAATTAAACTTCGTATTACAATACATTAACCAAGCCTACTGAAAAAATTGATGGTAGCAAAAGCTCATGTTCGAATAATCAAAACGTTTGATGCTGCAAAAGCTCAAAACAGAATTCTTAAAGTCAGTCCACAAGAAACACTGATGGTAATTAAAGTTTGTATTACAATACTTTAACTAAGCTTACTTAAAAAATTAATGGTGGCAAAAGCTCATGTTAGATTAATAAAATCGTTTGATTGTTGCAAAAGTTCACAACAAAATTCTTAAAGTCAGTCCACAAAAAACACTGATGGTAATTAAAGTTCGTATTACAATACTTTAACTAAGCTGACTCCAAAAATTAATGGTGGCAAAAGCTCATGTTCGAATAATAAAATCGTTTGATGTTGCAAAAGCTCACAACAAAATTCTTAAAGTCAGTCCACAAAAAACACTGATGTTAATTAAACTTCGTATTACAATACATTAACCAAGCCTACTGAAAAAATTGATGGTAGCAAAAGCTCATGTTCGAATAATAAAAACGTTTGATGCTGCAAAAGCTCAAAACAGAATTCTTAAAGTCAGTCCACAAGAAACACTGATGGTAATTAAAGTTCGTATTACAATAAAGTCAGTCCACAAAAAACACTGATGGTAATTAAAGTTCGTATTACAATACTTTAACTAAGCTGACTCCAAAAATTAATGGTGGCAAAAGCTCATGTTAGAATAATAAAATGGTTTGATGTTGCAAAAATTCACAACAAAATTCTTAAAGTCAGTCCACAAAAAAAACTGATGGTAATTAAACTTCGTATTACAATACATTAACCAAGCCTACTGAAAAAATTGATGGTAGCAAAAGCTCATGTTCGAATAATAAAAACGTTTGATGCTGCAAAAGCTCACAACAGAATTCTTAAAGTCAGTCCACAATAAACACTGATGGTAATTAAAGTTCGTATTACAATATACTTTAACTAAGCTGACTCCAAAAATTAATGGTGGCAAAAGCTCATGTTCGAATAATAAAATCGTTTGATCTTGCAAAAGCTCACAACAAAATTCTTAAAGTCAGTCCACAAAAAACACTGATGTTAATTAAACTTCGTATTACAATACATTAACCAAGCCTACTGAAAAAATTGATGGTAGCAAAAGCTCATGTTCGAATAATAATAACGTTTGTTGCTGCAAAAGCTCAAAACAGAATTCTTAAAGTCAGTCCACAAGAAACACTGATGGTAATTAAAGTTCGTATTACAATACTTTAACTAAGCTTACTTAAAAAATTAATGGTGGCAAAATCTCATGTTAGATTAATAAAATCGTTTGATTGTTGCAAAAGTTCACAACAAAATTCTTAAAGTCAGTCCACAAAAAACACTGATGGTAATTAAAGTTCGTATTACAATACTTTAACTAAGCTGACTCCAAAAATTAATGGTGGGAAAAGCTCATGTTAGAATAATAAAATCGTTTGATGTTGCAAAAGTTCACAACAAAATTCTTAAAGTCAGTCCACAAAAAAAAACTGATGGTAATTAAACTTCGTATTACAATACATTAACCACGCCTACTGAAAAAATTGATGGTAGCAAAAGCTCATGTTCGAATAATAAAAACGTTTGATGCTGCAAAAGCTCAAAACAGAATTCTGAAAGTCAGCCCACAAGAAACACTGATGGTAATTAAAGTTCGTATTACAATACTTTAACTAAGCTTACTTAAAAAATTAATGGTGGCAAAAGCTCATGTTAGATTAATAAAATCGTTTGATTGTTGCAAAAGTTCACAACAAAATTCTTAAAGTCAGTCCACAAAGAACACTGATGGTAATTAAAGTTCGTATTAGAATACTTTAACTAAGCTGACTCCAAAAATTAATGGTGGCAAAAGCTCATGTTAGAATAATAAAATCGTTTGATGTTGCAAAAGTTCACAACAAAATTCTTAAAGTCAGTCCACAAAAAAAAACTGATGGTAATTAAACTTCGTATTACAATACATTAACCAAGCCTACTGAAAAAATTGATGGTAGCAAAAGCTCATGTTCGAATAATCAAAACGTTTGATGCTGCAAAAGCTCAAAACAGAATTCTTAAAGTCAGTCCACAAGAAACACTGATGGTAATTAAAGTTCGTATTACAATACTCTAACTAATCTTACTTAAAAAATTAATGGTGGCAAAAGCTCATGTTAGATTAATAAAATCGTTTGATTGTTGCAAAAGTTCACAACAAAATTCTTAAAGTCAGTCCACAAAAAACACTGATGGTAATTAAAGTTCGTATTACAATACTTTAACTAAGCTGACTTCAAAAATTAATGGTGGCAAAGGCTCATGTTAGAATAATAAAATCGTTTGATGTTGCAAAAGTTTACAACAAAATTCTTAAAGTCAGTCCACAAAAAAAAACTGATGGTAATTAAACTTCGTATTACAATACATTAACCAAGCCTACTGAAAAAATTGATGGTAGCAAAAGCTCATGTTCGAATAATCAAAACGTTTGATGCTGCAAAAGCTCAAAACAGAATTCTTAAAGTCAGTCCACAAGAAACACTGATGGTAATTAAAGTTTGTATTACAATACTTTAACTAAGCTTACTTAAAAAATTAATGGTGGCAAAAGCTCATGTTAGATTAATAAAATCGTTTGATTGTTGCAAAAGTTCACAACAAAATTCTTAAAGTCAGTCCACAAAAAACACTGATGGTAATTAAAGTTCGTATTACAATACTTTAACTAAGCTGACTTCAAAAATTAATGGTGGCAAAAGCTCATGTTAGAATAATAAAATCGTTTGATGTTGCAAAAGTTCACAACAAAATTCTTAAAGTCAGTCCACAAAAAAAAACTGATGGTAATTAAACTTCGTATTACAATACATTAACCAAGCCTACTGAAAAAATTGATGGTAGCAAAAGCTCATGTTCGAATAATAAAAACGTTTGATGCTGCAAAAGCTCAAAACAGAATTCTTAAAGTCAGTCCACAAGAAACACTGATGGTAATTAAAGTTCGTATTACAATACTTTAACTAAGCTTACTTAAAAAATTAATGGTGGCAAAAGCTCATGTTAGATTAATAAAATCGTTTGATTGTTGCAAAAGTTCACAACAAAATTCTTAAAGTCAGTCCACAAAAAACACTGATGGTAATTAAAGTTCGTATTAGAATACTTTAACTAAGCTGACTCCAAAAATTAATGGTGGCAAAAGCTCATGTTAGAATAATAAAATCGTTTGATGTTGCAAAAGTTCACAACAAAATTCTTAAAGTCAGTCCACAAAAAAAAACTGATGGTAATTAAACTTCGTATTACAATACATTAACCAAGCCTACTGAAAAAATTGATGGTAGCAAAAGCTCATGTTCGAATAATAAAAACGTTTGATGCTGCAAAAGCTCAAAACAGAATTCTTAAAGTCAGTCCACAAGAAACACTGATGGTAATTAAAGTTCGTATTACAATACTTTAACTAAGCTTACTTAAAAAATTAATGGTGGCAAAAGCTCATGTTAGATTAATAAAATCGTTTGATTGTTGCAAAAGTTCACAACAAAATTCTTAAAGTCAGTCCACAAAAAACAATGATGGTAATTAAAGTTCGTATTACAATACTTTAACTAAGCTGACTCCAAAAATTAATGGTGGCAAAGGCTCATGTTAGAATAATAAAATCGTTTGATGTTGCAAAAGTTTACAACAAAATTCTTAAAGTCAGTCCACAAAAAAAAACTGATGGTAATTAAACTTCGTATTACAATACATTAACCAAGCCTACTGAAAAAATTGATGGTAGCAAAAGCTCATGTTCGAATAATAAAAACGTTTGATGCTGCAAAAGCTCAAAACAGAATTCTTAAAGTCAGTCCACAAGAAACACTGATGGTAATTAAAGTTCGTATTACAATACTTTAACTAAGCTTACTTAAAAAATTAATGGTGGCAAAAGCTCATGTTAGATTAATAAAATCGTTTGATTGTTGCAAAAGTTTACAACAAAATTCTTAAAGTCAGTCCACAAAAAACACTGATGGTAATTAAAGTTCGTATTACAATACTTTAACTAAGCTGACTCCAAAAATTAATGGTGGCAAAAGCTCATGTTCGAATAATAAAATCGTTTGATGTTGCAAAAGCTCACAACAAAATTCTTAAAGTCAGTCCACAAAAAACACTGATGTTAATTAAACTTCGTATTACAATACATTAACCAAGCCTACTGAAAAAATTGATGGTAGCAAAAGCTCATGTTCGAATAATAAAAACGTTTGTTGCTGCAAAAGCTCAAAACAGAATTCTTAAAGTCAGTCCACAAGAAACACTGATGGTAATTAAAGTTCGTATTACAATAAAGTCAGTCCACAAAAAACACTGATGGTAATTAAAGTTCGTATTACAATACTTTAACTAAGCTGACTCCAAAAATTAATGGTGGCAAAAGCTCATGTTAGAATAATAAAATGGTTTGATGTTGCAAAAATTCACAACAAAATTCTTAAAGTCAGTCCACAAAAAAAACTGATGGTAATTAAACTTCGTATTACAATACATTAACCAAGCCTACTGAAAAAATTGATGGTAGCAAAAGCTCATGTTCGAATAATAAAAACGTTTGTTGCTGCAAAAGCTCAAAACAGAATTCTTAAAGTCAGTCCACAAGAAACACTGATGGTAATTAAAGTTCGTATTACAATACTTTAACTAAGCTTACTTAAAAAATTAATGGTGGCAAAAGCTCATGTTAGATTAATAAAATCGTTTGATTGTTGCAAAAGTTCACAACAAAATTCTTAAAGTCAGTCCACAAAAAACACTGATGGTAATTAAAGTTCGTATTACAATACTTAACTAAGCTGACTCCAAAAATTAATGGTGGCAAAAGCTCATGTTCGAATAATAAAATCGTTTGATGTTGCAAAAGCTCACAACAAAATTCTTAAAGTCAGTCCACAAAAAACACTGATGTTAATTAAACTTCCTATTACAATACATTAACCAAGCCTACTGAAAAAATTGATGGTAGCAAAAAGCTCATGTTCGAATAATAAAAACGTTTGTTGCTGCAAAAGCTCAAAACAGAATTCTTAAAGTCAGTCCACAAGAAACACTGATGGTTATTAAAGTTCGTATTACAATACTTTCAAAAATTGATGATAGCAAAATGTCATATTAGAATTCCTAAAATAGATCTGAGCAAAAAAGATTGGATTGGATGACCGAGCTTTGCTCTTGCAACATCTAAATCATAAGACCTTTCTACTCGTACAATGTTTATAAAGTTTTGCAAGCATCTTACTTTAGCATTAGGTCTGGCATGAGCGGAAACCTGTTTAATGTCATAGAGATTATCTTGAAATGATTCTTGACTGCGCAAAGTTTGAGAAACAATCACCTGTTTGTGTTTGATGAAGATTTTGTTCAAGGAGTTATTGAAACTATGAAACTAGCATACCTACTCAAAAAAATTGATGATAGCAAAAGTTCATATTAGAATTCCTAAAATTAGTCCATTCAAAAATTATAGTAACAAAAGCTCTTATTATAATCAATACAATCGAGTCAAATTAAGATTATAAAAGCTCATATTAGAAAAATTCAAATCAGTGCATTCAAAAAAAACATTGAAGCTTGTAAAAGTCCCGGTTTACTAAAATTCCCACTATTAGTTGAATCTTGTTTTTAACATCGATGAAATGAGTCTGATATAAATAGAAAAAAAGTTTGTGAAGTAAAAACAAAAAAGCTGATGCAGCAATGGATCACTATCTATTTAAAATCAATCAAAAATAATGATAGCAAAAACAAAATGAAAAAAGTTTCCGAGGTTTTGTTAAAAAATTCTAGTAGGTAAGCTTAATAACGTTCTAAAACATCAGTTTACATAAAATTCATAACTCATCTCATGTCAAATCTACTTAGGTAGGTACTGAAGATTATATGCTGTTGAATAAATCAATAAATTTATGTCTGTTACAATATTAAAAAAAAATACACGTGAAGGTGATTAATTTTTATGCTGCAAAAACACTTTCCTGTTATATTGAATAAAAAAGATATTTTATAAATATTAAAGTGAACCAAGTAGCACCGCAACATGTTTCCTGAATTATTCAGTTCCTGAATGAACGCTCGGAGAAAAAGAACTAAAAAAATCCAAGTTGTAAATGCAGGAGAGACGTTTTTAGAAGAGCTTGAAATGGTTTCAGTATAAATGTTTAAAATAATCTAAAGATATATATGTCATTTATTTACAGTTTTTCTGAACGAAAACACACTTTTAGTAATTGTTTTTAACGGATAAAAGTTTGAATTTTAAGCCTGATGTCACAAAACGTGACGTTTTTGAGGTATGTCAACTAAGACGACTTATAGCGTTACGTGTCTTCTAAATTAAAATATACAAATTAAACTCATAATTTTCACTCTTTAATGTCAACATATTATACGTTATACGAGGTTTGTTTAGAGAGAAACGAGATTTTTGAATTTTAAATCTGGAATTTTTTTTCCCTATGTTGGTACACATGTTCCTAATATATGTCGACAATATCAATAATTTGTGTTTGACAGACAGAAAGGTTAAACATGTTTTGGTATACTCTTCGATTTTTTACTATCAAATAAAATGGATCAAAGAATCTCCATTAAATTTTGGGTTAAAAATGAAATAAAGTGTGCTAATGCATTCAAAATTTTGACTCATATACTAAACTATACTAAACCAAAAATCTAAATACTTAACAAAGGACAAAATTAAATTTACATCAAATTCACAATTCGTACTGTTTGATGTATCACAGGTCACAAAATTATGAGTCATAATGTCAAATGTCATACGTCAATTGTTTATAGATCAAAGTAGATACAAATTATAATTGCAAGTAAGAAAATTTGAATTATTTTCTAGTAATCGAATTTTTTGTCAATATTAAACTACTCTTTAAATACCTATCTATGTTTTAAACAATTGTCGATATATCTTCAACGTTGTAGTAACAAATTAAAATACACAGTAATGTGTTTTAGGGTCACAAAATGATAAGTAATAATGTCATATGTCACACGTCATTAAGAGAGTTCTCATAGATCAAAATGGTCTCAGTGCTCATATCAAACTCAAGTGTAGTATAAAATCTAGAAATCTTTTATCATAGTTTAGTTATTACTAGTCAAGATTAAAAAAATCACATACATTCGATTCAGATAGAAGTGTCATCAAGTGGGCTGGGTACGTGTGAGATCATCTTTAAGTTATTACTAGATTCAATGGAAACAGAACTTTAGTTAGGGAATTATATGTCATCGCGATGTGTCAAAATGTTTATAGTTATATTGAGTACCTATATGTAGCAATCTGATCACAAGCTGGCTAATATTGCCATTCAAATTTCACTAAACGTGGGTGCTGCCACTACAAATTTGAATTTTCCAGAGACTACTTGATGACACTTGTATTTGAATCAACTATAAATCAAAATGCGTAATACAGAAGATAATTAAAGTAATGTCAAATTTACCATTTTGACACTGATATGTCATAGTTTCATAAAATCATATGTCAAATGTCATACGCCAGGGTTATAAATTTCAAAGACACGTAAATGTAACTTAAAAAAACATTTCGATAAATACTTTTGATAAAAATTAAACAAGAAACAATTAAAAAGAAAAATTCGTTCTACTTTCACAAAGTTTCTTTGTGGTAACAAAAGTTTTCTAATTGGCAACTTTCATCATCACTGCGAAAATAACAATATAACACTTTATTTTTAGAAAAACTTTTAAATTACGTGGGAATCTAAAATTGTATTTCTATTAATAAGAAAAATGCTTACTGTTATATCCTTAACTTCTGACAGAAAAACTAATTTATTACTAATTATTTCCTTCGATTCAAATTAACCAATAGAATGTCATAATTTTTTGAAATCGGACCAATCAGAATCAAATATCAGCAACTATTGCACTAGAACAATATCAGCGATTATTTCCTTCGATTTAAATTAACCAATAGAATGTCATAATTTTTTGAAATCGGACCAATCAGAATCAAATATCAGCGACTATTGCACTAGAACAATATGAGCGACTTTTACACTAGAGAAATAGTCACGTCAAATATAAATATCAAAATTTGTCTTCTCAGGAAATAATACTCCTAAATATAACACGACCTTGATTAATAGTCTGCTATTATTGTTGTTGCTAAATTTCTCGAAAATTTTACAAATTGTTTCGACATAATTTGACATTAATAACCAAAGATTAAAGCCCTCGAGCTAAAGCTCTCGGGCTTTAATCAGATTATTAATGTCAAATTATGTCTCAACAAATTGATACTAAAATATTCTCGAAATCTAGATACCACAAAAATAGCCGACTACAATCAAGGTCTTGTTATATTACCCTTGACTATCGTATTTCCCCACAATAATGAAATATTCAATATCACTGATGATTGTAATTAACATGTAAATCAAATCGTCAATAAACCGAATGGAATACATTTGGCACGATGTGTAAAATACGAAAAGTTTATCTGCGCGATGGATACCTAGGTACCGCGTTTGCTGACCGTCGACCAAAAACAGCAGAGCGTTGATGATGGTTTAATATTGTTGCAACTAATCGAAAGAACCTTTTTCGATATTCTATGAATCGATAAAACTTGGATCCATTGCCATATGCCTAAGACCCATAGACAGCCTAAAGAAGTTATCAAAAGCAAAGAAAGTCGTCAACAAAAATAACAACGCTCGGCTGAGATTTTAGATCCCGTTTTCTATGATGAACATATCATAACCTTCATCGATTACCAGAAGAAGATTAGAACATTTACGTTAGATTATTATGCAGCAATATTGGACAAACTAAACGACAATAGTATATTGTAATACAAGTGTTACAATGACAGGTTTCGTAGTACGAGTTCAGTTTGTGAAACGAACCGCGAAGCGGTGAGTTTCGTAAAGAACGAGTACTACAAACCGTCATTGTAATTCGAGTGTTACATACTATTTTTTATAATGAACTTTTAAAAGTATAAAAAAATTAAGGCACTATAAACATAGGTATTATCGTCAGCCATGTTTTGTCCAATGTCAACCACAAAACAGAGATGTGTTGATGCCTAATATAAAGTTGGCAACAAGTTCTGACATCAGCGCACCATGTTTAAAACTTTACTTTTACATCCTTTTTGTGCTTAAAGTACCTTAAGTTTATTTTAATCTAAAACCACTAATACTTACTCTGTCACTATACCGTTATAAGTACTTTTTCGCTTTTCGAGATACCAGCTGGTTTAGTTCCCATTTTCACCACTACAAAATACGATTGCACGTCTCTTTAATTTGTCTATGATCTGACACGTAAATTGAGTGACATTGGAAAAAAAATGGCTGATGATAATACCTATATCTATAGAGCCTTAAAAAAATAAATAAAATGAGAGTTTTTCGAAATATTTATTTATGTTGGCAATCTTGACAGTTTTGACACTTGTCAGTTTTAATGATTTTAAATTTGAATGTTTGTCAAATTTGTATAAAATATTCCGAATTTAGCAATAACGCTGATAATATAGTTAATAATTTACTACAACATACTTCTTGATTTACTACCTGAACTCTTTCGTTGAAAATCAGTGCAGTGCAACCAATTGTGTAAATCAAAAAGTTACCAAAAACAGTGTTACAATGAATCTATTTCGATACTGTTTTTAGTGTCGAAATAGAAACTTTGTGAACGTGAATAATAAAAAATAAAAAAACAACCCCTTATAGCGGAGAAAACAGTTATGTACTATCATGATAACGCATTGTCACAAAGGTCCTTGATAGTAATGGCTCTAAATTGGACCAATTACGATTCGAATTGGTTGCTCAACCACCGTATCTTCCAGTCGTGGCTTCCAGTCACAATTTCTCTACCAAGTTTCAAGCAGTAGATCCAGACAAAGGAAGTCATCGCTTGGACGTTTGGCAATAGAGAAACGATGGAAAATTGGAATACCTAGTGTACAGTCCTCTAGGGCAACTACGCTGAGAAATAAATATAACTTTAACCCAAAAGGTTGTTCTCATTAAAAAAGTTGGGAATTTTCAAACCATATGGTATATCTCAAATAATTATTTGTCCCTTAATTTCTAGAAATTATTTTATAAAATTAAAAACACAGATAGAAAAAAGTGGGATTTTTCTAGCTGTTCAATCAGTTTACCCTTTGATGTGTCACAGAGACACAAAGTCATTATGTCAAATGTCATACGTCAATTTTATACATTTCGAAGACACGTAAACGTAACTCAAAAAAAAAACTTTCGATAAAGCCCATTGGTAAAAATGTTCAATCAGTTTACCCTTTGATGTGTCACAGAGACACAAAGTCATTATGTCAAATGTCATACGTCAATTTTATACATTTCGAAGACACGTAAACGTAACTCAAAAAAAAAACTTTCGATAAAGCCCATTGGTAAAAATTAAACAAGAAAAAATTAAAAGGGTAAACTTGTTCTACGTTCAAAGGTGTGTTTACAAAGGTTTTTTGTGGTAACAAAAGTTTTCTAATTGGCAACTTTCATCATCACTATGAAAATAACAAAATAATTCTTTTTTTTGTTAGAAAACCTTTTGATTTACGTGGAAATCTAAAAATGTATTTCCATTAATAAGAAAAATGCTTACTCTTACATCCTTAACTTCTTACATACAACCTAATTTATTACTGACTATCGTATTACACCACAATAATGAAATATTCAATATCACTGATAATTGTAATTAGCGAAAGATAAGTATGTAACACTAGAATGTAGGAAATTCCCAATTGTATAAAATTTAACATCGTACGTGACAATGGTCTCATAAATCAGTAATTCAATGTAAAGACGTATTTTTATATTTATTTTTATATTGCTAAATCAGTTTTTACTTTACTCCTTTTTGCTTCTAACACTGGAGTGATTAGGTCCGAGTTAAAGTCGAAAAATATGTCTATTCAAGAGAAATATGATACGTTTTTAATCTAAATTTTCGGTAATCAAAATAAAATTGTTGATAAAAAACTTTCATACGAAGCACAATAATTATATCAATATTTTATTTTATAACTTTTTTAATACCAAATTTTTAATTTTTAACCTATACGGGACAGGTATAGTATGTGAATATAGATTTTACAAACATTCTGTAATTAAATTAGAATTTTATTTAATTTACTTCCTACTCGAAAATTTTAATTATATTTATTTTATTTAGTAACACAGAGTAAATATCATTATTAAATGAGAATAAATAAATTCTCCAACCAAAACCAACTGCATACATTGTTATTTTTTATTTTTAGGATTATAATTAGTAATTAGTATTTTACAGTCTGGGGAATTCTAGTTTAGTTTTTATAATACCTTTCTGTTTTATAAATTAATAAAATGTTATTAATAACGTTATACCTCGAGGCCCAATTGTCCGGCAGTGATCTCATTGTGACGTAAATTCAAGTGGAACCCATGCGACATTCGAATGATTTTTTTTTAACAGAGGGCCAGGCTTAGGGGTAGTCCATGGGATTGCATCGCAGCTAGTACAGCTTATTGTGCACCCTCATTCATAGGTCCCCATTCTCCGTCAAATCCCAGGTTCTTAATGAACCAAGAGATCCTTTTGACTATGGTTGCCCGTTCTTCCCTTTGATCTCCAGTCGGTAGGCCAAGGGATCTCACACGCAGACCTTGCAGGGCTGGGCACATGAATATCACGTGGAAGGCTGTTTCCTCCTCCTCACCGCATTTTCAACATGGGAGGTTTTCAACTTGAATTCCCATCTTATGTAGATGTCCGCGGAATACCCAGTGGCCGCTGATGAAGCCAACCACTTTCCGCAGGGTCTTCCTCCTCAGCCCAAGGGCATCTGCCGCTATAGCACCAGTAGGTGTCTGCAGCATTCTCTTTGACTGTATTTTACCTTCTGTTCTTTCCCAGCTCTTTCGATGTTCTATGCCCATCCACTGGCGAACAGCTCTTCGTGCTGTGTTGTAGGCAATACCACACGTCGGCTCTGGGCTAATAAGCGGGCTTTCAGCTCCTTTGTTTGCCCACTTGTCTGCTCCCTCATTGCCAGCGATACCTTTGTGCCCCGGAACCCACCTAAGGATAACCTTGTTGTACTCTCCCAGGGTTTTCATGGCCTGATGACAGTCCCATACTACTTTAGAGGTAAAGTCAAAACTGTCAAGTGCCATTAGCGCTGCTCTACTATACGAGTTTATGTATATGGTGTGGCCTGTCATACCACGCTCCAAACACACTCTTGCACACTCTGATAGGGCAACAACTTCAGCCTGGAAAACAGTAGCCAGTTTACCCAGGCTTACGCAAACCTGCGCCTTGGGTCTGACTCCATATATTCCCGCCCCAGTGCCTGTTGGCTCTTTCGAGCCATCCGTATACCAAGTGATCCCCCTTTTCATATATTCAGGTTCACCTTTCTCCCAGGCAGCCCTGTCAATAATATTGACATTGTATGGCTTTTCTAGATCTGTGATCTTCACCTTCCTGTCTGGTAGCATTTCCAAGGTGTCCATCTGTACAGTGTCCACAATCCTTGTATGCCCACTGGAGGCATTGTACTTCCAGTTGCCACTGCAACCCATTCAGTAGGCTGCCATCCTTGCCTCCCCTTTCACAATAATGTCGAGAAGTGGGAGGTTTAGCACTACTTCCAGGGTTGCAGTTGGAGTACCTCCCATGGCTCCTGTGATGCCAAGATACGCTACTCGCTGGGTTCGAATGAATGGTAGTTGCCATGTTTAACTTAGAAAGACTTACAATCTTTGTCTTATTATCGCGCAATAGAAAGAGATACTTTTAAGAAAATTGTCAAGCGGCACTAACGCACTTAATAATGTTCTCCAGTGTTGACATTTTCTTATAAGTATCTCTTTTTATGGCGCGTTAATAAGACAAAGATATTGAGTGTCTATAAGTTAAATATAGCAACTAGCATTCGAACCTCGCATTGGTTCTACTTGCATTTACGTCACAATGACGTCACTGACAGACAATTGAGCTTCGAGGTATATATTGCATAGAATTTTGTAATTGCAATAGCGCTATCGACTATAGAATTAGATCGCAGGTACGAATCCTGTCATGTTTTATTTGTCAAAAATTTCAACACTTTTATGAGAGTTTAATGTTTCAATTGTCGATTTGCAAAATAATCTTGTGCTTAAAGACGAATTAAGTAAGGGTCGTATCCAGATCAGTTGAACCAATATTTGAACAAAAATACCAACGACTAGAGAACAGTCGGAAGCATCCTTTCGGGAAAACTTACCCTCAATATGGAAGAAGCCATTCGCACAGACCCTAATTTGTACTGGAATGAACTAAAAAATAGCATCTTGAAATCAAGCAAAATCGCTTTTGATATGCTCCAAGTGAAGAAAGGAGAAGATTGGGTTAATGAAAACCGAGTTCAAATCGAAGATATTTTAGAACGCAAGCGTCCTGTATTCCAATACACTATATAAATAAAACCAACAACTTGATTGTTCTTCAAGAATTTGCCAGGATTAACAATGATGCCCAAAAGGAAATACGAACTACTTCTTTGGCATAACAAGATAAAAATCTTTCTTAAAATAAATAATAGCCGTCAAATGATCAAAATTAATGAAACAAGTGAAACTCTAATTTGAAATTTCAGTATCACAAACGCAAAAAATGTCGATTTTTCGTGACGATATTATTTAAAAAACGTGCCAAAAGAAGTATAAATTTAAAAATTGAATTAAAAAGCTAAATTATTTCTGCAAATTTTATTAGTTTGTTGTATTGGATCCCATAAACATATAGAAGTAAGACACTACAATTTATTTACTTATGTTTTTTATATTAAATAGAAATATGTACAAGGTAACCTCAAGAAATTTTAATTTAAATGAAATCATTGTGAATTTCCAGACTGCCTTGAAAAATTGATATTAATAATATTAGAGGTTGATAAAATAATTGATTTAATAGTAGAAATATTTATGTATTTTCCTGTGTTTGGCTAAGTGTTTTAATACTACGTACAGCAAAAATTTTATACAAAGCAAAGTTTGATAAAAATGAGTTGAAAAAAATACATTTTAGAAATAAACCTAAAAATTAAAAAAAAAAGTGAGAGGTGTCAAGGGACACCCGGATGGAACGAAGTTCCTTTCGATTAATTAGTGATAGTATTAGTAATTTGTAAACACAACAGAGAGTTTATACATACATAAGCATTTATATTGTTGTCTGTATAAAATCTCTACTTACCTAACTCTATCAGCAATATCCGGAACTTGTGCAGAAACACTGTCAGGATACATTATTGTTATTATTTTCTATTATTTTAATATTTATTATCTACAAAAAACCTGTATAAACTTAACAAAGTCGCGACACTACACTGTTCAAAGCAAAATAGAAAATAGTAAATCAATTATTTTCAACAGTTCGTTTCTTTTAACAAAAGTGTCCATTTATACAATACCAAAGGTTTAGATGATATACATCTACCTAGAATTACTTTTTATTTCAATTTAATTTAAAACAGGAATTAAAAATTTAATACAAAATTTTAAGATTAAAATATTTGACAGTAACTGACAGTTAAGGTAATTTGACGTAGGTACCTAAGTAGTCAAGTTAAGAACTATTTTTGAAATGTTTATGAATTTATTGATTTATAAAAACATGATGAAATAAAATATAATACTTATAGGTAATTATTTTTTTTCTACAGTATTTTCTTTTTAATGTACATTTTCTTTTAATTTTAAATAGTGTCTTTTTAATTGTTATATATCTATCTATGAGAGAGAGAGAGAGAGTTTTTTATCTTTTGGTCTGCGAGAGAGAGTCAGACAGACAGAGAAACATGCGTGTGTCGTGTCGTGTTGTGACATCTGGAAATTTGGGGAGGGGCGAGCTAGTGCTTAGCCAGCACTGAGGCCACATATAACCCATTGTGCATCCTCCCGAATTGTTGTGACATATTTTGGTCTGAATTTTTTTCGGCTAGTCTCTAGACTCAGTCGTAACCGGTCGTAACGCCCGAAAGGGAACTTCGTTTCAAAAAAGCAGATATCGAAACTTCGGTCCCTGTTTGTACGCGACGGCACCTTTAACTTCACATATTCTTAGAGATACCACATGGACTGAAAAGTTCTGGGATTTTTCAATAGATGACGCCACTACAAAGTTAACATATTTCATTTCAGGAATACCATCTATCACTAGGTTATGTGTGAAGGTTCACGACATTGGGTTTATTCATTTAAACCTTGGCCTTAATAAAACAATAAAAAAACAGGATTATCTCATCTTGATCAAAAATTGTATTTGTAAGGAAAAAACTGGACAAGTAATGAAACGGTTGAAGAAATGTTTTTCCACATCTGTTCCTTCGATAATAACAGTTTTCGGCAGTTTACTGGTTTTGCAAAGAGTCGTAAAAGGACGGATTTCGCTATGGAAGACAAAAAGAGGTTATGAATGCAAACATCATAAAGCTAGTGCATCGAATAACCAAAAAATCAAATGGGACACATTTTACACGATGTTTAAGATATGAAAAGTTTACCTGCGCATGGGTACCGCGTTTGCTGACCGTCGACAAAAAACAGCAGAGCATTGATGATGGTTTGATATTGTTGCAATAAATCGAAAGAACTTTTTTCGGCGTTTTATAACGTTATGGCATTTTATTACCATAAGCCAACAGAAAGCCGTCAGCTAAAATACCAACGCTCGGCTGAGAAGATTTTAGACCCCATTTTTTAGGATGCACATAACATATAATAATCTTCATCGATTACCAAAATAAAACAAGAGCATTAACGTTAGATTATTAATCAGTATTATTAAACAAACTGAACGACAAAATAAAAAACAACCCCTTATAGCGAAGAAAAAATTCTGTACCATCATGATAACGCACCGTAACAAACGTCCTTAAAGGTAATGGCCAAATTGGACCAATTACGATTCGAATTGGTTGCTCAACCACCGTATTTTCCAGTCTTGGCCCCCAGCCACTATTTCTGTTCCCAAATCTCAAGCAGTAGCTCCAGAGAAAGGAAGTCATCGCGGAAACCGAAACGTATTTCCAAGGGTTGGACGTTTGCACTACAGAAACGTTGGAAAATCGCAATACCCTCTAACTGTGTGAAGAAATAAATATAATTTTGCATCAAAAAGGTTGTTCTTATTAAAAACCCCGGGACTTTCCAGACCATCTAATATATCTCAAATAAAATTACTTAACACTTAGTCCTTAATTTTTAGATATTATTTTAATTTAAAATTTTATAGGCACGCGAATAGAAAAAAATATCATTTTTTAATGAAAACATAGTTGGTAAAATTTTGTGTATACCAAGAAAACAGTCTATGCTTTTTAAAGGTTTATTTCATTTATTATTATTTTTATAGAAGTTCTACGATATACGAGGTGATATACTAAAGTTATATAAAATAAATTATAATGAATTTCCCATTTTAGTACTCACACAGAATAAATAGTGATAACATTTGGTTTTTAAAGAGAAAAATATACACTTTTAAAAGCTATACACCCAAATTCTTTGAATAAAATACAAAGTTAGGTTCAGAAAGAAATCGAATAAAAAAGAGGCGGTTTATTTCGTCATTTTTGTTTGTATTTTAGAAAATTTAATGCATACATTTAGAAAGTTTGCAAAGTAAGCTATTCTGAAATAATTTACTAAACTTTTTAGCATGTAAATTTTTTTAAATATACAAGGTGTTCTAGATGAGTTTGACAAAGTCAACTGATTATTAAATAATGGTTTGACTTGTTTTATATGTGCGGTATAATCTATTAATATCCAGAGAAGTTTGATAAAACTGTTTCCTCTAAAATCATAGTTTCACTGTTTAGTAAAATTGTAATAATTTTATTGGTTTTTCTATTAAAAAAAAATTGGTGTATCGTTACAAAAAAATATGTATTTTTTAAAAATATGCTCAATTCTTTGTTATCTTGAATACATTTAAAGATATACGAGGTGGTATAGAGAGGTTTCATAAAAATGATTTATATAAAGATGTACCTAGTCAGTCTCTCCCTTAGTTTTTAGATATTATTTAGAATCAGATTTATATGAAAATAAAAACCCAAAGAGAAAAACGTAAAATATTTCCAAAAGTATAGTCAATTTCTTGAAATATTTCAATTTTTAATAAATGTACCGGGTGGTTTAGCCAAATACAATAAAACTGATTTCTTTAAAAACATACTCAGTCTCTCCCTTAATTTTTCAATACTATTTATACACAGAATTTGATATAATTTGGTGAATAATTAGAATAAGATATATAGTTTCCGAAAGTGAAATCACTTTTTTGATAACTGTTACAGATTGAAAGATATACGAGGTGATATAGCAACGTATGACTATCCTAGAAAAATTTGTCATATAAAAAGTTGCTCTCTTTGTTAATATTTAATTTATGTCCGTTTATAATTATAAAAAATATTTTTTTAATATATCGTATATCGATATAAAAAAGTATGCAGTTTATAATAATTTACTCAATTCTTTGATATCTCGTACATATTAAAAGATATAATATGAGGTGGTCTAGAGAAGATTCATAAAAATTATTTATATTTTATATAAAAATGTACCTAGTCAGTCTCTCCTTTATTTTTTAGATATTATTTAGAATATTTAGATTTTTATAAAAATCAACACACAAAGAGAAAAAAGTAAAATCTTTCCAAAAGTATAGTCAATTTCTTGAAATATTTCAATTTTTAAAAAATGTACCGGTGGTTTAGAGAAGTACGATTAAACTGATTTCTTTAAAAACATACTCAGTCTCTCCCTTAATTTTTCAATACTATTTATACACAGAATTTGATATAAATTGGTGAATAATTAGAATAAGATATATAGTTTCCGAAAGTGAATTCACTTTTTTGATAACTGTTACAGATTGAAAGATATACGAGGTGATATAGCAACGTATGACTATCCTAGAAAAATTTGTCATATAAAAAGTTGCTCTCTTTGTTAATATTTAATTTATGTCCGTTTATAATTTTAAAAAATATTTTTTTAATATATCGTATATCGATATGAAAAAAGTATGCACTTTATAATAATTTACTCAATTCTTTGATATCTCGTACATATTAAAAGATATATGAGGTGGTCTAGAGAAGTTTCATAAAAAATATTTATATTTTATATAAAAATGTACCTAGTCAGTCTCTCCTTTATTATTTAGATATTATTTAGAATATTTACATTTTTATAAAAATCAAAAGACAAAGAGAAAAAAGTAAAATCTTTCCAAAAGTATAGTCAATTTCTTGAAATATTTCAATTTTTAATAAATGTACCGGGTAGTTTAGCCAAATCCAATAAAACTGATTTCTTTAAAAACATACTCAGTCTCTCCCTTAATTTTTCAATACTATTTATACACAGAATTTGATATAATTTGGTGAATAATTAGAATAAGATATATAGTTTCCGAAAGTGAACTCAGTTTTTTGATAACTGTTACAGATTGAAAGATATACGAGGTGATATAGCAACGTATGACTATCCTAGAAAAATTTGTCATATAAAAAGTTGCTCTCTTTGTTAATATCGAGGTTAATATTTAATTTATGTCCGTTTATAATTATAAAAAATATTTTTTTAATATATCGTATATCGATATAAAAAAGTATGCAGTTTACAATAATTTACTCAATTCTTTGATATCTCGTACATATTAAAAGATATACGAGGTGGTATAGAGAGGTTTCATAAAAATGATTTATATAAAGATGTACCTAGTCAGTCTCTTGTTTAGTTTTTAGATATTATTTAGAATCAGATTTATATGAAAATAAAAACCCAAAGAGAAAAACGTAAAATATTTCCAAAAGTATAGTCAATTTCTTGAAATATTTCAATTTTTAATAAATGTACCGGGTGGTTTAGCCAAATACAATAAATCTGATTTCTTTAAAAACATACTCAGTCTCTCCCTTAATTTTTCAATACTATTTATACATAGAATTTGATATAATTTGGTGACTATTTAGAATAAGATATATAGTTTCCGAAAGTGAACTCAATTTTTTGATAACTGTTACAGATTGAAAGATATACGAGGTGATATAGCAACGTGTGACTATCCTAGAAAAATTTGTCATATAAAAAGTTGCTCTCTTTGTTAATATTTATATCCGTTTATAATTGTAAAAAATATTTTTTTAATATATCGTATATCGATATAAAAAAGTATGCAGTTTATAATAATTTACTCAATTCCTTGATATCTCGTACATATTAAAAGATATATGAGGTGGTCTAGAGAAGTTTCATAAAAATTATTTATATTTTATATAAAAATGTACCTAGTCAGTCTATCCTTTATTTTTTAGATATTATTTAGAATATTTAGATTTTTATTAAAATCAAAACACAAAGAGAAAAAAGTTAAATCTTTCCAAAAGTATAGTCAATTTCTTGAAATATTTCAATTTTTAAAAAATGTACCGGTGGTTTAGAGAAGTACGATTAAACTGATTTCTTTAAAAACATACTCAGTCTCTCCCTTAATTTTTCAATACTATTTATACACAGAATTTGATATAATTTGGTGAATAATTAGAATAAGATATATAGTTTCCGAAAGTGAATTCACTTTTTTGATAACTGTTACAGATTGAAAGATATACGAGGTGATATAGCAACGTATGACTATCCTAGAAAAATTTGTCATATAAAAAGTTGCTTTCTTTGTTAATATTTAATTTATGTCCGTTTATAATTATAAAAAATATTTTTTTAATATATCGTATATCGATATAAAAAGTATGCAGTTTATAATAATTTACTCAATTCTTTGATATCTCGTACATATTAAAAGATATATGAGGTGGTCTAGAGAAGTTTCATAAAAATTATTTATATTTTATATAAAAATGTACCTAGTCAGTCTCTCCTTTATTTTTTAGATATTATTTAGAATATTTAGATTTTTATAAAAATCAAAACACACAGAGAAAAAAGTAAAATCTTTCCAAAAGTATAGTCAATTTCTTGAAATATTTCAATTTTTAAAAAATGTACCGGTGGTTTAGAGAAGTACGATTAAACTGATTTCTTTAGAAACATACTTAGTCTCTCCCTTAATTTTTCAATACTATTTATACATAGAATTTGATATAATTTGGTGAATATTTAGAATAAGATATATAGTTTCCGAAAGTGAAATTAATTTTTAAATAACTGTTACAGTTTGAAAGATATACGAGGTGATATAGCAACGTTTAAATTTCTCATATAAAGATTTGTAAAAAGTCGCTCTCTTTGTTAAAATTTATGTCAATTTATTATTAAAAAATATTTTCTTAACATATCGTATATCGATATAAAAAAGTATGCACTTTATAAAAAACTACTCAAATTTTTGATAGGTATCTCGTATATATTAAAAGATATACGAGGTGGTTTAGAGAAGTTTCATAAACATGATTTACTTATTTATAAAAATGTACCTAGTCAGTCTCTCCCTTATTTTTTAGATATATTTTAGATTCGGATTTTTATGAAAATAAAAACACAAAGAGAAAAAAGTAAAATCTTTCCAAATGTATAATCAATTTTTGGCAATTTGTCATTTTAAAATAAATGTACCCGGGTGGTTTATCGAAATACGATTAAACTGATACGTTCAAAAATTTACTTAGTCTCTCCCTTAATTTTTCACCATTATTTACGCATAGAATTTGATTTGATTTTGTAAATAAATAGACAAAGGTATATACTTTTACGAGATATATTCATTTTTTAGATAACGGTTACAATTTGAAAGATATACGAGGTGATAGTGACGTAAAATATATCATATAAAAACTGTTTGTAATAAAAAGTCGGTCCCTTTGTCGGTTTATTATAAAAAAAAATATTTTCTTAGTCTAAAAATGTAGGGAAAAAGTAGTTATTATAATCAAAATTTTTTTAATAAAAAAAATAAATTATTTCATCTTAAACATCATTCGCTTTATTTTGCGGTAAAACTCATAAAATATTAACTAATGACTGGGGAATAAAATGCTATTAAAAACTAGATTTTTCTGTGATAGTAAGCAAACTCAAAAAAATAAATAGATCAAAAAAATTAATATGTAATTTTTAAAACAAAGACTTACCAGTAATCAGCTGATTGTGTAAGAAACAAAGGAAATTTATCGCAGAAAAAATCACAATAAAAGTTTTTTTACAGTCTATCTAATTAAGGCTCACTATCGACTGAAAAAAAAATTAATAAATGCTTTTGTACCATTTAGTGCGTTATATCACAAAAATTTTTTAAACGACTACTTATTGCAATGAAACGAGTATAAAAAGGATTTTAGCCGTCGAAAAATCAAAACGCGTACACCCCACCTCTACAGCCGGCTTTCAACTGTTTCAGATTCAGTGATTCAGTCAGCACCAGCACAGGAGGTTCCTCCATATACTTGCATAGCCGCCTGATAGTCTAAAAGCCGGTATTCCGGGGGCCGATCGGCTACGAGGCTAAACGAATCCGGGCGGCCATCTGACAAACAGCTGATTCTGTTGCTACCTCGATTTCGCTGGCTTCGACGTTGCCACAGGGAAATTATGATTTCCATCTACCTTCGTGTCTTCTCCCTGCTCATAACTCATATACAGCGTTTCCTGGTGCTTGCCTGCTATTATTTTCAACAGCTGATTGTCTTCGGAGTTCCGGATGGACAGCTGATCAACAGCTGACAAACTGACAATCCTTTGTTAAAATTGGAAAATTTAATTTATTGTTTCATTCTTATGGTGAGCTTCTAAATGATTTCTATAAAAGCTTCGATTGATCTTTTCACAGCTGATTCTTTTTGTTAGTTATATACGATCATCTTAGATTCTGTTTCAGCCATCGATTTTATTAGCTTCATGTCTTCTTCCAGCTCGTAACTCTCATATTCAACGTTTCTTTATCCTCATAACTCATATACAGCATTTCCTAGTGCTTGCCTGCTATTATCTTCAACAGCTGATTGTCTTCGGAGTTCCGGATGGACAGCTGATCAACAGCTGACAAACTGACAATCCTTTGTTAAAATTGGAAAATTTAATTTAATGTTTCATTCTTATGGTGAGCTTCTAAATGATTTCTATAAAAGCTTTGACTGAGCTTTTCACAGCTGATTCTTTTTGTTAGTTATATGCGATCACATTCTGTTTCATCCTTTGATTTTATTAGTTCTGACGTTAACACCTTCATGTCTTTTCCCAGCTTATAACTCTCACATTTAGCGTTTCTTTATGCTGGGCTGCACTCCTCTTCAACATCTTATCGTTTTCGTAGTCCGAATTATCATCAGGTAATCAATAGCTGGCAATCATCTGTTAACACAGAACAAAGCACTTTCGTACGAATTCTTTCATACGGTCAGCTTATAAGTGGTTTCTATAAGAGCTTTGATTTAATTATGGAGTTTTCACAGCTGATCTTTCATTTAGTTAAATGAGTTTATATTATATTACACTCTGTTTTATACTTCGATTAGCTTTGACGTTAACCTAGGGAAATTATGATGACCTTTGTGTCATGTGCTAGCTCATAACTCTCATATACAACTTTTTCCTGTTGCTGACCTGCGATCATATTAGTTTCTTAGTTTCGGATGGTCAGTTAGTTAACAGCTTACAATCCTTTGTTAAAAAAGCTTTTTACAGCTGATCCTGTTCTTAGTTACATGAGGTCATATTACATATGTTAGCTTCGACGTTACTAACTACAAAGAAATTATGATTTTTACCAAACTTTATGTCTTGTTCCAGCATATAACTCTCAGATATAGCGTTTACTGCTGCTGGTGACCCGACATCATCTATAATATCTGATCGTTATTTTAGTTATAGATAGCTAAATAACAGCTTTCTAACAACAAAAAAATCACATTTGTACGGATTATTTCTTATGTTGAGCTTCTAGGTGGTTTTTTAAGAGCTTCGATTGACTTGAATTGAATTTTCTTTAATTTTCCTTGTTGTATTACGACTTTCAACAGCTGAATGGTTTTTTAGTTTCAAAAACCAACTGACAAATGACACTTATAATAGAAAAAAAGAACATTTTAAACACAGATTAAACTAAAACCGATTTTTATTATGCTTAATTCTTTACTATTCATATTTATGGCCTTTTACTGTTGTTGTATCTATTCAGCGGCGAAACTGTTGTTTAGACTAGAATCGTCATAAAAAATACGTAAATAGCTATTAATATCAAGTCAAAATATAATTCAAAATTTTAGTATCAGAATGGCAAAAAAAAAACTGAACTGTTAACTAACTAACTTCATAGTGTCGGTTTTTCGTGACGGTGTGCGCGCGTATCGTAAAAATTTGCCCTCATAATTTTTTCCTGACGAGACAAAAGAAGTATAACTTCAATAAACAATTAAATTTACACCACCCTAGTGAGTTATTTTGATAACCATTTACTGACACGAATAATAAGGCTGATAAGAGATTGACTATTGTTATACTCTATTTAAAAACTAGGAGGAGCGATTTGAATTTAAGTTGGCAACACTCGCGTTTGTTTATTGGTTAATTTGGAGTCAAGTTTACACTATAAAAATTTGCCACTTACATTTATAGGACATTTATAGGTTATGTTTTAAAAGTGTGAAATATTTATAATGGTGACTTTTGTTAATTGATTTCTTTTTTTAATATAATTATTGTAAGTTTACTTTGTGACCATCTTAGACCATATCGAAAGTGTCCATAAACATTTATTTTCAATTTTATTTAAATGAAAGAAATGTATTTAAATTTGCCGCCTTGTAAATTTTCTAGTAACTTTTTTGGCTGTAAATCTGGCTTTTCAAATCACTCCTCCTAGTTTTTAAATAGAGTATAGTTACTGACGAGAGTATTTATGTCTGTAAGGCCTTTCATATGACAGTCTAAATCAATAACAAAAAAAAAATCCTAACACCAAAATATAATGCAAACTTAACGAAAACGTATCTCATCTAAAAATTACAACTAAAATTAGCAACCAATTTCTAAGTGTCGGACTACATTTCCAGAAATCTACAGAGTGAACGTGTCCCCGAAGAAAAATCCATATCAATATTTTAGCATTAAACATTATATTACCATTTGGACTACCAGCACCAGCTGATTTTCTAATCGAATCCGTTGAAAGCTTTTTCTTACCAATTTAGTTACACTCTTTGTTTTAAGTTAGATAGGTACTACGACTAGAATAACTTTTCTACTTAGTACTTTAATGTCGTTTTTTTCATTTTTCGCTTCCATATAATTGCCGTTTTAGTAGATTTATATCTACTATTCAGCTGGTTCGCAGGTCACGACTTTGGGAAAATTTCACTACAGTTTTTCGTTTTGGGCCCCCCTGACCTCAAAAACACCTTCCGTTCAAAAGTTTATATATATATATATATATATATATATATATATATATATATATATATATGTATATATATATGTATGTATGTATAGTTCCGATATAACGAAATCTGTGGACACGATAGCGGTCGCATTTCTAAACGGATCGAAATGAAATTTGGTACAAAAATCAGTCGTCACAAAATCTCGGTCGAGTTCGTTAATGGGCCAAATCGGTAAGGCCGTTTGGGCGTGACATCAAATCAAAATGGAAAAAAATTCGTAACTTTTTTACTTCACCCTGTATAAAAAAATGTTAGGGGACTTTTTTGTTTGTCTTAATGAGACCTACAACTTTTATCTAAAACATTTTTTTCTAAAACGTATACTTTTAATATATTTAATTAATATAAATCTACTGATGCGCCTGGCTTACCAAGGGCCATTTTTTTAAACTTAAGACAAATCAGACGTCACTAATGACAAATCAGTTACGCTATTGCCAACTTGAAAGGTCGAAAGGGTTAACCGAATCAATTTTCAATAAGAATAGACGTCTAATTCGGTGTAAATCCACCGGTACACGTTTCAGATGATATCGAATAAAAGAGCGGCGAGTGGCGTACAAACTAAGCGATATGGACAATTACCGGTTCTAGGAATTCGGAATTCACCATTGATGTAATAGTCGCTACCTACCTCAACTGCTTTATTGCACGCAGCACGTTGAAAAATAATGTCGATCTCAACACTTACCAGAGCCAGTTCGTTGTTGCCAAGCGCTGCTGGATTTAACCGGCTATAATAAAAGAGAGGCTTTGACTTTGAGTGAGAGGTGCAAAGGTATCATCTAATACGTCAATCATTCTGATATATCCTGGTGAAATATATCACACTATGTAATTATAAAAAGAAAATTACCGGCATTAATAGTAGTACGTTTGTTATAGTTAGGGAGATATGAGTACCTACATATACAGGGTGTCCCAGAATTAACTACGGAAACTTCGTATACGTATTCCTTGATGACAAATAAGTAGGGTCTTTCCTATAAAAAAAATTTTTTTAGAGACTCCTGTCAGAGTTATAACCCTTTAACTCTTTAAATGGTAAAATGTGCGCTACTTGATCGCGATACACAATACTCAATTGACATGGTCCTACATTTTATTTTTTTACTCCAAACCGAAACGATTTCGCAAAAAACGACAAGGAACAAAAAAGTTTCTAAATAATCAAAACTTCCTAATATAATTTTTTGTTATTGCAAATATTAATTGCTAAGAAAGTTACAAAAAAAATATTAAGAGGGGTTCCTTGATTTGCACCCTTAGAATGGGGTAGGGCAGGTGAAAAGTGGCAGGAGAAATGCGTCTTTATAAAAATGATGTTCACCCAAATTTTTAATTTTTTATCTTGGACCAATCAGAAGATATTAAATTAAAACAGTATTTTACCACCCCTCTTTAAAGGGTTATAACTCTGACAGGAGTCTCTAAAAAAATTTTTCTTATAGGAAAGACCCTACTTATTTGTCATCAAGGAATACGTATACGAAGTTTCCGTAGTTAATTCTGGGACACCCTGTATACTGTTTAACTGATTTGTTGTCGCATAAACAGGAAGGTCTTTTAATACTTTTTTTTACTGTTTTTTTTACATATTACTATTTTTTATATTCATTACTGGTTTAATTAAGGTTAAATCTAGTTTTTTTACAGATTTTTTTGTTTGATTTTTTTATCTTATGTAAGGTTTTATCACATTTATATATTTTTTTTAATTTCCCACATTTTTCAATTTTATCAAAACCTTTTTAAAACTGTTTTTAAATTTTATAATTTCTGTCATTTGTTGTACGATTTTATAAAGGCGAAGCTTTTTATGTGGGCTTCGATGAATGGACAAGAGAAGCTACTTAAAAACTGTCTGGGTACGTACGTATGTACTTATTACTTATTACTTATTCCCTATTTCGCTCGTTCTCTTGTTAATTTATATAGCATGAGTATCGTATAAAAAGTATATTGCACACACGGCACTTCAAATTTATGATATACGGATTTATGTATGTATATATGTGAGTAACCAGGGGTGACAGATATACCTGTGACCTATAAAATCTATTGTGTCCCCTTTTCTTGCTATAATTATCATGTTAGCTTAGACTTATAGCAGCTCTTCTACTTCTAGTCCTATTTCTCTTAGAAAGTTTATGATATCGTTGGGCTTCAAGTTGGCCTAGTGTGTATTGAGGTATCGCCCTCTTCCTCACAGAATCTGCACTGCACTTCATCTAAATCCTAGTAGTTTCTTCATATGTTCTCTTAATCGGCAGTGCCCGGATAATATTTCCTTTATAATACGAAAGTTGTTTTTACTGAGGTTTAGATAGCTGAAATTTTGTCTGGTTATACTTTTTATACTTGATATACCTTTTAAATCATGCATTGTGTGAACACCATTTGCTAAGTTTCGGTGGCCTTAGTCTTTCTAGATTGTTCCAGTACTTGGATCTGTCTCTATCCACTTCTTTTCTTATTTTTTCTAAGACTGTGTTACTGCTGATTTCACAAGATGGTTCTGGTTCCAAATATGAGCTTTCAGCTCCTTTTCTTGCCATCTTATCTGCTGTTTCGTTTCCTTCTATTCCTATGTCTTCTGGAACCCATAAAAGGGTAACAGTGTTATTATGTCCTAGTTCAATTAACTTGCATAGGTATTCCCCGACCATCTATGAACTGATTGTGTGTGACATGATAAAAATCTTTTGTCTAAGATAGTTCCTTTTGATATTAAATTCTACACATCGTTCATTGGATAATATACGGTTCATATACATTAATCCTATCCTACTAATATTATATAGGCGAAAGTTTGTTTGGATGGATGTATGGATGTTTGTTCCTCTTTCACGCAAAAACTACTAAACGGATTTTAATGAAACTTTACAGTAATGTAGCTTATAGATCAGAATAACATATAGGCTATAATTTATAAAGATATTGTGTGAATTGTCCAAAATATAACGATAAATGTCATTTAAGTCTAAAAAAATTCTGCAATCTGCGAGCTACTCAGGCGTGTGCTTACATAAAGACCTTGATTTTATTCGAATTACACGCAGACGACGTCGCGGGCAACAGCTAGTATTTTATAACTTTTGTATTTTCAATATAGTAGCTAACCAGGCGGACTTTATATGTCTGACACGGATGTCTTTTTCTCATTCTTTGTTTTTTCAAATTTTAACGATTTTTTCTTGTTTTTATTGTTTTCATTGTCTTTTTTTGTTTTTTCGTTTTTCATCATATTTTCTCGTTAGTTTCCAGATTTTTACTATCTTTTACATTGATTTCTGTAATTTATCGATTTATTATATTATATATCAACTGCGCCACCTTACTGAGGCGTCATTGTACTTAATGTAGTAAGAATCACTCGTTTAAATTTATGAGATAATAACTGCACCACCTTACGGTGGCGTCACAGTACGTTAATTAAACAGCTGACAATTCTTTTTTAAACAAAACAAAAAGGATGTGGCGGTCCGTGGGACTACCGGCCGAAGTTATACTTCTATGCACGCACCCGGATTCAAAAATTTGTATGCGAATGATTTAGCAAAATCATTATATGATATTTGTGTTCAGCGACCTCAAAAACCTCCTAGTACCAAGTGCACACTCATTTTGTATCGAATTTGCATAAAATTCCCGGAGATGGGGTCCGTCTTAAGCACCAGGTGTTTCGGACACCATCGTCATTATCTTATTCGTATTCAGCGACCCAAAAAACCGCCGAGTTCCAAGTGTGCACTGATTTTGTACAGAATTTACATAAAACCCCAGGAGAAGAGATAAATACCCTAGGCACCAAGTGCTGCGGAGACTTTCGACATCATGATATTCGTGTTCAGCGATCCCAAAAACCCGAGTATGTAAATTGAACCCATTTGGAATACTTACCGAGTTGTAATTTTTCTATCCATTGTCTGTTCAATGCACTTTTCGACTATTCTTAAACACTCTGTTTATGTAGCCAACAACCTCAAAAGCATAGTGCAGGATATAATGCAACCATTTGACGGTACTATGGACTACAATACAATACTCATTACTGAATATTATTATTAATATAGAATATTAAACTTTATATGTATACTTACGTGACAAAATTATAAAATAATCTGTCAAACACAATGTAATACGTCACTATGATATTCAAAACATTAGCTCAGACTGTTTTTTGTATATCTATCTCTTTAACGGTATTCAAAGGACTTAAAATGACTTAAAATGTGGTAAATATTTCATCTTTGTTTTTACCGACCAATATACCTTATATGTGTTTCTGTCTCTCTCTTATTCACACCAATACATATGTAATGATTTTTCTATTTAACCCTACACAAGCTTTTTCCGCCGAGTGCACGAATAGAAGTATAACTTCAAAAATCACTTTGGTACAGATTTTTTCTTATAAGCGGGTTTTTAAGAGCTTCGAGTGACTTATGGTGGGTTTATGTGTTTATTTTTATAATCTTTTTTTTTTAATTTTCCATTTTTTCCATTTAATCAAAACCTTCACTGTCTCTGAATATGTATAATGTCTTTAATTTTTATGGTATTTTTATTTTTATTTACAGTAGCGTCCTTAATTTTGTAAGAATTGTTTAAATATATGAGACTTTAACTTCAGTATCTTATGGTGCCTTCATACTACTTTTTAAATATAAGATATTAACTGCGCCACCTTACGATGGCGTAATAGTAGGTACTCAATTAGTTCGTTAAAATATATGATATATCAACTGCGCCGCTATACGGTAGCACGATAGTGCTTTATTTAGTCAGTATTGTCTTAGATTTCTTTTTTGCGCAATTTTTTATGTGCTTTTTTCCACTTTCCATTTCTCGTTTTTCTATTTATTCATAAATCGAAAAACAACACCGTCTCGTGTTTTTTAGACCGACAGCTAATTAATAAGCTGATAATTATTTTTTAAAACCGAAAAAAATCACTTTTGTATGAATCCTTTCTTATGGTGCTTTGATAGGAAGGTTTTTAGTAGCTTTGACTGATTTTGTGGTGGGATTTTAACTTAAGTAAACTTTAATTCAGTTTTTTATGTTTTTCTCAAATGTTTAGTTTTTATTTTTTACTATTTTTCATTATACCTAAGTATGGTTTTAATATTTTTTTAGTTTTCTACATTTTTCTCTATTTTAATAAAACTTTACGGTGGCGTCATAATCCTTAATTTAGAAAGAATTGCTTGTTTAAATATATGAGATCTTTAATGCGCCATATTACTTAATTTAATCTGAGATATTAACTGCGCCACCTTACGGTGCCGTCATGGTACTTACTTAGGTAAGAATTGTTCGTTAAATATATGATACAGTAACTGTGCCATCTTACGTACACCATCTTATGTGCAATTTTTTTGTGTTTTTCCTGACTTTTATTGTTTTTTACCATTTATTATTATAATTATAATTTCATCTAAATAAAAAAATTGAAAGAAGAAGAAGATTATACTAAAAAAAAGATAATTATCTGGTGCGGAACAGGTGCGTTGTCATCATCAGTAGCAATGTCGACATTAATGTTAAGGTCATTTTGTTAATTTACTCTGGTAGATTGCCAACTACCAATTTGGTTACGTTTGTCATCAATTTAATGAGATTTATTTTTATTTTTGATCCGTTTGAGGATTATGTATATTGAAATTATTTTGTAATATATGGATACAATTTATTTTCATTAAAATTTCTCGAGACACTGTTGCAACAAGAATTTGGATTTATCTGCATCATTTATAAAAGTTTTTAGATATTAAATGTATAAGGACAAAATTCGAGAAAAAATGGGAATATCAAATTAACTTCTTTTTGACCCTAGAATGTTTGTTTTATAAATAGGGGCACGGTATCGAATAAAAAGTATCGATACTTTACTCATGAGTAGAATCGGAAAAGAAGTATCGTCCTCATAAAAGTATCTATAATTGCACTTTCCAATATTGGGATAGGGATAAGAGACAGATTTTGTTTCAAAAGTGGTTGGTCATTTGATTAGTAAAATAAACTTTGAAACTATTCAAAATGGTGCATTAACCATTTGTATGAGCGAAAAACATATAAATGAGTGGTGTAATCGTTTCAAAAGTGGCCGCTCATCTGTTGATAACATTCCTGGTGGTGGCTGATCTCTTAGGACATCAGTGGATTTTTTACCATGAAGGAGTTGTGCACCACGAATAGACCACATAAATAACAAGCAATAAAAGACTAAAATTCTAAAACTATTTCATTATGCGTTAAGAAGCAATCTCCAGTGCATTAATCGAATTTGGTGCAGCAATTCTTAACGAAGGACATATCGTTGTTTTGCATACCTTTGTACAGTATAGCTTCCGATGACTTTTGGTTGTTTCTTAATTTTAAAAAATTGCACAACGATCTCAGTTTGACAACAAAATGACAGATACAAGTTTAAAAAACTTTGTGAGCATAAGATAGATACTTGTTGTGCGAATATACTTTGTTGTTAAAGAAACTAAGGAGCAAATAGAAAAAGCTCTAACTCTAAGAAATTGGAATAAAAACAAGAAAACAAAAAAAGCTTGATCTAATGCACCTTTTCCACGTCATGTCCTTCAGTAAGCTAGAGCGAGAAATGATCCTGCGCTTCTTGTGTTTTTGAATAGAAGTCGATTAAACTTTCATATAGTTATGTTTTGATATCGGATTAATAGAAATCGATTAAAAGATTAATTTGCCACAAAGTGACTGGGACTGTGTGTCTTGGCACGGCTAACAGTTTAGTTGTTCAGGTGCATTGAACTTTCACTTGTGAACGGGCTGGGCTGCAGCTGATCAATATTTGGTGTCGCTGCGTTTTTCACGCGAATCTGTGTTAGGATTTATATTCAGTTTCAGTTTCAAAAGCGAATGCAGGCTAGTAATACGAGACATGTAGGTATTTTATAGCGAATTATTTACGGATTATCCTAAACTTGATAGATTTTTGTACTGAATTTCTTTTATCTAAAAATACGTTTCTCTCTAGGAAAACTTGATTTAAAACGGTTTAATCTGCGATAAAGTAGATAGAATAATTTCAATTCAAAGCGTTTACATAAATATTTATTTTAGACGGTTTTACTTACTCTAAAAGTTATATAATTGCTATTTTAAAGAATAGAAAATATTTGTTACTAGCTTAACCGGCGAGATTTTCTTTTTTTCGATTGATTTTGTTGTAGTTTGTAATGTTTACGCTTTTGTCCCTTTTTCAGTTGTTTTTCTTTTATTTACAATTTTTGTGATATTTTTTCCCATTTCTAATTGTTCAATTCTTATCCATTTGACATTTCAATATGTTTTTTTACCATTTTCAACAATTTTTTAAGGTTATCAAAAATTTATTGTAATTTTCAACAATTTTTCACGTTTTTCAACAATTCTGTACGATTTTAGACATTTTTTAACCATTTCAACATTTTTCAAGATGTTAATAATTTTTTTACGATTTTCATAAAATTTTCATATTTGCAAAGATTTTTTAAGTTTTTCAACATAATATTTCACGATTTTTAACATTATATCGAGATTTTCATGTATATTTCATAATTTTCAGCAATTTTTTAGGATTAGGTATTAACGATTTCATCGTTATTTTTTTCACGATTTTCAACTTTCTTTCTGGATTTTTAACCTTTTTTCAGTTTTTTTGTAAATTGCCACGTATTTTAATGAATTTAAAAACAAAATAAAATTTGGAAAAATAAATAAATTAATCAATTGAAATTCAACTCCAGCTGAGTTCGGTGGTGGTTTCTCTACTGGCAAATTATGCCCAGCTCAGCCGTAGAGGGTAAGTGCCCAAAATAAAGTGAGTGCGCCACCGATTTTGTACGGTTAAAATCGGAAACCCCTGATGTTCCAGGCACCACTTCACCCACTGGAGATAATTAAATAAATTTTGAATATTTAACAGTTCTAATTAAATTATTCAATAAAAGAAAACGACGATAAAGTGAGCTAAATAAAACAAAATCTCAACTGGACCCTTCATTAATGAACAAATATCCAGAATTACAGACTGTCAAGCCTCGTGCCTGACAACGCAATTGATGTATAATAAAAAAAAATATTTAACTAATATTAAAAGAGAATTTTTATCCAAAAAGGTGTGATCACACTCAATACAAAGTAAACAAGAAAAATAAATTTTAACTAAAACTATAACCGCGACTTAAATCTAGTTAGCTTATCTGAAATGCTAGATACAGTTCCTCGTCGTCTTAGGCTTCTCCAATACTTAGGCCGGTACCAAATTCAAGCCTGTTCCCAGAACCAATAGGCTTACATCAATCTCAAATAACTAAAGCTCGACTAAGTATCAGGTCAGCAATCAAACTTCAACCAAATAACTAGGACTTAAACCCTTAACTAGGATTTACACCTGTATCTAGGATTTACGCCTGTATCTAGGACCCTAAAATCGTAATTTAAAATTAACGATAGCTTAGACGGATTTTAATGACTCCTTGAACTAATTTTGATTTAATAACGTTACTCTACTTCTGACTTTAATACAATTCGAACACATTAACTTAAATTTGTACGACAATGAAAGAATAAAAATGAATTTAAATGAATAATACAATTTTTAGAAGTTGACTTCTCTGAATTTACACTTAATGATTTAAACTAATGATTTAAATATGCCTAACAACTTAAATTAGACTTGCTAGTCACGACAAAATTATAACAATAAATTAAATCAAGATTTAACATAAAATTAATTTATAATAGTAAAAGAAACTAAAAGCAGTCTAGTTACACAAAAATAAAACCTACATACAATACATAAAGAAATACACATGTAAAATCAAGATATTAACTAAAATTGCGATTATATGGCGTTATTAATCTATTAAAAACATAATTACGTAACTCACCTATTAAAATAGGGTTATTCTACTTCGTTAAACTCGTGATACCCTAGCTGGTAGTCGGGTAAAAACAATTTCCTCGTTGCTAACTGCAATAATGGGGTAAGTTCTGACCACGATTTGCTGTCTAAACGGTTTTAAAAAATACCAGTCTTCCCTACTGTCTGCTTTATGGGTTCCTACCCTTCATAAGGAACAAAAGAACCATAAGAATCGAATAATTACATGAATAAAGAAACGTGTACTCACCAACAGAAGATTTTATTAAATATCCGGACACAGTGCCGTATTTTCCACCGAATTCACCAAAATTCAGAAAAATCTCTTCCACAATATTCGATAGAAACAAATGAGGTTTAATTTCGTAAATCCAAACTAAATTGTCCCCGATGAACAGGGATTACAAATCAACCCCTCAAAATCTTCTCGCTGACACCTTTTCAACTCAAAAGCTGGTAAATGAAAAGGAGGAATCTTCGCACATATCCTTCACGAAATTTGACACACTTCCCAAAATAAAAGATGGCCTTTACTACTATAGGGACAATAACCGTAGATTTTTTTTCAGCCAACAATTCACGAACAAACAGTGGTCATTTGATACGACTAATCTTATTATTTATATAGATAACAACAAAAATCCCAACATTACTTAATTTCCCCATTTATTTTCGATTTTAATAATAAAGTTATAAATATGACGGAACACTGGCTACAGAACCGCAATATCCAAGTTATCGACGACAGAAAGAGGATGAATCAGATGAACTACTTGACAATGATTTCAAAACAATAACACTACAAGAATAATAAATTTACTTACAAAACAAATATTAGCAACAACTAGAAATAATTTATGGTCGAAAATAATAAACAACAGTTGGCGATTAACTACTATCGGACTTAAATCAACCGATACTTGCCTCGATAAATCCTACAATAATGATGAATTATAACGTAAGAAATTAGCTGTTACTATGGTAAATTTTAACCCGTGACAAAATTTTTCACGATTGTCAATTGTTTTTATGATTTTTGACAGTTTTTTTTACCATTTTCATCATTTTCTCAAGAATTTCAAGAATTTCTTAAATTTATTCAGGTTTTTTAATATTGTAACGAAACTACGCCACTGGGTGAATGTTAAGTCTATCTGGAACTCTCTAGATTCTAGAATGATCGAGAGATGGCTCTGCGGGCGAATGTTCTGGTACCAAAAAGAATAAAGGACTTTTCTCGGAACTCTCTAGAATGATCGAGAGATGGCTCCGCGATATATATAAATCGTGACTTGAGTTGAGACAAGCAGTTTTTCAGTATCGCGCGAATATTTAAACTTGCGAATAGTACAAATAAATAAAGTACAGATAAATTATTGTTAATTTTGTGTTTTGTAGTCTAATAGTTTAGTGTAGTTGTTCGTTGGAAATAAATCAACTTAAAAATAAATCGAACCTGTGTTTTAATTTGATATCATTTTCAATTTTTTTCTTCTTTAAGATTTTTACACTTTTTTACGATTTTCAACAAATTTTCATGATTTTCAACGTTTTTTCAAGATTCTCAACAAAAGTTTTCACGATTTTTATCATTTTATCATTAGGAGTCCGCATAATAATTTTCATAGACACTTCAACCCTTATTTCACCCCTTTGGGGTGTGAATTCAAACAAACTTCAACTTCGGTCTTTTTCTTTTCCTCGTACCCCCAATCTCACATTCATCTACTCTTTTACTCACATAATTCTCATCCGTTCTCTTTACATGACAAAACCATCGTAACCTATTTTCCTAGATTTTCTTTCTCAGCTGTCCCACTTTCACTGTACCTCTCTTCTCTTTTAACTCTTTTTGAAGTAAAACTTCTTTAGCGACACTAGGAGTAAAAAAGTTATTCTAACGGACGTGACGTCATTCTAATAACAGAAACCGGAAACAAAACCTAATACTGACACGATTTTGCATGGGCGCCGGCAGCAGGGTGCAAGAGGGTGCGCTTGCACCCCACTGCTATGAAAGAAAATACCTGAATTTACCAGAAAATTAAATATTTTTTTAATTTTTTTATTAAATTATTGTTTGAATAAAAACTAAAGGCGTCGCGGTTGCTGTCCAAATCATTCTACATTCTATATATATATTAGATCATAATAGTGTGTAGATGCAGATGCACCCCCTGAAAATAATCCTGGCGGCGCTCATGCGATTTTGCCTCCTATATGAAATAAAATTAAATCTGTAATTGTATGAATTGACAGCTGATCATCTTGTCAATCGAAATACATTGTATAAATAGTTTTTTGTGTATAAAGTGTTTGTATTAAATATGAATAAACAATGTGGATTTATTAATGAAGAAAGTGATGAAAAAATATTGATTGAAAATGAGTGAATAGGTAGGTACTCTATATGCATAAATTTTATTTTTGGTGTGTAATTACACTATTTATACCTAATTATTTATACCTATTATTTATACCTAGCTATTTTCGTTTTATAGACTTAAAAAACTAAAACGAAAAAGAAATTGTGAACGTCAAAGGGGATATTATAAGCGCCAGAAAGATTTGAAGAAAAATGACAAAAATGAAAAAATGATGAGACAGCCACATTCATTATGATTTGATTAAGTAAGTTTATATACATACATACATATTATGATAGTAAATAATTGTTTATACGGAATCTTTACGTTGAGTAAAGAAGCATGTTGCACGTTTTTGTTCATAAAATAATAATATTCAAAATATTTTAACACTTTCTTATACTTATTTTAGGTTTGGTTAGGTAGCCATAAAGGCCATAAAACCACTAGTCAAGATGGCTGACCTTTGACCACCAATAACAGATCCTTCGTAGACGTGAAGGAAACAAACTTAACTCAGGATTTTAAATTTTATGGAATATGCTATAAAATGCTACAAAATGAAATGGTTATCTAACTATCGAAGGCTCTTGTGTTGTGATGTATTACAATAAGGTAGATACAGCTACAAAATCACACATTCTAAACGTAATGTGTGTATATTTTTAATATTGTTTACCTATTATTGAAGCAAAACTTCTTTAGGCACGACTAGGGGTAGATTCTAACGGAAGATTCTGATGGAAGTAACTGTATAATTTCAGCTATGGGAGGAGTTTAAATTTCCGAAATTTATTTATGAAATTTTCAAACGGTTTCAAATACATTAATGGTATTTATAGACTAAAATTTATGTTTCACATTTTAGTTATCATAAACCTATTATTTCATATATAAAAAAAATAATGATAACTTTCAAATTCCTATTTCTAATGAATAATATAAATATAACATCTCATTTTTTTTGTAAAGTGTATAGGCAATAAATATGATTGAATTGTAATTAAATATTTATTTTCCGATACGTACGTCAACAAGTTTTACTTCAATCGCGCGTAAAGGTTACACGCACACTCTTTTTTTTTTATAGTCTACCTTTCATTTTTACACTCACCTTTCTGTCACATAAAACTCCATCCATTTTTCTTTAGTTTATCCATGATAATGGTTTATCTAAAAGCGGATTATTCAACTTTTCTAAAGATTTAATGATCAGATAAGAAAGTGAATTGTTAAGGATGAGTTGGCTTGGGTACAAAAGTATCTAAGGATGAGGTGTTTAGGAGCTAGTATAAAATGATTGTAGAAAATTGTTTAGTTATAACCAAATCACGTAAAAATTGGATTTACTGTGTTTAAAAATAAACCGGACCTGTATACCAATATCCAACATTACTTTGTTGCGACATTAATACCGCTAATGTATACGATGCTGTAACAAGAAGAGGTACAATTAAAAAAAAACTCAAGTTCGTATGGATGCCTCTCAAACACGTTTGTCGTCGAATACATTTCGCCTGATTTTTTTTTATTTTTGGAGGTTCCACTCCAGTGGATAGATTTAAAAATAGTAGCGAGGAACATTTTCATGAATAAAAGAAGAGCAGGATTTTTAAGACATTAAAATGAGGGGGAGCGAAATTATGGAAAGATCGATAAACCTAGGTTAGGGAATGTGCGGAAAATCTGTAAGTGTTGAAATGAAAGCAAATATCGAGCAATAAGTGGATGTACATGTATATGAATGCATTTGCTACAGAAATTCGGATATTTTATTATAACTACTTAAATTTTATCAATGCTATGATTAAATTTATTAAAAAACGTAAAATAGAACAATAATTAAGTACGATTTTAACGTAATATTATTTTAAAATACAATGATATTTGATAAAAAGTAACATATCGTATTTAATGGTATGTGAACTGAGAGCTATGCCAAATTTTTGAATGTTTTGAAAGGATTTATATTAAATGAAATATTTTAAGATTGCAAAAAATCTGCTATTCAAGTCACGTAAAACGATTGCCAAAATACCAATTTGTAATTAATTCCTGATATAGGTTATACACAGATATAATTAAAAGTTTTTGTCTTCTAAATTCAATTTTTTTAATTATAATATTTATTTTTATATACATTATAACTCACGTTACAGTAAACGCTTAAGCTAATTCCACACTCTTGACTTGTATTTGCGAGACCAAGCGAGATAGCGAAAGGATAAAACGTGCGTTCGTCTCGTCTCGGTCTTTCTTGTCGTCTCGGTATACCACCACTTTTTGTGGGTTTTTCCGGCGCGAGAACAGCGTTCACACTTTTGTTTCAATAATCTGCCATAGTTCTGTCGCTGAACGACTTTTGTGCACACTTAGTCGTAGCAAAATCTTGATCTGCTCGACTATCAATGTCTTTTCTTAACTAAAACAAAGTCCAAAGTTCTTCTAACAAAAGGGTAAACCAATAAGGCAAAAAAGTTATAGAAACAGCAGAAACTTGGTTTAAAGAGTAAACAGAATATTTCTGATTGAGAGGAGTAAAGGTGTTGCTGGTTCGTAAGGAAACACATTTTCTTCCAAGGAAGAGGCGATGGAAGCTGAAGAGGTGCTAGAAGCAGTAAGAGGATTGGTTTTTAGATTAACAACATTTGTTTCTAAAAGGTGTAAAGGCGTTGCTGGGTCGTAAGGACGTAAATTTTCTTCCAACGAAGAGGTGATGGAAGCTGAATAGGTACTGGTACCTAAAGAGGTGCTGAAAGCAGCAGAGGCTTGGTTTGCAGATCAAGAAGAACATTTCTGTATAAAAGATGTAAAGGCGTTACTGGTAAGGACGTAAATTTTCTTCCAACGAAAAAGTGGTGGATGATAAAGAGGTACAGGAAGCAGCAGAGACTTGGTTTGCAGATAAAGAAGAATATTTCTTTCTGAGAGGTGTAAAGACGTTGCTGATTCGTAAGGACGTAAGTTCTCTTTCAACGAAGAGGTGATGAAAGCTAAAGTGGTGCTCGAAGTTGATGTGGTGCTGAAAGCTAAAAAGATCTGGAAGCTAAAGAAGTGCTTGAAGCAGCAGAGGCTTGGCTTGCAGATCATAAAGAACATTGTTTTCTGAAAGGTATACAGGCGTTGCTGGTTCGTAAAGATGTAATTTTTTTCCTACCAAGAGGTGATGGAAGCTGAAGAGGTGCTGGAAGCAGCAGTTGCGTAATTCACAGATTAAGAAGAACATTTCGTAAGGACGTAAATTTTCTTTTAACGAAGAGGTGATGAAAGCTATAACTATAAGCTAACTATAAGCAGAAGCTTGATTTACAGAACAAATAAATATATTTCTTTCTGAGTGGTATAATGACGTTGCTAGTTCGAAGGGACGAATATTTCCTTTTAACGAAGAGGTCAAAAAGTGATGAAAGCAGAGAGCTTGATTTGCGATCAAGATAAATTTTTCTTTCTGAAAGGTTTAAAGACGATGCTGGTTCGTAAGGACGTAAATTTTCTGGATGCTAAAGAGCTGCTGGAAACAGTAGAGGCTTGGTTTGAAAATCAAAAAGAATATTTTTTCTTAGAGGTATAAAGGCGTTGGTAGTTCGTAAGAAAGTAAATTCTCTTTCACCGAAGAAGTGATGGAAGCTAAAGAAGTGCTAGCAGCAACAGAGGTTTGGTTTACAGATAAAGAAGAATATTTCTTTCTGAGAGGTGTAAAGGCGTTGCTGGTTGCTTTTAACAAAGAGGTGATGGAATCTAAAGAGGTGGTGGAAGCTAAAGAACTGCTGGAAGCTAAAGAGATGCTGGAAGCAGCAGAGTATTGCTTTGCAGAAAAAGAAGATTATTTCTTTCTGAGAGGTATAAAGGCGTTCCTGGATTGTAAAGAAGTAAATTTTCTTTCAACCTTTCAACAAAGAGGTGATGAAAGCTGACGAGGTGCTGGAAGCAGCAGATGCGTAGTTGACAGATCAAGAAGAATATTTATTTCTGAGAGGTACAAAGGCGTTGCTGATTCGTAAGGATGTAAATTTTTTTTCAACAAAGAGTTGATGGAAACTACAGAGGTGCTGGAAGCAACAGAGGCTTGGTTTGCAGATGAAGAAGAATATTTCTTTCTGAGAAGTATAAAGGTGTTGCTTATTCGTAAAGACGTATTTTTTTTCGAACGAAGAGGTGATAGAAGCTGAAGATGTGCAGGAAACAGCAGAAGCTTGGTTTGGATAAAGAAGAATATTTATTTCTGAGAGGTATAAAGCCGTTGCTGGTTCGTATGGACATAAATTTTTTTGCAACAAAGAGGTGATGAAAGTTAAAGAGATGCTGGAAGCAGCAGAAGCTTTGTTGCAGACCAAGAAAGACATTTCTTTCTAAAAGGTGTTAAGGCGTTGCTAGATCGTAAGGACGTATTTTTTTCCAACGAAGAGGTGATGAAAGCTAATAAGGTACTGGAAGCAGCAGAGGCTTGGTTTGCAGATTAAGTTTTTTTTTTTCTAAAAGGTTTAAAGGCGTTGATGTTTCGTAATGCTGTAAATATTCTTCCAACAAGGATGTGATAGCAGCAGCAGAGGCTTTGTTTGTGGATCAAAAAAGATATTTATTTTTGAGGGGTGTAAAGGCGTTGAAGGTTTGTTGTATATTTGTTTTTCATTAAAAAGATACTATGTTATATGACAAAATTCAATTACTTTTAAATTTCGTTCATTTTATAAATTTAGAATTTTACAATACAACCTTGTATAGACCACTTTTTCTATTTTAAAATATTGCAGATTAATCATATTAATTAAATTACAGTATTACTATTCAATGTTTAGATCTAATTCTATAAACCTGCAAACAATATCATTTAAAATATGATTTAGTGAATACAATTTACAATTTCAATACAGAAGCATCGTTTGTGCTTTGAACAGTTGACAAATCGGTTCATATTATTCAGCAAATTCATTGACTACATCTGCAGCCGATTTTGTTAATATTTTTGCAATTTCTGCTGCATCATTCTGACAAGAAAAAAGAAATGATTAATGAAGTTAAATACTTGAGTCGTTAAGTCAAATCATAACTGATCTGTTTGCCAAAGAAAATTGATTAATTTTTATAGGAAGGTATGTAAGTGATTATATTCCGTATTTACTTAATAGTTATATGTTAATCAAAGTTTATAATAAATTACATCACAGATAGCGTCAATATCTTAGCAATAAAAAATTTTGATATACGTAACTAATTGTTTGAAGATACTTTTTTTTTATTTGTTTATACTTATACCGGGTGTAAATGAAAAATTCGTTACCTCAATAACTTTTAAGTGACTGAAGAGAAATTTAGTGTGGACACTAATAAATGCAACAAATAAATATTGAAATTAAGGAATTTTAATACATAAAATTTTAGGTTAAAGAGTCTTTGAACTGCCTGGGAACAGCGGGCCGTCCGTAAAGCCGAACCTTTTCTTGAGCCTAGCAGTAGCCGGTGATACGCACTCATGATTTTACAATCTATTGCTAAATTTTAAAAAAGCGTATCTTTTTTGGACTAAAAGAGCTTTTTTTATTAGAACCGTTTGTTTGTTTAAAAGGGCGTTTCCTGGTGTAAAACATCGAATACAAGACCATTTTATGGTCTAAAAGATTATTTATTTGGGCTAAAGGAGCGTTTGTGCTCACATAGCGTGTAAAAGAGCATGTTTTTGTTTTAAAAGTTCATTTTTAGGTCTTAAAGAGTGTGTTTTAATATAAAAGATTATGTTTTAACTTAAAAATACTTTTTTTATCTAAAAGAGCGTTATTTTAGTCTAAAGATGTTCATTTTTGTCAAAAAGAGCGATTTTGTTTTTCTAAAGAGACGTCTCTGGATCTGGAAATTTGGGAGGGGCGAGCTAGTGCTCAGCCAGCACTGAGGCCACATATGACCCATTGTGCATCCTCCCGTATGTAGGGATATCCTCACCTCAGGATGTCACCAGGCCTATTGATTTAAAATAGGTGATGAGGCTCCCGAGGGGGATCTCCCTGACATCGGCTGGTGTAAGCCAATACTCGCCCAACACGGATCTTCTGATTTCAGAAAAAGCAGATCAGTCATACATAATGTGTTCTACTGTTTCCTCTTCTTGTTCGCAGCCTCTGCATAGCGGCGATGTTAGTTTGATCCTAAAGAGATGTTGTCGCAATTGGCAGTGACCTGTCAGGATTCCCAAAGCTGTTCGGAGATTTTGTCTGGTCAATGCCTTAAATTTTTTTGCTGTTTCCTCGCCAGGATGAGGTAATAACTCTCTGGCCAGTCTACAGTTCGTAGTTTCATCCCAGCACTGTATAAATTTTTGGTGAGAGTGCTGTTTAATAAGGTCCACGACTACGGACAATGTTAGCTTGGTAGATGGGCGAGGGCGAACATATTTGTAGCCCGCAGCCCTCCTTGCTAAATTGTTCGCAATGCGGTTGCCTTTAGAGTTCTCATGTCCTTTGATCCAGCTGAGAGTGACCACGTTATTCTGGCTGGCCTCAGTTAGAGATTGGTGACATTCTAGTACTAAACTTGAAGTGAAACGTGGTCTATTCAAGGTCAGTAGTGCTGGTCGGCAGTCTGTATATATATTTATATTCCTGCCTGTGATGTTCCTATTGATTAATTCTTTTGCAGCTATGGTTATGCATGTGAGTTCTGACTGAACCACACTAAAGAGACGTATTGAAGGGCATTTTTTTATTTTAAGAATTTTTTGATCTATAAGCGCAGATACTGGCATAGAAGAGCGATTTTTTCTCCAAAAAAAGCTAATTTTATTCTAAAAGTTTTTACACAATTTAATCCCATACATAGACAAAAAAAGGCCTCTACTTTTATTTCGTATGTTTGACAAGATTGACAATTGAAGTAAATCGGGGTTTTTGTTAAAATCAATAAATTTTTTTCAATTATGTTCTCAATTTTTCTTAGTTGTGTATTTATTTTCCTATACACCTGGTATCAAAAATATTTCTTCGGTCTTATAGTGGATATAACAAATCAAGTTTTACCACTTTAATGAATATAAATTAAGAATTATTCATGTCTTAACTACCATCTAACAAATTTTTTAACTCCTATTTAAATTTTTGGTACGTAAAAATTATAAAACAGGTAATTAAATTTTGCTTTAAATTAGTTTTATGATGTATTAGATAGTTAACATAATTAATTATTAATAAAAATAGAGCAATTTGAATAAATAATTATCTAGAAATGTAAACTATGTAAATTACTGGTAATACATGAATGTAAGATGGTTCGTTTAACAATAACATCAGTAAAAATATAAAAAGTGTGTCTGTGTGTATTTATATATTCATGTAAGAAGTTACACTTCTTTGGCCTAAAAATACCATTCAATGTTTAATCTCATATTTAAATAGTAAAAGGCCACTCTTTTATTTCGTATGTAGTACAAGATTGACTGTAATTATTAATTAATTTTAAAGTATAGATTTTGATTTCGGAAATTCTTGATTCTTTAAAAAGATCCTTAATGACTTCGTATCTCCAGATTCTCTAGGTGCCGCATTACAGGTTTTGCACATCTTCCTCCATTGCATATCTATATACAGGGCGAGGCAATGGCAACTGCTCACAGGCTGCTACAAAGCCAGGGTCCCATAACTTTATTTATGGGAAAAGAGCAAGCAGTGCTATATGATTGGGTTAAGGCGGATCAAATAATAAGTATGCCTGAAGACAGGATAGTTCCCAGACATAACTTTGTAAAAAACTTTCGAGTACCCACTGGAATGGAGAACTCCTAAGAAGATACAGAGTCCCGAAAAATAGATTCCCCTTCCTAACCTAAATCTCCTTCAATCCGTAGACATGGACCTCCCTAAAGACCTGGAAACCCTCCTACATGAATCCCCTTTTTCTGACAGGTAGATGGTGCCCCCACAGGACTGGAAGGTTTCTGTGGTTTCCTTCGTCCTTGCCAATTGGAAGGGCTCTACGACGGAGGACACACGCGACAGGGTCAATCTCCCAACCCCACATTGCACCACGTGGATTACACTGCAACACACCTACATACACACCAAAGAAAGAAGACTGTCTAGGTACGTTCAAGCGCCATGGATGGCAAAAAGACACAAGAGCTACAGTTAAAGCAATCCAACCTGCTGCAAATGGGGAAATTTATGGAAGCGGGGTCGACGACAGATACTCCCATCCACTCCCTGAAAAGAACATAAGTCCTACAGCAGGGTCCTCTTACCTACCACCTCCTATAAAATTATCCCATTTACCTATATCTTTTATTCTTCTTCCTTCGAGTAGAATTACTGGAAAGGAATGCATGGAACAATGGTACTTCGACAGGAGTCAATCTGAAATACCGATGGCCGAAAGACTGAGAAAGGCACATTGTCGGGTATATATAGTAAAGGACACAGAATACAATTAAGTCTAGGTTCGTATGCTACAGTGTATTAGGCTAAAGTAATGCCCATACCACGCTGTGCAATAGAGATTATAAGTGAGGGTATAACGGGTAAAGCCGTGGTCATGTACTCCAAGAAGCTCTAAAGGCGATAGTTTCGGCACAAATAAGCTGACAGCTGGTGTAGGACTGCATTATGAGCCTGACACATGCCACAAGTTGGAATTCTCTGACACTGGCATGGGTACCAGGACTGTCATAGTTTTAGGGTAATGAGAAGGCTGATAAATTGGCCCAAGAAGGAACTAATATCAAACCATTCGGCGAGGTTGCTGACATTTTTAAAAGACAGTTATTGCGAAATAGAGGCTAGAGAAGGCCCAGGAAAAATAAGCGGGCAAGCGATAATCCAAAGTCTACATAAAAGAACACTCGGCAAAATTTATTACAGAACTGTTATCAAAGAGGCGAAACGATGTCAGAATGACTGTCAGTCTCTTCCAGGAGGAGGAGGAAACTGCATTTTATGTCCTATGCCAATGTGAAGGCCTTTGGGTGAGGAGAAACCCGCTGCTCCAAGTTACGTGGGCAGAGATGCTGGGTTTCACAACAGATCTGCAAAGGTCGCAGTTATACAGGCTAACAGCCATCCCAATGAATATCTATCTATCTATCTATCCCTAGGTGATCTCCAAATCGGTTTTTGTTGGCTTAGCTAATGCCAATGAGTTTAGAATTAACTATTGTTGTAGTGCAAGATATTTTTACATATTTCATAGTGTTGGGAAATAGGCTTTATCTAGAAATAAAAATACAACGATAATATGTTTTTACTTTGTTTTATCTCTGTACTAAGAAGGTGTGTCGATTTATTATGAATACTTAAAATTAACTCACTACTTAATAAAAACAATATTTCTTTGAACCTCTCCCATAATATAATCCCTATCTGGTTTTTAATGGTTTAGGTTTTTTCTAAATAAATAGAGGTTTCATATTTATTACTTGTATTTCTGACAGGTTTGGAAAATAAAAACTATATTTAACGAGCTACATTTTTGTAATAAAAATAAGCTACTATTTCAACACATTGTTTTTTTTTTAATCACAGACAGCCCCGTTATAATTGGTCCATCCTGTATACATAATTTATAGTTCCTAATTCTAGCATGGTGGAATATAGAAAAGAGGTTTACAAAGGCAATAAAACATCTGTGCTAAATCTATTCCTTAGCTAACAATAAGTGTGTTACCGAGAAACGATTCAATCTGGTTTTACAATAAAAATTTTTAAACATAAATTTTCTTGTCTGTGGCTTTCGAAATTACACTGAAATATGCATGCCATCGTTTTTGAAACCAATATAAAATCTGTCCTATTTTCTCGGATTGCTGACTGATATGATACTTGTGTGTTTAAAACGATTATGTCACACTCAGTTAAGATGAAGAGGTTTGAGGAACCAGTGAAGTAGATTAAAATTCTTATCAAAAAGTTACGAGACTACCTATAAAAAAACTTTAGGATCAATATTAATTTTGTTCTCTTCAAAGGATTCGATTTTAGATGCGACACACTTCCACCACCGGTTTTTCCAATTCTCCAACTTTCTTTCTGAACGTATTTAAGAAGCTTTGGCACGGAAAAATCGATCAATTAATTATGAATTGTCGTTTAATAGGCTTTATTAAACATAAACAATGTGTTTAAAAGACACTTGAAAAAAATCATATCAACACATAAAAAAATTTTCTTTTTTAGTTCCCTTTGGTTAAATTAAAATAGAGTAAGTTTAAAGAAAGAGTGTCAAGAGAGATTAGTATGAAAGATGATGTGGAGGAATATTGGGCTAGCAATAGTCATTTTTTTTAAAAAATAGCAGAAGTGTTGGGAATATGAGGTAAAGGTTGACTAGAAAATGAAGAGGCGTGGTGGTGGATTAAGGAAGTACAAAAAGTATTGAAATCAAAAAAGGTGGCAAAAAATCAGTGGGAGTGCAAGTAATAAGGGAGAATATGAGGTAGCAAAGAAAAATGCAGAGAGATGAATGGCAAAAGCGAAATCGGAGACAATAAAAAAGGCCTTTGAGAACTTTAAACGTAATATAGAAGAAAGACAATTTTTAAAGATAGCTAAAACGGCTTCGTAAGACATAACTGTCATTCGACAAATTAGGAACAAAGAAGGTAGAGTTTTACGAATGTATGAGACTTGGAACATTCAAAGAAATATTACGAGAATCTAAGAAGGAAAATGAGAGAGAGATATATTTGAACTTCAGAAAATAATTAACGTCTACTCGGAAGCTCATCAAGCTCTTGCTGCTGAATTGAACCCATCTAAAAATAAGATTCTGTCAGTGGCTCAGGTCATCAGCGATGTGCAAATCTTTTTGTAAGGGTAACAACTAGAAAATGTGAACTCATTTAATTCTAAATACCAAAGCAAATATAGACAAAGAAATAAGAGTCAATGCTGCATCGAAGGCTTTCAGGAGGTTGCGACGCAGAGTTTTTGATAACCACGATCTAACACTTGAAACAAAAATGGCTGTATACCAATCAGCTATTCTGCCAACTCTACAATACGCATGCGAGGCCTGCATTCCATATACAAGAAATATTAAATATATTGAGCGCACACAGCAAAGACAATTAGGTCAAATGATGAGCGTTTACTGGTATCATCCAATATATATTCAAGAGATTTTTAGAAGAGCCAAGTATCAGTGTATAGAGACCTGATCTCTCTTGCTCGCCTACGTTCATTTCTATCGTTTGGATGACAAGCGGCTAGAAAAATGTGTACTTTTTGTAGAACTAAGCGAAGTGTTCCGTAGACAAAGAGGTCAGGAAAAACGTTATATAGGATCAATTGGAGACAAATAGTGTCAAACTTTCATTCTCAACCCCGTCGTAGAGCATTTAACTGCACACCTGGAAATTTTCAATGTTCGGACTGTAGCCGCTTAATTTCATCAAGAATAGGACTTTATAGCCACCGGCGCACGCAGATGCAAAAATGAAATAGTGGATAACTTCAAACTCGGCATCTAGTTCCGTCAATAATAATAATAATAATTAAGTAGAAGAGTTTTTGAACACTCTATAGAAGTTTAAATTCTTTTTGAGTTTAAAAAAAAATAACAGTTTTTTACAAATATAATGTTAACTTCTTTTGATACTCTGGGGTTATAAATGTGCTAATGATCTTTTAACAACACATTGTGTTTCATGTTTACAAACGAGCTATATTAAATTTTGTATTACTTTTTACCGAGAACCAGTTAATATTTTCTCATAATTTTCGTGAAACATAGCTATTAAATAATTTTCAACAGCATCGGTGCAACGATGTAAAGCAACATCAGCACCATAATTATGATTTACACAATAGACAGCCGTACAACGTGTTATTGTGTTCAATAAACTTAGAACAATATCATAACAACGTCGTTACATTCTAACACATCCTATTGGGTAATTAATTATAATAATTAATTTTCAGAAGAACTTATGTAATGGTCCCGATGTTGGTTGTTACTCTTTGCGAATCTGATTTATTCAATTTTGTTATATCATTTATATATAAGTATTTAAAGATAGTAGCACGCTATATAGAAAAAAACGAAACTTTAAGTAATAAAAAAACTAGCAGTTATTTAACAAAAAATTATTTATATATATTAAAGTGACTACTTTTTATAGTTTGATAGAAGAGAATCTTTTGCACGAAAAAAAGTTGATCTCATCGTCACGCGATGCTTTAATACATCGCTGTAGAAAAATCAGAGTGTTACGCTCCTTTCACATTGTACGGTTTTGATCGTGCGGTAAAAAGCCGTACGGCCGTGGAAGTGAAGAATAGCATGGGATCATTCACATTATACGGTGACGGTAAAAAGCCGGTGCCGTGCCGTGCAACAGCCGTGTTTTGCTACCAGACTTGACGGGCGCCGTATGGTTTTTTCCAGACAGTGGCCTACGTGACTTAATGTATGCTTCCACATTACATGGTTTTGAGTCGTACGGAATCGACACCTCTGTCGTATTTGTTGTTTATTTGTGTTGAGTTTACTGAAAATTGTTGAAAAATGGATGAAATTGACGCTGAAGTTTTAATAACCTTGATCGAAGGAAGACCTGTGTTGTGGGATAAAACTCTAGATCTGTATAAAGATCGAATTGCGACAAAAAATGCATGGCGGGAAGTTTGCTCAGCATTGAAGCAAAACAGGTAATAGACATTCGGAAATAGTTAAAGAATTTATTTTTGTCGTTTCTTAAATCTTGAAAAAGTGTGTGAAATAATTCTACTTTCTCTCTCCTCTAATTAATGGGATACATCCAAAAAAGGCGATTTCGTTTTGCTCTTTTTCGTCGACGATGAAGTAACCACAAAGCAATAATTTGTTTACGATTCATCTTACTCACATTAGACAAATGAAATAAAAATATTTACAATAGGACACGGCAAAAACCCGTGCAATGTGAAATTAATGATGTGACGGCAAAAACTCGTACGGCTTTTTACCGCACGATCAAAACCGTATAATGTGAAAGGAGCGTTACTTTCTAAGAAATTCTATTGGGTAATTATTAGTTAATTATAATAATTAATTTTTAGAAGAACTTATGTAATGATCCCGATGTTAGTTGTTAATCTTGGCGAATGTGATTTATTCATTTACGTTATATCATTTATTTTGAACTCTATGGTCGGGATGGACCAAAATTGTTGCTGGGTTTTGCAGACGATATAGATGGTGTCAGCAATTCTATGCCAATCACAAAAGAGGTATTTACGAGGGTAAAAGAGCAAGCAAAAGAAATAGGTCTCAGAATAAATGAGCAAAAAATTAAATACATGCTAATCAGCAGAACAGGACACAGAGAAAGGGTTGGACAAAATGTCACGATATGGGAGTACAATTTTGAGAAGGTAACAACTTTTAAGTAACTGGGTGCAACAATAACACACAACAATGGCATCCAAAAACGTTTCAAGGAGAAGAACAAAAATCACAATTTATAAGACAGTAATACCACCTACCGTTATGTATGCTAGTGAAAACTGGATGCTTACAAAAAAAGACGAAAGCAGACTGAGAATCTTTGAGAGAAAAGTGCTACGCAAGATATTCGGATTCGGACCGCTACGAATCGCACTAACAGAACAGTACCGAAGAAGAACCTATCAAGAAATAACGGAACTATATGGAGATACCGACATCGTGAAGAAGATAAAAGCGAAGAGATTGCAATGAGCTGGTCATGTACAGAGACAACCGGAAGAACGAATGTTAAAGAGAGCCTGGGAAAGAGTAAAAGTTGGACGAAGACCCCTAGGATTCCCTAGAATGGGGTGCCGAGATAACATACAAGCAGACTTAAAAAGTATGGGGATTGAATATGATCTAACCCTAATGGAAGATAGACGACGATGGAGACAAATAGTACAGTCGGCCAAGACCCACTCCGGATTGTAGAGCCAAGAAGTAAGTAAGTAAGTTATATCATTTATATATATTGTAAAAGAAAAAACTAAGAAAATACTTATTAAAGTGTATGGTATTTATCAAAAAGTAAGTTTGAAATGTCATATGTCATAAATCTGTCAAAAAACATTCTTTGTCTATCCGCTGTGAGTAGCGATAGGTAACTAACATACTTTCTGTATATGAACAAAGCAAGAATGGAATATATTTTTTATTTTATATAAATAAAACATTCTTCTATTATTTATTAAAATGGCAATAATTTTCAAACAGCAATTAAAATACAACACATAAATCTATGCCAGACCTGGCTTACTGAAGGATAATGCCGCAGGAGTTCCTGAAACTGGCCCCTAGAGAAGAACAAAAGGATGGAAATATGGTTCTCAAAGGAATAAACGCACATAAAAAAAGAGAAACATCTTATAGTTTCGTTTATATTTAATACATATTTACAAAGGTCTACTGGGATTTCTTTTTAGCTTTTGTGTTGAAACAGAAGTAGTATCATGATATTTTTATATTTCGTACAATAAAAACGACCATTTTTTAAACAGACATTTGAAAATTGTTAAAAGATTAGAAAATATAATAAACTTTCTTAAATTTAAACTTCAACTTAAATTGTGGTAACACGGTTTCAAACCAACAAGAGAAGGCATCGCTAGCGCAATTTTAAATTAACACAATAGACCGTCAGCACATGGTATAAAAAATTGAACGATCCTTGACCGTATGCCCTTTGAAGATTCGACTAGAATATATGTGCCAATTATGTTAAATTTGAAATGGAACTTGCATCCTGGTTCTATAGTTGCAAAATTCCGGAAAATGTTGAAACAAAATTATGATAAATTTTAACAAAAGTTGACCGTATGCCGAGGTAATGAGAAGAAAGTTAACGAAAAAATAATCCAGCGGAAAAAGGTCGGCGTACGTGTAGGGTGGTCCCAAAGGGTTGTAATAAACCCTTGAAATTGCAAACAATTGTTATGCCTTCTTTATGATAGCTGACCGTATGCCTCTAAGAGATTTTTATTATTTATGACGTACCATATACTTATGCCTAACGGCATACCGATCGGCTGGTTCCAAGTGGTTCCTAACCTCTAAAACATGTGTCGAAAATTTTGTATTCTATTTTATGACTCTTAACCGTAAAAAATCTACTTAAAATTGAAGTTGACATTATAAAATAACCACTTGCAAAAAGGCATACGGTTATCGTAGTTCCTCACCTCAGAAATGTATATGAAAGTTGTAAAAATTTGAAATGATTTTTCTATGATCACTGACCGTATGCCATTAAGTTTATCATTAGACAATACTAAAATCTAATGTATAATGAAAGGGCATACGATTACCGTGGTTCCTAACCTCAAAAATTAAAATTGAAGTTGAATATTAATTTTCGACGATCGCTGACCGTATGCCATTATGTATATCATTAAATAATTGAAAAATTAAATACCCTGTCAAAGGGCATACGGTTTTAGTGGTTCGTTACCTCAAAAATTCGAATATTATTTGCGCAGAATCGATGATCACCTGGTCGAAGCTTGGTTGCGTCTAATACATATACACAATCACTTCACATACACACGAGATCAAAGCTAGAGATGCTCGTTCGGAGTAATAGATATTTCAGCTGATAATTTTGGTATGGAACCACTAAAACCGTATGCCCTTTTGCAGGGTATTTAATTTTTCAATTATTTAATAATATACATAATGGCATACGGTCAGCGATTGTCAAAAATTAATATTTAACTTCAATTTTAATTTTTGATGTTAGGGACCGCGATGAGCATATGCCCTTTCATTATGCATTTCATTTTAGTATTGTCTAATGATAAACTTATTGGCATACGGTCAGTGATCATCGAAAAGTTGCCACGTATTTTAATGAATTTAAAAACAAAAATCAAATTTAGAAAAATAAGAAAATTTAACTAAAGCAATACAACTCCAGCTGAGTTCGGTAGTGGTCTCTCTACTGGCAAATTAGTGCCCAGCTCAGCCGTAGAGGTAAGTAACAAATACTAGCGAGTCGCGCCACCGATTTAGACGGTTAAAATCGGAAACCCCTGATGTTCCAGGCACTACTTCACCCACTGGAGATAATTAAGTAAATTTTGAATATTTACCGGTGCTAATTGAATTACACAATAACTGAAATTAACAATAAGTGAGCTAAATAAAACTAAAATGTCAACTAGACTCTTCTTTAATGAACAATTTTTTTTAAATTTTCACAACTGTCAAGTCTCGTGCTTGACAACGCTAACAATATTTATATATAACAAAGAATTAATAAATGAATAATATTAAAAGAGAATTTTAAATATGTGTGATCACATGCAATATGAAAAAAAAAGGTATAAGAATAACTAACTCTTAACTAACTAGTTACGACTTAAGACTAATATAGCTTATCTGTTAAATTGATAAATTTTCGCAGTCCTCGGCTGGTCTTATACTTGGGTCGGTTCCAAAATCAAGCCTTATCCAAAACCAAAAGGCTACACCAAACACAAAACGTATGCTCGAACCAAGTATCAGGCCCACTTACAAGAGAAGCCTGTATCCAAGACTTATGCCCGTAACTAAAAACCCTAAAATCGTAATTAAGCATTAACATTAGGTTAAAAAAGATTTGAATGACTCCTTGAATTAATCTGAATTAATTACACTACTCTACTTTACTGACTTAAATACAATTTAAACACATTGACTGATATTTGTATAACAATGAAAGAATAAAAGTGAATTTAAATGAGTATTACCACATTTAGAAGCTGATTTTCCTGAATTTATAATTAATGGTCAAAACTAATAATTAAAATGTGCTTAACAAACTTAATTTTGACTGGCTAGTCATTACAAAATTATAACAATAACTTAAAATCAAAATTCACCTAAAATTAATTTGTAATAGTACAACAATATCAATTTTAATAGTAAAAAAAAAACTAAAAAGGAGTCTAGTTATACAAAATAAAACCTGTGGACGGTACAAAAGAAGAATATACATATAAAATAGAGATTTTAACCAAGATTGATTATATGGCGTCATTAATTTATTAAAAATGTAATTACATAACTCACCTATTTAAAAATAGGGTTCTTTTCTCGATAACCTTGTGACAACTACTTGTTGCTAACTGCAATGATGAGGAATCCTGACCACGATTCTCTGTCTGAACAGTCTTACTACCAAAATACCACCTGTTTGTTCGTTAAACCACCTACACTCAAAGAAACGAGAGAAAGAAACCATGAGTATCGACGAACCACATGTATAGAGAAACTTGTACTTACCAAATGAAGATTTGATTAATAATCCGGCCTACGCCGTATTTTCCACCGAAATCACCAAAATTCAGAGTAATCTCTCTCACACAATTTTCAATGGAAATGAACGAGGTTAAATTTCGTAAATCCAAACTAAATTGTCTTCGATGATCGAAGATTACAAATTAACCTCAAGACAAATCTCAGATGCTTTCAGCACAAAAGTTCGTAATGAAAAGAAAGAAAGTCTCCCACGTCACTTAGATCACAATAATTTGACATACGTCGAAATAAGATATGGCCTCTACCATTGGGACAAACCGTAGCTTATTCAGCCAACAACTTACTAACGAACAGGGGTCATTTGATACGACCAATCTAAATATTCATATTGACAACAATAAAAATCGTAACATTACCTAATTTCCTCATTTATTTTTGATTTCAATTATAAAGTCATAAATATGTCCAAACGTTAACTACCGAACTTCAATATACAAGTTTTCGACGAAAAAGTAGGTCAGACGTACTATTGTCAAGGATTTCAAATGTCACACAATTAATAATAATAAACTTATTTACAAAACATATCGTTAGCTACAACTAAATAATTTTATGACCGAAATAACATCAACAGTTGGCGTTTTACTATTAGTAACCTATATCAACCGGTTTTGCCTCGATAAATTCTGCAATATTAAGGTAGGCCAACGATTTTGTTTACAAATTGAAATCTATCACTAACGCTAAAATAAACCCGTGACAAAGTCATTTAAAATTTTTACATCTTTTGATACGTATGCCACTACCTTAGGGCCACTCGATCTGTATGCTAAAGGTACATATGATAGCATTGTTTCCATTTTAACATATTTGCTAATGGCATATAGTTAACGATCATAAAAAAGAATAAAAATTTTTCCACACATGTTTTAGAGGTTAGGAACCACTTGGAACCTGCCGATCGGTATGCCGTTAGGCATAAGTATATGGTACGTCATAAATAATAAAAATCTCTAAGAGGCATACGGTCAGCTATCATAAAGAAGGTATAACAATTGTCTGCAATTTCAAAGGTTTATTACATCCCTTAGGGACTACCCTACACGTATGCCGACCTATTTTCGCTGGATTATTTTTTCGTTAACTTTCTTCTCATTAGCTCGGCATACGGTCAACTTTTGTTTAAATTTATCATAATTTTGTTTCAACATTTTCCGGAATTTTGCAACTATAGAACCAGAATGCAAGTTTTATTTGAAATTTAACATAATTGGCACATATATTCTAGTCGAATCTTCAAAGAGCATACAGTCAAGGATCGTTCAATTTTTGATACCATGGGCTGACGGTCTACAAGGAAAGGCATTTCACCAAGCATGAACGTTCTCACTGATCTGTCTACGGAAGTTGAAACTAGTAGTATTCTTATACTCTGAAGATATTGATCTACGGTAATCATACGCTCAGGGTAGTACCAGACAGTCTAGAATCCTCAGCCAACTCTTCAGAATGACTCCTCCACCGAGACGCACAACACCACTTCCGCGGAAACCCAAAAAGCTTGATACGTGTATAATGTCTGTTACACTTACACCAAACCTTCTAGGATGACTTCTAACATCATCAATCTTGCCCATCACCAGAGCTACTTCCTGGATGCTCATACCAGTAACAGCCAGCGAACTCTACAAAAACCTGGACCCAATTGCCAATTGGACACACACCGAAGAACGACGACGGTTCATAGTTCACCGACAGCATCACCTTTATCATGAATCAACGCAATTTTATACTTGTACTATATCGTCCGCAAAGGCCAGGACCTGGTTTCTGTTGTCGTATATCATACCTTTCGTTCGTATTCCACTCTCTCTCATTATTGCCTCCAATAAGAAATTAAAGAGTACTGTGGACAGTGAATCTCCCTATTTTAATCCCCTTTTAAGTTTAAATTTTCCTGTTAGGCTTCCTTCTATCCTCACTTTATACTTAGTCGGTCTTCATTAAGGTCATTTAAACTAGTCTGATCATCTTTTCCGGAATTTCAAGTACTCTTAGGGAATGGTACAGACGCCTTCTTATCATAGAATCGTAAGCTTGTTTAAAATCTATAAATAGGCGGTTTAGCTTTAACTGTTGCTCGTAAGTACTGCTCTGAATCATTTTCAACAAGAATATTTGATCAATGGTGGATCTGCCCTTTTTGAAGCCTCCCTGGTATTCACCAACCTGCTGGTTTAAGTGCCTTTTCAGTCTGCTTCTTATGACTCTGGCAAGTACCTTATATGTAGAGTAATACCCCTGTAATTTTCGCACACTGCTTTATCTCCATTCTTATGAATGGGATTTGCTATTGCCTTTTTCCATACTTCCAGCATTTCCTCTTGTTCCCAGATTTTCGTCAGCAGGCTACATACCAATATAAAAATACCATTACTGCCTGCACTTTTATTGTATTTTATATTACTTATATTTGATTTATCTTGTTTCTTCCACGACCTTACTCTACGAATTCTTGAAGTAATCTCTAGTTTTTCAAATTTCCAAAAAGTATCTAAGTATAATTGTGACTGTATGTACGTCTTTCTAATAGTTAAACTTAAAAAGTAAGCGATGTATAAATTAAATGAGATTTTCAGAACTTCTTCAGAATTTGCACGAAACTTTTAGATGGCTTAAAATAGTAAGTAATTAAAGTTTAAAGTTGGGAACATCAAATACGGGGTATATCGAGTTTGTTATGGAAATGCTTGCATGTATATTCTAGTTAATATAATATAATGTAGAAAGATGTAACATCAAAGTTTCCTTAGTAAGATTTGCAATTCAATTATCTTCTATAAATTTTAGTAAATGCATATACGATGTTTTACATTTTTATAGAATGTTTATTCAACATTTAAATCTACCAGATTTTTTTTCGTTTTAGCATTTTTAAAAACCTTACATTAATTTATTTTAAATTAGCAGCCCGCCCCGGCTTTGCACAGGGCTTAAATAAAAATAACAAAAGCCATTAAATTTATTGGGTCAACGTTTCCCTGTAAACAATATTAAATGTTGTTTTATTTTCTGGCAGCAAAATAAATTGATTTTCAGGTGCTCCGACTCGCCTTAGGCGGTTGGCCATGAGGAAAACCGATCCCTACTAATTGGAAGGTTTGACCTTGAGACTTATTATTAGTAAAAGCGAAAGATGTTTTGATAGGAAATTGAAGCGATTTAAATGGATTTGGTAGATCAGTTGGGATCATCGGTATCCTCAGTGTATGAGCTAGTTGACCAGCTGGTGGTTCAGTTATAATGGTTGCTACAACTTAATTGTCCTTTAATTCCTTTATAAGTAGCCTCGTCCCATTGCACATGCTAAATTCGTGATATCTGTCGTGATTATGAAATAAGTTATTTTGATAAGGATTAATACCAAGATAAAAATTTTAAAAAATTAAAAAACAGTTATTGTGACGTAACTATAACAGTTAGACATATGCTGTCGCGGCATTTTTTGTAGATATTTATATATTCTTCAAAATCGTAGTACATTATTTTATTCTATAATCAATAGTATTCTCAGCGCACGCGATGTAAGGATTTTAAGGTCATTTTTGGTTATAGTAATGGCATTTTAGTAAGGATCCCTTTTTTTTAAATGAAACATAGCCTATGTCATTCGGGAATAGTGTAGCTTGCCAACGGTGAAAGAATTTTTGAAATCGGTCCAGTAGTTTCGGAGCCTTTTCATTTCAAACAAACAAACAAAAAATCAAACCTTTCCTCTTTATAATATTAATATAGATAAATTCATTTTCTAAATATAATACTGCCCTGTTGCTCGAAACTTGTCATCACTTCTTAAAACAACACAGTATCTAGAATGGCCTAGATGACAAAATACACATAACTAAATCATGTGCTTTTCGGGTGCAACAAAATGATTGACCAATCAGAGACATTTTAGTACCCCCGTAGGGTACATGAGAACTTTTGTCTTAAATACTCATTGCACCGATCACTGTTGTTTTTGTATTTATTTTTAAAGTTTATGACTAGCTGACCTAGAGAATGATTCTTATTTTTGTGATATTGTCTCAAATTTACTTTTTTTTCAATTTTTTCGATTATTTTCCATTTTACTTTAGTTTCTCGTTTGTTACCACTTTTTTTACCGATTTGTAACAATTTTTTACTTCTTCTTGATTTTTCTCGATTATTGGAACGACGTTCCCTTTCGGGCGTTACGAACAGTTACGACTGACGCTAGGAGCTAGCCAAAAAAAATTCATACCAAAAGTTGTCACGACACGACACGACACCCGCATGTTTCTCTCTCTTACAGACCAAAAAATAAATAACTCTCTCTCCCTCTCTCTCTCATAGATAGATATATTACAATTAAAAAGACACTATTTTAAAATAATTACCTATAATAGTATTATATTTTATTTCATCCTGTTTTTATAAATTAATAAATTCATAACCATTTTAAAAATAGTTCGCAACTTGACTAGTTAGGTACCTACGTCAAATTACCTTAACTGTCAGTAACTGTCAAATATTTTGATTTTAAAATTTTGTATTGAATTGTTAATTCCTGTTTTAAATTATAAAAAGTAATTCTAAAAAGATGTGTTATCTAAAGCCCTGGTATTGTATAAATGGACACTTTTGTTAAAAGAAACGAACTGTTGAAGATATTCAGGTGAAAATGGTGATAATCTATTTTGCTTTGAACAGTGTAGTGTCGCGACTTTGTTAAGTTTATACAGGTTTTTTGTAGATAATAAAAAATATTAAAATAATAGAAAATAATAACAATAATGTATCCTGACAGTGTTCTGCACAAGTTCCGTTAGGTAAGTAGAGATTTTATACAGACAATAATAAATGCTTATGTATGTATAAACACTCTGTTGTGTTTACAAATTACTAATTTCTTCACTAATTAATCGAAAGGAACTTCGTTCCATCCGTGTGTCCCTTGACACCTCACACTTTTTTTTTAACGATTTTACATAATTTTTTTTTCCCAAATTTTGAGATTTTTTATTGTTTTTTACGATTTTATTTCATTTTTCTCCCAGTTTGGCTAGTTTTTCCTGGTATTGTTTAAATATTTTTGTCGCCATTTTTTTGTTTTTCTACATTCCAGACGAAGACAAATCCAAAAAAGATTTTTAACTCCATTATTTTTCAATGGAAATACATCGCCATCGACCGGATGTTTAGTATTTATTATTCGTTTTTATTGTATTTTTTCGGTTTTTCTTTTTTCACATTTGCTCTTTTTTTCAAAACTAATGCGATTTATATTTTGTTTCTTTTTTGGGTTTTTCAATCTTATCTAATTTTTTCTCTTGTTTCCAGTTTCTTACCCATTTTTTAATTATTCCTGTTTTTGTTTTTGTTTTTCTTTTTTTTTTAAATTTGTACGATTTTTTTTCTTGTTTTTCCGATTGTCTTATTTTTTCTCTATTTTTTGATTTTGTCATGTTTTCTTAATGGCTCCAAAGTTTTTACTATTTTTTTATGATTTGTTTTTTAATTTTTCCGGAATTTTTTTGTTCCACAGTTTTCATGATAGTTTTACTTTTTTTCCTATCTTGTTTTTTAGTTTTTTTTATTATGATAGATTTCACATTAGTTGCCCCCTTAGTTACCATTTTTTCCCATTTATAAACACTTTTTTTGTTAATTTTGTCTGTTTTTTCAATTTTCCACAATTTTCATTTTATTTTTCTTATAGTTTTTCCGACTTTTTCTTGTTTTTCCATATGTAATAGCTTCCTATTATTTTTTTTTGTTTTTTGATTATTTTTTCCAATTTAGTTTTTTTTTAATTCATATGTTTTTTATTTTTACTGGTTTTAACAATTTGTTTATTTTTTTTTGTTCTATTTCTTCATTTGGTTTTAAAGATTATAATATTTTTTTGTATATTTCCATTTTTTTATATATATAAATAGTTTTTATTTTATTCAAGACATAGAAAAATCCAAATAATCTTTCTAACTGTTTATAAATCGAAATACAACGCTATCTACCACGTGTCTCCGCAACCTATATGTCAAATGAGGAAATAGATTTATTTAACCATAATATAACTTACACTACCATCTATTTAGAACTAAATAATAAATACACACTGAATTCGAAAATTTATTTGTCGCTTTTCTTATTTTCTGTTAATTATTATTTATGTTTCTTACCGTTTAAACATTCCCTGAACTTCCACACATTATTCAAAACCAAAATTAGACAAATCGGTCCAGCAGTTCTCGAGTTTTAGCGAAACTAACGAACAGCGAACAGCAATTCATTTTTATTTATATAGAAGATTATTTGGCTATATATTTGTATAAAAGTTATAAATATCTTTAGGGATTGAATAAATGGGCAATTATCTGCTGAGTGTATCCGCAGCTTGGATGGTAAAAGCATGACAAAATAAACTCAAATTTCCCCAGGTCCAATGTTACAGGATGCTGTATTTTTTTCAATTTTTTAAATAATATAATCAAAGAATATTGTTGGTACAGCTAATAAAATTGGTAGGAAACAAAATCCGAAAACGTATCAAACAAATTGCCACACTTTAAGGCCCCACCCCGTAGCAAAGAACTTCGTGATTAATCTCATTATATTTTTTATTTGATGTAGCTCTTCCAGACACACTTTTTGTAGATACCATCAACATGTTGTATCGTCATTATTTTTTAATATCAAGCGAAAGCCCTACCCTTACATATAATCCGTCAGAGCGTCTTCGTGCATAAAAAATGGTTTTTAGAATATTAGAAAGAGAAACAGGCCCAAATAAATGGATTACTGCCTTCTCATTCATTTTTCATAAGATAATTAAAAAAAATATTCACTTAGCACTGTTCTGTTATCCTTCGTCAAACATTCTCTTTTGTGTGCGCATTTTTACAGGGGTTAACTTTTCCAAACATCTTAGATCTCTATTCGAAATTTAGAAATTAGAGAAACTGTAAATGCGATTAAGCAAAATAGAAAAATTGTTACATCCGACAAGATTTGCCTCTGCGATCTTTTTATTTAGTTGGTAGCGCCTTTAAGTTTTTAATTATATCTGGATTCCACTCATATTTCCATAAGGAAATAAGGAATTGTAAAGTAATATGTAGAGAGGGTGTCACACTACAACATACACTTTTAGTTGTGGACTGTGACATAGACGTAACACAAAAAACAAAAAAAGCTGAGAGAAAGGTAAAGTGGTGGATGTTGAGAAAAGAGGAGTATGGGAGTAAGTTTAATGCAAGAGAGATTAGTATGAACGATAATGTGGACGAATGGTGGAGTAGTAATAGTAAGGTTGTTAGGAAGATAGCAGAACATCACCAGGAAAAGAAGCGTGGTGGTGGAATGATGAAAAAGGCTTTTGTGAACTTTAAGAATAATAAAGGAGAAAGTTGGGCACAATACTTTCAGGAATTGTTAAATGGAGATAACCAAGACCTAGAAAATCTTGATAATGGAGAAATAGGACAGGAATAATTTATAGAAGAGCCAACCAATGAAAAGATAGATGAGATGATAACAAGGTTTATCGGACATTACAAACAAAGTATTGAGCCTCATTATAAGAAAAAACTTAAATGTATATGCAAATGAGATAATAGGAGAGTACCAAGGCGGCTTTAGAAAAGGAAAGTCAACTATGGATCAGATATTCACTTCAAAACAAATAAAGAAAAACGCTATAACCAGAACTTTAGGATTGCAGATTATAAATAGGGTCAAGAGCTATGGAAGAGTTAGGTATACCAACAAAAATGGTCAATCTGGTGTAAATAACACTAAATGCAACAAGAAGTAAAATTATAATTAGAAAGGGGGTATCATTATTTATTACAACAAACGTAAGCTTACGACATTTGATTAATAAGACGGTCTAAAACGAATTAAAGGGGCATTTAAACAAGTGGAGAAATAATCAATAGAAGTTCTAGAAGAAGAAAAAAAAACTGGAAATGGGATAGAATATAAATTTGAGGGTGCAGAACAATTTAAATAGTTGATAGTACCTTTGACAAGCAAAAATAAAAAAGATAGAAATATAGACAAAAGAATGAGTAGAGTCTGGGAAAGTCTAGTAGCCATGATGAACTTAAAGATCACATCTTGGAAGATTTTATAGGACAGTTGTTCCAGAATCAGTCTTGTATGGGAATGAAAGTGGGTTTTAACTATGAAAAATAAAATCAAATTGCAAAAAGAAAGAGGCTACGAATCCTTTTTGGTGGTATTAAGAAACAGGACGGACAGTGGAGACAAAGAACAAACAAGGAAGTCAAGAAAATTTATGGCTAAACTTGTAAGACCCAAATTATAAAAGCTCACAGAGTAAGGTGGTTCGGTCATTTGTAAAGAATTCCAGATAGTAGACGAGCCACACAGGTGCTTCTTTCAGGAGAACGAGAAAAGAAATGGAAACGACCGACAAAGAAGAAATGTCGTTGCCGAAAATAGTTGGAAGTAAGTTATCCAGCAATCGAAAACAAGGAACAGAAAAGCAGGGAAGAAAATTGAAGTCATAGGTTTCAGTGCTGTTTTATATAAAGAAGAAAGATAATTATTAAGGAAAGCTAAAGAAGAAGATAAAGTTGCGAAAGAAATAACAGCCATCTGACAAATTAAAAATAAAGAAGGTAGAATTTATTAAACGCATGAGAGAATAAAAGGAAAATGGAAGGAAAGGCGGTAGGAGCGGAAGGGATAACAGTAAAAGTATGGAGGATGGAGTAAATATTATGTTGAATCAAAAGAATATACCGAGCAAGTAGAGAAAAGCGTGCTAGAGCCAATTTATAAAGGGAAGGCAGATGTGCAAGAATGTGGTAAACCCACGCTACTTCCATAGACTTAGAGAGTGCCGAGACAAAATTGTGGAGATGTATGCAAGTGAGAAGTGTTCCAGTGATGTATGCGAGTAAAAAAAACCAGTGTTGGAATTGTGGTGCACGTGGGACTCCACCAGAGGTCGAAGCTGAGACCATATCTGTTTAATATGGCGATCGATCTAATAACTAAAGGAATAAGATGTGAAGCTATATGGGATATGATGCGGATGATATTGTGATTTTAGATCTTGTGAAAGTGATACTGAAAGGAAAACTTGAGAAAAGCTGAAGAGAAGAGGGTTGGGAAAAAGTAGAACCAAGATTAAGTATAAGACGAAAGGATCTCATCAAAAATCTGTACAAACATTTTTTATTTACAAACAAGCACACATCTCCTAAACATTATTTTCTGGTTATACATATAAAACTTTGGTTCTAAAGATGATATTTTTAAAATAAATTTTCTCTGAAAAAATGAACCTCATTAACGTCACACAATACACTATACCCGAGCCGCTTAAAAGATGGAATTCAAGCACGCGTGATCAGTGACTGGACGGCGTAATCGTACGATTCCACACCTTCTAAACTGAAATAACGAAGGACAGTTTACACTGTACTCATACCAGTCATACCAGAGATAATATAAACTGTAGGCATCGAGGGTGGGTACTTTTTTGTTGAGTGGTGTAATTTGGACTTGTGACGTTGGTTGGGGAGAGTAGGTAATATTTAAACAGTGCGTGCCGTTCACGTGATCATTCCATCTTTTGAGCGGCTCGGGTGTTGTAAACCTCAATTTCTTTACATGAATTGCTTGCAATTTTTTTATCTTTAGAAATGATTTTACAGTTGCAGTATACGAAAGTATTTTAAGTCACAGTTTTCTTATGTTACTCATTTAAAGAGGATTTTTTCATCACGAAGACTAATAAAGCAAATTTGGAAAGTTGAAGACATTAGTCTGTAGTCTTATCTAAACAATTTTTACATGATCTACATTATTTCGTAATTAACGATGCAAATATGATCTGTGTTGACGTCATAAGCAACTATTGTTATGTCACTTGTCTGCAATCTTTGTATGATGCAAATAGGGAATATGCATGTATTTTTTTATTCGTTTAATTCACTTTTCACGTCGTTTTAATATAGTAAAAAAAAAGTATTGTTGGAAATGTACTAATTAAATTTTAAAATAATAAATAAAAAGTTGCTTATATTTGTCATGTTCAAACGCTTCCATTTTGCGCGCGCTTCGGAAACGTCACATAGCACGACCTGCAATGACATTTGTTTGAATTTAGAGTGATTATTTGAGATTTTTGAGTTTAATTCGCTGTGAAGTCATGCAAAAAGATAAAAAACCATTTTACCGATATTTACTACACATATGTTCCCCTCTCGTTTTACTTGAACACAGATGAATCACCATATAAGATTCTCTTTGAGATCTGTAACAATTCACCCAAAAAGATTCAATTGGTCACCTACATCCTTAATTAGCTAATTCTAATTCAATTAAACAAAATTCTTTAAGCATTTCATACATAAGTATAATATGATCTAAAACATTTATTAGCAGGTAAATGTAAACAACATTTACTTAAAATATAACCTTAAAATTAAGGTTATGTTTAAATAAGTATTTCTGAGTGCACGAAGTTTTAAAATCTATTTGATAGATAATACCTACTGTATGTAATATTATATAATTTGTTATATAATTACCTTGAAGGTTTTACTCCTTTGACTTCAACGGATACAAAATCTGAATTCGATGCAAAATATGTCATCATAAAAGCATCTATTTTTGGTAAATTGTCCGACTGTGCTTTCACAAAACCACTTTCCGTCATTGTTTTTGATAGGTAATAACTAATGTATTCAAAGCGTTTACACAGTACAAAACACCACAGGATATAATTAAAACACAATTTTAAGCACAAATATCTTGTAAACACATGTAAACAACTCAAAGAATATGCTATTTGACGTAACTTCGTTTCGACCAATGATGGGTCGTTTTCTCAGATTTGAATTTCGCGTACAAAATTAACATTTTAATTTAATTTTTATGGAATGAAATCCAAATTAAATAAAGAAATAATGGTTTAGTTAAAAATTTAAGAGCATAAAGTATTGATGATATTAAAATCAAATAAATCTAAATCACATGCATATTCCCTATTGTTTTTGTATTCATGTTTCAAATTTTTTTAATTAATATACCATTTTAAGTTGATTCCTCTGTTTTCTATTTATAAAACTATTTTAAAAAAGCGTGTATAATGTTTAAATAAATTGAACCAAATATAGGTACAAATCTGAAGACTAAGATTTTTGTATACAAAATTTGAATATTATTAAACTGATTAGACGTCACTGTTTGTTTATTTAAATATTGCCAAATTAAAATAATATACAAAAAGCCAATGAACTAACTGCGGTTTTAAGAAAACAAGCGTGCAAAAATGTTGCCTAGTCATGTATTTTTGATTCAAAAACAATTTCAGATGTAGTTGCTTTTATTTCGATTTAAATTGTATGAATTTTTTAAGTAGCTGACCCAATTTAAAATATAATAATTACAATTAGAATTTAAATACCCAAAAAAAGAAATTTGATTAAAGAAGTTTGGTTTAAAATAAATGTTATTTATGAATTTCCTTTGGAAATACGTTGGTTCATTATTTTCATTATCAAATGAAAAATCCACATTTCGATTAATCAAATTGGTTTCACTTTTCCATGTCTTTGTTGCCATAACATTGATTTTGTGTCACATTTTCTGATACCTTCATTGAATGGGTTTTTATAGTTTGGAATATAATTCATGGCGTTACTAAAGGTGTGTATAAAAATACTTTATCCTAAAGATTAAAAAAAACATGCAAAAACTCTTTCATATTCTAATTGCAGAACAAAATTTGTAAAGTTAGTAACATGTTTGCATATAACTGAAAAGCAAAGAATACGTGCTCATTATTAGTTGTTTGTAACTCTTTTTGGAAGTAATAATAATATAGTAATAATAATAGCTTTATTGCCCAACAGTAAGACACCCTTTATAGAGCAATGCATACATATATACATACATAGCTCCACAGATCTGAAAGGCCAAGGCTTTATTTGTCATTTCTACTTATTTTGGCAAATGCGTTTCCAGTTTTGTACACCTAAAGTTCTCCAATCCGGTTTTTCTATCTTTCCTTTGGTGTCCCTCTTCTCTTTTTTCCGTCTATGCTTCTGCAAATATAATCATTTTTGGAATCCTACTTTCTGCCATCCTAACCACTTCAACTTTTGTGCTCTAGCATATTCTGTGATACTTGGTTCTTTGTACATATCCGTAAGCTCTTGGTTTGTTCTTCTTTTCCATACCCCATTGTACCTTTTTTCTCCAAAAATTTATCTTAATATTTTTCTATCCCATATTTCTAGGGAACTTATATCTGCTTTCCTTAATATCCACGTTTCACAAGCAAATGTAACTGTTGGTCTTATTACCGTTTTTTACAATCTAATTTTTAGCTTATTGGTTATTAAATTATTTTTTAGGAGATGGTTTAGAAGACCATAATAATAATAATAATAATAATAATCCTTTATTGTCAGAAATTTTACAATTTGTCGACAAAGCTAAAAAACATACAAAAAAGTACAAAAACCTTAAAATCTAACATATCACATAAACAAAATACAAAATATAAAATATTTATACAATTAAAGAAATTGAAAGTCATAAAAAAAAAGAGAAAGAAGAAGAAAAGGAAAAAAGAAAAAAGTTCCTTAAAGTAGTAAATTAGTGTGTATTTACCAGTATAAAATCATAATATGAAAAATTCATTTACTGTGTAAAAAGATCTCTCCAATAAGTGTGCTTTCAAAGCTCTACGGAATGCGGGAAAGAATGTAATAGATTTGATATTGAAAGGCAGACGATTGTGCGTCTTTTTTGCATTATAAAATATAGAGTTTTTGATTAACTCTGATCGTGGGATTGGTAAACAAAGATCAAGCTCCCTGTTTCTAAGTGGATAGTTGTGGGAAGGCGTTTCAGGATTCGCTGACGAGTGTTTGCGGACTAAGCAAACGGATTCAAAAATGAATAAAGAAGGAAGAGTTAAAATTTGATATTTTTTAAAGTATTCCCCACAATGGGTTCTATTGTTTAATCCTAACATGTAACGGATAGCTCTCTTTTGAAGTTTGAAAATACGGTCAAATTGAGTCGCACAACACGTACCCCAGAATGGAATGGCGTAACGGAGATGCGACTCAAAAAGGGCGTAATAGACTGTTCGAGCTGTTGACAAGTTTAATTCCTTGGAAACTGATCTTAGCGCAAAACACGCAGAACTTAATTTTTTTGACAATGCATTGATGTGCAAATCCCATTTTAATGAGTTGTCAACAATGAGACCTAGGAACTTTACAGAATCAACGATTTACACACTATTGTTATTAAGTTCAAAAGTTTAAAAGTATAAACATCTATTTCCCTTTTCCAGTCTTGCTTTGATTTCTTTCTTTGTATCCGTTTTTTTTGTGAATGTTGCTCTCAAATAGACAAATTGATTGACCTCTTCATAATAATTATATATTTTATCACTTGTCACGGGTTAAATTTACCTTAGTAACAGCTAAATTCTTACCTTATAATTCGTAAATATTGTAGGATTTATCGAGGCAAAACCGGTTGATTTGGGTTCGATTGTAGTTAGACGCCAACTGTTGTTTATTATTTTCGGCCATAAAATTATATTTAGTTGTTGCTAAAATTGGTTTTGTAAGTCATGTATTATTTTTGTTATTGTTTGAAAACACTGACAGTAGTTCATCCGATCTAACCTCTCGTCGATAACTTGTATATTGTGGTTTCGCAGCCAGCGTTCGGTCATATTTTTAACTTTATTATTAAAATCGAAAATAAATAGGGAAACTAAGTAATGTTGGGATTTGTTGTTAGCTATTTGAATAATAAGATTAAACGTATCGAATGACCCCTGTTTGTTCGTAAGTTGTTGGCTGAATAAGCTACGGTTATTGTCCCTATCGTAGTAGAGGCCATCTATTTCTTTTGAAGTTGTCAAATTGAGTGAAGGTTGATAATTGGGGGAGATTCTCTCTTTTCACCTAAAGCTTTCGAAGTAAACGCGTGTTAACGAGAAAATTTTTGAGAGTTTAATTTGCATCCCTGTACATCGGGGTCAACTCAGTTTGGATTTGCGTAATTAAGCTTAATTTGTCTCCATCGAATATTGAGAAGGAGATTTTTTTCTGGATTTTGGTAAATTCGGTGGAAAATACGGCTTTGTGTCCGGATATTTAGTAAAATTTTCTGTTGGTGAGTACACGCTTCTTTATCCATGTAATTATTCGATTTTTATGGTCCTTTTGTTCCTTATGAAACAGACAGTAGGGGAGACTGGTATTTTTGAAACCACTTAGACAGCAATCGTGGTCGGAATTAGCTCAACATTGCAGTTAGCAACGAGGAAATTGTTTTTACCCAACTACCAGCTGGGGTATCGAGTTTAACGAAGTAGAATAACCCTATCTTGATAGGTGAGTCACGTAATTTTATTTTTATAAGATTAATAACGCCATTTAATCGCAATCTTGGTTAATATCTTTATTTTACATATGTATTTCTGTGCTGTATGTAGGTTTTATTAATGTGAAACTAGACTCCTTTTCGATTATTTTTTTTTACTATTATTAATTAATTTTATGTTAAATTTTGATTTAATTTATTGTTATAATTTTGTTGTGACTAGCAAGTCAAATTTAGTTTCGTTGAGAACATTTCAATCATTAGTTTTGCCTATTAAATGTAAATTCAGAGAAGCCATTTGCTAAATGTTGTATTATTCATGTAAATTCACTTTGTTCTTTCATTGCAGTATAAATTTAAGTTAATGTGTTCAAGTTGTATTAAAGTAATCAAGTCAAACTAATTCAAGGAGTCATTTAAATCTGTTTAAGCTATCGTTGATTTTATATTACGATTTTAGGGTCCTAGATACAGGCATTAGTCCTAAATACAGGCTTCTTTTGTGAGCAGGCCTGATAATTGGTTCGAGCATACGTTTTGTGTTTGGTGTAAGCCTTTTGGTTTTGGAGAAGGCTTGATTTTGGAACCGACCCAAGTATTAGACAAGCAAAGGACTGCAGAAACTTAACAGATAAGCTAACTAGATTTAAGACGCGGTTATAGTAACTAGTTAAGATTTATTTTCCTTATATTTTTTTTGTATTGCGTGTGATCACCCATATATTGATAAATTTATCTTTAAAATTATTCATTTATTAATTCTTTGTTTTATATATAAATATTGATAGCGTTGTTAAGCACGAGGCTTGACAGTTGTGTAAATTCTGAATATTTTCATTAAAGAAGGGTCTAGTTGATATTTTGGTTTTATTTAGCTCACTTTATCGTTTTTTTTTATTGTACAATTCAAATAGTTCTGGGAAAAATTTTGAATTTATTTAATTATCTCCAGTGGGTAAAGTAGTGCCTGGAACAACAGGGGTTTCCGATTTTGACCGTCTAAATCGGTGGCGCGACTCACTAGTATTTGTTTACTTACCTCTACGGCTGAGCTGGGCACTAATTTGCCAGTAGAGAGACCACTACCGAACTCATCTGGAGTAGTATTTCCGTTAATTGATTTATTTGTTTTTCAAAATTTGATTTTATTTTTTTTTAAATTCATTAAAATACGTGGCACACTATCCATTTTTACTTTTATGCGTTTTCCCGCCATCTTATATGCATAGTTACAATAATTCAAAATATCAGACATATAACATAGAAATATAAAAGAAAATAACAATTTCATCAAATTATCGAAGAAATCTTAAACAAAAATCAAATTTCTTTACATTTTTTAATATTCAAGAGAAGAAAATTTTGATTACACCAACCTTGCAATATATTCAGCTGATCTTTTAAACATTCTACATCCAAATACAATTTAAGGTCATCAGCGAACATTAACTTCTTACAGTTTAATAATAAGCATAGATCATTGATAAAAATTAGAAATAATAATGGTCCTAAATTGGAACCTTGAGGTACTCCACAAGTCACAAGTATTCAATCACATAAATTGAGTTACAGCCTAAAAGTGACAGCTTTTGAATTAGTAGATTATGATCAATCTTGGCGAATGCTTTCGAAAATAATTTAAATAGTATATTATATATCAAGAATGGTAATTAGCGGTTTACACACGAGTGGAAAAATTAAGAACGAGCCGCGTTGTTGAAAATTAAAATTTCCTATTCAAAATAAACGACGCGGAAACGGGAAGAGATAAATAATTAATCCTGGGCTTATTTGTAAGGTCTTGACATGTAGACTGTAGAAAAAATTTGAAAATTGAGCAAAACATTAATAATAATTATCAATAAATACCCTTCTCACATATATTAGACTCATTGAGAATATATAATTCACAATTTAGGTTCCCAAATAGAGGTAGATCGGTTTTAGTCTAAATAAGTTATGAAAATGGTGTATCGTAGGTTATAATTAAACAATAAACAATATATTATTGTTAATACCCACCTAGTTTTTGTCGAATTATTTAAGTAATAAAATTTTACAAATTTTCTATTAAAATAGTCACTAAATTCCCGATAGCTTCTTAGCAATGCTGTAAATAGTTCTTTTTAATTAATATGAATTATTTTGAAAAATTCTAAAACTATTCCCTAAATTCTTACATATCAAGACCGTCGAAGAAATAAAGCACTGGACCTCCGAAATCTGTAAAGTAAGATGGATCAGAATGCGGTTTTTTGCATGCGATTCGTTAGACCATCAGAATTTTTTTTTGCAATTTTTCATAATGTAAAAAGGGGAAATTGCATTTCTACATTAAAAAATTGCATTTAAAAAGTGCATTCCGAACATACAATAGATAAAAAAACTTGGTAAGTATTGCTGGAAATGGGTTTAATTTTTGTATTCCTGGATTTTTGGGGTCGTTGAACACGAATATTATGATGCTAAAACTCTCCGAAGCACCAAAATAAAGAAGGTTTATCCCCAAACAATTAAGAAGTTTTAGTTTTTTTGCAACCCTCGCAGTAAAATATTTTTTCTAGTTTTATCACAATCTAATTAAAAAAATATTGTATGTATGTACAGGTATGTATGTATGGTGTTAGGGGTGACAGATACACCTGCGACCTATAAGATCTATTGTGTCCCCCTTTTCTTGCTATATTTCTGATGATTCCTCAGACTTATAGCAGCTCTTCTAGTCCTATCTTCCTTAGAAAGTTTAGGATATCATTGGGTTTTATATTAGGTAGTTCTTCCCTTTCTATTTCGTATGATCCTAGGTATTTGACCCTAGAATTACTTAATGCCATGCATTCTAAAAGTATGTGTATTGAGGTTTCATCCTCTACCTCACAGAATCTGCAGTTTGCTTCATCTACTAATCCTAGTTTCTTCATGTGTCCTCTTAATCGACAGTGACCGGTTTTTCGCTATCCATTTTTTTCTTTAGTTTTTCTAAGATTGTACTACACTGCTGATCCCACAGGATGGTTCTGGTCCCAGATATGGTGTTTCAGCTCCTTTTTTTGCCAGCTTGTCTGCTGTCTCATTTCCTTCTATTCCTACGTGTCCTGGAACCCATAGGAGGGTAACAGTGTTATTCTGTCCTAGTTCATTTAATTTACCTAGGCATTCCCAGACCATCTTTGAATTGATTGTATCTGAGTTCAGAGCTTTGATAGCTGCTTGACTATCTGACATGATTACAATCTTCTGTGTACGATAGTTCCTTTCAATGTTAAATTCTGTACATCTTTCGATGGCACGAATTTCAGCTTGAAAGATGCTTGGGTACGTACCCAAGCTTTCTGAGTATTTGGTTCTAGGTCCAAACACCCCCGCTCCTGTTCCTTTATCTGTCTTGGAGCCGTCCGTGTACCATTTTATGGCGTTTTGGCTTAGCCCCAATATGGTTTTTTCGTCCCATTCAGATTTGCTTCCCAGTTTAGTGGTAAATTTTCTTACAAAATTAAATTTCTTTGGCATGTCATCTTGGGGCATTTCCCAAGTTTGATCAAGTTGGAGTGATCGAGGTTTTTCCTTGATTATTCCTTCTTTGATCATTCTATATATTGTTTTCTTCCTAGCATTTTCTACTTGAATATGCAGTGTCGAGAGATTTAGTATTACTTCCATTGCAGCAGTGGGACATGTTCTCATTGCTCCAGTGATACATGCACAGGCTAGACTCTGAATCTTTGAGAGGTTTGTCCTCGTAGTGATCAGATTAGCTCTCGTGCCCCAAGCTACTGCCCCATATGTGATGATAGGTCTTACTATTGCTGTGTAAATCCATTGCAATGTCTTTAGGTTACAGCCCCAATTTTTCCCAGCAATGTTTCTGCACACCATAAGGGCTTTTGTAGCTTTGTGTATTATTTCGTTTTCGTGTTTGTTCCAGAGTAACTTATTATCTAGGATTAGCCCTAGATATTTGACCTCTGTCTTCCACTCAACGGTATTTCCACCTATTTTTATAGTTTTTAGTTTAGGTTTCTTTTTCCTTGTAAAGGCTACTAACGTGGTCTTGGTGGGGTTGATATTAAGTCCCACTGAATCACACCACTGCTTTGCTGTGTTCAGTCCTCTTTGCACTATGTCGCAGAGGATATTTTCATATTTCCCTCTTGCGAGGATAACTACGTCATCAGAGTAACCCTGGCAAGGTATACCTATTTCGGTCAATTGCCAGAGTAAGCTGTCTACGGTGAGGCTCCACATAAGTGGGGATGTAACTCCCCCTTGCGGACAACCTCTGGTCGTATTGATGGAGATAGTGTCTTGGCCTACCTTCATTTCTGCGTTAAAATATTAGAAATGGTTTTTGAAGTTAAAACTTCATCTAGTAAACCTTTGTACAGGAAAAAACGTCATTAGTAGAAAGAAGTAAGAAATAATGCCAAAATCGGTATACCGATGTATTTTTGAATATTCTGAATAGATCCATTTTTTATACCTACATCAAACATTACTAATATTTATTTTATACCATAAAAAATATAAACTAAGTATCTTAGGTGATATATAGTAAAAGGCCGTACCCTCATAGATTAAACTTGCATGTGTCAGTGGTTCATAAACAAACGACAATTTTGCTGTGTATAGTAAATCATTAAAAATTTTAAATAATTAGAAAGTGTAACTCAATATTTTATAGTTTGTAGTTATAATTGAGAAGAAAAAAATATCAAGATAGTTAAGTACAAGTTTTTTTAATTAATGCCTATAATTTATTTAATCACACCATATCTAATAAAAAGTTGTATAAATCGAAAAAAAAAATTAATAGAGATAATTAATAATTTTTAACGCTCTTCAATTTTCAAGTGAAGGATTTTTGGCTGCGCGGATTTGCCTCTCTCAGCCATCCTCAATCACCTGAAAATTCTTGGTTAAGTCGACAGACTAATTTTATACCACATATTTAAAAATACATTTTTTAATTTTTTATAATATATTGTTATGATATGATTGGTTAATAAAATTTTTGTATTTCATATTAGGTAACTGTCTTTATATAGATGTTTAAGAATTTTATTTTAGAAAGAGTTGATAGTTGTTGATTTTGTTTATTATTATTTTTTTTTAAGATACCTAGGGACTGATATAAATAATTTGATCACTTTTTGATAGAAAAGATTGAGAACAGTTCGAAAATTTTGAATTTGTATTTGAAAGTTAAAAGTTGAAATAAAGTTATACAACATGAATATGGTTTTAAATTAAACAAGAAAACACAATTTTGAACCCAGACACAAAAAAAGAAGGAGCAGCTGGAGCAAAGAAAAGAATAAATAAATCCATTCCTTAATAATATATAAAATTTCCTATTTCAAATGATGCAAATTACATTCATTAATATGAACAAATATGGCCGGTGTTAGTTAAAGAAGCTGCTAAGGTTGGTCCAAGTCCAAATAAACTAAAATAAGCGTTATAAAACTTGAAATGTATGTATGTGTGATTATTTCCATCGATTCAAATAGACCAATAGAATGTCATAATTTTATGAAATTGGACCAATCAGAATCAAATATCAGCGACTATTGCACTAGAACAATATCGGCGACTATTTTTTAGAGAAATAGTCACGTCAAATATAAATGTCAAATATTTGTCAGTTTAACAACGGTTTAGGAAATAATGTTCCTAAATATAACACGACCTTGATTAATAGTCTGCTATTGTTGTTGTTGCTAAATTTCTCGAAAATTTTACAATTTGTTTCGACATAATTTGACATTAATAATCAAAGATTAATAACATCAAATTATGTCTCAACAAATTGATACTAAAATATTCTCGAAATCTAGATACCACCAAAATAGCCGACTATAATCAAGGTCTTGTTATATTACCCATGATTATATTTTTTTTGTATGTGTTTAAATGGATAAATGGATTAGAGAATGGTTTAGATTTACTATTTGGTGCACTATAAAATGTTTTCTTGGTCCTCCGTCCAGAAACAATACTATTAATTACTTCAAAATCGTCCGGAAAATGACATTTTCCGGCCTAGGCCGGCAAAGTAGCTTTTAGATTATCTAAAAAGATGGCGCTATGAGTCATCAAAAATACATAATAAATACTACAAATTTTAATTAAATTTATTTAAAAACAGCGTATAATATACTAAACTAATAACTTTTTCTAAAGGTAAGCTGGATTCAAACTTACGTTTAATTTTTCTCACAACTTTTATTTTAAATTTGACATTTATGTCAATTTACAACTACTTATCATTCGATTATGAAAATACATATCTCGATTTTATTATTGCTCATTGAACTATAATAGTTCAGTGTCTTTGCTATTTTTATATAAACTTATTAGATATTTATATTAATATTATCAATATAACAATTTTTACTGTGCTGCTTATTAGCACAGTATTCGTATGTATAAAAATTAAGGATCGTGAAATCGATTATCAGAAAATCATTCCTTATTACTAATTCTTTTAATCGTGCAATAGATGTCAATAATGTCAATATACACCTAATCTTGTATGTCACAAAGTAAACAGTTTTTGAACTTTTGAAAATATTAAAAATTGGTCGGACCAAAAAATAGTGTGTGTTACACGTCCGCAAAATGTTTTGCAAGTGCTCGTATTGTTTCGCCTCGGTGCTACGCCCCTCGGCTACACAACTTTACTCGCTCTTGCAAAATAGCATTTTCCGTCCTTGTGTAACAAATAACTATTTTAATTAATTCTTCACTTTTTTGTGTATTTCGAAGGTGAAGTGATAATTTATGGTTTAGTTTTACGAATTCCCAATAAACGGAGGTTTAAGTTAATTGATGTCAAATGTTGAAAGAGAGTTATCAATTTTGAATTTTGTGTTAATTATCCTGGTTCTATCCGCTGAATACGTTAATTTTTCCCCATTTATTCCCCTTACAAAAAGACTTATTTTTCTATAAATAACCTAAGGTAAAGAGCAACTTCTGTCGGCACTCCACGAATGTTATTATTTTTGTAGAAATACTATTTTACCTCCTACAGTTTAAATATTAAATAATATAATTCAGCACTAATAATTAAGTAATATCTGACCAATATTACCAATCTCCATATCTATAGTTGATAGATATAATATTTTTATCAAGTTCTAATAAGTGTCTTAAATAAATTATTGATAGGAGAGGACCCAAAAATAAATACCTTTCCGTGACTAAATATAATTAGATGTATTTTAAATTATCATAATTATATGTTTCTAATAATGTCTTTTTTTGACAATATAATTATTGTTATTAAACAATACTTTGAGCTAACTGATCCTACATTTCGGAAAAATTAATTAAGTAGCCGTCTAAAATTGACAGTTCGAGGTCATCGAATTCATTAGCAAAATGAAACAACTGATAATTTTTGTGTTTAAAAAAATTGCAAATGAAAGTTTTGTAATAGCTATAAAAATCCGAATGAAAGTATGGATATTTAGTATTATAATTATTTAAGACATCCCTCAAAGGGCGTTTGACATTTTAGAAATAAGATAAACAATAAAAGACATTAGGGAAAAAAATTCACATCCCCTAGGACTCAAACCTGCGATCCTTACCTACAGCCGACAGTAACCTAAACCTTTTGACCACAAATGGTCCTAGTAGTTAGTCGGCGTTTTTGATCATATCTTCATTCAATTAATATCGGGATCCTTACCTAATCCCTCTTTAAATGCATATATGACCTTAATTTGATAACTGCAACATTACACTCTAAATTATCCAATAGCGCTTTTAACCATTCGGCCATAGATACCTAGCGGTTAGTCTGTGTTAAGAGTACAACTCTGCAACCCTGTGTATTTTTTAGATTTGGCTAGCCATTTCTTAAACAAAACGATTCCTTTCTCTATTTCGAACATACGCCTTTTTGTTAAAATTTAACTGATATTGTCACCTATTTTTTTTTTGAAGTAAAACTTCTTTAGGCGCGACTAGGGGTAACTCAGTAATTTAATTATGTTAGTTACAGGTCCTAAGCTAACACTAACTACATTCTATTAATGACAAGATGAAGAATAACCTTATAGAATTGTCGTGGATGTGTTGACAAGTTTAAATACTACAAAAAATCTTTATGTTAATATTAACTCGCTTAATACTATAAAAGATTCTCGTATATATACATAAATATAATTTTATTAGCATTCAAATAATGAAAAAGGACTTTTAAGATGCTCACCAGGTATAGAAACGACCACATTTAGTCGTGAACCTATTTAGGAAATTAAATGTTTTCTACTAGAGATTTAGCAGGAGAAAGTACCGTTACTGACCATATATGTCCAAGAAACAAAAGAAACTATAAATCTATTTTTCTTTAAAGAACCGTCTAGTCATTCTATGATGACATTCGCTTTTTTTGGAGAGTTCAAAAAATGTAGTTGTATGCATTGAAATAAATTAGAAAATCAGAAATTACTACGCTTGATGTATACAATAAATTGCATTTAAAAAAGATTTATACCAAGTATAAACGAATAAAAAAATAATAATAACCCCCAGGGGGGTGCCAAAAAATGTTAAAACTTGCACAGGCGTAATTTTTAAATTTTAAATATTAATTATAAGTTTGCACTAACCTATATTGACAATTTTCCTATTTGACGCACTACACAATTTACTTTACACCTTATAATAACTAAAAAGAATACCAAATATTCTCTTTTATCCATGATCAATGAAAAATTACAGCTGTCAAATGCCAATGGTCAAATGTCAACTGTTAAATGTCGTCTGTCAATTGTCAATTGTCACACATCAACTTTAACACGCCAAATGCCAAAAGTGTTAAATTTGATTCGTGCAAGATATAACAAAATTTATTTTATCTGAACATAAAAACAGCGGGGTCATGTCGGTCAAAAGTTCATACTCAAAGCTACAATAGCTCTTGGTAGGTGTAGACTATTGTGTGGCAAGAACTGGGGCCTCAACCCCAAAATGATCCTTTGGTTGTATACAGAAGTCATTAGGCCAATGTTAACCTATGGTCTCCAGGTATAACTTTGCCAGAAACTTTCGAGTAGAAATACTGGAAAGGGACTCATGGAACAATCGCTGTTCAATCCAAGGGGAGTCACTCTGGTATAGCGATTTTTTTTTTAATTCTCAATTTAAAAACATGGAAAACTCTCGAAATATTGGCAAACAATCGTAACAGTTAGTAAAACGGGGAAATGAGAAAAAGAAATCGTTAAATGTTATGCGGTACGAAGTTCGCTGAGTTCGCTAGTTCTTTGATATTTTTTAATTAACGAATTTTAGTATATACGAGTTATACTTTTTACTCGCACAATTTCAATGCAGAATCAATTGTGATGTGAAGTAAAAGGAAGTGGGTCGTGTATAAAAAAAGTATGCATTGCATATACAAGAACCATATTAAAAAGGTGTGGTAAAAGATGAAATTTCTAATAATACGGTTGGGTCATAGACACTGTAATTTTCGAATCATTAACCACTTTAAATGAACTAAACCGTAGCGTAATAAGTTTAATTTATATCTTCAGATGTTAACGTAATTATAGTTCGATCTCTGGTTTTTAGAGAGATGAACTACAAACTTACTCAAATAGATTTTATATATACCTACCTAAACAATAACCCTAACATTTTTTTTATATTATAAGTTAGTATTGAAAATTACTTTATTTTGCAGTATTTAATGTTTTGATTCTTGTGAGCCAATATTTTATAATTTTTTTTTTCGACTTTTAATTTTTTTAATACGAGTGTTGCCTTTTTAGTTTTGCATATAGCCGCTTAAAAGGCGCCTCCAATAAAACTTTTAGGTACAAATCTAATCTCAATATTTTGTTGACATAAATCCAGAGTTTCATTGCGATACAACAAGTCGTGTATGTACAGTGAATTTTTAATATTAGCAACTTGGTTGAAAAATGGAGCTTAGATTTTTTACAATTTTTGGAGAGGAGTAACCATTGTGTTGCTGAAATGGTTTCTGTGTTTGGGAATGTAGAACCAAACCAGTCAACTATTTTCCGTTGGTATTGCGAATTTCAACGAGGTCGCTCCAGTCTCAGCGATGAATCTAGGCTAGTTCCAATCCAAAACAGAAGTCACACAGCAAAACATTGATGCAGTTCGTCAGCTAATTAAGGATGACAGCCATGTAACATACTGGGAGATAGAGGCACCTTTGTGCATTTCAAAGACATCGTTTCAAAAGATCCTACAAGAAGACCTGGGTGTTGATCTCCCAGTTGGTTTCATAATATCTCTAGCGCCTGTAAACTTCAAAATGATGCGTTATGGTTGAAATCAGAAAAAATAACTTTACGTTTCTGATAACTATTTATTTATTTATTTATTTATTTATTTTTATTAATAAAAAATTAATCATATATTTTTTTAAATTTTAACAATAGATTGTAAAATCATGAATGCATATCATCGCTTTTGTGAGGGTCAAGAAAATATTCGGATTTATGGACGGCCCGCTGTTTCCAGGTGAGGGTGACCTCAAAGACTCTTAAACCAAAAAAAATATTAAATTGAAATGTATAAAATATACTGTAACCAATAAAAAAATCCCCAATGTATATGTCGTAGTCACTTGGCGATTCAGGCACATAGCTATGTGACTGGACTATTTTAGGCACATAGCTATGTGGCCGTCACTAAGAAACGCGCAGAGTATAGATCCATTACATCTCTATGTGACTGATTTAAGCCCGTAGTCACATAGCGATTCCGGCACATAGCTATGTGCGGAGGACAAGTCAGTGACTTAGAGATTTATCAAATTCAAGACCATCGCATCTCTACGTGACTGATTTTAGTCCGTAGTTACATAGCGATTTCAGCACATAGCTATGCGCGGAGAGAAAGTCAGTTACTTAGGATCTACCAAGTTGAGTGCTATTGCATCTCTATGTGATTGAATTTTAGCCGCAATCACATAGCGATATGTATTTTTGTAATTAAGTAAATGTTGTTTCCATAAAATATGGGTCTAAATTAATTTCATAATTTTAATAATTTAGTAGTTATCCAAAGTATTCGTATCTACTGGTACCATATCGGAATTATCTGTTTGTTAATACTTTTCATAGAATTGCTTCAATTTTATTTAAATCCGCGTATTTCTTACCGTACCGGAGTTCGAGAAAGGGATTAATTATCCCCAGCCCCTAAAAAAAAAGGTCTGACCGTACCGGAATTCGGGTGCGCCCATATTATCATTGAATTTGTTAAATCATTCGTATACGTCATGCAAAGAATTTTTTTCATAAATGTGTCGTATAATATAAATTATTACACAAAATATGTCAATAATAATTTTCTATTTAAATTTATTTAACAGAAAAAAGTATTTCGTAATAAAAAGTACGCATTAAAAAATATATAAAAAAAAATTTAATTTATAAATGAACTTTTCCGAATCTCTCCAAGTTTCCCCGTGCTATGTGCCTGGATCGCTATGTGATTGCGGCTAAAATTCAATCACATAGAGATGCAATAGCCCTCAACTTGGTAGATCCTAAGTGACTGACTTTCTCTCCGCGACTCCGCGCATAGCTATGTGCTGAAATCGGGCTAAAATCAGTCACATAGAGATGTAATGGATCTATACTCGGCGCGTTTCTAAGTGACGGCCACATAGCTATGTGCCTGAATCGCCAAGTGACTACGACATATATATTAGAAAAATGACAATGTCGAGATTCGAAATCAACACTTGATCACTTATAAAATAAATCGTTATTATTAAATTTTCTTTAGTAGCTTTTCTCTATAAAAAATTTGATAATAAATTATTTTTTAGTAAATATTTAATTACATTCTAGAATTGCCACCAAAATATAGACGCCTGGGGAATTTACTTCACTGCATTAGCATTGGTGTAAAAAGGTTAAAAATATCATTACAAATTTATTAAACAAACGGCGTTTTCTGTTTAAAAAATCTTCCTAAATTATGAGTTTATATAAAAGTGTTTTTCTTTTTGCTGACGCTATTTTTTATTTATTTATTTTTTAATTCTAAAAAAGGTAGACAGAAATTTTTATTCTTAAATAGAAACCGTGAGGTTTAATTTAATATAATTAAATGCCCCTTAAAAAAAGTCCTAACGAAAAGCTCGCTTTTTTTATAGGGATATAAAATTCTTTACATTTCTCTCTCAACCAGGAAAGCTAACAAAATTTTCTTTGTATTTCATCTGTTTTCTTTTCGTCTTTGAAGGCACTCTTTAAATCCGAATAAATACCCATTGATATAATTTTAGAAAGTGGTTAAAAACGTTATATTCCGTTTGCAATAAAATGGAAAACGAAACAGGGATGGTCTCAGAAATGCTTCATAATAAAAAAAAAATAATCATTTACCGAAACCTACACAAACAATGGGTTATAAAACAAATTTATGTATTTTGAGTCAGCATATGTTAATTATACCTAAGTGAAGAAGAGTCATTATTGTTCAATATAACTATCACGGTAAAATCTTTAATTATTGCTGCGAAATAACGTTAATGCACAAAAATTTTATTACGGAAACGCGAAAATTAGAAAGTCAAATATAAATGCTTTTTCAACGTCGGATTGATTAGGTAAACAATACGATTTAAATGCAAGCACACTAACACCTGTCATCTGTGTCGTCTGTTTCCTTTTTTTATGACCCGTCTGTGATACAGGACTGGTTTTAGACAGAAAATCTATTTTATAGACAAAAATTTTACACATTGATAATAACAGAAAATATGTTTGTGCATGTCAACGAATCGGAAAAGAGAATTCACAATCAAAATTTATCAACTTTTATCTCTACTATGGGTATATTTTTTCCAAGACAAATTGAAAAAATGCGACATCCGGCACCATACTACTGACAAAGACTATCTTTCTATGTGCGTGCCTCAAATTATTCATATTGTACTTTTAATTTATGTTTTTATTTTATTTATAATTCCCTAGATACGTCTCTTAAAATTTGCAAAGCCATTTTCAAAAATATCGATCTCTTTTTCTTCGTTAAGCAGATTCTCGTAATATTCCTTCCTTCTTCCTTTTATACTCTCACACGTTTCCAAAACTTTACCTTCTTTGTTCTTTATTTGTCGAAACTTTATCTTTTTCTTTAGCTATCCTCTTCACTTATAGTCGTCTCTTTTCTCAGCCTCTTCTCAACAAACTATTCTTTTCCGAACTTCAAAGTACGCGACATCACTATTAATGCTACTATAGTTACAACATTTTTGCACATCATCCCTTCCTTTATAGATTAACACAAGCATCATTTTCCTCGTTTAGCACATTCTTGTAATATTCTGTCCATTTTCCTTTAGACTCTCATACGTTTGTAAAACTCTACCTTCTTTGTTCTTAATTTGTCGGATGGCAGTTATGTCTTTTTCGTTGGTTATCCTTTATTACTCTCAAAGTTCTTAAAAACCTTTTCTGTTGCCTATGACTTCGTTTTTGCCCCTGTACTTTTTGCCTTCTTCTTTGCCAACTTATATTCTCACTGATCAATTGCACTTGCACAAGGAAGGCGCACAAAGAGAGAGATTTTTATACGAAATACAGTCATTCCCTGAAACAGGCATAAAAGGAACAATGGGTCATCGGGATTAAAAAAAATACAGATTAGTATAATTGTTCTACTAGAAGCAATAAATTTGGAATAGAAGAAGCAAACAGCCAGCGATTGGAAATTTTTGTTTAAAAAAGGAAGCATAAAGGGACAGATAATAGTTCATAGAAATTCAATTAAGCACCATTAGTCTAAATGAAGCAAGGAAGTGTAGGCAGATGAGAATTTTGTCATTTTTTCAATAAAATGAAATAATTGAATTTTGAATTTCTTAAAATATTAATTATATTACAATTGGCTAGATTTTTTTTCTAAACCATTTCAAAATTTGCAATGTCATCTTCAAATATATCTCTCTTATTTTTCTCGTTTATTAGATTTTAGTAATATTTCTTCTTTCTTCTTTTTATGCTCTCATACGTTTGTAAAACTCTACGTTCTTTGTTCTTAATTTGTCGGATGGCTGTTATGTCGTTCGAAGCTTTATCTTTTTCGTTAGCTATCTTTTCTTTTTTATTACTGTTCTCAAAGAACTTTTTCATTGCCTCTGACTACGCTTTAGCCATTGCTCATTTTGCTACCTTATATTCTTACTCATCACTTGCAATTGCTCAGGAAGATGCAAAAAGAAAGTGATAATAATTTATTACGAAAAACTGTCATTCCCTAAAACAGGCACAAAAGGGATTACAAAAAACAAAGATTAGAAATTGGTCTATTAGACGCATCAAATGTGGACTAGAACAAGCAAAAAGGAAATGATTGGGAGATTTCGTTTAAGAAAGGAAGCATTAAGGGACTGATAATTTAATTAAGCACCATTGGTCTAAATGTAGCAGAGAGGTGTTGGCAGATGAGAATTTTTTCAATAAAAAGAATTTGAAATTCCTTAAAATATATTACAGTAACATTTTTATTTCACGTTAGAAAGCAGCAAAAACCGTTGTGACTACGAGACTAGATTTCTGAATATTTGATCAGCTCACGGCGACCGTTGGTCACGACATTACACCTGCTGCTATGTTAACACTTCTTTTTAGTATCTTTTTGACGCGTAAATAGAGCGTTCTCCTGAATTCTTCTTCTGACAGGGAGGCTGGTTAGATTCACTTCGTAAGGAGTGTAACTTTAGTTTGTGATTATGCAGATCAGTACCTGTGTTATTCTTAGTTAGTTTGTGTTTTTATGCGGCTAACATGGATACAGTAGTTACCAAATTCATTAAAGGCTCTGTAAATAACGTGAAGTATCCACTATAAAGCATTAAGTTTGGTGCCAAGAATGTCGGTAATCATACTGTACGAGTTATCTAAGCAACCAGTGTTTTCTCAGCTTATGGAATAAGTAAAACAGACCCCCAGTGAAATAAGCCACCAAGTGTTTCAATCCAGTTATGGTCAGCTAAAAGTCTGCGGTAAAGTTCTAAATATTTTTAATCAGTAATTATTGATGCAACATATTAAAAAATTATTGCTGTATTTATTATAAAATAGCTTTGTTTTCATTTTGTTTTTTGACAACTCTAAAAAAAAAGAACTGCAACAAAAAACCAAGTAATTTGCTCACTAAATTCAGTATAGTTTTGTTTTCGTTAAATTCTTTTTTTTTGTATTCAATCTTTAATAGTGTATGACACTTCCCCTTTTATAACAGTTCAACCAACAAACATTTTGCTTTATGACGATATACTTGTTGTACTATACGTCCATCTTTGTAGTTATGCCACAGTAACAGTACATTCTTTTTTGCAAATAACCAGACTAAATTTAACCACCTTGTAACTAGTATTCTGTTGTTATCGTTAATATTGTTGTTATCTAAAAGCTTTCTTTCATTTAACGAGTTTACTAATAACATCTCTTTCAGAATTTTGAGCTTAAGCAACAAACGGTAAGTGGGTAAGGTTGTAAGATTCATATCATAAAACTTTTTGTATTTTGCTTTTCTTTTACAGTTAGCTTAATTTAGTTTATCCGCCCGTTACTGACCATCATAACCTCTTGAATCCACGACTCGCTCTCCACCTACCCTCTGAGTGCCGTCCTCAATTAGTAACCTTCTGACTCTCCGTTTCTGTTCGTATGTATTCATCATTAGGTAAATTAATACAGCCATTTTTTTATTATTTTTATTAACACTTTAGAAAGCGGAAAAAGTACATTACAATTGGGTCGATTATTTTTACTTTGAAATTTCCAAATCAGCAGATTGTAAAATGAATCCAAAAGCTGACAAGTTACGGTTATTTAGATATTCTTCGCTAATCAATATTTGCAGTTCAATACAGATGTACGATTTTACAAAACAAGTGAGTAAAACGACGAATTTTACAAATTCCTCCCTAGTTGTTCAACCCTTTCTAGATTCTTTTATTTTTCTAAGCACCCTATCGATTGTCCCGATATCAATTTACACTTTGATCTATTCAATGATGTTTACATTACATACACTTTTATTGAACACAGACGACGCAGCTGCATTTCTATCAATGACGTGATTGACAGGCACAAAAAGAATTATATCAATTGCTCTGCTCTAACCTGCATTTGCACTCTGCACATTACGTATACAGCCAGTCAGTCATGCCGGTTGGCCGGATTTGTGTTTTTATAAGATTTGCATTTTTACAAAACAAAGCTTGTAATGCACGAAAATTAACGCAGGACCGTTTGCAGTGCTTAGATATGCGAGGAACATCAATCAGAAATACGTTTATCACGGTAAAACCGAATAAGAAAAGGACATTTACTTGAAAGACTGTTTTTATGATTATTTTCATAAAACGACAAATGCTTAAATTAATAATGTATAATTAATAACAAAAATGTCCTTATCTGTCATACTTTACAAACTCATGCGCTAAACGTTGTTAACATATGTATTATAAATATAGAGTGATCTTGAGCGCGATAACGCTTAAGCATTGGTTTCTGTAGATGCATTCTGCACTGGCTGAGTTTCTTTATTCTGGCCTCCTCCTGCAGCAGACTCGTGAACGTCTATCTTGGCCATTCTGCTCTCCAGCCTGGCCCTGGCTGTCCTGGGAACGTGGTCGACCGCTACCTCTTTCGCCTCGGAAGTTCCTGCGGAAGATCCTACTTGGGGGTCCACCACCATGGGGAGCACCGCCGGTACGGACCTCGGAAATATCCGCCACCACCATAGCCACCACGCCCGCGCCTTGTCCCATAATGGCGTGGGGTGCCACCTTGGAATTAACCTCCTTGGCCGCCTTCACCACCGGATTGCACTCCATCCTTTACCTTGCCTTCACTTTAACTTTCTCTTGTTGGTCCGCCGCCTCTACTTCCTCCGCGACGTCCTCTTCCTCTTCCTCCTCCTCCTCTCGGGTAATACCATTGGCGGTAACCCCGTCGCCGGTCAGCGGCGTAAGGCAAACCTCTTACAGGTCTCCATTTAGACCGATTACATTGGCTGCCTCATTGCCTTTTTCGCCAAACACTAAGCTAAATTCTACCACTTCGCCGTCACCTACTGAACGGACGGCCTTCTTCGGATTGTTCGTATACTATTTACTCAACCCAAAACAGATCGCCCGACCTATTTTAATAGCGTACATAGAGCTGTCAAAAAAATAAGAAGATCTACATCTTTGTCGACTAATATTACGGTATTGAATGCTAGTGAAACACGTATTGATGATTAGCCTATCCGCATCTTCCGTGACTTGTGAGACCATGAAATTCTCAGCTTCAAATTTTGTCTTTACTAATAAGGCGGTTCTTGTTCACATCATTCCCAAGGAATTTATCTTGAGACTAAGTTGGAATCATTGACTTATAAAAAAGTATATCTACTGGAGCAGTTAGTCGCGATCGTCGGGTTGGCTCCGCAAATTTGGTATTACGGTTCGCTACATCTTTAGGATATCCGTCGAATACGATAATGGCATTGGATTTATATTTCGATCAAACGTACGTGAAGTAGTTACTGCAAATAGATAAAAATGGTTCACTACGATGACATACATTGTATCGCCAATATTTATGTCTCCAGAATGTTGCTAAAATGCCTTATACTTAGAAGATTTAACACATTTAGAAATTCGTTCGTAAATGAAAAGAGGTACCTAATGGAAATGGGGCAAGTTTGTACCAAAAAAACGTAATGGTGTAGGTAAATAATACATTGTGGCGCTCATACAATAAATTGTAAAGATATAAATGGTAGGAAAATTTCTCTAGTTTGTATATAAAAACTGTTCCATTTCCAATATGGTGGCGCAAGCGAAGGAGATAAGAGGTGGCAAAGTTGAAATTCCAAAGGGGCACATCAAAATATATAGATATAGTTATTAATTTTTAGACCTTATATTTTGAAACCTAATAGTAATATTAGTGATTTAAAATTTATGAATAGAATGCTAATTTTAGACAGTGTTATGTAGGAAATTAGATGTAAAATATATAAATCAGAAAATGTAATGTAGAAATGTGTAAAGATCGTTATGAATCAAATAAAACTATCAGAGAAAAAATAAATGATCAAAATTTAATTTGCTTTTAGAACTAGTTACTATATCTGCTGGTTAACGCCTGGCATTTAATTTAATTTACAAAATATATTATATATCTTAGTTCAAATTTTAACAGTACTATTAAGCAGGTCTTAAAGTCTGAGAAAGTTACCTTGATCATTTTGCAAATTAAGTTTTTCTTTTCTAAGCTTATTGCCAACGAAAGTCGTTTCTTGTATCTAATATATAAACCTTAGGCAAGGTAAATAAAGAAAGTGAACGGAGCGTTTTTTGACAGTCTCATAACATAAAAAGATGAAAAAATGATACAATCGTATCTTGCGTCATGCTGTCAAAACACCCAGATACATAATCTGGATTTGTGCCAGGTTAGAATCCATAACTCAAAAGCACATGATGCTGCAACCACAAGAGTACCATTTTTAGAGTAGAGATGACGCTACTTGCGTTTGTATTTTACTTTCGCAGACTTTCAATAACAAATATCAGCCAGTCTATACCGGGGATGTCTCTTCATTAGTGACTGAAGGAACAATCCTCTACTGTACTGATGAGCTCTAATACAGCGAAACAAAGTGTCTACAGTTTGGTTTTGCCCTTGTATAGACTGATTGATATTTATATTTACGTCGCAGTATCATGTGCTCTTGAGTTAAGAATTCTACCCTGGCACAAATCCAGGTTATGTATCTGAATATTATTGGAACGAAGTTCCCTTTCGGGCGTTACGACCAGTTACGACTGGGCTAGATGCTAGCCGAAAAAAATTCAGACCAAAATATGTCACGACACGACACACGCATGTTTCTCTGTCTGTCTCTCTCTCACAGACCAAAAAATAAAACTCTCTCTCTCTCTCTCTCATAGATAGATATATTACAATTAAAAAGATACTATTTTAAATATAAAGAAAATGTACATTAAAAAGAAAATACTGTAGAAAAAAAAATAAGTACCTATAATAGTATTATATTTCATTTCATCCTGTTTTTATAAATTAATAAATTCATAAACATTTTAAAAATAGTTCGTAACTTGACTAGTTAGGTACGTCAAATTACCTTAACTGTCAGTTACTGTCAAATATGTTAATTTTAAAATTTTGTATTAAATTGTTAATTCCTGTTTAAATTAAATTGAAATAAAAAGTAATTTTAGATATATGTATGGCATCTAAACCTCTGGTATTGTATAAATGGACAGTTTTGTTAAAAGAAACAAACTGTTGAAAATATTCAGGTAATAATGGATTTACTATTTTCTATTTTGCTTTGAACAGTGTAGTGTCGCGACTTTGTTAAGTTTATACAGGTTTTTTGTAAATAATAAATAATAAAATAATAGAAAATAACAACAATAATATATCCTGACAGTGTTTTTGTACAAGTTCCGGATATTGCTGATAGAGTTAGGTAAGTATAGATTCTATACAGACAATAATAAAGGCTTATGTATGTATAAACACTTTGTTGTGTTTACAAATTAATTCCTTCACTAATTAATCGAAAGCAACTTCGTTCCATCCGGGTGTCCCTTGACACCTCTCACTTTTTTGGAACGAAGTTCCCTTTCGGGCGTTACGAACAGTTACGACTGACGCTAGGAGCTAGCCAAAAAAAATTCATACCAAAATTTGTCACGACACGACACCCGCATGTTTCTCTCTCTCACAGACCAAAAACTAAATAACTCTCTCTCATAGATAGATATATTACAATTAAAAAGACACTATTTTAAATTAAAAGAAAATGTACATTAAAAAGAAAACACTGTAGAAAAAATAATAATTAACTATAATAGTATTATATTTTATTTCATCCTGTTTTTATAAATTAATAAATTCATAAACATTTTAAAAATAGTTCTTAACTTGACTAGTTAGGTACCTACGTCAAATTACCTTAACTGTCAGTTACTGTCAAATATTTTAATTTTAAAATTTTGTATTAAATTGTTAATTCCTGTTTTAAATTAAATTGAAATAAAAAGTAATTCTAGGTAGAATATACAATACCTCTGGTATTGTATAAATGGACACTTTAATTAAAAGAAACGAACTGAAAATAATGGATTTACTTTTTATTTTTTTTATTTTGCTTTGAACAGTGTAATAGTGTCGCGAAGTTTATACAGGTTTTTTGTAGATAATAAATATTAAAATAATAGAAAATAAAAACAATAATGTATCCAGACAGTGTTTCTGCACAAGTTCTGGATATTGCTGATAAAGTTAGGTAAGTAGAGATTTTATACAGACGATAATAAATGCTTATGTATGTACAAACTCTCTGTTGTGTTTACAAATTACAATTCCTTAACTAATTAATCGAAAGGAACTTCGTTCCATCCGGGTGTCCCTTGACACCTCTCACTTTTTTTTTATTTTATTGTTTCAAGTATAGTTGATTATGAACAATTTTTAATCTTAGGATGATGTGCCAATATAAAATAATACTTAATTCAAAATGGCGAATTGCAATAACTATAGTATCGTGTCAAAAGATTGACAGTGACAGTTGACCCAAAATGGCAGATACAAATATTCATGTTTTAAATGCTGGATTGAATGCAAAGGATCCGTATAATTTTTTTCAAAGTATATTGCAAATTAAAAAAAAGTAATTAGAAATAGATAAGATGGTTCATGATTTAATTTACATAGTACTGATACATTGATGACTAAGTCGTAAGCCGCCGCGCCGTTGCATAAATGTATTTTGTTTATTTTCGATCAGATAAGATTTATTTGAATAAGATTTGCATTATTGCATTATAAAAGTCGGTATTATTCTAAGTTTGGGCGTCTATTTATGTAGTCTGATATTTTGTCTGTCTAACAAATAAAAGTTATTTTTGTTAACCTTGAAGATTTAGTGAATCTGTTCGTAAAAATCTTCAGTTGTCCGCAGACAATGGATTTTGTACTGAACAATTTTTTAAATTGTGTAATATTATTATTATACCGGGAGAGAAAAAAGTATGGAAACCCCGTGGTAACTCAAAAACCATGGGTTTCAGAAAAAAACTATGGTAAGGCCATAATCTGGTCAATTTTTTTAAATTGAAACATGTATTTTTGACAACGGGAATCGAAAGAGCGTGAAATTTTACGTCCAAATATGACCTTGACCAATTTTTAAAATTTTACCATGATGGTCATGGACAAGGTCATACTAAAAATTCCTAGAGCATCGCAATAACTCTATTATCTACAAATCGAAAAACAGTACCATGTGCATAAGCAACCTAAGTAAATGTCAAACGATGTTAGAGAGTTGCACCAATGAAAAATTTACACTGGCGTCTATTAGGAATTCATAGAACTAAACAATAAATTTGCACTATTATAAATAAGAAAATAATTTTAAAAAACGTTTAATAGAGATACAAAAAGTAAATCCAATCTAAACCATTCTCAAATCCACTTAAACAACCCACAAAATTTTTTATCAAAATACACCATTTAGAAGTTCAGTCACATATACGCTCCCAGAAGATTTATATATATATATATATATATATATATATATATATATATATATATATATATATATATATATATATATATATATATATATATATATATAATAATGTGCAATATACTGAATATTATTGAAATAGTGTAAAATTTATCGAGCATATAAGAACTTAATATTGATTTAAACAAATAACTGTGCTTTCCATATATTCATACAAATAAAAGTTTAGAGTGAACTACAACTAAATAATTCTGGAATTGGTACAAACTCAATATTATTGATAGACTAGAAAATATTTACTGTAGCAAAATTACCATAAATTTGCAACATCGAGTTTATCCTCTTCCTCCGTGCTTTTATCTCCTTTCTATATTTCAAGCAAATTGTTCAAAATTTTACGATTACTACGACCACAAAATTTATGGATAATGTAAATTTGACCCATACTAAAATACATATGTTTTTGATCATAAAGTGATCATTGTAGTAAATTTAGTGTTGCATGTATTCAGTTTGGTATCTAGAATATATATTAGTTGTATTCAACTTTATTTTAATTAAAACTTTTAGTTGCATTTGATCAATTCAATTATGATGTACCTCTATTATTTTTTAACAAATTATTCTACACTAGGAAACCGGGCGAATTTCGTACTGCCTAACAATTGATAATTTTTTTCTCATTTGTCGTTTTTTCTGTTTTTGGAACGAAGTTCCCTTTCGGGCGTTACGAACAGTTACGACTGACGCTAGGAGCTAGCCAAAAAAAATTCATACCAAAAGTTGTCACGACACGATGACACGACACACGCATGTTTCTCTCTCTCACAAACCAAAAAATAAATAACTCTCTCTCCCTCTCTCTCATAGATAGATATATTACAATTAAAAAGACTCTATTTTAAATTAAAAGAAAATGTACATTAAAAAGAAAATACTGTAGAAAAAAAAATAATTACCTATAATAGTATTATATTTTATTTCATCCTGTTTTTATAAATTAATAAATTCATAAACATTTTAAAAATAGTTCGTAACTTGACTAGTTATGTACCTACGTCAAATTACCCTAACTGTCAGTTACTGTCAAATATTTTAATTTTAAAATTTTGTATTGAATTGTTAATTCCTGTTTTAAATTATAAAAAGTAATTCTAAAAAGATGTGTTATCTAAAGCTCTGGTATTGTATAAATGGACACTTTTGTTAAAAGAAAAGATATTCAGGTGAAAATGGTGATAATCTATTTTGCTTTGAACAGTGTAGTGTCGCGACTTTGTTAAGTTTATACACGTTTTTTGTGGATAATAAATATTAAAATAATAGAAAATAATAACAATAATGTATCCTGACAGTGTTTCTGCATGGTTTCTGCACAAGTTCCGTTAGGTAAGTAGAGATTTTATACAGACAATAATAAATGCTTATGTATGTATAAACACTCTGCTGTGTTTACAAATTACTAATTCCTTCACTAATTAATCGAAAGGAACTTCGTTCCATCCGGGTGTCCCTTGACACCTCACACTTTTCATTTTAAAATTTTGTATTTAATTGTTAATTCCTGTTTTTAAATTGAAATAAAAAGTAATTCTAGGTAGATTTATATCATCTAAACCTCTGGTATTGTATAAATGGACACTTTTGTTAAAAGAAACGAACTGTTGAAAATAATGTATTTACTATTTTCTAATTTGCTTTGAACAGTGTAGTGTCGCGACTTTAAGTTTATACAGGTTTTTTGTAGATGATAAATATTAAAATAATAGAAAATAATAACAATAATGTATCCTGACAGTGTTTCTGCACAAGTTGCCGATATTGCTGATAGAGTTAGGTAAGTAGAGATTTTATACAGACAACAATAAATGCTTATGTACAGTTGAGTCCGTGGTTCTTTACCCGTGCGTCACTAATACCTGGCGAGATAAAACACATACTTTTAATCTAGCGTCATTGTCTTCCACGCATGAAACTAAAGACAAAACAGCTACCACATGTTATTAAGTTGCAATTTCCGATTTACTTCGTATGCTTTAAATGATGACGCACGGGTAAAGAACCACGGACTAAACTGTACGTATAAACTCTCTGTTGTGTTTACAAATTACTAATTCCTTCACTAATTAATCGAAAGGAACTTCGTTCCATCCGGGTGTCCCTTGACACCTCTCACTTTTTTTTGAAAATTTTAGAAAGTATACAAACAAAAATATATCAAATGACATTAAGGAGAAATTGAAAAAATGTCGCACCCAGCGAGAATCGAACTCGCAACCTTCAGCTCTACGCGCTGACGCCCTAACAACTATTAACCTATACTTTCTAAAATTTTCAAAATTTCAAAGTTTTCAAAAAATCCAATGAGAGAAATCTCAAATAATCGTTTACTATTGTATAACTATTTAGATTTTTCTGGTAATAAATTTTGGGTTGCTTCATTTGCCATAATTAGTTCTTCTAGTGTACACTGAAAGGTACATTCTCAAACCACAATTTCATTTGCTTTAGTCGTAGTGACGTTTAAGAAAAGACGTCTATACAAGACTTCGTGACTACACAATGCATTTCGGGAGCGTGAAGTAATGACACGCTATGGCACTGTTTATTACTTATCTTAAATTCTTTTTATCATGTTATAAAAGTGGTACTTTATCAATAAATAAGGATTTAAAAAAGTTTAGTTTTTATAACGATCGAAGAAAAATACGTATTCATTATTAAAAAAAAAAAGAGTGTGCGTGTAACCTTTACGCGCGATTGAAGTAAAACTTGTTGACGTACGTATCGGAAAATAAATATTTAATTACAATTCAATCATATTTATTGCCTATATACCTTACAAAAAATGAGATGTTATATTTATATTAGAAATAGGAATTTGAAAATTATCATTATTTTTTATATATGAAATAATAGGTTTATGAAAACTAAAATGTGAAACATAGATTTTACTCTCTAAATAACATTAATGTATTTGAAACCGTTTGAAAATTTTGAAAATTTAAGCTCCTCCCATAGCTGAAATCACACCGTTACTTCCATCAGAATCTTCCGTTAGAATCTAACGTTAGAGTTACCCCTAGTCGCGCCTAAAGAAGTTTTGCTTTAATAATAGGTAAACACTATTAAAAATAAACACATATTACGTTTAGAATGTGTGATTTTGTAGCTGTATCTACCTTATTGTAATACAACACAACACAAGAGCCTTCGATAGTTAGATAACCATTTCATTTTGTAGCATTTTATAGCATATTCCATAAAATTTAAAATCCTGAGTTGAGTTTGTTTTCTTCAGTCCTACGAAGGATCTGTTATTGCTGGTAAAAGATCAGCCATCCTGACTAGTGATTTTATGGCCTTTATGGCTACCTAACCAAACCTAAAATAAGTATAAGCAAGTGTTAAAACATGTCGAATATTATTATTTTATGAACAAAAACGTGCAACATGCTTCTTTACTATCGTAATATGTATGTATGTATATAAACTTACTTAATCAAATCATAATAAATGTCGCTGTCTCGTCTTTTTTCATTTTTCTTCAAATCTTTCTGGCGCTTATAATATGCCTTTTGGCGTTCACAATTTCTTTTTCTTTTTAGCTCTTAGCTCTTTAAACCTATAAAACGAAAATAGCTAGGTATAAATAATAGGTATAAATAATTAGGAATAAATAGTGTAATTACACACCAAAAATAAAATGTATGCATACAGAGTAGGTACTCACTGTTTTCATTCAATATTTTTTCATCACTTTCTTCATTAATAAATCCACTTTGTTTATTCATATTTAATACAAACACTTTATACACAAATTTAAATTATTTACGCAATGTATTTTGGTTGACAAGATAACAAGCTGTCAATTCATACAATTACAGATTTAATTTCATTTAATATAGTAGGCAGAATCGCATGAGCGCAGCCTGGATTATTTTCAGGGAGGTGCATCTGCATCTACACACTATTATGATCTAATATATATAGAATGTAGAATGATTTGGACAACAACCGCGACGCCTTTAGTTTTTATTCAAACAATAATTTAATAAAAAAATTAAAAAAATATATAATTTTCTGGTAAATTCAGGTATTTTCTTTCATAGCAGGGGGGTGCAAGCGCACCCTCTTGCACCCTGCTGCCGGCGCCCATGCAAAATCGTGTCAGTATTAGGTTTTGTTTCCGGTTTCTGTTATTAGAATGACGTCACGTCCGTTAGAATAACTTTTTTACTCCTAGTGTCGCTAAAGAAGTTTTACTTCAAAAAGTACGTCCTCGTTATTTCATACAGGAAGAGGAAGAGAGCATAGACAGGAATAGGCCGGCAGAGGCAGCAAAGCAGGGCCGAGTGCCCCGACCAGCGACCCTAACCATTCTCATCAATACCGGGCCTAGCAACAGAGCCCGTTGGAAGTTCGCCTGTTCCCTTTGTCAAGTACAGGAACAGAACGGAATGGCAGATATTCTATGTGATGCATTCGACTCGCAATTTGACAGCAAAAACGGATATTTACCGAGGGTTCACATAATTCGTTCTGATTAAGCGGAAAAATCAACGAAGAGAAAATATAACTGCTAACAAATTATTTTTCATTACAAAAGAATGTTCGTTTATAACAATATTAATAATTACAAAATGAAATCGAAAGAGGCACTTGTTTATGGTAATTTAATTATACTAATGAATATTTTCCATGACATATTTGAAATTTTTTAAATAGCGACAAAACAATTACTTTAAGAATGTTAGATACAGCAGAACTCGAACCTGTACTCTCTACCTCTATTCGGTAGTGCTTTTAAAAATTCGGCAACAAATGACTTACAAATACCCAAGTGTCCATCACCAATTTTGATAAAATTTGTATAATTGATAAAATACGGAAAATTATTATCCTGTGTTTTTTTTGTGAAATACGCTTTCCAAGGTTGAGAAGCACCCCTACGATACCAAAAGCGGGTTAACACATCTATCCCTAGAAAGAGAAAATCATCCATATCTCAAATGTGGTCCAATAGTAATACCAAGGAAAAACTCAAAGTCTAGTACCACAAAAATATTTCATTTAAAGGGCTACTAGTTTCGGGAATATTGCCATCAACAGACCCTCAAAAGTAAGCACAAAAAAGGAGTAACATATGAAAATGTGGAATTGCAGTCAACTATTCCCGTTTGCAGTTAGAGGGACAATATAACTTGTAGACCGGTTTCGACCTATTGGGTCTCGTCAGTACAAGGTATATGTTGTCGTAGCTTAAGCTCGCTGACGACAACATATACCTTGTACTGACGAGACCCAATAGGTCGAAACCGGTCTAGAAGTTATGTTCTCCCTCTAACTGCAAACGGGAATTACTTGACTGCAATTCCACATTTTCGTATGTTACTCCTTTTTTGTGCTTACTTTTGAGGGCCTGTTGATGGAAATAATACCGAAACTAGTAGCCCTTTAAATGAAATATTTTTTTAGTCCTTCGTCCAGAAACAATACTATTAATTACTTCAAAATCGTCCGGAAAATGACATTTTCCGGCCTAGGCCGGCAAAGTAGCTTTTAGATTATCTAAAGAGATGGCGCTATGAGTTTAAATTTTAAGTCATCAAAAATAAATAATGAATAATACAAATTTTAATTAAATTTATTTAAAAACAGCGTATAATATACTAAACTTACCTATAACTTTTTCTAAAGATAAGCAGGATTCTAATTTACATTTAATTTCTCTCACAACTCTTATTATAAAATTTGACATTTATGTCAATTTACAACTACTTATCATTCGATTATGAAAATAGTTCATTGTCTCATCTTTATATAAAATTATTAGATATTAATGTTAATATTTTCAATATAACAATTTTTACTGTGCTGCTTATTAGCACAGTATTTGTATGTTTAAAAATTAAGGAACTTGAAATCGATTATCAGAAAATCATTCCTTATTACTAATTCTTTTAATCGTGCAATAGATGTCAATAAACATCTAATCTTGTATGTCACAAAGTAAAAAGTTTTTGAACTTGTAGTGTTTGCAACATATGTTAATTAAAACACTAATAACTGCTGAACACGTATATTAAGTATCAAACAAGTTATTATACAACTATAAATACGAGTACTATAATATTAACATCACGTCATACCAGCTGACAGTCTGTCGGCTGTCTTGTAGTCACTGGTCTTACTTTAGGTAGCACAAACGGTCAACTGTTGAACATAACAGAACTTTTGAAAATATTAGTCGGACCAAAAAATAGTGTGTGTTACACGTCCGGAAAATATTTTGCAAGTGCTCGTATTTTTTCGCCTCGGTGCTACGCACCTCGGCTACACAACTTTACTCGCTCTTGCAAAATGTCATTTTCTGTCCTTGTGTCACAAATACCTATTGTGGTACTAGACTTTGAGTTTTTCCTTAGTATTACATCTATCCCTGACTACGGCAGGTTTAGACGTATTTTTTGTCTCCAAATAACTTAATTTTATCTAAAAATATATAGAAGTCTTACTCATTTTCTCCTTAAACACATGTATGACGTTATAGAGGGAGAAATTATTTGCAAAATCGACAATTAAAAAATGTACTTTTTGTACACTGTCTTATATTTTTATTCGGTTTAGGGACCGGAACCATAGAGGTTTGGTAACTAATTATTTTCAGATATCTCTTATCTTTTAACATCTCGATTCTGTGGTCTCCACCTACAGCTAGTAGCGCCTTTAACCAATCAGCCGTATTGGTTAACCGACGTTACTTGATTCCTTTTTAAGCACATTTCTGACGTTAATGAGAGAGAGACAGATTTTTCGCATGTACAATTACAAAATTTCTACAAAAAAATGATGATTCGGAAGATAACATTTTCGATTGACGCAGCTATTTTTTGTCCTACTACTACACTTTTTGTAAAACACGACTAGATCTAATTTTCTATTATTGATTTATAGCAAGTGATAACCTCATTAATATATGTACATTTTAAAGCTTAGCACGTGTCTTTCAATCAAAATTAATTTTAAATATTCTATTTTTACAGCAAAATAATAAAAATTCGTTCATGAAATAAGATGAATGTCCAAAGCTGTCGGTGATATCTCATAAATTTTTAAAAGCCTTGCTTCTTCAATAATTTATACGTTCTTGTATATTTACATAGTGCATGACAGTATGCCAAAATACAAATAAATAATCAAATCTTCCATCAGGTACATATTTTGATCTTTCTTTATCAATATTCATGTATTTTTAAGGATATGACAGGATAACCAACTCAACCACGTACCCAATTTTAATTATTTTATTTACCGGTATTGCATCTACAATTTTATCGTGAATAAAATCGATCCACAAGTTCATGAATTTATTCAAAGTATTCTTCACGATAGCGTTCGTTTACACTTGTACCAAAGTTCACCAAATTGTTTGATAAAAATAAAGTTGACCAACCTTTTTAGTGATTTAATGAACCGTTTGTATATGTCAACTTTTACTTTTTAAAATAGTGTCCTTGAATAAATTCATGAACGTCTTTACGATAAAATTGTAAATGTATTTCCTGTCAATGAAAAAAAAAACTATGAATATCTACATGTAGGTGAAATTTTATACAAGACAGTGACGACTTAGGTGGCACAGAATCCATGGGCTGCTAAAAGTAAGTGAAATTTTGTACAAGACAGTGGTGACACAATACAACTTAAAAAAATATACTTAAAACTTGGAAACGAATGAGAAAATATAATAATATCAACAAAAAGAGAAAAAAAAAATGAAAAGCAGCCGAAAAAACACAAAAATCGCATACAAAAGTAATTTGAAAAATAGGTAAGAATCTAGAAACAAGCAAAAAAATAAGGTGAAAACAAAAAACTAAAAACTAATCATAAAAACAACAAAAAATCACTAAATTGTGAAAAAACAGCAAAAGATAAGAAAATAACGAAAGTTCTTGAATTTCCATGAAGTATTCTTTACCATACGTTCTTTGACACCAGTTCACTAAATTGTTTAATAAAAATAAAGATGACCCACCTTTCAAGTGATTTAAGGGGGCGTCCACAAATTACGTGAGGCATTTTTTTGGATTTTTCGACCCCCCCGCCCCCTCTGGTGAGATTTCATAAGATTTTCCTTAACTCCCTCCCCCGTCCCCAAATCTCACGTGAGATTTTTAAAAAATTGGTATTTTAACTGTAATCGCGTTGGATTAAAAAAAATAATACAAGAACATAATTTGTTCCATTACTTTTACTTTAAAAACTAGCAATAATATTTATTCTAATTCAATCCATGGGCAGTAGCCATAGTGGTGCTGCTCTGCGGGGTTTGGACAAATACGACAATAGTATATTGTAATACAAGTGTTACAATGACAGAGGTTTCGTAGTACGAGTTCAGTTTGTGAAACGAACCGCGAAGCGGTGAGTTTCGCAAAGAACGAGTACTACAAACCGTCATTGTAATTCGAGTGTTACATACTATTTTTTATAATGAACTTTAAAAAGTATAAAAAAAAATAAAATGAGAGTTTTTCGAAATATTTATTTATGTTGGCGATCTTGACAGTTTTGACACTTGTCAGTTTTAATGATTTTAAATTAGAATGTTTTTCAAATTTGTATAAAATATTCCGAATTTAGCAATAACGCTGATAATGTAGTTAATAATTTACTACAATATACTTCTTGATTTACTACCTGAACAACTCTTTCGTTGAAAATCAGTGCAGTGCAACCAATTGTGTAAAACAAAAAGTTACCAAAAACAGTGTTACAATGAATCTATTTCGATACTGTTTTTAGTGTCGAAATAGAAACTTTGTGAACGTGAATTATAAAATAGTAGTTTACGTAACAAGTCCCGAAAGTGGTCTTTTACTGGAAGAGTGGGCAAATTACAGGGCAAGCTGCAGGCGAGTCCTGCAAGCCTGTGAGTCCAGTAAAAGCACTTTTGGGACGTATTACGTACAATATTTTTTTAAAAACGGGCATTGTAGTACCCTAAACTTCATATTATTCAGTTTACATTTTTATAACAAGAACTCCTTATTAACTAATTTTAACATTTTTTTAACAAACCTTGCTTCTGGTGGCCGCCTTAACAATTTCATCTTTTATAATTTCATTCTCCATTAATTCACAATCAAATGCATCATTTTGAATATCCATTTTATAATAAATTTCACGGTTTCAACGAAACGTCACAATATATGTCAAGTTATTTTATAGTTTTAAATATATACAAAACTCGGTAACCATAGAAACCAATTAACCGCTATCTTAGAGTAACTATTTTATTGTTTTTTTCATTAAAGATAGAAGTAAATAAATATGAGTCCGGTAAAAGCTTTTACCGGACTCATTTTTATTTACTGGCCTTGTCCGACAAAATGAGTTTTTCTTACCTAAGAATAAACCGGAAAAAAATTTGTACAATGCAGGGGCGACAAAGGTAGTATAATTTTTGACTGGGCTAGTGTTGTTAGAACAAAATCTTTTTTCAGATTTAACCTAAAAGTGTTATTAACTTCAAAAATGACGACGCCAATTGTAAATTGTACCATCCATGACAACATTGGGTTGTTATGTCTAAAACAAATAAATTCCACAAGATCACAAAAATCTTAAACAAGAGTATTGTAGATTGTAAAAGATCTTTTTTGTATAACCTACATATAATTACAATTCCAGAAGATCAGGATTTAAGATCACCCGTCCCAGATATGTAAGTCTTTGGCAGTTGCAGACAATATGTTTAGCCGTTTCATCTGCATATTCACAGTACCTGCATGTTTCATTGTCCATTTTGTAGAGATGGTACCTCAGTGGTCAGTGCCCTCTGAGAATTCCTGTGATTACTATGAGATCTTAAAGTAATTTAAAGTAGCGCAGTAAAGGCCGTTTTAACCTTTTTGCTTATTTTCGCCTGAAGTGTTTTTCCAGCAGGCTGCACTGAGTTCCTTTCCAAATTACGAACGTTATCAATAATGCGGAATTTTGAGATGCTCCTTCTTTTGCGAGGCTATTAAGAATCCCGTTTTCGATAATCCCTTTATTACCTGGTATCCACATTGTTGTACTTATCCAGTTGATTAAAAGACTGTTTACGGTTCCAGTCTGTTTTGGACCCGATCGTGATAGATTGTAGAGTCTTCTATCGGATTCAATAAATAATCTTGCTGAATGGAGACGTTTTTAATATATTCCTGAGCACAGAAGTCTATTGCTATTAGTCACGCTTGGAATGTTTCTCAGGACTATTAAGAGTCTAACGTTAGAACCTGTAACCCTTGTATCTACTTCTTCTGGAGTTTTAGATCCAATAATAGATTAGAGCTCCGAAGTTGAGCGATTTCGTTTTGTGTTAACTTGCACTCATTAATACTTACATTTAGTGTGAATTCGAAATCTCGTTTTGAAGACACAATGTCTGTAGACATCTTCAGACATTGGGTTGCTTCGAGTCTTACAATATCAAGATGTCCTGTAAGATGACCGGGCAATTTTCAGAGAAATCCTCTTTACATAAAAATGTAAGGGTGGAAGATCTAGAATTACCTACAAGGCATCACTAGGACACAATCTATTTGCTCCACAGATCCCTATAAAAGCGAGTATTTGCGCTTTTTGCAACTCTATGTTACCTATATTTTTCCAAAGAGTCTACGGCTGGTTCGCATACCCCTTGTAGCTTTGGAGGATGTATCGAAAATAATAATATTTAGAAGCTTAGAAAATAATTAAAAGTTTTCTGATTATATAGAAATTCCGTTTTCATTCAGGCAATTCAATTGTTTTCGTAATAATGAAATTTAGATAAATTTACAGTAACCGTCAATCACTACCCTCGAAAAGAAAAAACAACCTTTTTAGATATTCCCAGACTTTCTGCAATCGTTAGCACAAAACGATTTCCATAAGTACGGGGGGCCGTTTATCTACATTTGTTAAACTGTCTGAAAATATCACAAACAATGGATGAAGATACTGATCGCTCGACATATTTATGAATAAAATTTCGACCGGTCGCTGTAAAATATAATTAAATAATATACACTCTATGCCAGCTTGATCATTTAAAATACAATCTAATATTTGTATGTGAACGAAACCTTAATTCTCTCAAATTACAAGTTTGATTTGAACAGTTTGTACATCAGTTGTCAATTTCTGACAAAACTTGTGGTCTTCAGCTGTCACTTTGGTAGTAATATCTGTCAACGTCAAACAGCGAATGTCAATGTTATAAAAAGTCACCAGGAAAAAAGTCTTGAGAAAATAGTAAATATGTAAGTGGAACCAATAAGGTTATTTTTAAATATAACTTTTAATGTCGAATTTAAATAAAACAACTCTGTGTTCAACAGTTGGCGTGAAAAATTCTACAGACAATAGTGAAAATGTATGTGAAACCATCGATAAAATCTATTTATAGGGATAATAACTTAATTTATACTGGCATTTAGAATAAAATAAAAAACCAAACCTGTGTTGTTCGATATATTTGCGGAAATATAAAACAATAAGCGTTGCAATAAACAAAAGAAAATGTTTCGAAAAATATGTGAGCAAATATAAATGGAAATACGGGAATCGGAGCACGACGATTAGATAATATGGAAATTTGTATCCAGAATCGGACTTTTATCGAAAAAATTATACTGATAATATACATATAAGATACTTGGTATTAAATGGGATTTATTCCTATCCCAAATTCAGAAATAATGTAAGTATATCTAACTTGTTTTATAAGTATAAAAAAACAACCATTTCATTTTGTTATATCGCTTTATCTGTTTTTGAAGTTATACTTCTATTTATGCACTAGATTTGTGTGGGGTTAAATGGCAAAAATCATTACATATGTAATGGTGTGAGTAAGAGAGAGACAGAAACACATATAAGGTATCAGTACATTGAAAAGAGATAGATATACAAAAAACAATCTGAGCTAATGTTTTGGAATATCATAGTGACGTATTACATTGTGTTTGACAGAATTCTTTATAGTTCTGTCACGTAAGTAAATATATAAAGTTTAGTATTTTATATTAATAATATTAATCATAATATTCAGTAATGAGTATTGTATTTTAGTCCATACTACCGTCACATGGTTGCATTATATTTTGCACTATGGGGTTTTGTAAACACTTTTTTTGTACATTGATCGTTTTACTGTTTAGTTTTCGTGTTTGAAGTAAGGACACACATCAACTGGTCTTATTTTTCTAAGTATTTATTTAATTGAATACAGTTAATTTAAAAAAAAAATTATTTCTACTTGCCTGTGTTAGTAGTTATTAAGTTTTATTAGTTAACAGTGATACCATTGATATAATATTTGATGGCGCCGAGTGATGATGATATAAATGTGAAAATTACATGCGCGAGTTGTAAACGATCTCTAAAAGGCGAATTAAAATGTACCAAATGTGAAAAACAGTATCATCCTGCTTGCCTAGTTCGTCTAAGAGGCGCAAAAGTGGTTGGTCAAAATTTAATCATCTGTCCATCATGTGCTGAAACTGAAAATGATGGTGACCATGCGTCATAATATAAAATACAGTGCTATTTGTTTGGTCGAGCACTTTCTTTTAACAGAAGAGGTTCAGCATCTAAGGGTCTTTGGTTATGACCCGAGCTCTTATTTTTGTCATGTACAGAATAAACGTGATGGAGCTATGATTTTGGCAAAACATGGTATGGAGGTAAATCCTTTAAAAATGATCGAAAACTTATCAGTTAAAGGACGAAACACCTGGTACTTAAGACGGACCTCGTCCCCAGGAAATGCTATGCAAATTTGTTACAAAATCAGTGTGTACTCGGTACTAGGAGGTTTTTGAGGTCGCTGAACACGAATATCATATAATGATTCTGCTAAATCATTCGAATAAAAATTTATGAATCCAGGCGAGTCCATAGATGTATAACTTCTACCAGCAGTCCCACTGACTGCCACACTTTTTTTTTCAGAGGATGGTGTGTATAATATAAAGACAGACAGAATCTGCATTTAATTAAGTTCATGAATCACAACCTATATTTTATTAAGCAAAAAAACTAGAGTTATAAATAAGGTATAAAAAATATAGGTAAAGTTTACTATCAAAAAGTGTTATAATAATTATACGAGGGTCAGTTGAAAAGTAATGCCTCCTACCCTGTAGAATTCGGTCTGATTGAGATAAATGAATGAAACACGTTTTAAAATGTAGAAAAAAGTATACTAAACAAAATTGCACTGTTAAGATCGATACATTTTTGTAAACGTAAAATCCATTTCTCGAATGCGTTGACAAGTAATTCCTAGGATCTACTCATCAACCATTCATCCAAAAATCGCTTAACTTCGTCATCCTAGGTGAAGTGATATCCCTTAAGATCTTCCTTCATCTTAGGGAAGAAATAAAAATCCGATGGGAGCAAATCGGGGCTATACGGGGGTTAACTCTAGCCGAACTCTTTGAATATATATCATACAATGGAAAAAATAGTATCAAACAAGAAAAGTGTAATAAAATAATTTTTAGAAATTATAAAATAAAGACTGTGTTTTAAAGTTATAAAATTAAGTACATTTTTGTACAATCCGGATCTGAAAGACATAATGAATATACAACAAGCAGAGTATTTCTAGTGTGGAAAATGAGTAAAAGGTCAAATGGTAATTTTATCTCATGGGATTAAAGGCAAACGCATGTAAATAGCCAACTAAAATCGGATACTAAATTGAATCAAATTTAGAAACACATTTAAGGACATTTAGGGCCTTGTTTTAATAGTGTAGTTTCCTAAACGTATTAATATAGAACTTCAAATAGTGTTAGACGTTGGAAGTGAAACATTGTTTCTTTAATATTTTATGTAGGTATGTGAAAACAAAAATCTGATTTTATATACAATGGACTACTGTGAAAATATAAGAAATAAAATCGTTCCATGGAAAATGAAGAATGTTTTACTGGTAAATAATCAAAGCAATAAAGTACTAAAATCGGACTTTCGTCTAAAATTAAATTCTTTTTGCATTCCATTCGTGAGAGCGCAGCGGCAGGAAACTTTGTGATATTGGAAAACTGCATTCTAAAAATGCATCACAAGCAGAACTTGTTATTTATTGGGGGTGGCTCAAAACGAATATGACATTGGAAGTGATTTCCAGAGTACTTGTTGGCAAGGGTCACCAATGTTTACGTTGTCTCCTGGAGTTTTCAGTAATATCGTAATGCCATTGGTCAAAACTCAATAATTAAAGTATTTTGGGCTAGTTAAAAACGATTATGACATTGAAAACGAATAAAACATTTAAAGCGATTTTCGGATTACATGGTGCTCAGGATACCTACTGTTTCCGTCGTTTCCTGGAGTTTTCTGTAATATGGTTATACAAATAGTCAAAACTCAACACTCGGGGGTTTGGGCTCGCCCAAAATAAATATAACATTAAAAGTAATCTCCGGAGTACCTGATGCCGAAGATACTTACTGTTTACGTCGACTCCTGGAGTATTTAATAATATCGTTATACAATTAGTCAAAATTTAATACTCGAGGTTTTTGGGCTTGCTGAAAACGAATATGATATTGAAAGTGATCTCCGGAGTACCTGATGCCCAAGATACTTACTTTTTACGTCGACTCCTGGAGTTCTCGATAATATTGTTATACAATTAGTGAAAATTCAATACTCGAGGTTTTTGGGCTTGCTGAGAACGAATATGATATTGAATGTGATCTCGGGTAAACCTGGTCCCCAGAAAACCTACTGTTTACGTCGTCCCCAGAAGGTTTCGGTATTATCGTTATACTATTAGTAAAACCTCAATACTAGAGGGCTATTGGACTCGCTGAAAACGGATATAACATTGGAAGTGCTCTCCAGAGTACTACTCTAGTCAACATCTTCAAAAACGTGAAAAATTAAAATAAAGGTCCTAAAAATATGAGCGATAGCTCATTGGATTCGGAATCACCTCTAGAAAAATGTTTTTGAAGGAAAAGTGTGCAGGCAAAAAATTGCAATTGTTATTAACAAAATAAGATGAAAAAAAAAGATATTTATGTTTTTGTTAATAACTCGAAAAATATTAATATTTAGGTAATTTTGAAAAAAGCTCGTTAAAGAGGAGGAAATTTTCGAAAAAAAAGTCCATCCTCCCGAAACTCTATCTCCATTATTTATAATTTTAATTTGACGTTGAAAACAGGGCTCCGTGCGGCTTTTACTTGACGGAATCTAAATCAGTTGAAAAAAACATTTTATCACTGTTTTTCAAAAAGTTATTCAATTGTTAACTAACAATTTTTTTTCCTAATCTCTGTTGACATAAACAATGGGATAAAAGGTATAAATAATTGGCCTAAAAATTTGAAACTTCGTGGAGCCCTTTTCATGTATATAGTATACCTACAGTTTACCTTGTCTTCTGGAGTTTTCAGTAATATCGTTATACAATTAGTCAAAACTCAATACTCGGGGGTTTTTGGGCTCGCTGAAAACGAATATAACATTGAAAGTGTTTTCCGGAGTATCTAAAACCCAGGATATCTACTGTTAACGTCTTCTTTTGGAGTTTTCGGTAATATCGTTATACAATTAGTCAAACCCAAAAACTTAGGGGTTTTTGGGCTTGCTGAAATCGGATATAAAATTAAAAATATTCTTCGGATTCCTGGTGCCAAGGACTACTTTTTTTTACGTTGTCTTATTGAGGGTTCGGTAATAGGAATACCTAAATTTTGGACGTTTAGTGCTTTATTGTCTCGACAATATATATTTAACAGATTTTACACTTTTGACCTTTAAGTCGTTTCTTGTTTGTCTAATTTCTAATTAAAAAAGTAAATAGGGATATTTTACTTGGTTTTAAATATAAAACTAATCGAATTTCTGTTGTTCAATGTTCAAATAAAATTTTTAATACCGTCATATAAATCGTACTACAATAAATTTTGTGTTATAAACTTTTGTTCTGTCCCACTTTACCAATGAACAACCAACAACAAAAAAAATTAAATCGAATGACCGCATTTTCAGTAGATCTTGTAAAAAAATTACTATTTTACGATTACGATTCCTTTATGGACAATAAACCTCGATTTTCTGTCAGATCGTGGGCGTTTTTGAAACGCAAACAGAAAACAGAATGCACATTGCATCGCAATTATGATGTGCGTTCATAATTTAAACAGTTTCATTGCGGAATATAAAATTATAACGAAACTCCGAGGTTATTGAACTTTCGTTAGCGTGATTTCATTTGACTTACAAAAATATTTTTTCGAGGTTTATTGATAAAAAATTAGATGTTGGAATTCTCTAAATTTCAATGCACCCAACAAAAATACTAAAGATCTAAAAACAGGGTTTCCATTTTGGTCCCACATATATTGTTTGTTATGGGAATAATTGTACAAATTTTCGAATACCAAATTTTTGTTCTTTTTAAGTAAAACTTCTTTAGTTGCGTAATACAGAACACATGAAAAAATAACGAATTAAAATGGCTTAAACCCACCAATTTTTTCAAGTAAGTCGGATCTTGATGCAACTTTTAGAACTTAATTTGGGAGAGCTTTCTGAAACTTTTTGTTCCTATGTCAAGAGGGACAAATAAAAAACGCATTATTGCAGGTTAAAAATGCATTCGCCAAAGTGCATCTTAAAGTGACAAAAAAATAAAAATTCAGAACTCGGAAGATGTTCATTAAATAGAAGTTTAATTGTTCTACTTAAGAGATTTTTAGGAAGCTGAACATAAATATCAACTCAGTGATCCTGTACAATGTACCTGGTGACCTATATCTACATCTTTTCCTGGAGTTTTATAAAAGAAAAAATGTTACACGAATATGTGAAAGTAAACGGTGGGAAAACGGTTTTACTAAAATATTTAATTTTACCAACAGAATTCAAAGCGCAAAGTATGGGCAAAATCGAATATTTGTTTTGATTTTAGAAAGTTTTTATATTTTCGCCGTGTTCTTTGTCTCTGTGTCATACCGTGGAATTTTGTAATCGAATTTAAACCTATTTCCCGACTACCTAGAGCTCTAAAATTTTCAGGATAGCTAAGAACTGGCTGACAATGCATGTTTCAAGTGTGTTTAGGCAGATACATAGATTTCGAAATTTATACTGAATTGTTATTAAATTAAATAATAATATTTTAACTGGTGATAAAATAAACTGTTTTAAAAAGTTTTTAGATGCAACTACCCTTGATTTTGTTAACAAGGAAACAATCTTTTCTATGATCAATCACAGCGTTGTATGACTTGTATTGTATTGTATTTTTGCAATATCAGGGATGCTGTGCATTGTTGAGATGACACTAGTAATATCACCTATAAATCAGTAAAAAACTTTCTATTATAAAAAGTTCTTTTTATAAATTGTGCTTATTTTGACTATAAAGAAGATGTCATAACCTCAAAAACTCGAATTTTTATAAAACTTTTAATACAGAATAACAGTTTTCATAAAACTAAGAATTAAAAAAAATTATTTTAGGCATGATTTAAAAGGAGTCACAAACTGAGCAAAAGTTTGTAATCTATATATATAAAAATGAATGTTTGTCTGTATGTATGTATGTCTGTATGTACTCAATGGACTCAAAAACTACTGGACCGATTATTATGAAAATTGGTATGTATATGTATTTTTCCACGGAGAAGGTTTGTATGATATGCTCATTAATGCCACTCGCCACCAGGTGGCGCTGCAGAGTAGCAACTTCTGTCCCATTCAACCGATTGTCATGAAAATTGGTATATATATATATGTATTTTTCCACGGAGAAGGTTTGTATGATATGCTCATTGATGCCACTCGCCACCAGGTGGCGCTGCAGAGTAGCAACTTCTGTCCCATTCAACCGATTGTCATGAAAATTGGTATGTATATGTATTTTTCCACAGAGATGTTTTGTATGATATGCCCATTGATGCCACTCGCCACCAGGTAGCGCTGCAGAGTAGCAACTTCTGTCCCGTTCAACCGATTGTCATGAAAATTGGTATGTATATGTATTTTTCCACGAAGAAGGTTTGTATGATATGCTCATTGATGCCGCTCGCCACCAGGTGGCGCTACAGAGTAGCAACTTCTGCCCCGTTTAACCGATTGTCATGAAAATATCAGTATGATGATGTTTTTTAAATAGGTAAGATGAATATGATATTCGCATTAATGGAAGTTACCAACAGATGGCGCTTCCATGTATCAAATTCAATACTGATTAATAGATATCTATACGAATTCGTATAAATATAAGTTCGAAAAATATATTTTTGGTGCGATAAGTATAACAAAACTTTAAACTTTCTTTCCTTCTCTATCTCTTCTTCTCTTTTATTTTTCTTAAATTTATTTTAGTTGTTGGTGTAGCAACGCGCGCCGGGTACAGCTAGTATTAAATAAAAACTTTTAATCAACTTCTTATGTTTTGAATAATGAAAGTGAAAAATCAGTCTTAGTTTGTACCTTCATCATTGATTATGAACTCACATTTATCTACTACTAGCTGTTCCGGCGGACTTTGTACCGGATAACACTGTCGTGTCTTTTTTTTCATTTTTTCAAATTTTTACCATTTTGCCTTTTTTTGTTTTCAATGATTTTTTATATTAGATATTTTATATAAGATATCCACTGCACCACCGTACGGTGGCTTTATAGTACTTAATTTAGTAAGAAATTCTCGTTTAAATATATGAGATAATGACTGCGCCACCTTACGGTGGCCTCCTAGTTATTTTAAAATTGTAATATCTTCTAAGATGTTCATTGAAATTAAGTGATGTCAAAGACAATTTTGTTTACAATTAAATACTCTTAATTTACAACACATTTATTTGGATAAAGATTAATATTATTACGTTGATACAAATCTTAACAAATAATGCATTAATTTGGACCAAATTTGATTACCATAAAAGCGATTCCAGTGAGTTAATCTTAAAAGATAGACATATACTGTCGCGGACATTTTTTTAGATCATTTCAAGAGGAATAATTCTTTCATACATATATTTTTTGTATCTTGAACCGTTTTCGCAGCGCACGCAATGGAAGCCCTCAGGATCAATAATTTTCCCCGTTTTTTTCACATTTTCCATTACTTCTTCGCTCCTAATAGTTGCATCGTGATGTTATATAGCCTAAAGCCTTCCTCGATAAATGGTATATTCAACACAAAAAGAATTTTTCAATTCGAACCAGTAGTTCCTGAGATTAGCGCGTTCAGACAAACAAACTCTTCAGCTTTATAATATTAGTATAGATTTAATATTGCTTAAGAATTAACGACCAATATAAAAGTGAGATTTTTATATAATCATGGGTTATTTAACTTAGAGTAAGATTATATTGTTAATAATTATGTTAAAACTAAATTAGTTTAAAAAATCCGTTTTATGATATCCTCTTTCATAAAGTCCCAAACACATAAAATTTTGTCTAAGGGCCGGGTGAGCGTGACATCCTCATACATTGGATTGACGACCTCTGCGATTCGGTTTAGAGGACATAAAATCACGTATCGTTGTTAATTGTCGATGCAAACGGTAATAAAAATCGTTGATATCGATGATTTATGAGTATTTCGCAAAATAATATTAGTCGAGAAGGCAGTTAAAATGGGCTATATAAAGATCTAGTCAGAGACTGGTTTAGCACCAGTGTTGCCGTATTATACCAAATTCACTACGTCACGTCCCTCATTTCTTCCTCTGCCTGTCGCTGGTCTTCTTTCCGCTGCTCTACTTGCTAGGTCCTTCTTTCTCTGTGTTTTATTTATTTCTTTTTATATGTGTCTTAATTCAAAATCTATTTTTTTTTTCTTAGACTATAACTATTTTGTTAAAATTCAAATTCATATTTTATATTCCATTACATTTAAACATCTTTATCTTTTGTGTTTAATTCCATTTATATTATATTTTAATCTTACTGAATGACATTTCCCAAAACAACAAAAAAACTTCTGCTTAACAAGCTAACAAAACAAACTCTTACAAAAAAATCTTAGCAACCGATTTTCTTAGGGCGACTCACACGCCCGGTGAATCACCGACAACCGACAGAGTGCGCTCCTAATGAAACTCCATATCAATATATTGAGATGATATGAGATTATATGCTATATTTAATAAAATAATGATTAAATAAAAAAAAAGGAAAATATTTTTGATCCCAGGGTGGAGTACAAAGAATTAGAATTTGTATAATTCGTTCTAATTTTTTTTAGTATTTTAAGAATTATTCTCTTCATTCCTAAAAAAGGGAAATCAAAATAAGAAAATCGAATATAAGATTAGATATTTAAGATATCTATTTTAAAAATTTATCTAATTAGTTGACATAATTTAAATTAAAATAATCACGTTTAAGTAAAACAAGAAAATTAAATATAAAAAAAATATATAAATTTTAATGATACATATTGTTAATTTGAAATAATTTAAATTAAATAATACAATTAAATAAAACAAGAAAAATAAATGTTAAAACATAAATATTAAAGATACATAATTTCTAATATAAAATAATTTAATTCATGGACGGAATAAAGAAATACTTACGTTTAAAATATGCAATATCAATTTTCAAAGCCATAATATTTGTTTGTTATTGGTTTAACGTTTGAGAAAATGAAAAATTCTGAAATTTAAATGTATATTAGACAATAGTTAAGAAAATAAGAAATTGTAAGTATTCAAATTTTAATTTATTGGACATATAATCAAGTAGGTAAAAAGAAAGGAAATACGTATAGTTTAAGTTTGTTAGAAGAATTCAATTGTTAGTTTGTTTATTAATTGAACGTGCTCTTGTTTTTTGCTGTTAAAGAAGTCACACGTAATAAATTTTCTCCTGTTGAAATTTTGGGTTTTTTTGTAAAATATTCAACAAATAAAGGTTGAATCAAATTAAGATTCTTGTCAAAGTTAAGAAGAAGTAATGGAAAGTAAATGGTAAGAAGAAAATTTGATTTTTAAGTAAATATAAAATGTTAAAAAGCGGAAGCATAGCAGTATATTGGCAGAAAAGTACGTTTATTGAGTTTAAGAAGAGGAATTCAGCATATAACCAGATAAGAAGTAATAGATCGACTTACCAGTTTATTAGATAGCAGATTATCCAGAGATACAAAGAAATTTTTCTTTTGAAATCTTCAAAATCGGTCCTGAATGGATGCAGCCAAGGCATAAAGGAAGATCTTCAGTAATCACGGTACCTTATTCTCATTTAGAAATAAAAAAAATTGTGTGTTATTTCTTTTTATACTATAAATGAAGACTTTTCCACTATTTAACTGAACACTTTTTCACTAGTTTGTAAGATAATTTTCATTTTTCAAGTTGTAATTAGATTCAGAGTTTCTTTATTGTCATTTAATTCACTACGTATAGCTTTGATAGTGCATTTTACTATTTACCGTCCAAGATATAAAGTAAGGTTAAGAAATTCTTCCTTTAGAAATCCATTATTATAACGTAGTTTGGTTCATAAGTGTTAAAAATTTATATTTTGCACATAAAAGTATCAAAATTAATTTATTAATTTTTTTTTAATCTTAGAATTCTGCCCTGAGATATGAGTATTGCCAGGTGTATATAAAAAAAAACTCATTATATTTAAAATCATAGATATTAATTTGCATTTACCATAATTACAATTTCATTTCAAATTAAAAAAAAAATAAAGGTAAAATTTATTATTATTATAGCATAATAACTTATAAAATAATTCTGAGCAAGTTATATATGTTATAATATAAATATAAATATATATATATATATATATATATATATATATATATATATATATATATATCTATTATTTTTTTTGTTTGATTTTTCCGTTCCTTTTATTTTATTTATTTTTTTGCTTTTAATTTTATCCGTTTCATTCGATTTTTGTAATCATCTCTTTTTTTATTTCTTTAAAAGTTCATAATGCTTTTTTCCGTTTTCAGTATTTTACAAGATGATAGGATTTAAACGTTTAGAGACGAGGCGACGAAGGAACCGAGGCTGGATTTTCTAAACGAGTACCGTAATCAGTAGTCATGCAACTTCACAAATGTTTTATTTCATACTGTGTTGTATTAAAAATGAAAGTTTTATATTTTATTTTAGATAACCCACCTTTATTAACATTTTAGCGTGGTTTACGTTGTTTAGTGATGCAGAAAATAACAAATTTGACAGTTTGTCATCCCGTGCATATTTTGAAAAATAAAAGTAAAAATTTCCCGAACTCAGTATTGTAATGAGTTATTTTTCGGACTCTAACGAGTCCGGGAAATAGTTTATTAAAATATTATAAACAGCATTATGTACGAGATAGTCAAAATCAAAAATCTTTCGAGTCTTTAACGAAATTAAATAAAATCCTATTTAATAGAAAGACTTGGTTTGTGTCTATTATAAAAGTCTCATAAAATTTTTCTTGATATTAAATTTCCTATCGCACTAAACACTTCTTTATCGTAATTGCCTGTTGGTTCAATCGGATTGTCAGGATTTTCTCCGGTAGAGAAAAAATCAGATTCTCCTTCAAGAAGCCCTTGTTTGCCCGCTATACCCAATCCTTCTCAACAAGCTCCTTGTTAGTGCCAGAATTAGTCTCAACTTTTTGACGAATATTTACCCAAGATTTTTTTTTAAACTTATCTCGGCTTTAATCCAATTATATTAGGATAATAAAGAATGTTTTAAAATGTAATGTAACAAATTTTTACCTTAATAGAGATGATCTCAATGTGACTTACCTGAAAAAGAAAAAAGTTAAATTAGAAAATTTGATTTTTTGAAGTAAAAACTTATATAGATGCCTTGCATTATTTCGTAAAATATCTTGAAAGGACTATTGATATATCAAGAAAGTGACATTATCTACTCCTTTGATAGTAAATGTCATTTATACTAATTGTCACCATGCAGGGTAAGTAAGCTATAACGCACAGTTGTGCGTTATGAAACGTCATGTTGGAACGCGTATTTATGCATGTAAAACAATATATTTTGCTGTTTTAAATAATTGTTACATTAAAAAATGGTTTTTCAGCAAATATCTAACCCATACAATATTATAAATTAAAAATATATAATAGTTTTTATTAAAAAATAAAACAGATTTAGGCAACATATATTACATTTTTAATGATTATTTAATCTGGTATGTTACTAAATGTCACTACTTTGATAGATGTTATTTTAAACTTAAAATTTCGTCATATATTTTTTTAATATTTAGAATTAAAATTAAAATATTGACTCGTAGATAAAGCATAGTACGTAACTCGAGTGGTAAGAGGTATTACGTACTCGTGTAATTACGCACTCGCCGCTACGCGGCTTCGTGCGTAACTTTTCCACTCGTACGTAATATCCTACTTACCACTCTTGTTACGTAATATACTATTATGTGCGTTTATAGTTGTTAGGTAGTATTTAATAACAGTTTATATGATTTTACTAGCGCTGATTTAATAAAAATAGGTATAGAACCTAATGTTATCAAATAAATACAATCCATGCTAAAACTAAGAATACAGTTACCTACTTTGGAGATCAATCAACTACCGTGCAATCAGTAAATGGTTGTCCACAAGAAGGAATTTTATCACCTTTACTGTGGCCAATAGTACCTACTTGAAAATCTCATAGCAAAGTTTAGAAAAGAAGGGCTTTTTGCTCTGTGTTATGCTGATGATTCAGTCATTTTGATGAAAGATAAACAGTATTATTGCTGAGCTAATGAAGAGTGTCTAAATCTGAGAACTTCTTGGTGTTCCAAGGAAGGATTTTTAGCCTTTCCTAACAAAATAACACCTATTTTATTTAACATAAGAATATTATTGAAGCTCCTGTTATGAATGGAGTTACACTTTCGTTTTTAGGAGAAGTAAAATACCTCGAGAGAAAACTTATGTGGAACACACACCTTGCAAATATATCGTCTACAGCTGTGGACCTGGTATATAGGCTTTGGGTAAAAAGATAGTGAAGCAATAAGACTATAATGTAGCGGAGATGGTTTGATTATAGGTCTTTTCCAACAGACCAAAAACCCGTTCTAGAACCGTTACGAAACAACTCAGTACATCAAAAGTATCGAGATTTCATCTGTTACACAGTTCACGAACGGTTCTAGAATGGTTCTTTGGTTTGTTGGAACAAACCTATAGTACAGCGGCAATCAATGCGGTGAGCCAAGAGGTCTAGCTCTTCAGTATTGAATGCATAGATGTAAAACACGTAAGAATTATCTGATATCTAATATTTACATATTATATAACGCTGTTTAAAAGTCAATATCGAAAACAAAGAGAGGAGTGGCTATCTACCTGTCAAATGTCAAGATATTTTCTAATTGATAAGCGAGCAGCTGTTTACAGTAGTAATTATTTTGAATTTATTTATAAAAGGTATAATTTTGTAAAATATAGTAGAACAAATTCTAGGTATAGGAATATAAAAAATGTGTTATATAATATATTCCTGGATATACTGAAATTGTGGGTTCTACCATTAAACATATGGTGTTTCTTATATGACATCATCGTTAGTTTTTATAGTCTGTATTCTACGAAGTCAATTTAAAAAATTTGGTCCTAATTATTGGTTGTAATTCAATAGAGCGAAAAGGTTAAAAAGTAATATGATACCCGGAGAGATTAATAAAAAAATATGCGTCGAAGTTATTTATTTAAACTTTTATTTTGTTAGACCATAGACAAATTAAAGAGACGTGCAATCGTATTTTGTAGCGGTGAAAATGGGAACTAAACCAGTGGTAGCGCGAAAAGCGAAAAAGTTGTTATTATAAACGGTATAGTGACAGGGTAAGTATATACTAGCAGTTTTAGTTTAATATAAATTTAAGGTAGGCTTTAAGCATAAAAAGGGTGTAGAATGTAGAAGTATAGTAAATAGTTTTAAACATGGTGCGCTGATGTCGGAACTTTTTGCCAACTTTATATAAGGATCAACACATCTGTTCTATTATCTCTGGTTTTGTGGTTGACATTGGACAAAACATGGCGGATGATAATATTTATGTTTATAGTGCCTTAGTCATGTCTGTCAGTCTGTCCGTCCGTATGTCAGTTATATTTTTCGAATCTTTAAGGACTATACTATTGAAACTTGATAAGGAGATTTATTCTTTAAAGCGCCTTAAGATTTTACACAAAAATAGAAAAAAAATTGGGGGTTCCCCATCCTTAAAACTAATACTCAAAATTTTTTTCATCAAACCCAAACGTGTGAGGTATATATGGATAGGTCTTCAAAAATCATATTTAAGTTTCTAATACATTTTTTTTTTCTAAACTGTATAATTTGCTCGAGAGATTTTTCTAAAGTGGTAAAATTTGTGTACGCCTGTAACTTCTGGAATAAGAGAATTATAAAATATATGATGTACATTGGTTTGACCGCGATCTAGTTAGTAATTTTTTTTATCTACTCCTTTGACAGTAAATGTCATTTATATTCATTGTCACCATGCAGGGTAAGTAAGCTATAACGCACATTTGTGCGTAATGAAACGTCATGTTGGAATGACGTCTCATTACGCACAACTGTGCGTTATAGCTTACTTACCCTGCATGGTGACAATAAGTATAAATGACATTGACTGTCAAAGGAGTAGACAACAGTACAGTAGGTACGTCATATATTTTTTAAGAGATGTCAAATATTTAGAATTACAATTAAAATGTTGAGTCGTAGATTAAGCATAGTACGTAACTCGAGTGGTAAGCGGTATTACGTACTCGTGTAATTACGCACTCGCCGCTACGCGGCTTCGTGTGTAACTTTTCCACTCGTACGTAATGTCCTACTTACCACTCTTGATACGTAATATACTATTTTAAACATCGATCAAAGTTATAACGAATTACAAGAATTCTTTATTATATTATTACTTGCTGCTACGGAAACCTCATGGGCGAGTCCGACTCGCACTTGGCCACTTTTATTTATCGATGTTTTGAAAAAACTTTTTTTTTTAAACTCTTTTCTATTTTACAAGTCAATTAATTTTTTCATAAAACAATATATTTTCCGATTTATTTTCAAATATTTTTGATTTGCAAAAAAGTGGTAAAAAATGTATTGTTTAGACTACGAGAATTTCCTTTTTAGTTTTGCGCTTAGGAGGCTCCATCAAAAGAACCTTTAGACCCAAATCTAACCCAAATGTGTTGTTAACATAAATCCAGAATTTTATTACGATACAACAAGTCGTATACGTACAATGAATTTTTCAAATTAGAAAGTCAGTCGAAAAATGGATCTTAGCCGAGAACATTTTAAAGTAGTAACTTTTTACAATTTTCGGAGAAGATTATCACAACATCAATGTTTTGCTGAAATGTTTTCTGTGTTTGGGAATAAAGCACCACACTAGTCAACTATCTCCCGCTGGTATTGCAAATTTCAATGTGGTCGCTCCAATCTCAGCGACGAATCCATGCTAAGTCTACTCAAAACAGCTATCCCATAGCAAAACAATGATACGGTTCGTCAGCTAAGTAAGGATGACCGTTGTGTAACATACCGGGAGATAGAGGCATTTTTGGACATTTTAAAGACCTCGATCCAAAAAAACCTACATGAAAAACTGGTTATTATTATTATTATATTATTTGCTCACAGAAGAACAAAACGTGGTTCATGTCAATTGATATAAAAAAAATGGAACGGTTCAACAAAGGAAGCTTAAAAAACGTTTAAGGGATTGTTAGTTGCGATAAAACTTGGATTTACTTCTAGAAACCAAAAAATAAACGCCAATCCACTGAGTGGGTGTTTCAGCATAAGGAAAAATCAACAAAAGTGATCCGTTCTTGAAATGTGTCAAAATGGTCACAACTCTGGTATTAAAATCTGGTCATGTGGCAACATTTGCTTTAGAATATCGAAGAAAGGTTAATTCCGATTGGTATATAAACGTTTATTTACAAGCATTTATCGCGAAACTCCGACGAAGTAACACACAATGGCTAATCATCCTACATCAGAACAATGCTCAAAAGACAATCGAGTTTTTAAGAGCTTAAAAATATCGAGTTGTTAAACCATCTACCGTATAGTCCTGACCTAAGTTCGTTCGACTTCTTCACGTGTAAGACGTGTGCAGCGATTCCAGTCGCCAGAAGAAGCCATCGATGCCTTCAAAACATCGATTTTGCAATTGTCAACTGAAGAGTGAAATAAGTGTTTTACCAATTAGTTTGAACGTATGCAAAAGTGTATCGATCTTGGTTGGACATATTTTGTAAAGCAATAAAGTACTTTAAGTCAATATTTTTTTTGTTGATGGCTATATGCAAAACGAAAAAATCAACCCTCGTAATTGTTTTTCAGTTCCCAATAATCGGTTCAAAGTTTATCAAATACCATTTGGTTCATCTAATTTTCATATTCGTAAAATTAAATATTTTTAATAGTATAGAGGGTACAATCATTTCCTATGGGTATTCAGCCTAGTACCCTCAAAAAATCGAACCTACGCTTTAAAACAACATAAAAAAACGTCCAGACCATATTCGGCGGGTTGGCTCCTGGACTAAAGGTAAATAATATTGTAACGGGATAACCAAATAAGGAAAGGGTTAACGATGTCATTTATCGGATCGTGAAAACTGCCAGAGGGAAATCCGTAGTGGTCCATCTTGATCGGTTAACGCTTTACCAGGGAAACCACAGTGGGAATGTACAGCAGCTCCAAGAAGATGGTTTGACTGACTCAAGGTGTGTGCGGTATCCCGAGGAAATTACCTATACTTGAAAGACTCCTTTAAGGTTATTTAATCGAGAACTTTCTAGATGTAAGTTATTAGGGTAGACTACGTTACTCGAAAATGCCAGAATGTTCGTTTTTATTATATACCTAAGGGGTTATATTAGCAATTAAGGGGAGTTCAAATAGTTTAAATACTTCATTTATCTTCTTTCCAGGCATTCTTGTATCTTCACCCCACACCTGACACCAATTTAAAACACTTATGAGGACACAATTTATTTAACAAAATTGTAACAAGAACTCTGCTGGATAACGTCTCAACTAAATTACAATAAAAGTAAAGGTGCTTTCTTTATTTGGTTATCCCGTTACAATATTATAATAACTATTACACTTCCTTTGATTTTTTTTTTAATTTTTATATCGTTTACTAATTTTAACTGATAAACATCATGTATATACAATTGTTTTTTAATATCCTTAGAAATTGAACTATTGTTAGGAAGGAACGTACAATTGGATTAAATTAAAATTAGATGATAATCGGCACAAAGAAAAACGATTGTCTGAATGTAAGCAATTTTTTCAATTACTAGAGCTAAGATTGATTCCCATCATCACTTTTTTAGTTCAACGAAACGTCACAATTAAATCATCATCAAGACATGCTGGGACGGCAGGATAATTAATGTTTTCCTGGTGATGTTCACTGCGGTGTGTAAAAGTACTGCCAAAATAAAAAGTTATTCGCTAAACCAATTCTACCTACTATACAGGGTGATACCAAAGTTTTTTAAATAAATATATTAATTAAAAAAATTTAACAGCAAGATTGTTGTTTTTCGTGAATATTCCTTAAACGGTTAGTGCACCTAATTTTTGTTTTGCGCACCTAAATATCACCCAAAAAGCTCCTAGTTTTTACCTAAATTTCGACAAATTTGTCCAATTTGGTTCCGCCATCTTTAGAGGAGTCATAATTTTGTACAATTCTAAACGCGCTCTGCGATGAACTATGGTCATGACTGGCCCTCTGGCAAGTATACGATTTACCAAATTAGTACCTTCCTTGAGGCGTTGGCAAATAGTATATTATAAACATCTTCAAGTTGGTATTGTAAGCTTCTGGTAGTTATAAATCGTTGTCTTAAGGTGAGAAGTCGTAAAAAAATGGTTTTACACAGGCGTTGTTACTCGATGTCGATTTTGTCCTGGACGCCTAGAGTGACTACCGGTCTCTCTGTACTGTTCCATTATTCGTGAGACCGGTGTACGGTGTATGCCGAACCTTTCCCTGTAACTTCAACATTCTTCGTGCAAAACCCCTATTTGAGCACTCTCTTTATTAGTCAAATTTCTCGATTTACGTTGAATTTTGATAGAAAAATGTTAAACAAACAGCAATAGTTCATACAACTAGTTAAAAATGACACTAACCTCTTATCGACATTAACACATTCACAGCACCTTTGTTTTGTGTTCATAAGAAACCGGTTAAAAAAAACAATACAAATAACCTCACGAAAACATTCAAAAAAATGCTATTTTTCTTAAAAAAATGAATAAAATTAAATTTAAAGCACCAATCAATCGATGTGTTTTGTAGTTGATTCGTTAATTTCTTGGAACAGTGTACTAAAACCCCGTTTTATTATCCTCAATACTGTTCACATTTATGGCCTTTTACTGTTGTTGTATCTATTCAGCGGGGAAACTTTCATTTAGAGTAGAATGGTCATAAAAACTAAGTAAATAACAATAAATATAAAGTAAATATTTAAATGTTAATATAAAGAAAAAAATATAATTTTTTGCAGTTTTTTTAAAGAAAACGAGTAGAGCTACATAACCTCAAATATGGCGTTTTAGGTTAGAATATCTTAAAATCCTGATATACCTAATAGAACAAAAATTTGACTCAATGCCTCGAAAATCTTCGAAACGTAAAGTTTGATTTTTTGCTAAGGTCGATTGCATTTTGTAAGCATGTGTAATTCACAAAAAAAAATTAATAAAATTAAATAAATATTTAGAAATAATTGATAAAGCAGTTAAAAACATAAACAAGCCAGTAAAAATGCAAAAAAAAAAACATTTAATATCTACTAAATTCGATAAATCTGGAAAATCGTCAAAAAAATAGACTAAAAAAATCGTATTAAGTAGGAAAACTATGATAAATATAAAAAATAAGTAATATTAGAAAACAAATAGCAAAATCAAAAATAAAAATGTTTAAAAATGAAAAAGTGGCATCTTCACAATAAATCGGATCAAAAGCTTTAGCAGAATTAATAAAACGCAAAAAAGGTTCAAAGATTAAATCTATAAAGCTCGAGAATGACGTTTTTTTCACTAATAAATCAATCTCTAGGGTTATACAATTTATATTTCTATATGAAACTCTGACTTCATTTGAATAATGATGAAATCAGTCATAAAATATATAAAAATATCCCTCTAACAAGAAGTATAACATACCATTTTCCCTCAGGAGACGTACATCTTTCATATGTATCAAGAAATTGACAACAATTCTGGTAAAATATAAATGTATGGATCTCATGTATCAACGTTGCTTATTGACCTTATTTTCTTTTAAAAATACTTTTCGCTTTTAAAAGGCACAAAAGGAGGAATTCGTTAAATATTTATTGAAAATTTAATAAATCATTATATCCTAAAAATATATGATCTCAAATTTGGAAATCGTAAGGCGTAAATTTTCGTACAACTACCTATATACCTAGTTTCTCCCTTTTGCACAAAGTTAAGAGGTCTTTGAACGGAAAATGTCTGTGGGTTATGTTAAACAAACTTCTGCCCTTATTTCCTCTAATTTTGCGTTTCCTTGTTTACCAAGAGGATTGTTTATGACAGTGTAAAGGTGAATAGTTATTGCTGGATTGCAGAAATAGAATTAATCTAGAATCTCTTGGACTCTTACACGTTCAATGCTCCTCAAAAGTAGCTTTATATACAGGGTAAATAAAAAATTTAACATAAAAAACGATTTTTTGGAACTATGTTCCTTACGGCAGGCTTGGATAAGATAGAGATTCTGCGGCGTGACCGAAATGAAAAAAATGTAATAGTAAAAAACCGTAACAATAAAACCGTAACGCTTGTAATAGTGCCACTATATCTAGTAGGCAGGTTACCGCTAGTCTCCATACAACGCTAGCCTCTACTCAGTGTTCAGTATACGATAGACATAATGTTGATAGTTATGATATAATATTTAACTGTCACCGAAACTTTCTTGAAAGTGTTTACAAAAACTATAATAGTTATAATGAATCAATCAAAAGATGATCTTCTCATTATAGAATCTCCTAACGAAAGGTAAGTTTAATAATACAATATAAACATTGTAAACAATATAGAAATATCCAACGATGTCAACTTTTGTGATGTCCTATAAATTAATGAAAATCATTGGTTTTTAAATGTAAAATGTGTAAATTATGTTGTAATATTTTATTTAATTGGATTATCTACACCTGTTACTAATGTTAATCTCAAAATTTATAATAAATTATTATTATTAATGTGATCAAAATTTATGTAGTAAATACATAAAAATAATTTGACTAGCATATGATAACTCTTCACGATTGGATATCGTTGGAGGATCGAATACGCGGGATGGTAATTTTTTTTTTAGTTTTTTTCCAGTGTTAAACAAAAAACTATAAATATTATTTTAACTTTAAATAAAAATAATTCAATTATCTTATTCCGATCATTATCATTATAAAAATTATATCTTTAGAGAATTTATTGATATATAAGCTGCCCAGACGAAAAGTACAAATTATGAAAATATGTACAACCAAAAGAAATTTAATTATTAATCTATAACGTAGTATAATCCAAGGCTTGGAGGAGATAGGGATTTTGCTGCGCGACCGAACTGAAAAAAAAGTAATAGTAAAACCGTAACAAAAATTCTATGGAATAAAACCGTTAAATGAGACGTGCGCAGGCGCTACAGTCGTATACACAAGCGAGTAGTGTCGATTCTACAATTAGCCGAAGGAACTAAGTTCCTACCTGGTGTCCCACGACACCATTATAACTTGGTAATTTATACTTTTTTTTTCGCGTTAGGGAAAAATGATTTAAATCTAGGCGAAGCGCACACACACCGTCACGAAAAGCCGACACTATAAAATTAGCTAGTTAACGTTTTATTTTTGCGTTTGTGATACCGAAATTTCGAATTAAGTTTTTACTTGTTTTAACAAATTTCTCATTTTTTTTTTAATTTGTGTTAACATTTTAATTACTTCATGTGTATTGTTAATTAACTCCGTTTTATGACAATTCTACTCCAAATGACATTTACACCGCTAAATAAATACAACAACAGTAAAAGGCCATAAATGTGAATTATATGGAATAGCAAAAAGCAAAATGAAGATGTTACTCACTTCCTAGAAGATTGCGGTGGAAGTTAATTTTTTGATACAAATCTATACCATCGATTGAAATCTATGTTGCGGAAACACCCGGTAAATGGTGTTTTACTTCGATGCAGTTAGAGAGATTAGTTGGATTTATCTTCGTCCACAAGTATTAAAATATGATGACAATACAACATTAAAAAAATTGGAAAAATACTAAAATGGTAAAATCGAATAATGGAGAAAAATCCTAAAAACGAAAAAAACTTGAATTTCACTCAAAAAAACGAAGCATCGAAACAAAATGGAAAAATCGAATAATTAAAAACAATCAGAAAAAAAATGAAAATAGTACCCAAAGCTGAAAAAACATAAAAATGATATAGAAAAAAACTAGTGTGGCAGTCAGTGAGACTGCCGGCAGAAGTTATACTTCTATATGATATTCGTGGTAAGCGACTCCAAAAACCTCCTAGTACCGTGTGCACACTCTTTTTGTATCGAATTTGCATAAAATTCCTGGAGACGAGGTCCGTCTTAAGCATCAGGTGTTTCGAACACCATCGCTATTATTATAATCGTATTTAGCGACTCAAAAAAACACCGAGTACCAAGTGTGCACTAATTTCGTACAAAATTTACATAAAACCCCAGGAGAAGAGGTAAATACCCTAGACACCAAGTGCCGCGTAGACTTTTGGAATCGTGATATTAGTGTTTAGCGACTCCAAAAACCCCGAGTATATAAATTGAAACCATTTTCAGCAATACTTACCGAGTTGTAAGTTTTCTCTCTATTGTCTGTTCGAAATGTACTTTTTGAATGCAGAAATGCAATTTCCATTTTTATATTATAAAATATAGCGACAAATTTCCTGATACTTTAACGAACCCACTGCAAAAAAACGCATTCCGATCCATCTTACGTTACAAAATTCGGAGGTTTTGGTGCTTTATTTCCTCCACTATTGGTAAAAACTCTGTTTATGTATCCAACAACCTTAAAAGCATGGAGCAAAATATACTGCAACCATGTGACGGTATTTTATACTACAATACAATACTCATTACTAAATATTATTATTAATATTATTAATATAAAATACTAAACTTAATATGTTAACTTACGTGACATTATAATTATTAAAATAATCTGTCAAATAATCATGTGGTGCGTCACTATGATATTCATACATTAGTTCAGACTGTTTTTTGTATATCTATCCCTTTTCAATGTACTGAATAATGAAACGGTATTCAAAGGACTTATAGTTATGACTAATACCATGTGATAAATATTTCAACTTTGTTTTTACCGACCAATATACCTTATAAGTGTATCTGTTTCCCTCTTACTCACACCATTACATATGTAATGATTTTTCCCATTTAACTCTACACAATCTTTTTCTACAGGGTGTACCAATAGAAGTATAACTTCCAAAACTCAATATATAGAGAAATAGAAGTAAAAAATAATACAGGTAAAAAGGTAAAAGATTATTTGGATTTTTCTTCGGCCGGAATAGAATAAAATGTATCAAAATATAATATACAAATCTTCAACAAAAAATTGACAAAAATGGGAAAAAATATAAACTCATAAAATTCAAATAAATGATAAAAACGAGAAACTAAAGTTAATTCGATAATAATTGAAAACAGAAAAACGAACGAAAAATAAGTAACAGTTAAAAACACAAAAATTTGAAATAAACGAAAAATGTGAACTTTAAAAAATAAATTAAAAAAAAATGACAAAACCGAAAAAATTACAAAATATAACGAAAAGAAAGAGTAAAGATGGAAACAACGAAGAAAATATATTAAAGTTAACAAAAAAATGGGAAAAAAATGAAATATGAAGAAAAAAATGACAAACGAGAAGAAAAAATTTCAAACAGGAGAAAAATAAAAAAATATGAGAAATTATCGAAAATAATGTAATTCATATAATTTATAAAAAGTTGTCGAAATAAGCAAAAAATGTAAAAAAACAAAAATTTTATTTTAAATTACAAAAATAAAGATAATAAAAAGGTCATAATCTAGAAAATAGGAAAAAAAAATAAGAAAAAAGCGTAAGAATTGAAAAACTCGAAAAAAAAGTTCGCAGGGCCAGCTAGTTTGAAATAAACAAAATAACCTTTCTTCCCTTTTATGTCAATTTTTTATCAGGAAAGTCTTGAAACATTAATTTGTAAAAATGTTGTTTTGAAGTTCAAAGCGTTAGAGTTCGAATAGAACCGTTCAACTATAAAATTAAAATAAGGGTTAAACAAAGTACTGTCTTATCAAGATTTAAATCGAACAGAGCATTTTACAAAAAAAAAAACATTTTTTCTGATTGCAGGAATGTCAATACCTGCGGCATAAAAACAAAATAAGCTTCCTAAAATATACCTTATTCATATATTTTTATAACTACTTTTGTGTAACTTAAAGTAGAACCAATCAACTCGACAAAAATCCATAATCTATATCTGAACTTTTATGGGTTTGAATTTATCTCTCTTTTTTAATATAGCCCTCTATACGGAAAAAGCCAATTTCATCAATTCCACGGAAAAATCATCGGGTTTCATTCCGAATTGTTACGTAATAATTTCTTGTTCGAAATCAGTTCCATCATGGCCCAACTGACAACTGAAACACTTTCTACTGACGTTAATAAATTTTGGGATACAATGAAGGGAAAATAAAATTGTGAGATAGGAAAGTGCGTGTGAGAGAGATAGAAGACAAATTTCAGTCAATTTACATAAAACGCCTTCAGCTCAAATACTCATATCACCTTCTTGTCTCATATTTAGTTTATAATATCTTTAAGGGTGTTCGGTTCAAGGCTTTAATAGGCAGTATTCGTGAATTTTTTGAAATTAGTTTTATATTGTTCAGAGGGGAAGATTGTTTTTTAGGAATATGGTATCTATTTTGTATACCATGTAGGTTAAGATATAGTTCGCGTGGCGTGTTGATTGTTGTATATTGAAATATTTATACACCAGATGTTAAGTTGAAAGAAGACAAATACTTCTGTGAAAACCGCATTTGAATCGGATTAGTAGTTTTCATGTGATGCGCGCACAAACATACAGACAGACAGACATACACGCACCTTCATCGACAGTCGGACAGTGTAGACCAGTGACACTACTGCGACTGACACCCAGAAAGCCTGCTAAATGTATAGAGTTTGTTGCATTAAAAACAAACCTCCTACGATGACTTCTGATATCATCAATCCTGACCATCACCATCTAAGCTCATATCAGTACCAGCCAGTGAGCTTTACAAAAACATGGACCTGATTGGACCACACCCCGAAGATTTAAAACCTTTCAAAGTTTGCCGACAGCACCGAGTTCATCACGAATCGACACAAACTTCGTAACTATTTTTGTATATTTTTTAATCTATACATATAATAAAACTGTAGGAATAACTCAAAATTTTTATTTATATCCTACAAGACGGTTAAACATTTAGAAATATTCTACATCATTGGTGTGTTTACATGAAAATTAACATTGCGTCGGTGATGACCAACAGAACCAGTACTTAGTTAAAATTTATAACTTTACGATAATCTAACTAATGAACTTTCCTAAACTGCAGTATAAATTTAATAACAACGTTTGTACTCAAAGAGGGACTACACACTTAGCTAAGAAGATGCAAACACAACCCTTCACCGAAATTCAGTTAGGTTAGGACGGTCATGAAGTTGAAAATCGCATTAAGTTACAGTTACGATCCTTTCTCTACGATATTATGTAAAACCAATAAAACCATTTAATTTCTTGTGAAAAAAATTCTCTTGTTATTTTTTTATACAGGGTGTTTCTAAATTGATGCGAAATATTTCACAGGGTGATTTTTCAGCAAAAATAAAGGGGGGTCTTTTATATAAATTTTTCTTCAAAATCGCTCTCCCTCCAAGTTAAAGTTCCTTAAAGTTGGGGGAAAACAATTGTTTTTATTTAATATCTCCACTACGGAAGAATTTAGAAGAATGAAATTTGGCAGATAATTGATGCTAATAAAATGGCATGTTTTGACAATTTTTGTAACCCCGCAATGTTTATACAAGGGGGTGAAAAAATCAACCCTTATGATATTTTGCCTCAGAACTTTTTAATTCGTCTACATTTTCATACTTAAAAAATTGATTTAAGAAGACGAACTTAAACTGCAACTTTTTTATGTCTTGACTATTTCTCGTAAAATTGTTAGTTTGATCACAAAAAAATAAAATAGGTTACAATTCGATATTACTTATTCCTTTTTCACATAAATCCAGGAGCGTTATTTTTTTGTTAAAGACAGAGTAAGCAGGTGACAAATAATGTCATAATTGGCAGATTGCTAATAAAATGACATTTTTTGACGGTTTTTGTAGCCCTGCAATATTTAAACGAGGGGGTGAAAAAATCATTGATGATTTTTTCACCCCCTGTATAAATTACTCATATTGAAACTGAGTTTACACTAAAAATTATACGAATAAAAAACAAAGAAAATAAAAAAGGGTGTGGCAGTTAGTGGGACTGCCGGCAGAAGTTATACTTCTATGCATTGTTAACTAATAAAACTTAATAACTACAAACACAGGCAAGTAGAAATAATTTTTTTTTAAATTAACTATATTCAATTAAATAAATACTTAGAAAAATAAGACCAGTTGATGTGTGTCCTTACTTCAAACACGAAAACCAAACAGTAAAACGATCAATGTACAAAAAAAGTGTTTACAAAACCCGATTTGCTTACCGTGGGCTATTACAGATTTTAAAACACTAGAAAACAATGCAAAACATTTTCTAACAACATATAGGTACACACTTTTACAAAATTTTAACGCACTTTGAACTGCACTTTTCAGTAACTTTGCAGGAACAGGTTTTAACTCACACGCATGTCTTCGACTCAAAGCATAGTGAAGGATAAAATGCAACCATGTGACGGTATTTTAGACTACAATACAATACTCATTACTGAATATTATTATTAATATAAAATACTAAACTTAATATGTATACTTACTGGACAGAATTAAAAAATAATATGTCAAACATAATGCGATACGTCAATGTAATACAATAACAATAGCTCAGACTGTTTGTTGTATATCTATCTCTTTTCAATGCAATGAATGTTTAAACGGTATTCAAAGGACTTATAGTGATTACTAATAACATGTAGTAAATATTTCATCTTTGTTTTTACCGAACAATATACCTTATATGTGATTCTGTCTCTCTCTTACTCACACCATTACATATGTATTGATTTTTCCCATTTAGCTACACACTAATTCATTCCACAGAGTGTCCGAATAGAAGTATAACTTCAAAAAACCAATGGTTTCGGGTTTAAGTTTATATTTATTTGAATTTCAATCAGTAACGTCATGTTATATATGCTTAGGAATAAAGAGAGTAGGTAAGTGTCACATGAGTTGAATTTAACGAACAGAAAGCAAATTAATGGCTAAGCCCTGTTGAATGCGATTTTTTTTAATTTAATATATTCTTGCTTATTTATTATTTTTTTATAATTACTTTAACGCCACCGTAAGGTGGCGCACTTGATATCTCATATATTTTAACGAGTAATTCCTACTTAACTACACAATATAACGCAACCGTAAGTTGTTAAGTAGTTTGCTGGGTCAGCTAGTACTTATAAAGATTTTTGATAACTTTTCTTTATTTTTCAAATTTACTAGACTCAAACCAGTGATTAATTAAAAACACTTGCAAATCCTATCTACTGCGCCAATTATATGAACTATTCAAAAAAAAATTAAAATATTTATTGTTATAATCTAATAATATGTAGTCTACTAGATTAAATTATTTAGGGTGATTCTATTTTCTTTATATAACTAGCTAGAATTTTGTTAAACTATAGGCAAATTTACATATCAAAATTGTTATTTTTTTATTAAGAACGCCTCTGTATTGCTGCGTCTCCAACATAATTCCCATAAATAATAAAGGAACCGGGTAATTTAGTACAACACCGCTTTCGAAAGCGAAACTTTACAAAGTGAATATGTATAAGATCATTGGGGTGTAATAATTTATACTATGAAAATCGCGCTCAAAGAACACTGCCCCTCTATACCCGTTCTCGGATAAATGACTTCTAAATTAGACGAAATTAAAAATAAACCATCCATGCCCAAAACGCCCTTTTTAGGTAAAACTCGTTTATCCCCCGATAAAAAAAAATAATATAAATAAAGGGCATCTAAACAAGGGATTAACAGATGTGTACTCTGATAGCTGCAGGCAATACTCCAAATATATATAATATACATAATGTAAATAAAATGTAAATGAGCTATTTATAAACCAAAATGAGATTTAAATATATTTATGATTACATAGGCGATTTACTTAATCATCAGTGCCAATTGCGGCTGAAAATCACAATACTAGTGTGAAAAGTGCGTTTGGTTAACTTTTTGATTAATCTTAAGAATTTAACAGTTCCCATTTGACGCATCAGGAAAAGAAAAAAGAACAAAGATGAAGATCTTGTTAATTGACATTAATGTTGTCAGATCTCCAAGCATTGATTGGATACAACTTCACACCCAAGGAAATGAGATGAGTTTGTATAAATTTTATCAAAATAATAATTGTCACGGGTTAAATTCTTGCAAGTGATAAATATTTAATTTGTAAACATAAGCGTCTTCCTACCTTGAAATTTCCCATTATTAAAGATTTACTTGGGTCGGGAACCGGTTGATCTGGTTCGGTATAGATAATCGCCAGCTATTATTTATTATTCTGGCCATAAATTATCCCTGATATCGCTGGAATTATTTTTAGAAGCATATTTATTAAAATTCCGTTTATGAATCCTTGGGGTTATGTTATTATTTTCACCCGGCCGAGTTACTATTTCTCTTCTTTTGTCGATAACTCGAAGTATAGTGTTCTACAGTCAGTGTTCTGTTATATTTCTATCTTGCTTAATAAAATTGAAAATGAACGAGGAATTAGGTAATGTTGAGATTTTTATTGATATCTTGATAAATTATAAGATTAGTCGTATCTAACGACCACTGTTTGTTCGCAAATTGGTAGCTGAAGATCCTACGGTTATTGTCCCTATAGTAGTAGAGGCCACCTCTTATTTCGACGTGTATCAAATTTCGTGAAGGTGATATGAAAGAATCGGCTCTTTCTTTTACCAGCCTTTGTCTTGAAAACGTGGCAGTAAGAAGATTCTCTGGGTTTAAGTTGTAATCTCTGTTCATCAGAGACAATTAATTTTGGATTTACGAAATTAAACCTCAGTTTTTCATAACGAATAGTATTGGAGTGAGATTTTCCGGTATTTTGGTGGATTCGTTGGAAAAATTCCTCGTGAAGGGATATTTAGGAAATCTTCTGTGGTGAGTAACACGTTATTTATTCATGTGATTGTTCGATTCTTATGGTTCTTTTGTTCCCTATGAGTGTAGGTAGCCCATAGAGCAGACAGTAGGAAAATTTTAGTAATTTTAAACCGTTCAGACGGTAAATTGTGGTAGAATTCCGATTGGTGCAATTAGCAACGAGAATACTGTTCCACCCGTTTACCAGCCAGGGGTGTCACGAGTTTAAAGGAATAAAACAACCCTATCTTAATAGGTGAGTTACTATATTATATATTTTTTTATATAAGATTAATAACGCCATATAGTCGCAATTTTAGTTTTAATATCTTGATTTTACACGTATATTTCTTTGTGTATTGTATGTAGGTTTATTTATGTGAAACTAGACTCCTTTTTGCTTATTCTTTTACTATTATAAATTAATTTTATGTTAAATTTTGATTTAATTTATTGTTAAATTTTGATTTAATTTATTGTTATAATTTTATCGTGACTAGCAAGTCAAATTTAAGTTTGTTGAGTACATTTAAATAATTAGTTTTGATCATTAATTGTAAATTCAGAGAAGTCAGCTTCTAAATGTGGTATTATTCATTTTTATTCTTTCATTGTAGTACAAATTTAATTTAATGTGTTCAAGTTGTATTAAAGTTATTAGATCAAATTAATTCAAGGAGTCATTAAAATCTGTTTAAGCTATTGTTAATACCGAATTACGATTTTAGGGTCCTAGTTACGGGTTTAAGTCCTAGTTATAGGCTGAAATCCTAGATACAGCGCTAGATACAGGCTTTAATTTTGGGTGCAGACCTGATACTTAGTTCGAGCTTAAGTTATTGTGGTTGGTGCAAGCCTATTGGTTTTGGAACAGGCTTGGTTTTTGGAACCGACCTAGTAAGTAAGTAAGTAAGTATTAGAGACGCCGAGGATTAACAGATAAGCCTAATTAGATTTAAGTCGCAACTATAGTAGTTAAGGAAAAAAAATCTATTTTTCTTGTCTTTTTTTTTTGTATTGCGTGTGATCACACACATTAGATAATATTCTTTTTAATATTACTCACATATTTTTTTTTTTATATAAATATCGATAGCGTTGTCAAGCACGAGGCTTGACAGTTGTGTAAATTCTTAATTTTTATTAAAGAAGGGTCTAGTTGATATTTTGTTTTATTTAGCTCACTTTATCGTTATTTTTTTTATTGTGCAATTCAATTAGTACTGTTAATATTCTAAATTTATTTACTTATCTCCAGTGGGAAAGGTAGTGCCTGGAACAACAGGGGTTTCCGATTTTAACCGTTTAAATCGGTGGCGCGACTCACTATTATTTGTTTACTTACCATCTACGTCTGAGCTGGGCACTAATTTGCCAGTAGAGAAACCACTACCGAACTCAACTGGAGTTGAATTTCAATTGGGTAAATTTGATTAACCTTTTTATTAATTTTTCAAAATTTGATTTAGTTTTACTTTCACTAAAAATACGTGCCATAATAATAAAACGCTAAATAAAAAATTAAGATTTATTCACTCTTTAGTTAATAATACTCTCTTTTATTCAACAAGCAAACTAAATTTATTCACCGAATATCACTTCGGTTAGTTGAAACATGTTAAAATATTTAAATAAAATCCCGGAAAATTCATGTGACAGTAAATCGCAACCCAGAAATAAAAACAACACAGGTGCACTGATTTTACGACATTATTCAAATGAAAGTAGCTAGTTGGAGAAAAATCGGCAACTGGCTAATGGAGTTTCAAAGTATCCATCATGATGATCTATTTTTAACAAAGTAGTGGAAAGCTGAAAAAGCGAATGCATACGAACATCAATTATAAAAGAGTAATAGCAACATCTGCATCTGATGAATGTTTAGCTCGTTCAGTTAGTTGACGTTTTATCGATAAAAACCACACTGATAATTCTCCTATTAAAATGTATATCGATATTTATCAAATGATCGTATATGTGTTCGCGATGCACATTTTTGGCAAACTATCACAAATCAATCTCCACGAGAATTTTCTCATTAATCGTAAATACGAGGTTGGCTATTAAATAACAAGACTGCGAGTCTAGAAGGAGCCCTAAACGGGTAGGGAAAAACGAGTAGTACGTTAGGTATCTAGAAGTCTTCTCTGTGCTGGAAATCGGTGAGCAAATAGGCGGTCCTGGACATGTAGTGGAAATTGATGAAAGTGTTTACAAGTAACGAAAGTACCATCACGGACGTCTGCAATTGGAAACGGTGGGTGGTTGGAAGAATAGACCGACAAACAAAAAGAATTTTTCTTACGTTTGTTCCTAATAGAAACGGAATAACATTAGAGCGTGTTAGCTGGGAAAATGTTTTGTCCGAATCCATTGTAATGACTGACTCGTGGAGAGGATATACTGGTTTAAAACACCTTTGATACCATCACTATCAAGTCAATCACCAACAACACTTTGTGGATCCAAACATTCGACGTATTCACACCCAAAATATCGAAGGTAAATGGTCCTTAACATTTTGTTAAGAGGGAGAAAAAAAACGAGGATCTGAAAGAGAAAAAATTCGAAAAGAGGTTGACCTTAAAGGCCATCCTTGCAACTTCCCGCTAGTTTTAACCGCAAAGCTATAATAACGTGACGTATTTTGACGTTTTTGACTTTTTTTGAAATGTTTAAAAAGTCATAACTTTTTAACGCCTTGTTCGATTTTGATGTTCAAGATGGCATTCGACGCAGTTTTTTGAGGCCTAAAAGCGTTACCGGGAGTGCAAAATCGGTTAGCCAAAAAATCTCTAAGTTATTGAAAAAAAAACACTTTTTTTTAAATTTTTCGACAACGATATCTCACGAACGAATCAACCGATTTTAATTTGCAAAACGGCATTCGACGTGGTTTATTAAGCTTAAGAGCTGATTAGGTTATGAAATTGATCGATGTAATGGCCAAAAAGATATGCCCAAAAAACATCATTTTTACCAATTGTTTTTTTCGGTTATTTTAAAATTTCTCAAAATCTACCGGTTCGAATTGGTTCAAACTTACAGGGAATCTAAGTTAGATGGAACTCTTTGGAACGCTTTTTAGTTCATTCCGATCGGTCAAACCGTTCAAAAGTTATAAGAGGTTTACATACATCCACACACACACACACACACATCCACACGTACATACAGACATACAGACACCCTCATAAAAATAGTCAGGGGAGGTTCCTAAGACCTCAAAACGTTGAGATCCGATGAAAACTCGATTTTCGAAAAACGGGGTGAAACCAATAACTTCCCGATTTTAAAAAAATTTTTAATTTTTTTTAGCTGGAAGTTAAAAATGGAGAAAAGAGTAAAAGAAGTAAAAAAAGTTCGTTAATACTAATTAATTAACGAGTAAAAATTTAAAAATATGTATGTTATAGTAATTAATTTTTTTTATCACATTCTAAAAATAAGCTTAAAACAAAATTGGATACTTTGCTATTTGCGGTTTTAATTAATTTTCACTTGTGCTTCGAAAACAATGAAAATTAATATACATTTTATCAGAATTAGTCATATAAGTTCAATGAAAATTAATACCTCATTACTGATAATGGTTATTAAAAATCTATAGAAGGTTCCAGAACATAATGTCGAATATTTGTTACTATCACAAAAAAATAAATGAATGCTGTGATAAAAAAGTGAATTTTAAACTTAAAACATGTTTGTTTACTATACATAGAAGTAAAATTATCAACTGTGTGTCAAATACGAATTATGAATTTGGTAGTCAAATAAGATATGTAAACTTGTCAGTCAAATACGAATAATAAAGTTAGTCAAACTCCTAGCTACGAGAATTTTTGATAATCTTTATTTTTTCAACAATTTCTATTTTGCCCCGTTCAAAATGATCCCCCTAAGATATAACACACTTGTGCCAGCGCTTCTTCCAATCTTCGAAGCACTTCTGGAACTCGATTTTGGATATAGCCATCAGCTCTTTCTTCCATGCGGCCTTTATCTCCTGAATTGTGGCGAAACGTCGTCCTTTCATCGGTCTCATTAGTTTTTGGAATAGGAAAAAGTCGCAGCTGGCCAAATTTAGGAATGATAACGGTGTTGTTTTTGGCCAAAATATCACGAACAAGCAGTGATGAATGTGCCAGTCATGGTGCAAAATCCATAATTGGTTTTCCCACAAATCCTTGCGTGTCGTCTCATAACTTCAAGGTAAAATTCTTTGATTCCTTGTTGACCGTACGACCTTGTAGGAAGAACTCGTTATGCACTACGCCATTGTAATAAAAAAAAACAGTGAGCAAAACCTTCACATTCGACCAAACTTGACGTGCTTTTTTCGGTCTTGGCTCCTCTGGCCGCTTCCATTGGGAGGATTGGGCTTTGATTTCAATGTCATACCCATATTTCGCCACCAATTATTATCCATTTAAGGAAATCTGGATCGCCGTTGGCGGTAATAAACAGCTCCTGAGCGATATTCATGCGAAATTGTTTTTTGTCAAAATAGAGCCATTTTGGAACAATCTTCGCTGTCAAACGTTTCATGTCCAACACATCCGATACAATCGCATGACATGATCCAGTTGATATGCCAACATCCTCAGCAACTTTCCTAATAGGAATTCGACGATTTTCCAAAACCATTTGCTTCACTTATTTGATGTTTTCACCAGTTGTTGACGTGCTTGGGCGTCCAGAGCGGTCATTATCATCAATATCTTCTCGGCCTTCTTTGAAGCGTTTATACCATTCACAAAGTCTTGGTTTACTCAAATGCCACAGTCAACATTTTACATGCATTGGCACACTTTATTTCATTTTTAACGCAAAATTTAATGCAGATTCTTTGATCCATTTTGTTCGATGGTAGAAGTTCAAAGAGTATAAGGAAAAAACATTTTTCGAGAATAGAATGTACGTAGCCCGTGAAATTCAAAATTCTCGTTTCTTTCTGAACAAACCTCGTATTAGGATTTCCCTTGGGTGTAATTTTCTTTGTATAATCTTATGACTGTATTTAAAAGTCTAAATAATACGCATTTTAATATAAAAGTTATCTTGGTTCAGTATTTTCCTCGAATTTCAAAAAAGATCGACACCAAAAGAAAAGGGTCTCTTGACCGAATAGCATTCCCGATACCCTTTCAGCCTTCATTTTATAAAATAAGAACGAAAACTTTGGGAAATTTGAATCAGCAATACAATCACGACTTAAGTTCTTTAAAGAAAATTTGTTTGGAAAGAATAAAACAATCGGGACAAGGAACCTTTTTCAATTTCATCCTTGACTTACTTTAGTTCTCTCGGAAATATTTTTTTCTTATACATTTGTTGAGATTGATTAAATCGGTGTCCATAGTGCGGAAATTGTTTTGACATTCAAAAAATATTCAGATTGTTTTTAATTGAATTTCAGGGATGAAGAATTTATAAATGAACAAAAACAGAATAAAAAAACATGAAAAAAAAAGGGTGTGGCAGTCAGTGGGACTGCCGGCAGAAGTTATACTTCTAAGCAGGCGCTCTGATTCATAAATTTTTATGCGAATGGTTTAGCAAAATTATTATATTATATTCGTGTTCAGCGACCTCAAAAACCTCCTAGTACCGAGTACACACTGATTTTGTATCAAATTTGCATAACATTTCCTGGAGACGAGGTCCGTCTTAAGTACCAGGTGTTTCGTCCTTCAACTGATAAGTTTTCGATCATTTTTAAAGGATTTACCTCCATACCATGTTTTGCCAAAATCATAGCTCCACCACGTTTATTCTGTACACGACAAAAATAAGAGCTCGGGTCATAACCAAAGACACTTATATGCTGAACATCTTCTGATAAAAAAAAGTGCTCGACCAACAAATAGCACTGTATTTTATATTATGATCATGGAGAAATGCCTCCAGAACGCTTATCTTGTTTCTAATTAAGCAGATATTGACATAAGATATGCTAAATATGTTCGTATTATGACTAACAATTTCAGGTTGGCTGTTACAACAAAGCATTTGAGTTTGTTTGGATCAGTGGGTATCTCCCTTACGCAAATATTCTCATTTTCAAAACCCACCTTTTTCCTTATGTAATCTGTTATCATAGCCTCAGTTGCTTGTCTTTTAACATGATTTTCCTGGGATACTTCCACATTTCCCAGACGTTTTTTGTATTGTTGGCTTTTTTTTATGAAGTTGAATCTGAAAAATCCCATTTTGGTTATTGGCCAGGTCCTCTTTTTTTCTGTTCGGATTATCAAAATTTTCTGTTTCTGCTGTTGCTACAGGACGACTGGCCATATGTTTTGCGGGCACGATCACAACCTGTATCCAACTTCAGCTCGGTTTTGTGTGACGTACCCTCAACCTGCGTAGTCATAGAGCACGTCCTACGTTCGCTCGATTTGTTCGTGCGCGCCTCCGATGGCAATTACAAAGCAATGTCGTGAGGAACAGGAGGTAGAGGGGTTGTTATCTTGTTTAACCTTTTCGTAACGTAATGATTTCAATTCTATGGAGAGTTTTTCTACCAGGTCTTCCATATCGTTCAGTCTACCATTTAAAAAGTCGTGATTTTCCATCATCTGGATGAGCAATTGGTTCATTAAACTGTTCTCTTTTCTTAGAGCATCGACATTGTTTCACGCATGGTCGCCATCATTTTCAGTTTCAGCACATGATGGACAGATGATTAAATTTTGACCAACCACTTTTGCGCCTCTTAGGCGAACTAAGCAAGCAGGATGATACTGTTTTTCACATTTGGTACATTTTAATTCGCCTTTTAGAGATCGTTTACAACTTGCGCATGTAATTTTCACATAATAAGACCAGTTGATGTGTGTCCGTACTTCAAACACGAAAACTAAACAGTAAAACGATCAATGTACAAAAAAAGTGTTTACAAAACCCCATAGTGCAAAATATAATGCAACCATGTGACGGTAGTATGGACTACAATACAATACTCATTACTGAATATTATGATTAATATTATTAATATAAAATACTAAACTTTATATGTTTACTTACGTGACAGAATTATAAAATAATCTGTCAAACACAATGTAATACGTCACTATGATATTCCAAAACATTAGCTCAGACTGTTTTTTGTATATCTATCTCTTTTCAATGTACTGATACCTTATATGTGTTTCTGTCTCTCTCTTACTCACACCATTACATATGTAATGATTTTTGTCATTTAACCCCTCACAAATCCAGTGCATAAATAGAAGTATAACTTCAAAAAAACGAGAAAAAATCGTAAAAATTAAAAAAAAAAACGAAAATATATCAACATCTATATAAACTTCATTCTCGTATCCATGGTTTATCTGTATCAAATTGTCCTGGTGGAAAATGAGTTTACATTTGCATTTCGATTTGGTAAAATCCAAAAGTACACTTTATGAATTCAGTAATTCTTTTTCAAACTAAATTTACCGTTAATAAATTAAGCCGTACCGAAAAGAACAGACCGCTAAATATGATCAAATCGTCTTTGATTGCAACTTTTCCAATTTATTCAGCATATCATTAATTAATACATTTTCTTCCTCAATGAATTTCTCTCGACGCAAAGAAACGTTCCAAGTAATTAAAAAATTCTTAATGAACTTGTTTTCTCTTTAATTTTCAAAAGCGATGGTTTAGAATTTAAATTTCCGCTTTTTTATTTCGGATTATTTTTTTTACTCTCCAAATGGAATTTACTGTTGTTCGTAAGGAACATTTTTTTAATAAAATACTTTACTAATTTTAATTATAATCCAAATGCAAATATAAACAATAATGCAACCGGTTTTTTAAAATTCTAAATCCCGGCAAAGCTTTAAAACAGGTCTCTGGAGTCTTCTGGAGGGTGATGTTGGTTTTCTGTGGACTCCAGTGACGTATCGTTGTTGTAGAGTCTGAAATCGAGAACGAAGGGGAAGTATTTTTGTATTTTGTATAAGAAGGCTTGGGTAAAGATGGTGATGTTTTGCTTCGCGGATAAAAGCTCTGTCTAAGACAAGAAGCGAATACAGTTGTCTCTGAGAAGAGCCTTATAGTCGACAAGAGGTCGAATAAAAGTCTTTTAAGTATGAAGTAGAGTTTTGGAGTGGCGTCTTTCGAGTCTACCACCCAGAGCACCTAGAAGGGACGCTCGGTTCTCATTTTATTAATAGTTAGTTCGACATCGGTTTACCACCTGAGTGTTCGAGTAAATCACACGCCCAAGTTGTTCACCTGATCTTGAGGAACTCCCCCCATAGTGAGAGGCTGATCTTGTCGATAGTAAGATTGTTTCGTCGGCTTAGATGAAGATGATAGTTTAAGTTTTAGTGAGGTTAAGGGCTACTCTCCATCTGCTGCACGAGGTAGAGAGCTGGTCCAGCAGTATTTGAGTTTCTCGGTTAAGAATTACATTCGACGTTGCAGAGGTGTATAGGGCCGTGTCATCGGTGTAAAGGTGGATATTTTCAAGATGAGGAATATCGCTAGCATAGATGGTAGTAGAGAATTGGGGCTAAGATGGAACCTTGTGGAAAGGAGGATAAAAGGTTCTGAAATTACGTTTCCTACTTTGATACTAATTGTTCTGTTGGAGAGGTAGGAGTGAATTAATTTTATGGCTTGAGTGGGTATTTGGATGTTATTTAAATTTCTGATAAAGTCAGCATGCTAAATCTTGTCGATAGCCTTTTGAACATTCATTAGTATGGCAGAGATGACTTTTCTCTGATTTAGGGCAGAGGCAGTAAAAGTTGAAGTGGTTTGGTCTGAATCCATGTTGGTAAGGGCTGATTATATAGTAGTTGATGTCTGGAAAGTCACTAATTCTATCTAGGAGCAGAAGTTCAAAAAGTTTGACAATGACATTTAGCAGAGAGATTGGTGTGTAATTTTATATGTTTATGTTTTTTTTTTCCAGGTTTGGGGATTAGGATGGTGTTTAGGTTTTTATGATAGTGGGTAAGTTTGCTTTGCTAAGACAAGATTTGAAGAGGGCGCAGAGAGGGGTTTATAAAAGGGGTGTGTTCGTTAAATTTTCTTCTGGAGATAGAGTCGGAGCTAGGAGTTTTTGCCCTTTTGACATGCTATAAGAATGTCTTCATTAGTAAACGGGATTAAAAATGGGATATGCTCCATGGGCGGTTGTCTATGTAAAACTCATCTGTTTCCAGATAGAACTGACAATCAAAATTTGGGTTTTGGGGAGGGGAGTCTGGATCTGGAAATTTGGGGAGCGGCGAGCTAGTGCTTAGCCAGCACTGAGGCCACATATGACCCATTGTGCATCCTCCCGTATGTAGGGAAAATAGGTGATGAGGCTCCCGAGAGGGATCTCCCTGACATCGGCTGGTGTAAGCCAATACTCGCCCAACACGGATCTTCTGATTTCAGAAAAAGCAGAGCAGTCATACATTATGTGTTCTACTGTTTCCTCTTCTTGTTAGCAGCCTCTGCATAGCGGCAATTCTGTTAATTTTATCCTAAAGAGATGTTGTCGCAATTGGCAGTGACCTGTCAAGATTCCCACGGCTGTTTGGAGATTTTGTCTGGTCAATGCCTTAAATTTGTTTTCTGTTTCCTCATCAGAATGAGATAATAACTCTCTGGCCAGTCTACAGTTCGTAGTTTCATCCCAGTACTGTATAAATTTTTGGTGAGAGTGCTGTTTGATAAGGTCCACGACTGCGGACAATGTTAGCTTGGTAGATGGGTGAGAGCTAACATATTTGTAGCCCGCAGCCCTCCTTGCTAAATTGTTCGCAATGCGGTTGCCTTTAGAGTTCTTATGTCCTTTGATCCAGCTGGGAGTGACCACGTTATTCTGGCTGGCCTCAGTTAGAGATTGGTGACATTCTAGTACTAAACTTGAAGTGAAACGTGGTCTATTCAAGGTCAGTAGTGCTTTTTGGCATTCTGTGTATATATTTATATTCCTGCCTGTGATGTTCCTGGAGAGGGGAGTATGCATGTTAAAGATGGTTTTTAAAGATTGAAGCTATCTTCGGGGGTTTCAATAATTTCGCCATTTACCTCTAGATAGTAATGGGGTTTGGATTGTCTTCAGAATTATTGATATATCCATAGCTCGTAGACATTCAAACATAGGGTATTTTTTGTAAATTATTTTCCAGCTTTTGTAAATCTGTTACAATTTTGGTCCCCATAAGTGTTTCACTATGATATGGTATCACATTAATCTATGACAGAAGTGACATATAGGAGAGTAATAATATAAAAATTTAATTGACAGTGTTTCTCGTTCCTTGGGTTACGTTATGAGAAAATATATAAAAAAACTACTCATTCTGCCTTACAGATGACATACGACTGAATAAAACTTGCGCATACGATTTAGTATACGAGAGTTAATACTTCAATATACCGTAAAGTAACAATAAAAAAGAACATTAATTCTCTTAAGATATTCTATGTGGATCGTTTATTTCCGTCTCAATATTTCCATCGAAGTTTTTGCAAGTTTCCAAATACGACAAAACTTAGTTATGCGATCGTGTAAAGGCATATTCCGAAAGCCATTTGAAGGTTATTTGAATTTCATGCATGTTCCTCATTTATATAAAGTTCGCATCTATACATTATTGTTCAACATTTAAACGATTTACGCTCTCTTGGAAACGGTTCTCATCATTTACATACACTCAAAGGGGATGGTATGCTTTCACACACACACACTTCGGATAAACTTGATTTAAATATTCTTGGTGTCGATGTATGTTTAGCACGCGTACTTCTGCTATTTGGTATTTCAAGGGCTTACGCATCGTGTGTCTACATTCTGTCGTTTTGTTGAAATAATAAGCCATTATTCACAAGTTCACTGTATAGGGCGCCGCAAGAAGATCACTTTAGTAATTAATCATTTCTGTAAACTGTTTATTATAAACGATAATCTAGACAATTATCTTTCATGAGAAATTAGAAAACAGAATAATATTAACATCATAACACAGACTGTAATTAAAATAACAATGGATAAGAAGTTGGTAGGTACCATAGATATCTGCTTAGTCAAATATACAAATCAATACATACTCTTTATCTATACATACATATAATAAAAGATTAGCGGTGTCATTAAAAAAAACTATCAGGAGTTGATAAGTGATGGATACAGATCACAAAACTTTAATTTTTAGAAATATTGTCTGTCTGTATGTCTATGTGTCTGATTACCTGTCTGTCTATCTGTCTATGTATATGTATCTGCCTGTTAGTTCTTCTGTCTGTGTGTCTGTCTATCAGTCGGTCTATCAGTACCCTGTGCGTCAGTTATAAGATGCCGTTTTAGTGATTGCTTAAGTATTGAAAGGTCCAGTTTAACTACTAAAGCAGGCGAAGAAACTTTGGAGTAGCTTGGTGTTTATTTTGAGTTTAGATCTCTTTACAAAATTAAGATCCTTTTGCTGTATAGGCGCGAGCAACCTAACATTCAGTAATCGAGTTTTTTTTCTCTTAACTTTATCCCAAGCCTAAATGGGATCGGCGTTAGCCTTCCGTATCATTAGTTTCTACCAGTCTCTATGGAATGCATTTTTTTCGCCATTTTTTCTCTTTCAGGTCCTCACTTACTTTATCCATTTAACACAACTTTGGTCTTACTTTCTTCCTCTTCCCCCAATCTCACATTTATTTACTTGTTCACTCACATAATTCTCACCCCTCCTCTCTACAGGACAAAACCATCTTATTTTCCTGAATTTTCCTGCTTAGTTGTCCCACTTTCACTAAGTAAGTATACCTCTTACTCTTTCATTTCTTACTCATTCTCTCCTCGTTAATCCACAAATACAGCACAACATCTTCATCTCCGTAACTTCTTACTCCTTTTTTTGCTCTTTCGTTATTGACCAGGCTTCTGAGTTATATATCAACGCTGACAAAGGACATTTAATTAAAAAAAGTTGGTAACACACAATAGATAGATAACTAAGCACAGTTGAGTGGAGCATAAGAGATGAAAAAGACAATTGACAGAGAATTGTTGACAGAAAACATTTATTGGACAGTGAAAAGCGAAGAGGATCATAGGATAGCTAAAAAAAGATTACTGACAGGCAGCTACTAAGAAGGGATGGTTGACAGAGAACAGTTATCAGACAGAAGAGAGCTGGTAAAACATCTGACGGAATATCTCTGCATATACTGAGAAAGGATGGTTGACAGAGAACAGTTATCAGACAGAAGAGAGCTGGTAAAGCAATTTGTCCTGAAGATTGATTTTAATTCCATTCGTTTCGTCTGTTTTCATATACTCAGTCTTCGTTCTACTCATTCTCAACCCTCTACTTTTAAGCTTTTTTCTTAATTTCTCAAGATTTCTTCCAGTCTCTCATTTACAAAGTCTACAATCACAAAATCATCCGTATACGTCAGATCACATGGAGCTTCACCTCTAATCTCTTTATCACCATATTAAACAGATATTTGCCCAATTTGCTCCCTGGTGGAGCCTTACAAATGCACCACAAATCTTTCCGAAAACCCAATTTCCGTTTTATTGTCATACATGTCTTGCAATAATCGGACATACTTTTCTGGCACACATTTAACTCGCATACATATCCACACTTCTTTTCTCCGCACTCGGTCCTACGCTTTCTTTAAGTCTTTGAAAGCAGCGTGGTTATCACGCTACATTTACATCTCTCCATCATTTTTCTCATAGCAAAACCAGTATCATTCGTTCATCTTCCAAGCATAAATACAAATTGCTCTTTACTTTTACTGGACTCTTCTCTTATCCTCTTCTCCACTATTTTCTTCCAAAAACTTTTACCAAGGTTTCAAAATAAGTTAAGGGACATAAAAAGTTTTGATGTTAATTAATAAATAGTTTTTCCTAAGGGAAAAATTAACTTTTTCATAGTGAAACGAAAAATTAAGCGTTGTTTTATCTTTTGGTAAACTTTTTTTACGATTACAATTTCTTTATTAATTAAAAAACCGCTGGGATGTAAAATTTATTTTTAACGTTATAGAATGTTGAAAATAAAAATTCATAGGATGCGCCACTGTATGTCCACTCGCTGCCAACGGTCTCAGTTGTATTAGTCCAGAAAAGTTACAATGTGGTAGCTTTAATGTTTTATCGGTTCCAAAACACTTGAAAACTGCCGAGTGCGTCGGTTTTTTGGCTCTTGAGTGAATATTTGTTTTTTTATATTCTTTGTAGTGTTTGTATTTTCTTTTGTTAAGTTTATTAAATGGCTGCATTGTATTTCAAATGACAAGAATCTTTTCATTTCATTTTTTATGGCCTCTGTTCATTTAAAATTTTTGTATGACAAGTAGCCGTTTTAGAGTACGTTGTGAAGTTGTTTTTTTTTATTTGAAAGAATTGTCAAAACAACTTTCGTAGCTTTATATGTATATCTGGGTTGTTTGGGTTTTGAATTTGTACTGTATAGATTTTAAAATAATTTTATAATAAATTGTATGTATGAGCAAATTCGGGGTAACAGATACACTTACGACCTATAAGATCTATTGTGTCCACCTTTTCATGCTATACTTTTGATGATTTCCTCAGACTTATAGCTGCTCTTCTAGTACATACTTTCTTAGAAAGTTTAGGTTGTTTTTGGGCTCAAGTTAGGTAGATCTTCCTCTTCTATTTCGTATGTGACCCTAGAATTACGTAATGCAATGAGAGTATGTGTATTTAGGTTTCATCCTCTTCTTCTTCTTATGTACCATGTCCTTTCAGGACGTTGGTTACCAACAAGGCTAGTCGTATTTTATCGACGGCAACTCTAAAAAGTGTACATGAGTTGATTTTGTACCAGTCACGTAGGTTTTTTAGCCATGACGTTTTTCTCCGGCCTGGTCCTCGGCTGCCATCTATATTGCCCTGAATGATGTTTTGTAGGAGCCGGTATTTTGTTCCCCTCATCACATGGCCGAAGTACTCTAATTTTCTCTTTTTTATAGTGGAGAGGATCTCAGTAGTCTTATTCAAGCGCTGCAATATTGTCTTGTTGGTGATCCTTTCAGTCCATGTGTAATCTTCTGTAGGCCCAGATCTCGAAGGCTTCTAGACGTTTCTCTTCGTTTTTTGTGATGGTCCAAGCTTCTATTCCATATAGCAGTATGGAGAATACATAGCACCTCAGCAGTCGAATGCGTATGGATATTTTTAAATCTCTGTTACTCCTCTACCTCACAGAATCTGCAGTTTGCTTCATCTACCAATCCTAGTTTCTTCATGTGGCCTCTTTATGGGCAGCGCACGGTTAATATTCCTGTTATAATACGGAGGTTCTTCTTACTAACGTTAAAACAGCTGAGAGATCTTTTCTGGTTGTAGTCTCCCAGGAGTGTCTTCGATTGTCTTAGTCCTTCTACATCGTTCCAGTAATTGGATTTTTTGCTATCCATTTTTCCTTAGTTTTTCTAAGATTGTACTACTGCTGATTCCACAAGATGGTTCTGGTCCCAGGTATGGGATTTCAGCTCCTTCTTTTGCCAGCTTCTCTGCTGTTTCGTTTCCTTTTATTCCTGTGTGTCCTGGAACCCATAGGAGGGTAACAGTGTTATTCTGTCCTAGCTCATGTAAAAGAGAAAGAAACAGAGAGAGAGATTTTTCGATATTTTTTTTGAAATACTCTTTATTAATTTTTTGACCTATTTTTATTTATTGACTTCCCTAATAATAATTTGACGATTTTCCAAAACCATTTGCATCACTGATTCGACGTTTTCATCAGTTGTTGACGTGCTCGATTATCGTGATCAAACTCCTCTCGATCTTCTTTGAAGCGTTTATACCATTGATACACTATTGGTTTACTAATAGTAGATTCACCAAATGCCAGAGTCAACATTGTGAATGCATTGGTACCTACACTTTATTTGATTTTTAACGCAAAATTAATGCAGATTCTTTGATTCGTTTTGTTCGATAGTAGAATATCGAAGAGTATACTAAAACATGTCTAATCTGTATGTCTGTCAAACTCAAACCAACAATAAAAAATGGCTGATATTGTCAACATAGATTAGGGACAAGTGTACCAAAATAAGGAATTTTTTTTCGAGAATCGCAAGGATGTTGGCCATGAAATTCAAAATTTTCGTTTCTTCCTAAACAAACCTAGTACCTATATCCACCTCTCCTTATTCTTTATTTAAAAATGCTACACCTTAATTCCCATCCGGTGTACACAATATAATTTTTCAAATCCAAACACTTTTGCATCAGTCATAATTATTAAAAAGTTTTCAGTTAGATCTAGTTCTCTTTACTGTTAGTTTATTGGTAATAAAATATGCAAGCGTAGATAAAAAATGTTTTTGATTTGCTGGGAGATAGAATATGCAGCACATGTGTCTCATTAAAAAAGAAAAATCTGATACCATTAACGCGGTAATAGGATTTCATCTTGTAATAACTACAAAGTAACAAATTAAACGTAAGAAAAAAATGAGCGGTCGAAAGTTAAGTCGCACGGCTTCTCAAGCCTAACCACTAGAAATCCTATTAGCATTTCTGACACATGATGCGAATGGACATGTGTGTAAAGGGATATCGTGTTTCGCATCGAACTAATTGAATAAGTTTGAAAAAAAAAAGTTTTTATCATCTATGATCGTATTACTTTCGTTTCTTTGCTTTAGTTTGGTCTGGTTCACTGGTTGACCGCTCTAAATGGAAAATGGATGTTAGACGGTTGCGTAGTCACTATTGCTGTTTTTATTGTTTCAATTTGATTTCTTTCTTCAGGTTTTTGTTTTCAGTGGCCCATTTCTTATGAACCTATAAAGTTACTTTAACCTTTCAGTAGTGACGCGGAGTTTGGTTGAAGCAACGGTTAAGTATTCTGTTAGAAAAGTTAAATGGTGACGAGTAGGGTGAAGTAACTTTGGGTATCTTCACGAAATATGATACAGTTTCAAGTGACTTTTCGTCTAGTGTATTGTGCTTATTGTCTGTGAAATGGTCTATTAGACCACCCGCCACTGTTCATACCATATCAAAATGCGTCTTGTGGATCACCCTCCAGCTTTACTGTTTTATATATTAAACGTTGTAATAGTAAATTTATTTTAGCAGTAATAATTATGAATTATGAAGCTTATAAATTAATAATTAAAATGGATTATGGGTGAAAGCAAGAAAGGTCACTTCGACTTTGAAGAAATTTTTATTGAGTAACAATAAGACTATGTAATTATTTCTCGAAGTAATCACCATTACGAACATTTATAATGAAAATGATTCAGAGCAGTGCTTACGAGCAACAGTTAAAGCTAAACCTCCTCTTTACAGATTTCAAACAAGCTTACGATTTTGTGATAAGAGTCCACAGTACTCATCAATTTCTTGTTGAGAAAGAGTGAAATACGAACGAAAGGTATGATTTATGACAACAGAAGCCAGTTCCTCGCCTTTGCGGACGATGCAGTGTCAATGGCAAGAACTGAAAGGGAACTACTGAGGATTTTCAAACTCTTTGAAGCGAAGGCCAAACAGTATAGACTGATAATTAATGAGAAAAAAACGAAGTGTATGGCAATGGGACAGACCACATATGAAGACACTTAACGGACGACTACTACAACCACCGAGAGTAAAGATTATTGCTCCAAAAAGGTGTCGGAGTTTGAGTATCTAGGAGTAACACTTACAAGTAAGGGGGAAGAAAATCAAGAAATTGAGAAGCGAATTTCGAGAGGAGCACTACATAAACTATTAAGAACAAAGAACATCTCTAGAGAGGCAAAATTGAGACTATACCGAACACGGTTCTTTATGGAAGCGAAACATGGATTATGAACAGAAATCATGAAAATATGCTGAACATCTGGGAGCCGGAACATATTAGGAGGAGTAAAAGACGATGACAACGTTTGGAGGAGACGAACAAATGCAGAGATCAGAGAGCTGTACCGGAAACCAACAATTAGCCGGATCGTCAGAACAAAGCGGCTTGGATGGTTAGGAAGGTGTGCAAATAACTCGCTGCTTAGAGGAGAAGGAAAGAAGAGAAGAGACCGACCACGAAAAAGTGGATAAAAGCGTGTAAGGAAGACCTATAAACAATCGAAATTGCAAATTAGAGAACTGCGGCCATGGACAGAAGAAAGTGGAGGAAAACAATTAAGAAATTCCAAGCCTTTAAAGCCTGTTGTGCTATATCTAATCATCATCACACTCAATGACCTTTTGCCAACGTGGAACTAATTTTTGTATGCCGATATTGTAGAACTCTCTCGATTTGGAGTTAAAAATTTGGTGGACTGCACTTATTGCACCATCTCCAGTTGTGTACTGTCTGTGCTTCATATATTTGTCAAGAGACAAAAAAGGTGATAATCACTTGGCGAAATGTCGGGAGAACATGGCGGATGCGATAACGTTTTTCAGTTGAGTTCATTAATTTTTATATTTGAAATCGATAACCGATCTGGTGGTCGAAAGCTTAAAAAAGAAAATTATTTGAATTTTTATTAGGCATTTTCAGTTTTGAAAAAACGACCCTTGATAAATTTGACATATCTATCAAGATAAATATGCAAGGGACATTTTCAAAATATTGATTCATCATTTTATTATTTTGATTTTAGTGGCAAAAGTTCCCAGAATAAGGAAGTAAATATATATACAATTATTCCACAAAGAAGTGTTAGACAACATTTAAACCTAAAGAATTAATTGTTATTTTTATTGTTAACCTCTGAACGAAAAACATTACTTTGTGTAATTACTGCCGGCCTCTTTGTAATACAAATAGGTCGATTTTAATTATGTTCTTGTAATTATTATTATTTATTGTGAGTACCTAAAAAAGGGGTGATAATATATAGATACTAACAAATGTCATGTAGAATCAATTTAGCCCAAAATCAGTATTTGTCGATTCTTTATTAAGTCAGGAACCGTGTTATTACAGGTATATTAAAGATTAATTCAGTGTTATTATATTGGAAAATCTGGCTAGAACTGATTCTACTTGGAAATAGTTTCGATAAGGGGTTGAATCCTGATTTATCGTTTCTCTCTAGGGCAATACCACATCCGTCGAAGAGGTCTTCCGGAATTTCCGTAATTTAATAGTAGGTATATTGAGGTACTGAGGTTTTAACAAAGGAGTATATAATAAATTTTGAGGTTGAAACTATATGGCCACAATTTCAAGATTAGAAAGATTATTAGAATAACCACTAGTTCAACTTTTTCAAACCATTAGCTACCTCCAGGGTTCTAAAAACTTTCATATCAAAGATAAAAGAATTTTTCTTTAATTCAGATTTAAGACATTTTTAAGATACCGCGTTAAAAATTTAAAAAAAAAATCGACAGGTTATTGGTTTCACCCCGATATTCGAAAATCGAGTTTTCAACAAATCTTCACGTTTTGAAGTCCCATGGAGTCATCCTGCGATGATGTCCATACGTCTGTATGTATGTGTGTGTTTGTATATGTAAGTATGTAACCCTCTTATAACTTTTGATCAGTTTGACCGATCCAAATGAGACTTGTGACGTTAGTAAGAGTTCCACTCAACTTTAGACTTTATGAAAATTTGAAGTTTAAGTAAATTCCAAGAAATTAAAAAAGAAATCAAAAACGATGCTTTTTAAAAACAACTTTTTGGTGGTGGCAACGATCAATTCCATAACCTAATCAGCTCCTAAACGCAAAAAATGACGTCGAATGTCATTTTGGAAATCGAAATCGGTTAATTTGTTCGTCAGATATCGTTGTCGAAATATTTGGAAAAAAAAGTATTTTCACAATAACTTTTTGACTAATCAATTTTGCACTAAGGATAACATTTTTCGCACCCAAAAACCTGCTTCGATTGTCGCATTAAATAGAATCGCTCAACGCGTTAAAAAGTAAGCTCAAGAAGCTCAAAGCACAAAAAAAAACTTTTTTGGTCCTCCGTCCAGAAACAATACTATTAATTACTTCAAAATCGTCCGGAAAATGACATTTTCCGGCCTAGGCCGGCAAAGTAGCTTGTAGATTATCTAAAGAGATGGCGCTATGAGTTTAAATTTTAAGTCATCAAAAATACATAATGAATAATACCAATTTTAATTAAATTTATTTTACCCACGACTCATAAGTAAATTGCGTATTTTTTAACCTACAACTCTGTCAGTAAGTTTCAAATTATTGAAGAGTTGTGTTATAGTTTCATTTACTAAACTAGTGGAGTAAGTAAATAGAAACATGTATTATTATGTTGGTTACCTACAGTTTTCATTAAATTAAACTAACATTTGACATTTCTCAGACAGAACTGTCTGCGAAATCGAATATTTTTGACAACCTATGCCAAAATTTAAATTTTATATTTATTATTTTTAGTTTTATACAAAACCATTTGGTAAGTCGTGGGTAAAGCATAGCATTCACTCGAGGAACAAATTGCATATTTAGCTCTTTTCTTTAGCCCATTCGCTCGCAAGCTCGCTCATGGGCCAAACACACAAGCTGTAATAATATGCAATTTACGTAAAGTAATATACTATAAAAACAGCGTATAATATACTAAACTTACCTATAACTTTTTCTAAAGGTAAGCAGGATTCTAATTTGCATTTAATTTCTCATACAACTTGTATTATAAAATTTGACATTTATGTCAATTTACAACTACTTATCGTTCGATTATGAAAATAGTTCATTGTCTCTGCTATTTTTATATAAAATTATTAGATATTAATGTTAATATTTTCAATATAACAGTTGTTACTGTGCTGCTTATTAGCACAGTATTTGTATGTATAAAAATTAAGGATCTTGAAATCGATTATCAGAAAATCATTCCTTATTACTTATTACTAATTCTTTTAATCGTGCAATAGATGTCAATAAACACTAATCTTGTATGTCACAAAGTAAAAAGTTTTTGAACTTGTTGTGTTTGCAACATATGTTAATTAAAACACTAATAACTGCTGAACACGTATATTAAGTATCAAACAAGTTATTATACAACTATAATATTAACATCCAATGTGGCGCTAATATCTACCCGAAGATCACGTCATACCAGCTGACAGTCTGTCGGCTGTCTTCTAGTCACTGGTTTTACTTTAGGTAGCACAAGCGGTCAACTCTTGAACATAACAGAACTTTTGAAAATATTAAAAATTAGTCGGACCAAAAAATACTGTGTGTTACACGTCCGTAAAATGTTTTGCAAGTGCTCGTATTGTTTCGCCTCGGTGCTACGCACCTCGGCTACACAACATTACTCGCTCTTGCAAAATGTCATTTTCCGTCCTTGTGTCACAAATAACTATTTTTGTTGTTTGTAATAAGCAGGAAGTTGTAAGGATGACCTTCAGGGTCAATCAAGCTCTTTTTGCATTATTTTTTTGATAGTTTGTACTTGGCGCCTTTAATTGCATGTTAGAATGAGAATGATAATACTTTTAGAAGGTAATCCACGACCTTTATATTCAGCTAGCGAGGAAAACAACGCTAAATGGGACAATCATACTCGTAATCAAATAAATAAAAGCGCCAAGTGCAAGTGGAAATCGCCCATAAATGGTTCCGTATATAAAAGTTCTTGTAGTTTGTTGTAACTCTGATCGATGTTTTAAAAAACTACTTACTAGATCTCGGTCAAACCAATTTTCGGTGAAAGGGTAATTAACATCATATATTTTTTAGTTTTATATTCTTTAGTTACAGGGGGTGACACACTTTGGAAGTATCTCTTGCGCAAACAAAAAATGATATTAAAAACCTATCCATAGATACCCACACGAATGGGTTGGATAAATTTTTTTTGAAAATGAGTTTTAAGTATGGGGGAACCCACAATTTTTTTTTTCTATTTTTGTTTACAATCTTAAGGTGGTTCACAGACTACTTCAACTTTTAACAGTATAGTTCTTATAGTTTCGAAAAAAAGTGGATGTGAGATACGAACGGACGGACGGACAGACAGACAGACATGACGAATCTATAAGGGTTTCGTTTTTTGCCATTTGGCTACGGAATTCTAAAAATCCAATTGCAGTGAGAAGATATAAAAATAATAGAAACCACTAAAGATAAAATGGACAAAACAATATACATAAATATTGAAAAAATGACAAAAAGAAAAATATCGAGAAAAACTAGAGAAACTCAAAAAAAATAATTACCTAAAAAAAGTATTTGAAGTTATTTAAAAACTAGACAACTTCTAACAGATATTTCATCAAAAACTATAAAATGTAAATTAAATATACATAATTAAAAACAGGAACATTCTGACGACATTAAAAGCATTAAAGAATGAATCGATCCAGTCATGTTGGAACCGTCGTTCGCAATTAATTTATAGAAAGTTTTTTTGTTCTTTTGTTGTTCTTACTTAAGAAACAGTAAGTGTTTTAAAAGCTTCTTTTTCTTTTTACTTTCCTTCTGCCATTGAGAGATCTATCTTTCTATCTCATAAAAACGAGTTTTATTGGATGATTTTTCTTTCTACAGTTTTAACGAATTGATTTTGGTAATTCACTTAAAATGCATTAGTGTTAAGCATGGATTATGTATAAATTGATTGTATTTGTTTGATTCTTTTGTTCGTACAAGTTTAGTTGTAAAAAATGATACTTAAGTAAAAAATTAAAGAATTATTATTATCTTCATAAAAAGAAGAATCCTTATACAGAAACATTTTGTCCTATACATCAGCGGCTTCCATGACGAAAGTCCACGAATTAAGATTTGAACTGCTTGATCATCCATTTTACTCAACAGATCTTGCCCCAAGCGACTTTTTATTGTTCCCTAATCTAAAAATTGCGCTCGAAAGAAAAGAGATAATCGTTAAAACTTTTTAGACGTATTTACTAGTTGTATTTACACACCCAAGAAACAATATAAAAGTATCTGTAAAAGAGTTTATGATACACCGTCATATACTCGAAACTAAAATACACTCCAAACTGTGGATTGCAAAGAGGGAATTAGCTTTAAAAAGCAATAACTGTTTCTTCGGCTTCTCTTCAGCCTGTCTAAGACAGAAGAATGTTCAGGGACATAAAAAAAAATTCCCTCTGGGAACATAAAGGTACATCTATATATATAAAAATGAAACCCGTTTTCTTTGGTCATGGCATCACGCGTGAATGGCTGGACCGATTTTTGTAATTCTTTTTGTGTTGTATTTGTTATTATTAGGAGAAGGTTCTTACGGAAGAAAATATTAAGAAAATCTCTCAGAAATATTGAAAAATAGACATTTAATTTTGCATATTTTAAAAAACGCGCGTAACGAATGTCAATGTCATTCACAGCCATAGACTATATAATTGAAAGAGCATCGTTTGTTCGGAAACGTGGTTACTTAATTAAATAAAGCTTCCATGTATCAAATTCAATATTGATTAATAGATATCTATACGATTTCATATAAATATAAGTTCGAAAAATATATTTTTGGTGCGATAAGTGAAACAAAACTATAAACTTTCTTTCCTTCTCTATCTCTTCATCTTTTATTTTTCTTAAATTTATTTTAGTTGTTGGCGTAGCAACGCGCGCCGGTTACAGCTATTTCATATATTTAAAAGAGTGATCCTTACTAAGACGCCACCGTAAGGTGGCGCAGTTGAGATAGTATAAATTTACATTAGCAATTCTTGCGTAATTAAGTACTATGACGCCACCATAAGGTGGCGCAGTTAATATATGACCTATCTAATCGATTATTTACAAAACCGTAAAAATTTGGAAAAATGGTAAAAAACATTAGTAGGCGGTACGAAGTTCGCCGGGTCAGCTAGTCTGTAATATTTGTATTTCATGTAATCAAGTTGGAAGAAAAGGACCAGCCACAATATTCCGCGGTTCAGATCCAGCTCTTGGAGTACCCAAAAGCTGGAGACGAATGAAAGCCTAGGTCCAAAGATAACACAATTAAAACTTGGAACACAAGACAAAAAAACAAAATAAAAAATTGCAGAGGTTTTTGTTATTTTGCTGGGAACGGTCAATTAAATTATGTTAATGTGGTTTAATAAAAAAATAAATAAAAAGAAAATTGTGGCGATCGAATGAGCACATTTTGACATGTGCCTAAAATACTTCACGGGTCGAAGGTTAAAGGTGCTCGAGTTTATAGTTTCGTTCAAAGTTAATTTTTACTTTTTTGCATTCACACTTCTGGTCGTCGAAAAAAGATTTCCTATAGCGGAATTTTTTGTCGGCATGAATCGTTTGTCGACATGAATTGTGAATGCAAAAAAAAGCAAAAATTTTCTTTGAACGATAATATAATATAATCGTTTGTAATCACTGATTGCTGATTGTGAAGAGGATGAAGAGGAGTCTTAGAACGTATAAGTATACAAAAATAAGGTTTAAAATATAAATTATAGCATTAAACAGTTGTAATGATATTTTGCACTTCATCAAACGCAGAACGCGGTGCACAGTCACGTTCGTTTCCACTTATTTCTCTTATAGAAATGTTGAACATTAAACTGCTTGGTTATTAAAATTGATTTATTTTCCAGTTCACTAAAAGAGAACATTTCTTGCATTATAGTCTTAGGGAAATAAATCTTAATATATTCAATAAGTAAACCAATGTAACATTAGTGCTATTACAACAAAATTTCTCAAATTGCTTTTAATTACAATGCGGCTTTACCACATCGTGAAAAAGCGTTTCAATAACTGTCAATAACAGCAGGGACGAATTTTGTAAACAAGCAGGATCAGTTGCCTAATAGGTAGGGGACTGTCAGGATGGAAAATCCCAATTACATAGAATCCTTAATTACAACCAGACGATGATAACTTAATTGAAAGTAAAAATAATTAAATCACGAAAACAAGTCTTTACCAAAAGCCGTTTTTCGCAAATTTATTGTTATTCCAAATTTCAAAATATTTCGAAAACTATAGAAGATACAAAAAATATAATTATATTCTCGGAATAATTTATCTTTATTTTGACATGTAATGCAATTTTCTGTCACTGTAGTATTACGGCCGTTAGCCAACCATAGCATAGGATCATAGTGTCGAAATTGGGTGAAGCAAGAGTGGGAAGGAGCTGTCCACAGGGACTTGCGGATGAACTTCTTAGGAAACTCCTCAACGAAGGCTTTTACCACCTATCTTTTGCACATGATCTGGCCATAGTCGTTAAGGAGGGCAACCGTTGAATTGCTCGAATGCAATTGCTCCAAATCAATTGCTCGAACTCCAGGTATCTTTAAAATAATCCAGGAGAGCTTGGAACTCTGGTGGGAAAATGTTCTGGTCACAGAGATGATCAAAAGCATTAACCACGTCATTTGTGGGAACAAATGCCAAGGCCGGAAGCATTTTTAAAGTTAAAGCTATCTGTGGATTCTGCTCGTATTTCCTTTGTAAACCGTTTGACTGTATATAGTGAAAAATGCATTGACAAAAATAAAAAAATTCCATCCTTGCAACTTCCCGCTAGTTTTAACCGTAAAGCTATAGTAACGTGACGTATTTAACTTTTTTTGAAATGTTTAAAAAGCGCGTTATTTGATTTTAATGTTCAAGATGGCATTCGAAGCAGTTTTTTGAGACCTGAAAACGTTACTAGGAGTGCAAAATCGATTAGTCAAAAAATCTCAAAGTTATTGAAAAAAAAAATTTTTTTGAAATTTTTCGACAACGATATCTCACGAACGAATCAATCGATTTTAATTTGCAAAACGGCATTCGACGTGGTTTTTTAAGCTTGAGAGCTCATTAGGTTATGAAATTGATCAATGTAATGGCCAAAAAGATATGCCCAAAAAACACCATTTTTACCAATTGTTTTTTTCGGTTATTTTGAAATTTCTCAAAATCTACCGGTTCGAATCGGTTCAAGCTTACAGGGAATCTAAGTTAGATGGAACTCTTTGGAACGCTTTTTATTTCATCCCGATCGGTCAAGCCGTTCAAAAGTTATAATAGGTTTACATACATCCACACACACACACACACACACACATCCACACGTACATACAGACATACAGACACCCTCGTAAAAATAGTCAGGGGAGGTTCCAAATACCTCAAAACGTTGAGATCCGATGAAAACTCGATTTTCGAAAAACGGGGTAAAACCAATAACTTCCCGATTTTAAAAAAAATTTTAATTTTTTTAGCGGGAAGTTAAAAAAAATCCACTATGGTAACTCTTGTTCTGCAGCATTTATCATCGCCAATTCATGCAGCAGAAGGCCAAATATTTTTTTTTTCTTGTAAGAATTTAATATAAGTCTTATTTGGCAATAGAGCGAATACCAGAGGAATGGCCACATTGTCCGTTAGTCCATGAATAAATAGTATAGAGTTGTTCAAAGAGGGTCGAAACTGTTTTGAAAGTGCCGTCAGCATACCAATGTTCGGACTGTACCAATAGAGTTATGTTGCGCCGAGTGGAAACAATCAGGATTCTTTTAGGTATAGGACTTGAGTCAAACAAAATAAAAGTTTCTCCAGCCTCACTTGTTTTAAATTAATCTCTGCTGCTTGGATTGGTTATGGCAACTTCTTTTCTTTCTCTAACTTTCCTAATGGTTCGCTTCATATTTCCAATAGAAGGTAATTTGGCTGCAACAGCCTCTCCTATGTTTGTAGAAGCTTGGGACAGGGGTACAGGGGAGGTTTCTGGGCATAGTCCCAGAGCGAATGTAGATCGCAATGAATATAGTGTATAGTGGTGCAAGAATGAAGGCCTTAGAGTTAATCCAAAAAAAGCATAAGTTGTCCTTTTCACAAAAAGTCATACGCAAAGCTACAATTGCCCTTGGTATATGTAGACAAATATGTGGCAATAATTGTGGCTTGAATTAGAAATACAAATTTTTGAAACTATTAACGAAAGTTATTTACAAAAAAAAAATATTAAAAAAATAAGAAAAATCAAACCGTCTTGAGTATATAATAATTAAATTTGAGTAGGTACAGATTTGTGCTACACTTTGATATTCGAAATTTAAAATTAACCTTCCTGCATTAACACACTATATGCTTTAGTATTTTTAAACACACTGTTGATTGGCGTGAAGGTAAATTTCGAGTTTAAGTTGTCCATATTTTTAGTTACTTGACAAATTAGACTGCATTAATATTTCATACATTTTATGCGTTCTAAATATATCTTTTACGTCAAACCAATATTTATTAACCAATTTTCATTACTTATCATGTTAGAGTTACTATGTACATAGATTTAAAAGTAAAAACTTACCATTTCTAATGCTTGGTCTTTAGGCATCCTCATGAATTTGGCCAATGACTGTATCTTCTGTGAAATAAACAGTTTTTGGTCCCGTAAAATCATGAAGGTTTTTATCCAGACTTTCTTTCGATCGTCACGGATCCAGACGTGGGAGAATATTACAGGACACATCCCTTCCTGGATCACCATGTGCTGAAAATGTAAACAAAATTCGACGAATTACATGATAAACTAGCAATTTTTTTGTTTATAAAAACAGCAACAAAAGCAAGAAAGATAAGCTACAAGAAACTACATCAAACAGGTACCTGATCATAGAAAATTAACAAGATAACACTATAACAAAAAGCAAAGAAGGTGACTAAAGATAAGCAATTTCAAGAATAGTTATTATATAGAAAATAAGGAAAAAACAGATAAATGGAGAATTTGAAGAAGGAAATCAAGACGTTGGAAGAAACCATGGCAAATTGTAACGCTCGTTTTTGAGTATATTCTCCTGACTATATTTTTATTTATTTCAATTTTATCGCGCCGCGCCGGTGCGGAAGGTTTGTTCGCGTCGATTTGGTAGGAGAAAGTTTGTTTCTTCGTTAGAAAATTATTTCAATAAATTTTCATTAGTTTTAAATTATCCAAATTATCCAACCAGTTAGCGAATGTATTTGATAGTAAATTACTTAAAGGTTGGAGTTTTGATTATAATTTTATTATTAGAGTTATTACCACATCAAAGAAGGGCCCTATTAAGGATTACCGTAAAACAGAAAAGATTCGCTGACTACCGACAGCCATTTTGTTCATAGAAGTCGACACAAGGTGAAACCAATCCCGGGTTTGGACACAAAGGAAGTTTTCTTAAAAGAAAAATCACTACCAACCACATTTTGATTTAAAGCAGATCCGATTCACAATAAATCAAGCTCCAACAGGAAGAATCCAAATAAACCAAAGATAAGAGATTAAATTAATTAATTATTTTTTAAATATTTTCACTTTTGATTAATTAAATAAATTAACTTAAAACTGAATTTACCGTTTTTTATATGTTTGTCTGTACTTGGCGCCCTAAATTAATGTTTGGGGAGAGTTTGTAAAGACTCAGAAGGAGCTAGCCTAGGGTAATTTAAGGGTTACAAAATTCAACATACAAAAACAGTAAATTAAATCCAGTAGACGAGGTTCATCCTGGGCACCAGGTATTATTCGTTTCAAATTCGTGCGTACTGACTAATTTTAACAACTACCTAAGCCGACACTTTAAAACTCAGGGCCGTAACAGGATGTATATTATACCAGCATACTGTTCTTTTCAATTATTTTACTGACCGCGCCATAAAAGCAAAGATGTTTTTTTCGTAAACCCAATAAAATTTTTAATTGAAAGGTTTCAATTCACTTATTAATTTATTGATTAGCATAATATAAACTTCTTATGGTACACATTAAAAAAGAAATAAATCGTGATAATAATAACATTCAATCAATATTAATATCGATCTCATCGTCATCACTACTGTTTTCATTTATAATCAATTTATTTACATTAGAAAATACCTCTTAGTATTTTAATGTTTAATGCAACTTATCAACTTTATTACAAATGCACTTAGTTTTAAGGTTTTGTTTTTGCAGGCAATGTTCCTATTTAACTGACCCAAAAGTAGCTCTATAGGATTTAAGACGCAGTAATAGGGAGGTAGCATATATCTTTATGTCATACTAGTTCATTATTGTGTTTTTATTGCTTAGTTACCAACTATCTAATGTCGTACTTTATGCCCGTGCGGGCATAAAGTTCACTTTATGGCCCGCACGGGCATAAAAAGAAATAATTTTTTGTTTAACTTATTTAATAACCTTTACTAATTATAATTACAAACGGAATATAGTAATATATGTAAATATTCGATGAACATTATTTTGACGAATTAACATAAAATTGGCAGTTCTGAAAAGATCCGGAGATAGTTAAGTTGCCTGCAGCAAACGATTCATGTTTCATTGTTTGAGTATCAAATTTCTGTACCGAAACGCCAGACCCGGAAGGTACACCTGCCAGCATTCTTGAAACTTCATTTTTTGAAGATAAACTATCCTCTAAATATCCTTCAGCAACCGACGTACTCTTCCATCCACCATGGCGCTTCAACGTGGTCATACTGGCTCCAGCCTCTGCAAGAAAAGTTGCTGACGTTCGACGCATACAATGACTTTCTCAGGATCAATTAAACCCAGATATTTCGCTATAATGGACGGGATTTTTCCAAACGTGTTTTTTCCTACAGGTTGTACAGTACATCGACCCTGTCTATAGGTCAGAAAAAGCCTTTTTTCTGAGCAACCACGTGGCCGTAGTGACATAAATCTCTTATTAGCTTTAAACTGTTCATTTCACTCTCATCTATAATGGTAAAAATGCGTTTTTTATCGGTCTTTGTCTCTGGTACATTTACCACAAAAACCGATTTTCTATCTTCTACATGAGTAACTAACATGTTCACAAGTTCTTGCCGTCGACATCCACCAAATACTCCAAATATTAATGCAACTTTTTTCATTAAAAACGTCTCGTTCGGTGCCTTATAAATAAATTTTAAAACATCTTCTCTAGACAGAATTTTAGACTTCTTTGCTTTGTAGCCTGTTGAAGTTTGCTTTAAATATTTCATTAACTTATAGTAATTAGCAATGTTAATATTTTTATTTACTATTAAAGTCTTCTTTACCATGGAATATTTGGACCACAAAGAACTCGGAGCAAATGTTTTAGCGAGATCGCCGAAGTATCCAAGCAACACAGTTTCATTAACATCTTTTACGTAGTTTTCTTGCATCCAATTTAATAATTTTTGGTATTCCATATCGTAAACTTCTTTAGACTTTTGTGGCAACAGATTTTCAGTTGATTCCTTTGCTTTTTTAATAATTTCGTTAGGAATTCCAAAATCTTCGTCCATTTTGACTTCTTACTTTGACACATGTAACAATTATTGCAATTTTATGACATTTACGTTTGTCAACATTCACCTAGCAACGATATTGCCTACTATGAGAAAGTGGCAATGTTAATAATTCAAACCGGATTTTTAAAATACTGATTTGTATTGAGATTGGATTGCAATAACGAACTAGTATGACATAAAAGTTTGTATGTACCAATGCCAATGGCATAAACAGATGTGTATACCCTTGGGCGACTTACAAACCATCGGGCCAGAGGCCCTCGGGTTCGTAAGACGTCGCCCTCAGGGCATAAACATCTATTTATACCCTTGATACATAAATAACTATTTGATGTATGTTGCCGGTATTTATAATCCGATTTGAAAAATTTATTTTGCTTTCAGAAGAGTATGTTAATAATGATGTATAACATAAAAACATAATAATTACCCTGTTACTGTCTCTCTCTAAAGTAAAAGGCCTCTTCTCACAAGGAGAAGGAATGAGCATTTAATCAACACCCTTGCTCACTGGGGTTGGTGATTTAAGATAATTGAGTCCACGTTTCATCACGATGTTTTCTTAAAAAGATTAAAAGCAACTAGGAATCTAATTTCGATTTCCTTCAAGTTTGCTCCAATGGCAAATTACCCTCTATTTTATTCTTAACCATTATATCTAGATTTCGAATGTTATAACTCAAATGTTTTACAAAGATATAAAACATTGGAGCTGACTTCAAGGAACTCGATGCCTAGTTGCTTTCAATTTATTTTGAAGTTATACTTCTGTTCGTGCACTCGGCGGGAAAGATTTGTGTGGGGTTAAATGAAAAAAATTATTACATATGTAATGGTGTGAGTAAGAGAGAGACAGAAACACATATAAGGTATATTGGTCGGTAGAAACAAAGATGAAATATTTACCACATGTTATTAGTCATAACTGTAAGTCCTTTGAATACGGTTTAAACATTCAGTACATTGAAAAGAGATAGATATACAAAATACAGTCTGAGCTAATGTTTTGAATATCAGTGACGTTTCACATTGTGTTTAACAGATTATTTTATAATTCTGTCACGTAAGTAAACATATAAAGTTTAGTATTTTATATTAATAATATTCAGTAATGAGTATTGTATTGTAGTCCATAGTACCGTCACATGGTTGCATTATATCCTGCATTATGGTTTTGAGGTTGTTGGCTACATAAACGGAGTTTTTAAGAATAGTCGAAAAGTGCATTCCGAACAGACAATAGATAGAAAAAGTACAACTCGGTAAGTATTCCAAATGGGTTCAATTTATGTACTCGAGGTTTTTAGGGTCGCTGAACACGAATATCATGATGTCGAAAGTCTCCGCGGCACTTGGTGCCGAGGGTATTTACCTCTTCTCCTGGAATTTTATGTAAATTCTGTACAAAATCAGTGCACACTTGAAACTCGGCGGTTTTTTGGGTCGCTGAATACGAATATGATAATTGCAATGGTGTCCGAAACACCTGGTGCTTAAGACGGACCTCGTCTCCAGGAATTTTATGCAAATTCGATATAAAATGAGTGTGTACTCGGGACTAGGAGGTTTTTGAGGTCGCTGAACACGAATATCATATAATGATTTTGCTAAATCATTCGCATACAAATTTAGGAATCCGGGACTTCTGAAGACAGTCCCACTGACTGCCACACCCGTTTTTTTTAAGTTTTTATGAATGTTTTTGTACGTAACAGTACTAATAATAGCTTTTTTATGATGCGGGTACTCTAACGTTCACCCTTGATTGATAGGGCGCATTATCCATAACAATACCGCTATTTTCTTGAGTTTTGAAAGTAAAATTTCAGAAACCATTTCCCAAAAATAATGCTTTTTAATTTGTTTTAAATGCTACGTAAAATAAGATAATTTCTTTCAGCCTACATATTATATATAACACTTCGTACTTGTCCCAAATGTTGCGTTTTATTAACCTTTGAAAAACCAAAATCAACATGCGTTTTTTCCCCGCAAGGTCCATTCTTTATTCATTTAGTTTAATGAAGTTAATTAGGATAATTAAAACAGAATGAATCAGAAAGAATTGAGTTGGAAAGAGTTTAGTATACTCTCTAGGAATAAAATTGCATTGAAAGCAACCAAAATAGCTCTAAATATAGTTAATGAAATTATTAAATAATTTAAAATCAATATAGTCGGTGATTTATCAGGAAACGATACAGTAAAAATCATAAAAATAGATTTGGTGTTAAAAATCAAAATTCGATTGTAGTTTTACGTCATAAATATCATGTATTTTAGCGTTTAAGAACATACAAATCTCAACAAATGATTCCAAGTATTTAACATTAATAATTTTTAATGTAGCGTAATATTTTAGGTACAACATCTGTAGAAAATGTAAAATTTAATCAATTTGAAATGCAAATATCTTGATGGTTTCTAAATACCTTGTTTGAAGAAGGAATTAAAGAGATAATTTTATATTTGATTAGAATATTTTACGAACCAGTGCCTGTTTTTTCACTTGGAAAATTCAGTTTAGAAATTAAGAAAATTTGTTTTCCCAAAGATTTATTTGGTCTACATTCAGAATTTCTCCCTGTGGAAAAGATTATATTAAAATGGTTACGGTTGTACAAGTAGACATCGCTCGCAGCCGGAATCCTGAACAATTGCTCAATAACAGATCTAGATTATACCATTTCGGATAATACAATGCCAACAGTCGGAATATTCTTATTTAGCATATCATCGTCTTCTCAACAGAGAATGGCAACGGAAAATTATTCGTTACACTTTGCTTCGCTCATGGTTTTCTTAATTGTCAGAATTTTCAACAATGTTTCAATATTTTCTTGGAAACTTTCCTAACATACACATACATAATTGTATGCCAGAGTTGTCAATTTTTTTTCAAAAGTAAAGTAGAAGAAAATTTAAAAAAGACACTATAAATGATGAAAAAAAAATTTTTTTTTTGGATGAACTATCATTGTAGACAACAACTATGGTGCCAAAAGATATACATAAACTCATGGACCAAATTAAAACACCACCTCTGTTTTCTTGGTTAAAATTTCAAAATAATGGTCATGATGCTAATTTTTTACGAAAAGTGAGAGGTCTTCTTTGATAATCTAGACAAATGCTGTCAAATGGTTGTTTGTGTCATAATTCATAATTTCAATTTTGTATGGAAATTTGTCGTACAAAAATTGTTGATAAGTAAAAGATTTGATTAGCTGGAAAGTGTTGTATAGTTAATAATGGTTGTTTCAAAAGTTTGAGTCTTAGAAAATGAATTGTTGCATAGATTTATTAGTAGAGGACGCGTTATGTTGCTAATTTGTTAAGAAGAAGAAATGATTCCAGTATAAGTCGTACGGTTAAACAGTTCAACCAGACAGGATCTTACAATCGCAAACCTGGAGAAGATGAAAGAGATGAGCGTTTTCTGCGTGTTTCTGGTACAGTCACTGGTACAGTTTACGAAATGAGTTGGAGTTGGCTATTGCTCGCAATGTACTGATATCGTCTCGAACCATCAAAACTGGACGGTTGACGATTGGAAGAGAGTTTTGTTGTCAAATGAGACTAGGAACAACTTAAAATCTTCGTATGGATGAGAGTATGTTTGGAGAAGGCCTGGAGAGAGATTTGCGAGCTGCAATATTGTTCCCAAAATTTCATTTGGTGGAGGCACAGCGATGATTTGGGTAGTAATCTGTTTTAATGGCCCCACAGAATTGGTTCCTATCCGCAAGAGAACTATTATCTCGAAAATATCGTCATTGAACATATTTTGCCGTTTGTGCACTTCTTGATGCCGAATTGTGCATTCATGCAAGATAATGCTCGTTCCCACCTGGCTAGGCAAGTCGTTAACTACCTAAATGCAATTGATCTTTAGTTAATGGAATGACCAGCCAACAATTGGGACTTAAATCCCATAGAGCAACTATGAGGCGTTCTTAAAAAAGTTTGCAGTCATAGGCCCTCAACTGTTAATCATAATCAACTGTTAGATACCAAAATAGCAGAGAGGGAGAGTGTCCCCCAAGATGTCATCAAAAATCCGATACCCAGTATTCCAGGGCGAATAAATTCAGTAGTAAGAAGTAGAGGAGGTCATACACGTTCCGAAGCTCAGTTGAAACACTTTAATTCAATTGTTTTGTGTACTTTTCCTGCCGATTTCTGCTAAACACAATTCCTTTGCTTTATTAAGAATTTTTGTGAAGCTACTTGACATATCAGTCAAACACAGGAAAACTTAAGTTTCCCTCTCTTTTTCGATTTTCCACATTTTTTTTAATCTTTGTTTCTTGGTTATTTATTTTTCAATATATTATATTTATATATATTTTTTCGGATTCCATTCCATTTTCCAATTCATTCGGTTTATTTAATTGACGCTAGTTGTTCTTTTTCTGGTTTTTCATGATTTTATTATTTTATTAGTCACTTTTGTTTAGACCTTTTATACGATTTTTATTATTTTTCCAGTTTTCTCAATTTTTCATTTATCATATTTTAATATCTCGGGTGAAGACAAATCCAAATTATATTTCTAACCGTATTATTTATAAATAGAAATACAACGCCATCTACAGGACGTTTATGCAATATTAATATAGTTTTATATTATATATTTATATATTATAAATACACACGTTTTATTTTTCGTATTATCCATAACTTGTTATTTATTTTTCGCGTTTAAACTTTTGCTGAACTTACACAAACATTTGAAAAACAAAATTAGACTAATCGTTCCAGACATTCTCAAGTTTTCGTGAGACACACAATTTGGTTAATTTTGATATTAAAATATTTGTAAAAGTTAAGGGAAGGTTTAAATGACGAGAAAAATAAATAATAAGTAACGAAAAATGGAAAAAACGACAATAGGGAACCGGACAACTTTTCAAATAGTGTTTAAAAATAATCTTTATTCATATATATAGCCATAAAAAATAATATTTTAATTAAATAAATCCTCTGGAGTACTTGAAAACGTCAAAAACATAATTTATTTCAAATTTCCGCGAAAACAGCACTTCATGTCAATTCAGATCAAGTGACGTCATGTGGAAGGTAAACAAACTTCTAACCATATTAAAAGTGATCAATGCTTGGATAAATGAAGTATTTTGTGTTTCTTAATCATCATGGACCGAAAAAGATATCGTTGGTGTGTTGTACCTTGATGTAGAAATACATCAGTAACTACTCCAAATAATTTTTTTATTGATGTAAGAAATGATTAGACCTAGCAAGACGAAAGTGCGATGGAATGTCTGTTACCTACTTCACCAATTTACTTTTGTGAAGATCACTTTGATGTACCTAAGTACCTAGAGTGTTATTACACAGCCCATTATACAAATAATCATATTTAGTGCGTATGTAATTTAGGTGTTATAGGTTATATCTTACGTAGAATGTTTTACGTGTGCATAAACAATCTTGTATTTGTGTTTTAGCTGCCAAAGAAACTATAGAGAATATTTAAACTTAATTATATCTTTTATATACATTTTATTTTACTTTATATTGAGAATGTTAATAAAAAAACCATTGACAAATTGTGTATAATTATTTTATTTAGTGCTTTCATATAAAATAGGGAATATATTTTTTTCCAACATTCACTTATATTAGAGATATAATGTATAACTAAAGTTCTGTTATGACTATAGTCCTTCAATTTGTAAGTAATTACAATTAAATATTTTTAGAAAAATGCAAATAAAACGTAGAAAAACGCGAAATAACATACAAAGCAGTACTGTTTACTTATGGCTACCTACACATGACGTTACGCACTGTGATTGGCGTTTGGGTTCTTACACGTCACAGATAATTTACGCAACTTTATTTATTGATTTAAAAATATAAATCATTGTTATTTCTTAAAAATCTTTATTGAGTGATATTCTTGTATAACAAACTTTATTTTAAAACACATCTTAGATTTTTTTTCGATTACTGTCCGGTACCCTATTTAATTGTCCAATACAAAGTGTTTATTTATTATTTAATTCCATGAAATAAAAAAAAGTAAGTTTATCAATACAAAAGGGGGCAAAAAACGAAATACTTTAAAAATTTAAAAAAAGGGGAATCGAAAAAAATAGGTACAAAAAAAACAGAAAATGAAAGAAAACAACAAAAAATAGAAAAAAGATCGGCAAAATATCACAAAAACTGAAAATATAGGAAAAACAAGGAAATTCAAAAAAAAAACATTGAAAAACCAGTAAATTAAAAAATATCAAAAACTTAAGAATAAACGAGAAAATATTGTTACGAGCCTGTCCGGACCTGTCCAAAGTGGTGCAAGACAGACGGACAGTTCTAATAATCTGCGAATGTTCGAGTGATTTTTGGAACATTCGAAAGATTCTAGAACGTTGTTTTTTTGTAATTTTGGAGATGCTTCTAGAAGGATTTAATTTCATATATAAGGGACCGCTTTGGACGGAGAGTAATTGTAATGGTAATGCGATAGACAGTGATTGTAAAATAAGTGCTAATTGTTATACGAGAAATTTCTGAAAGACGTTATTCAGTAATTGTGACTGTATCAAAGTTGTGTAGATTATTGTTTTTTTATAATTCACGTTCACAAAGTTTCTATTTCGACACTAAAAACAGTATCGAAATCGATTCATTGTAACACTGTTTTTGGTAACGTTTTGTTTTACACAATTGGTTGCACTGCACTGATTGTCAACGAAAGAGTTTAGGTAGTAAATCAAGAAGTATGTTGTAGTATATTATTAACTACATTATCAGCGATATTGCGAAATTCAGAATATTTTATACAAATTTGACAAACATTCAAATTTAAAATCATTAAAACTGTCAAGTGTCAAAAGTGTCAAGATTGCCACCATAAATAAATATTTCGAAAAACTCTCATTTTATTTATTTTTTTATACTTTTAATAGTTCATTATAAAAAATCGTATGTAACACTCGAATTACAATGACAGTTAGTAGTACTCGTTCTTTGCGAAACTCACCGCTTCGCGGTTCGTTTCACAAACTGCACTCGTACTACGAAACCTGTCATTGTAACACTTGTATTACAATATACTATTTTTTATTTAACTTATTTTTTTTAATTTGATAGAAATCGATTAAACCACTTGAAGTTATATAGGTGGTATATTTTTCATTAACACCCGGTAACGAAGACTAAAATTGAGATTTGTTTTTTTATATATTTATTATTAGTTTTTTAAATATAGCAACAGCATATGCATTCTATTAGTTCAAATCGATTTTTTGCATCGAAATGCTAATTAACATAAAAAAATCACCAACAACTGTAACGCTTGTCATTTCGATCATTTCAAGAGATAACACGCCAGACACCTGTCTTACACAAAACCGATGCCTGTTCAAAATCAGATTGATAAATTGCACGTTTGTCAGAAAAGTACCGATATAAATTTTATTATAAAACATTTGTGGAATTGCTTGATGATTTATGGCTCGAACTGTGTTATTATTCCAATATGGAAAACAAATTGCTATACATCTAAATGAATCGTGACTTGTTAGCCCAGATCTAAACATAATAAAATATAGCCCAGCGAAAGGATAATCAGATAATTAATGATAATTGGCTGAACGCTTGTCGAGTACAAAATTATTTTTTCGCCTGATACACTTATTTGGTAAATGTGAATCAAGGATTTCAGAGAAAAAACTTGTTATAAAACAAATAGCTATTTGTGTATTAAGAGCAGAAAGTGGTATTTTGCCGTTTAAAATAAAAATTATCAAAAGAAGCACTGAGAGCTTTATGGTCGAATTAAACACTGAAATCACAAAAAATAAAAACGGCTGTGGCAGTCATTGGGACTGCCGGTAGAAATTATACTTCTATGCACGCGTCCAGGTTTAGAAATATTTATGTGAATGATTTAGCAAAATCGCTATATGCTTGAAGCGTGGACCTACTATACTATAAATCCGAACTTGCGTGTCCATTTTATAGGTTAAAATGTAATGTACAGTAAAAAAAAATCACATCGTACAATAAAACTCTTCATCTTTCCAATAGTATGTTACAAAATATTGCTTATCGATCAAAATCTAAAAATTTTTATTGCGTAAATATATGTCGTGTGTACATAATATCAACTAAAAACTGTATAAAGTATAAGGTTAATCAGTGCCGCCAACGTGTGCAGTATAAAATATTTTGACTAGCGTATAGGTTGGCCACTAGGTGAAGGAGCCCCTTTAATAGAGAAAGATCAAAGAAAGAGAGAGTGATAGTAAAACTAGCATTAAATAGAAAATCTTCAAAAAGAAGTCACGTAGGTAGCGTATTTATTGACCCCTTGCACTAAGTATTCATGCTAAATCATTAAAAGGTAACCTCGAAAATTCCCGAAGAAATAACCGATACGCATATATAATGCGATGAATAAAAGAATATTTATAATAATTTTGTGAAAATAATGAAAGAATATTTATAAAATACATTATATTTTTTCAAAAAGTTGACTGATATACATTTCTTAAAAACTCTAAGTCGAAGAAATAAACCACTAAAATCAGCAAAACCTCCGAAATTTGTAAAATAAAATGGATCGGAAAGCGGTTTTTTTCATTCGATTCGTTAGAGCGTCAGATAATTTCGTCGTTATTTTTCATAACGCAAAAATGGGAAATTGCATCTTTGCATTTGACAAAAATAAAGAAATCGTGAAAAAAACTTCAAAAGAATTTTAAAAGCCTTAAAAAATTGAATCCGAAGAAAACAAAAAGTAAAACCATAGATAAGCTACACAATAAAAAGTGGCAATTTTTAATTATTTAAATATAATATTGGAATAGGGCCACATTTCTACACTAAAACTGACTTTCGAATACAATTAGCGATGAGCGAGACTGGTCTTGGTCTTGCGGTCTTGGTCTTGCAGAAAATGCAAGACCAAGACCAAGACCAAGATCAACTTCAAGCTGCAAGATCAAGACCAAGACCGAGCAGTGCAAGACTTATGAAAGACCAAGACTTAGCATTGCAAGACTTACGCAAGACCAAGACCAAGCCTGCAAGAGTCTTGCGGTCTTGCGTTTTTTAAACATATAAACCGAAAAATAAAGCAGCCACGGATTATTTTAAACTCTAACCTTTTTACTAAGCACAACTTGTGCTAACGATCTAAAAACAAAATAAAACTGCTGTGGATATTTTTAAACTCATTTACTAACCACAACCTGTTTTAACGAAGTATTTTTTTTTTGTTCATATATGTATATTTTAACCTAAGGAATCCGTCCTCAAGTTTTTGTGCAATACTTATATCTCACTGTGTATATTATAAAGAACCTAGGATGACGCTTTATATTATCAGAATATGCATCTTATTACAATATCTAAAGGGCATACCTATGGCCATAATAACATTCAAAAATCTTTTTCTTTCGTCCAATACTAATAAAATCATATCGCTTTATTTTAATTTAGAATTAACCTTGTATATGTATTTTAAAAGAGTTTATCTGCGACGATTTTGGGCACTTTAAATTTCTACAAACCTTTCAAATGACACAATGTTTTTAGAACAAATAATCATTTCAATAATTACGATACCCGTAAGCAGAGCCATAAATCACCAAACAATAGAAAAGCGGCCGGCGGCCGGTTAGGCAAAAGGAATAATTTATATTATTGGTATTTTATTAGACTTTGCAAAGAGTGTTGAATATTGGGGTTGTAAATAAACATACCAACATTTTTTTGTTAAATTATTATTTTGGAATCAGTTTAGTATTAAGGCGCCTAAAATAATCTGTCCTTCATAGGAATAGGATCGGTAAATTAAAAAAAAAAGAAGAAAACAATCAGTGACCTGGAATCGTCGTGTGTTAGTGACACTTCAAGTGATTCAGAAAGTGATGAAGATGTTACACCGTCGACCTCTCAAAAATTAAAAAGATATTTGCCTCATAAAAGATCCAAAAAAAAAACAAAAATATCAGATACACAGGATACACAAATACCAACGCCTACGCCGAATATGAAGAGCAAATTTAGTGAATTTTTTAATATTATTCCAAGTAATGATAAAGGAACTGCGCATGGGATTTGTACTTTCATATTTGATTTATCGCTACAATTTACTATAAAAAAAATTTTATAATGCAAAATACTATCCCTTTCATTTAATCTTTCTTTACTTGTAATGATTTTAAAAACTATTTTTTCCTATTTTTTTTTGTAAAAATGAACCCCAGTAAATCTTTAAAAAAAGTTCAAGACTTGCAAGAGTCTTGGTGCAAGACCAAGACCAAGACCGCTTATTTGACTGCAAGATCAAGACCAAGACCTTGTATGCAAGACCAAGACCAAGACTAACCCGGTCTTGGTCTTGGTCTTGCATTTGCTCATCACTAAATACAATTGCCAAATTTATTTGGTGAACAACTCAGATACGAACTATGCTTATGTATAAGATATATATTCTAGATAAATATTAATTAATAAATAAGTCAAAAATAAGCATTTTGCATTGCAGGACAGTACAACATAAATTTGTGGGACGGTACAACATATATATAAATTACCTCTACCTGTAAATGCGTTAAATTTGGCGGATTCTTATTAATATCACGTTCAGTCTCAGTCTCTATATTCAACATCCCATAAGGAAAAAATTGCTGAAACAAAAGAAAAACATATGTATAATAAATATCATTGCATATTCCCTGTTAATTTCATGATTTAACTAGGCATGTATTTTATGAGGCCCAATAATACCACCGAGACCGATCTCTAATTTGATACCATTTGTATCAACAGAAATTCCCTTATCTATTCCGTTTATGTTAAAACGAAGAGATTTTCTGATTTATCTAAGAGTGATCTTTTGTCTTTATTATACTTACAAGTAAACTAATTTGAGTTTTAAAATCAATAGAAACTATTATTAAATAGAAATTCACAGTTGAATCGTCCTAAATATAAAAAGGAAATTAAGTACAAACCACAAACTTGTAGTGCGTGTTAAATTTAATTCTAATGATTTACTTCGGTTTACAAACGATCTTATCTTATATTGAAAATCCCTAAAGCTATTGTAATATTATCAAATATATTTTAGATTATGGATAAGGGATAGTTACACGCAAATATTCAATTTCAATCACATCGTTTCACTGGTATATGTCTCAAAAAGGGATATGGACAAAAGTTTTCATTGTTGTATTCCAATGCTACTTTATAAATATTACTGATATTGTATTGAAATAATAAGAATTAATTTGTAAGATATAAAGCGTTGCCCACGCTATTAGACAAAGTCTAGCGACTTCTGTCTAGATATAATGATTGTTTATAGACAATTGCGTGACAAAATACTTTTCTCAATCTTACTTCCCAAAAGTTGGAGCAAGTCTTCGAAATCACTTGGAGTCAAATGGGTAAAGTTTTGGAACCCATTTCGTCTTCCAATTTCACCGGCGAAAGCAAATTGCAATCGAAACGAGATTCTCTGCAAAAATTTTAGAACCCTATCAATATCTTTTTCTGCTTTTTTTTTAATATTTAATATAATGACAGCGCAAGCAGCGATTCGGATATGGTCAGCGATGTTTAGCAACTAAAAGTTCTATACACGTGTGTATACGCAACAAAATCTTAACAATGTATGTGATACATTGTCTATAGACTTGTCTAGAAGCATTCCTTAGATGTGTTTAGAGACATTCCTTAGACAATCGCTCAACTTTGTCTAATAGTGTGCACTAGGCTTAAAAATCAAGAAGCTACCAAACACAATCATAAGTGATTAGAACATAATGTAAAAAAGTGTCCAAACTATTCATTCTCACATGGTGGACTCATCTGAGTAACTACAGTTTACTGTGGTTATATTTAAAAATAATTTGTAAACCAGTCCGAGCAGCCTGGTTAGATTATTATCCATTGAAAGACCATGTTTAGTTTATTAGTGTAGTTCTTTTCATAATAATTGGTCAAAAGTTAGTCAAGAGTATATCAACCACTAAACACATCCGTGAAACAAAAATTGTTTTTGTTGTCTTTTGTTAAGGTTAGCACCCCTAAATTCGCGATAAAATTTGATGAAAATTAGAACAACTGCTAATTCGAAAAGTTGGACGAACGCATATGAAATAGTCACCTTGAATTTATTCGTGAAAAACTTCAATAAATTACTTTTAATTTTATGTACAACTTCTTACATAGTGAAAAGCTGTGTTTATAAGAGCAATAACTGATAACTACTCCTACGCAAAAAAAATAATTACCAATAAGCATACAGTAACCAATTTTGAAGTCTATAATTATATATAGTTCCTAATAATGACAAAAACGCAAATGAAATTTTTAACACCCATGCATTTCGTCATCTGTAGTATCATCAGTTAATAGATGTTCCATTGTATATGTATATCACACCCCTGTATGGATTTCAATTTTTACCATCCAACTAGTTGTTCAAGTAGGTACTAAAAATTATATTGTTATGTGGGTACCAGTATAGGAATTTGTCACCTGGATAACAAAAAGGGCAAAGGATTCTTACTTAGTATTTATTAGTTTTAATTAATACAAGAAAATTTTATGTATTTAAGTGGATGCACTCGAATTAGCAAAAAATATATATAAAGTATAGAATCAATTATATTTTATAGACGATTGAGCTAAGTATACAAATAGAAATGAAAATTCAAATACATAACATCTGTCACATGTCATTTTTTATCATTACTTGTCATATGGCAAGTTAATAAAATTAAAATCACAAGATGTCACTTTTTATAGTTAAGTTGTCATATATCACCATTATCATCCAGTTTATTCAGCAACTGAATAAAAATTATTAAGTTTTACTAAATATTATCATTTCCCACTGGTGTATGTTGATCAATATTTTTAATAAAAAGAAACTAAATTTTGATTTATCTTAAATTTTATTGTGAACAAGTTTTGTTTCAAATCACAAAGGATAAGTTAAGAATTGTAAGTATTATCTCCATTATTTTTATTTTTCGGTCAATTGGTAAAGTGTGAAATTTCAAAGTTCTTAATAACCCTAAAAAAAATAAGAGGCGCACTTTTTGATTTTTCTATCTATCTTTTTTTAAATTTTTTATGTTGCTCTAGCGAACCCACGACTCACTCTCCACCAAAATCAAACGAACCTACGACTCGCTCTCCACCAAAATACTGAGTGTTATTTGCATAAGTGAACCTTTATCGAGCAATTAACATCAATAGCAACCATTTATAAAAAGGTTACAGCATTTAATTAAAAGATTAATGTTTAAACATTAAAAATGTTACATCATATATATTTTACAAAATAGTAGAATGACAGAAATAGTTGATTGACAGAAATAATAAATGACGTATATTGGGACTCCCCTACAATGGTTTGTCAAGATTAATATATTTTCAAACAATCGAAACATGTGGCGCAGATAAATGATGCCTTGTTAATCAAACAGTCTGATTTTTATCTATGCTTTGTAGTGACAGCTAATGAGGTTCGTTACATGACAGTTTACAGTTTAAGGTGTCATATATGTCAATTGTTTTGAAACAGATATGTCATCAAGTTATCAAGTAGTAATGGGATTTTTTTATTTGTAATAACAGTAAACTTAAATTAGAAACAACACGAATATCATAAAAAATTAAAAACAAAAGATTAACAAATTCAATTATAAAAAAATCGGAAAATTCAAGATATCTTTGCACACCAAAAAGTGTAGATATTAAAAAAATATTTTAAAAAATTAATAAAACCTATTCTCTTCCAGTAAAAAAATCATATAATGTTGAACATTGGATTCGTCGAGCGCGAAAATTGTATTCAAAGGAATAACATCAATGCTTACACGCTTCTGCCATCTACCGAACACTTACTGAAACATGACAAACGAACTTAAAGATCTCGCTAAACATACAACTGCATTAAATAACAAAGGAATAAATATTGCAAATTGGAATTAAAATCTACACAAGTGTGCTTAAAAAAATTAACTTTTAACAAAGTATTAAATGAGTTTGTTGTTAATATAGTTTTATCGCAATTTCAGTCATAAATCAATACCTTACCTTCGATTAAATGCAAAAGATGTCAGACGAGGTCGTAAAATCCGTTACAGTCGTTTAAAAATCTAAACTTCCCGCTAATTGTTAATTAAAGTTTATTGGCTGTAAAAATATTGTAACTAATAGTTGATTATTTTTTCATAAAAAAAAACTAATAAATACTTACATGGGGATGGTGAAAAAACTCATATTTTCTAAAATCTTTGCTGAACCTAAATTTGAATCGGGCGTGAAACGAGAAATTTCGCATGTCCTTATATGCTGCTAAAACATATTCGTGGTCTTCTAACAGTCTTTCTGAAAAAAAAGTTTTGAATACTTATATATATAACTCAAACAACAGAAAAGAACAACAATATTATTACTAAAAATATGTGGGTTAATATTAATATTTAATTAAATACAGATAATTAATACCAAATTTATATAGTCTTTATACCGGGTGAGGAAAAAGTATGGAAACCATGTGGTAACTCAAAAACCATGGGTCACTCAAAAAAACTTGCAAAATATAAAATTTATGGTTTTTCCCTTGCTATCAGATGGTTAAGATGGATTTTACCATGACCATGACCATCATGGTCATGGGATGGTTAGGTCAATTTTTTTAAATGGAAACATGTACTTTTGACAAAGGGAATCGAAAGAGCGTGAAATTTTACGAATATGACATTGAGAATTTTTAAAAATTTTACCATGATGGTCATGGTCAAGGTCAAACTAAAAATTCTTAGCGGCGATTGTAGATTGCAGCGGATACCTGATAGACCTATGTATATTGCAGCGGGTGTGAGGCAGGTAGGGCTGCAGATGGTATGAAGATTGCAGCGGTTTATACCTACACAAATACTTAATAACTTTATTTCACATAATCGAAGTAAGAAGGAAATGAAACAAATTGAATGCAGTACACTACGTTTATTACTATACACAATTACATATAGTTTTCATGGAAAATTACCAAAATAATTACATATTTGTTTCAGGAAAGTTAATCTATCAATATTTTTGTTTTTATATGCAGAAATTCTTGTTTCTAAAAATTGAGATTTTTTACATGTTGCACTATTAGATAATTTGTGTGAATTTGAGCTTCTTATTTTTATGTACGTTTCGGTTTGGTACTCGAGTAGTGTTTGTATAAATACGTAGAAATTTGGATGAGCCGAGTTGAACGATTTATTAAAATGCGAATGAAATGATTCGCAAGCGTTTGTTGTCCTGCACATGTCACTTGTCGGTGATGCCCATATATCAGGTGGAAACGTAGAATCTTCAGCAATATATGTATCCACCAAATAATCAACGAAGCGTTTAACGCGTTCATCATGTAATGGTTGAATTTCTTCTAGGTCGAAAACTAGAGCATCACCCACTTCAGAGGGTGATAGGTATTGTAGTCCGAATGTGTATTTTAAAAATTTACCTATATCCGTCGCACTTCTGAACTCTGTAGCTAATCCCAGATTTTGAATTTTTCGCCACCAGGACTGGCTGAGATGAAAGTGGCATCCTATGATGATCGCCTCTGGCCACACATTGCCAACAGCGCAATGAATCGATTGCTCGAAATCGATTACAATTTTAGAAGGCTTAAATGGCAGGTTATTTTTTTTACATTCGTAAATGATTTTGTGTAAGCATAAATCGTATGAATTTGCATTTTTGTTCTGCAAAATACAAAACACTAAAGGATAGATAGATAGATATTTTTGGGCGGTCTCGAATTGGACGCTAACTACCTGTAGCTCCGAAGAGACACCCTTAAATTGGACGCTGCCGGAAGGATTATCTCCTTTAAGGATTAAGCTTATATTTGATAACAATTTTTCGGGAATTTCGATTCAGGTAAAGTATAAATTAAATATATTAAATTTTGCTATTTAAGGTAATGAAATTTGCATTTTGTTTTATTTTCTTTTTGTTCGTTGTGCCTGCTTGTTATAGTTATGGAAACTTTCAAAGTTATTAGTGAACGTGGAAAAGAAGTGCTAATTGTAGGGTCCGCCAAATTTACAAAAGACAAAGTGTTGAAGAGTGGTGAAACTTATTGGAGATGTGCCATACGTTCTTGTAAGGCGAAGATTTTCACGGTGGGGGCAGAAAATATAATTTCGCGTTGTGATTTACAACATAATCACGTTAAAAACACTAAAAAATTAAATCGTCAAATTATAAGTAATAGTGTGAAACGAAAGGCTACAGAGGATCCAGCAGAAAGGCCATCGAAAATAATACATTCTGTTTTAAAAAAACATAGTGAACAACTGACTACACTGTCCGTTCGTGATATGTGCTACATTCGGAATAATTTGTATAACAACAGGCGGAAACTTCAACCACCTTTACCAAAGACTGCCAAAGAGTCTATGAGTATGTTGGAGAAAATGAACATAAGAACAATTAGAGAAGAAGATTTTTTATTCATTAGTGACCAAACGGCAAATATTGTTGTGTTTTCGTGCTTATCAAACATTTCCTATTTGTGCAGCAAAGAAAAAATCTACATGGATGGGACATTTAGTTATTGTGCACAATATTTTTTCCAATTATTTACTATTCATACTTTGGAAAATGGACATTACATTCCCCTAGTATTCTGTTTACTTCCCGATAAACGGCAGGCAACTTACGAAACTGTTTTTCTACTGTTAAAGTCTAGGTGCGAAAGTGTCGGTTTGGATTTAAATCCTAAAAAAGTTGTGGTAGATTTTGAAAAGTCAATCCATAATGCTGTGCGAACAGTCTGGCAAGAATCAGAATTGATTGGGTGTCGCTTTCATCTTGGACAAGCTTGGTTTCGCAAAATACAAAATCATGGACTAACCCCAGACTTTAAAAACCAAGAAAGTGAGATAGGCAGGTGGCTTAAATATACCTTTGGCTTGCCTTTTCTGAACCCCACGGATGTAGGCGATTGCTTCGCATTTGAATTTGCGGAAATTCAACCTCAAGATGAAAGACTTTCGAAATACGCTGACTATTTAGTGGAAAACTATATATCAGAAGACGCCAATTTTCCGCCAGAGCTGTGGGCAGAGTGCAGCGACAGCATTGAAAGGACGACAAATGCGTGCGAGTCTTTTCACTCTAAGTTTAACTCACATTTTTATTTTCCACACCCCAACATATTTCTGTTTATTGAAGTGTTGAAACAGTTCCAAACTGAAACATACATAAAACTTCAAAGTTTAACAGAAGAAGTGAGAATTCGAGATGTTACAGTACGTAAGCGTACCGAAATACTACGTGCTAACATAAACCGATACAACTTAGGTGAAATTTCGAGGATAAATTTCGTAAAATGTGCATCTTATATATACTCCAATGTAAATATGTAAATGTGTAAATATATGTATTCATGCTTAGAAATATAATTGTAAATATAATGAGGTTCGTGTATAATATATTATCTTTTATGTAAAACTTTCAAACGAATAAACAAATATACTTTTAAACATAGTTACTATAAATGCCTTTTGGAAAACGTAAATAAACAGCTAAACTTGAAGCAATGTGTAATTTATTTCAACTTTCACTCCAAATCTAATGACCCATTACCAGCAGGTGGGCGTAGCGTCAAATTTTGTAGTAGAGATTAGCAGCGTCCAATTTATGGCGTCCCTCACAGGTAAACAGAACTCTTTGCGGATTAACTTTCACCTTAGCGTCCAATTTATGAACGCCCATATTTTTAGGGTTGGCTGTTAGCCTATATCACTGCGACCTTTGCAGATCTATTGTGAACACCCATTGTGTGTGGAATAGGATTAGAGCACCTTGTCCAGCTCTGCCCTCTTAAACACTAAAGGAACATAATGTCCGTTTCTATAACCATGAAGTGTAAATAACTGTTTAAAGAACTGCGTACAATACGAAAACGTGCCGTCCATGAAAACCGATTCACATTCGCACAAAAATTTCAAGTTTGTTGCACAACTGAACACTATCACATTATTTACGTTGTCATTGACAATAACAAAGTTCTCCCCATAATTAGTTGTATAGTTTCCCTCTTTCACTCTAAGATAAACATCTTCTGCAGATTTGGGCAGAACAGGGAATTTTTTTCGTCGAACATTGTAAATGGAACGTTTCACGCTTGCAATGTCAGATGTTTGTAACAAATCACTCTCTTCTTTGGGTATTTTAGCCAACATGTAACGGCACAATTTTGCAGGAGCTGTGAATAGTTCTTCATCAGCTTTTCTTTTGCAAGTTGCTCGAAGCAATTGATTTTGGAGTTTTCTTTTGTCTACATCATGACTATGTACTCCATCTTCTCTGGTGATTGATGGGACTGATTCCGTAAAAATAATGTATACTTTTGCATTACAACCCCGAACAGTACATGTCCATTTTTCTTCTAAAGAAGACTTTAATACTTCTTTTTTATAGTATTTGAAACTTTCAATTAAAAGCAACTTTCTGCCACGCTCACTTTCAATAATTTTAATTTCTTTCATTCTTACAAATTTGTCGGTCAACTAACTTTCACTAAACTGACTAAATTTATGAAAATCACAGATTTATAGTTGATAGAGGGCAGGTCAATTATCCCTGTAATTACCAGGTACCTGGAATTTCCATTTTTGGTGTCCGCTGCAATCTTCATACTGATAAAGGTACTACCTGTGAACCCAGTAATTACAGGGATTAAGCCGCTGCAAGATACATCTGCCCATTCTTAGACCATCGCAATAACTCGAATTGTATTGGTCGCAAAAAAAAACTTCCAAGACTTAAAGTTTATGGTCTTTCCCTGACTATCAGATGGTTAAGATGGATTTGACCATGACCATCACCATCATGGTCAGGCGATGGTCGGGTCAATTTTTTTAAATGGAAATATGTATTTTTGACAACGGGAATCGAAAGAGCGAGAAATTTTACGTCAACAACTTTTTACGATTTTCAACATTTTTTTATGATTTTTGACAGTTTTTTAACAATTTTTATCAATTTTTCATATGACTTTCAACATTTTTTTAACAATTTCACCAATTCGAAAATCCTAGTTGAATTCACAGCGATTCATTAAATTAATAACATAATTAGGCATATTTGATATTATCTGTTCACATTATCGTGTCTATAGATAGCACGGATAGTATTCTTTGGTGATTGCGCAATGTTATGATTATATACAATAATAAAACTATTTAATTATGTTTACCTTTATAAACAGTTTCTAAAACTATAAATAATCGTACTTAATCAGCAAAATATTTGATCCTTACAAGTATTTACTTTTCTTCTACAATTTTTAACTATAACTACGTAATAAAGCTCTTGTTATCTATTTCTCATTATTTTTCTTACTACTTGAGTTCATTGATATTGATAGACATATTATATTATAAATTCGACCTTGTCCTTCTTACACAATGATATCAAGTTGAATTTTATTATACATATAGAAACATCGGCACCGTTTGAACAATGATGTGAACTATTAATAAAGTACAAAGCATCTTTTGAAACATTTTATAGATTAATATCCCAACCTTCGTTCTTTTTAATATCTGCATGAATGTAAATACTAAAAAACGAGGTAGATTAAGACTGGTTTCTTATGTAATAAATCCACCAATGATGCATACTTCACTCTTAACAATCAGAACTCTACAGGAACAATCTTCTGCGACTATACTAAGACCTTTGATTCTGTAAACCAGTGGCGCAGCGAGGGGGGGGGGTTTGGGGGTTAAAACCCCCCCCCAAGAGCACAGCATTTTTTTTAGAAAAAATATTTTATTGAGTCAAATTTGTTAAACTAGTGTAAGAAAACGGCAAAAATATATTAAAAACTACTTTTATTCAAAAATTAAAATATCGTTCCGAAAATTCAACTGTGTTGTTTTATTTGTCACGTAAGACTGAAGACTCTTCGTTATTACTCAACTCAAAACATAAAATCTGTAGCCTAAACAAAACATAAACGTATAAATATAAACTAATCTTAATGGGTCTGAATGAATGAGACCTCTTGATGGTATCGGATGACGTTATTGCGTCGCGTCGTTTCTTACACTAGTATTAATAATAATACCTCCTCGGTATTAGTGGCCCATAAAACCCCCCCAGACTTAATTCCTGGCTGCGCCCCTGGTGTAAACTACAACTTAATTAATAAGTTGCAACACTATGGGATTAGAGGAATACCACTCGAGTGGTTTAAATCTTATATTACCTACAGAAGTCAGCTGGTAAGGGTTGATATGAGAACGTCCTCCTGTAAGCCAATGGCTGCAATATCCGATTTTGCTCCCGCTAGACGTCACTAGTGAGATTGGGGGTCAATCACGTCAAACAAACGCATCTATTGCTACCGTGTAGTACATCAATTACATCAAGTTTGATTTTGATTTTATTTAATTTTGTAGAGAAATGGTGAAAAAAAACGGGTTACAGAATAAAAAATGAGTGTTGTGTAATAGAAATACAAAAAGAGTGTGCGTGTAACCTTTACGCGCGATTGAAGTAAAACTTATTTGACGTACGTATCGCAAAATAAATATTAAATTACAATTCAATTATATTTATTGTCTATATACTTTACAAAAAATGATATAATGTTATATTTATATTATTCATTAGAAATAGGAATTTGAAAGCTATCATTATTTTTTATATATGAAATAATAGGTTTATGATAACTAAAATGTGAAACATAGATTTTACTCTCTAAATACCTTTAATGTATTTGAAACCGAAAGAAGATTATAATACAACACCATTTTTACTCGAACAGAATAGTATCTAATAGTTAAAGAATACATAATTAATTACAAGATTACCATAATAAAATTTATAAACTTCTAAACAAAATATAACCTCAATTCCACTAAAATGTCAATGCAAATTTGTTTTGTTTGGAAAGGTTTTTAAGCTCCTCCCATAGCTGACGTCACACCGTTACTTCCGTCAGAATTACTTCCGTCAGAAAAAAAATCTGAGTTACCCTCTAGTCGCGCCTAAAGAAGTTTTACTTCAAAAAAATAAACAACCAAATTAATCAAATGACAGCTGATACGACCCCCAAACTCACTAGCACCACCTTCTTCTAGCTTTCCAGATTAGGTGCCATTGACTGTGGAGTACCTACCTCAAGGTTCAGTTCTAGGTCCTATTTTATTTCTGCTCTTTATTAATGATATTGTATATCTAGATATTAGTGGTAAACTTTGCCTCTTTGCAGATGATACTAGTTTTACCTGGAGCAACCCGGATAGAACAACCCTTTATAGTACCATATCTTGTGACTTAGTCACCATTAAATCGTGGTGCGATTCTTATCTCCTGTGCCTCAACCTCTCTAAAACTAACATCTTCTCATATAAAGGTGTATTACAACCTTTTGTACTTAAAAACAATAGTGTGGTAATCGTTAATTCTGTGAAGTTCTACTACGCCCTTTTGAAGACGCATCTCCAGTACGCCACTTCATTCTGGGGTACATGTTGTGCGACTCAATTTGAGCGTATTTTTAAACTACAAAAGAGAGTTATCCGTTACATGCTGAGATTAAACAATAGAACTCATTGTGTGGAATACTTAAAAAAATATCAAATTTTAACTCTTCTTTTATTCATTTTTGAGTCCGTTTGATTATGCGCAAGCACTCGTCAGCGAATCCTGAAAGGCCTTCTCACAACTATCCACTTAGAAACAAGGAGCTTGATCTTTATTTACCAATCTCACGATTAGAGTTAATCAGAAACTATATATTATATAATGCACAATCATCTGCCTTCTAAAACCAAATCTATAACACTCTATCCCGCATTCCGTAAAGCTTTGAAGGCACATTGGAGAGACCTTTTTTCTTTGAAAGTTTATCAAAAATAGTTAAAATTTCATCGTTGCTAAGTAAAAATTAACAAGAAAAAATCGGGAATTATGTGATTATATTATAAGTTGGACTAGAAATAAATATCCTATTCTAACAAGTAAATTCCATCTGTATGAACAAATATTATGCTTACCAATTCCTAAATCACTCCAGTGTTCTATAATACTCCAGTGAACACTTTTAGCTAGGCGATTTTTCATTGCTAATAGTTGACAGAGATCACTAGCACATAAGTTTCTTTCAACTACTACAGTCTGAAAACTTTCATTATCGTTGAAAAATGATAGTTCTTCCTGAAAAAATAAAATAAGTTTAAGTAAGAATCCATGGTAAGTTTAGCTTAAATTTACAGCACCAAGGGATTTTGGTTGAGGAATTGTAGAAATTAATAAAAGCGAAAACGTTAGATTAGAATATGAAAAGTGTTAATCAAAAAAAGAAGTAAACATTTATTTTAACAACTATAATTTTTTTACAGTCTGAAAACCTTTATTATCGTTGAAAAATGATAGCTCTTCCTGTAAAAATAAAATAAGTTTAAGTAAGGATCCATGGTAGGCTACTCCAAAAAACTGAAGTCTGACATACTGAATCTTGGAAGGAGTCAGATAAGAGTACTGGTGGGCCTACTCACTGGGCATGGACCATGATACAGAAACCCACCTCGTGCCGATTGTACGCCATGGAAGATGAGACGGCAACTCACATTCTATTCGAGTGGACCATAAACGGTTCCTCATCTTTGGTGACACGAGCCCTGAATCCTATCACCACCTTGAGGAGCTAGTCACAGGACTCAGATCTCTTATAAAGAGAACTGCCCTATGGCAACAGTACCTCAAGGATAGTCATCCAAATAAGAACTTGAAACACCTGGATTTACGCCTACCTGAAGATCAGCGGTGGTGATGATTTTCAGCTGAACAAACTAGAGTCCTGCACGAATCGGGTGCATGCAAGGACTCTTGGTGCCGAACCTGGTCACAATATTCCCATAGGAAGCAGTGCTTAAAACATGGAGCACCGCAGGAGAGACCATGCCAGGTTTACTTAGATTAGATTAGATTAGAAGGATCCATGGTAAGTTTAGCTTAAATTTACAGCAACCAAGAGGATTTTGGTTGAGGAACTGTAGAAATTAATAAAAGCGCAAACGTGAGATTAAAATATGAAAAGTATTAGTCAAAAAAAGATGTAAACATTTATTTTAACAGCTAAATTTTTTTTTTGACAACTGCAATTTTAATGGTATGCCTTCAGATATGTAAAGATCGCAGATTGATTGCTGTAACATATTTACTATTTATTAATTCAGCCAGAATATTTATTGCTTTTGATAGCCAAGCTGATTTGAAGTAGGCTCCAATGGTTTATATTTATATCTTTGTAAAAGATTAGAGTTACTAACATTCGAAATCTAGATTTAATAGCTAAGTATAAAATAGAAGGTAATTTGCCATTGGAGCCGACTTGAAGGAAATCGAAATCAGATGCCTAGTTGCTTCCAATTTTTTAAAGAAATAAAGATTTTATTTCTGGCTTTTTAGTTCATTTTTCTTCTTTTTTTAAGACAGTTCAATTTATTTAAAAAAGTTTTTATTTTATCCTTTTTAGTTGCTACTTGACTTTTTCATATTATGTGGGCGCAAATTGATGATCTTCAAAACCTTCCGAATACCGTGCAAGAGGTACTGAGTTCAATCCTCAACAATCCCGACATGTATCAATGTGACTTTTTGGAAACATGTCTAACACCTAGAGACACGTACGGTGAAGGAAAACATCTTGATAAAACGTGGACTTAATTGTCTGAAATCACCAATCCGCAGTGAGCAAGTGTGTTGATTAAATGCTCATTAATTCTTCTAATGAGAAGAGGCATTTGGCTTTAGAGTGGGACAGTAACGCGCTAATTAGGTTTTTATGTTATACACCATTATTAACATATTAACTTTACTGCAGAGCTTATACTGTTGATTTTTGTGGTATTTCCTGGAATATCTTTCACATTGATGACCAGACCTTAACCGAGTTTCTATGGGACCACACGGACACACTTCTTTTTTGAATGCAATTTTTTTAAATCGGATTATAAATACCGGAGATATTGGTTAACATACATAAAAAAATCTGTTAATAAATAAAATAAATTTCATTTCTTTTTTGTCTAATTTCTAAATTTTAAAAAATCTCAAAAATAAGTTTTTATAAACAAATTAACATTGTTCGAATTAAAATTTAAAAGCTTCAAGAATAATAGTTTTTTTTTGTTTTATAATTCAATGCGTCTATGTTGCACCGGCGGTAATGAAGTCGACTTGCTACGAATACTTCTATCCGTCTAACATTCTGCAGAACACATTCCTCATCTATTTTTTAACCACTTAAGATTCTTTATTGTTAACAATTTTGAGTCCAGCAGCTAGGGGGGTTTCCGTTGCCGATTCTACTCCTGTTGATTAAGAAGGTTTTTTAACGTATTTTTTCTCGCTGGTTCAGATATATTTTTTTTAAACTAAAATAAACTGTGTGTGTGAATGTGCTAACCAAATACATTTTTTCCACGATTATTTTACAACACGTTCATTATACGAGGGCTTCTTTAAGAACAATCGTACCTATTGTTCACTTGTAAATAATGGCTCATTATTCATCGTACGACGACAGGTCAGAACGTATGTCTAAACTGAAATGATCTAGCCCCAAACTAAGACTTTTCCTCGTTCCCTAAGATCAAGATTTGAATGCGTGGGCAGCGATTCCAGTCGCCAGAAGAAGCCATCGATGCCTTTAAAACAGCGATTTTGCAGGTTTTAACTGAATGTAGGAATAACTGATTTACCAATTGATTTGAACGTATTCAATTATTCACTAATTGATGTTGGTGGGACATATTTTGAAAAGCAATACTTTAAGCCTATATATTTTTTGACTTTATGGCAATATGCAAAACACAAAGGCGACCGAATCTATTTACATAAAATCCCATATTTTTTTGTATATATCTATACTAATATTATAAAGAGGAAAGGTTTTATTTTTTGTTTGTTTGTTTGTTTGAAATGAATAGGCTCCGAAACTACTGGACCGATTTTAAAAATTCTTTCACCGTTGGCAAGCTACACTATTCCCGAGTGACATAGGCTATGTTTCATTTTCAAAAAAATTAGGGATCCTTACAACGCGTGCGCTGAGAATACTATTGATTATAGAATACTAGCTGTTACCCGCGACGTCGTCTGCGTGTAATTCGAATAAAATCAAGGTCTTTATGTAAGCACACGCCCGAGTAGCTCGCAGATTGCAGAATTTTTTCAGACTTAAATGACATTTATCGTTATATTTTGGACAATTCACACAATATCTTTATAAATTATAGCCTATATGTTATTCTGATCTATAAGCTACATTACTGTAAAGTTTCATTAAAATCCGTTTAGTAGTTTTTGCGTGAAAGAGGAACAAACATCCATCCATACATCCATCCAAACAAACTTTCGCCTATATAATATTAGTAGGATAAATATTTTCACCATACATTATATACATGTAGCACTAACTGTTTTTGCAGCACACGCCTGAGTAGCTCGCAGATTGCAGAATTTTTTCAGACTTAAATGACATTTATCGTTATATTTTGGACAATTCACACAATATCTTTATAAATTATAGCCTATATGTTATTCTGATCTATAAGCTACATTACTGTAAAGTTTCATTAAAATCCGTTTAGTAGTTTTTGCGTGAAAGAGGAACAAACATCCATACATCCATACATCCATCCAAACAAACTTTCGCCTATATAATATTAGTAGGAAAATAATGCACAACGATTTTGAAGAATATATAAATATCTACAAAAAATGCCGCGACAGCATATGTCTTACTGTTATAGTTACGTGTTACGTCACAATAACTATTTTTTAATTTTTTAAAAGTTTTTATCTTGGTATTAATCCTTATCAAAATAACTGATTTCATAATCACGAATTTAGCATGTGCAATGGGACGAGGCTACTTATAAATGAATTAAAGGACAATTAAGTTGTAGCAACCATTATAACTGAACCACCAGCTGGTCAACTAGCTCATACACTGAGGATACTGATGATCCCAACTGATCTACCAAATCCATTTAAACCGCTTCAATTTCCTAATAAAACATCTTTCGCTTTTACTAATAATAAGTCTCAAGGTCAAACCTTCCAATTAGTAGAGATCGGTTTTCCTCATAGCCAACCGCCTAAGGCGGGTCGGAGCACCTGAAAATTAATTTATTTTGCTGCCAGAAAATAAAACAACATGTAATATCGTTTACAGGGAAGCGTTGACCCAATAAATTTAATGGCTTTTGTTATTTTTCTTTAATCCCCGTGCAAAGCCGGGGCGGGCTGCTAGTTCATCTAATTGAAAAAACGTTCCATATTGTTTAATAAATATTTTATTAGTTTAGTAAAACAACGCTTAATTTACATTAGTAAGTGTTTTACATGTTATGTAATGATCACTCTACTTTTTCATCGTGATTGCCAAATTTTGTTATAAATTTTATACAATAAAAAAAAATAATTACCGGTAATTAGAACATTTACCATAAAGTAAAGAAACTAAAATTAAAACTATTTATCAACTACTATCTATCAATCAACGTCAACGTCAATATTAAAAAAACTTAATATAAATTGATTCATTGATTCTCTCTTTAATAACTTTTCCTTTTAACCTTGATACCACATTATAAAAAATACACTGCTCCTCAGAAAACTGGAGCGCCGAGAATTTGAATGGGAATATCTTAGTGCCTACTGTACTAATACAATGATTTTTAACCGAACATATGAATGAAAAATATACAATCACTTGTGATTATTTGCAATCACTTGTGATAAATTAAGTAAAATCAATTATGATGTTGGGATTACGTGTAATCAGTTGCTATCACTTTAATCACTTGCAATCTCCTTTGACTACTTAGTTGAAATCATGACCACTTCTTAGAATATTCTGATAAAGTGTATTACAAATTGTTATAGGTTATAGTTAATATTAGAATGGTCCTGTTATGTGGTTATCAAGTGAGTTGTTAATAGCGTTAATGGATTATGGTGGAAGCCAAAAATACGTCGGTCGTTCTCTTACTTTGCACGAAACGATTGTTCGACGAGCAATCAGGAACTATTCAGAAACAGGATTTATAGTCGCCAGTATTGTTTTTACCGTAAGGACTAGACTTTTAAGAAAGTCTATTATTTGCTTAGAATAGACGTTTGTAACCTGATCAGGATCTTAAAAGATAGATATTTATATCGTTGGAGATACTCTACAGTCATGGATTTTTCTATAATCCCTTTTATGCAGTGGAGGTGATCGTTTGTGCCAAAATTTTTCCTAAAACCAGCATGTTCTCTAGGTTGGTTGTTTGATAGTCTTTCAAAACTATAATTAAGACATTCAGCTAAAATTTGTTTCACTGTCAGTGGTACTTCACAAAATTCACATTCCGGTTATGACTCTGTAGTAATAAGATGTTCACGGGCTAATTTTGTATGTCCTGGACAAAGTCTTGTTATGAGTACCTATGAGAATCGGTTTGGTAGGTGGTTGTTCCATGGTTATTATTGAATTGGTTTGTTAACTATGGTTTGAAAAATAATTTAAGGTCTAGATCTAAATGGATGGTGTTAAATTTGGTTCTAATAATATATCGCTGGTTGGTTTGTCGGTCATTTCAATACCTTTTATTCCTATATGTGATGGTACCCATAAGAAAATAATGTTCTTGTTGGTTAGCTGATATAGTTCCGCTTTGATTAATTTGTTAATTGGGTGGTCGTTGTAATTTTTTGAGATAACAAGTAGAGAGTTGTTTCAAACCGTAATAATTATAAATTTATCATATGGTGCTGGTTTGATATGGATAGTTCGACTGTTAGGATTGTTAATTCTTAAGGAAGCTTGTATCTAAATGTATCTTCGGGTGTTACAACGGCGGATCCCACTCCAGAATTTAATAATCTGGTGGTGGGTTTCTTATTGTAGGCTAATAATTGTAAATTGGATTGTGAAGATGAGCCATGGAGATTTGTTTAAAGTGTTTATTTAAAAAATTTGTCGGAAGTCAGTGAGATTGATGGATGCTAAGATGTTACGTACATCCTCTCTTGCTCTGGTTTTTTCTGTTGCAGAATACTGCTGCCCAGTTTGGATGAACAGTGTCCATGTACACAAGATTGACACTCAAATAAATACAACAATGAGAATCATCAGTGGTGCGTTGAAGTCTACTCCAACCCCTTGGTTACCTGTTCTATCAAACATTCCTCCACCAAAAAATTGTGGCAGAAATATCAACTTAATGAAGACTTCATCATCTGGCAAGACCTCCAGGACCAAAATAATAGATTAAAATCAAGAAATCCTTTTTGGCTATTAGCAAACAATATCGAACATTTCTCAGTAGATAAAGATTGGAAACGAATCTGGTTAAGTGAGAACGTTTTTAACCGAGGTTTAGTAGAAGATCCAACAAAACCACTACCTGGATTCAAACATCCTAGAAATATCTGGTGTAAATTGAACCGTCTACGCACTGGTCATGGACGCTGTAATTCCACCCTTTTTAAGTGGGGTGTTGTAGAAAGCCCATTATGCTCTTGCAATATAGCCGAAGAAACTATTGAACATTTAGTCAATGAATGTCATCTTACAAGATTTACTGGCGGTTTTCAAGAATTAAATGAAATGACACAAAATGCCATTGAATGGCTCACACAAATCAAGAGTCTTTGAATATACAGCAAGTAGTTCTGATTAAGGTTTTTTTTCTGCGGTTTTTCCCTTAATCTCCAACACGAATGTGAGAACTGCGCACACCCTTTAAAAACTTTCCGCAGATACAATATTTAGAAGAGTGTTTTCTCAAGTTTAATGACTATATTATTGTTAATAATATAATATTGTACTACTACTATTTCATACGAATATATTGATATTGATCCTCCTTCAGAAACACCCTTTTTCAATAAAATTCTTGGTCGTGGATTCAAGATTTTCAAATTAGTTGTCTATAAATACAAAAATTATAAATAAAAAAAAATTCTTTGGTTCTTTCTAATTCTTTCTTCTTCTTCCAATATTCAATTCTTACTCCATATTTTCCTCTTCCTATTACTTTCCAATTCCTTCTTGCTGATGCGTTTCTACTTATCTACTGGCTTTTGAATCTTCTAAAATTTCTATCTCTTTCTGCTTTTCTATAATTTCCAATTTCCAGTTTTTTATATTTTATATGATTTTAATCTTTTGATCAATACCTTTTATTTACTTTTTTATTTAAATTCAAATTCTTTTACTCAATTTAGTTTATTCAATGACAATTCTTTTTTACAACCTTTCAGTCTGACAAATTTATATATAATAATCCTCCTAACAACGTAGCAACGCAAAAACAAACTAATTTTTATCAAAAAAAAACATCTACATAAAAAATATAATTAATCTAGACAACCAATTTAAAAATAATGGATCACGTTCCAATATTTTATTGAAAGAACGTGCCCATGAAGAAAGATCCATATCAATATATATACGAAATAAAAAATGAATTCAATTAAGCAGATTCTAAAATTCAAATTATTTATAATTTTTAAGTGTGCCACTTTCTTTGCTTGTCAGTTTATTTTTATATTTAAAATTAGTACAAAATTTTAGAACCACTGAATATTTACATTTTCAAATATTTGAATGCAGTGTGAAAATCGTCACTGTCCGTGTTACTTATTTATTAGTTAACCTTGTTTTGTGCCAATAGGTTTTAAAATCATGGTATTTTACGAAAAATACAAAAGTTGTCTAATTATAAACAATAAAAAACAAAATCTTAATGGAAAACAAAATAAAAATAGATTATAAGGATGCTGTTTTTTTATTCTATTTGACATAATATCTTAATAATTTATAATTATCAAACATAACTTGAACTTCTGATAAATTTAAATAGATTTATGGTTATTTATATACTTAATTACGTTATATTTTTAATTAAATTAGGTATAATTATACATATAGATACTAATAATAAATAAATATAAATCCAAACACAATGAGCATAGTTTTGTCTACTATTGAATAAAAATTTATCTTAATTTATTAAATTTAATTAAAAAACTAGTTTCATTTATTAATATCAAATATTAGTGAATTTTAAAAGTTTGTTCGAAAATATACGAGAGTGAATCGAAATTATGTTTTATTATGGAAGGGGTAAACCGCTTCATAACGTAACGCGTTACGGCGCCACTCTGTCTGTTTTCCATCCTCTTACGCATACAGCAGCGACCGACAGGCTTCTCCTTTCTCACTCTAACCCACAGTAGTTTTGACAGTTTAACTTAGATATGTTGAGCACCTTAAGAGTCCCGAGATGTACACATTTTTTTTTTGTTGGAGATGGTTGAGGCAGAAGCTACGTGCACAAGAAATGTTCAACTGCAGTATCGTAAAAAACAATGAATAACAGTAAAATTTGATAAGTTTAAAAAAAATCTTAAATAATAGACAAAAAATCAAAAATATGAAATCAGAAAAATACAAAAAAATACTGAGAAAAATCAGTACCCTTGGTAGCCACTCTGTTTTATCGGCAAAGAAAAAAAATTAAGAATATTTAAAAAATAGAACTTAAGATCTAGTTAATCAATATAAAGTATAGTACCACTTACAAAGGAGGTTAACAGATACTAAGCTCAATAATCTAAAGATATTTTTTTTTTGGCTTTGGATATCACGACCCATTTAGCCTCACTCATACATTTACTTCCCTATCTACGTCAACCGGAAGTTCATATAAAAGAAAGCAGCAAAGGTATAAACGTTTGGCACGTTTAAGAAATTCCCATAAAATACATCTTACGGTAGGTCTGCGAGAGCTTATATAAAGTAAGGAAACTATGTTTTGCGGAAGATCTAGCTTTTTACTAGATATTGACCTGAATAAATATTTGGTGGCCTCTTCATTATATCGACAATTAAACATCCAGTGGTTAAGATCGTCGTAACTGCCGTCACAGTCACATAAGTTTGTAATAGACAGTTTCATTTTATATAGGTGTGATCTGACGGTAGCATGTCCAAAGAGACATCTATATTTGCCTAGAAGGAAGACTTCGATCAGCAAGAGGAGTAAACGGAAGGGAAGGGTATATCTTGCAGTAAGAGTTACTGCTATTGTTTGCAAAGACTGTCCATTCAAATTCCCAGTTTTCCTTAAGATTTTCTTCCTAAGAGATACTATATCCCACTTACATATTTCGTTATGTAAACTATTAGAAAATATTCGCAAGCTTATCTACCTTTTCGTTACCTGGAATTTGGGAGTGTCCTTTAACCCATATAAACTCCACAGATTTTTTTAAACTGTTCAAATGAGATATTTTTTCAAGAATACTGACAATAATTTTATTACTATATATGTGTCTAGTAACATTTTTTAAGGCCAACAAAGTTGATTGGGAGTCAGACAAGACTGTGTACTCTTGAAATTGCAAATTACTGTTTATGATCCATTTTAACGCTTTATTTATGGCTACCAGCTTCGCTGTAAAAATGGAAGAATTGGAATTTAATTTGAACTGTAAGGATTCTTGCAAGTTTTGTATGTAAACAGCACTGCCAACCCCTGCACTTGATTTAGATACATCTGTATATATTCTGCATGTATTACGAATACTAAGTTGTTCTTGCAAAATAAATTTACTAGGTACTACTGGATCGTAAGATGGAACTGTAATTTTAGGTTTCAAATAAAAAATGTTGAAGCTAGCTTTGAAGAATGGGAATAAATAAAAAACTGGTCCCAAGCACATGTAAAACTACATATACAAATATAAACTCTAGTATTATGCAGATGTGAAAAAAACTCAAGGTAATATTACGTAATAACAAAGAACACAAAGAAAGCTTCAACAGCAGAAACGAAAAATTCAAAAACAACCATAACATAGAACCTAAAAACGATAGCAAAAGGAGTAGTTAGTACAAGATACAGTGCCAATTTGAGCTCAGAAACCAATAAAAGATTTCAAGCATATACTACTAGAGGCAGCCTACCGTGCTGCAGATACGAGAGTTCTGTGTAGGAGAGAAAGAAGAATTATAGGATATGCCTAAGCGCGATAAGAGAAGATTTCAGAATACGATTTAGTATTATTCATGAATTCAACAAGAGCATGTTTGGATAGCCAAGATGTTAGCCTAAGTCTAATAAGGCAGGAATAGTATATTACACTACAAGGGCAGAAAGTTTGAGATTCCTGCACTGCGCGATATTGATGCCTGCACCGACATTTGCAGTGACAGTGACATCAGTGCAGGAATAATTTCTTTCGGCCCGCTGTCTGCGCGACATTATCACGGCATAAAAGTTAGGCTTTCTGCCGTAATATTGAAGCCGGAACGACGTACTTTCGGCATAGTACAAAGAAAATATTTGGATATATTTTTTTATTATTACAAAATCAACCTCCTTTCAAGCATTAAAATAGAAAAAGTAAAAACAATCACTGGATGATCTTAAGGAATTAGATAGGCAAAATGAGCTAGAAATTGTCAATGCAAACATTTTTTTTAAGATTGAACATAATTCATCGGTCGTACTGTAGCCTAAGTTGTACAGGTCTAAAGGATGGGTTTCATATATTTGTGGAGGTACTTTAAAGTCTCTAAAAATTAAGTGTATTCTTCATCGGTCTAGTTTGTACAGTTCTAAAGGAGGGTGCCATATGTATGTGGAGGCACTTTAAAGCAAAAATTGACTACCAATGGGACATTATGAATGTAACTGTTTCAGCTTCCCTGGCGCATACTCTGCAGGTTAGGTCTAGATTAAGCAGTTCTATCATTCGCAGGTGTCCCTTGACAGGTGGTGACCTGTAAGGAATCTTATGATGACTTGTAAATAATTCCTGCTTGTTTTGCAAACATTCAGCTCTACTGACAGTGTGTTCAATACACAGTCTGCTATGTGCTTGGCCAGAGATGTGTTCCCAGTGTTGGTTGTGTTGTTTACGATTCCAAGCTTTCATTCGTAATTTTGGTACTCTAAAGCTGGCTCTGAAGCGTAAAAAATATTGATTAATTTAAGAGATTGTTGCCTCATATTCCTCTATGTCCAGGCACATAAACTGCATAGTTTGATACCGTTATGTTCCGCCAGGTCATCCAGTTTTATTCGGCATTTGTATACTAGTCTGGAGACCAATTTAGGGATTTTTAAAGCCCCTATAGTGGCTTGACTATTAGTACTTATGTTCATCTGATTAGCACTCAAATTATTATCTCTTGCAGATTGCAAGATTGCATATGGTTCTGCTTGAAATACAGATGTGTATGTTCTGAGACAGAGTGACAGAAATTGTTGGGTTTCCGTCACTACTGCAAATTGATGCTCCTTAAGGCCGATCGCATACTTACAAGACATCTGTTTGCAACATGTCTGAGACATGTCGTTTCATTGCTAACACAGCGGTTCTTATGGCGAGTCGTAAACATGTAGTAAACCAAACAGAAACGCCGCGGACAGGATGAGACAACTTTTATACGACACTGCTTGCTCCAATTTTAAGCGTCATTTGTGTCCGACAGCTGCTTCCGAATGCACGTATATGGTTCAATAATGGAAGATAATCCAACATTTAATGTAAAATTTGTGCAAATCGTTGAAAATAAATAAACTGCGATGAAGATTAGCTTTACTATATGGATGAACACAATATTTTCGAGTATTTTTCTTCTTTCGCCTTCGCAATATTAGAACCGATACCTAATTGCCACATCATCATCAGACGACATAATATAAACTGATGTGCGAACTACGGAGTTTTGTTTCCTACATTGGTGCTCAACTGTGTTGAAGCGACATGTCGCAGACATGTTGCAAACATATGTCTTGTAGTATGCGATCGGCCTAACACTCTTCATTCTTGTCTATCTGATGGATAGAAAACTAATCTCTTCCAATCCAGCTGAGAGTATATTTAAGCAGTATAGTAACTAATTTTTAAAATACGTCACAGTTGTATATATGCAGTTTAAAATAAAACTTTTTTTATCGTAAATTTCAAGATATATAATACAAGTTTTAAAAGAAAACAAATAAAGCTCCCAAATCAAGTAGAGATCAAATAAGATTATCCTGACCAAAAAAATACTTTTCTCCAAATATCCAAAAATCTAGTGATATTCTGCAGTTTTTTTACCACTGTATAGTGGAATTTTTTTTCATTTGCGATTGTTATCCATTCAGCATTTTTTTACTATAGATTTGATCTAACATATGATCTTGAGAATTTAAAAAAATTAAGTTTAAATTAGTTCTATACTTATCTCTTACATAAATTCCGTTACTTTAAGGTACGTTAATCAGTGATGGTGGGATAACATTTTTTTTAATGATGACACTCGAGATTCTGATTTATATATTAAGAGACCTTTTAATTATATAGATAGATCATAGATTGTTAAGAAATTATTTACTGCGCCTTTTACAAAGATATACAATAATATTACCTAACAAATATAGGTAGTCACTTTCAGTTTTTTTAACAAGTACCTAACTGTTTTTATTAAACAACCGATTTGACTATACCTATATTTAAATAAAGTATATAACAGTTTTAATACTTACTGCTCTATCTGCGCTAGCAGAGGTCTCCCCTGCTGTTTGTAACTCACTCCAAGTGTCCTCCACAGTTTCGTGTAAACGCGCATACCCGACACCCTGCGAACATGTACACTTTCCACGTGGAAAACGGCACCATTCTGAAACAAAGAATAATTATGATTAAAGTAACACTTCAGAACAAAAATTTTTATTCCAAATAGCCAAGATTATCAGAAAGCAATAACGAGCTTCGAGCATATACTAATTAGAAACAAGCTTTAATCAGATGAATAACAACAGAGAAAGAGAAATATACTGAAACTGAAATTGTGAAAAGCCGAAGTTTTATAACTTATTCAGTTTTCTAATTAATACTGACTACTGACTGACCCAGCAAACTTCTACCGCCTAACACTGATGTCTCTCTCCCATTTTCCGTTTTTTTAAATTTTTACGACTTTGTATAGTTTTTTTTATTGTTTTGTCGTTTTTCTTATATGTTCTTGTTATTTTCATAGTTTTTAGTATTTTTTTCGTTGTATTTGGAATATGTCAAGTACATGATATATATCAACTGCACTTAAACTGAGGTTATAGTACATGGAGACTAGACAAGGAGTACGCACTCGACCGGGGGAATTGCCAAAATCTGTCCACGGTATCGTACATATTAGGTTTACTTTTTTCACCACTTGCGGCGCTAGTTTTCCTTTTGTACCGGTGTGAATATAGACAATTAAATAATCGTAAATTATTAAATTGGTTTTTATTATTTATATCTAAAAGATCGAACTATTTTTTAAATTGTGTAAATAAATTAATAATGAAATAACTAAAAATTATTTATTTTATTTCAAACTATGTTCTCATTGGTCGCCATTTTGGTACAAATGGAACACCAGCGCCCTCTTATTTTAGTTGCCCTATTTGCATACATGGAGTTTGTACTCCTTGTCTAGTCTCCATGTTATAGTACTTCATTAAGTAAAAATTAGTCGCTTAAATATATAACAAATCAACTACGCCACCTTACGGTAGCGTCAGAATATTTAATTAAAAAATCAGGCCATCAATATCGGGTTCTAAAAATTAAAATAAGAAACATTTTTTCATTGGTGCTTATTCTTTTTAAGTAGCACTAAATGAGCATTAAATTAAGAGCAAGTTTTTTTTTATTTACTGAATATAAAATATCAGCTTGAAATTATTGTTATTTACTCAGTCAGTACCAGGCTAGTATTGCGAACTTTTACTTTCGATTTTTCAATGATTACTGGATGTCAAACCATTAGTATTAGACTTAAAAAAATGGTTATTGGAACGAAAAAAATTCAGACCAAAATATGTCACGACACGACACGACACGACACACGCATGTTTCTCTCTCTTATAGATAGATATATTACAATTAAAAAGACACTAATTTAAATTAAAAGAAAATGTACATTAAAAAGAAAATACTGTGGAAAAAAAATGATTACCTATAATAGTATTATATTTTATTTCATCATTTTCTTATAAATTAATTAATTCATAAACATTTCAAAAATAGTTCTTAACTTGACTAGTTAGGTACCTACGTCAAATTACCTCAACTGTTAGTTACTGTCAAATATTTTAATTTTAAAATTTTGTATTGAATTGTTAATTCCTGTTTTAAATTAAATTGAAATAAAAAGTAATTCTAGGTAGATGTATATCATCTAAACCTCTGGTATTGTATAAATGGACACTTTTGTTAAAAGAGACGAACTGTTAAAAATAATGGATTTACTATTTTCTATTTTGCTTTGAACAGTGTAGTGTCGCGACTTTGTTAAGTTTATACAGGTTTTTTGTAGATAATAAATATTAAAATAATAGAAAATAATAACAATAATGTATCCTATCCTGACAGTGTTTCTGCACAAGATTGCTGATAGAATTAGGTAAGTAGAGATTTTATACAGACAATAATAAATGCTTATGTATGTATAAACACTCTGTTGTGTTTACAAATTACTAATTTCTTCACTAATTAATCGAAAGGAACTTCGCTCCATCCGGGTGTCCCTTGACACCTCACACTTTTTTTCTTTTATTTTTCCTTGCTGACTACGATAGCACTTTTTGAACACTATTTATTGGTTAACCAGTATTTTCAAGTATTTTCACCATTAAACTCCATTCATACAATGTCAGCTTTCGTTGAAATAAACATTGCTTCAATTAGCTTATTAATGAGAAAAACATTGAATCCACGAATGTAGTATTAAATTAGCACTAAATTTAAAAAATAATCGCCGATTCCGCCAATATGACACTATCAACTTTTTAGACATCCGAAACACGAACTAAGAACTAAATTACGTGTAAATTAAAGTATGTCATATTATAGTAATTTTGTTTAGAACGATATAATCATCCGACATATTATAATGTTAAGGAGTATAAGATATTATACCTAAATTAGTTTTAAAACAAAGGTAAACTTCAATCATGACTAGAGTTATATTTATATTTCTCTGAATAGCCGTCCAATTTAAAATTTATTAACTGTAAATAGCTAAAAACTTACGCATGCATCCAATCATTTTAGAAAATAGAAAGTGTCCTCTAACCCACTCTTTAATACAACTCATTAATGTCTGCGAACATAAGGCACAGTCTACTCACACACACACACAAATCTAAACGTCTAAATTATAGTTAAAATAAATCCGCGTGTTGCTTGGATTCACCAATCGTAATTGTTGCCAAACCGAATTGAAGGTTTCACAATAACAAAAATTCACGGACAAACCTAATTGGCTATAAAAACGAAATACAAAGACAAAAATAGAAGTGTGCATTATTCAGATTCATTTAACCAACACAATGCGATCGGAGGATGTGAATCTTATCTACGTTAATACTAAAACCAAAACCGATAAATTATTTATCAATAATCATGACGTATATAAATAAAACACGACGATTGAAAATCTTTTTTTTGATTTTTTATCATTTAATTAACGTATAAAGTTTATTTATATTTAATATAGTGTGGCAATGAGGATTAACGAATTGTGTGATAATGTTTATAACAGTTTTATAAATAAATAGTTACAGTTACAGTCGACTAAATGAAAAAAAAAATTGCACAAGTTTATGTAATGAATGAATTTTTTCAATGAATTGACCTTTGAGCAAGATTTCTTTGCATAAGAATAAAAGTTTTACCAAAAAAATAACTACAATACCTATTTATTGTCACATACGATAATAGGGTAGTTAATTGTTTGATATTTTATTGTATTATTTTGTATTATTTTTAATTGTAATTTTCCAGGCCAAAGTTAGTACGTTAGATTTCAAGGCGACCTTATATACAGGTAGTTTAATTCTTATTCTCACGTAGCGTAAGAATTGGCTATAAAAGAGCGTCGTTGAGGTCGTACTCGAGGAGTTCAGAGTCTGAGGTTGTCTGTAAGGGTTACCCTTCGGGGTTTTCCTTGGGTCTGGGCCGTTGTGACTCTTGACGTATTTTCGTGAGTAAGTGTGACATGCCACCATGTAGTTTATTTGGTAAGATTAGTTAAATTATTATATTGAATTCGTTATTCATATTTTAATTATTCATTGTTATTGCTTGTTACGTTGTAAATATATTTGTTGTTTGTTTCCTGTTGTTTATCTCATCTTCCCCTTGGTTAGTTTTCTGCCTTCAGCAGGATACCTAACCAGGGGGTAGATAACCACGACCTGGGTGGGAAGTGCCTTCAGTAAGCTACCCCTCATCACAAAACATTATGGCACATCCTTAAACCCCTCAGGTGGAGATGCTTGCTCGGTACCGGAATTCTAGAGGGAAAGGGTCCTTTATCCTGAGTATGGTATGGGTCTTGTCTCAACGAGTAAGAAAGGTCTCCGTCGATGAATGGAAATGGTCAGCTTCAATACTCCTATCCCAATAGCAGATCTTCCCAATGGATGGTAGCCAAAGATGGGAAGACTGTAAATTTATGGTTGTAAAAATGTATTAAGGTGAATGGTATGCTGATGTTGGCCATTGGCCTCGATAAATGGAGCTATGAGACGATGGTTTTTCAAAGAGTTGCAGACAGACCAACATACCAAAAAGGGATCCGTCTAGCCAGCGGTGGACCTGGCGTTTCTAGAGAAGGGCAAGACAGGTCATTCTCCGAGAAGAGCAGATTCTGACAGAAGTGTGGCGGATCGTAATTATTTTGTAAAACTCAGTCCTATACATACACCCCTGTAAGCCAGAGCCGAGCAAAGCCAGGGGCTGGCTTTAAGGGAAGGGGGGCATGTCACATACGATAATAGGGTAGTTAATTGCTTGATATTTTATTGTATTATTTTGTATTATTTTTAATTGTAATTATGCAGGCCAAAGTCAGTACGTTAGATTTCAAGGCGACCTTATATAGTTTAATTCTTATTCTCACGTAGCGTAAGAATTGGCTATAAAAGAGCGTCGTTGAGGTCGTACTCGAGGAGTTCGGAGTCTGAGGTTGTCTGTAAGGGTTACCCTTCGGGGTTCCCTAAAACAGACCCTTGGGTCTGGGCCGTTGTGACTCTTGACGTATTTTCGTGAGTAAGTGTGACATGCCACCATGTAGTTTATTTGGTAAGATCAGATTAGATAATTGTATTTAGTTATTCGTTAGTTATATTTAATTATTCATTGTTATTGTTTCTTGTTAATATATGTATTTGTTGTTTGTTTCTTGTTGTTTATCTAATCTTCCTCCTGGTTAGTTTTCTGCCTTCAGCAGGATACCTGGCAAGGGTTAGATAACCACGACCTGGGTGGGAAGTGCCTTTAGTAAGTTACCCCCGGAATGGCCCGTTCTGGCGCGACCGATCTGGCGCGACTGATTTGGCGCGGCCGTACTGGCGCAGGTCCGTTGGGGCGCAGACCACTTCAAGCGCAAGGCCTATCTGGCGCAGGAACGTTCTGGCGCGAGGACTGTATGGCGCAAATAGTTGAAAACATAAGTTAGATGCAAGGCACTTAAATTTCTTTAATTTTAGGAAGGTGTTAATTTAATAAAGTTAAAAATACTAAAACGTCAACAAACAAAACCATTTAAGGAGATCCTTTCGCTCCAGTTTAGTCAAAACAACTGTTGTAGTCAATACTCGATAAATTAAAATAAAATACCCATAAAAATTACTAAAATTAAAAAATAAATAGTATATGAAGCATTGATAATTGATAATTTTGAAAATTAAAAAAAAAAATAGTAAAATACAAAAATTAATTTGACTCTTGTAAATCAGCTGTTAGTAGCCTGTATGTGATTTGACAACGCTCTCTTGGTTGTTTGTATTTTTATCATACATACACGAAGACTAGAGTCTTCATGCATACATATATGATTTTTATCCACACAATATAACCTTAACCACGTATAAGCTTTACCTGTCAATGTGGTGAATGAGTAAATTAAATAAAAATGATTAATCATAATATTCGAATGTATCGTGGCAAGGATGCTGGTAAATTTGTGAGTCTTAAACGTAAATAATGGTGTGATAATGGTGTAAGTGCAGAAATAAAAAAAGTTTACATTGAAGGTATTCAATGGTTTGAAGTTCGCGCGCTACGCAACGTTGCCAAATGTTTTGACTCCATTTTAATGTAGGTTACTTGAGATTTTTTTGTGATTTTTAATTATTAATTTCTCAGTAAATTGCCCGGTGACTGATATATTTTATTGCAAAAAAAGGAACCTGGATATTTTAAAAATCTAATTTTCAGTTTTTCTTTATTCCATCTAATCGGTGACTAATAGTATAATTCGAAAAATATCGTTAAGGTCTGACTTTCTCATAAGACTTTGTACAAATACTAACATTTTAAAACATTTTTATTTTCAAAAATTTGCACAGTAAGGTATAATTAAAACTTCATAATTCGATAAATAAGGTTTTTAACTATAAAAAAAAATTATTCATAATCTAATATTTTTTATTTAACATTTATTTAACATTTAAAAAAATGCATATGAAGAAGTTAAAATGCCAACAGAAATAATTATTGCCAATATTAAAAATGGCATAAGTGAAATAAGTAAACTAGATTCTATAAATTAAATAGATAAAATTTTTTTACAATATCACAAATCAAACTAAAAAAATTAAAAAAAAAACTAATAATAATGATTTAGGCATCCATATTATAATTATAGGATAATCCTCTTAAATATTCTATCACCCCTACCTATATTATTGAAATTCTCTACAATATTCTTAATTCTATTATCACATTCAACGTATTTTCTAAGTTTTTTAGGGGGTGCGTGTCCCGCTATTAATGGTTCAATATACATATCTCTTTAGACCTGCACCTTCTTCAGTAGATCAATAAATGAACAAATTGATGGATGGTCCATCGATAACCCCGTTTGAAGCCTCCTGTGAGAAGCTTCAGCAAAATTGTTGGTTCTGTGAATGTCGTTGGTAACTCTTCCATAAACAGACCATAGTTGGTGGAAACATAGGTGGTCTTTGCCCACCTCCACAATGATTTTGTATTTTTCTGGAATTTCTAGTTCTTCCAAGCTCCGTGGAACGGGCGGTGCTCCATTTACTTCATTTCTCTGCCGTCTGATCATCTTCTTTAATGCTGTTTGCACGGGCAATGCAGCTAAGACACTTCTTGGCACATTTTTACCGTCAGAACCCAAAACATGATTAAAATTTGAGCTGACGCTTCAATTGTAGACGTGGCTCTATCTTTAATTTGAGTTTTGATCTTAAGGAATTCAACAGTACCAGCTGAACTATAATGTGTGTGATGGTTTATACTTTTCACTGTTGTGCCATCTTGTGTATGTATTCTTACACGACAAACATCACCCTTTCTATCGCAACGCCAGAACTTTTTTGTTCCACACGCACTGTTTCTATCAAATACATACAAAAATCCATTTTCGAAAAACTTCTCTCGTCCTTGTTTGCTTTTAATTTGTACTTCCATTTTTAACACCGTATAGAAGTATAGACATAAACTGAACAATAAACTACAAACCAAAACTGCTTCGTACAAAGAATGAATAAATACAAACTTAATAATTCAAATTATATTTACCAGATTCGAAACTTCCCACTTAGGTAAAAAGATTAAGTAAGGGTGAATTTGTTCAAATCTGGTTGGTCATTTAAAAGCAATTTAGAATGTTTACATATATTTATTAATCTCCAGAGATTCTAAGAGGTTCAGTTTATGGCCTTTCAGTTGTATACAATTTTTTTTTAACTTTACAATCTATTATAATAAAATACCATTGATATTTTATTATTGACCCAAAGTTTTATTACAGAAAGGTTAAGCAATAAAATAATATCACGGGAAGTAGCATAATTAAAAAAAAAAAACACAAATAGACAGAATTTACGAAAAAAGACATAAAGTACAGAAAATACCTATAATAGGCAAAAAAAAATGCATTTTGCCTATAATCCGAGCTTTAATAATGATATATGAACTCTCGAAACATGTTTTAATAAAATACAATTTTTGACTGAAATGTAACTAATTTATTGACTAATGTGCGAAATATAAATAAAAATATTAATATGCGCCATAAAGTCCTTGCGCCAGAACGTACCTGCGCCAGATAGGCCTTGCGCCCGAAGCGGTCTGCGCCCGAACGGACCTGCGCCAGTACGGCCGCGCCAAATCGGTCGCGCCAGATCGGTCGCGCCAGAACGTCCTAGACCGAGTTACCCCTAATCCAAAACATTAAGGCACATTCTCCAATCCCCCCAGGCGTGACATTATCTTTAAAATAAATTGACCTTTGACGAGATATTTATTGCATTACAATCAAAGCTTTGCCGAAAGGATATTTATCTTTAAAACAATTTTATTAGAACTGTAAATTGCACGTGTGGTTGTTTTATATCTTAATTCCTAGAATGGTTTAATTTAATTTACTATTATTATTATGATTTGATATGATTATTAGGAATTAGTAATTCTAAAACAATGGATTCTGGATTGTGTTTGATAGGGGTTTATTTTAAGAGTTTAAAAATATAACTTTTATTGAAGTTATACTTCTATTCGTTCGCTCGAGCGTAAAAACTTGTATATAATTATATCGGCAATATCATTACGTATGTATTGGCGTGAGTATTTAAACATTCAGTACATTGAAAAGAGATAGATAGACAAAAAACAGTCCGAGCTAATGTTTTAGTATCATAGTGACGTATCACATTGTGTTTGGCAGATTATTTTATTATTTTGTCACGTAAGTTTACATATTAAATTTAGTATTTTATATTATATTCAGTAATGAGTATTGTATTGTAATGTCTGGTTTGTCTACAAAAGAAAGTTGTGTCAACTTCTTTAAAACCCATGAAATTTTGACATTGCCATCACTTTTTAGAAAGTTTTTATATTTTCGACGTGTTCTTTGTCTCTGTGTCATTCCGTGGAATTTTGTAATCGAATTTAAACCTATTTCCCGACTACCTAGAGCTCTGAAATTTTCAGGATAGCTAAGAACTGGATGACAATGCATGTTTCAAGTGTGTTTAGGCATATACATAGATTTCGAAATTTATACTGAATTGTTATTAAATTAAATATGTATACATATTATCATTTTGATAGACTTCATATAAGCTTGCGGTGGCCTATTTGTATAAGCGGTTGAAGCGGTTGATTGTGACAATTCTGTTGGGTTATCGTAATAGGATCGATCTCGCGAGAGAGAAGTTTTTTTTCTTTTTTTTTTCTTTGAAATGTGTGTTTGTTTTTTTTTAACTGTAATAAGTTTTCAACAAGATCTGCCATTCATACCTACGATATGAATCAGAAATAATCTTGATGTGCCTTTCTTGAGAGTGCAGGTTTTTAAAAATTGCACTAAGTCATTGGGTTTTTTTTTATTTAATGGGCTACTAGAGTCTGTAAAGTAAAAAAAACTCTTAAACATTATTAAGTTGACAAAACTATATTATTTAACGAGTGTGTAATGGTAGTTATTATTCACGAAGATGAAGTTTACAACACGGGCCACAGGCGTATATCATCATATAATAAAAGTCTTCATCTTTCCAATCGTATGTTACAAACTATCGCTTATCGATCAAAATCGAAAAATATTTATTGGGAAAATATACATCGTGTGTACATAATATCACCAAAAACTGTATAAACTATAATGTTAATCAGTGCCGTCTACGTGTGTAGTAACAAATATTTTGACTAGCGTATAGGTTGGCAACAAGGTGAGGGGGCCTCTTTAAAAAAGAAAGATAGAATAGAAGAGAGTGATATGAAAACTAGCATTAAATAGCGAAACTTCACGAAGAAGTCATGTAGGTAGCGTTTTTGTTGACCATTTGCACCAGGTATTCACGCCAGTCATAAAAAGTTAAACTCGAAAATTCACGAAGAAGAAACCTATATGTATGGAACACCTCTTCTTGGTTTTAGATAATATTGGCAAGATTTTTTTTGCCGCATGAATATATTGTCTTATGTCGTTAATATCTTTTAGTCAAACAAAATAAAGGAAAACAAGTATTTTTCTTTGGGTATTTTATAAAAAAAATTTTTATTAGCTGAGCAGTTTCGCCCTAACACCGGCCATCAACAGAGCTAAAAGTCCAAAGGTTAATCAATACCCCAGAAGTGAAAAGACCGATAGACAATTCAACAATAAGGAACTGATGCCAACACATCCCGTTTGCAGTTAAAGGGACAACATAACTTGTAGACCGGTTTCGGCCTATTGGGCCTCGTCAGTACAAGGTATATGTTGTCGTCAACGAGCTTAAGGCATAGTCGATGACTGAAAAAGCACTAGAATCACGATCTATTTATAACCACAGAGTAGTGGAAGTGTAAACGATGTGAAAGTAGTGACATCTTCATCTCTAACTGCACACTAGAACTCGATTTGACTATAAAGAATTCCCACAGATGGGAAATTTTTTTACACACTACCCAGAGAAAAATACTTGTTTTCCTTTCTTTTCTTTGACTTCAGTTAGTGTGTACAAGTCTTAACAGTCCATTTTATTATATTTACACAGTATGGTGTTTGACTTTAATCGATACCTAAGACTGTCCAGAAGGATAGAATTGGTCGGCTTAGACAGTTGGTTTTACACCTATTCATCAGGCTAAAGTGACCCCAACTTTCGCTGTTTTGAATTTAACAATGAACATCATCTGTGGGAATTGTTTATAGCCAAATCGAGTTCTAGTTTGATGTTAGCGGTGAAGATGTCACTGCTATCACATCGTTTACACTTCCACCACTCTGTGGTTATAAATAGATCGTGATTTTAGTGCATTTTCAGTCAGCGACTATGCCTTAAGCTCGCTGACGACAACATATACCTTGTACTGACGAGGCCCAATAGACCGAAACCGGTCTACAAGTTATGTTGTCCCTTTAACTGCAAACGGGATTTGTTGGCATCAGTTCCTTATTGTTGAATTGTCTATTGATCTTTTCACTTCTGGGCTGGGGTATTGATTAACCTTTGGACTTTTAGCTCTGTTGATGGCCGTTGTTAGGCCGAAACTGCTCACTAATAAAAAAATTTTTTACACACTACTCAGAGAAAAATACTTGTTTTCCTTGTTATTCTTTGACTTCAGTTAGTGTGTACAAGTCTTAACAGTCTATTTTATTATTAATATCTTTTAAGTTTATGTTCTCCGCAAAATTATTTGATTGCAATTCTCGAATTAATAATTTTGATGGTTTTTCAGCTTGATCACAAATTGCTTTCCTGTTTACACTATTACTTACTGCACTTTCTTTTCAAAACCTTGATTGTGTACCTACTCCTTTGACTTCTACTACTATTTTAACTTTAACGATCGGGTTTTTTTAAAAAGAGAAAAATTAATGATTGCTATGCGGTACAAAGTTCCTCGGTTAGCTAGTGTAGTACAAATTTCCTGTTAGGATTGTGAATGCTGGTATATAAAAAAACATTTACTTCTACTTTATACTACATATGCAATTTACAATCTAGATGATTTATGCCCTTGTTTGTTAACAAAAAATCAATAATAAGCGTTTCCTGTAGAGAAAATCAGTTAATCATTGTCACCGAACAGATTGTGAAGTTCAAAATCATTTAAATAATGTTTCACTCTCCAGTAAATCCAGATATTAAAACAATTAAAACTCTCATATTGATTGGAAAATGGGTCGGATTAATACCGGTGATGAGTTCTATCCGAAGAAATATTTTGTTTATTCAAAGAAGTATTATCTTAATTGTATGTTTTGTTGTTACAATTTTTGGTATAATTTCAATTTGTTACCGTATTCCATATCATAAGATGAATGGAGCTGCTTATCAAGTATTAGATTTTTTTAGTATAATTAATAATATTTTAATTATAAACTTATGTTTGTTAAGTTCCGTATTATTCAGACAGGATTGGAGGATTTTGATAAAGAATATAGATTATATAGAATATGTTATTAAAATGCCTATATTTGTGACATGGAGCAAACTTTTACTATTATACACCGTATGTATTTTATTGATATTATTAACCATGGATTCTTATTTTTTGTTCTACTCTGGGACCGATTATATATATTCGTTTTACTTATTATCACGTTTTAGTAAATATTATCATGCATTAGCGGTGGTATTAATTATACGAATATCATTTATGATTGGTGAAAGATATTATTGTTTAAGAAAAATGCTTCTTGCAAATATTGAAAAAGATTTGTCATTAATAGAAATAAATATTCATGTAATAAAAAGATTGTATGTACAGTTATTTAAAACTGTACAAGTTTTTAATAGAATTTTTGGATGGATTATAATAGTTATATTTTTTGAAACTATGGTTGAAGTGTTGCTCTGCTTAGATAATTCATTTATGGTGGGTTATCAAAAAATTAATGCTATTGTGAACAATATTCTATTAGCTTTTATATGTACAGTAAGTATATATTTTGTTAGTCCTGTTAATCATATCAAAATACTCGAAAGTAAGAAACTTATGAATATAATAATCTTCATAAGAATGCGTATAAATATAATTCTTCTGTACGACTATATGTTACTGAACTCCTCCTAAAGTGCTGGACCGATTTAAAAGAATTTTTGAAGTAAAACTTCTTTAGGCGCGACTAGGGGTAACTCAGTAATTCTAACGGACGTGACGTCATTCTAATGTAACGGAAAGAAAACCTGATACAAAATACCTAACACGATTCCGCCTAAATAAAAGTTAAATCTGTAATTGTATATTATTAGGCAACATAATATACATATTTTGCTGACCTGTCAAATTGACAGCTTGTCAACCAAAATACATTGTTGTTGAATATTTTTACGAAGTGTTTGTTTTAAATATGATTAAACAAAATGGATTTATGAATGAAGAAAGTGATGAAAAAATATTGATTGAAAATGAGTGAGTACTCTATATGCATACATTTTATTTTTGGTGTATAATTACACTATTTATACAAGTAAACGCCAAATCTAAAGAACCAAGGACGCGCATTTATGATGCTAACAGCACGCCTACAATAGAATAGAATTGGTAGCTTACCTAGAAAGTTGTAAACCAGTGTCGTGACTGTCGTGTATATTTTGAATAAACAAACAATGATCTACCCGTACGCTGCTGACCGTAAGCAAGGGCAAGGTTGAAATTGTGAAAGGGCGGGGCGATTTTTAAGTAAACGAATTTGAGGTTGTGCGCCGGTTCTTTAGATTTGGCGTTTACTGGTTTATTATCATTTTTTACCATCAATACAAAAAAAACATTTGACAAAAAGTGTAGAACCCACGACTCGCTCTCCTCGATTTTATATTGATCTGTTTTAAATGCATTTAGCTGAGTTTATTATCATTTCTTTTCCTTAAATACAAAAAACCCATTTTGGAAAAAGTTGAGAACACACGACTCGCTCTCCTCGATTTTATATTGATTTGTTTTAAATTCATTTAGCTGAGTTTATTATCATTTTATACCATCAAAAAAAAACATTTGACAAAAAGTGTAGAACCCACGACTCGCTCTCCTCGATTTTATATTGATCTGTTTTAAATGCATTTAGCTGAGTTTATTATCATTTCTTTTCCTTAAATACAAAAAAATCCCATTTAGGAAAAAGTTGAGAACCCACGACTCGCTCTCCTCGATTTTATATTGATTTGTTTTAAATTCATTTAGCTGAGTTTATTATCATTTTTTACCATCAATACAAAAAAAAAAACATTTTTGACAAAAACTGTAGAACTCACGACTCGCTCTCCTCGATTTTATATTGATCTGTTTTAAATGTATTTAGCTGAGTTTATTATCATTTCTTTTCCCTAAATACAAAAAAATCCCATTTAGGAATTATTATTATATTATTTATACCTAGCTATTTTCGTTTTATAGACAAAGAGCTAAAAAGAAAAAGAAATTGTGAACGTCAAAGGGCATATTATCAGCGCCAGAAAGATTTGAAGGCAAATGCTGAACGTCAAAGGAAATTTCGTCAACGTAATGAAGAAAAATCTTACGTGGATATGTAATTTCATTTAATAATATTTAAAAACAAATTGTAATATATGCCTCAATATTATTTAACTTTACGATTTCCTCATTTTTTTCACAGGAAAACACGAAAATTTGACAGGAATGAAGAGAATGTCATGCAATGTTGGGCTGTTGAAAATATAAAAAATGTAACGCTACAAGAAAATCAATTTCACAGCCAACAACTTCAAATTTATGAACAGCGTAATGAATGCATTACTCCCGAAGTTATTCTACACAGGAACACAGCAATTCCTGGCGATGGTAATTGTCTATTCCACTCGCTCATAAGTGTTTTGCATCTTCAAATTGGGACTTGTGACTTGAAAAATTAGTTACGCGGTTCACCCTATTTAAACTCCTGCCACAATCCGCAAGAAGCATATAACATTCTATCAAGCACTAATGATTATGGAGATTTGAATTGTTTGTAATTATTTTCAAAAATGTACAATCAAAATGTTTGTGTACATTATTGTTTTTACAACATAACTACAAAGAATCAAGACACTATCTATTGTCATTTTAAAGCGAATGATACACAAAACTGGATTCATCTTCATCTTGGTGATCAACATTTCACACATTTTTACGATGTATCAGATTTATTGGAGATACTACCCAAAATGAAGCCCATGTTGATGCCAATATTCAACTATTGCGTGACAATTATGATGAAGATCCTACCGAAGATAACTATAACATTTATGAAAATGAAGTTGAGATTGATAGAGAAGATCGAATTGGTGAAAATATTATGGATTTTATTGTTGATGGTACTATTCCAGTTTACACAAAACTGATAATACTGCAGCTACAAGTATATATTTTTAATATTAATTTACTTTTTATTATCGGTTGAAATAATTTAAGAATAATTTCATTTTACTTTCTGTCATTTTTTAGGTGCAAAGTCTTCGGTTCCAAATTTACATGGAGTGATAAGATTATACCAAACGCAGAATTTAGATTCTGCTATAAATTTACCAGGATTACTTGTTGCCGAAACAAGGAAGAACACGGCGAAAATATAAAAACTTTCTAAAATATAACATTATATCATTTTTTGTAAAGTAGGTATATAGACAATAAATATAATTGAATTGTAATCTCTTGGTGTGTTAGTTTTAGAAAAAAAATTGTTCATACTGAATATTATAATTTATATAAGCATCTAATTTCTGTTAACTTACTGTAGCTACTTGTTAATAAACATATTTTGAATTTGAATTTATTTTGCGATGATACGTACGTCAAATAAGTTTTACTTCAATCGCGCGTAAAGGTTACACGCACACTCTTTTTTTTATGTGTTCAAGTTGCAAGTTGATATAACCTTCTATCACTGTTTGACATCTAAATTGGGCTATGGATGGCTTGTCAAGTGTGTTTCAGCCAGAACTTACATGTATAACCATAGCTTTAAAAGAATTAATCAATAGGAACATAACAGGCAGGAATGTAAATATTTATACAGTACTTGGATGAAACAACGAACTGTAGATTGGCCGGAGAGGTATTACCTCATCCTGGCAAAGAAAACAGCAATAAAATTTAAGGCATTGACGAGAAAAAATCTCCGAACAGCGGAACAGATCACTGGTTATTAATACGGTGTTTTGTGTACTAAAATACCTATGCTAATTTTAAAGAAATTCTCCAATTTTGTTAATCGATATGAGACAACCATTTTCACACCACCACGACAATATCACCACCACATCAATACCCCTTAAACGTTCTGGGCCCGCGCCCAATATAGGTATCAAACATAGAGTATCAAATAAGGTATCTTCCAGTGAAATTTCTGTCAAAATCGGTCCAGCCGTTCCAGAGATTAGCCGGAACAAAGAGACAAGACCGATAGACATACACACAGACAGACAGACAAAAAGACAGTTAAAAAATTTTAAAATCTTATTTTGGTATATGTAAGTACATATGCATTTGTAAAAACAGGTTATTTTAATATTACAAACAGACACACATTAAATGTATAGATTGGTCTTCACACCACTCGCGAGGTAGAATGCTCCGAATGTATCAATGTATGTATAAAAATAGTTTCTAACATCCATTTTTTTAGATAAATTTAATGCTTATGGTAACAGGTTGTCATAGTGTAGAAAACAACGCACAAGAGTTCACAACTACATGTTATCTTCTTCAAGCAAATGTATCAAATTACCGTGTACAACATTTATTAGAAGAACTAGGATATTACACAACAAAAATCATACCTAAATGTTCTGCTGCAGGATATTTTACTGTTAATAAATTAATATTAAGCTCATTCTTTTCGGCAATGACTACTTACTTAATTATCTGCATACAGTTTAAATCTGCTTAAAGTTGTAATTATGTATAAAAATAAAAGATTTAAATTTACAAAGCTTTAAAGTTTTTTTTTAATTACTAAACCGAATTTATCCATGATAAATCGAAATTCAGTAAGCTTACTGATAACTTTATAAATTGAATATTGTAATCCCCCATTTTGATTCCACTGTCACTAACTGTCATTCGTAAATCGTTGGTCAGTTTTGTACTGGGTCAGTTTCAAAATAAGCCTTTGCGTAAATAGAAATAGAAATAAAAAAACTGCTCATATGACAATATTCCTACTTGAATTATTTTATTGGAGGAATCAGATACTGACGATTCCGATTTTGGATTTGATAGTGACTTTGACTCTTCCAGTGAAATAATGAAAAAGGATTGACACACAAATACACCGACAACATTGACACTTTACATCTAAATCTGTTTCTATATTTGTTTTTATTTACTTACTAGTTGTACCTACTCGCAACGTCGTTCGCGTGGCGTGTGATTTTTGTATAAAAATTTCTTACCCCACCCATTTAAGGAATGGGAGAGAAATTTTTATACACCAAATGTTAAGTTGAAAGAAGACAAATACATCTGTGAAAACCGCATTCGAATCGGATCAGTAGTTTTCATGTGATGCGCGCACAAACATACAGACAGACAGACAAAAAAATCTAACCACATTTTTGGGTTCTATTTCGATGCACCCGCGACGTCGTTCGCGTGGCGTGTTGATTTTTGTATAAAAATTTCTTTCCTTACCCCGTTAAAGGGGTGGGGGGAGAAAGTTTTATACATCAGATATTAAGTTGAAAGAAAACAAATACGTCTTTGAAAACCGCATTCGAATAGGATCAGTAGTTTTCATGTGATGCGCGCACAAACATATACATTTCTACAGTTTTATTATATGTATAGATATGTAATTTTTTCAAATACTTTTTTTCGTTGTATCGGTTCAAAAGTGTTTATGTCTAATAAATTTTAATTTTTCCGAAAAATTTCTTTTATAAAAAACATTTATCAAATGTAAATACATCTATATCAAAACATCTGCGTATTTAAGTCAAATGCGACACCACCTGGGGAGGACCAGGAAAATCAAATTTTAACTGCAGTATTGTTTCTATGACTACTTCGTGATTGTTTCCTTAATGAATCCATTGGATGTGACAGTTTATTATCCTACAGCCACTACTACAATAATGTGACACCACAATGCCATTTGGATGTAAAATAGCAGACTTAAAAAAACATGGATATGGTATTTGACTGATTTGTTTTTATGTCAAACTCAAAAATGATGTAATAATCTTGGATATTAATACTACTTGCTGAAAAACCTTTCGTATCTACTTTAGTGTTCTATTCTGTGATCATACCTGTATTATACTGGGTGAATTTCATCTTTTTACCAGAGCCTACTGTATATACATACAGTTAAGAAACAATATTCATTCTACTTTTACCACTAATTCTTAAAACGTTCATCAATGACGTTACTTTGTCAAAAATAATAAAAATGCAGCATAGTTGTACAATTCCTACAGTTTCGGATAGTTTGACAGAGTTTTTTAAAAGAGGAATTGGTCACAAGTTACGAAAACTAACTTTAATTTATCCAAAGAATCCACTGTGTGCTAAATATTTTAGAAGCGAAAAGGCGATCAAAAATGAAACAAAACGACAGCTTCAAAAAAGCAAATGGTTTATAATTCATCCTCTCAGCAGACTTCGGTAAGTGCAATACGAGATTTATACCACACGAAAATCTATGTATAGTTTAGATCTATAATTTAATTCAAGATTTTTTATGTAAAAGATTTCCAAAATTGTATTTGCACCTATATAAATTTGAAGTTACTGTATCCTTTCAGAAAAAAAAGTGTAGACTGGAATCGGAAACCGGGGTACCGACCGCCGTAAGTTTTTTAAGGAAATCTGTTTCCTAATTTCCAATTCTAGTTTAGCTAACATATAGTCGAGGCAAGAAGCACTGTACCTCCGAAATTTAAACGGCAAGAACGATTTTAATGATTCTTTTTTGCATTCGATTCGTGAGAGCGTCAGGAAACTTTGTGACGTTATGCGATAATGTAATATTGGAAAAATGCATTTGTGCATACAAAAAATGTATTCTTAAAGTGCATCTCGAACAAAACTTGTTATTTATTGGCGGAAATTAGTTCAATTTTATAACTCGAGGGTTTTAGGGTTGCTAAAAACGATTATGACATTAAAAGTAATCCACAGAGTTTCTTCATACAATTAGTCAAAACTCAACAACTGTGGATTTGTGTGCTCGCTGAAACGAATATGACATCGAAAGATCTCCGGAGCACTTCGTGCCCAGGACACCTACTGTTTACCTCATCTTCTGGAGTTTTTGGTAATATCATTACAAAATCAGTCAAAACTTAATACTCCGGGAGTTTTGGACTCGCTGAAAACGAATATGACATCGGAAGTGATCTCCGGAGTACCTAATTCGTGCCCAGGATGCGTAGGTACTGTTTACCTCGTCACCAGGAGTAATCGGATATATCGTTATACAATTATTCAAAACTCATTTCTCGGGGGTTTTTAGGCTTGCTGAAAACAAATTTTATGATGTTAATGGTTTTCAAGGTACTTTCTTCATCTACGCTCTCCAATGAATTAATTTCACTATCAGTATTAGTACAATAACGCCTGCACAATTTTCACATGCAACAGAGCAATTAAGATCGTATTTCCTGTACCCATATGTATTTCCGCAGTCTGTCTTACAACTGCAGTAAATAATTGAAACATTTTTGAGTTAATTTTTAAAGATATTCAATTAAACTTTATGAGATGACGTAAAGATTGCTGTGCTGGGCACTAGATACTCCGTAGATCGCTTTTGATACTATTTATATACTCAGCGAGCTTAAAACCCAATACTATTGAGTTTTGACTGATTATTTAATAAATTTACCAAGAGCTCCAGGATACGAGGTAGAAAGTAGGTATCCTGGGTTCCAGGTACTCCAGAAATGATATTCGTTTTCAGCTAGCTCAAAAAGCACAGAGTATTGAGTTTTGACTAATTATATAATGATATTACTAAAAAATCCAGGAGACAACGTAAACAGTATCCTGAGCACAAGGCACTTGGTGATTACTTTCAATGTCATATTTGTAAAGATTGCTGTGCTGGGCACTAGATACTCCGTAGATCGCTTATGATACTATATAGGTTCGTACTCAGCGAGCTAAAAAACGCTCCAAGTATTGAGTTTTGACTGATTATTTAATAAATTTACCAAAAGCTCCAGGAAACGAGGTACAGAGATGACATTCGATATCATCTTCGTTTTTAGTATCCACTTTGGAGATATGTCATATTCGTTTTTAGCGACCTCAAAAACTACCGAGTACCAAAATTAAACTCATTTTCGCCAATAAATAACGAAATCTGTCTGAGATGCACTTTACGAATGCATTTTTTGTATGCACAAATTCAGTTTTCGTATATTACATGATAGCATATGATAACAAAATTTCCTGACGAATCGAATGCAAGAAGAATCATTAAAATCATCATTTGCCGTTTAAATTTCAGAGGTAAGGCCGATTCTAGTGCTTTATTGCCTTGATTAATACACCACTTCGTTACTAGAAATGAGTTGATTGATTTAAATTGGTTTTTGATATTATTTTTAGTGCTTGGTACGAATTTTATCTCATATTCCTGTACTTTATGAATATTTTATACTTGCCAGTAGTGTCTGGATATCTTATGAGAGATGAAGATTTAACAAATTATATAAAAGAAGCATCATGGACAGTAATTATCCTTACCTCTGTAGATGTAATAATGTATTTCATTACTGGTTATATTGACAAAAAGTCTAATACGGTAGAATTGCGGCCTAAATATATCGCAAAGTAAGTTCTTTTTCGAAATTTTCAAATCTCCCTCAGAAAAATACTTTCAAATTAGCGGCAAATTCAAAATATTGTAGATGAGGCCATTCTGATAAAAAAACTACCTCGAAAAGGCTGAAAAATGCTTATTCTCCAAGATACGGATAGTTAAAAGTCATGGTAATGACCGTGACAGTGATTTCTAAATAAAAATATTCTTATAAAATCGTATTTTCGTATTGAGAGATCAGTGAATGGATGGATGGAAGGAGGGGAGGGATGGATGGAAGGATGGATGGATAGAAGGATGGAAGGATGGAAAAATGAATGGTTGACTGTATGAGTGGATGGATGGATGGATGGATAAAGGAATGGTATGCATGGAAAAATGGTTGGATGGATCAATGAATGTATACATGGATGGATTGATGTTTTTTAACTATTTATTTTGTTTTGTTTTTAATTTTAATTTTATTTATTAGATTTTTTATTTTTCGTTTTCGTTACAGAACACGGAATTATACTTACTTAAATAATTTTTTTAGAAAGTACATTTGTAGTATGTTTTTCTTCTACGATGTTCTACCTCTACTTCCACGAAAAATTCCCAATTATTATAATACACCAGTCTGGTACTTTGGACTGGTAAACATTTTAAATTTTTTAAAAATGGCAAGAATTAGTACACTAGTCAATTGTACTCATAGGACAGTAGTCGTAAGTATACATTTTAGAAACAAAAAATTAAAAAATATTTAATTTTACATCTTCAGTATTTGCGATGGAACATTTCCGAAAAACTGATTGTATTTGAAGTGATTTTATTATCATTTATAATGATACATTATCTTAGTTGTATCAGAAATATGATTCCGATGTTTGGTTACTACTTTTGGTATGATGAAAAAATTAAAGAGATATATCTATCGAAATTAATAAAAAGTTTCCCAATGGCCTACAAACACAATTTGTTAACTATTTTTGCACAAATGATAGGTAAGAATATATGATCTAAAATCTAAGATATATAAATTTCATCAAGTAGTGTACATGTGACATGGTTTTTAACTTTATTACTACGAGGTCTGGCTATTAAATAACGAGACTGCTTAGTGCTTTATTTCCTCGCCTATTCTACCAACTGATGCTATTTTTTAAGACAACCAAATGAAATTTGTTTCTCAGTAGAATCAATTAAACTCGATTATAATAACTACTTTCAGGAATTCCAATAGAAAAAAATAACTTCCCAGAAGAATATTTATTTTCAATGTTCACTTATGTATTAGGAAGGCTAGTTTTGACAGCAACCTGGGGTAAGTTTTCATTTCGCGACAATATATCTAACAATAGAATAAACTTAACACAAAATTTTGCCGAAAATGCAAAAAATGTTTTTCCATGTTTTTCCATTATTTTAAAGTAATTTTAGCATCATAAATCAAAAGAACGAAAAAAAATACAAAAAAATACATTTAGAAGTTAGCCTTTTTGCACAACCTAAAATCGATTATGAAATTAAAATATTTCTTTAAGACTCATTTTTAGCACGAAAAGTCTGAAAATTCTCTGGTAGATTTGTGCCCCACCTATTATGGATTTTCGCGGATTTTTGATGAGAAATTGCGTCTAAAAAAAAATGTAAAAATACTTTTTGAGCATAGGAAGAGATTGGGGATTAAAATTTTGCTAGGGGCGAAACATTTGGCTAGAGGGCTAGGGGCAGTTTTTACATGCTTATTCGGCTAAAGCCTTTTCAACGGAAACTTCAAATAATAATAATGTGTTTATGCTGGATTTGTCAGCAAAATATTCAATCAACCTTCCAATGATACATTACCGGCTTTGCTGGGCCCTCGAATCCAAACATCTCTGGAAAACATTAACTTTTCTCAAAACCAAATCCTAGATCGCCTGCTGCATCTTAAAACCGATTCTTCTCCAGGTCTAGATGGCTTAACTCCATTTTTCCTCAAAAAATGTGCTCACTCATTAGCATACCCTCTATCCAAAATTATGAAATGCTCTTTCTCTGAAAGCTGCATCCCGCCCATCTGGAAACTAGCATCAGTCACACCAATCTTTAAAAAAGGTAATAAACTTGATGCCAGAAATTACCGTCCCATAAGTCTCTTGCCCATTGTCTCTAAAATAATGGAATCCATTGTTGCCGAACAAATGATGGACTTTATGCTGCAGGAAAATGTAATGCCTAATTTTCAACATGGCTTCGTCAACTTTGACAAATCTACTACACTGCACTAACGATTGGTCTAAAGAACTTGATAATAAACATCCCATAGACATTATATACCTCGATTTTTCCAAGGCATTCGACAGAGTTCCAAAGCGTAGACTCCTTCTAAAACTAGAACATCTCGGAATAAGAGGCACGCTTAACAATTGGGTTTCAACATTTCTTAGAAACCGGTTCTTCAAAGTTAAGGTAGGAAAAGAATTCTCCGAGAAAAGAGCAGTTGCAAGCTGTCTTAGGGCCCTTACTGTTTATAGCATACTCCAGCGACCTCCAATACTGTTTGTCCAACACCGTGTCTTCGTACGCCGACGACTCAAAAATTTATGGAAATCCCCTTAGCAACCACCTAAGTTTGCAGGTAGATCTTGACAACATTCAAAAATGGTGCGCGAACTGGTTGCTTCCGCTTAACACCGATAAGTGCGTTGTGCTACATGTCGGAAAAAACAATCCGCAACTACCATATTTCATTAACGGGCAAACATTAAACGTAGTCTCCTCACATACAGACCTAGGACTAATAGTGAACTCTAATCTGACGTGGAGCGACTATGTCTCTCACGTGTGCAAACGGGCAAATTCTAAACTGTTTTTAATTCAAAAAGCTTTCTCTGAAGCATCCTTCGAAACTTATTGCAGGCTTTACAAGTATTTTGTTCGACCCATCATCGACCCGTCGTGGCACCCGGACTTAGTTCGTGATCGGGAAATGCTGGAAAAAGTGCAAAGACGCGCAACTAGACTTTCCTTCGGCCGTGCTAGACCCACTTACGAAGAGCGGTTATCTATCGCAAACCTCACAACTTTCGAAAAAAGACGCCTCCGGGGTGACTTAATCCTCTCATTCCGTATTATAAAATACAACTGGGGTAATCTTCAAACAGTTTTTCAACCTAACACGGACGACCGGCTCCGAGGACATACATTGAAATTAAAGAAGGAAGCATTTCGAACCCGCTCCAGACAGGGCTTTCTGAGCAATACAGTTTTTGATGTTTGGAACAATTTACCCAATGACATAATTGACTCTGTAAGCGTCAACAGTTTCAATAACAAATTGGACCTATATCTTAGTTTGTAGTTTTGCTCTTAATAGTTACTTAGTTCGTAGTATTATTGTTTTTCTTGGTTTTGTAGTATTAGTTTATTATTTTTCATATTTTTCTATAGTATCCATAGGTATTAAAATGTAATTATCGAGTATGGGCATAACAGGACTTGGTCCTCTGCCCTTATCGAATAGTAATAATAATAATAATAATAATAATGTTTTTGGTCCTCCGTCCAGAAACAATACTATTAATTACTTCAAAATCGTCCGGAAAATGGCAGTTTCCGGACTAGGCCGGCAAAGTAGCTTTTAGATTATCTAAAGAGATGGCGCTATGAGTTTAAATTTTAAGTCATCAAAAATACATAATGAATAATACAAATTTTAATTAAATTTATTTAAAAACTGCGTATAATATACTAAACTTACCTATAACTTTTTCTAAAGATAAGCAGGATTCTAATTTACATATAATTTCTCTCACAACTTGTACTTTAAAATTTGACATTTATGTCAATTTATGAACATCTTTATATAAACATCTAATCTTGTATGTCACAAAGTAAAAAGTTTTTGAACTTTTTGTGTTTGCAACATATGTTAATTAAAACACTAATAACTGCTGAAGCTAAACACGTATATTAAGTATTAAACAAGTTATTACACAATACACAACAACACAACTATAATATAAACATCCAATGTGGCGCTTATATCTGTCGGCTGTCTTCTAGTCAGTGGCCTTAGTTCAGGTAGCACAAGCAGTCAAGTCTTGAACAAAACAGAACTTTTGAAAATATTAAAAATTAGTCGGACCAAAAAATAGTGTGTGCTACACGTCCGGAAAATGTTTTGCAAGTGCTCGTATTGTTTCGCTTGGGTGCTACGCACCTCGGCTACACAACTTTACTCGCTCTTGCAAAATGTCATTTTCCGTCCTTGTGTCACAAATAACTATTATTGGATCAAAAAGAATCATCTATGATTTTTGTAATTTCCCAATTGGTCCGAGGTATCAAAATTTTCTAAAGATTTTCGGCGGCCATTACGGACTACTTATATGTCTATCTATAAATACGTAAATTTATTGTGATTATTTTTAGTAATTCTGGCTGTTAAAATTCTAAGCAAGAGATCTTTGAAAATTACTTTTATAGAAACTATAAATCAACTTGATCAATATATGACTCAAAAAGGGTTTCCTATAGATCTTCAGAAAAAATTGAATATTTATTATCAGTATAAATACCATAACAAGTACTTTAAAGAGCAATACGTACACAGTATACTTACAAGTAGGTACTTCTAAAAATATTGCTTTAAATGGTAACATTTCTTTCTAAAGTGAAGTTTCTAGGCTATTTACTATCGTTAATTTCACTGGTTGGTACTTTTTAGGTGATCTTCAATCGGAAGCAAATCTATATGCATGTAGATCATTAATTTCAAAAGTATCAATTTTTGCAAATTTGACTCATGAGCAAATTGCAAAATTGTTACCAAAAATGACAAGAGAAATATTTTTACCTAAAGACGTTATTTACCAAGCAGGAACTGAAGCACATTATATGTATTTTATATCAAGTGGAACTGTAGCTGTATACACACGTTCAGGAAAGGAAGTAAAGTATAGATTTTTGTAATTTGTAAATTATACAAACAAGAAAGTGATATTACGGAGAAATCGAAAAAGTTATACCTGACAAATTCGAAGCTGCAATCGTTAGCCACAGATGCATTAGTAGTTAGTCGGCTTTTTAATCCTCTTGATTCCACTCAAGTGACATATGACACTTACTCAATTACTTTTTAAGAGATTATTATTTTGGTAAATCGATAACTTAAACATCAAACTCTGAGTCATTTACTTTGTGTCCTGTCTGTTATTAGACCGAAATCACAGATTTTTAGTAAACTAATTATTTGAGATATCTCTATTTTTAACATTTTAAAATTTTTCAAACAAGAAACTTTCATTAAAGAAGTCGAAAAAATGTCTCATCCGGCAGGATTCGAACCTGCAATCTTTACCTTCAGCCAGTTACGCCTGTAACCTCTTCAGCCATAGATGCATAAGTAGATAGTCCTTAATGTCATTTTCTTATTTGTATCATTCTTAATCGTCAATAACACAGAGACAGAATAGGACAAAACGTAACTATGGGCAAATATAGCTTCAATTGAGTGGAGGTCTTTAAGTATCTGGCCATAACGGCCAATAATGAGACAATAGCAGAAATTAAGGGAAGAATACAGTGCGCGAGCCAGTGCATGTATGCAGTAAATAATCTCTTAAAATCAACAACACTGACAAGACCAACAAAAATACGAATTTATAAAACAACAATTAGACCACTTATCACTTTTGGCTCCGAAACATGGACCTTGACAAAGGCTAATGAGGAAAAGTTCAGAGACTTCCAGGGAGTAGAACTGTCATCAATGAATGTACCCTTCAATACAAACTTAATGAGAGACCGGAAAAGATGGAAAGAAGTTGTAAAGTCAGCCAGGACCCACCCATGGTTGTAAGCGCAACCAGAAGAAGAAGAAGATGGCTAAATTAAACGAATTTAAGTAGGAATTGCTTGAACACCTGCCATATTCATCATATTTGGTTCCCTTCGACTATTAACGAAACTTGAAACAATTCCTTTAAAACTTCAATTCTCAAGACCGTCGTGGAGCATTTAACTACACACCTGGAAATTTTCAGTATCCAGTCTTTGGCCACGTAATTGCATCAAGAATTGGACTTTGTAGCCATAGGCGCACGCACATGCAATAATGGAATAGTAGATAACTTTAAACTCGGCATCGAATACCATTCTTTCATTCTTTTATTTTGCTTTCAAAACTTTTCAACCAACCTTTGCCATTATGACTTAAGTAGTATTCTTTCTACATCACGGAATTTTACAGGTAACCGTTTATTTTTAACATTGAAGCTAGAATAACATTTGGGTGTAGGTACATCTCTGAGACTAGACAAATACTATTTTTATTGTAATTCAGGATTTATAAAATTACTACTTTAATAGAATTCTACAGAATAACACAATTGATAGTCAGTGGCAGCAGAATCAAAATGGCGATTAATATAGTTTATTTTGTAGATATGTCATATTCAAGATGGAGGGTACTTTAACGAAATGACATTACTGTTAAAAAAAGATTTGCATATCTGTACTGTAATTTCGATTGAAATGACAGAAGTGTATCGTCTACCTAGAAGAGATTTTGAAAGGCATCTTGTTAAATGGAACAATGTGCATGCCATTTTAGTGGAGGCAATGGAAATTAGACTAAAATTGATTAAGAAATTAGAAGCGGACTATAAAACAGATCAATTCAAAACGCAGTTTGGTGCTGTTAATATCAAATTGAGCAAACGGCCTTCTAAGACAAACAGTGGTGTATTATCAATAAGTAGTTAATGTTATTTATTTACATATATTATTAGAATATTATTTTATTCGATTTTTTATATATTATATTTGAATTACTGCTATGGTAAGAAATTTCAGTTGTTTTGCATAGTTACCATAAATAGTTACTATATTTTATTATGTATGTTAATTTTTTAGATAACTTATATTGTTCTGTTATCAAAACGTTTAAATTTTGACTTATTGTTATTGTATTTTAAAAATATATTTTTTACGCCGTTCTCCCGTCATTTTATTACTAAAACCATAAATTCAAACTCTGTTAATGGTATATTTTAATAAACAGGATTTTGTTAAGTCTACATATGAAAAGGGCCACACGAAGTTTCAAATTTTTAGGCCAATTATTTATACTTTTTATCCCATTGTTTATGACAACAGAGATTAGGAAAAAATTTGTTAGTTAACAACTGAATAACTTTTTGAAAAATAGTGATAAAATGTTTTTCCAACTGGGTTAGATTCTTTGAAGTCTTAGGAAAATACTAGAATTTTTTCAAATTTTTAAAATAAAATTTTACGTCATAAAGAAAATATTTTATCTGATAAACCCCATTTAGCGGTGGCGCGCGAATGCCGTAAAAGCCGCGCGGGCCCTATTTTCAACGTTAAATTAAAATTATAAATATTAGAGATAGAGTTCCGGGAGTACGGACTTTTTTTCGGAAATTTCCTCCACTTTAACGAGCTTTTTTCAAAATTGCTTAAACATTAATAAACATTTTTCTAGAGGTGATTCCGAATCCAATGAGCTATCGCTCATATTTTTAGGACATTTATTTTGATTTTTCACGTTTTTAAACATGTTGACTAGAGTAGTATGGCTACTACAAAAGCTCACTGGTTTCAACACTCTGGTGTCCAAATCTGTTTGTATTTGCAAATGCACTGTTTTTTCAAAACCTTACAAATTTCATTACCCTGGTGGCAACACACGCTAACAACTTTTGTAGAGATTTACATATGAGATGAAACGAAAACTATTTTCAAATATTTTATCACAAAATTAATAAAACTGTTACTTTTAAACAAAATCTAACGACTATTTATTTTAAAAAAAGCTGTCAGAAGTAGCAAGACAGTAACCACGAAGTATAGATACTTCGTGACAGTAACAGTGGATTCTAAAAAAAAAAAATCTGACAGTACCTACTAATGTGTTAGTGCCTTCAAATCCAGAATTACAAGATTTGGACTAAAATGCGTTAGGCCGATCGCATACTTACAAGACATGTGTTCGCAACATGTCTGCGACATGTCGCAGACATGTCGTTTTATTCCCAACACAGCGGTTCTTATGGCGAGTCGTAAACCAAATAAAAACGCCGCGGACAGGATGAGACTTGTCGAAAACAACTTTTATACGACACTGCTTGCTCCAATTTCAAGCGTCATTTGTGTCCGACAGGTGCTTCCGAATGCACGTATATGGTTCAATAATGGAAGATAATCCAACATTTAATGTAAAATTTGTGCAAATCGTTGAAAATAAATATACTGCGATGAAGATTAGCTTTACTATATGGATGAACCCAATATTTTCGAGTATTTTCTTCTTTCGCCTTCGCAACATTAGAACCGACAATATTGCCACATCATCATCAGACGACATAATGTAGACTGATGTGCGAACTACGGAGTTTTATTTCCTACATTGGTGCTTAACAGCTCAACTGTGTTGAAGCGACATGTTGCAAACATATGTCTTGTAAGTATGCGATCGGCCTAAGGCTATTCTTTGTTCTATTCAGTTAAGTTTAGTTTATCGCCCTTTTTCCTTAGTACATTAGAACAGTGCATTTTTGTTCTCTGTTTGGGGTTCACCATTGGTGAGTCTGGACTGGTCCATACCCATTCTGTTTGATTTCTGTAAAACTTGTTGTACTCTTATCAAATATATTTTTAACATGAGGTTGCGGTTGGTTGATAATGATATATAAAAAAGTATTGGTTACATACACAAGCTTGCTTTAAATATTTCAATCCCTGATTTTAATAACTGTCGGAAATAGCGTTGTAGTGACAACCGTAAAACGGTAATTTTGGAAAATGCCACACACTCAACACATTTGCACTCTCCCTGAAGTTGAAAACAGTTTAAAAGTATTGCTTAAAAAAGAATGGACTTCGAATTTAAGAAAATTGATTTTAATTTCTCCACAGAATCCTCTATGTGCTAAACATTTTAGGAGTGAAAAAGCAATCAGAAGAGAAATGAAACGACACATCGAGGAAAGTAAATGCTATATTATACATCCTCTAAGTAAATTTCGGTAAGTTAATATATGTAATTGTAAGTTATCTTTTTCATATTATCTGATACAAAGAAAACATTAAACAGTGAATTTTAAACGGATTCAGAATAGGAAAATTTCAACGTAAAATTTTTTGCGATAAAACAGACAAAAATTTCTCTTAGAGATTTATAGAAAACTAGTTGTACTCGCAACGTCGTTCGCGTGGCGTGTGATTGTTGTATAAAAATTTCTTACCCCACCCCATTTAAGGACTGGGAGAGAAATTTTTATACACCAGATGTTAAGTTGAAAGAAGACAAATACATCTGTGAAAACCGCATTCGAATCGGATCAGTAGTTTTCATGTGATGCGCGCACAAACATTCAGACAGACAAACAAAAAAATCTAACCACATTTTTGGTTTCTATTTCGATGTACCCGCGACGTCGTTCGCGTGGCGTGTTGATTTTTGTATAAAAATTTCTTTCCTCACCCCTTTAAAGGGGTGGGGGAAGAAAGTTTTATAAACCAGATGTTAAGTTGAAAGAAGACAAATACGTCTTTGAAAAGCGCATTCGAATAGGATCAGTAGTTTTTATGTGATGCGCGCACAAACATATACATTCCTACAGTTTTATTATATGTATAGATAGATGTATAGATATTAATATTTTTTGTAAATAACAATTTTAAAGAGAAAAGAAGACATTTTTTCTTAAAAGCTAAAAACTCCATTTAAATTTAGGTTCAACCAGATGCTTCTTAGAAAAAAGATATACTGCATTCTTCTCCTTCTTTCTCTTTACCTTTTCCCAAGCATAGTTGGGGTCGTTTCCACCAGCATCTATTTAATGCATCTACCCTTCTATATGTTTCTCTCTTTCAGGTCCTCATTTATTTTATCCATTCACCTCAACTTCAATTTATCTCTCTTCCTCTTCCACCAATTTCGCATTCATTTATTTTTTTATTTTCATTATTTTTATCCTTCCTCTCTACATGACCAAACCATCTCAACCTATTTTTCTGTATTTTCATGCTCAATTGTCCTACTTTCACTGTACCTCTTATCTCTCATTTCTTAATCTATGTCATCTCGTTTATCCACAAGTCCAACGCAACATTTTCATCTCTGCCAGTTCTAATTTTCTATTTTGCTCTTTTATTATTGACCAGGTTTACACATTAACGCTAGTGTTAAAACTCTCCTGTACAGTCTACCTTTCATTACTGCACGGTCACACAAAACTCTAGTTATTCTTCTCCAATTTGTTCATCCACACTTAATTCTATGATTTATTTCACTTTTTAACTCTCCATTCTTTTCTAGCACAGACCCTAAATATTTGAAGTTTTGAATAGCTGGCAGCACGTGGTCTTGTAGATTGATTTAAATCCATTCATCTCGCCTGTTGCAATATACTCAGTCTTCCTTCTACTCACTCCCAACTCTCTTTTCTCAATCGCGTTTTTCCATTTCTCTAGTTTTCCTGTCAGTCTTTCTTTCACAAGATCTGCAATCACAGTATTATCCTCATACATCAAATCCATAGAGCCTTACCTTTTAGCCTTTCATTTATAAAATCAATTAGTTTACTAATTACATGGTGGCTCAGCACCGATCCGTAGTGGAGCACATGCACCACAACTCTCTCCGTTTTATTTTCGTTTTCCAGCACGCCTTTTACTCGCATACATCTCCATCTCCACACTTATTGTTTTCTCTATGAAGGCAGCGTCGATATCACATCTCTCCACATTATCATAGCAAAAGCAGCATCAGTCTCCCAGGTTTATATATAAACAGTCCTTCACTGTTGCTCTAAATTTACAGATTGGCAAAAGTATGCTTTTCCTCTTACTTGGTATTTTTTATTGATTCATCACTTTTTTCATCTTGTTCAACAGAATATCCACTCCATCCTCATCAAGCACCTTCCATACTTCCACTGGTTTTCCATTTTTCCCCACTGCCTTTCTTTATCTTCTCCAATGCACTTATCACTTCCTTCCTAGGCACGTCTCTCACCTCTTTAAAATTTGCGATACCATCTTTAAATATATTTCTCTTATTTTCCTCAGCAGATTTTTGTCCTTTCATTTTCTACTCTTACACGTTTAATCAAATTAACTGCCTAGGAATAACATTAATATTTTCTTAGGATTTGCAAGTTAAAAAAACATAAAACACAAAATAACTACACTGTACATTAGAGAAAACGAGCCACATATACTTATTTTTTATAATCTCCCGTATTTATATATCTCCTTTAGTATGTCATAAAAAATTGTAAGCAACGAAAGAAAAGATAACAAAAATTTATTGAAATAATAATTGTAAAGAATTTAACAGTAAAACAATGGAACTCAATATTATATTTAATAAAAATGAAGAAAGGCACTTTTAAATAATGCGTATAATCAACCTTGACCCTGGATAACGTGTCTAATCCAGTCTGGCATAAAATCCAGCATGTTTTGAACCTCGGTTTCGAAAAAATTGATTTATTTTTTTATTAGTGCCAATCAAAGCTCTTGATAAGTTAGTAAGTTATTAGAGAAAGTTTGTGACATCTTCCGTATCTTTTGAACTAGCGTCAGATATACTCAATTAATTTTTTTTGTGGCCCGTTTCCTCTTGACTTTAAGTGTACTTAAAATAAAATGAAAATGTAGTATAAGTATTTTAACAAAATAATCACCTTAGTAGACACACTTAAAACCATCGTCTTCTATGTAAAATACTTTATAAATCACTGTTAAATGTCATTTTTTATCAATGCAAAAACGTAACTAAGAAAATTAGTATAAATTATTGTTTTTAGAGCATGGTATGAAATCTACCTTATACTTCTCTATTCTGTCAACTTCGCCTATAAACCTATGGTATCCGGTTTTTTAATAAAATATGAAGATATATTCAATTACATTCCAGTACTGTCATGGGTTCTGGTGTGCTTGAACTATTTTGATGTATTTATGTATCTCACCACTGGATATTTAGCGCATAAATCTAACGCAGTTGAATTACGACCTAACTTCATTGTCAGGTATGGTAGATTGTAGATTTTAAGTAGAGTCGATTGGCTCAGGTGACCTTACTACAGTGTGACTTAAAAGATCTTTTCTGAATACCCTACATACAATTATGAGTCTAGACATTTAAGAAAGTTTTTAACTTGACCAGTCTCTAAGAAGAGCTGTCCCCTGTCCCAGATATTTAAGTCTTTAACGAACAATTACTCTGCAGTTATAGATAATATGACCAATCATTCATTTGCATACTCACAGAATCTGCATGTTCCACTGTCCACTTTGCCCATTTTACAGGGATAGTTTCTCAATGGACTGTGTCCTGTAAGAATTCCTGCGATTACTCTCAGGTTTCTAAAGTTCTTGAGTAATTTGTAGTAGCGCAATGAAGGCCGTTTTAATCTTTTTACTTGTCTATTGACTGGAGTGTTTTTCCTGTAAGCTGCACTGATTTGCTTTTTCCAATTACGAACTTCATCCATAATACGGCATTTTGAGGTGCACAGACAATTTCAGGTCCGATAAAAAAAGTACTAGCTCCTTCTTTGGCAAGGTTAGCAGAAATCTCGTTTACGACAATCCTTTTTGCCCTGATACCCACAGCAAAGTTACCTACTTTGTTGTGTTTGCAGTTCCAGGCTGTTTTAAACTCGAACGTGGTAGATTGCATAGCCGTCAAAGCAGCTTGACTATCGAAGGCCATAAATATTTTGGCTAAATTGAGGCTTTTTTTAATGTACTCTTGACCACAGAAGTCTATTGCTGAAACTTGTTTGCCAGTGATATTGAGAGCTTCAAATCAGGACCTTATACCTACACTTTCTGGTAATTTAGACCCATCACCCATCAGAATAAGTTAAGCGATTTTGTTTTGTGTTAACTCACACTTATTAATAGTAAGATTTAGTGTAAGTTCAAAATCTTCTTTCGGAGCCATAATGTCTGAAGGCATACTCATGGGTTGGTTTGCTCTGACCCTTAGAATCGCGAGATATCCTGTAAGATCACCGGATTTTAGAGACTTGATCTTTGTTAACCTATAGACACTTTCTAGAGTAATCGTTTTTACATGTAAGTGCAAGGGGAAAGGTTTAGAGTTAAGACCACATTACTATAGTAGGACAAGAAATATGGTGCGATTATGGCTTTGACTTGTTGATTACGGTATGACTGTGTTAACCTAACAAGTAATAAAAGTAAACCCCGACTGCTTGTTTGAATTGCATTTTCTTAAATTTTGTTGTATTTTGAATTGTAGGAACTATGTGTGCAGCAGATTTTTCTTTTCTGATATTGTGTCATCACTGCCAAGAGTACTTCCCTATTACGATTATATTCCAGTCTGGTGGTTTGTTGTACTCAACATTTTATGTTTCTTCAAAATTTTTAGATTGCGCACTTTAATTGCTTGTGTACACAGGAGTGTGGCTGTAAGTACTGAACAATATATTTTTGTCGATTTTGTTATACTATACATATAAAGCTAAGCATACCATTATTTTTTATTTTTAGTATCTTAGATGGAATATTAAAGATAAATTATTTTTGATTGACGTAGGCATCATTACCTTCGTAATTTCCCATTACCTTGTTGGTCTTAGAAATATGATTCCGTTGATGGGATATCATTTGTGGTATAATGAAGCAGCCAAAGAAAAGTATAAAGATATAGTGGAAATGCCCTTTTCCCAGGCATACAGCCAATCTATGTTGGCCGTAGGAGGACAAATCTTTGGTAAGATCCTACAGTATTTACTATTTACAATAACGTCATAATATGGCTTCTTTGGTATCTATGGTATCATTGCCAAGAAATCTGTAGTGTTTATATTCAATAAAAGATTGGACCCGGTTTTATAACACCAAACGAAAGAAGTGTTTTGTGGCATCTCTAAGACAATTTGGTCTCACATTTCTCTCTACTAGCAAAACTATTTATATTTAATTAAAAATAGAATCTGGTTTCCCCTTAATCCTCTCGAGTTGGTGGCGTATGGTTGGTAGGCAAGAGGTATGGATCTTTTTCTTTCTAACAGTAAACACGATAGACCCTTACGGATTTTGTAGTTAAATTTGTTTTTGTTCTGTTGCTGATATAGATTTATTTACTAAAAATAAAAAAGGTGACATCACGCACAATTATCTATCGATACTGGCAAGTTACGAGGGTCTATGTGAAGAATTGGCAGAAACTTATCTTACCTGATAAAAAAGTTTCGGTTTCAATAACCATATGTGGCGCAGTCAGTAGGATTTGTGGGAGTTTTTTTTAAATTGATAACCAAATAAAATTTCAAAACAATTTGTTAAATATTGCAGGATTAACATCGGCAAGAAGTCGATTTCCAGAAGATTATTTGTTTAAAATGTTTACGTATGCTTTTGGAAGGGTACTTAGAATAGGTGTGTGGAGTAAGTAATAGTTGATTTAATACAGCAACATAATAATTTTAAAACTACTATTTCAGTAATACTTGCTATTTACATTATGAGCAAAAGGTCTATGGAAATAAAATTTGTTGAAATTATAAACCAACTTCAAGCTTACATGTCGCATAAGGGATATCCTAGAGTCTTACGAAAAAAAATGAAAACTTACTATTTGTTCAAATATCAAAACAAATTTTTCAAAGAAAAATACGTACACGACCTTTTATCACGTAAGTTAAAATTACTTTCTGTTAAAAAAAACATTATATCAAAATAAAAGTAGGTACTTTAGATTTGTAATAAGACATATCTCTACGTGTGCTTCAGAGTCAGAGAAAATCGTGCTAAATGTGTATTAATTGTGTAGCATTTAAAAAAAAAACAGTTAATTAATTTATCTTTTGTTTCTTTACGAAATATAAGCCGAATCTGTCGTTAAAAACTTTCTGATCTACTTGATAATATTACCGTATTACTTAGGCTACGGCCACATTAGCGGGATTTCAAGCTGCGTTTCGTTCACGCAGCGTGAACTCCCGCCATTATAAAAATAATAGGCCACACTGGCAGTTTTTTCACGCGCGTGAAAACCAGCTCATCACTTGTCAGACACGTCGGTTTTCAGTCTTCGCGTGTCGGGAAGCTAAGCGATTACAAAAATGAACAAAAGTATTCTTAAGGGAAATCACGCAGCCTGAAATCAAACCCGTGTGTCAACCCAAGACAGCGAGAAAAGACGCTCGAAAATGGAACCAGTCCTATTCATGAGCGGGAGACCTTGAAGACGCGCCTTTCGGGCGGGAATCCACGCCGTGTTTGGCCGGCCTAGCTAACAACAGAATAGCCTATTTTTTTGGCGTGTTTTCACGTCAAAACGCAGCGTGAAATCCCGCTAATGTGGCCGTAGCCTTACATCGTTTGCTTTGTGGAGAATCTAGAAAGATTGTCTAACCAATAATATCCGTTTTATTAATAACGTGCTTTCGTATAAATTTATTTAAAACCCACACTTTTTACAACTAACTTACTTTGGGTGTGGCGGTTGCCAAGAAAGTCCTAGAGTTAAATGTTTCATTTTTTCCGGTTTTTTTTTAAACCTACAAAGTTTTTAAGTGTTGCTAGTGCCTAGTTTCGTTTGTTCCGATTAGAGGTTTCATATGAAGATTTCCAGATAGGTTAATCTGTAAAAATTCCTTCAAATATCTGGTAATTAGGACTGGAGATTAGTCAGATTACCGTATTTCGTTAGCGTCTACTGTATTAAAGAATACCCCCCATTAAAATGATCGAAATGTTAATTTTTTCTGTACGTCTACCTGAAAGACTATGGTAAAAACGAGTTTTAAGTTTTTTTTAGTCGCTACATTCCAATTTCCTCCTCTTGGGATCAAAAAACTTGTTTTTTAAGTTTATTTATTTTTCTCGAATTCTACTTTTTCTGCTTATATTATAATTTATAATTTCTGCTTTCGGTTATCGATAAAAGTACCTAATCTTAAGAGATTTACAGGTTCTTAATTAACACTAATAGCAAAATAACATACAAAAGCAAAAATATACAATTCGCTTATATTTTGTTATAATCATAAAAGAGTTGCTGCACCTAAAACACTTAATTTTGATGTTTTGAAAACTTACAAATAATTTAGAATTTTCAAACAATTTTAAGCTCGAGGGTCTAGAATAGGGTCCGCTGTTCCCATCTAAGGGAACCCAAATTTTTAAAAATGCCTATTCATTATTATTCTAGCTGAACTACAGAGAGAGGTAAATCTCCATGCTTGCAAATCGCTACTAATGAATGTAAACATTTTTTCCAATATGACTCCGGAACAAATTACTATACTCGTGTCCAAATTGTCAAGCGAGATATTCTTGCCAGGAGAAACAATTTACAGAGCGGGAACCGATTCTGAGTACATGTATTTTATATCAAGTGGAACAGTAGCTTTGTATACACGTTCAGGAAAAGAAGTAAGTGACGTAGACACACAATATTTACTTAATTTTTCTCCATTATTAGATTTTTACAGCCTCAAAAGCTTGACCACTCAAACAATTTTAATTTTTTAAAGAATAATAAACATTATCGGTTTAAGCAAGAGATATTACTAAAATATTTAGGAGAGAAATACAGTGGAATACAGAAAGCCTTTCAGTACGTTTATTGGCCGGTCACTCATATACCTTTTGACGTTTAGATTTTTAAAATTCAATACTAAACCATAACTAAACCAAACAAGATTTGCAAGGTACTATTGATTAGAACTAAAGTCTTAATCTGTCATAATGTATATACGTTTGATAGAGCAAGGACATAGGGACACGTGATGGTTGGTGGTTAAAATATTTCACTTTTATTTAGAAGCGAAGAGTTAAGGTTGAAAAGACAAGCTCTATGCTCAAATAGTACGGTTTTTATAGTCCCTAATTATTTTTCAACTTCCTAACCAACGTTAACAAGTGTGAGTTAACACAAAACGAAATCGCTTATTTTATAAAAAAAAAATTAATTATTATGCTGGTGGGTCTAAAACACCAGAAGAAATAAGTATAAGGGGTTACAGATCCTAATTTTAGGCTCTCAATAGCCCTGAAAAACACCCCTACGATCTTTCAAGCAGAGCCATTAGCAATAGACTTTTATGCACCAAAGTGCATTGAAAATGTATTTATTTATTGGCTCCGATAGCTAAGCTGATTTTAAAGTTCTACAATCAACCATGTTTGAGTCCAGAACAGCCTGGTATTGCAAAGAGTCTCTTAAGCTACTGGTTAGACATAACAAAGTTACGTTTCTGTGGGTACCCGAGCATAAAAAAAATCGGGAATAAAATTGCTTATAGTCTCTCAAAAGAAGGAGCTAGTAGGTGTTCTTTTTATCGGACCTGATCCTTTCTGTGCCATCTCAAAAAGGAACTCAATGAAGCGTAGACCAAACACAAACAAAAAGATTACTACGGTCAGAAAGCGCAAGAATTCTGAAAGGACAGTGTCAACTAAGGTACCATCCCTGTAAAATGGGCTAAGTGGACAGTGAAAAATGCAGATTTTGTAAGTATGCGAATAAAACGGCTTAAAATATTCTCTGTAATTGCAGAATAATTATTCGCCAACGACACGTCTTTTAAAGAACATGATAAGGTTACAAACGTACGTTCTAAGTGGATAGTAGACGTTATTAATGAACTCATAAATAGATGTAGGTTATACACAAAAGATATCTTAGATCGCAGTATTGTGAGGTTACCTGGGCCAATCGAAACAACTTTAAATCTACATTCTCACCAACAAAGTTCGTCAGTATTTCTATATTACGAAAGTCGAAATAACTCTCAAATGTCGCCAATTGTTAAAATCTATAGATCAAAAACATAAATGTAAATGGTCAATGTCTTAATTTTTTGCTGCTTCCTCGCCAGCATGAGGTAATAACTCTCTGGCTAGTCTACAGGTTGTTGTTTCACCCCAGCACTAGAGAGTGCTGTTTGATAAGGTCCACGACAGCGGACATTGGTAGATGGGCGAGGGCTAACATATTTGTAGCGCGCAGCCCTCCTTGCTAAATTGATCGCAATGCGGTTGCCTTTAGAGTTCTCATGTCATTTGATCCAGCTCAGAGTAAACTTCAAAAGTGACTCCAAATACTTCGTGTAATATTACACATGATGCTGATCGCCAGTTCTGTTTTGATGAACTTGGCTTGACGTACTTCCGCGCATCAAGTCACTAGCGGATTTTTTGCTTTTATTGAGACCGAAACATTATAGGCATGTTCACTCATGTTACAAATCCATCTAATTGTTTTTTCTCCTATTAAATACAGTATTTAAAAACCTAAAATAAAATTAAAAGAACCTAATTTTTAGTCTGAAATTAAATAAAAACAATTTAAAATGCCTTATTTATTATCTATTATCACGTGACTGCTAACACCATTTAGAGCGCTATGACGTCACAGTCCGGTAAATAATCTAATTTATTTGTCATATTCAAGAGCCACCAGCAAACTGTCTAATATAACGACTACAATAACTTATTTTTTTTACATAATACATTGTATTACGTTATCACATTTGGAACTTATTATGATATAAAACAAAAAATATTTAAATCCGTGTTAAATACAAAGTTTTAACAGTTTACTTAGGCTCTGATTTCCTCTATTCTAGATCCAATTTCAATACTTGTATTCACATTTTTAGTTTGCTAGTACTTACATCAAAATGATCTTCACAAAAATGACTGGTACTTTTCGGTGACAATGATTCTGGGTGTCTTCTAGCAAGTGTTAACAACTTTATTCTTATTAGAATTGTTCTTTGGAACGTTTATAAAAAGTTTCTGCGGTGTACCTACTTATTGAAGTATTCTTACACATTGGCACTGCACAGTTTTTGTAAAACGACGTCATTTTTACAGCTTGTCATCAACAAGTTCTTAATAATTTAGTAAAATACAATGGCCTTTAATGGAACGAGAGCTTTGTTTACCGGCCAGTGACGTAGTTTTTTATCAAGTGACAGTATGGAGCGTTTTGGCGGCAATTATGAAAACAGATCTTTCTATTAATTGTTTACTGAAATTAGTAATATTTTTTTTTACAAAAATATATTTTTCGTGTTTATATAAGTTCTATCTATAAAATAAAAGCAATTTAAAAAATTAGTAAACATGCCTATTGTATACATATTTTTAAGGTATGTCACATTCAAGAAGGTGGTTTTTTCAATGAAATTACATTAATAATAAAAAGTAACAAACATGTCTGCACAGTAGTTTCCATAGAAACAACTGAAGTTTATCTCCTTTCAAAAAAAGATTTTAATTCATTTTTATCTAAATGTAAAAATGTCTACCCCATTATTCTTGAACAAGCCGAACATAAATTAAAATATATTACGAGAATAGAAAGACAATATAAGAAGCAGCAGTTTGAATTTAAGTTTGGTGGTGGACAAGAACACATGAGCACTGAGGTATGTATGTTGAAAGAATTTTTTAAACATTTAAAATTTACACAAACAAACAAACCCATTTGGTTTTCGTTGCCAAAACAAAAAAATTATAATATTCTGCTATAAAATAATATTTTGGTTCGGCTTTTTCACCTACCAGTAACTATTTAATTAAGACATTATTTTTAACAGATATGGTAAATTGTCAGTTTTAAGTTTTCATGTAATAGTTGCTGGAAGGAGAAAAACCTAGTGATAATAAATTTTGTTAGTATATTTTCGAAAGTACGTCAACTGTAAAGAAATTTCTCCACGACCATTAATGAATGTAATAATTCCGACTTCATTTTTAATAATAGAAAGTGTTCATTCTCACTCTTGAGATAGAATATTCATTCTGAAACACTTGCTTCTTATGAGTTTTGCATGTATTTCCATTCTATAACTAGTGACGAAATAACATTCTGTAATTGCTCAACAAAAAACATAGATTGCCCTGCGAATTTCAAAACTGTCACTCAGTTTGTCAGTGCGACGTTCTAATTGTTTTGCTACATATTTCAATTTAAATAAACAGAATTATTACATGATCGTGGAGAAAATACAGTCTGTTACACGGTTAGAATGAACATTCGATTACTCGTGGGTCTTCTCGCTCGCTACGCTCGCGTTCGGAATTCTCCACTCGTATCGAATTTTCATTCTAACCTTGTTACAGAATATACTATTCAATATTTTTGTATAACTTTTTTTGGCAAAATAGAACAACTCGTAAGAAACTGGCAAAAATCGTAAAATCTTGAAAAAAGTCGTAAAAATGAACAAAAAATGAAAAACATTAGGGATTAAGTAAACAAATTAATCTCGATAGATCTAAAACAGAACACAACAGAAAGAAATTAACAAAAAAAACATACCATATGTTTCATTATGATCAAAATAAAGGGGCAATAAAGTAAGGTGAGGAGGAAAGATACCTAGAAGACAGAGAAGGTGATAAAGAAACATGAAATTCAAAAATTGGTGAAAAAATAAAAAAAATTGTTAAAAAATTTAAAAAAGCGTAGAAGATCGTAAAAATTGAAAAGAAAATATGAAAAACCATACGAATTTATAAAAATCATGAAAAATAAAGTACCTATATAAACCCAAACAGAGCAATGAAGTAGGGTGAGAAAAAAGGAGAAGATAGAAGGAAATAAAGGAACACGAAATTTGAAATTAAACACACAAGAAAATGACATTAGGAAATCGAACCCGCAGCCTTTAACTATTGCTAGTAACTCCTCAGCCACAGATGCATTAGTAATTAGTCCGTGTTTTGATCTTTTTCTTTCAACTTATGTCATATGTGACACTTATTCACTTCTTCTTAAACACATGAAAGCGTGACGTTAATGAGAGAGTAATTATTTGTCAAATCTACAATTGAAACATCAATCTCTTTGTCACTTTTTTTTGTGCCCTATCTCCTAACCGAATAATAAGATTACCTAGTTGTTTTAAACTTAGATTGTTATTTATTTTGTAGGATGTAAATTCGTATGATAAACCAATTCGAGATCAAAGTTCTGAAAAAGGATTTCACCTGGGTCAATTGTTTGTTAGTAAAAAACGACAAAGTAGCTTTCGAAAGTCCCAAAGTCGCCATCACTTCGAGTCTCTTCCAGTGGCTGACGAGCCGAAAACTTTCCATGGATGGATTGGAAGTCCTTGTAATTTTGAAGATAAAGGAAAATTTCAGAGATCAGAAGATGATTTTATCTCTTAATTATATTATTTCAAGCTTTTGTAATGTATTTTATATACTATTTATTTTTTGTTTTAAGTATGTTTTTATTTATCGATGTTGAAGTGGTTTTCAATATTTTTTTTTACATGTATTTGGCCTTCTAGGCTTGTCACATTTTAGACGAATTATGTTTATTTTATTTCGTATTGTATTTGTATTTAAAGCAATATATGTTTATTATGATCATTAAATTACTTTTTTTTGTTTTTAATAATACACAGACCGATTGTAAAAATACAATAATATTAATTAAAGAATAAAAAATTGCAAATCTTTTACATTTAAAACAAGGTCGTGTTAGTTGCACTATTTATAACTCAAGAACGGCTATAAGAATTGACTGAAACTTGGTTAAGATGTAGCTCAGAACCAGGAAATGGACACACGTTCCTGTGATGCCACTTTAAAACAGGTATAACAACAACGCATCTGACTAAGAAAATACTAACTAAATTAAGTACTATGACACCACAATAAGATGTCACAGTTAATATCTCATATAATAAAAAGAGCAATTTTTACTTGATTAAGACCTACTATGACGACACCGTCGACAACTTCACTTGTCTTTTCTTTGTGAAAAAGTCCATTTTCGTATTGACCCTAGCATTTTCGCCCCTTGCGGTCGTTTAAAAAAGTATTTTCCAACATTTTCTCTTGGCCACTTTAGTAATAAATTTTTTTACCGCAAGCCTCTGCAATTAATAGTTTCCGAGATACAGCCGACGTCCATTCTTAACGGACCACCCTGTACAATTCATTATTTTAAATAATACATCGTCATGACTGATATTTATTAACAATTTATTGATTTTATGATAATTTACTGTGATAATAACTAATAAAAGTAGTTGTTAGAAAATAGGTTGAGTTTATAAAGTTATAAAAATAGTTTTTTAAATTGTTACGCCAGAGAAGTATAACTTCTTACGCGACCACCTACACACACCTGTTTTTTTAACGTGTTTTAACTATTTTCAAAAATACTGAATCCAGGACAACAATAAGACACTATATATCTGACATTACATTAGAATGTCATAAAAACATTCAATAATGAATCATATTTGTACACTTTTGCCAGACGCAGACAGTTTAACTAATTTAATTAAAAAGAACTTTTGTACTCGTTGTCGGCAATATACTTTAATAAATCCAAAGAATCCACTATGTGTGAATGTATTCCGCAGCGAAAAAGCTATAAAAATGGAAATGAAACGACAATTACGTGAAGGCAGCTGGTATACGATTCATCCTATGAGCAAGTTTCGGTATGTGTAACTATCTTTTAAACAGATATAATTAGTAAATAAAGTATCTAATCTGTTTGTCATAAAAAAAAACCCAAAAACATGATATATACTTGGGATAGGATAGGATAAAATGACCTATATAATCATATAAATCTCCATAAGTAAATCTTAGGTCTATTCTGCTCTTTAAGTCCTGCCCTCTTTCGTTCTCGATATCTCATCCCATATAAGCCTTTGGGAACATTTAAAAAGCTATTTTACCTTTAAGAATCTATAGATCTTGTTTAAAAGCTTGTTATACCTGTTTAAAAAGCTGTTTATCTGTTTAAAAGTGCATTTTAAAAAGGACTTCTTAGTTCCTGGATTTTTGAAATGATAATTTAAAACTACGTTTTACATTTTTTTTATAGGCTTCTTATTTGTCACAGCAGAATTTATTTTTATATAGGTATCGGTCTGAATGTCCTTTAAGGTTTCCAAACACAAAAAATTTGGGTGAGATACTGTCACCAATATTCCCAGCTTGGAATGAAACGACTCTTAACATTTTGTGAGAATTAGCCACTCATACGCTTGTTGGAAAAGTAGCCTCTTCTGTGATATAATTTTTCACTCAGTAATCAGCAAACCCGTCCATATTTTCATCACCTTTGGGTTTTTCCTCGAGTAGGTTAAAGACAAATTTATTCCCAACTTGTTCCGGAGACGAAAAGGTTAACACAAAAACATAATGTAATACCTATTTGCCATTTAGGGAATATTTAGACTCATATTCTATGGTCAATCTTAATTGTTAAATCTTTCTATACCTGCAAGGTACATTAATCTACTAATCTTGTTTCTTAGATGTAAAAGTGAATCTTAAGTTTCATTGTGTAGAATTTTTTCTCATGCCCAAATCGATAAAAACTATATGCCCTTAATATTCGTTTCAAACCAATTCGACGGTCTTATAAAATCGTGTCATGAACTACCAGATACAAAAACTGGTCTTCCAGATCAGTCTTTATTTTTAAAGTATTTTTTTCTGAAGCTTGCATTGCTCATAGTAGCATACAAAGGACATTTAGGTTCAATCCAACTATTTGATGATGAATGGATACTTCTTTTTTTAATTTTAACAACTTCTTTTTCCTCATTCTCTTAACCTTACCCAAACTTAGTAGTGGTCGACGTTAGCTTTCCATAACATTTGTTTCCACGTCTCTCTATTTAATGCATAATCTCTTCTTCAGTTTTTTACTTTTAGGTCCTCATTTATGTTCTCCATCGATCTCACTTTCAGTTCTCATCTCTTCTTCTTACCTATAATCCCAAATTCATCTACTCTTTTTCTCACATAATTCTGATCACACCTTTCGACATGACCAAACCATCTCAACCCATTTTTTGGATATTTTTTCTTAAATGTCCCACTTTCATTGTACCTCTTACTCTCTCATTTCTTACTTTGTCTTTCCTTGTTAATCCAAACATCCAACACAACATCTTCATCTCCATCACTTCTAACTTTCTCTCTTGCTTATTTGTTATTGCACAGGTTTCCGAGTTATACATCAACGCTTGTCTTACAACTCTCTTGTACAGTCTACCTTTCATTTTTGCACTTGCATTCCCGTCACATAAAACTCTATTTATTCTTCTCCAGCTCAATCATTCACACTTAATTCTATGGTTCATCTCACTATTTAACCCTCCATTCTTTTCTAGCTCGAACGCTAAATATTGAAAGTTTTGTACAGCTGACAGCATTTGGACCTGCAGATTGATTTTAAATCCATTTGTCTTGCCTGTTGTCATATTGTGTCTTCAAAAGTAGGTATCACGCTGCATTTCACATCATCGCCCATTAATCTTCCCACAGTAAAACAGCATAAGTCGTTCCTCTCCCAGAAATAAATATAAGTTGCATTTCACTTATACTCGCCTCTTCTATCAGTCTCTTCTCAACTATTCTTTTCCAAATTTTCCAAAGTATGCAACATCAGTTTAGTACCTCTATAGTTACCACATTCATGCACATCGCCCTTTCCTTTATATATTGGCACAAGTACTTGATTCATCACTTTTCTCATCAGGTTCAATAGAAGATCTTCTCCATCCTCGCCAAGCACCTCTGCCAGTATCTCATTCGTTCCAACCGCCTTTCCATTTTTCATCTTCTTCAATGCACTCTTCACTTTTTCCCTAGACACATATTTCACTATTTTAAAATTTGCAATACCATCTTCAAATAAATTTCTTTAATTTTCGTCGTTCAGCATATTCTCGTATTATTCCTTTCATCTTTCTTTAATACTTTGATAATAATAATAATATTAACGTATATTTAAACAAAGCAGATACTGAAGGAAAATATTGGATATGTGTAAAAACACATGTAAGGTTGTTATTTATTATTTTCAGAGCATGGTATGAAGTATATCTACTTTTTTTATATTCAGCAAATTTAGTAATGAAACCGTTTTTATCTGGATTTGTAATGAGAGGAACTGGTATGACAACACTTTTTTGTATTCTTATATGGTGTCTCGATTTCCTAAACTATATTGATATAATAATGTTTCTTGTAACTGGATACACCACACGTAAATCAAATAGTGTAGAATTACGACCTCTGCGAATAGTTTGGTATGTGTAATTTTTCTATTATCAGATCTGATTGGCAATTAGTCAATTCTAATCTAAAATTTGTTCCAAACTCTCTCAAAACCATACACAACAAAATAAAGTGTTTTACAAAGAGCCATACGATACCGTAATAGAAGTTTAATAGAAAGGTCGGAAGTAGAAAGCAAGATTAGTGTTGTGGATGCTGAAACGTTCATAGAAAAGATTATTGCTACTAAAACAGCATGGAAAGTATGACCTTTGTGTCGAAGATCATCACTAGTTAAGAAATGGAGAAAATAAGATATCAGGAGGAGGGTGCACGGATTAACGGAGCAATTGAACCGGAAATCCCGAAATTTCCTTCTCCTGATGCAAACACTCAAAAATGCTAAAGAAGCAAGGATAAAAAAAGAAAAAAAGGAAGTTCTTCCGAATCGAATGCAAAAAGTTGCATGAATATCCGACTTACTTTACTGGTTTAGCACATTGCTTCATTTCCTTGCCTAATGTAAAAGAACTAATAATTCCATGAATGCAAGTAACTCAAAAACTTAGTTAAAGAATAAATGTATGTATTGGTACTGCATGTAGCGCTGATCAATTGATTGGTTTCCGATCCTAAAAAATGTTTTTTTTTAAGTAATCAAATTGCATTTTCCGTGTTATGCTAAATGTATGCTTCTTTTTCTAATCGAATTAATACTAGCTTCTTATTTCTATATTTTTTAGGAATTACTTATGTAGTATATACTTTTTCTCTGATTTTGTTACTGCAATACCAAGATTGTTTTGGTTTTCAAATTACACATTATTTCCGACGTGGTGGTTTGGTTTACTAAGCATTTTGTATTACTTAAAACTTATCAGATTAGGAACACTTCTTTCGTGTTTACGTAGGACTACAGGTGTAAGTAAAATACCTTATACTATTGTAGTAGTTTTATAACAAACTTGCCTTATAGTATTTTCGATGGAGCATTAAAGACAAATTATTCTTAATTAACGCGTTTATAATTAGTTTGGTAGCTGTTCATTACGTTACTTGTTTGAAATGTATGATTCCAATGTTTGGATATTGTTTTTGGTTTAATAAAAGTAAACAAGAAGAATATAGAACAAGAATAGAAAACATTCCGAAAATGACACAATATAAAACCTATGTGTTGATTACAGGAGCCCAGATCCTCGGTAAGCATTATATTTATCTAAAGCAAGCTTCACATTCTCTGCGCAAAAATTGGTTCCAATTTTCACTCTTAAAATGTTCTAAGAATTTTTGTGAGATACTTCGATCAGGCAATGACGCTCTTAGTGAATTTGATGCCAAGAAAACTACGCATAAGTATACACACTTTATATATTTGGGTTGTTTCGCGATTTCGTTTCACTTGTCTGTACCTCGAATTTTGTACTGGTTGGTTGAAATGTTTTGAAAGCAAAATTGAAAAAATGTGTGTCTTTAATGAAATTGAAATCTCCCTCAGCTTGAACACACCTATTCCAATGATCCTGCAGTAATTTTATACCATCTCGGTAATGATTTTCTGGAATCTCTGCAAAATTTTGTTCCATGGCTGTAATAGCCTCTTCATCCAACAAAAAACGTTTTCCACGAAAGAGTTGTTTTAAGTTTCTAAAGATGTCGAAAGGAGCCAAATCTGGTGTTCAAGCAAGTCGTACTTAAATTCGTTCAATTTAGCCATCGTCAACAAACTTGTGTAAACACGTCCATTGTCTTGATCAAAAATGATTATTTTGCAAACCTGCAAACCGGGTCTTTTTTCAAAATTTTTTTATCCAACTGTTCCAAAAGGTTGCAATTATATTTAGAGTTAATTGTTTTACTTTTTATAAGATAATCAATCAACAAAACCCTTTTTGCATCTCAAAAAACTCATGTTATAACCTTTTCTGCCGATCGTTTCCACTTCATTTGTTTTGGAGCCGAAGAACCATCTTCAGTCCACTGTAAACGTTCTTTTTCAGTTTTGGATCATGATGGTAAATCCAAATCTCACCCATAGGTATAAAGTGAACCACAAAATCGGTTTTATTCTGCTTAAAATGCTCCAAATTACGCTGAGAAATTTGTTTTTGATTTAGTTTTGGTTGTATTGTTAACGAATGCGATACTAACTTTCCGAACAGTTTTTTCAAATGTAAATAAGGAGTACTCGTTTATCTGATATACCCATGGTATTAGCAACTTCACGCTTAGTCAAACTTGGATCTTTACAAACAATATCATAGACTTGCTCAATAATTTCTGGTGTTGTTTCACTTTTTGGACGTCCACTACGTGGTTCATCTTCGACGCTTGCACGACCACGTTTAAACTCTAAAACCCATCAATACACAGTTGAAAATGAAGGAGCAGATTTCTTTAACATTTTTACCATTTTTGGGTGAATTTTTGTTGCTGATAAACCTACCAAAACAAAGAATATTACCACTGCACGATATTTGTTTTTTTCCATTTTGACAAAACACACTGACACGTTAACTTCAAATGGCTTATAAACAAAGAATGAATTGACAAATCAAAATAGAATTTTGTGTGTATTTAAAAGGAAAATGAGATATTAAACTAGCATATAAAATTTGATTCCTTTACTGGTTAATAGGTACCTATCGCTTTCAAAACTTTTAATAAAATAAGACGTTACAGGTTGTCTGTCCACTGTTTTTATTCGCTGCAAGATTCATAAAAAAAAAGCATTGAGTGGAAAATCTGCAGAGCCGTTTTTATATCGTTCTTGATGTAAATGTTCATACGAACGTTTTTAAATCACTGTTGTTTCGTTTCTCGCCTCTGTAAGGTAGAGTAATAGTTTTGTCCCTCGTATGTGTCCGGTTACATATTTCTGCCAAACTTTTCTACCTGCATCTGATGTTGATATTCATTTAAAGACAAAAAATAACTATGCTTCCACCATCACGACTTTCATCGTTGTATCAGCTGTATTGGCTTTAATGTGAGCGTTTAAGAGGAAATTGTTACAATCGTACCCAGTCTTCCCTACTATAAAGGTAAAACCATGTGAACACGAACGGAAGCTGAGATTTTACCAGGGTTACTGTCAAAGAAAGTCATTATGTAATCGAATCCAGTTAAATCACTATTTAATTTTGCTTAGAAAGAATAGAAGCGACCACGTATTGCTTTTAAAGTAGCCCATTTATCCTATTCCCTTTCCGGCAAATATAACTCACACCTGCTCGTTGATCTTTGTTGGACAGTAAAGTTATATATACAATGTCACTAAACTAAGTGATTAAAAAACTAATATGAACAATTTGTGGCATGTTCATAAAGAGATATTCTTTGAAGTAGAATAGTAATGAATTCCGCCCTTCTTCAAATTGACTTGGAATAAGAATACATTCACATCATTTTTAGTATTCTTTCTCGCTAAGAGGGGTAGCCCGAATAGCTTCGGAATACTTGCAAAAATATCTGCGCATACAAGGTTGTCGTGCTTTCGCTTTGCAAATGAGAACTCACGTTACAATAGAAATTTATATTAATTTATAACTTTTAGGTGTACATGTGGAACAAAATGTACCTTTTTTCGAGGATTATATATTATCAATGTTTACATTTGCATTTGGAAAGGTTCTTATGACATTTTTGTGGAGTAAGTCACTATTTTTACTTAGATTATTTTTTATAGCTGTATGATAGGAAATTTGTATTGTTTATAATGTTGTGGTGTAGGTTATAATCTTAAAATACTACCAGTTAAGATATAGTATCACATTTTACTGCGCTGAATTTGTTTACTTTGAAATAAGATACAAGACACTTCATTTTTTTAATCATTCAAAAAATTTAGTTGGGCCAAATATCAAAAACAAAATTTACAGGAAAATGTTTAAAATGGATACTTATATTTCATTGTATGGATCCAATATTGATTTAAACGCAATTTTTGATATTGTTAACCCAAAGTACAAATTCGGTAGTAAATTTTTAGTTTTTAACTAAAGAAATGTTCTTTAAGTATTAAGTGACATAGAAATCCGAACACCCCGTGATTAATACTCTGCTGGGTATCTCATTTCAGGCTACCTCTACCTCATGCGAAGTGCCTCCAAACATTGAGGAGTTTGTCGTAAATTTAGTAGTCTCTTATCGATAATGTCCCATACGTGTTCTATGGGGGATAAGTCTTGGGGGGCCAGGGCAACACATCAGTTTTAGGATGGACAAAGTAATCCAATGTTACTGTTGCTATTAGAAGCCAGGCGTTATCTTGTTGAAAAGTTGGGTTTTGGAGTGTCCTGAGGTATGTCACGAGATGAGGCTTCACAATTTCTTGGTTGTAACGTTGTGCAGTCATGTTTCCTCTAATGAATACTAGAGGTGATCTAGACTCATAAGAAATTGCATCCCATAATATAATTCCAATAGTGTGATAGACATCCCGTTCAACACAAAACTGAAGATTACGGCGTTCACCACGCTGCCTTCTTATCCTTGCCCGACTATCATGCATGCCTAGACAAAATTAAGAATCGTCACTAAAGACTATTGTGTTCCATTGCTGGTCGCACAATAACTGTTCTCTACACTACTCAAGTCGATTTCGTCGATGTTCTGGAGTCATAGCTAGCACCCAATGTGGACGTTATGAAAAAAATTCAAAACTTTTAATACGACGATTCACACTTCGAATTTCAATAAGCTTCCATGTTCTCTAAACCACTGATTTGCAATTGGCCTTGTAGTGGAAAAGCGATTTCTTAAAGCCAGCAATTTTAGTCTGCGATCTTTACAATTTATTGTTCACTGCCTTCGTCCTGTACCCCTGGCTCTTTGTGTTTGGTATTTTTAATGCCATGCCTGACAACATTTGACTACAGTGTCTAGACTTCTGTGCAATATATCTCGAATTTTAGGGGATGAAGGACCAGCTTTTGTAGTCCGACATTCCCTTTTTAAACTCGGTAAGTTGCTGAAAATTTGATTTTTTTTTTCGTATCCTGAGCATGTAAAACCGATGTAAAGAATATTTATAAAAATCCGCATAAAAACAAGAACGTTAAACTGATAAGGATGAAAATTTTAATCAGATTTTCCTTTTGCCATGATCAATATATAAATAAAATGTTGCTGAAATAAATTATTAATAACTGGGTGTTTGGATTTCTATGTCACTTAGTAAATTAAAAGTATACACAGAAATTCCAACTTATTGTCAGCTAATAATTTCATTAATTACTTTGCAGTTATCCTCGCTTTAAATATAATGACAAGGAGATCTATGGAAATAAAATTTGTGGAAGTAGTAAACCAACTTGATACTTATATGACCCAGAGGGGATTCCCAATAAATTTACGAAAAAAACTGGAAAATTATTATGAATTTAAGTTTCAAGGCAAATACTTTAAAGAAAAACAGATATACGAACTTCTTTCAAGTAAAAAGAAAATTTCGGTAAAAGGAAACGAAGTTGTTTTAAAAAAATATTATATTTTAGCTGAACTGCAAAACGAAGTTAACCTGCATGTACGTAGATCATTAATAGAAAAAGTGTCAATTTTTTCTAGTATGACAAGTGAACAAATTGCAGCTTTAGTACCTAAATTAGATTCAGAAATATATTTGCCTAATGAAACCATCTATCGGGCAGCGGATGACACTGAGTATATGTATTTTGTTGCGAGCGGTACCGTCGCAGTGTATACACGTTCAGGAAAAGAGGTAGTACCTATAATCATGTTTTACCCATCTTCTGAGATCAAATTGCAATTTTTGTATTGAAGATTGCAAATGACTTCCCAGTTTTGGTTCTCAGTGGCATTTTCTAAAAATCAAAAATTTTTGAGAACGAAGCTCGAAGGTCTAGTTTGCTATCATTAGTAATTCATATTGCCTTATATTTATTGATTTGATTTGTTCTTATTACCCACTGGTATTCTCTTATTCCCTGAGCTACCTTATTCCTTATTTATAACTTTATAATTTACTTTACATTTTCTCGTTTCCTGATAGATTATCTCATTATTTTGTTTTTCCTTACTTTCTTTTATCTCTTCTGGTCACTCTTACCTCATTGATATCGACCTTATCACCTCGTATTTTTAATATTTTTAACCAACTGCACTGTCCAAAACAGTCCTCCTTTATTGCACAACGTAGAACTCTGCTTCTTTCTACCAAATACAACTTCCAAATTGCAAGCATTGGACCAACAGATCAACCATAATTTTAAGATCTTGTATTGCAAAGAAATTGTTCAGCTCGTTTTAGAATCTCTCGACAGTCAGCTGCGAATATCACGGTTCTATTTTACTGATTGACAAGGCATGGAGAGCTGTAACGATTCTCAACTACTTCAAAAAATCCGGTTTCATAAAAGAAGGTTAGGAAAATCTTTCAATAATTATAGATGATGAAGAACCAGCAATAACACCACTAGTTGACATCTGCGGTGTGAGTTTTTCTGACTATATTGAAGTATATGAACATGTTGCTTTCTCAGGTACTCTAACCGATGACGAAATTTTATCTGTGACAGATACGAATGAAAAGCCCAACGGTGAAGATGAGGACGATATAAAGTTGTCAATTCAGGAAGCAAAAGCCTAATTCGATACCTTGTATGTATGTATGAGCACGTTAGAGGTAACAGATACACCTGCGAACATAAGATCTATTGTGTCCCCCTTTTTTTGCTATATTTCTGATGATTTCCTCAAACTTATAGCAGCTCTTCTAGTCCTATCTTCCTTAGAAACTTTAGGATATCGTTGGGTTTTAAGTTAGGTAGATCTTCCTTTTCTATTACGTAAGACCCTAGGTATTTGACCCTAGAATTACGTAATGCATTCTGAGGGTATGTGTATTGAGATTTTATCCTCTACCTCACAGAATTTGCAATTTGCTTCATCTTCCAATCCTAGTTTCTTCATGTGTCCCCTTAATCGGCAGTGCGGTTAGTATTCCTGTTATGATACGAAGGTTCTTCCTAATAAGGTTAAGACAGCTGAAAGATCTCTTCTGGTTGTAGTTTCCCAGAAACGTCTTCGATTGTCTTAGTGCTTCTAGCTCATTCCAGTACTTGGATTTTTCGCTATCCATTTTTTTCTAGGATTTTACTACTGCTGATTCCACAAGATGGTTCTGGTCTCTGGTATGGGGTTTCAGATTCTTCTTTTGCCAGCTTGTCTGCTGTTTCGTTTCCTTCTATTCCTATGTGTCCTGGAACCCAGTGTTATTCTGTCCTAGTTCATTTAATTTGCCTAGGCATTCCCAGACCATCTTTGAACTGATTGTATGTGAGTTCAGAGCTTTGATGTTTGCTTGATTATCTGACATGATTACAATCTTTTCTCTACGGTAGTTCCTTTTGATATTAAATTCTATACAACTTTCAATGGCACGGATTTCCGCTTGAAAGATGCTTGGGTACGCACCCATGCTTTCTGAAAATTTGGTTCTAGGGCCGAAAACCACTGCTTGATACCTTACACAGCTTTTGTCTACAAAACGAAAGTGATGAAGAAGCATTCCTTGCACTTTTTCTCTTAAAAAAAAATAAGTGAGCAGTCTGAGCAGCAAGAATGTACATTCAAACAAACCTTTATAACATCAGTTGTTTCGAAAGATTAATTAACTCACATTATGGATATGTACGAATGTATGTACACCTATAAGCTTATAATTAATTAACACTTAATAATTCGAAGTTTCATTTATTTTCTCACAAAAAGTTCGAACCAAAAGTTCCTCGAGTTTCGAATTAACGAGAGTTGACTGTATTTAATTTATTTTAAGTACTGCCAAATATAACAAGAGTATCAAGAATGATAATCATTGATAGTGCACTCAATATGACTTACTGCGTAAATTTATTAATTCTATTTATGTACTATAATAAATTGAAAAAAAACTATTTTAAAGGTATGCCATATTCAAGAAGGGGGATATTTAAATGAAATCGCTTTATTATTAAAAACGTCAAAGAATCTTTGTACTGCAGTTTCAATAGAAATGACAGAAATCTATCGTCTATCAAAAAAGGATTTCGACAAGTATATAGCAAAGTATCCTGAGGTTTATGCAAAAGTATTGCAACAAGCCAAATTAAAATTTGCTTATATTAAAATTAAGGAAAAACAATATCGCAAAGAGCAATTTGAGAGTAAATTTGGAAAAGCTGCAGCTACTCACGACGTAAGTACCTACCGCCAATTAAAAAAATACATAGGTGTACATAGGAGGAAAAACGGCAACAATAAAAAAATATTCCAGAATTTCAACTTATGTGTTTTTGTTTCAGGATCTTAGTAGACATAGCTCAGTCGAATCTATAATGGATATATCTCATTTAGAAAAATCTGAGTTATCACTGCATTTAGGAAAGATTGACGGATGGATAGGTGTGTGCGAGGAAGATAAATAAAATAAATATTGGTTGTCTTGTTTAGTTAAACTAAAGTTCTTGCATATATTTACTTCATAAATAAAATTTGTTATTTTTTCAATTATACTTCTTTTGGAGCGTTAAGGAAAATGATAAGACACCGTCACGAAAAACCGATGTAAGAAAAAACCGATAGTTTTTGTGCATTTGTGATACTGAAATTTTAAATTATATTTCCACTCGTTTTATTATTTATATTAACATTTTAATATTTACTTCATATTTATTGTCATTTATTTTATTTTCTATGACAATTCTACTCCAATTGACAGTCGCCGCTGAATAGATACAACAAGAGTAAAAGGTCATAGATCTGCTAAATAAAAAATGGAATTCGAGCTTAGTTGACAATTTATTACATCGGTTAAAGAGTATTTCACGTCACCCCTTACCTGGGCCCAGTGGGAGGCCAATAAAAGACACAGTGTAAATTCTTGTGGTGTAGCATATCAAGATTGGGGAAAACGCTGGGTGAGCTGTTTGACTGGGTCAATTCGTCATTACAGCTGTGAGTGAGCAACAGATTCCAGCTTCCGTTGCACAAAGGGTTAAAACCAAGGAAGGCGTTAAACCTTGCGAAATTTTGACTAGATTGAAGGCTCAGTATGGGGATGATACTCTATCTAAAACACACGTGTTTAATTGGGCCAAAAAGTTTAAGAGTGGACGACAAAGTGTGGAAAATGTGAGTCATAATCGACGTCCAAAATCAAGTGTCTCTGGTGACAAAATTGATGCAGTTCGTGACCTTATTGAAGTGACAGGTGGCTCACTCTTCAAGAAATCGCTTTACAGGTGGGCATTAGCTATGGAAGTGCTCAAATAATCATTAAAAATTACCTTGGTTTCAAAAAAATCTGTGCCCGATGGGTCCCAAAGGTTCTTGAACAAAGATCAAAAAAACAAATCAGTAAGAGACATCTGAATCGATGTCAGCGGGAAGGGGAAGCTTTTTTAAAGCTATCGTGACATGTGCTGAAACATGGGTGCATCATTACACTTCAGAGTCCAAGATGGCGAGTAAAGGATGGTGAAGGAAAGACGAAGCCGGTCCTGTGAATGCTAAAACCACAAAGGCCCTCGCGACCATCTTTTTCGACTATAGAGGAGTGTTGCTTATTGATTTCCTACATGACCGAAGCCTATTACTGTCTTCTGTTGGAAGCAGCAAAAGCGGCTACAGAAGCAAAAGACGTGATGTCCCCATCAGAATCGTCATTCTTCTTCATGAAAGTACTAGGCCACATACGGCGGGTGAAACGAATTAAAAACTGAAGGATATGCATTGGGAAACCCTTGAGCACCTCCATACGCCCAGATTTGTCACCCTGTGACTATCATTTGTTTGCGCCCATGAAAGATGCACTTGGACGATTGCGATTTGACAACGATCAAGATGTTGAGGAATTCGTGCGCAATTGATTTGATTGATTGATTCAAAGTTTCTACGAGCAAGAAATTAACAAGCTGCCAAACCGCTGGGTAAATGTGTAGAGCGTAAAGAAGACTATGTAGAAAAACAATTAATAGTATTTTTGAATTATAATTAAATTAATATTAAAAAAGGTTTCGGGATGATAATTAATTCACCCTCGTATATATTTTTTAAACCTTTGAATGTTTTAGTTAAATTTTAGAAAAAAAACTTTTATGGATTCAAACATAGTATATTACGCTACAAGGGACGAAAGTTGAATTTTCGGCCCTGCGCGTCATGATGCCCGAGGCGAAAAGCCGAGGGCAACATGACGCGCAGGACCGAGATTTCAACTTTTGGCCCGTGTAGTTTATACTATTTTTCTTCATACCTCGGTCGAAAGTACTTGCGGAACGAGCGAAGCGAGTGCAGCTGGTCGTGGGACAGGCATCAAATACATTCGAAGAGTCAAGTTTTGTCATTGATGATTATTTTTAAGGTTATAGATAGAAATAGAAATGACACGAGAATAAACAGTCCCTAGTTACAAGTGTAACTACGCATGAGAAATTTTTCCTCCCGCCGTAAACAGGGAGTAAATGTTAAAGACGACAAAACATCATGACGCGCAGGGCCGAAAATTCAACTTTCGTCCCGCCGTAAACAGGGAGTAAATGTTAAACTTTCTTCCCTGCAATTAGGGACGAACGAACGTACTTTCGACCGAGGTTTGAAGAAAAATATTTAAAAAAAAATTGTTTTTATAATGATCCAAGCGTAAAAATTTGGTTACAAAAATAATGTTTTTTTTGTAACTGTTACTAACAGATGCAAAGCTAATTTAGTAAAAACAGTAAAAAATCTAATATTTATCAACTCCAACAGGTACACATGTGCATGAATCACAATCGATTACTGACCTCACCCATGATGTTAAAACGTTACCCGCCTTAAAGTCCCCAGTTATCAGGTGCGCCTCGCCAGTTATACGATGAAAAAGAAAACAGTGAATGGGTTGCGCTTGTGCACTCCTTTTACCAGTATATATATTACAGTCAAAAACCACTTTTTTCCGAAATTCATTTTACAATAACCGCAATAAACTCTTTTGAGTCAAAATCCAATGAAATATTTTCAGTGCTTCTACAAAAAACTAACAAATGTACAACAGGAAGCTTATAGTTGAACGACTGGAAGCTAAAAGTTGTAAGACAAAAAACTGATAGGAACACGATACAAAGCTGATAATTTTACATTAGGAAGCTGACAGTTGTACGAAAGGAAGCTGACAGTTGTTCGACAGGAAGCTGACAGGTGCACGACAGGAAGCTGACAGTATTACGACAAGAAGCTGACAGTTGTACGACAGGAAACTGACAGTTGTACAAAATGAATCTTGTTATAATGAAATATAATATATTATATTTCAGTTCTTTTGAGAGCTGAATTTCTTAGATTTAGATAACACAGGCCTACAAATTTTTAAACCAGAGACTCGACTAGACTAGACATCTGCTTTTCGAGATATTCCAACCTAATAGTGTAAAAACCGTGTTTTTTTGCTTTTTTTTGAGGTTATGTAGAGGAACTAGAAAATTGTTTATCAAATAACGTACTATGGCAACTGAAAGTACTACTCTTCCTCTTTCTAACCTATTTGGATTTTTTCGAAAATCTTTTTTTTTTTCATCAAAATATCGCAATTTGAAGTTTGACAATTTAGGCTATTATCCCATTCACAAAAAGAAAACAAAAAAATTCTACCTGAGACCAGATCATGTTGATTTTAGGTCGGTAATTCAAAATTCAAGATCCTTTTTAGAAATTTTTTTATATTTTCGCCGTGTTCTTTGTCTCTGTGTCATTCCGTGGAATTTTGTAATCGAAGTTAAACCTATTTTCCTACTACCTAGAGCTCTGAAATTTTCAGGATAGCTACGAACTGGATGACAATGCATGTTTCAAGTGTGTTTAGGCATATACATAGATTTCGAAATTTATACTGAATTGTTATTAAATTAAATATGTATACATATTATCATTTTGAAAGACTTCATATAAGCTTGCGGTGGCCTATTTGGATAAGCGGTTGATTGTGGCAATTCTGTTGGGTTATCGTAAAAAGGATCGATCTCGCAAGAGAGAAGTTTTTTTTCTTTTTTTTTGTTCTTACATGTGAAAACAGTAATTATTATTTTAACTGGTAATAAAATAAACTGTTTTAGAAAGTGTTTAGATACAACTACCCTTTATTTTGTTAACAAGGAAACAATCTTCTCTATGATCAATCACAACGTTGTATGACTTAATATTTTTGCAATATCAGGGATGCTGTACATTGTTGAGATGACACTAGTAATATGACCTATAAATCAGTAAAAAACTTTCTATTATAAAAAGTTCTTTTTATAAATTGTGCTTATTATTCCATTAAGTCAGAATTTTTTGTAAACTCAAAAAACATCCCAAAAACCACCCCTACCAAAGAACAAGCAGGCTAACCTACATGACCCGAGAAACTTCCAGTTAAACTGCTTATTTTTCTTAAAATAATTGAATCCCACACTATAAGCAGGCTAATTCATCTACACCCAATCCACTTAACGCCTAAAAACCACCTCTACTAATACTAAAATCCGCCCCTAACAAACCACAAGTAGAATAACCAAACTGACTCTGGGGGCAGCGAGTTAAGTCGGTTATTTCAATTGAAATGGGTCATATTTTTCTTGAAATTGGATCCCACAATAAAAGTGGGCTAAACCATTGACCTCCAACCAACCCAACCTTTACCTACCCCTAATTCCTAAAAACCACCCAAACCAAAAGCTGGCTAACCCACTTGACTCTGGAAACAACAAGTTTGGTCATTTATTTTTCAATATGTTGATGAAAAAAATTGTCGCAGATTGTTCTACTATAATTATTTATTTCTTGAATCTTAAAACACGGTTTCTCATTGCTTCCTTTCTTCAGAGAAATTACTAGAGGTCAATGAAAAATTGAATAACGTTAACGGAAAATTGTTTTTAATTGGTATTAAACGATATGATTGAAAGTAACCGTGCTTTTTTAGAGATAATTCTAGCGTCTTTGGCTGACAGTTGTATAACAGGAAGCTGACAATTGTATGACATGAAACCGACAGCTGCATGACAGTAAAAGTTGACAGTTTTTACAAGTAGCTGACAGTTGTTCGATAGGAAGCTGAAAAGATGACTGACAGCATACTGTCATAGATCTTGGACCAAACCAACTTCAAGTTGGTTATAGCATAGCAGAAGGTTTTTGTAGTGTAAAGGGATAACTTTTCTTGTACTAAATTTGTGAAATGATGAATGAGCGGCGCGTGTGCATTAGAGTTGGCGCGTTTTGTATATCAGACTGAAAATCGATATCAATCGTCTGGCAGCAGAAATTGCTCCTGCAACGGCGTGCTATTCTACGATTTGTTTACTATTTCTACGTTATCCTCAATTCTCAGCGCGACTGGGGCTGATATTGGATTGGCCTAAATTTCTAATAAATTGATACATTGAATTTCGTTCTGCTTGTAATGTGATTTGAGGGTGTGGAATATACTCAAATATTTTGATGAGATTAAAATGTGTTTATGACTATTTCTTCAGTGTTTGCTTTGTAGAGGTTTTAGTTAATAATTTTTTTTTTCTAATATTAGCATTCAATATTTGGCTTTTTCGAAAAGTTTTATTTATTTTTTTATTTCTGATTATTTTTTATATTTATATTGATATGAATTTGTCTAGGGGACGCACTCTTTCTTTTAAAAAAGTACCAGTAAAACCGTTACAGAAAATGATATATTTTAAATAATTTTACTTACCTACTTCGGAATATTTAAAAATCATAGGGTGTACACTTTTATCACAAGTTTATAAAATTCACTACGTTTAAACAATCTCTACATAAAAAATATAAAGTAAAATAGCACGAAATCTTTGGAAACAACCTACATTTAATGAATTAAAATCTATTTTCAAGAATTTTGAGAGTTACAAACGATTTTAGGTATATTTTTTTAATAACTTCAGATAGAAGTAGTAAATTTATCAACAAATATTATATAAAAATGAATATTTTCCCTTACGAAACTCTTTCACTTGTTCAATAGTTATTTGTGACACAAGGACGGAAAATGACATTTTGCAAGAGCGAGTATAGTTGTGTAGCCGAGGTGCGTAGCACCGAGGCGAAACAATACGAGCACTTGCAAAACATTTTCCGGACGTGTAACACACACTATTCTTTGGTCCGACTAATTTTTAATATTTTCAAAAGTTCTGTTATGTTCAAGAGTTGACCGCTTGTGCTACCTAAAGTAAGACCAGTGACTAGAAGACAGCCGACACACTGTCAGCTGGTATGACATGATCTTCGGGTAGATATAAGCGCCACATTGGATGTTAATGTTATAGTTGTATACTAACTTGTTTGATACTTAATATACGTGTTCAGCAGTTATTAGTATTTTAATTAACATATGTTGCAAACACAACAAGTTCAAAAACCTTTTTACTTTGTGACATACAAGATTAGATGTTTATTGACATCTATTGCACGATTAAAAGAATTAGTAATAAGGAATGATTTTCTGATAATCGATTTCAAAATCCTTAATTTTTATACATACAAATACTGTGCTAATAAGCAGCACAGTAAAAATTGTTATATTGAAAATATTAACATTAATATCTAATAATTTTATATAAAAATAGCAGAGACAAGGAACTATTTTCATCGGGGCGCATGAATTGCGAACCGTGGTCAGATTTTTCTAATCCTCAACCCGAATTGCGAATAGTGTCCGACCGAAGGTCTATTTTTGGCCGAAGCCGAAGCCGAAGCCGATTAATCGGCAATCGCCACAACCTTCGGCCGAAGCCGAAGCCGAAGGTTTATAATCTCTCAGTAATTAATTTTATAATTTTGTTCAATACTGTCTACAAGCTACAATTAATATTAAAATTATTTATATTGACTGTCTCCTGTCTTATATAAAAGTTGATTTAGAGATGGTAATAAAAGTTTGTGATTTTGTGATTTATTTGTAAAAATAATCATTTCTTTATTATGTAATTCACAAATTACGATTAGACCACTTGTCTTGATGCGCATGCAATGTGCAATGTGATATTTGGCAGTGACTCCCCGCGGCCTCAGCAAATACGACCGATCCGTCGCTCTCTCACTCATTCTTTCGTAACAGTTCGTTCAATATCGACGGTTATTCGGACCTTCGGCGAAACCTACGGCTTCAGCCTGGTTTTGGGCCGAAGCCGAAGATTTCGCCGAAGATGGTTTTTTTGGCCGAAGGTGGCCGATGCCGAAGCCGAAGCCGAAGCTTCGGTCGGATACTAATTGCGAACTACATCTTATCAGCTGACCGATCTCTCACCTGAATTGCGAACCGTACATTTTTGGATGGTTTAATCCCTTTGCGAAATTATGAACCCGAGTATAAAAATATTTACATAGATTAGTATTCCAAATTTAATATTTCAGTGGTATTTTTCTCTACTGATCAGTAGATGTGTATATTTACAATTAATAAAAAGTAAGATGCTGCCGAAGTAATACGCGAAAAAAAGAAGAAGAGATTTTTATGTTTGGGTTTATAAAAATACTAAACTACATTTGAACGGTTTTCGGATTTAACACACAGCGCTTCTAGTTCTGCACAGTCAACATTCAATTCAAAAACAATTTTAGAACTCTCCGAAAAAACGAACACGATTAAAGCTATTTACTTGTACCATAGATATTACTAAAGGGTTCGTTTCTGTATTATGTATTTGAATATTTCGCTTTAGGCCTGGTTCGCAACTCATCTAACATTATGTCTTCAAAAAGGGCACGGTTCGCAACTCGGGTAAGGGATTAGCGGCTATCCCCTGGACCCTTCGATACTTGCGACCATAGTTCGCAATTCGTGTTACCCCATTTTCATAATCGAATGATAAGTAGTTGTAAATTGAGATAAATGTCAAATTTTATAATACAAGTTGTGAGAGAAATTAAATGTAAATTAGAATCCTGCTTACCTTTAGAAAAAGTTATAGGCAAGTTTAGTATATTATACGCTGTTTTTAAATAAATTTAATTAAAATTTGTATTATTCATCATGTATTTTTGATGACTTAAAATTTAAACTCATAGCGCCATCTCTTTAGATAATCTAAAAGCTACTTTGCCGGCCTAGGCCGGAAAATGTCATTTTCCGGACGATGTTGAAGTAATTAATAGTATTGTTTCTGGACGGAGGACCAAAAAATATTGTGGACAAACTTTTATATATTGAGATGATATAAGTTACTATGCTATATCAAATAAGTACATATAAAGAAAATTAATAAAAATAGAGAAAAGGAAAATATATTCTTATTCTAAGGCAGAGTGCAAATGTAGTAAATTTGGTATAATTTATAATCGTCTTCTTCACAATACCTAAAAAAGAAAAATAAAACAAAATAAGAAATTAAGAGATATTTATTTCAAGGATTCAAAATAATATAATCTATAATATATAAAATTTTAATGATCATGTATTAAATAGATAATAAGAGTAAATATTGAAAAAGTTTATAAATTTTACGATACATTGGTAATTAAAACCGATTTTAAATAAATTAAGATAAAATGAAATAAGAAAATTAAATGTTAAAACATAAATGTAAAACTTTACATAAATTTTAGTATAAAATATTAGAAATCATAGAAGAAATTTAAAAAATTTTACTTACTTTCAAAATATACAATGTTTGTTTTCAAACCATATTGTAATTAGTTATTAGTTTAATTTCCAAATGAAAAGTTCTGAAAATAGAAAGATATTAGATTATATTATAGATAAAATATTATAAAATTAACAACTCATCAAAAGTTTAGCAAATTTTAAAAGAATGACTATTGTATTAAATGTAAATAAGGAATTAAGTATTAGATTTTTAGTAATTTTATTTGACCAATAATTAGTAGGCGAATAAAGAATAATAATGTATAGTGTAAGTTTGTTTGGAGATTCAGTTGTTAAATTGTTTATTTCTGAATCGCTCTCTTGTTTTCTACCTTTTGAAGGGATAAGATGTAATAAATTTTGCTCCGTTAAAATTTCGATTTTTTTTTTAAATACTTATAAAAGAAAGTATAAAAGTAGTCAAAAGTGTTAACAAAACCGCAAGACAACTCCTGATAGTATCTGGTAAGACGTAAAGTTTATATTTATGGAGAAATGAATGTTAGAAATTGTATGCTGAGCAGTTCACTTATATAAATGCTTCCTGAGTTAATTTAACGAAAGTAAAACTAGTTTCGAATAAGAAAGAAAGTATTAGTTTACTTACCATTTGATGCAAGAGCTGATTATTTCCTGATTAGAAGCAATTTTATTCGTCTAAATCTCTAAAGTGTCCGTATATCATTGATGTCCTGGGAAATGGTGGATTCCAATTGAAAAGGATATCCTGTGCCTTAGCTGTCCCAAGAGAATACAAAATCACCAGAACACGGTATCAATTTACAATTTTTTTAAAATAAAGAACTTTCCTGTGTTTGATTTTTATGTATTTGATGAACATTTAATTTCACTTGTAAATAAGTTATTTTTCATTCTTAGATAAGTTTAATTTGATTTATTGGTTACAAAATTCAGAACTTTTCATAACACTTGATTTAACGATGTTTGGTTTTTGAAAGTAATGTGTCAAAGCGCACAAAACAATAAGAAAAAGTAAGGTTAAGGTCAAATTAGAATTATCGTTCAGAAAACATAATTTGGTATATGATTGTTGAATTTTATAATCGTTTTTGTTGAAATTTTCAATATTAGTAAAATTTGAATCCATTTATTATTTGAAATTTTTGAACTCTGACCCTAAGAAAGAGAATAGCTAGGAGCATATGTTAAATAATCGTTAAAATAAAAGAAATTAATTTGAATCTTACCTTCTTCACATCTATATTAAAATTTAAAAAATTCAAGGTAAGAAGTACTTTATAACATGGTAACTTATAGAATACTTTAATAATAATATAGAAGAGTTATCATATGTTATAATATATTTTTAAAAAGTTTACTTTGTTTTAACGTATTTTTGGTAGAACACAAAATCACGACTGATCATTAATTTATTGTTAAAATCTAATGACCTTTCTGTCAAGTTACAGCGGTTGTTGGAAAAAAAATCTTATCGTGATTATTCAATCTTTGTTCGGATTTTTTCGATAAAACCCGATTCCTTTTTAACCCTATAAAGTTATAAACAATTATTATAAAAAATTATCGGAATCAATAAGAACAAGTTATATATTATGAAATAATTACAATAAAACAATTTTTTCATGGTTACGAACGGAATGGGGCTTTCTATATAAGTTATCCACAAATTAATTATATTAAAAATTCATATTTTCTTATTATTTTTACTTACCAAATACTTTTACATATTCAAAAATCATTATATGCAGATGTTTAACTTATTTATTTTTTTTAGGTTCACTTTCTTAAGGAATCTTTCGTAAAAACTTGATATGACTAAATCGCGACTGACATTTCAGTTATTATAAAATTTACTGACATTTATGAAGTTATAGTGCTTGCTAGATATGGAGGGTACACTCCATATTGCTGGAGAAAAGAATTAAAATCTGAGTAAAGGAATATTTTTATTTGAATATCTTTTTTGGAAGATTGCCGAATGATACCCGATTTCTTTAATACTGTGTGGAACAATCAAATTAAATAAATTCGATTACTAATAAATAAAGGCATGTTGGGAAAAATTCTTAGACACATAGATTCAAATTTTCATAATCGCATTTTTTTTCAAAAGAAAATATATTGGGCGAGTCATGTGGCAATGGCCAATACCAACTTTCTAATTTTAGATGCAACAACATATTTTTTGGATTATTCTGAAAATTCTAGACTTACCAAATTCTTGTATGGGAAGTGCAGATAAAATGGGAAACTTAAGAAAAACTCTGTTGTAAACAAAGAATTATAGCTGTATTAAAGTTTTTTTTATAAAGAATTACTTATTATTAATTAATCTACAATTTTGCCTATTCAGACTTTGGATCAATACACGCATTTCCAGAATCTTCCTTTGGTTTGGTGCACGTTAGAGCAAAACGAACCTATTACATTAAATGGAGAAACTAATAGGAATCCAATCTATAGAATAGTTCTCGCATACAAATTTTGTCTCTGCGTTGTCTATCATCGACACAGCTGCAATGAATCCACTTTCTTTGTTTCAAAAGTATGTATTAGGTTTTTCTTCAAGTTTCTTACGATACGGTGAAGAAGTTATCACAGCAGTGTTCCGTAATTTTAATTCAATAAAAAATGTAACTTTTTATATCAAAATACAATAACAAACATGCATTGTCATCCAGTTCTTAGCTATCCTGAAAATTTCTGAGCTCTAGGTGGTAGGGAAACAGGTTTAAATTTGATTAGAAAATACCACCCGGAATGACCAAGAGACAAAGAAAACGACAAAAAAAACTTTCTAAAAATAATAATCTTTTGAATAAAAGAATAAAGAAAGTATGTTTCGAATGTATTGCGGAATTATTTAATATTTTTTTACGAAACTTCAGTTTTTTAAAGCAGTGCTATATTTTTTTATTAGTCAATTAAATTTTCGCAAAAATGTGATTAATTAATTTAAAAAGTATTTTTAAAATGCCTAACAAGAGTATTTCTACGTGTTATTTTTTTGGAGATATTTTTTTCACTAGCAATGTACTTCTTAAGGGTGTAAACTAGCCCTTTTTTTCAAAACACCAATAAAATGTAATAATTAGACTAACATTTGTAGGTCCAGAATTTAAGTTTTTTCATACTTTAATAAACCAGGTACATATTTATTAATTTTCAACCCTTTTTGACTGATTTCATTCCTTATAAAGCCGCCCCCCACCTATTAATATGAAAGTGGAAAAAATAATTTAATGACCATTTATGACATTAATTATATGAATTAACATCTTTTATTGCATTTAATTCAAATTTTTCATATCCCCAATTTTCAACACATATAATAATCATCCCTATTGATATGGATTTTTCTTCATGGGTGCATGTTCCTTCAATGAAATGTTGGAACGTGATCCATTATTTTTAAATTGGTTGTCTAGATTAAGTATTTTTGTATTTGGATTGTTTTTGTTTAGATTATAGGATGTTATGTTGTTAGGAGGATTATTATTGATTAGAATGTTAAAAGAATTGTAATTTAAAAAGTCATTGAAAATAAAAAATTAACAAAAATATATAGAATTTGATTAAAATAGTAAGATATAACGAGATTTAAATTGAAATAAAAAGAATAGAAGAAAAATATAATAAGAGGAGTTTATAAATAAGAAAAAAAATATAAAATTATTGGAAAACCAGATAAAATAGCAGGTACAGAAAAGCAGTGAGGTCAGGGCTGGAAAGTGGTAGGAGGAGATAAAAGGCAAGAAATAGAAAGTATTGGAGCAGAAAGAAGCAGCGAATAGGAAGAAGTCAGAAATTTGAAGGTATAGAGAAAGGGTTGAAGAACAGAAAAAGGAAGTGGAATAGAAAGAAGAGGAAGAAAATAAATTTTTATATTTATATTTTTTGTATTTAAGGACAATCAATTTAAAAATTTTGGAATCCACGACCGATAATTTTATTGAAGAAGGGTGTTCCGGAAGGAGGATCCATTTCACTATTTACAAAAAAAATTAAAAAAAAGATTTACTTATTCAAGTTTATACTTTATTTATATAAAATCGATATCTTTTTAATACGTTTAACTCAAATGTAATATTCATTTTTTCACCCCTTAACAATCATACCTTATCACAAAAAAATAAATGAAAAAGGTCCCCCTTTCATCAAACCAAATAAAACAAGCTGTACGATCTGGTTCTCACCATTTCCATTCGTATACATAGAATGTATACATTTATCAATACTTGCTTCAAAATTAAAAGAAAAATGTTTCATTTTTTGGCTATATCTAGATCTAGATTTTTATGTATTTTAGCGAATTTTAGATTTCTCAAAAAAAATTTGATATGATTGATTTTTAGTCCTGAAGAAGTCAAAATATATTGACGAAGCGTCGGCATATTAAAAAATTGCTGTTTCTTTTTTAAAAGACTTCTTTATCATTAAATCATTATCTACATCAAACTCAAAGACGTGATAGTATTTCAAAAAAATTTTTTTTCGTTGACTTGGAAATTGACAAAATTTATAGACTTATTTTGTCATAATTTTAATATTAAATAAAAAAATCAAAACTAAAAACATAGAAATAATAAACAGTAATTCGATATTCTTACAAACAATTTGTTATCATCATGTTATGGTGCACAGTAAAGTTTCAATTACCATTTCGGCATTTAAATTTATCTTTTTAAAACCATTGCAGACAAATTCATCATTTACAAGGAATGTTAATCGAATATTATTCGCGGAAATATAATATAATTAGCAATTGAAATGTGAAATAAGACCTGATGCGAAAAATAGGAAAAACAATTTGAGTTTGGAAAAATTTTTGATCGATCCAGACCATCTTTAGTGTCTTTTTAACAATAAAACAGATTTAGAAAGATTTAAACATATTTTAGTCTCTAAACGTCTAACTTAATTGGTCCATTAACAAATTATACTTAGAATTTATATAAATTTCTACAGGTTATTTATTATTTTATAATTTGCAGAGAGTTGTACGATGATAAACTAACAGTTAAAGATCTTCCATCGATTGAATTGGTTGTAAAGTCATTTCAGTGTTCAGTTTGTACAAAAAACTAGTTTAGAATTTTTATAAAAATATTTTTTTAACTTTGAAGCCACATATATTGTATGAAACAATGTGTCCAGAGGATAATAGGGCAATTTCACCAGTTGATGAACCAGACCCAAATCGACAAGGAGGTGATCTCATCAGAGTATTAAAATCTGAAGACCAGTAACGAATATATTTATCTACTAATGCAAAACAAATTAGAGCTTCTGTTTTTCAAACTCTTGTTGATAATAGTCAATATTGCACAACAAAAGCGCCTTCTAATAGAGAAAAAAGAATAACATTTCATGCTGGATCAGTGGATGGATAGGTTCCAAATGCCCAATCTCGTTCAGCTAAATACATCAGTGAGTCATGTCTCGATTACCATGACAACACAACTTCTGATATATTTTAAGACTGGTTTTAAAAAGAAGTTAATACCCAACATCTCCCTAATACTGTTGTAGTTATGGATAATACAACATATCAGAGTTGGCAATTAAATGAACTTCCTAGTTCAAGCGATACGAAAATAACAATACAGAATTACTTTATTATAAATAATATTAAGAAGGATTTATTGGACATTTCAAAAAGTTTCGCATTGAAAAAAGAATACGTTTGTGATAATTATGCCAAAAATATGGGTCGTACGTGTATTTAACCCAATCAAACATATGTGGCATCAACTTAAATCAAAAGTTAAAAAAAATACTTCGCCACATTTAAATTCATGTGTCCTGCATCTAATTGAAAGGGAAGTACTCAACATCGATGTGAATGGTTGGAAAAATGCAGTCTCACATATCATGAAAGGTGAAGATTCATATTTTCCTAGACGTATTACTCTGAAATTCTTCATAAGTCAGTTACTATAATTGTGAATGTACTATACCTTCCTATAACTTCAACTTATTCGATCATAAACAGATATATTATACGATAGTCCAATAAAAGAAAGGATAGAGGTGAAACACGTGGCAATTACCTACACCTCTTTAATTTGTTGGCAATTGTCTGTTGAATCTAATTTAGTTCACAGTAATATCTAATAAAATTAATTGTGATGCTTGGTAGAATTAATATTTGAAGATGCTTTGATATAAAATACCTTGATGTAGTGCCGTTGTTCTCTCCATATAAAAATTTTAATTGTATCAAAGCAAAGAAGTGATTTATTTACGATGGTAAATTCTATAATTGTATTGTAATTGTAATACATAATGACATACCCATTTAACCGTTTGACCTAATCGCTCAATCAAGAGGTCAGCAACGAGTTCATGTATATTCTTTAGTCTTATTCTTTTAAGGTACTTGTACCACATGTTATTAACAAGAATTTAAATAGATTAATTGCTTTTAAAGGTTATTCTCATTCGAGCATGATTATTTAATAAATTAATGTGTAGTTTTGTTTTAGATTAAGTTTACGTTGATTAAGTTCAAATTATCTCGAACACTAAACGTTTATATACATTAATATATTTTGTAACAAGTGTTGAAAGGGATATTTTTATACGATTTACAAACTATAGGTACTTTTCCTACCACTCACATACAAAAAACTGACCCATATGCAACAGTTTCTCGTATATAATTTATAGCAAACCGCTCGCCTAGCCTTCGATAGAACCGTTGCGGCGTCTCTTGTCGTTACCATGTAGGCATATCCTATTCTCGTCGGAGAACAATACCTGACTCCATTGATCTTCATTTCAATCGAGATGTTTTCGAGCAAATTGTAACGCTACAATTAGGTTTTTTTTGGCGTCAGGTTGGCTGCCCCCCCGGCTTCTTCCAACGGTCTAAATACTGACCACATCTTAGTCTTCTCTAAGCCCTCTTCTTTGACGTCGATTTCTAAGAGATCTTAAGACGAGACATTATCTCCCTCTGCGTTGTCAAGCGTTTACAATCTGATCCTTGTCGGAGGGCATAGTTACCAGTTTCTTGGTGCCTACGATAAGCTCAACAAGGTCAATGTAAAACGGACGAAAGTACCATCGGAACGGAAAACAGTTAAAATTTTACAGTTAGGGTTATTTGATATGGACCAAAATCAATAAGGTTTTTTCCCATGAAATGGAGATTCTATACACATTTCATGACCTTGTGACCATCAGTTCAAGAGTTATATCGCATGCGGACGTACAGAGATACTAGTTGATCTTACACCGATGGTACTTAATAATGAAAACACTGTTTTCACATCTATTATGTTTCTGAAAAAGAGGACAAACTGGTATATAGTTGGTTAGTCGATTTCCTCCTTAAATCGAATATACCTTGATCACTTTAGAAATTTTAATGATTTCGATTTACACAACAAAAGTTGCATTGTCTGTCGAATTGTCAACAGCTGATAATACAACTACACATCTATAAGATTCAGGCCTTTTACTATACAGCACATAAGATAGCTAAGTTTATATAGCATAGTGCTAGTAATTTTTGATCTATAAAAGATGTATGTATTCAGTATGTTCACATATATTGGTAATTATTATTTCTTCGTCTTCTACTTTCTCTCAGCCTTATCCCACGCCTAGTTGGGGTTGGCGTTGGCCTTTTGTAATATTTGTTTTCACCTTTCTCTATTCAATACGTCCTCTCTTCTCATTATTTTCTCTTTCTGGTCTTCATTTATTTTATCTATGTATCTCAATGTCAGCTTACCTCTCTTCCTCTTACCCACAATCTCCAATTCATCGACTCTTTTGCTCACATAATTCTCATCACTCCTCTCTACGTGACCAAACGATCCCAACCTATTTTCCTGGATTTTCTTGCCCAACTGTCCCACTTTCACTGTATCTCACACTCCCTCGTTTCTTACTCTATGTCTCATGGTTATCTACACATCCAACGCAACATTTTCATCTCCGCCAATTCTAACTTACTTTCTTTCTTGCTCTTTCGTTATTGATCACGTTAAACATCAAAGCTGGTCTTACATTTTTGCACACACATTCATCGATCCACAATTAACTCTATGATTTATCTTACTCTTTAACCCTGCATATTATTCTAACACAGCCCCTTAATATCTAAAGTTTTGGACAGCTGACAGCAATTGGTTCTGCAGATCGATTTTAAGTCCATTCATCTCGTCTCTTGTCATATACTTAGTCTTCGTCTTACTCACTCTCAACCCTCTACTCTTAAGTGCTTTTCTCTATTTCCCAAGTTATCCTTCCAGTCTCTCGTTCACAAGATCTATAATCACAATCTCAGGCGCATACAACATGGGACTTTACCTCTTACCCTTCAGTCATAACATCCAGTATCATACTAAACAGATAGGGGCTGAGCCCTACCCCTGCTTGAGTCTTCAATGCAATACAAATCCCTCCGTAACCCTAATACTGCTTTTTATTTCCTCATACATCTCTTGCACTAATCGGACGTACTTTTCCGGTACACCTTTTACTTGCATATATCTCCACACTTTTTGTCTCGACACTTAGTCATACGCTTTCTTTAAGTCTATAAAAGCAGCGTGGATATCACACTTTCAAGACATCTCTTAATCATTGTTCTCATAACGAAAACAGCATCAGTCGTAACTCTTTTAGGTATAACTCCAAATTGCTCTTCACTTATACTCGTCTCTTCTCTAAGCCTCTTCTCCACTATTGTCTCCCAAATTTTCAAAATATGCGACATCAGTTTAATGCCTTTATAGTTACTACGTTCTTGCACATCTTCCTTTTCTTTATAAAATGGTACAAGCCAGTTTTCCTGTACTTACTCGGTATTTTTTCTTAATTCATTACTTTTCTTATCAGGTCCAACAGAATATCTACTCCATCCTCTCCAAGCACCTTCCATACTTCTGCTGATATACCAGCCGCTCCATCCGCCTTTCCAATCTTCATCTTTTTAATCCAATCTAGTCTAGGGCTACCTTAAGACTAGGAAGTCTTTAACAATTCCAAAATGCAATACCATCTTCAAATTTATCTCTCTCATTTTCCTTGTTCAGCAGATTCTCGTAATATTCCTTTTATACTCTCTTACGTTTGTATAGGTTGTTATCCATTTATATAAAATAATATAATGAAGCTGGCTTCGGAATGTCTTAAACTTATTTTTCCTTTCTTTTTAAATATGGTGTTTGTGTTTCGGACATAAAATATATTTTTTATAAAGTGCGTCAAACTAAGTTTTAACTTCAAAAAAGTATCGAACGTTTGAACGTTAAAAACTGAAACCAATATTGTAAAAAGAACCGCTCTACGAAAACAAGAATGAATGCAATTTAAATAAAATAACAATTAAAACCTTGCAAATAATAATTACATCATGTTTTAATTAAAAAAAAATAGATAGGGAAGTCGACCCGTGGGTGTGGGCGTCGCGACGCGAAACAAGTCAATTACGTCGCAAATTTTCTTCCCTCCTAAAAATAAGAAAAAAACATTTAAACATAATACTTTTCTAATAGGATGTAAACGTTAACTGGTTTTTAAAATATGTTTTTGTATGTTAAACATAATAATTTCTTGTTTCCGTTTTGTTATACATATTTATGCGTGTAGGCACCTCCGCACTTTTGAATATTTTACTAAACAATAATAAATCTACGTAGGTAAGCGTTTGTGTACCTACATTTTTTAAACACACCTCAATTTATTTATATACACCTTTAATGTCATTAATTCATTGATGAAATATTGAAAATAAATATACTTTTACTACTTACGGCTCATTATATCGTGTTTCTTCAAACCGAGCATTTTGCCTCCAAAATAAGCCATGGAAGTAAAGAACTAGATCGACTAGTGTAAAATAAAATAAAAACAATGCGAAACACTTAAAAATTCATCTGCATTTGCCCTAGAAAGCCGCAAACCACACATGCACAAACACGAAATAAACGATCACAACAAAAACCGAAAACACGAGATTAGACACAAATCACCGACCTGCGAATTTATTAATAATATTTAATTCAGTGTTTCTTGATAATGATAAATAAACCACTGGAAAAAAAGTAAATTAAAAGTAATTACACTTAACAACACGACATGGTGTAGATGCATAGTATAGAAGAAAGCTGCAGAAAACGAGGCGTATAGGATGTCCGTACACGATTTGAAAAGAGTCAAAACAGTACGACGTGCTTTGCGACGCGATTCAGTGTTGCCAAGCGTTCCTTTACTGCAAATTTAGGAGATAGGGCAGGAAATAGAACAGTCAAGACTCGATTTCACCGAATGTATAACAACTATTAAAAAATAAAAACAAACAAATCGCAAAAACAACTACTACTAATTGTTGATTGTAGCGGTTTTAGTCACTTAATTCAAAAAATTTTGTTGATTTCCGTTCGAGATTGATTGTTAACTATTATAAATATAGCTCCTACTCTATTCCTTTTACACATTAATGCAGATAATAGCAACCTACACTCTAGCAAAGCACACAACCGTCCTATGTCCCTAGATATTCTGGAAGAGATCAGAAGATCCACAACGGCTTCTCTCAAGCAAGATTTGAGAATTGTAGATGAGTGGGGAAGAAAGAATCTTGTTCATTTTAATGCTTCCAATCCAACAAGAGACAAACATACGACTCATCCATCACTAATATCACTATGAACGATCAGACACAGACACTAGTAGCAAGCGACTCCATTACGCTGGTTGGTATAACGATCTCTCAAGATTTACTCTGGAACGAACATATTGCATCCATAGCAACTTAGCTACTCTTTACAAAGCACAAATAAGACCTAATCTTGAATACTGCTCGCATGTATGGGGATCGGTGACTTCGTCAAGACTCAGAGTTCTTGATGCAATACAGAGAAGACCAGTTCGACTAATAAACGGAACCTAGCTCCATTGTCCCACCGAAGAGCAGTGTCTGATCTTTCCCTGTTTTGCCTATACTTACGGATTTTGCTCAGAAGAATTCCGCTCTATTGTGCCTCCACTTGCCAGTCAGTACCCTATGGTCAGTGGTCAGATACCTATAGAGTCACAAGAAATAGAAGAAAAAGACCTACTACGATATCCTAAACTTTGTAAGAAAAATTGGATTAGAAAAGCTGCTATAAGTCTGAGAAAACATTAGCATTATAGCAAGACAAGAAGACTGTTAAAGAAATAATGACGATGCTTGTTCAGGTTTGGTCAGGTTAGGTTCTAACTTTCTCTCTTGCTCATTCGTTATTGACCAAGTTTCTAAATGATACATCAACACTGGTTTTACAACTCTCGTGTACAGTCTACCTTTCATTTGTGTATTCACATCCCTGTCACACAAAACCCCACTCATTCTTTTCTACAATAATTTTATGGTTTATCTCACTCTTTAATCCCTTCATTGTTTTCTAAATTTCTAAGTATTTGAAGTTTTGGACAGCTTTTCTTTCTTATTAATTTTCTTTCTTCATTATTACCCTCAAAGTTTCCATTGCCTCTGATTTCGCTTTTGCTACTGCTCTCTTTGCATACTTCTTTGCTACGTAATATTTTTTCTTATCACTTCCACTTCCTGATGAGTCCCACTTCTTCCTCTCCACCTTTTCCGCTTTCACCACTTTCTGTACTTCTTCATTCCACCACCACACATCTTTATTTTGTGGTAAATCTTTCCCAACACTTCTTCTGCTATTTTCAGAACAACATTCCTATTGCTAGTTCACCATTCCTCCACATCATTTTTCATACTAATCTCTCTTAAAACTCTTTCCTTAAACTTGCTCGCACACTCCTCTTTTCTAAAAATCCAACACAAGAATGCTCGGACCCATGTTGTCGACGTAGAGAAAGAAAATGTGTAATGATTGATATGAAGGATATTAAAGCATCCAGCTGATATATCCACATTATTACTTTCACATACTAGAAAAGTGAAAGATACTTCAAGTAACAGCCCAAATGTTCTTAATTAGTAAGGTAGATGAGAGACTAAGGGAAGTTTCGTTATTGATTTCGAAAGCCATTCCTGTTAAATTGAAATTCTCATCACTTCAGTTACCTATATTGAAATCATCCTACCATTTTCTATTTTTAAAATCTTGATTTCATTAAAACATGTATTCATGTTGTTATTAAAATCGATTTTCCATTATTTAGACTAGAACTCAAAATGACAAATTACATAATAACTTTGTTCTCATTATGAAAGTCAAGGTCGCCATTCGGACAAGTTTAATGGATCATTGTTTCATTAAAGAAAAATTACGTTGGGTTATTAAATGTTTATCATACTGAATCATTAGTTTACAAAAATAATAGGTATTAGAAAAATATTTTAAATAAGGACTTGCAACATTGTCCAACCAACTAATTTACCTAAAATGCCCAATTTTCCATATCTAATGAGTCAGAAGATAAATAGCGAGTGAGTTAATTTTCCTTTTAATATTTTAGGTAACTAGTTATTGAATAATTGTACCTTTAGCTTCAAATTATTTTATATCTACAGGTAAGAAAATTTAAATTATAAGGAATACATCCTTAAAGAGGCTTTAAATTGAACCAACTAATGGCAATAAATCCGCAGGCAGCGAAATCGCACGCTGCTATTTATTGGAGAAGGCGCACAGTCGAATACAGATTGTGGCATTTCCCTCTCCTAGTTTCTCTAGTTCGCAGGCTATCCGACACGTATGGGTTCAGTAGCTTGTTTGAATGTGGCGTCATGGCTTGGAATCAAGAGAAGGTACCTAAATTGTCTGATAGAAGACTGCCGCGAAACCAACAAATTGAAGGTGTGGAAAGCACTATCTGAAAAGTATGAAGAATAGTTGTAGTTGCTTCAAATCGCATGCTACAAATGAGGGTGTTTCCATATTCGCATGCCAATGGTTGTCTCGTTTACTGTTAAGTATTTAAGTATGCTGTATCTCATTAATGATTATTAGAGTAAAACTTAAAAATACCCAAAAACTGTACTGGTAAGTAACTTTATTACTAAAAAAAATAGATTGTTCAGACATCACTATTGTTAATACCTTGTATTGTAACCATACCTTGTAGAAAGACATTAACACTTTTGGACATGTCTCGAATGAGGTTGTTTAGATACTCTTCAGAAATGTTATTCCATTTTTTAGAAGTGGCTACAATAAGATCTTTAGGATTCAAACGATTACGAATCAATTCAGACAAGTAGTCCAGATAAAGGTACTTCAAGGGATTCATATCTGGAGAAAAAGGTGGCCTCTCCAATCTGCCAATTTCACTCTCATACAGAAACTCTTGGAATGCTTGGGTTCGATGTGGGCAAGTATTATCGCCCATGAAAATGAAAGTGGTCATGGTGCCAATGTAATGTTACTAGTTCTTAAATACTTTCAAAAATCATATATTTATTATATTTTAAAAATATAGTCTCTCTAGCTTAGTAAGGTCGTGGATTAACTGAATCGAGAGTTTACAGTCTTTCCTGAATTAAAGAGGCAAGGGCACCAAGGACAAACTACACAATTAATACCCAAATTTCAGTTTAAAATTCGTTAGTTCTTAATATTCAATAAAATTCCTTAACTTTTACTATTGCTGGAAGGTAGGAAGGGTATCCTCGACAAAAGTGTAGCTGATGAGGCAAAATTCGTATTCTGCTACCCAGATAGAGTCTCAAAATTCAATTTCGCTTGTATGGGATTCGGGGATCGTTAAAACGGTGATTTTTTATTATTATTATTAAGGATGTCCTTGTGAGTATACACCTAAATACAAACGTACCAAGAACATCTATTGGGGCAGAAGAGACAATTTATTAATTTGGGATTTAAAGGCCTACAAGTTAGGACGAGTTGGGAAGACGTGGGAAGGTAAGGAGTTCCACAATCTGGAGACCATGGGGATAAAGGAACGATCGAATCGATCCGTTCTCGATGTGCAGCATTGAACAGTATAAGGGTGCATGGAGTTCGCATGTCGCGTTGCTCTGGCTGGTCTTACAAGTGGAGGCATTAAAGAGCGGAGTTCTTCTGAGCAAAATCCGTTTATGTATCGATAAAACAAGGAAAAATCAGACATTCCTCTTCGGTGGGACAATGGGGCTAGATTTTTGGTGATACTGGTGTCGTTTATTAGTCGAACTGCTCTTCTCTGTATTGCATCAAGAACTCCAAACCCCATACATGAGAGCAGTATTCAAGATTAGGTCGTATTTGGGCTTTGTAAAGAGTAGCTAAGTTGGATGGAGAAAAATATTTCCGTGCTCTAAACAGAATCTCAAAGAAATGGTAACTTTCAGGTTATGCAGTGAAACTCTTTGGACCTTCTCGGCAAATCTGAATGCACCTTTGCAACAAGAAGGTATTTCACAAGACTAATTAATACAACTGTGTTATCAATTGAGGATTTCGGAAAGATCTACCGAAATTACCATAATGCTTAAGAAACTTCTTCAACAATTTTTGCCCTCCGTGTTAGTATACTTACATACAAAATATTCTTGTACTAATAGAAACTATTTGTCGTAAAAGTTTTAAGTAGTAACGCATAAACCTACAGGCTGAACTAATATTAAAATCAAATAAATAAGAATTTTATATACATATTAAAAAGTCATGTTTTCTTCTGACAAATGAATTTTACTGAAAACGATTTTTAAATAGTTACAGCAAGAACATGAACAAAAAGGGTTCTCGATCCATACCTGATTCTACCTCAACACTTAACACTCCGGTTGAAACAAGAAGCTATTGTGCTTCCCTTTCCCTCCAGAATCGAGATCGACGATCGTCACTGACCAATCCAATCCCATGATACAATAAATTACAAGATATGATATTATGAAGCGCCAATTTCGTTCATTCCTGCGCATGACGTCACGCGGTTAGTAAAAGTTCGTATTATAGGAACAAATAAGCATGAATATATTTATTTTATTTAAAAATTATTGATTGTATAATAACTAGGAGCTTTTTCTTGACTTTTATTCTCAAAAGAATAGCAAATCTTTATTTTCCTATGAAAATTCAGTTTTTATTTTTTACATAACCGACCCACTGAATTGGTTTTATTTATAAAATTATGTACTATATAGGTATATAAGAAAAAACTCAGAAAATCCTTGTTTTAAAGTGAATGTTTCATTTACCGGTTAAGAGTATTAGGTTTGAAAAAAATTGGAAGATCAAGAGGAAAAGACAGAAATAAATACTAAAATTATTATGATTAAATAAATTTTATTTTACAATTTTTTGTAACTTCCTTTTCCTGCTAATGAAATTATTATTTAATTCTTTATTTAATTGTCTCAACCTAAAAAACATACGAGACCTAAAAAATAATTTTTTTGTATCGTCAGTACAATCTACCTTAAAACTTTTGTCTAGTAAATTTTTACAATAATTTGTACATATTAAAATACCCTTGTTATTAACATTATTAAAAATTGTTTCCAGTTGCTCCATTTTTAACATGAAATCTGGTGAAGGTTTACTTAAGCCACCTTCACTTAAATGGTCAACCCAAGAATAAGACGACATGTTGGTGTTTGTAATTGACGTATTTGGCTGTTTGATTTTATGATAAATAAAACCAGCCAAATTTTCCAACCGTCATAAGCAAGAACACCACAAGCGTCATCACTATTTAAAAAAATATATATTTAATTTGCTCATGTGCTAAATAATATTTTAAGGTTTCTAAATTTTTGATAGGTATAGGTATATAATAAACTAATATACTAGGTTTTAAGAAATTATCACATGCGTTATGAATAAACATTAATTGGTAATCTTGCAAACGGGGTTCATACTTAAAACGGTTCGCGGTCAATCTGACGTTGCTAATTCTAGCTCCATATTCTAGCGAAACATATGTCATTATAATTAAAAACCTATTTTAGTAAACTGTTCATGCATTTATTTATTTCCTTTAAAATAATATTTACTAAATTAGTCCGATTTCTTTGAGCTACCCGCTCTTGTCTTTTAAAAATACTAGATCCAGCATCAGTATGAAAGGAAGATCGTTTCGGGACATTTTCACTAGGAATTGCTTCTGGTTTAAGCAGTCGACAATTGTTTGGAACACTACATTTCAAAAGTTCATATTTTAAATTACGTTTGTAATCATTCTCATTGAAATGTTTAGAACAAACTCTAGAATTTTTCACGATGAAATCGTCTTTGCGACCGCAAGCATTTATCCAAGCTTTGCAAATTGTATTTTCAGTCGGAAACCGAAAAAACAAACAACAAAACTTGATAAAACCTCTCACAAACACGTTCAAGTTGTTGTTTACTAACCGCGTGACGTAGCAACATGGCGGCTAACCTGCGCAATATCATATCTTGTAATTCTTTGTATCATGATCCAATCCATATCTTATCCGAGAACTAACATTTGACCAATGAGATAAAAGACCACGAACCTATTCTAACCGGTACGGTCTACGTCTAGGTGATAACCTTGGAACTAGTATAAAACAAACCCTAGGAAATGAATCATCTTCCGATGGTCGTATTAAAAACAACTTAATGGTTCGTATGCTGGAAGTGCCTTCTAAGACTGCTGACCATTAAAAATCAATTTCTTCTAGCTACTTAATCTTCATATCGATCTTGCCTTTTGATTGAAAGTCTTAAAGGCTCACTTTGAGGTCTGTTTACTACAGAACTAGTCTCATTGCGATTTTGAATCGTCCGAGTGACCAGGAAGGAAGATTATTCGCAAACTATTTTTATTACCATTCGAGCATTATTTTTATACGATACCATGTTTTTTGTAATTTTATTAAATTTGATTAAATTTGTAAATTATAAATGTGTACATTTTAGTATATTTCAATCACATACATATGAGTAGAGTAGGGTTTACTAAATATCTATGGTTCCGATCACCCAAGCGAGGTTTTATCCTCTACCTCACAGAATCTGCAATCTGATTTATCCTCCAATCTTGGTTTCTTTGTGGCCTTTTTAATTGGCAGTGTCTGGTTAATATTCTCGTTATAATACAGAAGGTTAGATAGCTAAACGATCTCTTCTGGTTATAGTTTCCCAGGAGCGTCTTCGAGTGTCTTAGTCCTTCTAGATTATTCCAGTACTTGGATTTTTCCTATCCACTTTTTTCCTTAGTTTTTCTAAGACTTTACTTCTGCTGATTCCACAAAATGGTTCTGGTTCCAAGTATGAGGTTTCAACTACTTTTTTGCCAGCTTATCAGCTGTTTTGTTTCCTTCTATTTTCTATTCCTATGTGTCATGGGTAACACAGGGTAACAGTGTTATTGTGTCCTAGTTCATTTATTTGCCTAGGCATTCCCAAACCATCTTTGAACTGATCTTTTGTGTACGATAGTTTCTTTCGATTTTAAAATCTGCCCATCTTTCAATGGCACAGACTTCCACTTGAAAAAAGCTTGGGTGTGCAACCAGTATTTGCCTCTAGGTCCAAAAACTCCTGCTACGGTTCCTTTATTTGTCTTGGAGTCATCCGCATACCATTTTATGGTATTTTGGTTCAGCCCCAATATGATGTCTTTGTCCCATTTAGATTTACTACTCAGTTAGGGGTGAATTTTTTCAAACTGAAGTAGTTAGAACCAACCGTTAACAGCTATAGGTAAAAATTGAAGGTTCGAGTCCTGTGTCTATTTGTCATCGGATTGCAGAGAATTAATAAAATTAATAATTAATTTCTTTAATTTTTAATAACAAAATATAATTAAATTAAAATTTGAGTTTCCTACTATGTATTAACAAAAAATAAATTAATACTGACAATTGATCGTTATAATAACGTATCTTGACATTTTATGTATTAAAATATCGTTGTATCAGTATTAAACATTAATTTTACGTATATTATTCGTTATAACAATTCTCCGCTTGTTGTAGTGTTATGACCGAATTCTTTAGAAGAAAATAGTGTGTAAATATTAACACCAGATCTTCAGCTTTAGCATTTGTTGCTCTTATTGAATGAATGTTAATCTGCATCATTCATAAAATTCACTTATATTAACCCAAAACCGGTTACGAGTCCATAAAACAAAAGGTGAATGCTGTAAAGTGCAGAACCAATCTTTCGCTCTACTTTTCCTGCAATGCATTCGGCAACACAGCAGAAAAGAGTAATTAATCTATGGGCGGCATGCAGTTGCTATTGGTCGCTGTGACGTCATCACCAAGTGGGTGATTGATTTTACTACGAAACGACAACGGTGCTGGTGCTGCTACGATGAATTCAAAGAGACACGCCACCAGGCTAGCCATGAGATGATACAGAATTGGCGCGGAATTTTATCAACGGTTTCAAGTACCTGGGATTTACCAGGAACCATAAATAACAAACTCAGATGCAGACACATAAATAACAAATTGGATAAAAGGAATTTCATCAACAGCAATTATGCCGTTGAAACAAAGGATAAAATATTCTTTCATTAATAAAAAAAATACTAAAAAGTAATAAAGATACAATAATAAATAAATAATCAGAGGGAAATAAATATTAAAAAAGAAAAGTTACCTACAACTCAAATATATATAGCATTGTTTAGTAATCGATTATTTGAGATATCTCTCATGGGATTTTTTAAAAATTTAGAAAATTTTTAGAAAGTATACAAACAAGAATATATTAAATGACATTAAGGAGAAATTGAAAAAATGTCACACCCAGCAAAACTCGAACTTACAACCTTCAGCTTGTTTTTAAATATTGCCTTCTTTAATACTCGCCAAATTGCTCACCCAATTGCTCCCCAAATCCACGACTCGCTCTCCTCCTACTAAAAAAATGACTTAGAGTTTGATGTTTCAATTGTCGATTTGACAAAGTCATGTCATGCTATATGTGCTTAAGGAGAAAGTGAGTATATGTCACATGTGGCATGAGTTGAATTTAACGACCGTTTGGCAATTTGATAGCTAGGCACCTCTATAGCTTAGTTGTTAGAGCGTCAGTTGTGTGAACAAAACTATTGAAATACATACACACATGCCCAAAATCTAGATATCTTGTAACCCCCTGCATGTTTTCGGATGTTAAATGCTCTCCAAGGGTTATCAGATTGCGAACGGCACTTAGATCCAATAGATCGTGACAACATTTACCTTTAAGGTAATCTAACATGTAATATTATAAGTTCTCGCGACAAAAATATAGTAAACTAGCTGTACCGGCGCGCGTTGCTACGCCAGCAACTAAAATAAATTTAAGAAAAATAAAAGAGAAGAAGAGATAGAGAAGGAAAGAAAGTTTATAGTTTTGTTTTACTTATCGCACCAAAAATATATTTTTCAAACTTATATTTATACGAATTCATGTAGATATCTATTAATCAGTATTAAATTTGATACATGGAAGCGCCCTCTGGTGGTAACTTCCATTAATACGAATATCATATTCATCTTACCCGTTAAAAATACATCATCATACTGATTTTCCTGACAATAGGTTGAACGGGACAAAAGTTGCTAGTCTGCAGCGCCACCTGGTGGCGAGTGGCATCAGTGAGCATATCATACAAACCTTTTCCGTGGAAAAATACATATACATACCAATTTTCATGACAATCGGTTGAACGGGACAGAATTTGCTAGTCTGCAGCGCCACCTGGTGGCGAGTGGCATCAATGAGCATATCATACAAACCTTCTCCGTGGAAAAATACATATACATACCAATTTTCATGACAATCGGTTGAACGGGACAGAAGTTGCTACTCGGCAGCGCCACCTGGTGGCGAGTGGCATCAATGAGCATATCATATAAACCTATTTCGTGGAAAAATACATGTACATACCAATTTTCATGACAATCGGTTGAACGGGACAGAAGTTGCTAGTCTGCAGCGCCACCTGGTGGCGAGTGGCATCAATGAGCATATCATACAAACCTTCTCCGTGGAAAAATACATATACATACCAATTTTCATAATAATCGGTCCAGTAGTTTTTGAGTTCATTGAGTACATACAGACATACAGACAAATATTCATTTTTTTATATATAGATTATCTATATATATAAAAATGAATGTTTGTCTGTATGTATGTATGTCTGTATGTATGTATGTATGTATGTATGTATGTATGTATGTATGTATGTATGTATGTATGTATGTATGTATGTATGTATGTATGTATGTATGTATGTATGTATGTATGTATGTATGTATGTATGTATGTATGTATGTATGTATGTATGTATGTATGTATGTATGTATGTATGTATGTATGTATGTATGTATGTATGTATGTCTGTATGTACTCAATGAACTCAAAAACTACTGGACCGATTATTATGAAAATTGGTATACATATGTAATTTTCCATGGAGAAGGTTTGTGTGATATGTACATTGATGTCACTCGCCACCAGGTGGCGCTGGAGAGTAGCAACTTCTGCCCCGTTCAACCGATTGTCATGAAAATTGGTATGTACATGTATTTTTCCATGGAGAAGATTTGTATGATATGCTCATTGATGCCACTCGCCACCAGGTGGCGCTGCAGAGTAGCAACTTCTGTCCCGTTCAACCGATTGTCTTGAAAATTGGTATGTATATGTATTTTTCCACGGAGAAGATTTGTATGATATGCTCATTAATGCCACTAGCCACCAGGTGGCGTTGCAGAGTAATAACTTCTGCCCCGTTCAACCGATTGTCATGAAATCGGATAAATATGATATTCGTATTAATTGTAGTTACCACTAGATGGCGCTTCCATGTATCAAATTCAATAGTGATTAATAGATATCTATACAAATTCGTATAAATATAAGTTCGAAAAATATATTTTTGGTGCGATAAGTAAAACAAAACTATACACTTTCTTTCTTTCTCTATCTCTTCTCCTCCTTTTTTTTACTTAAATTTATTTTAGTTATTGGCGTAGCAACGCGCGCCGGGAACAGCTAGTTAGTTATAAACACATAAAATCAGATACTTTATAACAAAAGTTCCAAAATGTAAGGGTAATATTCATTGTCTAAATGAAAATTATACACAAAAGCACAATCTTTAGGTTCAATTAAAAGTTTACCTTGAAAATGAAAATCAATTTGAAACAGCTAAATGTGAAGACACTCCTCTAGCTTGAAAATTATTCTTGCAAACATACCAAAACAGGACAAGATATAGGTACTATGTGAAATATTTCACCAAACCATAGGAACTCCTCTGGAACAAAATGGTAGAATTTTCCAGGACAGAACAGGTCTACTTTGGCCTTTCAAAGATATAAATTTCCAAAGTACCCAAAATGGTGTCGCTTCTAAACGGGACGAAAATTTGGTGGCTAGCAAAATTTAATTTCACCACAACTCACGTAGATTGTGCTTTAAAAATTTGTGCAGCAGAACCAAAAAGAAATCCAGTAAACAAGTGCGTTATTTAAAACTTGTCAAGCACAAACTAAACCATAATTAAGTCGGTAATTTTTACAGAGCCAAATTACACAGCGGTCATTTTTTATCTTCGCATGTAAGCGGGAGTAGGTACCTACCCTTGTTCATCACAATCTCATTCGAAACTGGGAGCAATGCTTTTCTTTCCGTCCCTGCAAAAGTGGATCGGAATGAAACAAAGAAAAAAATATTTTAATAAGGAATGTGGCCTCCTCGTGCATTTAAGATGGCTCTACAGCGTCTTTCCATACTGAGTTCAGGTTATCCAGATCTTCTTGAAGAATCACCATCCAGCAGTATTGAAAAGTTTGAAACAGCTGATTGCCTTTGAGCAGTAATAACCATAAGTATTATCATTTATCATCAACCATTAGAATCTAGTGGCCACAGATTAATAATCTTTGCTAGTGGCACTAATTTATGAATAGTCAACCTATTGTCATTCTCAAAGTCAGTATGTTGAATCCCAAGGCGAGATTGGATGGTTTAATGTTTTTCTCCTGTAGAATATGAAATTGACAATAAAAGAGCGTCATTGAGGTCAGATTTAATGGCCCTATTTTGAAGTGTCTCTAGATAGATCTCTTTTAGTTCTTGTGCTGTTGTGGCGCGAGAGATTTTGACATGCCTACATGCAGGTTAAGTAAGATTAGTATTTTAAATTATTGATTTATTCTTATCTGTTTATATATTTGTTTATTGATGTATCCTATGTTCCTCTTAAATGTTTGATAACAATACTTTTGCTTTAATGGTTTAAATTTAGGTAGGTATTGTCAAGAATGAAAAGAATGTCAATGGATCAACGGTTGATTGTAATGATAGTGACTACGACATTACGAATAATACTACTCAATGGCTTTTTTTAGACTGATTGAACTGATGTGAACTATATGTAAAAATGTTGTTTTCTTAAATTACCTACCTGCTATTCGCTTAATTTACTCGTGCAACGAAATTTGTACGTAGTGCTCACTTTTGGATATATCGGCTTCATGTCACACAGGTTATAACGGTAATGCCCATTTGGCTAATTCATATTAAAAAATACCTTCACGATACAACTCGTCAGAAAACACCAACCTTCACCAGGGCCGGACTGTCTAAAAAAATGGCGCCAACGTTAACTGAAAATGCAAGGTGCCTAAGAATTTTAAAAGAATACTTTTTAAAATCCTTTTTAATATCCTATTTAATTAAAAGTAAATCAATATTATTCGTAATTAAGTTTAATTTTATCTTAAATATAATAACTTCAATACCAGCCAAGGCATCAATGTAACTAGGTATATGTACTTCCTTGTTCTAATAACTCAAGATTAAGAAAGGTGATTTAAACCACTTGAATATAAAGGTAAACCTAAAATTCGACTTTTCCGACCGAGTTCAGTTGTCCCACCCGACGGTTTTCACTATCGAGATTCGAGAGTAGTCGATTTACTCTCGAGAGTAACACTCGCAAGCATAAAGGGTCCTGAGAATTCTCGCCAGAAGAAGACGGGAAACTCGCCGAGAGCTTTCCCTCTTTCGTCACAGTAACAGGTGTAAACGCTTCTGAGAGTTACTTTCTGAGGAATAAAGGTGTAGAATGAATTTTATACACTCATCGTAATTCGCAAATTACGTCAATGTGTGGTAAACACCTAAATGATTCCGTCTTTGGACCGAAGACCTGATCCATTTTTTTTCTTCTTCATTTTGTTCTTCTTTGACAAACACAAAACTGAACTGAAATCACAAGATGTTTACTGGCCTAAGTCTCCCTCAGAACTAATGGAAGTCGCCCATGTAAACGGTCTGGTGGGTCAGGCGTAGAGCGTAGCTCTCCGAGAGTGGATTGGGGCGAATTTTACTCTCCCGTGAAAAGGACTCTGCGAGAAACTCTCGAGAGCACTCTCAGCGAGTTCCTGTCACATGTAAACGCACCTTAAGAATTGAAATTTTAAGTCCACGATGCACACAACAGTTTTTGGTTCGTTGGCATTACAGTATATTGAGGAATAAGGGCGTAGAATGAATTTTTTACACTCGTCGTAATTTGCAAATTGCAAGTGCATGAGAAACCGACTTTCTAAACGTGTTGTCGTGAATAGTGTACCTATTAGAGCCGTTTGACACAATATTTAGTACGACTAGTACGAGAAAATATTGTATTCAAGAAAAATTACTGAATGTGCATTTGCACAGAACCTGTTAAGAAGAGCAGGCATTTTAAATTTGCGCATTGATTCTTGCATATCTATTTTTAAATCCTTTATTTTTCGTAGCATACAAGCACTCAATGAGAATTTTCAGTTGCTTTTATAATAACTCCAAGACATTAAAAGAATACTTACAAATTCACATAGAACGTGTTTTATTTTTATTGTATGCGAGATAACTGATAATGTCACCTACAGATAGATTTTTTGCTAACATTGCTTTTAAAATTCCTTGCATCCATGTTGTTGGTAGTCGCCCTGTTTTTCTTCTCTCTGGTGATACCCATTTTAATATTTTTTTTTTGTAGTCTTTCTTCCTTCATACGTTAACATGTCCGTATTAGTTGTTGTTTTTCGATTTCTTCTATAATCGATCTTTAGGCTAGTCGTCCATTGGAACCGGAAAGCTGCGAACTGCGAAGCGACGAAATCTTGCGAAAACCCGTCGTCCGAAATCGGTCGAATGCCATCGTCCATTGATCCACTCAATTCGTCCGAATGCGTAGACAAGGTGGCTCTTCGGAACGGTTTTTGCGATAATGATTCTGACGACGAGGTGAATCAAATTTTCGTAAAAAGAGAAGAGTTTGGGGAATTTTCTCATCAGCAGAAACTTCCCTCCACAATTGTTTTTGTACATTCCGCATGTGATAGTTGTTTTCTCGTTGATCCCACAGATATTTTCTTTCTTGTACAAGCAAAAATCTCGCAATCCATGTTGCAACTCTTCGCACTTGTTCGTCCGAAAAATCCCAGCCGAACGGGATCGCTTCGCACTTCGCACCTATACGCACGAAAACTGACGAACGATGCGGGCCCACTGGACGCGGTCCCGCACCTAGTCACGTGTTTGGATCGTTCGTGCGTTTTCGATCGAATTCTGACGAACTGATTTCGCAACTTTTCGCAGATTTCCACTCCCAATGGACGAGAGGCCTACTTACATTTTTCAAAAGCTTATTGTTGAGCCTGGGTATACACTCGTTTAATTTACGACTATCTCTCACTCGTTGTGATAATGGCCTTTCTTGTGTAGGTAATTGACTTTTTACCCCCACTTCCAATATATTTTTATTTCCACTTTACAGATCATAGCTTTAGTAAAAAACCGATTACATCCATGCTATTACAAACCGATTACATCCATCCTATAGCTCTACCTTGGTAACAACAATTGTAACAAAATTTCAATCTTTCATTAAACCTGTCTAGTCGATTATAGAAAATATTGTAAAAATGGTTCACAATTGTAGAGTCTTAGATAAAGATAGCGAACTGACGCTACTTTTAAACAAATGGAGTAATGGGCGAAAAGCATTATTAAGACTTATTATTATATCAAACACTAATCCACTATGTTCCAAGTATTTCAGAAGTGATTTGGCAATCAAGAAAGAACAAATACGCCATTTACAATCACCTAATGATTATATTATTCACCCATTAAGTAAATTTAAGTTAGTCATTTTCAACTTGGTATATATTTTGCACTAATTGCTTAATTCTGTTTTAGTAAATGGTATACACTTTGCACACTAATATTATACATTTTAGTGTGCATTGCAAAACCGATGGAAGCAAGTATGATGATTTCACAAAACAAGTGTATACATTCAAATATATGGTTCATTATCGATATTGGAACATGGATCGATATCTTATTACAACTATTTATTGGTTATATTGATTCTGAAACCAAATTGGTTGAATTGAGGCAGAGAAAAATTATAAAGTATGTATTTCAATTGCAACTATATCCATCCAACTATATCCATATGAAAACTAGTTATTGAAGTTATACTTCTATTCGTGCACTCGGCGGAAAAGATTTGTGTTGGGTTAAATGATAAAAAACCTTACATATGTAATGGTGTGAGTAAGAGAGAGACAGAAACACATATAATGTATATTGGTCGGTAAAAACAAAGATGAAATATATACCACATGTTTAGTCATAAGTTTTTAAGAATAGTCGAAAAGTGCATTCCGAACAGACAATAGATAGAAAAATTACAACTCGGTAAGTATTCCAAATGGGTTTAATTTATGTACTCGGGGTTTTTGGGGTCGCTGCACACGAATATCATGATGTCGAAAGTCTCCGCGGCACTTGGTGCCTCGGGTATTTACCTCTTCTCCTGAGGTTTTATGTAAATTCTGTACAAAATCAGTGCACACTTGGGAACTCGGCGATTTTTTGGGTCGCTGAATCCGAATATGATAATGGCGATGGTGTCCGATACACCTGGTGCATAAGACGGGCCTCGTCTCCAGGAATTTTATGCAAATTTAATACAAAATGAGTGTGCACTCGGTACTAGGAGGTTTTTGAGGTCGCTGAACACGAATATCATATAATGATTTTGTATACAAATTTATGAATCCGGGCTCGTGCATAGAAGTATAACTTCTGCCGGCAGTCCTAATGACTGCCACACCCGTTTTTTTTTTATATCTCTTATGGGATTTTTGTTTCGTACACTTTCTAAATTTAAAAAATACCATGAGAGATATCTCGAAAAAAATAATTTACTAAAAATCTATGGTTCCGGTCTCAAATTCGAAAAAAAGTGCCAAACATGAGTTGAATTTAACGATTAAAAGGCATCTGTAGCTTAACGGTAGAACGTTACCGCGTTTAGGTAAAAGTTGCGAGTTCGAGTCCTTCCGGATAAGGGGGCGTCCACAAATTACATGAGGCATTTTTCAGGATTTTTCGACCCCCCCCCCCATCCCCACTGGTGAGATTTCATAAGGTTTTCCCAACTCGCTCCCCCCTCCCCAAATCTTACGTGAGATTTTTTTAAATTGGTATTTTAACTGTAATCGCGTTGGATTATAAAAAAAATATAAGAACATAATTTATTCCATTACTTTTATTTTCAAAACTTGAAATGACTATTATTTGATAATAAAAATCAATAATATTTATTCTAATTCACTCCATGGCAGTAGCCATGGTGGTGCTGCTCTGCGGGGTTTGTACAAATACGACAAACACTATTGTGTGAAATTTCGCCATATTTTCATTCTAGAAGCATTTTTGTACTTTAATTTAATTTTACTTTTACGTAATTTTACACCATTTTCTACTTGAAAAAAATTACGTGAGATTTGCTAAAACCCCCCTCTCCCCCAAGTGAGATTTAGAAAGATTGAGCTTGAGACCCCCTCCCCCCTGAACACCTCGCGTAATTTATGGACATTTTTTTCAATATTTTTCGTATGCACTAATGCATTTTTCTAATATTACATAATCACATATATGGTCATAAAGTTTCCTGATGCTTTATGACGAATCGTAGACAAAAAATGCTTCTTAATCCATTTTACTGCACAAAAAAACGAGGGTAAAGCGTGTTTTATTTCTTATTTCATTACCTAGAATTAAAAAACGTTTATTTTTTTACAGGAAATATTTACTGAGTATCTTTTTCATTACTGATATTCTAGGATCAGTACCCCATTATGTGCTTTGTTTTTTTAAAGTTCCAAGACAAATCCTGGGTTTTCAAATTTTCTGTTGTCTACTCCGGCAAATAAGATTAATTTCAGTTGTGAAGATAATTTATGAAATGTTCGTGGTATGTAATAAAACTCGAAATTTTAAAATTTCAGTAATTATATTTACCGCTTTTAGTTTACTTTTATGATGTCGAAGATAACTGCATTTACCATTTCAACTTCTGTGATATTCTTTTTCACTTTGCACTACGTAACGTGTTTACAAGTTTCAGTGGGTAAAATAATTCGGATATATTTCTTTGAAGAACATTATGTTGAAAATAATGGTATAGAATCATTCAATGAAATGTATGTTCAGTACATGTTTAAAGCCTCCGCATATCTTTTAGGTAAGAAAACAAATTATAATAAATTAGTTGCTGTTAATACATTTCATATTTTTGTGAACTTTTAGGAATTATTCTACCACCACAGTATATCGAAAAACAAAACCCTGAAGACTATATTTTTGCAGTTGTGATATACATTTTTGGTAAAATTTTTATGGCATCATCATGGAGTAAGGATACTTTTATTTACATACTAGCTTTTAGCCCCGACTTCTGGTCAAAATTTAGATGAGAATCTTATGATCTTACGGCCATAGTTTATATTATGTCATAATAAAATTACTTGCCCCATTTGATTAAGACTGTTGTTATTAATCATGGACTTCAACATAAAATTTTATGTTTCTGCAAAGAAAGATTCGTACATTCAATACGTTCCAATAAAGCCATTAAAGGCTTCATACTAAAGCAAATATAGGGGCATATCTTTACTATCCGTTGCAGGCAAGGTCTTCACTAGAATAATGGTAAATCGGCTTTTGCCTTATATTGACAAAGTTCTCCCTCAGACACAAATAGGTCATCTGATTTGATTTTTATCCGACGACAACTGCAAGAGAAGATACATTGCCTTCATGGATATTAAGAAGGCATTCGATTCTGTAAACAGAGGCTCTGTGGACAATTATGGCTTTTTTTGTAGTATATGAAACATATTAAACTCTTCTCAACCAGCAACGTTTAATAATGAGTAAAAATTAATTTTCAGTTATTTTGGCAATGATCATTATAAATACGAGAGCGATGAAAATAAAATACCAAGGTATAATGAACCAAATATACGAATACCTGAGGCAAAAGCAGATTCCTGTTGTATTACGTCAAAAGATTTTTGATCTTTATCGTTACAAGTATAAGAAAAAATATTTTAAAGAAAATACAATAACCAATATGTTATCGAGTAAGTTGAAACTTTTGTATGAAACCTTCTTCAAGCCATATTTTTTAGATTCCATTCGTACTGATATTAGAATAGATATGTGTCGTTCTCTGGTAACAAATGTATCCTTATTTAAAAACTTTACGTTTGAACAACTGAATGAAGTAGTACCACTTTTAAAATCTGAAATATTCTTACAAGGGGATCTGATCATACAATCTGGTACGCTTGGAGATTCTATGTACTTTTTAGCTAGTGGTACTGTTGCTGTATACACCCCTTCAGGAAAAGAGGTAAATACATTTTACTGGTAATCAAATTTTTTCTATATTCATACCAGGAAATACCTACCTGTCCATGTCATCAAAAAGCATTACAAGATAAACCAAAGATTCAAAGTTAACTCAACTGTGATGATTTTCTCTAAATTTCAACTAAGAAAAAATTTAAAAAATAATGAAAACAGATTACTTTAATAATCATTGTATAAAAAAGTTAAGGATAGTCGCCAAATAAAACGGAGAAGAAAAGAGAGCAGAATCCTGAAGGGAACCTTGGACATTTTTGCGTCGCAAGAAGAAATTCAAATTGATAGTTCGTATATAATTTAGAGAATTTAGGAATTTGCTTTTATAATTTCGTTTTTATCCACTAGTTGAAGTATAGTGTTTACAATCTCTTGTCTTTTAATCGCCTTCCTTCTTTGTACCACTAGGTATATCAAACCCTAGATATCGCGCTTTTTTTCTATGGTCTTTCATACATTCATTATGATCATATGACTTGTTAATCGTCATTTTATCCTTGCCTTTTCCATTTTTATATCATAAACATGTCTTCATGTCAGTACATTTTCGACTCAAACTCTATTCTTAAATCAGATGCCCAGAAAATTTTTTTAGATCATCATTCATAAAATGATATCTAATATATCAAAAATCGCAAAATACGAGGGTTGTCTTTTTAGTTTTGCATTCAGCAATAAAGACAAAAAATATATAGGCTTAAAGTACTTTACAGTTGGGTCCGTGGTTCTTTACCCGTGCGTCACTAATACTTGGCGAGATAAAACACATAGGGGAGAATGAGGTAAGACGGGGTAGCGGGTAAGACGGGGTACCATGCGAAATTCACAGTTCAAACTGACCAATCACGCCCGTTTATTCATCGATGGGCGCGCCGCCATGACACTTGTCGTCAATCGCCCGGCGGTCAATGGTTGACAAGTGCACGCTTGTCAAAAAAAATTAAAAACTGTTTAACTACAAAGTGTTTAACATATTTTGTTCTGGTTTGACACGTGGCTGTGGTTTGTGAAATAACGTTAGCTGATGAGGTGTTGCTGTAATTGACGCTTAAACTAACCTATAATCAGGTAGACATTGTGTTTCCGTACAATTGTTGACTGTTTTTTTTATTGTTTTTATTTCTAGAAAATGGCTCTGCAGGCAAGATGGGGTAACGGGGTACAAAAGATCAAAATAAAAAATCAAAGAACAATAGCCGAACAGCAAAAACAGCAAAACGCATCTGGAGATGAATGTAAAGAAGGGGGGGGGGGACACCATGTATGTATTGTGAGGAAGTATATTCCGTTTCCATTGAAGGGTGGATATCATGCTCATCACGTGGAAGGCGGGCTCATAATAGCTGTGCAGGAATAGATGATGATGATGACGAAGCCTTCCACGTCTGCGAGTTCTGCCAGCCAAAGTAATAATCGTTTTCCGTGACTATGCTTATCACCCCATCTTACCTCAGGGGGTACCCCATTTTACCACCACCATGGGGCAAGACGGGGCAAAACATCATTATTTTATTTTAATTTTTTTCTCTTAAGTGTGTGATCAAAAATTCCTAATGACACCAAATATTGGAAGAGTTATAAATTAGTGGTTAATTAAAAAATAAATATAATTGTTTCACTATGTATTTTTTATATTATTGACATTTACAGCTTAAGTACCCCATCTTGCCACCGTCTCCCCTACTTTTAATCTAGCGTCATTGTCTTCCACGCATGAAACTAAAGACAAAACAGCTACCGCATGTTATTAAGTTGCAATTTCCGACTTACTTCGTATGCTTTAAATGATGACGCACGGGTAAAGAACCACGGACTCAACTGTATTGTTTTTTAAAATATGTCTCACCAAGATCGATACATTTTTGCATACGTTTAAACCAATTGGTAAAACAGTTATTCCAGTGTTCAGTTGACACCTGCCAAATCGCTATTTTAAAGGCATCGATGGCTTCTTCTAGTGACTGGAATCACTGCCCACGCATTGAATTCTTGATCTTTGAGACTGTGAAGAAGTCGTTGGGACTTAGGTCGGGACTATACGGTGGATCGTTTAACAATTCAATGTTTTAAAGCTCCAAAAACTCGATTGTCTTTTGGCAAACTGTGAGCATTTGCATTGTACTGATGTAGGATGATTCGCTGTTGTGTACCTATTGTTTCGTCGGAGTTTCGCAATAGCTTCTGGTAAACAAACGGTTATATACCAATCGGAAGTAATAACCGTTCTTTGATCTAAAGCAATTGTTACCACATGACCAGATTTTGACACAAAATTTGAGACCACTTTCTTTTGACAAATTTCGAGAACGGATCACTATTGTTGGTTTTTCCTCATCGTGAAACACCCACACAAACTGAATGGCGCGTTTTTTTTAGTTTCGTAAATCCAAGATTCAACGGCACTAACAATACTATAAACGTTTTTGAGCATCCTTTGTTGAACTATTCCAATGTTTTTCGACACTAATTGACGCGAACCCCTTTTTGCTCTTCTGTGAGCAAAAGAGGGATCCAACGGAAAACCAACTTCGGAACACCCAGTTATTCATGTACGATCTTTTGGATCGAGATCTTTGAAATGCCAAAAGATGCCTCTATCCTCCGGTATATTACACGTCCTTAATTAGCTAACGAACCGCATCAATGTTTTCTGCGTGCTTGGTGATAGTTCTATTGGTGACGACTTCTATGAGGCTATATGCAAAACTAAAAGACCACCCTCATACAATCGTTGAAGCGTTTTTATATTCTGATTTTATGTGAAAAATTTCACAGCTAGTAAATTGAAAGTTCATTTTATTACTTTGTTTGTGATTTTTACAGATATGTCATCTTGAAGATGGAGCATACTTTGGAGAAATGTCTTTAGTTCTTAAAGGGCAACACACAATAGCCACAGTAATCGCTATTGACATTTGTCAAATTTACAGACTAAAGAGACGAGATTTTGAAAAAACAATTTACAGATATAAGAGTATACTCCGAACCATCATAGAAACAGCTGAGAAAAGACTGAAAGAGTTTATGATTATAGAGGAAGAGCATAAGAAATCATTATTTGAACAAACATATGCTGTCGTTTCTTAATGTTGTTATTGATTTAATATTTAAGATATTTACTATTCTAAATAATAAAATTTAAATTCATTTGTATCATTTTTTTATCTCATAAGCAGAACTTTTGCCGAGGAGACCCTTTCTACCTGTCATCAGTAAAAGTTAAATCAAATTTATTGATTTTTCTAATAACTAACAAATTTCATATTTCATTTTTTTTTTAAGACAAGTTTGAATACTATTTTTGTAGTTTGTACTTGCGCCCTTACCCCTTCATTTCAGGAAAGACTACAAACACTCGATTAAGTTAATACACGAACGTTCTGAGCTATAGTGGGCTATATTGTCGTAACAAGTTTTGAATTTTGCATATTTATTAAAATATAATAAATAAATATGTTTTTTTAAAGTTGTTAAGAACTAGTAACATTACACGTTTCGTTTGAAATGTAACTTACACATAACTTTTTAATCGGCTTACTCGCGTATAAAATGAAACAGAAGAAACTCTCATATATCTCATATAAAAATGTTGTCTGGAAAACAACAATACAATTTTCTACACAAAATCCTTTTAGCGATGGTTATGCCAAGTGTTAATGAATAAAATTAAAATTGGCAACATTCTGTTGGGTAAGAGGTACTAATTAAAACAATACAGTGACTATAAATATAATGAACACATTATTTTTACAATGAGCAAACACCAACACAATGATTTATAGATCCTTTTTTTCCTTTTATAGTTACAAAATGCATACTGTAGCAAAAAAAAAGACTTACATATGCTTAGAACAATAGTATTTTTTCTTAAAGAAGCTTAGCTTATTCATCTACCATTTTGAAAAGAAAATATTAAATAAGCCTTTTACAAATACCCTTAACACTATTTAATATAAATTTGTAAAGATGTTTATCTGTTTACTGATATGAATGGATTTTGGAAGATCTATAAAACCAACCCAGTATTTTTCTTTCTTATACTAATCAATAAAGAGGAAAATTTTAGATTCATATGAATACTGGGCAGCTACCAAGTCTTTTCTCTGCTTGTACAGCTATGATAAATAAAAATATATATAAATTGTAACTTAGATTTAATATAAATGTTTAAATTAATTGTGTCATGGTAGAAACATTCGTATAGTGAGATTCAATAAATTACTCATGTATAAATAAATGACACATTAGGTTTGTTTTGGTTCATATTTCAAGCGCCGTAGTAAAAGTATTTCATTTCTAATCTTTTGTCGTAAATCCATATTTTTCTCTTATTTTTTAGTATACCATTTTTTCAACGTTCCATTGAATTTATGTTTTTTTTTTATATAAGTTTAAATGGAATTAAGAAAGATTTAATAGATCATGGAAAGGATCGAGAAATATTTTAATTTCAATCGGCTGAGGAGTTAGCTATAAACCGCGACTTTGAAGGCGTTTCGAAAAAAATAGAAACAAATTGGAGCAAGTTTCTAGAACTATAGAAGAAAATTCTACAACCGTAAAAAAATTTGAGCAAGTGTGACTCCAATCTGATATAAGTCTCTAAATGCTATGTATAGTAGTTTTATTTTTTTATACTTGTCTTATGACTTCTATGTCGATTGGGTTACGTTTATAATACATCCTTAGACTACTAGTACAGTCCAAAGCCAAATAGTAGACCGTTTTTACAATTTACAATAATTTAAATATAGCATTTAAGAAGCAAGTATGTAATGTAATTCTGAATTTAGAACCAAAACAAAGATTATATGTCACTCTTGCTGGGATAACTTATACCTATAAATACACTTTGAATAAATGAATTTTTCATAATGAAAAACATTCATAATAAAAATAATTTTAACCAAATAGTGACTATAATTTAAGAATAAAGCTAATTATATTGATACACAAAAAAGCCAAAAAACATAAATTGTAAAATATAACCAGCAACTCTAAAGGATATAATTAAATATTTTTTTTTACTTATTTTCTAAATAAAAGGACATCTTACTTCAAACTTGATACTTGTTTAAATTGATAGTAAATTTACCAATTATCTAAAAAGTCTAAACCTGTTTTGGGAAGAAGTGAATTAGTGCTGTTAGTATCACTGTCCAATGTATCTAAAATACTGTCTTCTATAGGTTCCTTGTACAATAAAGTGGGCTACAATAAAAGTAATAACACGTTTATAGTAATAAAAACCTTTTAACATTATTTACCTTTGGTAGGGGTGCTGGTGCTTTGGGCTTGACTAACGGCAGTTTAATTTTACTTTCAGTCAAATTCTCTGCTTTTTTCTTAAAAAAGATAGTTAAATCTCTTTGGCTTTGAGTTTTAAAACTAAATGGACCCGAATGTTCATCTCGATATGAGCAATTTTCATCGAATATAAGTTTTGAGGCAAATTCTTCTTGTAATTTTTGATCTGTGGGATTATATTTTATAATTACCTCTGGTTTAATAATACTCTCGGACAATATAGCTTGTTGTTCCTTTTCAGATATGGTATCCCATAACTCTTCGTACGAAGACTTTACTTGTTCCAAATCATGATATAATCTCGATGAAATTGAGTTCAGATTTTTGAAGTAATTATCTGCTGTCGATTTTAAAGACATGTTTTCTAAAAATATTAATAATTTGTACGAGCTTCTTTCATTTTTCTTACTTAATGACAACTCATAAAATATTAATTAATGTTTACATTTACAATAACCCTAAATAAACTAAAACGTTAGCCTTCTATATCGTTTAGTTTTGGTTACCTGTCATAATTTGGCAATGCAAGGAAAACGATTCATTCGTGAAAAGAAGAAGGAAGAAGAGTTGTCAAATAATGGTTGAGGTTATAATATTTGTAAACAGTAAATTAATGTAATATTTGCGAATAAATACAATAATTTTGCAATGCCGAAAGTAGTATCTCGCAGTATTGCTTGTTCGGATACAAAAGATCAAGAGGAATATGGTGACGAAAAACCTCTTCACATATATTATTGTTTATGTGGTCAAATGACTTTGATCCTAGATTGTTCAATTGAAAAACTTCCACTTCGTAAACGCGATGCTGCAAGAGTGCTAGATGGAACTAACCATGCTCACAAAATCACCTGTGATCAAGATGAAACAGTTTACCTAAAACGACCTGAAGGTATCGAAAGACAATATCGCATGAAATGCAAAAAATGTGGTTTACTTTTATATTACAAACATGAGCCCCAAAGCCCTGTTAGTTTTATTGTTAAAGGTTCATTGATTAAGAATACAAATGAAGGCCCTATAAGTAATATCTACAATCAAGTCGCTATAGAAAAACCAAAGAAAATTATGGTTACCAAACATACTAAGAACATGGGTAAATTTAGTTCTGTTACCGTCTCTACTATTGATGAAGAAGAGGATGAAATTGAAGCTGTAAGTATACTAATTTTGAGCCTCCTTGTCTTAAGAATTCCTCTATTATAAAGTTTATACTAATTTGTTTTATTTTAGAGAGAAGTTGCAGATAGTTATGCCAACAATGCTAGAATTATAGAAAAACAATTGGAAAGAAAAGGTATGAATAAAAGAAAATTAGAACAAAATAAAGCAAATGATATAAAAAAAGTTCGAGGTACTTTAATTGATAAGTAAGATGTTTATAAAATAAGTTAATATAATAATCATTGAATTTGTATTATATTTTTGTATATAAATGTATATCTTAGTTGTGATATAACTCTTTTATTTGGCAATTTCCTTAACACAATATTCGTATTGTCAATTGCTGTCTTAAGAATATTAAATTGTAAACTATTTGAATAGTTAAACCTTTATTTGAATCAATCCTAAATCTACAATAGGAAATGAATCATATGAAGAATATAAAAGAATAAGAACTGAAATTCATCAATTGGTAAGAAAAACAAAAACAGATTACTGGGAAAGATACACAAAAGGAGAAAATATGGATTTCTACGGACAACAGAAACAAGTATGGCGCTTTATAAGATAACAAAAAAGAGCAATTAAAGAAATAGTTGAGATAGAACACAAAAGATGATACATGGGAGGCCTTCCTGACAGAAATGTTTAAAAAAGAAAACGAAGAATCTTTACCTGAAATGCCAAATATAAAAACCAAAATCTCCCAAAAAGATGTGAAACAAGGAATAGATATATTAAAAAATAGAAAGTCACGAGAACATCAAATACCATATGAACTGTTAAAATATGGAGGTGATTACCTAGTACGACTGCAAATTCTTATTTAAAAAATAATCACCACGAACAGAATACCAGATGAATGGAGGGGAGCGATCATGCTGATGTTCTTTAAGAAAGGAGATAACAAATACCCCAATAATTATCGAGAAATGTTTTTTTTTTTTTAATAACACTAAAGTTGACAACAAGAATAATAGCAACAAAAATAAACGAACGAATAACTCTACAAGAGGAACAGCAAGGATTTCGGATAGGAAGGTCGAAGGTCATGCACGGATGCAGTTCTTGTAATTAAACAAATAAGAGGAAAAGTCGCTGGAATACAACAAACCAGCATATATGTGCCTGATAAATTCAAATAAAGCGTTTCATAGAGTGAAAATTCGGGACGCGAGACATTTATTCTATAACAAGGGAATACCACTGGATTTGGTAAAAACCATTGGGACTATATATAAAGATAATATAGCTAATATTTAATCTGATAATAAATGATATCATAAAGAAAGTTAAAAAGAAGAGGATATAGAATTTGAGAAAAGGAAAAACAGATACTATGCTTCGGCGACAACGCCATAATAGCAAAAAATGAATAATTAAAGAATTCTAATATACGGTGCTTATATACAACATGGTGATTTCAACAGAGAAAACAAAATCGATAGTGATATCAGCAGAACCGAGACGATGTAAACTGTTCGTAAATAACAAAATAATAGAACAAGTGATGGAAACGAAATACTTGAGAACAACACAATCAAGAGAAACAAATACCTCACAACGGAAACTAGGATAAATAAATCAACAATAAGACCAATAATGACGTACACAGCGAAAAGGCGAAAACACAAAGATTACTGGAAACAGCAGAAATGAAAGTCTTACGAAAAATAAAAAACCAAACTCTAAAAGACGGAGTAAGAAGTAAGGAAATTTGGTATAGAGGAAATAAATCTGTGGACTAAAATAAGAATACTAGAATGGAATCAACACATACAAAGAATGACAGAAAATAGAACAGTACGAAAAGCAAGAGACAAATCGCCAAATGGAAGAAGATAATGAGACGACCGAAGAAAAGATGGTCAGACAACATCAATTGAGGCTAAAAACCGTAGTAAAACAGGCATGAGCCTATTAATAAAGTAGGAAGAAGAAAAGGAAATTATTAGTCTATTATTGCGGCTGTTATGAATGATTTGTTGCCTGTGTTGTGTCTACAGTGAAAATAATACTGAAAGACAACATTAATAAATAACTTTTATTTACCGTAAATTTATTATATACAAAAATAACAATTCATCGACTAGGACGTCTTTCGAACAATAACGGAGTTGTTTCTTGGTCTGTAGAACGCTGATAAGTCCTAAATCTGGCATTGGCTTGACGTTTTTGCAATACCATTGTGCTTTTGGTCATCATAGAACTTGCATTGAGATCCGGCCCCTCTAACCAAGACACAGATTTTCGCTTGTCTTTTAGAGATGATGTTAAAGCTAAACTATCGTCACTAGATAATCCCGGAGTAAACCACACAACAGACTTTTCTGGTCTGGAGGAACGAAGTCCTCGAGTAGTCGCAGAATCCGCGGCAACAAGGTTTGATTCGCTCTTGTATGATAAGTCTGAAGATGGCTTTTCGGCATCTTTTGTTTCTGAAGACCTGCTTATTATCTGTGATCTTTTCTTGGCACCTGCTTCAAATTGAATAGATGAACCCATTGCTTGGATATGAGCAAGATTTATATTGTTGGTACTACCACCAAGAGTTCCAAGCATTTGCATTTCAGAATCAAATGTCAACGGTCCTGCTTCATCTTGTACTGAGTCTATAAATTCTTGTGCTGCCCGTGGCGGAATCCAATTTGGATTTGTAGCTGCAAAGTGTACCAAAGACAATTCAACTTTACCATCCTCAGACTGTTGGTATTGGTCTGGTGCACTTGTAGGATAATCCGTATCTGCTTGCCATAATGGATTGCCATGTTTTGTAACATCCATTTCCGCAAAACTACATACATCACCAACTCCTACTATAGACACTGTAAAATTACGAAAAAAATCCACTATTTCAAGGGAGCGCGGATACATCCATTTCCACATTACATAAGGCGTTATCAAAGGTGATAATAAATCTTCTAAAATAGCAACTACGCTCATTTGAAATAGTTCTTGGAATTTCTCTCTGATTTGTGAAGTATGAGCATTACCTTTCCAGTCTGACGGTAGGTAATGTGTATGCATTACCACGCATTCGAGTAGTTGTTCGGGACACCATACAGTTGTGTCTTCGGGTATAAGACTTCTGCAAACAGCTGTCAACCCACCAAGTATGGTCATTATCGTAATAACATGTTCAACAGCAATAACATCTTCATCATAAATAGTCAGAGCCAATATGACTGTGAACAAAGAACCACATACAAACCCAATGTATTGAGCAATAACTGTCACAAGAGGACTACTAAAAGCTGCTAAGTATTTCGCAGCCGGACGATAAGCTCTTGTTAATCGAGCATGTAACTCGTGATCTAATTCGTTAAAATGTCTAAAGTAAACTTTTGAGTACAGAGACCAATTCCTCATACCCATACGACCCGGTTCCCGTTTGATTAATTCCCCGTAACTATAAAAACTGTATAGAATCTGCCATAAAAATACCACTGGGGCCAAGCAAAGATTGATGAGTGCCAACCATAAAATTTGGCGTCCCAACTCGTTTGCAAGTTCAATTCTTAAATTTGTCTTTTTATACTCTTCTCGTAACTGCCAAGGATTCTCAAACGGTGACCATGGCGACCAAAATAGTAATCCTTGAATGTTGTACCTGAATAATATAATAATATATATATAAATAAATAGCTATTGTCGGTGGTTTTATTTTTATCACGTTTTTTCAATAAATGACAATTAAAAATATAAATAAATTTTAAAATCTAAGAATGATTATTTACATTTTATGGGGTAGGTTTTTTGGATATTTTTTTCTATTTTTAATGATGGGTTATTTTACAATATTACTATTATTTATTTTTACTACTTTATAGAAAATGAAATTATGGTTATACCTTAATGTTTTGGTCCAATAAACAACATCTCCCATAAATGGCATATTAAACCTTGGAGGCAGTAAACGTTTATTTACCATTGCTACCATATAATTTTCTTGTCGTAAAATCCTATGGTAAATATCCAATTCAGTTAGCTCCCGCTTATGTATGCACATTTCAATTTCTAGTTGTACATCTTTAATTTTGCCGATTATATCAGACCAAGTTAGATTATCTAAATCATCATCTGAGACACCAAGGGCAGTATTGTAGAATTGTTTAATATCCCAAAAGTAAATGGTTTGATAAAACCTTGTTAGAAACTTTAAAACCAATACAATTAAGGCGATGATAATCATACACCAAGTTATTAATGTAAAATTGTAAATACATTGATTTATAGGTAAAATTACTTCACCTAAAGTTACTTTTCCATTGTCTCGACGTTCAGAATAGCCAAAAAGGATATTATAATTTATTCCATGAAATAAATACGCAGTTAATATTACTACGAAGGCAAATTTAGCGAGATCAGAAATATCTTGCAGTAACATACAAAGAAAACCATGTCTTTGATGATATTTATACATGCGAGTGAAAAATGAGTCTAAGTCTTCTATGTGAGTCCACTTTGATCTTGTTGGTTCCGCAACATGGAATAATATTGCTTGTTCATCTTGATCATGATGGGCAGTATCGTTTAAAGATGAATAATTTTGCATGGTTAGTTTTGATTTGAATCTAAAAAAAATATTATTGTCAGAATGAATAAAGTTTACGGAGATATTAACGATTCAGTAATCGTCAAAATTTAAAAAATAACATTACTTTGAGAGAGAAATTGTACTTTTTTAAAATGATCAATAAAAATTAACACCATAAACGAGTACTTTCCATTGAAGACAAGCGTTTTACATGGTGTATTAATTAAAAGATAATTATATTATTTATCATTTATTCTTTTGAGTACAGTATTTTATAAAAATGCTAACAAATTTCGGTGGAAATAGAAAAATAAGATCTATTGGTTCTTATAGAAATTATACTTCAGAATTAACAGTATTAGTTTCTCATATTGTACAAATCAATATTGTTAAATATAAAATTCCAGGAAAAAAATAAGTTGAAACTACACTACATTTTTTCATTACATACAAATAAAAAAAAAAGTTAGGCCTCAATCTATGAGAATATTCAGACTACTTTCAAAAATTGGCGCTACTACTGGAAAGTTTTAATAAAAACACAATAACTTAGAAAATAAGCATGTCGAATATGAATTTTAGTAAATGTGAAATGTAAAATTTCAGTTCAAGCATCCAAATTTTAAAAAAATTGTTTTGGGTCCGTATAAAATGTTCTTTCACGTTTAATGAAAAGTATTAAATAAACAAACAAAATATGAATAAATATTTAATGCAAATTCCTATCAAATATTTATCGAGATATATTAAATTTTACGGTGTGAGTTAAACTTTTACAACTAAACTACTCACATGGAATGATTTGGATGCTTCAACTCCACATTTGCCATTACAACAGTGCATTCAAATCACCTGCAATAATATCTTTCTCATACAACATATTTACACTTTAAATTTTTACATAAATAATAAAAACTTCGCAAGACAAATCATATCGTAACCTTAATTCAATAAATTTTGAAATGATGGCCTAGTTGTTTTGGCACCATTTTATCTTGATAATTTAAACAAAAATAATTTAATTTGCGCATTAAATATAATCGTTACAAAAATAGTTATCAACGTAAAATTATTGAGTTTTTGAACTAAAATGGCGATGACAATGCTTCTATAATACACCAAAACAAAAAACAGCTGATTATGTAAAATTGAATACTTACTAAATTAGAAAAATGATGCTGAAAATTAATCTTGTTAGGTTCAATCGTTGAAAAATCTTCATTGCAAGAGTTATTAGTCGAAGGGTATTTTAAAACGCAATAATTTTGTGAAATAATGGAACAAAGGAAATGTCACTGCACTGGCCAGTAATGCTTACTAAATGGTTATGTCCTTGCGTGCCTGTACACGAATTTTTATACTTATTTAGGTCAGCACAAAATGCATATTTTTTCTTCTATAAGGAATTATTTAAATTAATTACCACTCTTTAATTTACATTTTTTTAATCCTAAATTGCTAGTTTGTTGATGCCAATATTTGATTTTAGTTTCTTCTTTCTTTGAAAGGAAAGAACTGTCAACTTGGCATAAGAAAAAATTTATTTCTTTACGCTTCTCTTATACAGCGATTATTATATTACTTTTTAAGTTTGTATTAAATAAACTTTTAACTAACCAAATTTAATTAAGATTTCCGCCTATTGTAATCGAATTGATATTAGTAGTTGACGGATAAAAAAAATATTACGCTGAATGTCTGAGAAAGAAGAGGTCTGAAGTTCTTTTTTATATTATGAACACGTCATTACTTGTCAAAATTTAAATGAAGTGTTATGTGTTGATATTGAGAGTTTGGGTTATGGTGCCACGTAATTTCTAATATTTTATATAAAAAAAATGGGCAATTCTGAAAGTGTAGATATACCTGGAGGTGGTACAGAAGGATACCACATACTCCGCGTAAGTACAAGTCAAAATTTGTTGCCTTAATTTACTACCATACATTATTGCAGGTACAAGAAAATTCACCTGGAAGCAAAGCAGGGCTTCAGTCATTCTTTGATTTTATTGTTTCTATTAACGGTACTCGATTAGATTCTGAAAATGATACGCTCAAAACGATATTAAAAAATGGAATAGGTAATACATACATGATATGTAGATCTATTTAAATTTCATAAAATTTGTTGTTATAGGTAAACAATTGCCTTTAACAGTGTATAGTTGTAAAACTCAAAGTGTAAGAAGCATTACTATAGAGCCAAGTGATACATGGGGTGGACAGGGTCTTTTAGGTGTTAGTATAAGATTCTGTTCATTTGAAGTAGCAAAAGAAAATGTCTGGCACATACTTGAAGTACATCCAAATTCACCAGCAGCATTAGCAGGATTAAAACCATTTTCAGATTATATAATAGGTTCAGATGCTATATTACATGAAAGTGATGATTTATATAATTTAATTGAAAGTCATGATGGTGTTAATTTGAAATTGTATGTGTACAATTCTGATGAGGATGTTTGCAGAGAAGTAACTATTACACCAAATTCTCGTTGGGGTGGAGAAGGTATGGTAGGATGTGGTATAGGTTATGGATATCTACATCGAATTCCTGTTAGGGGAAATATATCACAACCTCCTCCTACCACTACTATATTCAATCAGATACCAACAATTTCACCTTCAGTGACTAAAGATGCACCAGTCAGTAATATTAATACTGATTCCATTAATACTTTAATTCAAAATACAGAAAATTTAAATTTACAAAACACTTCTACTGTATTAAATTCAACAGATACAAATACTAATTCGTTACCAACTGCTACTAGTAATGTTGATACAACAGTTTATACATCTAATGTACCAGCGCCTTCTTCCATTCCTAATTTTAACAATTTACAATCTCATTCTACAGTTGGAGAATTACCAACTTTTGATATGAGTAAATTTTCTAGTGTACAATCTCAGTCTGATTCAACAAATCCCAATGTAGCTTTATATTCCTCAGCACCTTTGATCCCACCTGCAATGTATAATCCAACAAATTATCCAGTTAGTACTACCAGCACACCGTACAATTACCCACAAGTTTCACCAATTCCTACTACCTGGCCCTATCAGAGTCAAGCGTCTGGTGCATCTCCAACAAATGTGTATACACCTGCAGGTGGTAATCCTTTACCTCCACCACCTCTGTCAGGTTTTCAGAATCAACCTATTATTTTTGATCCTCATATAGCTGCTCAATCGGCCCAGCAGTTATTGAGTGGTACAGTTGTAACAACACCTAGTAAAGCAACTAATGAAATTATGTAAATTTATGTATGAATTTGTAAAATTATAATTGTGTTAGGTGCTACTACCATTTGAAAACAAAATGCTATTAAGTTCTCAAGGTATTGTTATCTACGAATACAATGGAATGATTCGAATCCTGATGTTAGAACGTTATTTTCTCAATCTGTATATTGTGAACAAATATAAAAGAAGAGTTAATGTCATTTATAATTTAAAAACAGTTACAGTTGTAATTTATTCACAATTCGTATTTTATAATATTTGCATACTGATTATTAAAGCATTTAAGGAAAAGTTATTCTTTTATTTTATAAATGTAATTAGGAATCAAAAATAAATAATGACTTATCTTACCTTAAACCATTTATTGAAACGGTGTTTTTCCATCGTTAAATGACAATGCCATTCAATTAATAACTACTTTTACTAATAATTTCCAAAAATGTGTAGTTCGTATCATTCAACTTAAAGTTGTGGAAAGTGTCCAGAAGGAAAATGATGCATTGTTATTTTTGTAGTTTGATATCATTTTTTTTTGTTACATGACAAACACAGTCTCACAAAAAAGTACAGCAATACTTATGTGGTCTTGTAATCAAATACCCACATAAAAATGTTTATTGAAAATGAACCCATAACATGGCTAAAACAGTGTTAAAACAACTAGACTAGTGCATAAGTTCAAATCATTGTTAATTTTTGATATAGCTCCTAATAATATTTGCAATAGCTCATTCGATTCGGATTGGTGTCTAGAAAAAGTTATGTAATAGACCAGTCGCTATATATCGAAATGCAGACCATAATGGACATTTTCCATAGGAAGCTATTTTTTTGCTTCAGGATGTGCTTAATATCGATAATCACGATATGCGCCAGTCGCAAACTCTGTGCTAAATCACAAATTTTCAAATTCATACCAGGCGCTAAATAAGGCTCTCAGATAGTCGCCAATTGTTTTACATATAAAGGAAGGCTCAAACTTTCAAACGCGTTTTGTAAAATTTTAATCGAAGATACTAGTAATTTTGTTAGGCTATGGGTAATTATTAAAATATGTGTGGAATTGAAAGTAATTATCTATAAAAAATGCCAAAAAATTTGTATAAAATTTATCGTTAATTATAACATTTTTTAAGCAATTTTAAAATATTTAAAATGACTCTCTAGAATTAAAATAATGAGTGGAAATTGATAAAAAAAAATAATCAAATTATGCTAATGGTTGGAGATATTAATGTGCTTTTATCATTTAAATATGATAATTTATCAGAGCCTGTATATCAAGTAAATTTATATATTTACGGTTTTGTTGTATTATCTCAGCGTTAGAATTTGCATAGGGACTCTAGAATTTGCTTATGGAAAACATTCTCGCGTTAAAAAAGTGTCACAAAATGAAATGAGCCTAAAATATGCAGATAAACATAAATATGTCCACAAATTAGCTTTTTTGAAGTTATACTTCTATTCGGACACTCTGTGGAATGAATTAGTGTGTGGCTAAATGGGAAAAATCATTACATATGTAATGGTGTGAGTAAGAGAGAGACAGAAACACATATAAGGTATCAGTAGGTACATTGAAAAGAGATAGATATACAAAAAAACAATCTGAGATAATGTTTTGGAATAGGTATCATAGTAACGCATTACATTGTGTTTGACAGATTACTTTATAATTCTGTCACGTAAGTAAACATAATATAAAGTTTAGTATTTTATATTTTATATTAATCATAATATGTATTCAGTAATTTGCATTATACTTATTTTGCACTATGGGGTTTTGTAATAGTTATTTGTGACACAAGGACGGAAAATGACATTTTGCAAGAGCGAGTAAAGTTGCACTTGCAAAACATTTTCCGGACGTGTAACACACACTATTTTTTGGTCCGACTAATTTTTAATATTTTCAAAAGTTCTGTTATGTTCAAGACTTGACTGCTTGTGCTACCTGAACTAAGGCCACTGACTAGAAGACAGCCGACAGATATAAGCGCCACATTGGATGTTTATATTAGGTATAGTTGTGTTGTTGTGTATTGTGAAATAACTTGTTTAATACTTAATATACGTGTTTAGCTTCAGCAGTTATTAGTGTTTTAATTAACATAATATGTTGCAAACACAACAAGTTCAAAAACTTTTTACTTTGTGACATATAAGATTAGATGTTTATATAGGGACCGAGCCTCTAGACCGTCACGCCTCTCTGGTGATAGAATTTGTAAACTTATGGGCAAAAAATTAACCAATAGTATGTGATAAATTGTTTATTAACCTTTTATTAAAATAAATTTTAAAATTATTCACGCTGTCTTTATCAATAAAATCATGTTGTATAAAATAAAAGGCTGTACAGAAAAGTCTCGCAGAGAGCGGTATATAAATTTACCTGTGAAATTTTATTGTTTTCCGTTAACTACCATTGGAAAGACGTGGAAAGACATTTTGACCACGAATATTATTATTATTTATCGGTTGAAATCCGTATGTAATTATTTTTTCCATTATTTATTAATTATGACGTTTGTTATTAATAAATTTTTGCCCATTTAATTCCTAATTTCCGCACTAGGGCGCGCGGCCTTCAGTCAAAGTGCTGCCTCTACAGTTGGAGCTCGGTCCCTATAAAGATGTTCATAAATTGACATAAATGTCAAATTTTAAAATACAAGTTGTGAGAGAAATTAAATGTAAATTAGAATCCTGCTTATCTTTAGAAAAAGTTATAGGTAAGTTTAGTATATTATACGCAGTTTTTAAATAAATTTAATTAAAATTTGTATTATTCATTATGTATTTTTGATGACTTAAAATTTAAACTCATAGCGCCATCTCTTTAGATAATCTAAAAGCTACTTTGCCGGCCTAGGCCGGAAAATGCCATTTTCCGGACGATTTTGAAGTAATTAATAGTATTGTTTCTGGACGGAGGACCAAAAACACTTTTTTTGTACATTGATCATTTTACTGTTTAGTTTTCGTGTTTGAAGTAAGGACACACATCAACTGGTCTTATTTTTCTAAGTATTTATTTAATTGAATACAGTTAATTTTTAAAAAAAATATTATTTCTACTTGCCTGTGTTTGTAGTTATTAAGTTTTATTAGTTAACAGTGCATATAGAAGTATAACTTCTGCCGGCAGTCCTACTGACTGCCACACCCTTTTTTTTCATTCTCAAAAACTTGCTTTTCTTTGCAAATTCGAGCGATGTTTTATCTAGAATCTAGATATTATTTAGTAGTTTGATGAACAATTTTACAAATTTTCGCTATGCCTGTTTATAGTAATATTAAATTAACTGATATGCATTTCATGTACAATCATGCAAATGGTAATGCGGGGGAAGTGCTACGTATGTTTGGAAGACCAGAGGTTGCGTGATACAGGTACATTTGGAAAACAGTCCTATAATTCCTGGAGACCAAGATGTGTCCACTCCTGAGACAGAAGAAGCGATTTTGGTACGACTAGAGTAGCATCCAGAAATTAGTTTGCGGAAAATATCAGTGTAGGTAGGAATTTTGGAACTCCTCTGGTTTGGAGAATACTCCACGAGCAGCAGCTTAACCAGTACTATGTCCTACGACTCCCACGAGTGCATGCTCTGAATCCGCTTGATCATCAGAGACGTTTAGAGTTTTGCCGCTGGTTTCTAAGAAATGATGCTGAGGACCCCAATTTTATTGCAGAAATTCTTTTTACTGATGAGGCAGGGATTACACGAAATGGAGTTTTTTGCAATACCAAAAAGTATAGTTTACCGAATTTTAAGCTAGAATTTTAACATAACTCGTGTGTGTGCCAAATTCATCCCAAAACTGCTCTCAGAGCAGTAAAGAAGCTTTTGATTAGAAATCGCTCAGGAAAATCTAGAAATAATCAATAGCAATGAAAGTTTTCTCAAAAAGGTTATTACTGGTAATGAATCAACTGTCTTCGCTGTGGAAGCATGCTTCTTCGCCCCGACCAAAACAAGCGCTTCAAAGTCGGAGCAAAATCAAGTCAATGTTGATTATAAAGGCGTCGAGCATCACGAATATGCTCATGCAAGTCAGACGATTAACAAAGATTACTACGTTGAAATTTTAAAAAGGTTGCGAGATGCAATTAGAAGAAAACGACCACACTTTTGGCAAACCGGTGACTAGCTTCTTCACCACGGTAATGCTCCAGCTCATGCATTAAATCTTGTACAGCAGTTTTTATCAAAACACAGTGTTTCACAGCTTCGGCAACCTCCATATAGTCCCAGTTTCCTTGTGACTTTTGGCTGTTTCCTCGATTGAAAATTCTGCTTAAAAGACACCGATTCGACGACAAGAAGACTGTTGGAAACAATGCGACAAACGCAAGGCGATTCCCATAACTGACTTTTGAAGACTGTTTTGGGAAGTGCAACCATCGATATGAGCGTGTTGTTCAATCAAACTGGTAAGACTACATCGAAGGATGCCACCAACCAGATGATGAAGAATAAGCCAAGTGCCGAAAAATAGTGGCAGGTCGGATACTTTTGGGATAGACTTCGTATATATCGTTCATATCCCTACACCGCATTTTATGGTTTGAGGAACACACTTCCTTTGAAGTAAATCCAGATCTGAATCATGAGTTTTTCCTAATCGATCAATATTATTGTTTAACATGAGATAAAAGTAAGGATCTGTTCCTTCTGGGATTTTTAAAAGAATGAACACACATTATCTAATAATAAATGGTTATCAGGTAAATTAAGAAGGACAAAGGGAGATTTTTAACAGCTAATGATTATCGTAAACAAATAAATACATAGTGTGTAGTTAATTATTTACAAGTTGACATGAATGTATATGCATAATAAAAATATATACATATTACTAGTTCAATAAGTTGTTATTTACATACATGAAGGAAAATACATGCTTACTGCTTTTTCAAGTGGGTATTTTATCATACTATTTAGATAATTATAACATGGAATATTAAACGAATATAGTTACAAACATAATTTCTAACAGAGAATTATCTTTTTTAAAACAAATTTTATTAAATTAATGTCATTATCACCTTAATGAGGCTACATATCCTTTCAAAATTATGAAAATTTTCCTCCTTTAATCGAATGCTATAACACTTAAAATACTCTTATCTGATAGATTGTTGATAGATTTCAATTTTATCAATTAATTTTAATATAAAACAACTTGGTAATTCTAACGAGAACTCTTAACTGTGAACACATATTTTATTGTTGTAGTCGACGATTTAGTTTCTGTAAAAATATCATTTATAACTTAATAACTCAAATGAAAATAAGATGTTATTCTGTTATAAAAGAGGAACAAGTGTTTTAAATGAAGAAATAATTGAGAATTACGATGCTTTAGATGAAAAAAGACGATCGGGTATTATTTCGCGATCGGTTGAAGGAGCACCTTATGACCTTGACAAGGATATACCAGTTTATCCAAAAACCAAAGAGTAAGTATAAATTTATTATTTATACAATAATATAAATAATTTTGAAAATTCACACAATTCAAGTGTAGTCCACTGAACTATTTTACCGGTCTAAAAAACAGGTTGTTAAAAAAAATGTCACAATATAAAATGGGTGGTAGTATGGCCCAAAATATGCAGAAAAGTCTTAATAAACATATGTCCGCAAATTAACGGTTTCGGAGATGGAATGTTTTGTTTTTGTATCATATTCGGATTATCTCTGTTAAATTATGACATCAAAATATTTGAATTTAAATTGGCAACACCGCCCTGTCAGTGCCTTTTTATGTTGGTACTATCTTTTAGTGTTCTTTTTAAAATAAAGTAGTTGAAATCGAACTGTTAACGTAACAACATTGTTTCATTTCTATCCCTTAATTTTCATGAGGTTATGGGACCCAGATAACGCGGTTTTATAAGTTGTTTTATAAGTTTTTTTTTTTTCGGGAAGTTTTGTGCTGTTACGTGTTCTGAACATTTCATACTCACACGATGGCAGTTAATTTTCTATCTAGTGTACCAAAATTAAAAGGCCGGGAAAACTACAGCAATTGGGCGTTTGCCGTCCGTAACATGCTGGTGTTGGATGATCTGGCGGGGTGCTTGAATGGCACAGAAAGGGACACTGGTAAAGATGAAAAAGCCTTGGCGAAATTAATCTTAACAATTGATCCTTCGCTTTATGTGCATGTGAAAGAAGCAACGAAAACAAAAGATTTGTGGATACAGTTACAGAAGATGTTTGAAGATAATGGTTTTTGTCGAAAAATCGGCTTGTTACGAGCATTAATTTCGATTCGACTTGAAGCGTGCGATTCTATGGAGGCTTATGTGACTCAGCTAATAGATACGGCTCAAAGATTAAAGGTAACTGGGTTCCAAATTGATGATTTTTGGATTGGATCGCTGTTGTTGGCGGGTTTACCAGAAAAGTACGCCCCCATGATAATGGCGATTGAGCATTCCGGAATTCAGCTAACTGTGGATAGTATAAAAACAAAATTACTAGATATGGAACCAGCCGATAATACAGGTAAATGCAGTGCTTTTGTTGGCAAAAGTAGATCTGGAAGGTTAGGCAACCAAAACTACAATGAAAATTACAGAGGTGGCAACACTGTTGGTGGCTCTGTCAATGTCAACGAAAATTCCAACCTTAAAAATATCAGATGTTTCAGATGTAAACAAACTGGCCACTTTAAGAATAAATGCCCAAATAAATATAAACCTGATGGAAATAATGAAGCAAGAAGCGCATTTAATGTTGTCTTTTTAAGCAGTGAGTTCAGTAAAAAAGACTGGTACATCGATTCTGGCGCTAGTGCTCATTTAACAGCAAACAGTGAATGGCTAAAAGATGTTTGCACAGATACAGAAATAAAAGACATTATAGCAGCAAATAATGAAAAGCTTTCTGTAAGTTGTTTTGGTAAAATAGATATCACAACCATGGTAAATGAAAATAAATATGGAATTACCATAAACAAAGCTTTGTGTGTTCCAGGCCTGACAACAAATCTATTGTCAGTAAGTGAGCTTATTCGCAATGGTAATACAGTGCGTTTTGATAAGGATGGTTGTAAGATTTACAACACTGAAAATAAGTTAGTGGCTGTTGCTGATCTTATCAACAATGTGTATAAATTGCGTATTAAGGAGGAACCAAAGTGTTTTTGGACATCAACTGCTGCAGCTAGTGCAGAAACATGGCACAGGCGTTTTGGACATATAAATAATAAAGACTTGTGTAAAATGAAAGATGGTATTGTTGATGGCATCATACTTAATAATGAGAAAAGTTTCACTGATGAATGTGTTACGTGTTGTGAAGGTAAACAAACCAGGCTACCATTTAAACATTCAGGTACTAGAGCAAATTCTTTATTGGAATTAGTCCATGCTGACGTTTGTGGCCCCATGGAGACGAGATCAATTGGTGGATCAAAGTATTTTTTACTTTTTGTGGATGATTTTAGTAAGATGACCTTTGTTTATTTTTTAAAAAATAAGTTTGAAGTTCTAGACAATTTTAAAAATTTTAAAGCAATGGTTGAAAATCAAAAAGGCCAGAAAATTAAAATTTTAAGGTCAGACAATGGTGGGGAGTTTTGTAGCAATGATTTTGAGCAGTTTTTAAAAATAAATGGTATCATTCATCAAAAGACCAACCCTCATACACCCGAACAAAATGGTGTTGTTGAAAGAATGAATCGTTCAATAATCGAAAAGGCAAAATGCTTATTATTTGATGCAAAGTTAGATGTAAAGCTTTGGGCTGAAGCTGTGAATACAGCTGTTTATTTAAAAAACAGGTCTATTGCTGCAACCCTAGGTGATAAAACTCCATTTGAAATGTGGAACGCTAGCAAACCAAATGTTGAAAATTTAAGAATCTTTGGTAGTGATGCTATGGTCCATGTTCCAAAAGCCAATAGAACAAAATGGGACAAAAAATCACAGAAAATGATTTTAGTCGGTTTTGGAGAGAATACCAAAGGATACAGATTGTTTAACCCAGAAAACAGTAAGGTCACTACTAGCAGAGATGTTATTGTAATGGAAAGCCCTTCCGAAGTACAAATTGTAACAAAGACTGATTCAGTGGGGGATTTTACAAAAGATGAAGGTGAAATCCAAAATACATCTACAAACATTTCGATAACAACCCAAGATGTCAGTTTACAAACAGATGGTGATATGTCGGAGAAAACTGATTGTGACACCCTTAGTAAAGATGTAGATTCTGAATCTGATAGTGATTACATACCAGATTTTTCAGAAAATAGTGCACCTGTGGAGGAAACACTCAGAAGATCTGCAAGAGAGGTAAAACCTAAAAGTTTTGATGACTATGTAACTTTTTTAGCTATGTCAGATGACGCAGACCATGACTGTACTCCAATCACAGTAGCACAGGCTTTGTCTAGCCCAGAAAAGGATAAATGGCAGCAAGCAATGAAGGAAGAGTACCAATCATTTATTGAAAATGATGCATGGGAAATCGTGGAAGCTCCAGTTAGTGTAAATATAGTGGATTGTAAGTGGGTGTTTAAAAAGAAATTTAATTGTGACGGAAGTGCGCGTTACCGAGCGAGGCTTGTAGCAAAAGGTTTTTCTCAGAAATGTGGAATAGATTACGATGAAACCTTTTCACCGGTAGTGCGGTTTAGTACAATAAGATTTTTAATAGCTTTATCTGTTCAGTTAGATTTAAAAATAACTCATTATGATGTCATGACCGCTTTTTTAAATGGTGATTTGCACGAGGTAATTTATATGAGAGAGCCTGAAGGTTTTAAGAATTCTAGTGGTAAAGTATGTCGATTAAAAAAGGCCATATATGGTTTGAAACAAGCATCGAGAATGTGGTACGAAAAAGTTGATCACCTTCTAGTTAGTAGTGGTTATAAGAGATCTGCATTAGAACATTGTATGTATATAAAATCCAGTAATAACAAGTTAACTATTATAGCATTATATGTGGACGACTTTTTTGTATTCTCGAATGATACCGCAGAAACTGAATTCTTGAAATCAAAGCTCAATAGTGCATTTAAATTAAAAGATTTAGGTGAGGCCAAACAATGTTTAGGTATGACTATAACGAGGGATTGGGATAAGGGTTTAATTAAATTAGATCAGACGGATTATGTAAACCAGATTTTAAAACGATTTAATATGTCTGATTGTAAACCTGCATTAACACCTATTGAAAGTAATTTAAATTTTGATATAGACATTGATGTTTGTAATGAGAATATTCCCTATCAGCAAGCCATAGGTTCTTTGATGTATCTGACAGTTTTAACGAGACCTGACATTGCTTATTCGGTCAGTTTTTTAAGTCAATATAATAATAAGTACACTAAACATCATTGGACAGCTGTGAAAAGAGTCTTTAAGTATCTACAAGGTACCAAAGAACATGGTTTGGTTTTTAAAAGGTGTGATGTAGATTTACAGGGTTTTGTTGATGCAGATTGGGGTAACGATAAGGAGGATCGTAGATCCTATACAGGTTTTATGTTTAAGTTATCTGAAAGTGCTATATCCTGGGAAAGCAGAAAACAAAAGACGGTTGCTTTGTCAAGCACCGAGGCCGAGTATATGGCAATTTCAGAAGCGGCTAAAGAGGCCATATATCTTAAGAATTTATTATGTGAGGTAACAGGTAAAGATAAATGTATTATACTTTTTAATGATAATATGAGTGCTCAAAAGCTTGCGGTAAATCCACTGTATCATAAAAGATCAAAGCATATTGATATACGCCACCATTTTATCAGAGAAGCGATATACAATGGAAATGTTAAGTTAACTTATTTACCAACTGATGAAATGAGTGCGGATATTCTTACTAAAAGTTTGAGTGTTGTTAAACATAATAAGTTCTTAACTGATTTAGGTTTAAAGAAAGTTGACATGTTTTGATGTAGTGGGGGTGTTAAATTATGACATCAAAATATTTGAATTTAAATTGGCAACACCGCCCTGTCAGTGCCTTTTTATGTTGGTACTATCTTTTAGTGTTCTTTTTAAAATAAAGTAGTTGAAATCGAACTGTTAACGTAACAACATTGTTTCATTTCTATCCCTTAATTTTCATGAATCTCTTTTTCATCCTCAAAAACTTGTTTTTCTTATCAAATTCGACCGATGTTTTATCTAGATATTATTTGTAGTTATTATTTAGTTGTTGTTGAACAATTTTACAAATTTTCCTTATGCTTGTTATTGAATTAACTGATATACATATATATATTTGTAAAACAGCCCCATTATTCCGGGATTCCAAGGTCGGTGTCTACCCCTGAGACAGAAGAAGCAATTTTGGCACAAGTAGAGGAGAATCCAAAAACAAGTTTGAGGAGAATATCAGCGGAGGAAAAAAGTGGGGTTCCTCAGGTGTTCCACGAGTAGCAGCTTTACCTTTACCATGTCCAACGAGTGCATGCTCTGGATCCACTTGATCATCAGGCACATTTACCATTGGTTTCCAAGATATGATGCTGAGGACCCCATTTTTATTGCAGACATTCTTTTCACTGATAAGGCAGGGTTAACAGGAAATGGAGTTTTTAATTTCCATAATTCGCATAAGTGGGACAACGAAAATCTCCATAGTATTGTGGAATCCAGGCATGAAGTACATTTGAACATTTCTTTAGGTATTTTGGGCGACCGATTACTAGGTCCAATTGTACTACCTAACCGATTAACGGGAGCTGATTACTTAAACTTTTTTCAGAACACATTGGATGATCTTTTTGACGACATTCCTTTAATACAAAGAAATCAAATGTGGTTCCAGCACGATGGTGCCCTGGCTCATTTTTCAATTGCCGTAAGAGAGCATTTAGTGAAAGATGGATAGGAAGAGGTGGACCTGAACCATGGTCTGCAGGATCGCCGGTTGATTTAAACTCCCTTGACTTTTTCCTTCGTATACGCCACACCTTGACGAGCTGCAGCAAAGGGTAGAGCACGGATGTCATCGAATCCCAACCAATGAAGGTATTTTGGAAAGAGTTCGACAGTCTTTACGGCGGAGATGTCGTAGCTCCATTGAAGGGGGCACTTTGAACATCTTATTGTTTCTGTTTTCTTTTCTTTTTTTATTTAAGGATCGAAAAAACAATAAAAAAAAACAAATCCGCAAAAATAGGAGTAAAAAACAAAATATATACGCACAAATTAAATATAAAAATAAAAAAATCGTAAAACCAAAAAAAAACACGGCAAAAAATAAAAATGAACAATAAATTAAAAATAATGGGGTTGTATTTCGATTGCTAAATAATAAAGTTGAAAAGATTATTTGGATTTGTCTTGGTTCGGAATGTAGGAAAAAAATAAATAGTATCAACAAATGGCAAAATGTGTGAAATCGATAAAAGGGAAAAATCTAAAAACATTTAAAAAGAATTGAAAAAATTGATAGTAAACGAGAAACTAAAGTAAAAAAGGAAAAGAATAGAAAAAACTGAAAAAAGAAAAACCGATAAGATGTATCAAAATTAGAAGAAGAAAATGTGGGAACACTTGAAACATTTCAAAATTCAACAAAAAAAAAAAGGAGAAAGCTTGGATACAAACGAGAAAATATGATAGAATTAACAAAAAAAGGGAATACAATCGAAAATCCGAGAAAAAACCTTAAAAAAATAACAAAAAACCGGAAAAGAAGTCATGGATTAATAGGCGGTATATACGAAGTTCGCTTGGTCAGCTATAACATAACATAATTTTTAGTTTTTTTTTATGTTTTTTAAATTTTTTACTATTTTTTAATTGTTATGATTTTTCATTTTTTTTTTCTATTTCGTATGATTTTTCATATTTAATTTTGATATTTTTGTGTTTTAAACGTTTTTTTCAAGACCTTTTCCCGTTTTTCAAATTTCAAATCTATAGAAAACGGTATATAGGGCAGTAATTCGTAGCCCAATTTGACCGTGTCATGGTGAAAGAGCTCTTTTTCTTTGCTAAGTGCTGCCGTTTCTTCTATACAGTTCGGTCCAATAATTTGAAATAGTAAAACTCTGTGACCGTTTTACTTTTCTTCAGGTAGTCGATGTAGATCCCAGAAAACGATGGAGATCACCTTTCCGGTGGATTGAATAGTCTTCAGTTTCTTAGGAGCACGTTCCCCTGGTTAAATTCTCTGTTTCTACTGTTCTTTGTTCTTTAGTCTGTACCAGTGGATCCATCTTTCGTCGACGGTCACGAAACGGCGCGGAAAAATACGCTTTCTCTTCCAAAAACAATAATTAAATCACCGACCGATATTGTCTTTTTTTAATAAAACCATAAATTCAATACATACAGTAATTTAAAAAAATATATCTATCGATTGTAATGAGTAAATATTAGATAAAGCTATAATCATAGGTAATACTCAGTATTTATGCAAAAAAATCCAATATAAAAGAAATTTCTTATCATTGCGTTCTAATCTAAATCTTTGTTTAACTATTTTAAATATTTACCGAAATGAATTCATTGATTTATCGATTTATCTTTAACCCTATCTTAAAAATATAAATAATCAAAGAGATTTATTTATTAGTGTCGCAATTATCTATCAGAAATACGTCAGCAGTAATGTTTTCATGTTTTTATTAAGGAAAATTTTCTCTTTATTTATTTATGTATGACAAGTACTTTTGGTATTTCTGGTATTTTTTTAATTTACGTGATATTTATTAATATTATGGTGTGTAGTATAAAAAATTCATACCTGGATTGATCAAGCTCTTTTTTGAGGTACCTCACTTTTTCTTTGTTCTCTTTTTCTTCTCCTAAATATTGAGGTTTATTTATTTAAATTGGCTCTAAGTTGCTTGGCTTTCAACGCTAATTTTTCTTTGATAGTAGAACTCTAAGCTTTAGAATTGGAAGCACCTCAACTTAAAACCAAAATTAGTTATACGGAATTACTCTCCCTTACCTGCTTCTTTGTCGTGCAGATTCCTGCGTAGGCGTCCTCTTATCATAAATATGTATCTACTAACTGTCCCGGCGGACTTCGTACCGCATAACACTGTCGTGACCTTTTTTCATTTTTCGTTTTTTCGAATTTTTACTATTTTGCTTTCAATGATTTTTTTTATTTTATCATATTTTCTCGTTATCAGGTTTATACTATTTTTTCGTTGTATTTTATAATTTATTGATTAAATATATTAGATATCCACTGAGCCACCTTACGGTGGCTTCATAGTAGGTACTTAATTTAGTAAGAATTTCTCGTTTAAATATGTGAGATAATAACTGCGCCACCTTACGGTGGCGTCATAGTATTTGATTTAGTAAAAGTTGCTTGTTTCAATATTTGAGATATTAACTACGCTACCTTACGGTGGTGTTATATCATTTATTTTAGAAAGATATTTTTTGGTTTTATTTTTTTCCCTTTTCTTTTAATTTTGCGTTTATTTATTTATTTATAAATCGAAATTCAACATTATCTATTGGGTTTTCTCACAACGTAACTGTTCAATAATCTAAAAATCAAAATACAGTGCCACCTACCGGGTGTCTATCTATACCTAACCTAGATGTCAAAGGTTTATAGAGTTACTTCAATTAACTTAAAAACTGTCATCTATTAGGAATTCGTAGAACTAAACAATAAATGTCACTTGGGAAATATTGTCACTTTACATGCACTTTACCGTCGAAATATACAAAAAAGTAAAAAAAAATTATTAAAAAACATTTTATAGTGGACCAAATAGTAAATCCAAACCATTCTTGAATCCATTTAAATATATACAAAAAAAATTATGAAATTCGGTCCAGCCGTTAATTTAGAAGGAGTTTAGTAACACACACGAACACAAGAAATATATATAAAATATTAAGATTAATTGCAACGTTTTTCGTTTCTCTAGTTTAGCCTGGAGAACTAGGCGTTAGAAATGATAACGTTTTCCGCGTAGTACCTACCCAAGTAACACAGACCTGCATAAATTAACTGCAAATGCACTGCAAAGAGCCTGCAGTCATTTTTATAACTGTATATCAACTGCAGATAATCTGTAGAAATAGAAGTAATCTGCATATAATCATCATATTACCTTTACCCAAAGATGTACTTCATATCACCTGCATACTGTTTAAAATTGCAGATATTTCCTGCATAAGACATTTACTGACAAAGGAAATGCAGTTGTGTCCTGTATAATGTCTTCAAATAAAAGATATGAAAATGAAGACTATATGCAGACATTTTGCAGTAAGAATTCTCTGCAAATGACACCTTTATATAAATAAAATACAGATCTATTATTGCAGAATAATAGCAAACTCTAAGCAGACAAATATGAAAATGAATATTATATGCAGACTATTTTCAGTAAGAATTCTCTGCAAATGATATCTTTATATAAATAAAATATAGATCTACTACTGCAAAATAATAGCATATTATAAGCAGATGATATATCTATATATCTACTTTTTTACGTTTGACAGTTCCATCTCCTATTATATTATTCATATTTAATTAATATGGATAAAAAGGTGAAATGAAGGAAAATATAACGAAGATATACATAAATTTTCGATAAAAACCTCATTAAGAAATAACGATGAAGTTGTTGAAAATGGCGAAGGATCTAACAATGATTTCGACATGGATTTATTATAAATACCTAGATGTGCTTGAAGTTGACGAACAATACCATTTAATAGAAAATCATAACTATATTTTTGCGTCATTTCTAAGAAATTGGGCAATTGAATTTAACATTTCACAGGTTGCTTTAAAACCGTTACTAGAAATGTTAAACAAAACTTATAATTCGCGTTTACCTAACGATCCTCGAACACTAATGGGTGAGTTGTTATATGGTTTATGTAGGTACTTTAAGAAATTATAGCTATGGAATATGCGAATTTTAAAGGTATATATGAAGCAACTTTAAAAGACTTTAAAGAGTTTTTTTGATACTCCTTTGTTGTCCACTCATTTGTTTATATTTCAAACAGAGAAATATGAGTTTCACAAAATTAATATGTATTTATTTAATGATATTATATTGTCTAAATTAGTAGCAATTGTTTCATCAGAACAAACCGTATTTGTGCCAATACACCATACATTTCCTTTGCATGAGACTTTATAAATAAAAAATAAAATACATAAAAAAGAAGAATATGTTTTATTCCAAATTAAAAAATATCAACAAAAACTTAAAACTTTTATAACAGTTTAAAAATAAAAACGAAACTGGAAAATTCTGATCATGATTGACTACTGAAAAATTTATTTATTGCGAAAAGTAGTTTTAAATGACGATAGTGACTGTAGCTATTAAGTGTCCTTATAGCAGAGTGGGTAAGACGACTAACTTTCAATTAGGTGATGGATGGTGAACCAGGATCGAATCCCGCGTAAGAAAGGTGAAAAAAAAAATGGTAAAAGTGGTTTTAAATAATTCAAAAGTTTATGTTGTGTAGATTTAGTAAATAGAAGTAATAAAATAATATTTGTATATCATATTTGAAAATTACCTAAAATAAAATTAAAATGTAGATTATACTTTTATTTTATTTTAATTATTTCTGCATATCATCTTCAAATCCATCAATTATAGGTTTTATACCGGAGTATGGCAAACCTGCACTGGTTCTGCAAACGACCTTTTACACATGAAATGAAAGTAATATACAGCAGTTTTGCAGATCATTTACCTGCATAAGTGCGTCCAAAACAGTATTTTATATAATCATATACAGATTATTTGCAGATCATTACGCAGGTGAAAATGTTACTTGGGTATTTCTCCAATGTAGCCAATTTTTATTCTTTTAATATTCTCAAAAAGCTCCCGGTCTATTAAACGAGGTCTCCGCAGAATATCTTTATTTGTCACATGATCATCCCACGATAAGCTTCCCCGCGGGGTTCACAACTCAAAGGCCTCAAGCTTGTTAATATTTGTTGTTTACAACGTCCATGCCTCTACTTCGTAGTATCCTATTTTCAAGGCTGAAATTTAAGTTTTTATCTGTTAGAAATTTAAAATAAAAAGTCTTAAGAAAGTTATCGTGCTTGGTCTATTCTGCATTTTATTTCCTGATCTGGGTTCCATTTTTGGTTGATCATGCATCTCAAGTATTTAAGTTGAGTGACCTGTGCATGGTTCCTTCAATCTAAGATTGGCTCTACTAATGGCCACACATTTAGTTTTATGGATGTTAATGTTCAAATCCAATCTCTGACTTTCTTCGTTGACCTTATCCAGTAAAGTTCGGAGATCACTAGCACTATCCGCTAATAATGTTAATGAGGATTCCGTTTATTTAATTTCCATGGAACTATCGGAGATTGACTCGACGAATGCTCTCTCGAGGTACAAGTTACACCCTTGTCGAATGCTTTTTTTTTTAATTTGAAAGTCCTCGGTTATTCCTTCATTTTGTATTCGGACTTCCTCTTTATTCTTCCAGTATAAATTACTTATCCTTTTCGTCCAGTCCCAAGCCTCTAAGAAATCACATGAGGAGATGGTGTTTAACATTGTCAAATGCCTTTTCATAGTCAATGAAGCATAAAAAGACACCCTGGAGCTTTGTTATTTTTTATTAAGCTTATGGCGTATCTTCAAGAAACGTTAGTATTTTTGCTTCGGGATTCTCTGGTCTGTCATCTTGGAAAAAAACAATTGTGTAGTTTTTCCAGGATAGTAGCAGTTCTTCGGTATCTAATATGATTTTATTGTTTTGGTTTCTTTGACTTTTTTATGGAAATTAAAGCTGTCTCCAAGTTTGTTCAGATTTTCTGCCTCCAAGCATCTTTCAATAATCTGTTAAGTAATTCTTAACAACCCTTCCTTCTCTTTTTGGGCTTTAGGTACCACGAAAATATTTAACACGAGTATGAACAGAATCACATCTTAATTTCCGATTTGACTTTTTAACATTTGGATAGACCTCCCAAGGATTCCTTCTTTTCAATAAAATTCTACATTTTAACACACACCTAGCTCTATTTGAGGAAGCCTCACCACTTTTTTTCATTCCATTTAACATTTAAACCGTAACATTAGAAGTATGAGAATTTTACAAAAAAAAAATAGCTACCTACTACTCACCACTCTTTATCGATCTATTTAACATTTAAACCCTACGAATAGAAGTATCAGAATTTTACAAAAAAAAGTAGCTACTTCTGAATGGCTCGGAAGTCTTCTTTTTCCTTTCTTCTGATTGAGATAAAAAAATTGGACCCCAATTTACTTTGTTATCAGTATTATGCCTAACAGCTTTCTCTCTTCTCTTTGCTCTTTGTGATATTGAAGTATCACAGTCTGACAAGAAAATTAGAAGATGGCTCAATTATTTGATTATCATTTCTTAACATTCGGATGAAAAAACTGAACGCAACACAGTTTGTCAACAAAATTGGCTTCCATATCGGCTAGGATGGATTTTAACTGATATTTTTTGCCTTTTGACTGGGTTGAAAAGATTAGGATGAAGACAACAAAATTCATCGGTGACCAACTATTTTTTTCCTTTTTTTAACTCCCCGCTAAAAAAAATTATTATTTTTTTTTAAATCGGGAAGTTATTGGTTTCACCCCGTTTTTCGAAAATCGAGTTTTCATCGGATCTCAACGTTTTGAGGCCTTAGGAACCTCCCCTGACTATTTTTACGAGGGTGTCTGTATGTCTGTATGTACTTGTGGATGTGTGTGTGTGGATGTATGTAAACCTCTTATAACTTTTGAACGGCTTGACCGATCGGAATGAAATAAAAAGCATTCCAAAGAGTTCCATTTAACTTAGATTCCCTATAAGTTTGAACCAATTCGAGCCGGTAGATTTCGAGAAATTTTAAAATAACCGAAAAAAACAATTGGTAAAAATGATGTTTTTTGGGCATATCTTTTTGGCTATTGCATCGATCAATTTCATAACCTTATCAGCTCTTAAGTTTAAAAAGCCACGTCGAATGCCGTTTTGCAAATTAAAATCGGTTGATTCGTTCGTGAGATATCGTTGTCGAAAATTTTCAAAAAAAGTGTTTTTTTTAATAACTTAGAAATTTTTTGACTAACCGATTTTGCACTCTCGTTAACGTTTATAGGTCTCAAAAAACTGCGTCGAATGCCATCTTGAAATCAAAATCGAATAAGGCGTTAAAAAGTTATGGCTTTTTAAACATTTCACAAAAAGTCAAAAACGTCAAAATACGTCACGTTACTATAGCTTTGCGGTTAAAACTAGCGGGAAGTTGCAAGGATGGCCTTTAAGGTCAACCTCTTTTCGAATTTTTTTTTTAAAGGGTTAACGTATTTTTTCATATATGTGTCAGTTTTAGCTTGTGACTATGATGGTTTTGAGTTGTGGTTTTAAAAGTTTTTCTTTAGGTTCTTGGATCAATTTCGATTCAATCTTCAGTTTCAGTGTACTTTGTATGTTGTATGTTCGTTTGATATAAGGACATTTTTAAAAATTTTCTTACTGTTTTTTTTCTTGCTTTTTCTCTCATTAGAATCTGTTGTGAAGGATTTGGTGGTATTATCAGTTTAAACAATTCTATTTTTATTTGTAGAACTAGGTAACTAATTTTAAAGTATAATTATAAATTTTATGTTCCAGAAATGTGTTTATTGTAACGAAACCATTCTGCTTTCTTTTACTCACAACTTTATTATGTCGTCTTCTATTGATATTTAATATTTAATACCTGTATCGTTTTCTTTCAGGGAAGAACAACAGATCTATACTGCTCTACAACAAAATGAATTTCTTTCATGCATACTCGTAGAAAAACGTTATGAAAGATTCATAGAATGTATGTACAAAAAACCAGTGTCTGCTGACGAAATAATCATCAAAGAAGGTGAAATAGGTTCTTACGTGTATATTTCCTGTACTGGAACATATGAAATAATCATCGGAACAGAAACGGTCAACACTTTCGACGATATCAGAGTTTTTGGAGAACTTGCCATTTTATATTCTGCCACAAGACATGCATCTATTAAAGCACTTACAAATGGATCGCTGTGGGTTTTGGATTGTCCCACCTTTAAACTACTCAGCATTAGAAGTGCTTTGGAAGAACAAGAAGAGATGGTTTCGTTTCTGCAACATGTACCTGAACTGAATACTGCTCCAATTGAAAAACTGTATCAAGTAGCGAATCTCTTTAAATTAGAATTTTACAAAACCAATACAGAAATAATCAAACAATGCGAATTAGGTGATACATTTTATGTTATTCGAGCTGGAACAGTTACCATTGAAAAAGATAATGAAAAGGTATTAATATATTGAATTATTTAATAGTTTAATATGCATCTAACTAATTTGTTTAGGTTGGTGAACTTTCCAAAGGAAGATATTTTGGTGAAGTGGCTTTACTAAAAGACGAATTCCGTCAAGCAACTGTACGAGCAGATGCACCTGGAGTGGAATGTTTAACATTAAATCGCAAAGATTTTTTTGAACATTTCGGAGACATTGAGGAATTTGTACGATTAAAAAGCGAACCTTTAACATCAACAGAAAAACTAACATCTTATCCAGACATACACTTGGATGAATTTAATGTACTACAAACTATAGGTGTAGGAGCGTATGGTAGAGTACAACTTATACAGCATAGTAAACATAAGAATTTGGTATTTGCTTTGAAGTACTTAAAAAAGGCTTCTGTGAAGAAAAAGATGCATCAACAGCAGGTGTATAATGAGAAAAATTTACACATTTCTTGTAATAGTCCATTTGTTACAAAAATGTACAGAACCTTCAAAACCACCAAGTATATATATTTTCTATTAGAAGCTGGATTGGGAGGAGATCTATGGAGTTTGTTACATTTACAAAAAATTAAAAGATTTCACGAAGATGCTGCCAAATTTTATGCAGGTAAGTTGTAATTTGATCATATCAAAAACTAATTCTTGATAAGTTTTCAAACAAATCATGTTGAATATCAAGAGTAGAAATACTAATAAATTGATGGTTTGTTGGTGTAAACATCACTCAACAAAAGATTAATATAGTGGCCACCACATTTCAGTTCCATTTAATGTCTATTTAATTTTTGAACTATTGAAGAGATCTTATCAATTTTTACCACTTTTATAGAGTCAATCAATTGAAGATGTTCTTAACAAGTTTTTTAGAGGTTGATACTATGTACGAAGCATACTGTTACTGAAAACCTTCATATACTTATGACTATAACAGACAGTTTAAGATTGATATTGACTAAAACAATAGTTTCAAGAATGTTTGTGGTGCTCTTCTATTGAATAGATACGTCTGGTTCACATATAAATCCATTCAAGACGTTGCAAAAGTATTTATCCAGTTTGCAATCTTAAGCATCTCAGATTTGGCTTAGGAAAATTTGGATATGGATAAAATTTAAGAGATTGATCCTCTGACTCATGAAACCTGTTCTTCTTCTTCTTGTCATCTTCCACTTGTCCAGTCTACAATCTTAAGCCTCACATTTTATATTCAGAAAATTATATGCTAAGATTACTTGGTGGTTCATTAAGTACATCGATAATTTGATATACTTAGAGCCCATCTGGAGTTCTCAACACAGTGATGTTATTGGTAATATACAGAAGATCATAATGGTTCACAGATATTACTGCTACTTCTCTATTTCCACTTGAGGAATAGCATTTGAGTTTACATACAAAGTTTAATATATATTAAATTTTCAATTCAAGATTTGTCCGAAAGTAAATAAGCAGTTAAACTCTATTGCAATAAAAAACACATTCATTTTTTAGTGAGATTGTGGGTTAACTAATCGAAACAAACGAGTTTTTAACCATATTATCTATGCAAGATACTAAATATCTTACGAGAGTGGTCCCATAAGTACTTAGCCTCGCCGCTCGATAGCACCACTACATTTTCGTAGGCGACTATTGTAAAAATTTTAACCAAATCGGGTTTTGCAAAATAGAAAGAGCAATGGTCAAAGATTTGATTCTTGTTGTTGGAAGAGAAATCAAAGAGCGCTTGGATGCTGTGTGCGATGACTCTTCTCCATCGATGGCGATCCTAAGTCGGTTTTTGATGAGCCAGACCCAAAAATGGCTACCACGGAAGATTACTGACAAAAATCTAAGATTTCCATTTGATAGACGTACGATTGAAGGTGCACAAAATAGCTAAGTATTTCAAAAGTAGGCGTGGGTTATATCCTACATAAAATTTTGTTCATGAGAAAGCTATCGGCGCGATGGAAGACCCGTTTGCTCTCTCCGGACAACAAGCCCAACCGTGAGACCACTTCAGAGAAGTGTTTGACGCTGTTTAGGAGCAATCCGAAGGAGCTTTTCTCTTTAGTTTCGTTACCATCAACTAAACATGGTACAGTCGAAACAGTGAAGGCGATATCGACCGTTTTCTGGGATTCACGAGGTGTGATCTACATCGGCTACCTACTACCAAATTATAGGAGCGATTCGACGCCAAAATGTAAAAGAAACGACCCTATTTGTCTCTTTCGCCATGACAATGCACCGGCTCACACTTCTGCCATTGCCACTGTCAAGTTGGTCGAGTTGGGCAATGAACTGCTGTCCCATCTACCATATTCTACAGATTTAGCCTTTTGCAACTTTTTTTTTATTTCAAACTTGGAAAAGGCCCTCGCTGGTCAAAAATTTAGGGCCAATGAGAGAGACCTATTTGCAGAATTCGAAAAATGTATTTTCAAATTATCTAAGTGGGGCAGTATCCAGCTGAAAGACGACTATATATACATCGTAACTTTTCCAAAATTTTCGTCTTTTTTTGTAGGCTAAATTATAGAGAATTTTTTGTTTTAGGTTGTGTTTTGGAAGGTTTGAGCTACCTTCATTCACTTGGTATCATCTATAGAGACTTAAAACCAGAAAATGTTATAGTACATCACAACGGGTACCTAAAACTAGCAGATTTTGGTTTTGCTAAAATAACTGATGCCAGAGAGAAAACATTCACTTTTGTGGGCACCGCTGAATATGTAGCACCAGAAATAATTCTTAACAAAGGTTATAATAAAGGTGTCGATTACTGGGCTTTTGGAGTGTTTATTTATGAATTGCTGGTTGGTAAAACTCCGTTTAAAACTAATGATCCAGCGCATTTAAATACTTACAAATCTATAATTAAAGGCATAGATTGTGTAATGTTCCCTGAATATGTGTCTAATAGCGCTAAATCTATAATAAAAAAATTGTGTACCCAATCACCATCAGATAGGCTTGGATGTCAAAAGACTGGTATTCAGGCAATACGGAAACATTTATGGTTTGGAAGTTTAGACTGGAATAAACTGGCAAATCTACTATTACCGCCACCTTATAAACCAGATTTGAGAAATAATGTAGATACTAAATATTTCGATAAATTTCCTGATGACTTAGAGGATCCACCTGAGGATTTCTCTGATTGGGATCAAGACATATAATATTTTAACTGTATTATATAATTAAATATATTTTCTAATTTTTTTTCGGTTATTTTATTTCGTCTACTGATTATTACATAAATAAAAAAAATTTTAGATTCCTTTAAATATGATAACCGTTTTTAGTATGATTTTTCCCAATTTTTCATAGTGTCTTCCATTTTTTAGGATTTTTAGGATGTTACAGTTTTCTGTAATAATACTTTATAGTTTCGAGGCCTACGTCTCGTTGTCAAAATCTTTTGAATTTTGGTTTGCAGTTGGAGGTGAAGATGTCGCTACTATCACATCGTTTACACTTTCGTTACTGAATAGACATATATCGATCGTGGTTTTAACTTATTCTTCAGTCAGCGATTAGGCTTTAAACTCGCTGACGGATAACATATACCTTGTACTGACGAGGCCTAATAGGCCGAAACCGGTCTACAAGTTATGTTGTCCCTTCTAACTGCAAACCAGAATGGTTGGTTTAATTTATCTATTAGATATGCCAACCCCGTTTGACTGCGAAGTGTAATCCAATATCCGTTGGGGTGGGGCATATAGCCCAGGAAGTAGTTGTTTTTTCTTAGTTAAATGGTCATCGTCTTTGAAAATGTTTTTCAAAACTTGTAAAGCGTTAGAATAATTTTATTATTTCTTTGATATCTATTGATAACACGTTTTATTAAATACGACAATGTTACAGTTTTCTGTAATAATACTTTATTCTCTTCTTAAAAAAAGGCGTTTTTTTCTAGATAATTTAATTCTTTTCCATTTTTAGTTGGCTTTTCTTATGTTTTTAAGCTTATACCGACTTTTCCGATTTTTTTCATGTTTTTAGGTATCCCCGTTTTCCCAATTCTTCGGTATTTTTCACAATTTTTGCGATTTTCTCATGATTTTTCAATTTTATTCTTCTTCCACTGTTTTTTTCGTTGTTTTAGACTTTATTTTAGTTAAAAAGCTGGTTAAAACAGTTAACGCGGTTTAAAACCAGTTCAAAATCTGTTAAAAGCAGTTTCAAACCAATTAAATCATCAGTTCAAAAGAAGTTAAAGCGGTTCAAAACCAGTTCAAAAGCAATTAGAGCGGTTTAAAACCACACCAAAAGCTGTTAAAAACAGTTTAAAACCAATTAAAGTGGTTCAAAAACCAGTTCCAATGTGTTTATTTTAAAGTGCTTTTAACAGCATTTGAACCGCTTTAACTGTTTTTATAGTGGTTTTTGAACCGCATTAATTGCTTTTGAACTGGTTTTTGAATTGCTGTAACTGCTTTTGAACTGGTTTTTGAACCGCTTTAACTGCTTTTGAACTGGTTTTTGAACCGCTTTAATTGGTTTTAAACAGCTTTAAATCGGGATTTTCCAATATTTTTATAATTTTCAGCAATTTTTTAAGATTTGTAACGAGTCTTACAATTTTCAACATTTTTTTCACGATTTCCACTCAATTTTTCTGGAGTTTTAATATTTTTTCAGGAATTTCGTTGATTTTTTACGATTGACAATTTTTTTTTATAATTTTTTATGATTTTTGACAGATTTTTCACCATTTTCATTAATTCTTCAAGTATTTCAAGAATTTCTTATAATCATTCACTTTTCTCAGGATTTCTTTATAATTTTCGAGATTGTTTCACCATTTAAAAAAAAATAATTTTTACGATTTTCAACAACTTTTCACAATTTTTCAAGATTCTTAACAAAATTTTTCACAATATTTTATTGGTAATAATAATTTTAATAGCAAACGGAGTAGTTTTTAAATATTATCCATACAGTTTCAACCCCTTATGTGCACCATTAGAGGGTGAATTCTAATAAACCATGAAACACGTGTCCAATGAAATATTTTGAAGAGTTTGAATTTCAATTTTTATAAAAATCGGTGCCTATTTAAAGATTTTTCCATATAAACTTTCAACCCTTATTTAACCCCTTCAGGGTGTGAATTTTATTAAACCATGAAACTCGTGTTCAATGAAATATTTTGAAAAGTCTGAATGTTAATTTTTAAAAAAATCGGTGCCGATTTAAAGATTTTTCTATATAAACTTTCAATCCTATTTCACTCCTTCAGGGTTAAAATTTGTGTTTAAATCCCTGCTTAGTGCGTGTTCACATTATGAAAATAAACATTTGTCCAAATTTCACATTTCTACCATCAGCGGTTACGGCTATGCGTGCGTCTATATCTCATTCAGTGGGAACATCTCCTTTTATGTATATAGATTCTACGAAACAATCAGAAACGAGACTAGATCAATTATTTAATACAGAAAAAAATATTTTATCTACTCTACCTCATATTATGTATCAATTTTTAGTTCGTGAAAACTGTCATTATAGACAGCAGTGCGTGAAGGATTGAAAGTGTGCGTGAAGTAACAATGTATTTTCAATGGGATTTACTTTTTCGCACTGTTTTTATCACACCTTCATATAATCAAATATCCTTAGCATTCGCGTTGCCATGGTGTTGCTATGAGAGCATTAGTTTTGTTAGTATAGATCGCCCAACGAAAGTTTGGGACAGCCACGTGGCCTCTCGTTCAATGCGCAGTAGTTTTTTTACGAGCGTTACGATAACAACGACCGTTCTGAAAGCTTGTCAGTGTGGTAGCTGGAATGGTTTTGTAAACTGTATTTAGCTACGAATATGCTGAGAGAGTTTCTGAGTTGTTTTTTAAATGTATGTATTTTTTTAGATTAAAGTGGACAGTAACAAATTTATATAAAATAAATTCTTCTTAATTATGTTAGCATCATACATTAAAAATTAATTTAAGATGTATAATATTTTTTTATTTCCGTCCGCCACTGATAGAAAGACTCCGCCTACCTGCGCCGACTAACACGTGGCTGTCACAAACTTTCGTTGGGAGACCTATACCTTGTAAATGAATTGAAAATAAATTGCTTTCTTGTAATTATTTTTTATTTGATTATTGTAGATAAAATATTGTATGAAACTGTGCGCGAAATGCTTTTTGCGCACTTACGCGATATATAGCACTCGCTTCGCTCGTGCTCTAAACATCGCGTGCGTGCGCAAAAAGCATACTTCACGAACTGTTTCATAAATAACTATTTCGAATAAATAAAACTCTTTAAATTCTTTAAAAAAATATCTTAAAATTTGGTTGTAGAAATTTTTATTTTTTGTTTGTTTTTGACATCACAAATTTTCTTATAATCACAGATACTTGTCACAAAAAAAACTAAAAATCATAATCCCAACCAGATGTTTCTTCTGGAGGTATATCTCTTTCAGTTTTACACATACTTCTATAAATTCTAGAATGGATTTTAAAAGGTGTTTCCATTTCCAATTTCTGCAATTTCGACCAATTAAATCCCGAAAACCATTTATCTGATTTAATATCAGTTACCCCATTCGATTCTCCTAGCCGTTCAGCGGGATTCGAGTTAAGAAGTTTCGTTATTAAATCTTTTGCTGTATTCTTTATCACAGTAGGAAACTCTATGCTATCGATACCACTTAAAATATTTTTAAAAATTTTATTCTCGTTACCACCATACACACTAAAAGGTGTTTTTCCGCAAAGTAACTCAAAGATAAATATACCACACGACCAATAATCCACAGTACGATCATATTGTTGCTTTCGTATCATTTCTGGAGCTACATACTCAACAGTACCCGAAAAAGTAAAAGTTTTGTCATATTTCGCTAATTTCTTTGAATATCCAAAATCTGTTATCTGAAAGTAACCTTTAGTTGTAAGTAAGACGTTTTCAGGTTTAAGATCTCTGTAGATAATTTCGTGTTGGTGTAAATAATCTAATGCTTCTAGTACACATCCTATTATAAATTTTGCATCTTTTTCAATAAACCTGCGTTCGGGTTGTTCTTTGTAAAGAAGATTCCAGAGATCACCACCTAAAATCAAATATGGTATAAGTTAGTTATAAAAAATAAATCTCTATTTGAAAGTGACTACAGAATCAAGAAAAAAAATAATTAGTTGTGTATCAAAAAGGGATGAAATCTGTTTATAATAATTGTTCCAGGTATCAATCAAGAAGTTCTTAACCAACTCATCAACCAAGAGTTGTTCTATGTATGTAAGTGAGACCTATAAGATCTATTGTGTCCCGATTTTCTTGCTATAATTCTGTTGTTTCCTCAGATTTATAGCAACTCTTCTAGTCTTTCTTAGAAAGTTTAGGATATTGTTGGGCTTTCAGTTAGATAGATCTTTATCTTCTATTTGGTATGATCCTAGGTATTTGATCATAAAATAACATAATGCAATGTATTCTGAGAGTATAGAGGTTTCGTCCTCTTCCTCACAGAATCTGCACATTACTTCATCTACCAATCCAAGAGATGTTGCGTGAATGCTTTTAATGTCTTCTGGATCATAAAACAATACAAAATTTTTTGTCAAAATTTGTAAAAGAATAGATCAAGATCAATTGATTTCTACAAAATCCATCAGAAGAAACAAAACAGGACGATATAAATTATAAACGCTATAAACAGATACAATACCACTATTTCCAATTCCAAAAGTCTCTTTGACGCTCGAATGAGAGAGAAGGTAATGTCAAACCCTAATGAAAGCCGGTCCTTTTGGACTCTCGCTTAACATATCAATATAATTTTACAAATAGTTCGACACTTAACCCACCGGACAACATGGAACTACCTATCATATTTAGGGTTAAGAGAGTCCTTGCTACTCTAAATACCTACAAAGCAAGCGGCCTTGATGAAATACCTGCTTTCTCTTAAAAGCTTGTGCTCTTGAACTAGCACCAGTTTTCACTAAGCTATTTTAACTATCATATGATACTGGTATTTTTTTAGAATCTTGGAAACTTGTTGAGTACAACCAGTCCCCAAGAAAGGCGGTAAAACCCTGCCTTCTAACTACACACCCATAGCTCTTCTATCTGTTATTAGCAAAACTATGGAGAAATACGTCAATCACGAGATGTTGTGCTACCTTGAGACACACAACCTTTTAAGTGACAATCTATGTTGATACTTTCTCTCCAACAGACACATCCAAGTTGCCGTAGATGGACATTCATCCAACCTCTACAACGCTGGAGTTCCCCAAGGATCGACTCTAGCTCCTACTTTATTCCTATTACACATAAATGATCTACTAGAAGCCACTAATAACCCGATACATGGTTTTGCTACACTGTAGCAATACGCACAACCATCCCATATCTCTAGATATTCTGGAAAAGGACTAAAGATCCACAACGGCTTCTCTCAATCAAGATTTGAGACTGGTTGACGAGTGGGGAAGAAAGAATCTTGTTAATTTCAACGCTTCCAAGACAAGAACATGTTGCCTATTCAACAAGAGGCAAACATACGACTCATCCATCACAATGAACGATCAGACACTAGTAGCAAGCGATTCCATTACGCTGGTTGGTATAACGATGTCCCAGGACTTACTCTGGTACGAACATATTGCATCCATAGCAACTGCAGCAGGAAAGAAGTTCGGCTTTCTGTTTAGAGCACGGAAATATTTCTCTCCATCCAACTTAGCTACTCTTTACAAAGCCCAAATACGACCTAATCTTGAAAACTATTTGCATGTATGGGGATCGGCGGCTCTGTCACGATTGTCTCTTCTGCCCCAATAGATGTTCTCGGTACATTTGTATTCAGGAGGACATCCATAAATAAATAAAAAGATAACAGTCATAGTACCAGGTAATGCATGGGCCACGTACCTATTGTCTCATGACTATCACTAAAATTACATCAAACTCTAATTGAGGCAGCGTAAAGAAACTCAATTACTCTAAGGACAAGGTGACCGTATTGCAGACACTTTGACAAAAAGAACTGTAGACCATAAGTTGGTTCTCACCCAACCACCAAACTAACTCTGTTGTTGATCACAGGTTTTATTAAACAACGCTCTCATCAAGTGAAACAACTAAATACAGACTTGAAAAAAACTGATTGCAGATTTGTTAATGAATTATTATCTTATCTAGACGAACACACAGGAATATAATATACGTTACAGAATCTTCTCTTCAAGATAAAATTAGCTAAAACACTCGTATGAGCAAGATGCGAAAACAGTCAATCTGATACTCTATGACTTCTCCGTTTTGCCCAAACTCAGATATATCCATTTTGAGTGATTACTTGTTTACTTTAGGGTAATGTTGTCACATATTTTAAGTTGATGACTACTTAATGTAGGGAGTTCTCTATTACTCTATGGATCAAATGGGTCTTAAATTCTCGTAGAGCACATCTCACCAAATTTTTGGATCCAGATTGATATTTTATGGTAAACAAAAAATTAATGAAAATGAATATTCAGTCGATAGTTATTGAAATTTTCTCGTTACTTATCTACTTTTTTATGACAAAATAGAAACATACATTATCTTGTTCTTTACCTGGACTATATTCCAAAAGATAGTATACATATAGATTATCCTTAAAAGTTTTATACATTTTTGTGATAAAAGGTGAATTACAACTCAATTGCAATTTTTCATTGAGAGCTTGCTGTTGCCTGTTACTTCGTACAATGCTGTGTTTGGTCATTATTTTTAAAGCAAACATCTGCTTTTTATTTTCTTTATTTCTTACTAGCTCAATACGACCAAAACCACCTTCGCCTATAACATTCACTATTTGTAAGTCATTAAGATTAAGGTATTCGAATTCGTTAGATACTTTTGATAGAATTGGTGGTGGTTTTAATTTTAGATATTCTGTTAATTCTAAAAATTGTTTCTTGGATAAAGTAAGACATTCAACACATGGTGGATTAGCTGTAACAGTAGCTTGTTTCTTGGTTTCCTCTACAATGGACAAATTACCAAAATAATATCCTTTACCAAAAATGCCGGTATTTCCTTCTTGTTCTTTATGGATTGAAACTGTTCCAGCTCTAATAATATAAAATTTATTACCTAAAAAATATATGTCTTATTCATTGTATCAACAAATATTACTAAAAAACCTTTATCTCCTTCTTTTATAATTGTCTTTCCACCAGCAAAAAATTCTGATCGCAGCGAATTAGCAGCCATCTTTAACACATCTGCATTTGCGTCCTTAAGTACTTCAGTTTTAATCAAAAAATTTTCTTTTTCATACTGATCTTGCACGTTATGCCGTCGAAGGAGTTGTTGATAAACTGGTGCATCTAATACCCATATTACTGCACCAGTTATCGCTTTGACTGTAGCAGTTCTTTTTACGTCATACACTATAACCAGTTCCCCAAAAACTCTACCATCGCTAAAGGTAATTTTGGCGTTGGACTTTGTTGTAGATATTTCAAAAGTACCTAAATTAAATAAAGAAGATTAAGAAATATTTTATAGTAAATAAAGTATGATTAAATTGGTAATTTATGAGTTCAGTTGCCTGATGGAGAACATAACAACCATGGGTAAAAACCAAAATAACAAATTTAAATTACAAGAATGTGATTCGAATATTTCGTATTGCTATTTAAAGTTTCTCTATGTTCTATGTTAATTGGCATCTCCAAATAATAGAAGAAAATTTCGTAATACTATTTCACATTGTCAGAATGTTACATTTTACTATTAAGAGTATTAGTATGTGTATGAAGGTTATGACTGAATGGATAAGAGAAGAAGCCCCTTCGGATGCGAATGATGTTGTGATTCTTTATTTTTTGAAAAACAGACTGGAAGGAAAACTTGAGAAATCGAGAAACAGAGCTTGAGAGTAAAGGGTTGAAAGTGAATTGGACGAAGGCAGAGTAGATGACAACTGATTAAAATCAGTATACAATCCTAAGTGCGGACAAGTGTCCAAAACTTCAAATATTTAGCACTTGTGCTAGAAAAGAATGTATGGCTAAAGAGTGATATGAATCAAAGAATTAAGTTTTGGAGAAGAATGAGTGGAGTTTTGTGTGACAGAAATGTAATTGCAAAAAAATTAAAGGTAAACTGTACAAGAAAGTTGTAAGGCCAGCGTTTATGTATAACTCAGAAACCTGGTCAATAACGAAAGAGCAAGAGAGAAAGTTAGAAGTGATGGAGATGAAGATGTTGCGTTGGATGTGTATACTAACGAGGAGAGATAAGAAATGAGAGAGGAAGAGGTCAGAAAATCCAGGAGAATAAGTTGAGATAGTTTGGTCATGTTGAGAGGAGGGATGCTCAATTTTATTACCGTCAAATTCGCAACTGGATTCTGCAAAATTACCGAAAATTTATCTAGTTACCATTATAGTTGACGTACATATGGGATCCAGTATTTCCTTCTTTTATTATTATTTCGCCTGCATGTATATATCTTTTATACATCGCTGCAATTGTCTCGGATACCATATCACCAGAAATAACTTTCGAAATAAAATCATTGTTTTCCAATGCTCTTTTTATGTGTTCTATTTCCCTAAAAATGGTTTACTATATTATGGAGGGTAAGATCTCTAGAGCTAGCAAAGCCATGATGGCACAATCAACTAAGAAAATATGGAAAATATAGCTATAATTTGTTGCTAATTAGTTGCCACAATTAAAAATTTATTGCTTTTTTATTTTTCAATAAAACATGTGGCATTCGCTGGCACAGCAACAATAAAAAAGGGTACGAATGCTGTACGAAATTGATAGAAGGATTAGAGGCTATGGTAAGATTCAGCGTTGATGTACGAGAAGATTTATAAAAAAAAAATTCTCTGACATGTTGTAATAGAGATTTGTGGCTAAGCTAGCCTAATCACAATCAACTCAGCCACGAATTTGTGGCTGTGCTAATCATTATTAAGCTGGCTTAACCACAAATTCGTGACTGTGCTGATTATGCTTCAGCTAACTCAGCCAAGGTCTTATCTCCACATGCTATCAATAAAAAAATATGATTCTAGACATTTGGCAGTCACCTCCTACTCGTTTAGCTCAACCACAAACTCATGGCTGTGCTAATTATGACTAAAATAGCTCAGCCACAAATTCGTGGCTGTGCTGATTATAATTAGGCGCGCTCAGCCACAAATCTCTATTACAACCTGTAAGAGCTTTTTTTTATAAATCTTCCCGTACTTCAACGCTGAGTCTTACCTTAGCCTCTAATCGTTCTGACAATTTCGTACAGCATTCGTACCCTTTTTTATTGTTGCTGTGCCAGTTAATATATAACTGGCACAGCCACATGTTTTATTTAAAAAAGCAATAAATTTTTAATTGGGGCAACTAATTAGCAACAAATTATATTTTCCATATTTTCTTAGTTGATTGTGCCATCATGGCCGTGCTAGCTCTAGAGAACTTGGAGATTAGAAGTTAGGAGCACCATCTCAAAATTCAGCAGAAAAAGTGTCTGCTAGTAAACAGCAAATTACAGTTCAAAATGTTACTGAAACGACACTAGTATTAAATGAATGTATTGTATGAGAGTTCGAATAATTAATAAATATAACCTTAAGAGTTACTGTGAGATACCATTCATAGTCAAGTAGGTACTCCAATTTCAAAGCAGAAATGTTTTATTCTGAATATATCCACCTCTCCTTATTCTTTAATTTTTTGCACATTTAAAAATTAACCTCGTGGTACAGAGGTGCCCTCTTGATTTGATGACTTCCGATGGACACTTTTTGATACACATAGGTACAGAATGTGCTTCTTACCCTCTTACTTTGTAATTGGTATAATTTTTAAACTGATAGACATATTGAAACATATTGAATATTAAAAAGTAATTACCTTTATCTGTGTGTAAACAAAATCGAATCAAAATCTTGATAAAAAAAACTCGTGTGTGTACCTTTGTGTATACCTGCCTATGCACGCACGTAAGAAGTGATACTTCTTTTGCGTAACAATATAAAAATCTTTCTTATAATAAATAATGCATATCGTCAACTAATAATAGCAAATTCTACAAACCTAGGTACTCGAAATTATACTTAATATTTTTTTTTACTTTTTATGTTTGTAAATTATCATTAAATCAATTAATTATTAATAAATATAAATAAAAAAGAAATTTTATTTAAAAGAATTGTTTGTACATACTTAGAAAACAAAATTTTATATAAAAATTATACTAAAACCGATTTTAATTATGCTTAATTTTTTACTATTCACATTTATGGCCTTTTACTGTTGTTGTATCTATTCAAGTGTGAAACTGCGATTTAGAGGAAAATTGTCATAAAAAAAGGTGAATAACAATAAAATATTGAGTCAATATAAATAACTAATAAAATAAGCAAACTTAGTATCTCAGTATCACAAATGTAAAAGCTAAAATGTTAAATAGCTTATTTCATGGTGTCGCTTTTTCGTGACGGTGTGCGCGCGCATCGTAAAAATGTACCTTTATCATTTTTCCCTAACCCGCCAAAAGAAGTATAATTCAAAAAATATAAAAAAAAAGTAATGGAGAGACCGGCTTTATTTTTTTTAGAATAAATTTATAACGAAAGGTTTCAAATCTTCATATACTTTTTAAACAGTAGGAAATATATAAAAAATTACAGAAAATTACAAAATAAAAGTACACGTTTGGTACTTACTCCTGCGTTTTTTCAGTAACATGTACCTGTCCACAAAGTTCATAATTACTTTGAAATACAGCATATCGTCTATAAATATCGTCTTCTGTGTATTTTCTCTTGCATTTTTTACATATATTTAAACATTTTAAACACATTTTTACATAAAGATTTAAGTTGTTAATGACTTAGAAATAAGCAATTATATAAGTAAAGTAGTTTTTAACTAATGTTTTTCGTATCTACACTTATCAAATACTTGAAGATAATCGAATGTAGAATAATCATATATATCAATATTGTGTAGGTACGTATTTATCGAATAAATAGGCGTTACTAATTATATATATACATATGTTGTTCATTTTAAATAATAATATAATGGCTTCCTTCTAAGATTATTTTACGGCGAATTAATTATTAACTATAAAGAATAATCTATACTTATAATAAATTCTTAGAGAGGTCAATTCTGTACATGAATAGTATATTGTAATACAAGTGTTACAATGACAGAGGTTTCGTAGTACGAGTTCAGTTTGTGAAACGAACCGCGAAGCGGTGAGTTTCGCAAAGAACGAGTACTACAAACCGTCATTGTAACTCGAGTGTTACATACTATTTTTTATAATGAACTTTTAAAATTATAAAAAAAAGTAAAATGAGAGATTTTCGAAATATTTATTTATGTTGGCAATCTTGACAGTTTTGACACTTGTCAGTTTTAATGATTTCAAATTAGAATGTTTGTCAAAGTTGTATAAAATATTCCAAATTTAGCAATAACGCTGATAATGTAGTTAGTAATTTACTACAACATACTTTTTGATTTACTACCTGAACTCTTTCGTTGAAAATCAGTGCAGTGCAACCAATTGTGTAAAACAAAAAGTTACCAAAAACAGTGTTACAATGAATCTATTTCGATACTGTTTTTAGTGTCGAAATAGAAACTTTGTGAACGTGAATTATAAAAATATATTTCCAAAATAACTATCAGGGGGTGATTAGGGATCGATGCTGATGCCAAAAATAAAATCAGTAAAATTTTTGTCTGTCTGTCTGTCTGTATAACCGTTATAGAAACAAAAACTACTCGACGGATTTTAACGAAACTTGGTGCAATTATTTTTCATTCTCCCGAGCTGGTTATAGGATACTTTACATTACGCTGCAATCAATAGGAGCAGAGCAGTGAAGGGAAATGTTGGGAAAACCACTTTTACGGTGTGGGGGGAGAAATTTTTATACAACAATCTATACGTCACGCGAACGACGTCGCGTGTACATCGATATAGAACCCAAAAATGTGGTTATGTTTGTGCGCGCATCACATGAAAACTACTGATCCGATTCGAATGCGGTTTTCACAGATGTATTTGTTTTCTTTTAACTTAACTCTGGTGTATAAAAATTTCTCCTCCCACCCCTTACTGGGTGAGGGGAGAAGTTTTTTATACAACAATTAACACGCCATGTGACCGTCGTCGCGGGTGCAACTAGTGCCACATAAACTGATCATTATGTCATAAACCTATCAATATGTCTTGATATGTTCAACTTTGTTTTCATTCATTAGTCTTTAAGATTTTACAAGGGGAAGTAAACATTTTTTGACATTCCGATTCGACTTTGTTTATTTGAGATTATTTCATGTATTTTCTTCATTTAAGTACCTCTTAGAAGACCGCCATTGTGACTTCCGTGTCACTTATATCTGATCAGAATCTACCAGAGATAATAGAATAGCATTTGTCTATGGAATCTACACAGTTTTTTTTGGAAAATTTATATTTATTCATAAACGTAGTTGTTTTCTAGTTGATACACTTAGTTTAGGGATTTTTCCACAATTCGATGACCTTTGTGTTGTAGGAAACGTCCAAACCTTCAAAATAAGCTTGTTTTTCTGCTATGACACCCTTATTAGATGAGAATTTATTTCTCTGGAGGGACTGCTTGAAGTTGGAAGCAGATAATAGTCTTTAAAAAATGTAACCAACCAATATGAATCGTGATTAGCCTTCTCTGGAACTTTATATACCGGAACTCTGTAAACCTAAGAACTGTTACTACTAACCTGGAGAACATACACAGACACGTTTTACTTAATTAGCGAAAAAAAATCTTAAAATCATTGTTCAAGTATTTTACAACATGTATGACACTGGGCATATTCCTAAAGATTGCCTTCGTTCTACTTTTATCAGAATTCCCAAGTCAAACAGCCTCATGTAAAGACATTTATCTCATTAGTCTAATGAGTCATTTCCTTAAACTCTTTCTTCGAGTTCTACACACAAGGGTCTATAGGAGATGTGAGTGAAGTAAGTGGTGCTAGTCATTTTTTATTTTAGAGCAGATTTGGAACAAGAGAAGCCTTATTCAGTCCTAAACATTAGTGCAAAAATGACAATACCAAAAAAAGGGTATCTTTTTATACTTCATCGACTATGAAAAGGCATTTGACAATGTTAAACACGATCTCTTTATATCTTTCTTAGAGACCCGACGGAAAGAATATAGCTTTTTAAAATAAAATTGAGAGCATATTTAATTAGACTTATAAGTATTTATACTAGAACCAAAAAGCGGAAGCCAATTCGCACTATTTCACTTTATAATCACCCAAAACGATTCGAAGCACTTATTTTACCATTTAGGCACTTCTAGCATTTTTTAAACTTGCAGAGTAAAGAGGGTATTCGGTTCTAATAGATATGACACACTTAAATACACGATACCACCGATAAACGGTTATTCTTCAAAGAGGAGACTCGACATAACATTTCTTCAACCATGACATTGTCTGTTTAGAAGTGTTTTTCCATGAAAAATTAAAATTTGATCAAAATGCGATATACGTTTTTTTCTTTTTCTTCTCGAAGACGAAGGTAGCAACAACTATAACTTCTTTTAAAAGCAAATTGTTATGAACCTTCATTCATAAACTAGTGGCAGATGAACCTCTCGAAATGAAACATGTACTATTTCTAGTGGAGCCCCCGTATTGAAAAATACCAGAACTTTCAGCCTATTTAGTAGACTTTTGGAAATTGGTTAGTTAAATTTTTATATTCTTATCCAAATTTGCGATCATTTTCAAGTATTTTTTTGATTTGTCTATATTTTTTCCATACTTCCTTTCCCTTACATTTTTTTTTAATTTTCTTATTATTTCCCACTGTTTCAGAGTTTATTTTGCTTTTTTATAATTTATTTAGGTTTTTCAATTTTTTACGGTTTTAATGTTTTTTACTCCTTTTTATTATCGCTCTTACTTTTTTTTTACTTTTTCACAATTTTATCTAATTTTGCACAAAATTTATGGTATTTATATGGTTTAGATTTTTTGTCCTATTTAGATTTTATGTTTGTCTTATTTTTTTAAAATTTTATTGGATTTCCCATTTTCTGTACATTTTTAACTATTTTTGTATCTTCAGATTTGGCACGTTCTTTACATTTTTTACAATCTTTTCTAATTTTTGACAATATTATACGCAGCTTTATGTTATTTGTAAAATAATCTCAATTTAAAATGAATGAATGTTAGTATAATATAGATCCTATTACGGCCCTGAGCTTTAAAGTGTGGACTTAAGTAGCTTTTAAGATTAGTCATTCCGCACGAACTTGGAATGAATAATAAGTTTTGTGAACAAGAGAAGAAAATAGAAACCAATTAATAATGTATTAAAATAAATAGTATAACAACAGATTAATGTACAATAAATAGATATATATATAGTAAATGACATTTATAAATCCTCATCCCAACCAAATATTTCTTTAGGACCAGGAGAAATATCGTAATCCCTTTTAAATGAATCAAAATATCTGGTATCTGTTCGACCTTTCAATTTTGGTTTAAACGGAGGTTTTATTTTAAGTTTTTGCAATTTTTCCCATTCAATACCTGAAAACCATGCATGCGTCTTTATATCTTGAATACCATTTCGCTGCATACCCAATCTTTCTGCAGGCACTGGTCGGCAAAGCTTCCTTATTAAATCTCGTGCAGTAAGGTGGATATAAGTAGGAAATGGAACTTTATCTATACCATTTAATATTTTTTCATAAGTCTTCGTATGGCTTTTATCATCTGTTCTAAATGGGGTTCTACCTGAAAGCATTTCGAAAACAAATACTCCAAATGCCCAGTAATCAACTGCTCTATCATGGCCTTCAGTTTGAAGTATTTCTGGGGCAACGTACTCTGGAGTACCTAAAAAATAGATATTGGAAGAAATTTGTTTGTTAACCATTTTTTTAGAATTACACTCTCTGGTAGATCGAATCTAATAGAATAAACAAAAAAGGGTCAATGAGGCATTATGGGCGATATTTTTATTCTTTTATAATTTATGAAAATAACACTTTTATCTCGTTCGTGTTTTTTTTATGTTAGATTTGTACTATCTTGCAATTTCTACTTTCTCTTTTTTTGTTCTAGGCAGGATATTAAACAAATACCAGAATACTGGTGAAGATTTTCCTTAATATAACCAAGAAAGATTTTAATGCTCTTCTTCACTATTTTTCTTTGGGTTTTTCTCTGCCTATTTTTCTATTTTCTATTGCTACTTTGTTTAGTTTTTCCTCTTTTAAGTCCATTTCTTTATCAACTTTTTGGTTTTCAATCTGTGCTTCTTGTATATTGGAACGAAGTTCCCTTTCGCGCGTTACGAACAGTTACGCTGATGCTAGGAGCTAGCCTAAAAAAATTCATACCAAAATTTGTCACGACACTATGCACTGACACAATGCACTGACACACGCATTTTCTCTCTCTCACAGACCAAAAAATAAATAACTCTCTCTCCGTCCCTCTCTCTCATAGATAGATATAATACAATGCATAGAAAAGTGTGACGTCAGCTATGGGAGGAGCTTACAAATCTTTCTATTTCTAAACGAAACACAAAACTACAAAACATATTTGCATTGAAAATGCCATAAAAGATTTTTCTATTACTTGTAGTGGTTTCTAATCAAAAATCTTATATAATGTATCCTGACAATGTTTCTGCACAAGTTCCGGATATTGTTGATAGAGTTAGGTAAGTAGAGATTTTATACAGACGATCATAAATGCTTATGTATATACAAACTCTCTGTTGTGTTTACAAATTACAATTCCTTCACTAATTAATCGAAAGGAACTTCGTTCCATCCGGGTGTCCTTTGACACCTCTCACTTTTTTATTTTTTATTTCTTTGTTCAATTGAGCTCCTCTATTCATCATTCTGGACTTTTTCTTTTATATTTTTATCCATCCTTGATCTCGGATCCATGCCCATTGCTCACTCACTTTTTTGTTGTTCTTTGAATTTTTACATTTACACTCTCGGAATCTGATCAAATATCAGTGGATTTTTTGTTTAACATTTTTAATCAACCTTCTGATATTAGATCTAATTTCTCCTCACTTACAAAAAATGCGGAAAATGAATAAACGCGCCTTTAATTTTTGAAGTTATACTTCTATTCATGCACTCGATTTGTGTGGGGTTACATGTGAAAAATCATTACATATGTAATGGTGTGAGTAAGAGAGAGACAGAAACACATATAAGGTATATTGGTCGGTAAAAACAAAGATGAAATATTTACCACATGTTTAGTCATAAATAAGTCCTTTGAATACCGTTTAAACATTCAGTACATTGAAAAGAGATAGGTATACAAAAAACAGTCTGAGCTAATGTTTTGAATATCATAGTGACGTATCATATTGTGTTTGACAGATTATTTTATAATTCTGTCACGTAAGTATACATATAAATTTTAGTATTTTATATTAATGATATTAATAGTAATAATCAGTAATGAGTATTGTGTGTATTGTAGTCTAAAATACCGTCACATGGTTGCATTATATCCTGCACTATGCTTTTGAGGTTGTTGGCTACATAAACAGAGTTTTTAAGAATAGTCAAAAAGTGCATTCTGAACAGACAATAGATAGAAAAATTACAACTCGGTAAGTATTCCAAATGGATACAATTTATATACTAGGGGTTTTTGAAGTCGCTGAACGCGAATCTCATGATGTCGAAAGTCTCTGCGTCACTTGGTGCCTAGGATATTTACCTCTTCTCCTGGGGTTTTATGTAAATTCTGTACAAAATCAGTGCACACTTGGAACTCGGCGGTTTTTTGGGTCGCTGAATACAAATATGTTAATGGCGATGGTGTCCGAAACACCTGGTGCTTAAGATGGACCTCGTCTCCAGGAATTTTATGCAAATTCGATACAAAATGAGTGTGTGCACTCGGTACTAGGAGGTTTTTGAGGTCACTGAACAGTAATATAATATAATGATTTTGCTCAATCATTCGCATACAAATTTATGAATCCGGCCACATGCATAGAAGTATAACTTCTGCCGGTAGACCCAGTGACTGCCAAACTCGTTTTTTTCTTTGGCATTGTTAACCAGGCTACTAATTTAAGACTTAAGTCAGTCTATTCCTTCTTGGTTCATTAGTTTGTTTGTTGTTGTTCCTTTGGATTTTTTCATTCTACGCTTTCAAAATTTGAACGAATGTCATTAAATTTTTTGTTTGGCATTTTTAACTAACCTTCTATTCTTTCCTTGCTTACTCATTCCTTTGTTGGTGCTACTTTGGAGTTTCCCTTCTACAGTTACGAAATTTTATCTTTCATTTCTTTTTCAACATTTTTAGCGCCACTCTTCTAATCTTAGATCAATGTTAATCTATTCTTTTTTGGCTACTCTTTTTCTTTTTGTTCTTTTGTATTTTTTTCTACTCTTTCGGAATTTGAAATTTTGCTCTATCAATCCTAGGTTTAAGCCATATTAATTTCTTTCACTTTGTAACCGATTAATTATCTATATTTTTAAGTTTGCATTTTAATTTGACAAACTATAATATCTTTATTTATTACTTAAAGGTATTACTTAAATTAGAACTCTTTTACCTGCAAAGGTGTATGTTTTTCCTCGACCAGAAATTTTTTTTGCCAAGCCAAAATCAGCCAATTTTAAAAAACCATTCTTAGCAATCAATAAATTCTCCGGTTTTAGATCTCTATAAACAATTCCTCGTGAATGAAGATAATCGAATGCTTCAAGAACACACGCGCAGATAAATCTGGCCTCTTTTTCTTCAAATCGTCTATTTTTTTGTCGTCGAAGTAGACTACAAAGATCACCACCTGAAATGTTTTTATGTGATATGAAGTATTTAATAGAAAAGTGTTTAAAATTACCTAAACAAGATTCCATCAGAAAATATACATACTTTGCGTCTTTATACGTTTTGTACAATCTGACAATATATGGTGATCTACAATTCATTTGTGTACGCTTTTCATTGTTCACATGCTCTTGTTGATTCTCTTTAATAATTTCCACTATTTTAAGATATTTAAGTGCAAATATCATATTTTTATTTTTGGTATGCTGTACCAATTCTACTCTTCCAAATCCACCAACACCTAGAGTTGCAATGATTTTCAGATCTATCAAATTAACATCTTCAAATTCCGAGTTTGAAGGTTTAATCGAATCCTTCGGTTTATTTGCTACTTTTATATATTTGAACTTTTCTATTTTTCCTAAATGATTAATAAATTCTGTTCTTGTTAATGTCAGACACTCGACACCAGGTGCATTAGCTGTAACTGTGGCTTGTCTAGCATCTTCTTCTAACAAAGCTAACTCTCCAAAGCAGTCTCCTTTTTTATAGACTCCAACAACTCCTTCTCCATCTTTTATAATAGTTACCGTTCCTGCTCTGATAATATAAAATTTGTCACCTACAATAACATTTACAGTAGTATTTACTATTTATACAAATAATAATAATAATAGATTTAATTTTAATTGATCAAAAGTTGTATTAAACGGTAGTCAAGTAGCCAAAAGAAGTCTAAAATGGAAATCGAAATATAGGAATATCGAGGCAACAACTTAGATCTATATAAATATAAAACATACTGTTATGCTCTTTTATAATTAACAAATGATATTACTGTGTTTTCCTGATATACAGGTTCCTTAATAACCTAGGAAAGTCATTCTCATTAAAAACGCTAGAGAGGCTAAATGAAAGGTATATAAGGGATACAGTGATTCAAACCACTACGTACATCTCAATCAGCATGCATACACAACAGGAAAATCCACCGATACGGCCCTACATCATGTGGTTGGTCAGGAAAGAGTTTACCCTGGGCGTATTCATACATATCAAGGGGGCTTTCGATAAAATAATGTACTCGTTTACTGCCCGAAATGTTCCTACAACAGTAAGCAGGTGGATTCTCAGTATGTTCTCCATGCCTACAATACAAATAACTGTAAATAACATCAAGATACGAGGCAAGTTTACGAGGGGCTGTCAACACGGAGGGGTTTTTACACCTCTAGGTATCTACTGTGGAACATGGTTTTAGAGAGACTCATACACCGCCTCCGTGAACATGACAAAATCTATACAGATGATATTGTAATTCTGCCAACAGGAAAGTTTGAAAGACCCCTATGCGACAGAATGCAAGTGACCCTCAAAACTTTAGAGGTATGGTGTAAAGAACAATCGCTGTCTATTAACCACAAAAAGACAGAAATGGTTCTCTTCACAAAGAAAATGATACCTAGGGACTTAAAACCACATAGTCTTCTCAACGTTAAATTAAGCTTTGCTACAGAAGTGTTATCTTTGACAGCAAGCTGACGTGGAACTCACACATAGAAAGCAGAATTAAAAAAGCATTTATATCTTATAAGCAGAAATGCCGAACCATAGAAGAGACCTGGGGGATAATCCCCCAAGGTCACCATGTGGATCTACACGGCAATCATAAAACCTATACTAACATACGGTGCTGTCGTGTGGTGGCCTAAAGTGAAACAAACGACACCTATCAGAAAATTAAACCAATTCCAAAGATCAGCATGCCTTCTCTTAACACCGAAGAGGGCAATGAAAGTAATACTTGGACTCACCCCTCTTGATATATTTGTTAAGGCGACATCTCTTTTTAATAATGTCATACGTCATAACGTTGACAGATGACGTTATTGTGTATCGTTGTGATACCTCAACCGGGATAACCTGCCAAACAAAAACAAAAGGGTCACAGTAACTTGATTCTACATATTTTACAATGAACACTTCCTTCGTATAAGTCTCCGAATTAGATTAATACCTAAGTATAAAACACTTATGTTGCCAGATGTCATAAAATCAAATATAAGACAGATTGCACTTCTTTATACCTGTCATACGTCATCTTGTATTTTAAAAAACAAAAAAGTCTTACAATGTCAGATTGTTGGAGATGAAACTGAAATAGTGGCACAGTTCACAATTTTGATAAGAAATAGTAAATTGTTTTAGCTAAAAGACTAACCTCTATCTCCCTGTTTTATAATTGTTTGTCCTGATCTAAAGAATTCTGTTTTCAATAGATTTGAAACAATTTGAAGAGCATCATTACCAATTACATTAAGAAATTCATTATTTACCAAGAAATTCATTAATTCATCTTGCTTTCTAATATTATGAGTTACCATTATCTGTTGGAAAACATTACTGTCTAAAACCCAAACTCTACCAGGAGAAGCTGCTTTGATGGTAGCCGATCTTTCAGCATTATAAAGAATTGCAAGTTCGCCAACAACTCTATAATGAAAAGTATTAAATAATTAACTTTATATACTACATGTATCATGCATTATTCAAAATTTTATTTATTACTATAATTTATTACCATTATGTATGAAAATATGTACCAATTACCAATAGGATTTATAGTATATTCAGATACCTACAAATATCTTAAAGCTATATGTCAAATAATTTGTAGGTAATTCTGAGTACTAACGCAACAACTGTCACCTGTCATTTCAAATTTGATTGTCATTTGTCATATGAAGACCACAGGGGAAAAACCTGAAAGTCACATTTTTGGTAAAATCAAGTTTTTTATATCATTTTGTAGATCTCAAACAGCGTAATATTTTGGTATCACCGTAAAAGGGAACAACATGTTAAGTCACATTCTACAGCTATTTAAAATAATAGCATACAGGGGATAAACCTGATATTTTGTCGTGACGCGCTTGACGTACATCTAATTGACGTACCGTTGATGGACGTTAAGCCACTACGTAAGTTTTTTTTTTAACATCTCATTTAAGCCTAGAAATAATTCTTTTCAACAGGTATCTTGCCCATCTCCAACGAAAAATACTCGGATCTTCAGGACCTCAAAAAGTTTTGCAGTCCAAAAGCTCAAGAGTTTTACACAAACTTACCACATCAATAACTTAATCACCATCAGTATGTAAATAAATTTGAGTTTTTTTTGAGTATTTCCTGATTTTTTACAATACCTCATCATAATAACAGGGAAAACTATGTAAGACCAATGGACTTTCCATGTTCTTCTCCAGTAAACCATGTACTTAGGCTATTAACGTTTAAATAAAACTGCACATGTTAACAAAAATTGTTTTTAGACTATATAGTTTACTTAATAATGAATGAGGACACAGTTTGATGTAAATTTATAAACCATTTGTGCAATAATAAACACTATAATAGATATAATCATTAAAACGGCTCTTCCGGAAAAATCTGTAAAATGCGACTTATCAGGTTTTTCCCCTGTGGTCTTCGTATATTAACTAACATACTTAATGACATTTCTATTTATTTGCTTAGAATAGAATAATATTTATCACAAATCCAAGAATAAATAACCACAAAATATTTATTAAAATAATAATATTAATCATACCTTATATCCCTAAACTCATCGACAGTTTTTCCATTAATAATTATTTGGAAAGATCCATTTGCTGAAACGTACATTTCAGATCCTTTATCGCCTTGTCTGATGAGAACTTCTTTTGGAGATACATCTTTACTGTACATCGCTGCCACAACATCTTTAAGTTGTTCTTTGGAAATGATTTTATTGATAAAATCGTTATTTTCTATCGCTTTTAGAATCAGTGCTTCATCTCTAAAATATACAATTCTTCTAGTTAACAGATATAGAATATACCTAACACCATAAAATCCAAAGAATATAAGGAGCACAAGAGAAGCAATACTAATAAAAGCAATTCCTATTTAATTAAATAGTATGTCGCCACCAGAAGGTGGCGCTGTTATTATCTTACTTAACTAAGTACTATTACGCCACCGTAAGATGGCGCTGTTAATATATAATATATCTAATTGATAAATTACAAAGTACTGTGAAAAACATATAGTAAAAACTGTCAACTAACGATAAAATATTATAAAAATGACAAAATAAAATTTGAAAACAAAACACAATCATAAAAATGTAAAAAATGGTAAAACAACGAAGTTTGCCGTGCCAGCTAGTAAATAATTAAATAAATATTAAGAAGCTTAGAACTAGTCTACAGTACGAACTACTGTACCACATTTTTTTATTTATTTTGATTTATTTTTGAAATTTTATAAAAAAAGCACAAGAAAAAATAAATTTTTGATCGATAAGCAAATTTGGAGACATTATAACTGTTTTGTTGTACAAAAAAAGCTTCTCTTTTGTAAATCTCTTTTATCAGTATTTAGAAATAAACTTACTTAGGATCTTTAACATTAACAGGTAGTTCCTCTATATTATCATCAATTCTAGTTGGAGCTGATGGAATAACACGTTTTCTCCTTTCATTAGTGGCTCCATCTGTGTCATTATTTTCTACTATTTTAACCTAAAAATAAAATTTAATTTTTAAAATATAAACATTGAAAATTAGTATAACGGCGTGTTACGTTGATATCATTCATTGTGGCGCTTATTTTTTCTTTGAATTGAACCAAATGCATTTGGAATGAGTCAGTTTACTCGGTAGTGCTGGTTTCAACTAGCACAAAGGGTGCTCAAACTCTCAAGATTTTCTACACACACTCTGCTCTACGCTCTGATTCAGAAACGCGTGAATATGAACTAAACTTAGTTGAATCTCCATGTAAATAGGGAATGGCAACCCTCAAAAGATGTTTTAATTATTTCTCTCCCTAATTTCCCATTTAAGGAATTCAGCACAGTTCTTAGCCAGATTGAAGCTGTCTTAAATTCGAGACCACTGACTGCCCTCTCTTCAGATCCCCTGGAACTACTTCTGAACATTGGAAAAAATGTAACTACTTAGGTACCCTGATAAAGAGTTGATTGATGTCACAGAAAATAAACGCAACATCATTCCATGAATCTCTCAAATTCATCAGATGTTTTGGTATAAATCGGTGCTGCTTGGAAAATTTACACAGGCTCTATTTTCTCTCCAATGACTGGCCATCTTTCCTTTGGTCTCCCTCTTCTCTTATTTCCTCCTATGCTTCTGCAAATGATCATTTTTGGAATCTTACTTTCTGCCATCCTTTCGACGTGTCCTAACCACTTCAACCTTTGTGCTCTAGCATATCCTGTGATACTTGGTTCTTTGTACATATCCACAAGCTCTTGGTTTGTTCTTCTTTCCCATACCCCATTGCTCCATTTTCCCCCAAACATTTTTCTTAATAACTTTCTTTCCCATATTTCTAGGGAACTTATATCTGCTTTCCTTAATATCCACGTTTCACAAGCAAATGTAACTGTTGGTCTTATTGCCGTTTTGTACAATCTAATTTTTAGCTTATTAGTTATTAAATTACGAAACATGGTTGCTTAAATTATTGTTACTAACACAATCGTAGAATTTAAAAATTTAATATTAATACTTACTTGACTAATTTTTCTGTATGTAGAATGTGTTCCATTATCCAGATCCGTACTACTATTATCACTACTAACCAACAAAGTCGTTTTAAAAACATTTTTAGAACACAAACAATAAACCATTTTAATAACTTGAAATTAGGTATGTTTGTTATTAAAATATATTCCAAAATGTAAATGAATTAGTTTAAAATAACCACTTCGATACACATGAATAAAACACTAAACTATACATCCATTTAAGTACATACTTACATAAATTCTCTACCTCATCAGTACCTTAAATTAAATCTGGTTTAATATTAAATAAATTGATACTTTAAATGATATTTTGAAATTGAAGATAATTTCAAGTGATGATTGATCAGTATACCTTGTATCGTGTGAATTATTTTTCTAGATTAAACATTAGCATGTAAAAAGTGTCAGATAAGACAACTAGTTTTCAGAATTATTTTGTTTTCACCTCAACATCAAATAGTTAAAACGTAGATATGGTATTTTCTGTCTGTCCTCGGTTATTACAAGGGATAGAGACACAAATGAGAAATCAAATTAAAGCTCATTGTCTAAAAACATCATTAAAAAGAAGAATTTATTTATCACTTTCGGTTCAAAAGTTACAACTAGAAGAAGTAGGTGTAAAGGTACGTTTACACGTGAGAGGAACTCGCCGAGAGTGCTCTCAAGAGTCTCTCGCGGAGCTCTTTACACGGGAGAGTGAAATTCGCACTAGTCCACTCTCGAAGAGCTACTCGCCATGGCAACAGAGTACCACCAGACCGTTTACACGGGCGATTTCCATTTGTTCTTAGAGTGACTTAGGCCAGTAAACATCTTGTGATTTCAGTTCAATGCTCTTAGTTCTAGAGTTAACATACACATTATTCAAGATGTCTTCAAGGAAACGCGAAGTAGCAGTGGCTTTGTTGATTTTTTGTTGGTATGTTAAAGAAAAACGAAATGAAGAAGAAAAATATTGGTCAGGTTTTGGGTCCAAAGACGGAATAAGTTAGGCGCTTACCACACATTGACCAGTGCATTGGACTAGAAGACGCTCAGCAGTTCAGAAACATTTGCAGATTTTCAAGTGTGGAATTCGAATTATTAGTACAATTTGAGGTAGCTTTTTAGGGTTTCGTAGCCAGAAGGATCGGGATCGACATATTCCACTATTTCTAATTGCAATTCGATCGGCCATTAACGAATCAACAGGCCAAACGCCTGCGAAGGTCCTGTTCGGTAGAGAAATGAAGCTACCATGCGACTTGGTGTTTGGTTGTAAACCTGGTGAAGAAGTGGCCCATGAGGAGTATGTCGTCGATCTTCTGAATCGAATGAAAAATATACACAAACTGGTGCGTGGGAAACTTCAATTATCTAGTGTTACCAAGATTTGGTTTGGCTCTATAACCCCCAATGGCGTCGAGGCATTTGTCCCAAATTACAGAAGAACTAGAAAGGTCCATGTACCATCCAGAAAAAGATTAACGATGTCATGGATCGGATGGTGAAAATTCCCAGAGGGAAACCCGTCGTGGTCCATCATGATCGGTTGGCGCCTTACCAGGGAAACCACAAAATGGGGATGTGTAGCAGCTCCAAGAAGATATAACATTCCGGGAGGAATGAATCTAAGGAGGGGGCAGTGTAAGGGGATAACCGAATAAGGAAGACTGTTTTTAGGTTATGTGTTCCAGAATATTCTCCTTATTCTAGTGTGTAATGATTAGGTTAGATCATGTTTCTCGTAAATTCTAGAATGTTTATTTGTTCTATATCAGGGGATATATGGGCAGTTAAGGAGAGTTTCAATATTTTATTGTAATTGTAAAACTGTTTACATGTTATCCAGCAGAGTTCCTGTAAATCTGTAACAATTTTGATAAATAAATTGTGTTTAAGTCCCCATATGTGTTTCATTATGTTAAAAATGACAATAATTTTTTGCATATTTTGCTTGGTAAGGGTGTTTATTTTGCTATTTTCTCTAGTCTAATTCCATTCCGTTTCCTTCCATTCCATTCCGATCCATTCCGTTCCGCGTTAATGCGTGGCCTGCTTCAAGGTTGTAGCGTTTTAAAAAACCCGATTAATTAAAATTCTTTTTTTTCAATTTGTTTGAATCTATGCCGACCCTGTAGGCATAACATATTAGATAGAACATTCTAGAACTCGAAAATCTAACGAACTTTTCAAAGCGAAGTATTTATTTTTTCTATTGACCAATCAGATTTCATGTTTAAGATCAGGTGAGTTAAGCAAGGGTAGCTGACGCGTCTTTCTGGTTCCTAAGAGAAATTAATTCGAGGGCGGTGGTCGAGCTGAGAAGAACTCGACACACTTAGTTAGAATCTTCCTGGTTTTTTTATTATCTTTATCTCATAAAGTATTAGTGTTCCTAGCGCCGATTAAATAAGTTAGTAGTTTATCATAAATGGTTTTGTGAATGCCACCTGTAATTACCTGTGGATGAGGCTAATGAAAAGCCGAATTTTACCGTATTTCCGAGATTAAGCTTGGACGCTGATCTAGTCACTCAGGAGCCATTTGTAAGTCTTTTTATTGTATCATTTCTATTTTTACTACAAGAAAAAAGAGTACTGTTTCTTTCTTTGGATATTGGATTTAATTGTATTCAGTATTAATAATATCTACATACCAAGAGTTAAAGTAATAAGTGACTGTAAAACTCAGAGTGTGACTCAGTTTTTTTGAAAAGCCGGTGACTGTTAATTTAATATTGAAGATTGGTCTTAACTGATATTGATAATACCTACGTATTAAGATTTAAAGTAATAAGTAGTGTCCGACCGAGGCTTCGACTTCGGCTTCGGCATCGGCCACCTTCGGCCAAAAAAACCATCTTCGGCCAAAAAAACCATCTTCGGCGAAACCTACGGCTTTGGCCTCGTTTTGGGCCGAATAACCGTCGAGAGTGAACGAACTGTTACGAAAGACTGAGAGAGAGAGGGACGGGCCGGTCGTATTTGCTGAGGCCGCGGGGAGTCACTGCCAAATATCATATTGCACATTGCATGCGCATCAAGACAAGTGGTCTAATTGTAATTTGTGAATTACATAATTAAATAAATAATTATTTTTTACAAATAAATCACAATCTTTTATTACCATCTCTAAATCAACTTCTATATAAGACAGGAGACAGTCAATATAAACCTTTAATATTAAAGTTTTGAAATAATTTAATATTAATTGTAGCTTGTAGACAGTATTGAACAAAATTATAAAATTAATTACTGAGAGATTATAAACCTTCGGCTTCGGCTTCGGCCGAAGGTTGTGGCGATTGCCGATTAATCGGCTTCGGCTTCGGCTTCGGCTTCGGCGAAAAATAGACCTTCGGTCGGACACTAGTAATAAGTGCACAGAGTGTGATTCAGTTTTTTTTTTGAAAAGCGTTTTATTACAAATTTTTTTATCTGTATCTCTTATATGTATGTCTAATAATTATAAATGGTTGTGTAAGTACTCTTTTAACTCGAGTTAATACAAAAGCAAAAGGTGATTTTTATAATTTTTTATCTAACTTTCATCTCCCTCACTTTTCGCTTAACAGGGTACACAGAAATAACTAAACAATATACCTAGCTGTTATTTTAAGTGTAACAAAAGATATGTTTATGAACTAATCACAAATGTGAGTAGTAATATGATTTACTGTTTCTGACATAGATATTTTTTTATTTTATTTTTGTTGTTGTTTTATCTCATTTATTATCATATCAGGTATAGTTTAACTAAACCTACTTGGATAGGCGTGGTCAACGAGCTGTTACAATTTCCAGGGGTGGTGTTTAAAACAATACAGGTGTGAGTCGGGAAGTTAAATGCAAAATTAAATAGAAATTTTACTAGGTTCGTTCATATAATGACGTTCTTTTGAGTTTTCCGAGGTAAAATATAAAAATAATTCCTATCCAAATAGGTCTAGTTAAACTATAATAAATTCTGTTTAGTGATTAAATAGATGTTTTTCTTTTCCTCTCTGGTGTATGTTATTCTGATCAATATTATCAGTCACTAGAACAAGTCTTAATAAAGTACTAAATTTTGATTTTTTTTTGAATATATCTCTATCTTACAAGTTGGAACCTTAACCATTGGGATAAGTAAAGGAAAGTGTAAGTATAATTATCTTATTAGTTTTATAAATAAAAGTGTGTAATTTTAACTCTAACAAGAATAATCAACAGGTTATCTTATCTAGCTTATATATTGTTCTCATTCTATCTGGGTTTCTTATATTTCCCCATCCTCAGGATAAAAAACATAAGTGGCGCCCATTTCCCTTTCTCTTTCATTTCTTTCTTTTCCTCTCTTTTATCCCTTTTAACTTCTATTGTCTTATTAAATATATTCCTTTTTATCTTTGCAATATTCTGTCATCTAGCTCGTTCGAATCCACGCTCGCTCTCCACTAACCAACTGAGTGCCGTTCGCAATAGTTAACCTTTTCAAACGAGCATTTACCACCTTCAGATAAAAAAGAGGTTACAAGGTATATAATCCCTTCAAATTGGAAATGTAAGTTATGTGAACAAGAGAATGAAATAAAAACCAATTAATAATTATTTATAATGTATTAAAATAAATAGAATAAATCCGTTTTTATTACAACGGATTAATGTATATGTAGGTATAGGTATATAGTAAATCACATTTAAAACTCTTCATCCCAACCAGACATTTCTTCAGGAGGAATATCAAAATCTTTCTTAAATGAATCAAAATATCTGGTATCTGTAGGACCTTGCAATTTTGGTTTAAATGGAGAATTTATTTCAAGTTTTTGTAATTTTACCCAATCGATACCTAAGAACCATTTATGTGTCTTTATATCTTGAATACCGTTTCGTTGCATACCCAATCTTTCTGCAGGAACTGGTCGACAAAGCTTCTCAATTAAATGTCGCGCTTTAAGGTTGATATGAGAAGGAAAAGGAACGTTATCTATACCTTTTAATATTTTGTTATATGTCCTCATATGACTACTATCATCTGTTCTGAATGGGGTTCTACCTGAAAGCATTTCGAAAACAAATGCTCCAAATGCCCAGTAATCAACTGCTCTATCATGGCCTCTACTTAAAACAATTTCTGGGGCTACGTACTCTGGAGTACCTAAAAGTTAAATAAAAAATAGATATCGGTTAGGGTGTCAGAATTTCTTTATCAACCTCTGACTGGTAGATCGAATCTAATCGAATCAAAGAACAAGGTCAATGAGGCATTGTTTTCTACTTTTTCGAAATTTAAACTTTTGCTGTATGAATTCTTGGTTTAAACTATGATTATTTCTTTCACTTTGTAACAGACTTATACTTTATCTATTTTTTTCAATTCGCTTTTTTACTTCACAAACTGTAATATTTTTATAATATATGCATCACTTAAAGTAGATTTTTTACCTGCAAAAGTGTATGTTTTTCCTCTACCAGAAATTTTTTTTGCAAAACCAAAATCAGTCAATTTTATGACACCATTTTTAGCAATCAATAAATTCTCCGGTTTTAAATCTCTATAAACAATTCCTCGTGAATGAAGATAATCGAATGCTTCAAGAACACACGCGCAAATATATCTTGCCTCTTTTTCTTCAAATCGTCTATTTTTTTGTCGTTGAAGCAGACTCCAAAGATCACCACCTGGAAATTATGTAAATTATATAAAGTTATTAATAGGAAAAGTGTTTAATATTACCTAAACAAGATTCCATGAGAAAATATATATACTTTGCGTCTTTATAAGTTCTGTATAATCTGACAATAAATGGGGATCTACAATTCATTTGTATGCGCTTTTCATTGTACACATGCTCTTGTTGATTCTGTTCAACAATTTCTATCTTTTTAAGATATTTAAGTGCAAATACCATAGTTTCATTTTTGGTATGCTGCACCAACTCTACTCTTCCAAACCCACCAACACCTAGAGTTTTAATGATTTTCAGATCTATTAAATTAACGTCTACGAATTCTGAGTCTGAAGGTTTAATTGAATCCTTCGGTTTATTTGCTACTTTTATATATTTGAACTTTTCTATTTTTCCTAAATGATTAATAAATTCTGTTCTTGTTAATGTCAGACACTCGACACCAGGTGCATTAGCTGTAACTGTGGCTTGTCTAGCATCTTCTTCTAACAAAGCCAATTCTCCAAAGCAGTCTCCTTTTTTATAGACTCCAACAACCCCTTCTCCATCTTTTGTAATAGTTACCGTTCCTGCTCTGATAATATAAAATTTGTCACCTACAATAACATACACAATACACAAGTACTTATTTATACAAATAATAATAATAATAACAGATTTAATTTGAATTGTTGAATTAAACGGTAGGCTAGTAGCCAAATTAGTAGTCTAAAATCGAAAGCATAATGTAGGAATATTAAGGCAACAAGTTAGATCTATGATCTATAAATATCAATCATACTGTTATGCTCTTTTATAATTAACAAATGACATTACTGTGTTTTTTGGATATACAGCTGCCTTAATAACCTAGGAAAGTCATACTCATTAAAAACGCCAAAGAGACTAAATGAAAGCTACATAAGGGATACAGTGATTAACACCATCTCAACCAACATGCATACACAACAAGGAAATCCACCGATACGGCCCTACATAATGTGGTTGGTCAGATCGAGCGACTATTGGACAGAAAAGAGTTTACCCTGGACGTATTCATAGATATCGAGGGAGCTTTCGATAAAAATACGTTCCCTAAAATAATGCACTCGCTTTCTGCCCGAAATGAACCTACAACAGTAAGGGGTGGATTCTCAGCGTGTTAACGGAAGTTAAGTAGCAAAATTAGTAGTCTAAAATGAAATGCGAAATGTAGTAATACGAAACTTGGGAATTAGATATGCTTCAGTCGATTATTATACAAATCAATGCTAAATATTAAGCCAAGAAAAAAAACTTGATCCTAAGTATTTGTAACGTTTACAACGTTATTTGTGGCCTGGCCTATTGACTATTAAATTTTTATAATTTTCGGGTTATTGCGAGTCGTCGTGTAAACTTTATTAGATTGGGGAAAGGGAATTTTTAGTTCGATCGAGAGAAGTGTCGCTATTTTGCTTTTTTTTTATTTTGTGCTTCTAAAATAAGCAGATCTTCTCACTACATTCTCCCTTCCGGGCCGTTGCCAAATAGTGAAGGGTCCAAAGTAAGGGCTGATTTTAATTGAAGGTTTATCCTGAGTGAAGCTTTTCTAGCCGAATTTTTCATCTTGCCACCATAGACAGATTGTTTTCCGCCACCAAAGTCTTTCCTCGAAAAACTACCAGTATTTAAGGAGAAAACATCTTGCCATCGGCATCTTTAACCGGTGCTATTTACGACAGAAATTCCGTCCACCACGTCGATTCCGAAGAAAAAACAAAAGATAAAAGATAGTTATTCACTATTTTTATTTCTAATAACTTAAAGTTTTGAATAAACAATTTAACACTGATTCTCTTTTTTATTTGTATGTCTGTACTTGGCGCCCTTTTTTATTTGTTTGGGGGGAGTTGAAAAGAAAGCCAAAAGGGAGCCACGAACCCTGGAGCTAGCCAAGGGTATTTTTACGCTACATATTTCACAATAAACGCTTTCCTCCAACAAGTTATTCAGTTAGATCTATATGTATAAATCATTCTGTTATGCTGTCGTATAGTCGTCATATAGTGTTTTTATTATGTAGTAGCCTTAATAACCAAGAAATGGCAATAAAAGAGTCACGAAAACTTGATCTTGCATATTTTACAAAGAACTTCTTCCTCCTCCAAGTTTTTAAGTTAGATCAAGAGGTATACAGGGTTTTAAAAGAAAGAGTTACAAAAAGAAATGGGTGGAAAATATGAGAAAAGGTCATCATATGTCCGTAAATTAAGAGTTTCGGAGTTTTGTGTTTGTATCATATTTGGATTATCTCTTTTTTTCGTTCTCAAAAACTTGCTTTTCTTATCAAACTCGACCGATGTTTTATCTAGATATTATTTGTAGCTAGTATCTAGTTTAGCCTGTTTACAGTAACATTGAAATAACTACTTAATAGTCCCATAATTCCGGAAGACCAAAGTCGGTGTGCACCCTTGGGACAGAAGAAGCAATTTTGGCACGAATAGAGAAGAATCCAGAAACTAGTTTGCGTAGAATATCAGCATTGTTAGGAATTGGGGTTTCTCTGGTTTGGAGAATACTTCACGAGCAGTACCATGCCCAACGAGTGCCTGCTTTTGCATCCCCTTGATAATCAGCCACGTTTGGATTTTAGCCGCTGGTTTCTAAGACATGATGCTGAGAATCCCAATTTTATTGCAGACATGCATACTTCTTACTGATGAGGCAGTGTTTACACGAAATGGAGTTTTTAATCTCCATAATTCCACATATGTAGGTCGATGAAAATCCCCTTAGTATTGGTGAAGGCAGGCATCAAGTCCGATTGTATTACTGAACCGATTAACGGGAGCTGATTACTTTTATTTTAGCAGAACACATTGGGTAATATTTTAGACGATATTCCTTTAATACAAAGAAATCAAATATGGTTTCAGCACGATGGTGCTCCGGCCCATTCTGCAATTGCCGTGGGAGAGAATTTTGACGGATCTTTTAGAGAAAGATGGATAGGAAGGGGCGGACCTGTACCAAGGCCTGCAAGATCGCCTGATTTAAACCCCCTCACTTTTTCCTTGGGGACACTTAAAAAAAATCGTATATCGGTCCCTGCTGCGGAGATGTCGTGGCTACATTTAAATGGAGATAGAGCACTTTGAACATTTTATATGACTCTATGTTTCTGTTACTTGTTATTAAATATTATTGTTTCTTTATACTCATTAAAAAATTATTTTGAACGCAAAATGGTCCATATCTCCGAAACCGTTAATTTGCGGTCATATGTTTATGAACACTTTTTTGCTTATTTTGGGACATACTATCACTCATTTTATTTTGTGACACTTTTTTTAACACCCTGTATGCTGTATGTCACCCTTTCTTTCATTCAAACGTCATAAAACTGACAGATGACGTTACTGTTTATGATTATCGTACGTTACGTACAAAGGTTCATTCGATTTCGCTGGGTGCAATCTACTTACGAGTTTACCACAAACAAAATTTCTTGCACTCTGGCAGAGGTAGTGCAGGGAATGCAACAGGGTTCTGCATTGTAGCTGAAGAATTAAAAACGTTATTGGGAAATCAAGCAGAAACTTGATCTTTAATATTATACAATAAACGCCTTTGTCTACCAAGTTGTCGAGTTGGATCTATAAGTAAGAACCATTTTGGTTGCTGACATTCGTTATACATTTGTCAGATTGTCAAATTTCAGAAATTTAAGCCTTGTTAACATAATACATTTGACACAGTAACTTGATCCTTGATATTTTATATTTAACTAATTCTTTCAACAAGTCCTCAAATTAGATCAAAAGTATAAATAGTTCTGACATGCTCTGACATATTTAGCAAATGACGATACTCTTTATCCTTGTTATTCACCATTCAAAATAGTGTAGAAATCTTATAAACGCACCATAGAATATTTGCCATCGAGTGCTGGTGCTTAGATCACTTTTTAATAGTGTCATATGTCATAAGGTTGACAGACGACGTTATTGTGTATAGTTGTGATACGTCAACCAGGATAACCTATTAACGAAAATAAAAGAGACACAGTAACTTGATTCTAGATATTCTACAATCAACACTTTCTTCCCATAAGTCTTTGAATCAGATTAATACCTAAGTATAAAACACTCATGTTGCTAGATGTCATAAAATCAAATAGATGACAGTTCTTTATACCTGTCGTACGCCACCTTATGTTAAAAAAAAGAATATCTTAAAATGTCAGATTGTTGTTGATAGAATTGCAATTAATACAGTTTACAATATTGATAACAAAAAATAAACTACTGTACCTAAAAAAACTAACCTCTATCTCCCTGTTTTATAATTGTTTGTCCTGATATAAAGAATTCTGTTTTCAATAGATTTGCAACAATTTGAAGAGCATCATTACCAACCACATTAAGATATTCATTGTTTACCAAGAAATTCATTAATTCATCTTGCTTTCTAATATTATGAGTTACCATTATCTGTTGGAAAACATTGCTGCCTAAAACCCAAACTCTACCAGAAGAAGCTGCTTTGATGGTAGCCAATCTTTGAGCATTGTAAAGAATTGCAAGTTCACCAAAAACTCTATAATAAAAAAATAATTAACTTTATGTACCACGTTCTATTATTTTATTATTAAATCGTAACAATTACAATAATTAGAGAAAATACCAATACGGTTTGCAGATACAAATGTCAATCATACCTTACATCCTTAAACTCATCGACAGTTTTTCCATTAATAATTATTTGGAAAGTTCCTTTTGCCGAAACGTACATTTCAGATCCTTTATCGCCTTGTTTGATAAGAACTTCTTTTGCAGATACATCTTTACTGTACATAGCTGCCACAACATCTTTAAGTTGTTCTTTTGAAATGATTTTATTGATAAAATCGTTCTTTTCTATCGCTTTTAGAATCAATGCTTCTTCTCTAAAAACATAAAAATTTTCTAGTCTATACAGAAACTTTAAAACATTACACTTAACAATAAGTTTAATACACATTAAAGATTTAAAAAATTTACATGCTTATAAATATTAGCAAAACTTCTATAAACCAGAGTTTACATTCATTACTACTAACATTTAGTGGGCTATCGAAATCTCGTATTGGAGACATAATGTCTATAAGCATTTTCATGGATTGGGTTTCTGCGAACTTTAGAATCCCAAGATGTCCTGTAAGATCGCTGGGTTTTAGAAACTTTTTCCTTGTTAACCTATAGGTACAGTCCAAGGCAATCTCATTTCCCCAGTGATCCCTATCAAATCGGGTCTTAGCACCTTTTGCTATTCTATTATTACCTACTTTTGTTGAGTTTTTTCGTTCGACCAAGATCAAACCAGCGAATTGTTGGTGATTAAGGGTCTAAGAACTGTTAGATATGACCAATGGATCAGTTTAGATTTAAAACCCCATGTTTTACCAAAAAGCTTACGGCAGATTCACATAAGCTTTTAGGTATAGAGGTTATATTTGCCAGGTGTGAATTTAACGGAATTTTCCTGTTAACTCCGAGGTATTTTACCTCTTCTGAAAATGAAAGTGTCACTCCATTCATGACAGGAGGTTGAATCATTGATTTCATTCCGGTGCTGAATGAAATGAATGTCATTGTCGTTAGGATTGGCTGAGAGTCCTTCATTCCAACACCAAGTAATGAGTTTTAAGGCACTTAGCATGCGGTCAGCAATAATACTGTTTACCTAGTACCATAATAACTAAATTATGAGCATAGCCCAGAGTACGAAACCCTTCTATCTTAATCTTTGTAATGAGATCGTTAAATATCACTGACCACAGTAAAGACGATAAAACTCGTACTTAAGGACAGACTTTTCCTGCTTTTATGGTAGGTAGTGTTTGATCTCCAAGGTAGGTAACTAGGGTTTAGCAACGATTGTATCCATTTGATAATGGTAGCTTTTATACCCATATTTGTAGCGACAGCGCTAAAAAAATCGTATTAGATATTATCGAATGCTTTCTCTATATCTAAAAAGCACATACAACCACTTCTTTTATGTTAAAATCCTTTTCAAGGTCTCTTACGAGATAATTCAAGGAATGTATTATAGATTATTATAGATCTTTGATAAATATCAAGTATTTTTTCCATAGTTTTTAGTAAAAAACATGTGAGGTTTATAGATCAATATGACTTTGGTTCCCCCGGAACGTAGTGCTTAAAGGTGTTAAAAAGCCCATTTAATTTTGTTATTGGAGCTTCGTATTAGTCTACAGTACTGTCTACTGTACCACATTTTTCATTTGTTGGTAGAGAGTAAATTATTTTTATTTATTATTAAAAACCTTTTACTATAATCAATCATTAATTATAGAAGTGACAAATTTTATCAGATCTGTAATTTATTATATCATAGAAATAGAAAAAAAAAATTGATAACAATTTTCATTTATTTTGATTTACTTTTGAGATTTTATCAAAGACATTGTAAACTTACTTAGGATCTTTAATATGAACAGGCAGATTATCTATATTTTCATCAATTTTAGTTGGAACCGGAATAACACCTTCTCTCCTTTCATTGGCGACATAACCTGAGTCAATACTTTCCTACAAATTATATTAAATTATCATACAGAATTAAAAACAGGATTCTTTTTATATACTTTTGGTACATCAATGCTCTTTTTTGGACTCTCTTCATCATTATTTTTTACTGGTTTAATCTAAAAAAAACATAGAAAATAAGTTTTTGTAGAAGATGATTAAAGTTGTTTTAAAGGTCTGCTCCAACAAACCAAAAAACTGTTTTAGTTTATCTTATATTAATGTAAGAGGCCAACTACGCCTCCTAATCCTAACAAAGGACCCGACTTTCGAATCTAGGTTGCCACATATATTTCCGAAAATTCCTAAGTTTATATATTTTGAAAATGTTCTGTCTACTTTACTATTCAATTGTTCGTCAATGACTGTTAGAAAGATAATATAAAAATATTCTTAAAAGGGTTCTTCATATTTAAACAGTTTTCTCTAATGAAATCAATTTTGTATATATTACTTATACTTAAAGACATTTTTGTGTAACGGCATTTTCAATCTTTTTTCGTGCCGCTTTGATATTGTATGTAAAGAAATGCCGACGCCTTTGTGAGGCTAATTACCGACAAGATGTGTTTCGAAACATACAGGAGAGTCGCTAATAGGAACCGACGTGGTGGTAACGCAAGGGTAGTTAAATTTAGGAGTTGATTTAGCAGAGCCACTCTGTACCGAAATGGAAATCGGTACAGCGAGTGGTTCTACTATTCTGACTGACCTCTGACCTTGCATAATGTTTCATTTTAAGACTGTTAAACAGTAGCGTCAGTGTGTTTATTGGAGAAATTGGTATGATAAGAAATTATAATACTATGGCGTTTTGGCGACCATTTTAAACGGGTGATCAAGATCCATCATCGTCCCAATATTAATAGATGACAATTATATTAATGACAGTATCGAATTAAAACACAAAGATTTACACGTTCAATGTCAACGCGTTGTTTTAAATATGTATCATTGTTTGAAAAAAGAAAATGCTGGAATGGCTGACAATGCGATTGTTTCGAGAATTCATGAATTAACACGAATCGGGTATACGACGATATATAAAATTGTTAAATTAAGAACTGTTACGGATCATTCTTTAATACGAAAGCGACCAAATAAAAAATTGGGTAGGGTTGACACTGCTGCAAAGGACTTTATTCAACGAACAGTTTATAACTTTTACAAAGAAAATAGAGCACCTACTTTAGAAATATTTCGTGAAAAATTGAGAGATTTTCCTGAATATAATTATGCAAGCTTGGAAACACTACGCGAGGTTTTGTTAAGTTGTGGATTTAAATATAAGAAACTAGATAATCGGATAATGATCATGGAATCTAAACGTATATATCGTTGACAAGAGTATTTGTGCAAAATAAAAGGATATCACAACTCAAACAGAAATATAATTTATTTAGACGAAACCTGGTTCGATACGCATGATGTTGTCAAGTACGGCTGGGTTTACAACACAAACAATTGTGTTTTAAATGCACCGTGTTCAAGAGGAGAACGTGTTATTATTATTGATGCCGGAAGCAAAGACGGTTTTGTAACAAATGCGTTGCTATTGTCGGCCAAAAATAAAACAAAGTCTTCTGCCGATTATCCTCTTAATCGGCAGTGCCCGGTTAATATTCCCGTTATAATACAATAGGTTCTTCTTACTAAGGTTTAGACAGCTGAAAGATATCTTTTGATCATAGTTTCCAAGGAGTGTCTTCAATTGTCTTAGTCCTTTTAGATTGTTCCAGTATTTGGATTTTTCTCTATCCACTTCTTTCCTTGATTACTACTACTGATTCCACAAGATAGTTCTGGTCCCAAGTATGTGGTTTCAGATCCTTTTTTCCTAGGAACCCACCAAAGGGCACCATCAGTGTTATTTTGTCCTAGTTCATTTATTTTGCCTAGTCATCTTTGAACTGATTGTGTGTCAGTGCAGAGCTTTGATGGCTGCTTGACGATCTGACATGATTACAATCTTTTGTTTACGATAGTTCCTTTCTATATTAAATTCTACATATCTTCCAATGGCACGGATTTTCGCTTGAAAAATGCTTGGGTATGTACCCAGGTTTTCTAAATATTTGGCTCTAGGTCCAAAAATCCTTGCTCCTGTTCCTTTATCTGCCATTTTATGGCATTTTGTGTTAGCCCCAATATGGTGTCTTTGTTTCATTCAGATTTACTTCCCAGTTTTGAAGTGAATTTTCCCACAAAGTTAAATTTCCCAAATTTAATCAAATTGAAGTGATCGAGGTCTTTCCTTGATTGTTGCTTCTTTGACCATTCTATATATTGGTTTCTTTCTTACACTTTTTACTTAAATGTGTAGTGGCGTGAGATTTAGGATTACTTTCATTGCAGTAGTATAGAATGTTCCCCTTGCTCCAGAAATGCAGGCACAGGTTGGACTCCAAGTCTTTGCAAGGTTTGTCCTTGCAGTAGTCAGATTTGCTCTTGTGCCCCAAGATACTGCCCCATAGGTGATGATTGGTCTCACTATTACAGTGTAGATCCATTGCAATGTTTTTGGTTTACAATCCCAATTCTTTCCTGCAAGGTTTCTGCACACCATAAGGGCTTTTGTTGGTTTGTGTATTATTTCGTTTTCGTGTTTGTTGCAGAGTAACCTGTTATCTAGGGTTAGGCCTAGATATTTCACCCACTTTGTCGGTTTTTAAGTTAGGTTTCTTTTTTCTTTCTGCATGTATGCAATTATTGTAGACAGCAATTGCGACAAACAGGTGGAAGTTGTTCTATCTACTCCTATTGATTGGAAGGAATCCCAGAAATGAGATACTAGTAGTATTACTACTCGCCAATAGTTAGAAAGGGTCATATTATTCAGTTTAGTATAACAGGTTGTCATTGCCTAAAAAACGGATGAACTGAAACCTAGTTAGATCGATTTATCGCCCGCGAAATCCCGTGAATACCAAATTTCATGAAAATTGTTGGAGCTGTGTCTGAGTTCACATATAGACAGATTACTATCACAATCCTATGATTTAACAATTTGAAATTAATACTTACATTAATATATGCGTCTGCAGTATTATAAATATCTTCTAATGGTGTTTCCACTACGTTTTCTAAACTTGATCTACCACTAGAAACAGGTCTGGAAGGCGCTCGGTCCTTTTTAAGTGAAGATTTAAGTGGTTCCTTTTTCCCCTGCAATGTGTTGGTTAAAACTATATTTTCCTTTTCAGTTATAATTTCATTATCCTTTTTATCATAACTATTATTTTCTTTTAAGTCAGTACTTTCTGAACGTATTTTCTCATTAGAAATAGGTCTAGAAGGTGCTTTATCCTTTTTAGCTGTAGATGATAATGTGGATAAGTTAGTATTATCTTCTAAGTCGCCATTTTCAAAAATTATATTCCCATTAGAAATAGGTCTTGAAGGTGCTTTATCCTTTTTAGTCTCTGATTTAAGTTTACCACTAATTTCTTGTGAATTCCCAATTATAACTTCTTCATTTTTAGTTTCTTTAGGGTTTGTTGTTGGCCTGTTTAACGGCTCGTCTACAATCTTAGTATTTTCAGAAGATTCTGTTTGTAGATTGTTTCTTTCTGCTGTAACTGGTGAAATTTTTTGTTGTAAATGTTGATTACTTAATCCAGTATGTAATAAAACAGGATGTTTGTATTTAATATGTAATTCATTTTCTTGATCGCTGCTGACATAGCCACTATTAATCACCAAAGTCGCTTTAAAAAATTTTTTACAACACAAGCAAAATACCATTTTAATAACTTAAATTGAGGTCTGTTTGTTATTATAATATATCCAAAATGTCAATAAGTTATTTAAATATAAACACTTCGATACACATTAATAAAACACTAAATTATAAATCCATTTAACTAGATACTAAAATTCTCTACAGGATCAGTACCTGAATTGATAATGTATTTTTCACATTAAACCAATTGTTCGTATATTAAATTTTAATCTTAGATAACTCGATACGAAAATGATATTTTGCAATTGAAGATAATTTCAAGTGATGACTATTTACTGTACTTGGTATCTTGAGAATTATTGTTCTTGATAAAATATTAACGTATGTTAGCATATGCCTATAAAAAAGTCTCAGATAAGACAACTACTTTTCAGAATACTTTTATATTTAATTTATAGAAATTTTAGCATTACGAGGTGAATAAATACAGCAAATACTAACACAATACCTACTTATTTAAAATTTTATTATTAAATAAAATATTTTTATTATAGAAGGCTACATACCCGTATACGTTTAGCACAAATTATCATATAGGTATGATAATATTTTACAACGTGGAAATATACAGACCCGTAGTTTATGTTTTTTTTTTTAATTTTCATAGCCAAATCTAAACATATAATAAATCCGTAGGGTTAAACAGTCTTTGAAGTCACCCCTTACCTGGGCGCCCAGCGGGCGGTCTATAAATGAGCTATAAAAGAGACCCTTTCGCGACCCTAGACTCGAGATTCGGCATGTGGTTGTAACCATTCATAATTTTTAAAGTGATGGTAGAATAGAAATCCTACAAATATGCAACAGAGATACTTTTGCAAAATTTTCGATAATTTAAGGGAGCTAATAAATATTGGTTATCGAATACAAGACAAACATTATTGATTTTGGGCACACTGTCGAAAGTGTTTTTGGAAAGACAATTACAATAGAGAAAGAATGCAAAAATCACTTTGGATGGTTGGAGAAAAAAAGTTCACCAAACCAAAATAGTCTAACATATATGACAACATAGCTTCCATTTTTTTGGTATCTTTCCTGTCGGCAATAGTGGTTCCCAATGATATCGGCTTGAGCTTTTAGATTTAACAATTAGTAAAATTTATAGTCAACATAATTTTGACAGATTTTATAAATTCTCTTATAAAGATATTACTATACATAACAGCTTATCCCAACCCATAGTATGATTCATTGAATTATAACCATTTCTTTATCAGACATTAACTTAAACAAAGAATTAAATATCATAAAACAAATAATACACAACAACGGATACAATATTAATGTGATAGATAATCTACTTTCTAAAAAACTATGTACCTATATACACAAGCTATTAAACAAGTCCCTCCCATAATAAAAGATAAAACGTTAAAATTAATCTCTACTACATTCCAATAGTGTTAAAAATATCATAAGTAAACGTAATATTAATGTAGCTTTCAAAACAGCAAATCTTCTTTAGGTGCCGTCTCATCAGTGAATGTTGGTGTTGACTTCTGCAGATTATTTTCTATTTTGAGCTCTTCTAATCAAACTTTGGAGATCTAGACCTGTCCAGGACAGCGTCTGATTTTCCCTTCCTTTATTAGTTGTAGAAAAAAATATTTCTCGTGTTTAAATATGAGTCCAAGATAAGATGTTTGCGTTTTTTACAGTTTCTATAAGTTCACGATCCTAGTTCTTTTCGTGGGGATTCTCAGCAACCCCTGACCATTTAAGATCTGCCACGGAACGGGTACCAAATCATTGGTAGTGCTTTAAAAAGTCATTTTTCTTGGGAATAATAGTGGAGTGGTTTTCCGTTACCTTCTCCATCGCAGTGTCATAGACGGTTAAATCAATATGAGACTGTGGGCCTGTGTAAGGGTTCAATAAACAGCCTCACTCCGATAATGACATAGCTGCTGCCCTATGCCATGTCCTCTGTTGATCGGCGGGTATTTATTTGGTAGAACCTTATTTACACCTGTCCTGCATATCAACAGGAATTTTCCCATGCATCACTGGAGCAATGGGAACATCCCTCAGCGCTGCAATCGAAGTAATCTTTTATCTCTCGCCACAACACATTTAAGTAGAAAGTGTAAGGAAAAAAATCAATATATAGAATGGTCAAAGAAGGAATAATCAAGAAAAGACCTCTATTACTTTAATTTGATCAAACTTGGGAAAACGAAACCAGCAGATAAGCTGGCAGAAGAAAAAGTTTAAACCCCATACTTGGCACCAGAACCTTCTTGTGAAATCAGCAGTAGAGAAACTAAGAAAAGAAATGGATAGAGAAAAATCCAAGTACTGGAACGATCTAGAAGGACTAAGACAATCGAAAACGCTCCTGGGAAAATATAACCAGAAGAGATCTTTCAGCTGGCTTAATTTGGAAATTTCAAGCGGAAATCCGTGCCATTAAAAGAAATGCAGGGCTTAAAATAGTCCGGGAATGTCTAGGCAAACTAAATGAACTAGGACAAAATAACACTGTTACCCTCTTATGGGTTCCAGGACACATATGAATCGAATGAAACGAAAGATAAGCTGCCAAAAAAAGGAGCGGATACCCCATACTTGGAACCAGAACCTTCTTGTGGAATCAGCAGTAGTACATTCTTAGAAAAACTAAGTATGATAAAAGGAATATTAACCACTGCCGATCAAGACGACACATGAATAAACTAGGATTGGTAGATGAAGCAAAGTGCAGATTCTGTGAGGTAGAGGATAAAACCTCGATAGGTATACATACTTTCAGAATGCATTGTATTACATAATTATAGGGTCAAATATTTAGGGTCAATTTACCTAATTTGAAGCCCCACGATATCCTAAACTTTCTATGAAAGATAAAACTAGAAGAGCTGATAAAGTCTAAGTAAACATCAGAATTATAACAAAAAAAGGAGACACAATAGATCTTATAGATCGCAGGTGTATCGTTACCTCTAATTTGCTCTAATATTATATCCTAGATACTGCTCTGTCACTAACTATAGGTATATAAATAGAACAAAAAAAAATAGTTTAAAATTTTTTTATTACTAACTACTTTCTAACATTACATTAAATTGCAGGGCAATATAGTAGTTTTTTATATAAATTATTCCATCATATCGACATCTCTTCCCAGTCTTGATATGAATTTCATCGCTCGTCCCAAACGTGGTGCGAACATTGATCTTTGCACCATCTCTGTTATTTCGTCATCATTAAAATTCTCAGACAAACTTCGCCCTTCTTTTGGTTTGAAGTTCATTAGACGACTCTTTCCTAAAAAATTATTTTCTTTAATATAAATATATAAAATAAGACATGCAAGATAAAGAAAACAGAAGAATATCTCGGAAAAAGCAATATGGTAAATTACAATTATATAGAAAATTCGATTTTTTGATATTTGATTAGATTCTACACATTTTATAAAGTGGACAGCAACTTTTTTAGTTCGTCGTTAGTAAAAGTTTTAAACACAATTAGATATACTTTTTTTTTTAAAAGAAGACACATGAATACGCCAGAAAAAGTAAAATTTTCAAACAGTTATTTGTTTATTAGGTTGGTAACAGTAAGGTTTCAGCTGTCCAATAATCTTGTCTCCAGTGAGCAAACCAGAATAGAAAATAAAAGCTAGTATGTATACCTAGGTCATGGGATACAAATTCACAGAGATAATCAAACCAGTGAATTGACCAGAACAATAACTTTTGGATGGGTGACTTACGAAAAAATAAAAGATGTGTTTAAAGCTAATATCCCAATATGGCGCAAAAACATTGACCCTCACCAAAACATCGGCAGAAAAACTGAGAGTGACACAGCGACGAATGGAGAGATCTAAGATTGGATTGACACTAAAATATAAAGTAAGAAACAAAGAGGAACTAAGGTGGATGATATTATAGAAGGCATATCAAAACAAAAATGGAAATGGGCAGGACATCTTGCAAGACTTAGAGACCGGAGATGGACAAAAAAACTTATCGATTGGAGACCAAGAACAGATAAACGGAACAGAGGACGACTCATTACCCGCTGGACAGAAGACATACAAAGAATTTTAACAAACTGGATCCTGGATGCTCAGGACAGAGAAAATTGGAAAAGTTTAGAGGAGGCCTATGTTGAGCAATGGACGCAAAGAGCTGTATGATGATGATGTCACATAATTCAAATTGCATGAAGTATAGATTTTTTAAGGTTGGCAATGGCCTTTTGTTCTATTGTAACCAATAGTGAATAATGATTATTTTACGTCATTGGTTCTATGAAAAAATAAGTTATCAATAAAGTTATTTTAGTGCACTTCACATTTTCAATTATTTTATCTCTGATTTGCCCATTATGAAAACATGATATAAAATAATATTATGTAATGAATACCTAAATACAATTACCGCGCGATTATAAAATTCTATCTTACCATTTCCAAACATCATAATTGACCAAGGACTTCTTCTCAAAAAGTCCAACAAAACCTCTACTTCTTGAGGATCCATATTAGATTGTCCATCATCAACAAGATTCCTCTTCTTTCTTCCAATTCTTGGTCCAAACCAAATAGGAGCATATTGATTTGGTTCTCGTTTCTCTTCAGCTTCGTTGGTGTTCGTACTTGTAGAACTTTTGAAATACAAACTCAAAATGAAAAGGACGATAACTGTTAGTGACAATTTCATTGTGAAGTTGTTGAGGAAGTAACTGGATGTACACTGGATTCGTTGGGTTTATATAGTCTGAAAGTTCGGGAACACCAGCGGGTTTAGATATTTTATCTTGGGGTATTTTAATTTAATTTATTCTAATGACGGATTAAAAACAGTTTAGGGTAGTTTTAAAAGATCTCTTCAATTTCCTAAAGATGGATAATTTAGAATTCAATTTTTTTCAACCTACAGTAAATGTAGAAATTTTGATGAAAATGGATAAGAATAAAGTAGATGGCATATTAAACTAAAATTAGTGAAATTTTGAAATAAATTATTTTGTATGATTTCTAATAAAATCTATAATTGCTGTTCGTTAGTCTCGCTAAAACTCGAAATCTACTGGACCGATTTAGCTAACTTTGGTTTTGAATTATAAAGTTCGGGGAAGTTTAAAAGGTAAGAAGCATAAAAAATAATAACAGAAAATACTAAAAACGACCATTTATTATTATTTAGTTATATGAGTTCCTAATAAATAGAACTGGAAGTTAATTTATCAAAGGTAATACCACGAGTCCTTAAAATTTTATCGATAAATTTTTAGTTTCCACGAAAATTTTTTTATTTGGCAAAAATACGAAAACAAACTGAAATGTGATAAAATCACGAGTTCGTAGGACGAGTGATTGTATCATATTCAGTTTGTTTGAGTAGTTTTGCCTAAAATAAAAAAGTTTGAGTCTGGAAAATAAAAATTTATCTAGTAAAATATTACAGGACGAGTAGTATTTGAGAAGATTATTTTTTGAACCACTCTGTACAAAAACTACTTTATTTAAAAAACTTCCTAGAACAACTTATATTTCATCATTAACACAAACGAAATGCCGTAACCCCTCCTATTAACTTATCCTGTACACTAGATAGTATTGACTATTGACAGTTGTCAGTTGTCGTGAACGTCGTGAAAACAGGGTTATAATTTGAATAAATATTTATTTTTATACCTATTTACACAATTATATTATTTAAGGGGAAATTACCAAAATAAAAATTATTAGGTATATCTATTTAAAGTCTACCTACAAGACCACATTTGCCTGTAGGCATATAAAAGTTTTAAATGCATGCAGAACCAGGAAGCAGGTTAGTTTTAAAGTACCTACATATTTAATTTTTCATTATCGTTTAGATGAATTGAATTGTGATAATAATAATAACAAAATATATTTCAGAATATTTAGATAATATAAATGAATGTTGATTTATAATAATGTACTTATAAACAAGAAAATTGATTGTTCAATATTGTTATTGAATTTTTGACAGTTCTATAACTTTATCAATACTAGTAAAACCACTAGTGTTTTTATCAATATAAACCGGAATGATTGGCTAGATTTAGCATAAAACATTGAAGATTAAGCGTTTTCATTGGACGAAATCACAAAATTGTGATATTTTGACAGGTGAAAAAAATAATCAATATAAATCTATTCCATCAATTGACATATAGGTTGCGAAGGCACTTGATAGATGGCGTTGTATTTCGAATTATAACTTATTCAGATTATTTGGATTTGTCTTCTTTTAGAAATTACAATAAACATTTAAATATGAAAATAATGGCAATAAAAAAATTAAGAACGTTGAAAACTTTAAAACAACAAGAAAATATGATAAAATAACCTTCAAAAACATAAAGAAAACAAGAAACACAATTAAAAACCCCCCAAAAAAATCGCACTAGAAATGATCGAAATAACTATAAGAAAAAACAACGAAAAATGTGGAAAATCGAAAAAACACGAAAAATAAAAAGTTTAAATTGGTAAAAAACTAGTTTCAAAAGTGAAATATATATAACAGTATAGAAAAAAAATTAAAAAAAAAAAAACAAGGAAATATTACAAAAAATATGGAAAAATTGAAACTTGGAGATTTGTTACAGTTTTTACTTATTATTTTTTATATAATTTTTTTTATGAGTGAATATGCCGATATAAGTCCACGATCCCACACCAATGGTTTGGAATTGTTACAAATAGATATGCATGTGTAAAGGCGTTATTAAAATCACCCCCTGTTGGATTACAAATGTGTTGGTGAGTGTCCTGACAGTATGGGGTTAAGTTGATTTTTTACAATCAAAGTTTTATTTCGAGAAGAGTAATTTTATTGCAATTTATTACTAATGGTCTTTTATTAGACAAAGGTCACATTTTTACTAGCCAATATTAACATAATTGTCACAAAAAGTGCTGTATACGTGGATTGTGACTAAAAATTTTTGGAAACAGCAGTAAATGAAAGTTTAGGATCTTTAACTGCCGACGGCAATTAAAACCTGCACTGACGTATTTTTTTGTATTTAAATTTTTCTTTTCAAAAAACTTAACTAACATCTTATAATAACAACTTCATTCACTCCATGATCACTTGAAAATTATAATGATTTTCAATACACAATTAAATTTTCGATTCCCATCGAACTATTAATAAACTGATACCTACGTACAAGTTCCATCTGTGAGCGTATGGCCTTTTACTATATAGCGCATCAAAAGTGGAAGACTGTAATGGTACCATTTACTAGGAAGAGAAATGTTGATATCGCTAGGGTACCAACTCTCTTCGGTAACCAGATCCAGGTTAAGAGAGAGTTCAAGTACCTAGGAATAAGACTGGACGATAAGCTCACCTGGAACAGCCTTTTGGCACATATAACGCAACGCTCTCAGACCACACTTATGATGATGAGACGGGCCGTTGGGAAGACATGAGGTCTGAGCCCACAAATGACTAACTGGCTATATACTAGGGTTGCAAGACCGATGATGGTGTATGGCTCGATAGTCTGTTGGACCAAGGTGATGCAAACTACCGCTGTAAAGAGATTAGAAAAGATCCAGCGAGTAGCGTGTCTTGGCATCACAGGAGCCATGAGAGGTACTCCAACTGCAACCCTGGAAGTAGTGCTAAACCTCCCACCTCTCGACATCATTGTGAAAGGGGAGGCAAGGATGGCAGCCTACAGAATGGGTTACAGTGGCAACTGGAAGTACAATGCCTCCAGTGGGCATACAAGGATTGTGGACACTGTACAGATGGACACCTTGGAAATGCTACCAGACAGGATGGTGAAGATCACAGATCTAGAAAAGCCATACAATGTCAATATTATTGACAGGGCTGCCAGGGAGAAAGGTGAACCTGAATATATGAAAAGGGGGATCACTTGGTATACGGATGGCTCGAAAAAGCCAACAGGCACTGGGGCGGGAATATATGGAGTCAGACCCAAGGCGCAGTTTTGCGTAAGCCTGGGTAAACTGGCTACTGTTTTCCAGGCTGAAGTTGTTGCCCTATCAGAGTGTGCAAGAGTGTGTTTGGAGCGTGGTATGACAGGCCACACCATATACATAAACTCGGATAGTAGAGCAGCGTTAATGGCACTTGACAGTTTTGACTTTACCTCTAAAGCAGTATTGGACTGTCATCAGGCCATGAAAACCCTGGAAGAGTACAACAAGGTTATCCTTAGTTGGGTTCCGGGGCACAAAGGTATCGCTGGCAATGAGGGAGCAGACAAGTGGGCAAACAAAGGAGCTGAAAGCCCGCTCATTGGCCCAGGGCCGACGTGTGGTATTGCTTACAACACAGCACGAAGAGCTGTTCGCCAGTGGATGGGCATAGAACATCGAAAGAGCTGGGAAAGAACAGAAGGTAAAATACAGTGAAAGAGAATGCTGCAGACACCTACTGGTGCTATAGCGGCAGATGCCCTTGGGCTGAGGAGGAAGACCCTGCGGAAAGTGGTTGACTTCATCAGCGGCCACTGGGTATTCCGCGGACATCTACATAAGATGGGAATTCAAGTTGAAAACCTCCTATGTAGAAAATGCGGTGAGGAGGAGAAGATCAAAGGGAAGAACGGGTAGCCCTAGTCAAAAGGATCTCATGGTTCATTAAGAACCTGGGATTTGACGGAGAATGAGGACCTGTGAATAAGGGTGTACAATAAGCTGTACTAGCTGCGATGCAATCCCATGGACTACCCCTAAGCCTGGCCCTCTGTAAAAAAAAGGACGCAGTAGAAGAAGTTCAATGAAATAAAAAAAAAACTAGTTTTGGAGTCTCTGGCTCTAATAAAATCTCTCATATATTAAGAAAATCTTTTCTCGTAAAAACTTCTACGATCCAAAAAAATATTGTTTATTAAATTTTAAATCACTCCAAAAAATATCCTTATTGGTTCTATATTGATATATTTTTAACATTGTGTGATTAAAAATAAATCGATTTACGAACTTTTAGAATTCTCCTTGTATAGCCTGTAATTCTCGAAGGTCACTTTACATTGTTTAAATTGTTCATAAGTCTTTATCTTTTAATACGATTCCAGCTATTTCAGTAATAAAGTTATAATATTTAGCCTTATATATACAGTGTATAATACCCAATAAACAATAAATTTGCAGCACAATACTGAGCATACGTATCTCAAAAGCATGTTTTCGTGAGAAAATATTACAGTTTATGACTTCCTTTATCTACTTCATACTATTCTATTACAAATGGAAATAATTTTATCTGAGATATTTATTAATAGCATGAATTTATATTTAACCGCATGATTCAAAACTTAATTTACTTTATTATTTACTATCACTGACTATCAACTAACTGTGAATTTTGTAAAAAATCGTTTTAAAATAGTATTAGGTAGAGTGCCCGTAGAGAAAAAATACTTTAATTTGATCAAACTTGGGAAATGCCCCAAGATGACATGCCAAAGAAATTTAAAATTCACTACAAAACTGGGTAATAAAACTAAATAGAACAAAAAATATACCATATTGGGGCTAAGCCAAGATGCCATAGAATGGTATACGGATGGCTCCAAGACAGATAAAGGACCAGGTTTTTGTACCTAGAGCCAAATACTCAGAAAGCCTATACAAGACAGACCTATACTGTACTGATGAGCTTTAACAAGAGCGAAACACGTGTCTATACAGTTTGGTTTTGCTTTTGTACAGACTGGTCAATATTTATATATATATATATATCTATGTCGCAGCATCCTGTGTCCTAGAGTTAGGAATTCAAACCGAGCACAAATCCAGGTTATATATCTGAAATACAATGACAGCATGGCATAGGTTTGTATAATTTTTTTTTCATCATGTTATATATAAGACTGTCAAAAAGACGCTCCCTTTTGTTTTTTATTCACCTTTTGCCTAAGGTTTCATATGATATGCAAAGCGACCACTAGAGAACCATTTTTGGAATAGAGATGGTGGTACTTGCTATTGGTTTATACTTTCGCAATACATTTGCATCAAATACCGAGGATGTCTCTTCATTACTCATTATTCATGACTGAAGAGACAGACCTATACTGTACTGATGAGCTCTAGCAAGAGCGAAACACGTGTCTATATATATTGATATGGATTTTCCTTGTAGGCACATTCTTTTGGAAGCTTTCCGGTAGTGTGAGTGGTACTTAAAGAAATCGGTAGCTAGTTTTAGTTTTGAGTTTTTGTTAGATAGTTTTTTGTTAATTTTTATTTGTTATGTCATGGTAAGTTTTTATTATTAGATTGTTATGTATAAATTGAATACGATGCCAGATGAATGAAAAAAATATAATGGGATTAAAATATATGAAATAAAATGAAATTAAAAAAAAATTAGACATGCAATTAATTAAAAGAAATAATTAAAACACAAATACAGCAGGAGCAAATAGAAGAAGGTAAAGCTAGAAAGTAGAAGAGCAGAGAGAAGGAGATAGTACATTTAAGAGCAGAGAGTATTAGGAGTTAACAAATAGAGGAGCAGAAAGAACCAAAAAAAGGATAGAAGAATTTTGTTGTAATAGTGATCGATTTCCTTGAGTGCAGCATCCACAACCCCGTAGAATTTATTGAATGGAAGTTGTCCCAGCGGAGGAGTTTCATATCAATATATATTGTTACGAATTAAATACACTCGGACCAGAAGAGAAACTTTGAAGCGTTTCTATTCCAAGATGTCTGCCGATTAATGAGAGCCAAAGACGAGAACAACGACTTTGCATACTCAGTCAAATGGAATGGTAAAGAGGATGAATCGAACCATGTGCAAATGTGTCTTAAAGGTTGTGTCAGAACATCACAAAGACTGGAACCAATACCAATCAGTTCCTTATGGCATATATCGATTTGCCGTCAACGAAACCACGCCAGACTTTTGCTTGCCTTGTGTTTGGTCGTGAATTACGCCTTCCATGTGAGTTTGGTCGTAAACCCAACAAAGAATACGTCGCAGGTGGGAGTTACGTCGATCAACTAAAAACAAGAATTTATTACATCCACGACGTAGACTGGAGACAAATTACGATTGGTAGTGACCGCATGAAGTGCCAATACTACGTACGCTCAGCCAATGGAACTTTTGAACTTGGGGATCTTGTATAGTTACATAATCCATAGCGACGACAAGGTTTTTTTTTAAACAGCAAACCTAAATGACGTGATGTACCTCACTGGAATGAATCACTGCGACAAGTTAAGAAATATACAAGAGGAAGAGGACCCAGAGAACAACCTTTAAACATCTTACGGCTAAATATAAACTTCAGAAGAAAGTCCGATTTGGGGTTACTGTGGAGGTTAGCCAAAATATTTTTTTGAGATTCCAACACACGTTTCCATTGCTCATTGTGTGAATAGGCAACGAGCATCTGTCTTTAAAAAAAGGGCTGGACAAGTAGACGAACTGCTTGAACATCGACCACGAATTGGCAAATTTCTGCGCCTAGAGGATGGTCAACGATACTTGCTATACTTGGTTTCCAAGAGAGCATCTTGAGCTGAACATTTTTGGTCTGATTTAAAGAACTTGAAAATGCTTGCTATATACTACAACATAAATAATTTGCGCTATCAAAGAAAGGAAGTGGTTCTGATGGGTTAGACTGTTAGATAGAGTGAACCATGATTGAAGTAAGTTTCACTGACGTGAGGATTAGAGTGTGCTGCTTTAATCCAAAAGATAAAACCGGGACTGCTACTTCTCCAAGAAAGGTGTTTGCTGAGCACCCTTGAGGAAATTCCATATTATGTATATTGTATATGATATAGCTTCAATTACACCTTTCTATGCACACATTTAGTTTTTTATCCTTTTCAGAATGCTTTATTAGATGGCGGTTTAAAATGCAGCTCTCTTAGAAGTTTATTCGTTTATTCATTTAAGTTACAGCAATAAATCTATTTGTAGTATACACTGTATCAACATATTTTTTTAGAAATTTTATTATAAATTGGTGTAAAACTAAAACTCAAAATAAACACAACAATTATAAGTGTTCTTAGTTATTTTTGGTATTTTAAATAAATCAATTATTAGATACATATTACTATTTGTTAGGATTAGGAATAATTCCTTAATAATATCTGTTTTTTTATTGATGTGGAAATACAAACATCAGAGCTTGCTGCATACATTATTCATTCAAGGCCGATTAAAGTAAAGCTAAAATACAGGTTACTTTTGTTTTTGTTAACTTTTTGATTGTCAAATTTAGTGTAGCCTATTTGTCTATGTAGCCTATATACATATTGAGTTAACTTATTAATTAGTAGTAAGGTTTAAAAAATAATAAATTATATTTTTCTAGATATCTTAAATAGCAGTGGTTTACGGTGATATTAATTCATATATCGAAAACTGGTGTCATGTGCTAATATTATTATACGGCAGCAAAAACTATGCCAAGTTCTTTACTTTTTGGAATAAATAATGAAGGTAGGGTTCATACCCTCTCTACCACAGGGGCTGTATGGCGTGAATTACCTTATGGGGGTCAAGAATTTAAGAAATTATCATCTGTACCTCATTTCTTATGGGCTTTAGGAGGCGATCATCAGATTTATGTGTATGTCTATGGTTTAGACATCCCTATAAGGGTTGTAGAAGAAGCTTATGAGAATGAAGTAAGTTTTCATTTCTTACTATATTTTTTTTATAGCTATACTTTAATTTTATAGCGGTGGTTACCAATTGAAGGTTTTTCCTCGCGTTTATTACCAACTGATCGTTACCATTTCTCGAATATAGATGGTACAGAAGATCGTTCAATTGATAAAATTCGTCTTCCTTCAATGGCTTGGCAATGGGAAGGAGATTGGCAAAAAGAGCTTACTCTTAATGGACAACCCTTAGATCACGATGGTTGGACATATGCAGTGGATTTTCCAGCAACATTTTATCCGAAAAAACAATGGAAAAGCTATGTTAGACGCAGACTTTGGGTTAGATCTAGAAGATATAGTGCTATGAGTAGTTGGTGCGCTATTGCACCTTTACATAAAGACGCAACCAGTGTGAGTATTTTTAATATAATTTTCGGTCAATATAATACGTAGTATAAATTTTTTGACGTAATAAATAAATTCATATGATTCATCAGAGATTTTGATATGAAAATATCGATTTTTGAAATATTTTCATTTAATGCTTCCTCAAATGATTATATTATAATCATTAGGCACGTTGTTATTTTATTAAACAAATATTTTCAGTTAAAACATAATTAACGCTATCTGTGTTTGCTGAATTACACATAATTTTATTTGGTTGATAAATATGTTTTGTATTATAGAAAAATATTACATGTTATCTTATACTAAAAATAAAGAATTTGTTATAACAGATTTTAAGCTTTTTGTTTTTTTTTTAAAGACAATATTAAGATATAAGATAAGATTTTTTTCTTGTTTAAACTCTTTAATGCATTCCCAATGAATAAAAATAGTACAAATTTTATTAACATCAATTAACTTTAATTTTTTATGTTATTCCTCCGTGCATTTTAACTACTGAATATAAAAGTTTTTTTTTTTTGAAGAATTTGGTAAAATTATTGTTAATCAGTCAAATATATTAATATTAGAGGATTTCAATGCAACCAACTACATCACAGCTAACTTAAGTGACATACGTTATCTTGCCATATCTAGCTTCCTAAATATTACTAATACCATACAGTGAAATACAGTACTTAATTCTTTGAAAAGGATGATTAATACCGATGACTTATTATGTGATATATTACATGATAATCTGTCTTTGGTTAGGGAAGATGTACTTCATCCAGGCTTAAAATTTTCATTTGTTTTAATTATTTCTGGTAATAAGTTTAAAAAAAATGCCCTCTTACAACAGTATAATTTTAATAAGACTTTTTTCCAAGGGTTACACAATGCTGATTTAATAGATCTTCACACCCTTTTCAAAGATTAATATTGTTGAAATAAATACTAAATGAATCAAAAATCGATTTTTTTAAAAATATTATTGAAAATAATTTAATTCGTGCCTTATTTCGAAGATTTGGATTTTATTTAGTTTAAAACTATTTTTATTTATACAGGAACCTTTTATTGACATTTCTATAGGAGGTCAATCTGTTGCTGGTGCTGATCCGGGAACTTTATTAGTTTGGGCAGTTACATCATTAAATAGGGTAAAGTTTCATATGTATACTATTTTATGTATAAATACAAATGTATATATTTTGTAGGTTTTATTTAGGTGTGGTGTAAGTACAAAATCACCAGAAGGTACTCGTTGGATTCACGTACAAACACCAGCTGGTAGTGAGGTATCGCAGTTAAGAATTGGACCTACAGGGTTAGTATGGGCGACGACTATAAATGGTACAGCTTTGGTACGTGTAGGAGTAAATCGTGATAATTTACAAGGAGAATCATGGGCGCTAGTACAAAGCCCTGGCGATAATTTAAGAATAACGCAAGTGTCTGTTGGTTTTAGTGCTGTTTGGGCTATTACTCAAGACAAACAAATTTGGTTCAGGTTTGTATCATGTTTTCAACAGTGTTAATGAGAAAGTGATATGAATAATCTACCTTGCTTCATTTGTATTTCTATTTGACCATTCCTTTTCATTTCTTAATTGGTTCGCTAGTAGGAAGAAATAATCATCAACGAGATTTCGTGATTGCAAAAAAAACGAATTATGTTCTTGTCTCTTCATTTCGTTGATATCCTATTTCATCTTTTGTATATATCATTTATTACTGGATATTTAATTTAAATATAGTTATTTGGAATCGACTTATTTTTTTCTAGATTATGATATTTGCTCTTGAGACAAATTCGTATGATTAAACGAGTTCAAAATTTAATTTTATGCTTCTTAAGAAATCTATATTCGTGTAGAAATCGAAATTATTAATATTGTTTATAAATTGTGCTTTTGTAATGTATTTTAGAAAGGGTGTTCGAGGAGAAAGCGTTAGCCTTAGTGAAGAACTTTCGACAGGTTGTGGTTGGGTGGAAATGGTGGGACGAATTAGTCAAGTTTCGGTAGCTGCAAATGATCAAGTTTTTGCTGTAGGAGCTGATGATCGGTTAGTTTATTACAGAAAAGGTGTTTGTCCTGAAGATTTAACTGGTAAACGTTGGCATGCTCTTAGAGCACCATTGCAAGTTAGCAGAGCAAGCAGTAACGCAAGCTTAAATCGTGACAAATTTAATAGAAGTTATAATAATTTAGTAAGTGTTTTTTGAATGTTCGATCTTTACACATTGCGTTTATTATATCATTATTTAGCAATCAAGACCTAGTAGTATGATAGAGCAATCCGCTATCATAGAATGGGACAATCACCCTCATTCAGCACCAACAGCCCCAGCTTCCTTACCAGTGGGTGATCTTAGTACCAAATACGAAATACAACCAAAAAATCCAAAAGCTTGGAGTCCTGTACATTCTGTGGGATCAATAGTTGGCATGGAAGTACATCCAGATACTGATGAGAGTGTTTGGAGTGAGTCTAGTAGAGATTCTTGTATTTTTGCTGATGATGAAGAGCTCGGGTGGGCGGATTATGAAGCACCATGGTCATTTGTGAGTATTTGTAAATGTTTAATTAATTTTATATGAAATGAATTTGAATGTACTTTCACCACTCAAACAATGCATTCTATTTAAAGGTAGAATCTGGTGCTTGTACAGTTGATATATCTCAACTACCAAACTGGTTCGGTGACACAGATTTCAATAATTCCAATGCAGATTTCGATCAGCCATGGAGATTAAAAATTCTGGATGATTTAAAAAGTAGGTTACCACTTACAAAAAGTTTTTCGGATTATGAGTTAGCTGTTAATACAACATCCTGGATGCATACTGGAGAAGCTAGAGTTAGTTATCATTCATCTACTTTTCAAGATTGTTTACTGCAGTTAGAGTGGATAGAAAATAATGGAATTTTAACAATTTTAAATCCAGATGGTGCTACCGCTATGGTGAATTAGTTTATTTAATATCTAACTGAATAATCTGCTAATAATAGTTTTTTAGCACTCTTTCAGTCTTGGAGATATTACTTGTGTTAGACTCTGTAGTGAACCTGGAAATCCACGATTGGCAATTCATATTCCAAGACACTCAACTAGAGTGGTAAAATTACAATTTTCCAGTGACGCTTTGTTAGAGGAATGGCAAGCTTTGTTTGCTACAACTTGTGGCAAGATTCATGATACTTTAGGTATGAAAAAATACGGATTTATCCATATAATTTTACATTTTTAATTTCCAATTAAAAACATGTCAATACTTGTCAATATTTCAGGTAAACCTTGTGATGAGAGTGTTTGGGCTGTAACACACCTTGGAGATGTTTTCGTTTGGGATCCATCTCAATTAGAATCAAATCAGTTAAGAGAAGATGAATGTTATGTTCAAAAATTCGACTTAAGTCGTAAAGAATCGCCGTTTAAAGTAGCTTTACATGTAGGTTGTATACCGGGGACTATTATAACATTAAATGGCTGTGTAGGCGACGAGGCTGAACGAATATCGATTAATTTGGAAGCCCCATTTACTTATAAACTGAAACATAAAGCTCATACGGAACTTGAAAATGTTTGTTTACATATTAACCCACGATTTTCACAGAATACTGTTATTAGAAACGCAATGATTGAAGGAAGGTGGGGAGATGAAGAAACAGAAGGAAGTAATCCTTTTGTGAAAGGTCAAGAATTTAATCTCAAAATAGAAACCACAGAAGATGCATTCCAAATTTATGTTAATGATCAACTATTCACTACTTTTAGACATAGACTACCACCTCAATCTGTTTCTGTTCTTAGCTACTGGGGGAAAATGCAATTATTCAAATTAGTAATAAAATCTCCAGTTTTAATAATAGATATGCTAGATTTACACTGGCGGCAACTGGGTGGTCATCTTAAGAAGATTGAAACATGTTCTACTGGGATTACTTGGGGTATCGGTTACGATGCTACTGCTTGGGTTTATACTGGAGGATGGGGAGGAGGTTTTTTAGGAACTTTAGATAGTAGTAATGTACAACCTATGACTGATTCACAGGATTATAGAGTCTATGAAAATCAACGATGGAATCCTGTTACGGGCTACACATCTGCAGGTAGATATGATATCTTTGACGTTAACTCATACAACAGGTATATCTTTCATTCTCAAAAAAACTCAAAAGTTAACATTAAAAATTAACACTATTGCAGGCTTTTTCCTCTTTTCGCCGCTGTCATCGATTTTTCCTTTTTCGATTAGTATACTATTTTCAAAATTTACACTTCACTATTAACTTTTAATCTTCTCAAAACGTTTCTATTTTTATTTCATGTATTAGTACTGTAAATTCTTAATTTTACATTTATCTACCAGTCACAATCCTAAAAAAACTTAAGAGGCGTCAAAAAGTGGTATACACGTTTAATTTTTTAAAGCGAAGCTTTTAATGTTGGATATGGAAAAGGTGTAACAGAAAAATCGTCAAAAAATAAATCTCGGAACTTCACCTGGTCGTTCCTCCCACTTTAAGACAACACTCCTCCTACCTCTCTGTCGCTGGTCGAGTACCCCAGATATCATTAAAAGCTGAATTGGCATGGGAATTTACCTAATTGTACAGGTTTTTATTAAAAATTCCTCATGAATTTTAAGTGGAATATTCTGTTGGTAATTAAAATTTATATTTGGGTATTTTTCTAGTAAATATAGAAACGGCTCTTTTTTGAAATGACACGTTAAATTTCTTTTATTAACACTTATTAAAAATATCAACTTTTTGTTTTGGCGTTCATAAAAAAATCGTGCCTAGTTAATATCGTTCCTAACTACTCAAATTACCGTTTCTCTTTCAATACTAAATTCTTCATTGTATTGTACATAGGTAGTGGTAAAGTTATTCCTTTATTTCTCACTGTCAGTTCCATATTTTAAACCAGATTTCTTCAATTTTTATTTCAGTTGACTAATTGCGATGTCTAGTTTTTTTTTTATATCGCTATGAAAATCAAATCATACACGTCAATAATACTGAATAAAGTCTATTCTTTCCGAATACAGAAGGTACCGTTAAGAATCATGTGGTTACTGATTGTAGGCTTACCAACAGATAGAAATATGTGGAGTGATGCAACTGGTAAAAAGAAACGAACAAGGGACCAAGTTAAACTTTTATCATGTCATTGGCAATGGGTTTCTGATTGGATGACTGACTTCCATGTCCCAGGTGGTGTGGATAGGGAAGGTTGGCAATATGCAATGGATTTTCCCTCTACTTATCACGCGAATAAGCAATTTACTGATTATGTTAGGAGGCGTAGATGGTATAGGAGATGTGCTATTGCCACTACAGGACCTTGGCACGAATTGGGTCATACAAAATTAATGGATGTGACTCTAGAACCTGTTAGTGATTTTGCAGATGCTCCTGTTAGTGTTTGGGCGCTAGCTACAGGAGGACAGGCAATGTTTCGAGTAGGAGTCTCCCGAGCCAATCCTGCGGTAAGTATCTATCTACCATTCTTATATCAAATCGATATAGGGAACTTTGTTATAGGGTCATGTATGGGAACACGTAAATACAGATCAACATTTAAGTAGTATTAGCTGCGGTCCCTTCCGACAGGTATGGGCAGTAGGAAGAAAAGGCTGTGCTTATTTTCGTCTAGGAGTTACTGAAGAAAAATTAGTAGGAGAAAAATGGGTGTGTGTGGAAGCCCCGAATAGTGCTCAACTGAAACAAATTTCTGTTAGTTCTATCGGTGTTTGGGCTGTTGATCATCATGGGCAGATACATGTTAGGAAAGAAATCACACCAACATTTCCAGAAGGAACACATTGGCAAACTTTACCACCAGATCCGCCTATTTTAAGTAAGAAATATTTGCTTGTTTCCTTCAAGAACATTGTTATCTAGAGAAACTTGTGGTACATATAGTATCATCTGAATTAAACATAAAAATACTCCTATGTATTTATGCTGAATATTTATGAACCAAAATCTGGCAAAACGTCATCTATATTTTCATCCTAAAATATTAATTGTATTACGATTTCCTATTGGTTACTATACAGTATACACATGTAGGTATGTGTCAAAATTTACATGGATGACTTTAAAAGCTTTCTTGCTGGTAAAAGATGGTTACATGTTGTAATGTCTAGAAGTCATATTAGGTTTAGAAATATAATTACTAGTTTTAGGGTAATTCTATGTTTAAACAACAGTCGGATGAAGGTCGGTATCACCGATTTTGCTGAACTTATCCATACTGATCCTAAATCTTGTAATATTAAGATTTACCAAGTTGTGGGGTTTTTCAAGTTAAGTATTCTTTTTTCAGCTCGTGATTCAGTATTGCTTACTATCTTTGAAAAAAACACAATGTAACAAAGAGAAAAGATCAAAAAAATAATTTCTGATGTAAAATATTGAAGAAAAGCCGGAAAATCTGACATCAGAATTACTATAGGATTCCAAAAATTAAAAAAAAGAGGGGGATCATTGTACATAAACGCAAGAAAAAACACAAATTTTGCGGGTAATCGTAAATAACCGGCTATATCTTTTCAGTTTCATATAAATGATATTTAACAAATATAACCATCTTAAAGAACATGTTCTTAAGCACTGCAAACTAAAACGGGAGGAGATTAGAAGTGTTAAATATATTTTTTCTTTGTTAAATTGACCTTAAGCTGAATTTTGAGCTGAAAAAAAGAGACTGAAAGTGATATGCCCCGATGTAAAAGCTGTAACTTGACAAACTTTAATAGTAGCAAAATCGTACATCCGACTGCTGTTATAGCATGGAATTACCGATAATTATTTTTAGATTCAGCACCAGATACGACAGGCTTTAAACATGTATCTGTAAGTCATAGTCAGGTATGGGCTACAACAAATGGTGGTGTGATTGTTAGGAGAGAAGGATTATGTAAAGCTAATCCTGCAGGATCCGGATGGGATATTGGAATTGCAGTAAGTATTATTTTCCAGAATATGCAAAATCTACAAACAGTTTTTTTAGGGGAATTGGCAACATGTTAGCGTACGGGCTTTCAATTAGAAACTATTTATTTGCTGCTGAAGATATTAAATATTGTGATTTTGTAAAAGTTGAAAATTAACTGCAGACCTGTAAGAACAAAATATTTTAGATTTACGTTTATGTACTTGTACTAGTCTTTTTTGCTATTTTTATTTATGCAATAAATTATTTTATCAAATATCTGAGTTTAACTTAAGTAAAGCTATCGCATAAAAAATTGTAACTTATAACATTTTCGTTTCTGTTACACTTCTTGCACTTAGTGGAAATTTAAGTTCATGGGCGAGGGGCCTAAATTGCATGCAACGCGAATTGTGATGTCGTTCAAGCAATCTGTGTTCTGCTTTGGAACAGAAGATTCGAACACGCTATATTTTTATAATCTGGTTTCACAAGGAAATACTGAGAAAATTTCAGTGTAATAAAACAAATAATTAATTAATAATTTATATAATTTGTAAATTTGTTCGATATAAACATTCCGTAAAACCCAACACATATATAAACAATAAACTGTTAAATAATACAAAAAAAAACTATTTTATACAGCTATGGGAATAGAATAGATTCGAGGTAAAAATCATAAATAAAATTAATAAAGGGGTAAAACAACGGTTAAAAACTTGAGTAAAGGAGTGCGAATATCTGTACACAACGGTGAACATTGTACTAACTACACTGGTATATGAGGCTTGTTAAGACTAGTATATTTGTTTTTACGGATACACACCATCAATTCTAAAAAAAAAAATACAAAGTATTAACGCTGTTAATTATATACAATGTAATTTACTAGTCGAGGAAATAAAGTTGTAACTATTGATATTTTGAACAGCAATTCGGATTTTAATGCGGTTTGGTGCGTTCTTGACCAGAGTTGAAACCTTAGAAACCTGGTCAATAACTAAGAGCAACAGAGGTGAAGACGTGGCAATGGATGTGTGGATTAACAACGAGACAGCTGAGTAAGAAAATCCAGGAAAATAGGTTGGGTCATGTAGAGAGGAGGGATGAGAAATATGTGAGTAAAAGTATAGATGAATGTGAAATTGGTGATGAGGAAAGACCGAAATTGAGATGGATGGATAAAATAAATAAGGAGCTGAAAGAAAAAATAATGAAGAGGGGATGCAGTAAATAGTGACAGGTGGAAACGAATTTTTGTTAAGGTAGTTGTCCTGCTACAATATTGTCAATAAGTTTTGGATTATATGCGCGGTAAAAGTAGGCGGGCTTGTAGGGAAATGAACCAATATTTTTGTCTTAGAGTGTACCTGCGGAGGCTTTACTTATATGTACGTATACACAAATACCATTTAACATTGTCATAGGTTGCAATCTGACAACGTCGCATATGCTCCAAACGCTGATATATTGAACACTGAGTCAATGTACAGTCTAGATCGATGCGTATAGTCAGAAGTCAGTATTATTTAAGTATTTTTCAAAATTTAAAAAATGTCAAAACAATTACGATATAAGGGTAAATTTATAAAAAAAAAGTTTTGGATAAACGTTTAAGATTTTATTCTACAAAAGAAGAGAGTCGCATGAAAAAAATATGTTGAAGAGGGAGAAGAAGGTCTTGTCAGCTTGTTAACTTTACTAAAAAATGGCAAGCCACAAGTTACTAAAAATAAACGTATAATTGCGCAAATTCTTACTTTTTTTAAGTCTGAAAATGTATGTTAGTTACATCGTACTTATATTATTTATTATTAATATTTTTAACGTTTTTATTATTATATTTATGTATTTTAGTTAAAGATATTTCGTCATTTTGTGTTCAATCTTAAGATTAAATAAATGTTATTTTGTGCACCAAATATATAAATTATAAAACTGTTTTAGTTATTATTGATCAGCAATAAATAAAGAAAATATAGATATGTATATAGTACCTAAATCAAGCGTAAATACATTTTTTCTTTTTATCCGTTTGAATTTACCGCTCAAGTATTTTAGTATACTCGCGTACACCGTTGCCAAGTTGTTTTTCTTCAACTCGTCGGTGCACAAATTTTTTTAAAATTGTTGATGTTTATGATTTTATATCTCAACAATAAAACGGTCAAACATTTTTGGATTTTTATTTTAAGCTCAGAACCAGTATATCAATGAACAGTTAGTTTTTTGAAAGTTTATGTCTGCTACTTTTTTTTTATAATTAAAAATCTTGCCAAAAACACTGCGTTTCCTATGCTCTCCATGTTAATTGTCCGAACTTTAATAAAGTTTATCTCGAGTTACAGACGGTCAATCAACTTTAAATTTAAATGGTATTTGTATTACACTATCCTAAATGAGTATACGAAAATTTAAAATTTTCTGACACTATGCCCATAGCACGACAACTACCTTAAGGAAGACCAACGTTGACCCGAACTAGACTTGGGATAAGGTTGACAGAAATAAGAAACGAAAAAGTTGCTATCAACGTCTTCCTCTGAAGGTTTATGAAAATTCCTTACAAAAATAACACAAAAACGTTACTCGGAAGTTTTTGACATTGCTGAACACGAACAAGAAGAAACTTTCATAAAACTAGAGAGAAAGACGTTGAATTCACCCGTGCATAAAGTACTCCGTAGGTCCTCGTAGACTTTGTATTTACATTCAACGACCTAACAAACTACCAAGTAACAAAATCAGACTGATTTTTTTATGCACAAATGCAATTTGGAATTTCGTCATTATCAGACTAGTTTAGAGGGTGTTTGTAGAGATTCTCACGAATCCAACGCACCAAACTGCATTAAAATCGACTTTCCATATGTTTGTGCATTATTTCCTCAACTATACTGCGAAATTTAATATTGAACAGTATACGTTGATTCGTAGTAGTTTTATGATTATTATTTTTTCACCTGCAAAGTAGTGATTTGTGGGTTCCGTTCAAGTTTCAAAATATGTTGCTGCGCATGCGCTAACTGTCTAGTAGCAGTTCCTAATTGTTCTTCTAAAGATGCAGTTTCAAGTGATTTTACCGAGAGTTTTTCAGATAAATCTCTATCCCTACCTCTTTGTTGTCTAATGAAATCTTGTTTAAACTTGGCTACTTCTCGTTGAACTTCAGCTACATGAGCCTTTCTCATTGCATCTAAAGCTGCTAACGTGGCTTTAGTTTCTTCAGCTAAAGCTTGTTCTTTTTCCTAAAAATTACCAAACAATGTTAATCCAAGTCTAATAAAGAAATCACCGTTCTAACAACGGCAAAAATAATCAACAACAATTCAATCACGTTACTGAATGGTAAAATGGCAGCTTAATCCAAATAAAAAGATAAACGATACCGTTTCATTTCATACAGAAACTAAATTGTTAATGCTAGGAAAGGAAATTTAAAAAATATGAAATGGAATGCAGAAGTGTTTACCTGCTTAAGAATTTCGACTTCCTGAGCATGAGTTTCTCGTAAATCTTGTAATGTTTGCAAATGCATTTGTTCCATAGCTGACAATACCTTCTCACAAAGTTGTTGAAGCTGTTCCATTATATTTCTGTCGCTATCTTTACTGGTAGCCAATAATCTTCTACAAGTCGATCGCAGATTTTCCGCCTGAGAAAGATATTCAGTTCTAAAATATACTGGAAGCTGGTCATCGATTTTATTGTATCTAAAATTCATATAATAAAATTAGTATACATTACAATGAAAAATAAATTCGGTTACAGTGTAACGATCTATTGGATCGTTTTAGTATTGAAATTCAACAGACTATATACGTTGAGATTTATTTTAATATTGTCGCCGTGATCATGGGCCGTGATTATAACTTGTTTGAGAGAGGTTTTGACTGATATCGGAATCTTCGTTTTCGCTACGATAGATTTTTACATTCATTTTCCTCAACAATACATTTGTGAGGAGACCTACGTAGGAGCTAATAATTTTATTTGGAGGCGAGTTCGAGCCGTCCACCATTTTGAGAAAAGAAAGCCGAATTTCGAATTAGTTTGCATCCAATTTGAATTAACCGAAGATTATTCAATTCCGTTCAAAAAGGCGACAGTTATCCCAGGAAGAAATTTGTCCAAGGGAATCCTTTCCGAAGAATGAAAACAAAGATAAGAGTTTAAATTAATTCAAGAACTAACTAAAATTTTATTTTGTTAATTTTACTGACATTTTTTTAAAAAGTGTTATTTGCTTGTTTGTACTCTGGCGCCCTATTATTTTATGTTTGGGAAGGATTGGTAAAACTCAGAAAAGAAACCACGACTCAATTGAGCTAGCTAAGGGATTTAATCCCTTCAGTGAGAATTTATACAGTTACAACAGAAAGATTTTCGTGTAGTGTTAACATGAGTAGACATAATATGAAAATTGAGTTACCTATTTAAGGGTTTGGTTTCGTCTAAAATCCTAGTAATATCTTCCAAACTATTCCTTATACTGACACACTTCCGACAAACATCATTCCAATTATTAAAAGCAACTTCTTCATTATCAACAGGTACATTAAGACATTTTTGCAAGTCAACAACTTTATCAGACATTTCTTTTAAATACCCAAGAAGTTCTTCCAGTTCAGGCTGAGTTAACAACCCATAACAATCTGAATTATATTTATCAAGCATGCAATTAAATTCGGCTTCTAAACTTTGGCTTATATGAAGAAGGGTCTGGTCTTCAATCAACGATAGGTAATTTTCGCCTTCTAATAAACTATTTAATTGGTTTCGAGTATCTTCACATTCTTCAGGGACATATTCACCACTTAAAACTGCTATTCTAGCATCTATTAAGGCCTTATGTGCCACTATTTCTGCATATTCATGAAGCATATTCTTTGGTGTAATTGAATTCCTTTCAGATTCCATTCTACACCTAAAAATAATCAATTAACACTATAAAAGTACAAATTTTGAATATAACTTACCTCCAATTTTGTTTTAGTAATTTATTCAAACTGTTCTGATACAACTCAGTTAACTCAGAAATATTCTTGCTCACTTCTTTAGTCAAACGCTCTCCAACAGAATCCGACCAAAGCTCGAGTGCAGCCCGTTCTGAAGCAAAGAAACTAAAAAAGAACGTGTGATCTCCATTCAAATTCGATTGATAAATCTGCGCAGCTCTCTGAAGGACGTGGTTAATCTCAGAATGAATGATTTCTTCGTTGACAATATCTCTCGCAGATTTATCAAATTCGCTCGTAAGAGAATCGATTCGACATGTTTTATCCGTGGAAAGATTTACTGTTTCAATGGCCAACGAATCCGCAAGTTGTGGTAACTTCACATTTTTGTAATTTGCTAAAAGAGAGTCTAAATTTCGTTTTTCATCATAGAGAATACTAACTGAAGAGCCTTTGGTAGCTATGAAATTTTTGCATGATTTGAAACCATGCGCTGATGATACTAAATATTTTGCTAAAATACTTGCAAGATAATCTGCGCTGGTTTTGCATAAAGGTTGTTGCGGTTCTTTTGAGCCATTTATTTTGTTCTGTAATGAGATTATTTGATAAGCAGTTTCTCGAATTTCTTTCTTGATTAGTCGGTCACATTTAGCATTTCCGCTAGGTGGCGACAGGAGTGCTTCTTGGATTCTATTAACTAAAATGTTCTCGAATGCTACTTTTTCTGCTAAAATTTGTAGTCGAGCAATACTGTTCCAGTTATTGTTTGCCTACAAATAAATAAATTAATCAAATTTAAAACATTAAAATGGTTTCAAATTCTCAATGTTTGTTTTGATCATCATAGCGGTTTTGTGAGACCTCTATCTAGTGGTATAAATTTCGTTTAACCAAAATGATTTAATCTAAGATTTCAAGCACTATAATTAGAGGCAAAAATTAAACCACATTAATTAAAAAAATCATACATACTTGTAACAGTCTTTTCTTCTCTGCTAAACTTGTTAATTTATTTACCAATAAATTCTGTAACTGATTGACAACAGCGCCAGTAGACTTATTGATAACTTCAATTTCTCCTGTGCTGATAGAGCAGTCTCTCCTATTCAAAATATCCAAAAGTTCGTTTAAGGAATTCTCGATAGATATAAGTTTGTCTAAATTAGGGGAAGATGCTCTTTTTCTATTATTTTTCAGTAAATAAATACTATTTAAACATTCATTAACCTTTAACTTCGCAGTAGAAAGTAGGAAATCAATGTCTAATTTTTTACTATCTGAAATGATTTCTTTAGATTTCCTCAAATCAACCAGGCTACCTTGCGGAGTGTTTAATGATTCATTGGATGCATTTACATCGGTAACTTTAGTTTCTAATGAACTCAATCGCATAAGCAGTTTCATGGATTCAGACGAAGTGGCGCTATCTAAACTTTTACGTCGAAGGCGACGTAAGGATTTGTCGTCAATCGGGGATTCCCTGTCGTTATTTCTATCTCGTTTATATCGTCTTCGTGTTTTATCACGTTCTAATGCTAGGATTTTTGCTTCTAATTCGATTACTTTGTCCTCTACTTCTTTGTTTATAGAAAAACTTTCCCGACCTACAACAAAATTAATGCTTTTAAAGATAATTTTATATACAGTCAGATATTAGTAATAAAAAAGCTCGATGAATTTTAATGGAAGCGAAGCTATTGATGATATGGTGTACATGAAACTGGAAGCAACGGGAAGTTCTGTTACTTAGTAATGTGACGATTTTTCTGTCGCAATATCCCTACCGAACTTAAGCTTCGTTAACATTAGTTCCAGTAAATAAATTACCTGTGAGAGAAAGAGATTTCCGTTTATATTTAGCTTCCCTTTTGGCTTTGGCTTTGAGTTGTTTCTCAGTTGAAACAAGTTTAGTGGTAAGATGATCTAATCTTTGTACTAATAATTGTACTTCAGCCTCATGTTCTTGTTGTCTGATTTCTATTGAATGTGTTAGACGATTATTGGCTATATCCAAATTATCACAGTTCTCTTCACATTTACGCAATGCTCGTTTCATAGCTCTGATCTCCATTATTGCTCGTTCAAAACGACTTTTCAAATCTAAACAGTATTCTTTTAGTTCGTTTTGATTCATCTCATCAATATCTATATCCATATTAATGTTGGTTAATTCATTTATTGAATCAGTTTGGAAACAATGCGATTTAAATTTATATTTTCCTTCTAATTCCTGTATCCTTGTAAACAATCGATTATTTTCTTCCTTTTCGTCTTTTAATCGTTCCTTTGAAGTGTAGAGGTCGTCCTGTAAACTAACTAAAATCAGTTGTTTCGATTGTAGATCTCTAGAAAGTATATCGCATTTTTCTTCGTGTATCCTGGCAGATTCCTCTGCCTCAGACAGTTGTCTTTGTAGTGCCCTCTGTTCTTTCAGAAAGCTTATTTCTATCTGTGAGTTTCTTTGGTTTAATTCTATTTCGGTTTTTTCTAATGCTGAAAGCATCTCCTTGGCTTTCTTTTCACGAATAGCTGCATCAGACTGAAATTTCTTCAATCTACAAAAAAAGATTATTATTAATTCTAACAGATAATAAAATGAAGAAGATGTTTTAAAGTATTTACATCTGTTAAAGCTAAAGTATAACAGATTACCTGGCAATCTCTTCTTCAAGATGCCTTGCTTCCTCTTCAGCCTTACGAAGTTTTTTTTGTAATTCAGCAATTTCTTCGGTTTGTTTATTATTAATGGCATTATGTAACTGTACAGTATCTAGTTCTTTGGCACAATCTAATTCATCTGTTGATATACTATCGACAGTAGAGTGCCTTGATTGACACCTGGGTAGACGGGGCCTTAACCGTGCCCTGTCTTTAACCCTGTTCATCGATAACCTGGTTAATGGTGGAGAAGGACATATTTCGCTTAAATCCTCCGAGCCCCTTCGTCCTAAAAAAAAAAATACTTAAAAATAGATTATAACATATGGTGATGTATAAGAGGTGAAGCCTTATGAGATATAATATATGCGGATGATATTGCGAATGTAGATCTTGCGAAAGAAGAAAAACTTGAGAAGTGGAAAAAAGCGCTTGAGAAAAGAGAGTTGAGAGTGAGTAAGACGAAGACAGATGAGGCACAAGGACAATAAATCTGCTGCCTGCTGTCCAAATAAATATTTAGGGTCTGTGCTAGAAAAGAATGAAGGGTTAAAGAGTGAGATGAACCCTATAATTAAGTGTGGACTAGAGAAAAATAAAAGGAGTTTGTGTGACAGGAATGCAAGTGCAAAAATTAAAGGTAGACTGTACAAGAGAGGTGTAAGACCAACGTTGATGTACAACTCAGAGACCTAGTCAATAACGAAAGAGCGAGAGAAACTCAGAAGTGGTAGAGATGAAGATGTTGCGTTGAATGTGTAGATTAACAAGTAGATATAGAGTAAGAAATGGATGGATGAACTGGAGAAGAATCAGTGGAGTATGTGTGACAGGAATCTGAGTGCAAAAATTAAAGGTAGACTGTACAAGAGAGGTGTAAAACCATAACTCAGAAACCTGGTCAATTACTAAAGTGCGTTGAATGTGCGGATTAACGAGGAGAGATAGAGTAAGAAAGTTATAGTGTGAGTAGGGCAGCTGAGCAAAAAAAAACCGGAAAAAAACGGGTGAGATGGTCTGGTCATGTATAGAGGAGGGATGAGAATTATGTGAGTAAAAGAGTAGATGAGTGTAAGATTGGTGGTAAGAAAAAGGGAGGAAGGCCAAAGTTGATGTAGATGGATGAAATAAATTAGGACCTGAAAGAGAAAAAATGGAGAAGAGAGAATGCATTAAAAAGAGACAGGTGCAAACGATTGATACGAAAGGCTAATGCCGGTAACGAACCCAACCAGGTTTAGGATAAGATTAAGAAAAAGAAGAAGAAAAAACTTAATTCCAAAATATACTCAAAAAAATAATGAAGTCAATTAAATAAAAAAAAAATTAAAGATCAGATAACTAATCTTATCTGACACTTCAAACACCAGAGTTTCTTCTTGGCGATTGCCAAAAGATCAAGAATTCAATGCGTTGGCAGCGATTCCAGTCGCTAGAAGAAGCCATCGATGCTTTTAAAACAGCGATTTTGCAAATTGGTTTGAAGGTATGTAAAAGTGTATCGATCTTGATGGGACATATTTTGAAAAGCAATAAAGTACTTAAGGCGGCCACCCAAGCAACGTTTGTTAAAAAAAATGTTAAAATTAGTTAATAAAGAGTTCTTGTTATATGAATGTAAACTGAATAATATGAAGTTTATGGTACAACAATGCCCGTTTAAAAATAGTATATTACGCTACAAGGGACGAAAGTTGAATTTTCGGCCCTGCACGTCATGATGCCCGTGGCGAAGCCGAGGGCATCATGACGCGCAGGACCGAGATTTCAACTTTTGGCCCGTGTAGTGTATACTATTTTTCTTTATACCTCGGTCGAAAGTACTTGCGGAACGAGCGAAGCGAGTGCAGCTGGTCGTGGGACAGGCATCAAATACATTCGAAGAGTCAAGTTTTGTTATTGATGATTATTTTTAAGGTTATAGATAGAAATAGAAATGACACGAGAATAAACAGTCCCTAGTTACAAGTGTAACTACGCATGAGAAATTTTTCCTCCCGCCGTAAACAGGGAGTAAATGTTAAAGACGACAAAACATCATGACGCGCAGGGCCGAAAATTCAACTTTCGTCCCGCCGTAAACAGGGAGTAAATGTTAAACTTTCTTCCCTGTAATTAGGGACGAAAGAACGTACTTTCGACCGAGGTATGAAGAAAAAAATATTGTACGTAATACGTCCCAAAAGTGCTTTTACTGGACCAGTGGGCAAATTGCAGGGCGAGCTGCAGGCGTTTCGGGACTTGTTACGTAAACTACTAGTATGTAATACGTCCCAAAAGTGCTTTTACTGGACTCGCAGGCTTGCAGGGCTCGCCCTGCAATTTGCCCACTCGTCCAGTAAAAGACCACTTTCGGGACTTGTTACGTAAGCTACTATTAAGTCGATATATTTTTTGTCTTTATGTCTATATGCAAAACTAAAAAGACAACTCTCGTATTAACGTTTTCACATTGCCAGATAGATTATATAAAATTTTACATCAGGAAACGCTGATGCTAATATGAGCCAAATCGACTAGTCTCAATCTCAATAAGCAATTTTACTTATCTATAATGTTCAATATACTAAATTTATTGGGATAAAGTAAACATATTAATAATAAATAAATGCAAATATTTAAACTCAGAACTAATAATTACTGGTACTTGTTAAAGAATGGCCTACGCTTTTAATAAAATATTGCACGTAGGTGACTGAAACCTGCCATTACTCTTGAAGTAAAAAAGCAAAAAATAGTGACACTGACCTAGTATTTTTATATTGCAATTGAAAGCTGAGGTGATTCAAAGCAAATCAATCTTATATTCTAGATATATGCGATATTGTATTCGCATGAAAAAAGTTGTCATTTCAAGGTTAATAAAATATAGTCTGTATTATTGTTTGTTATTGATCTTTTTATTCGCAATACGTTTATATATGATAAAATTTATTCAGTTAAATAATGTTTATCATAATTTGACAAATATTGCAGTATTTATCGGTGGAATTTAGTTTTTGTCGGATAGAATTTATGGTTTAAACAGATGTTAAATTTCACTACAAACAATTGCAATTCTACTCTGTTGGGTTTTGTGCTAAAAACAAAAGAAGGAGGTACAGTGGATATATTGTATATATTGTTTTTAACAAGTAATATAAAAAACCGGGAATGGGGATCAAAAAGAGCACTTATAACTAATTTTTACATCCAAAGTAAAAGTATAGCTTTGTAACGATTTATTAATTGATTTTAGAATAATTTCTCCTGATTAAAGTTTTAATTCTCATTATTTTAATAATTTGACGCACTTTCCCGTGACTATAATGGTGAGAATTAACTAATTATAGATATGTGATTGAAACTTTAGCCGCGGGAGCGCTTCTTCTGCGCAGGTGAAACTGTAAACATTTAGCAGCTGTTTCTTTCTCCCTTCAACAGCGAAAAGTAGGCAGCATCGTTTTAGTTTGAAACTGTAGGCTGGAATTGTCAACAACACCTTAATTGTGCCTGTTAAATTGCCACCACGCCATAACGGCGCTTCTTATTTACACTTTTTGCAAGAAATTCTAGCACAACTTCTCAAAGATATTCCTTTGGATTTGCGTCGCAACATGTGCCTGTCCCGCACATTTTAGTCGTGGTGTACGTGACCATCTCAATAGTGCTTTTCCGCAGAGGTAAATTGGCTTTATTATCTTGCCCCCACATAGTCCTAATCTTAAACCAATCGATTTTTTCTTATAGGGTTACATAAACAATTCGTGTATACCACCGAAGTTGTTAACATCGTCGTATCAAGGAGTTTATTTTGATACCCTCTAGTTACCATTTTAGTGTGGTAGGGAGGTTAAAAATGGGCGTGTAACGCCTTTTTGGACAGTTTGACGTTACAATAACACAGCAAAACAGTTAACCAAAGAAACTTTCCATACCAGTATAACCATATTTGGCCGCAATTGGCACTGATGTCAAATGTAGAAATTGCTTATATTTACACTAAGTTTAAAAAAAAGAAGCTCATAAAAATGTTTGTATGATTAAACTGAATCTGAATAGTCTTATTTACTTTGTATAACAATATAATTTTAAATAATGAAATGATTTTAAATACAACTAGAACTAATTATAGAAAGATATGACAATAAAAACAATATTGAATTTCATGTTTTGTTTCTAAATCATTAAATTTAACTGCTTTTACAGTTTAGATATGAAATAAAATAATTATTAATTACACTTTATAAAACATTCTTTCGTGAGTGAATAATTCAATTTCTACCTTTCTTGTATAATTTAATAATTTATTACTTTCTCTGCAAGTTTAATACTAGCTCTTTAAAATATAATAAAATCGGTATACTTATTGGGAAAATTTGAATTTACTTTTTGTTTAAAATCAGAACAAAATAAACAGGAAAAATTTTGGAAGTATAGTCAATCTAGAAAATAACTGGAATTCAGATGTCTATAGTAGGCACATCAAGAAAAGTTTATAATTTAACTGAGTTCCTCAATAATTTAGCAAAATAAAGCCCAAAGAATGAAATGGCTGAAGCACGTAGCAAAAATGCATAAAACAAGTGATCTTATTACGAACAGGAATAGTAGGGAAGAGAAGAAGAGAAAGGCCAAAAAGACAAATCTTGTCAGCGAGTAAGAAAGGTTTAGGTAGGTGGTAGATGGAACTTTCCATCGCCCGAGGAGGTACCACCCTGCAACTTGTTAAGATGGGGTGAAATGTTCTAAACATGTTTCCCCATTTGAGTTGTAAGTCGATTGTTTCTCTTTCCTTCTCTCCTTTTCGTTTAACTCCAATTCCCCTCTTTCTTTTAACTCTTTTTTAAAAAATACCATGATTAGTTCTCCAGAGGTTAAATGTTCCGGAAGTAAAATAGTTCCCCATTCGGATTTCCGGGGGGAGGGGGCAATCTCGGGGAAGTCATGATGGAAATAACATAGCCATCGATCAGTCTATTAGTAGACCAACCTCTAGTTCGGCCAAATTTCCAAGACAAAGACATGTTGCCTATCCAACAAGAGGCAAACATGCGACTCATTCATTACAATCAACGATCAGACACTGGAAGCGGGCGACTCCATTACGCTGGTTGGTATAACGATCTCCCAGGACTTACTATGGAACGAACATATTGCATCCATAGCAACCGCAGCAGGAAAGAAATTAGGCTTTCTGTTTAGAGCACGGAAATATTTTTCTCCATCCAACTTAGCTACTCTTTACAAAGCACAAATACGGCCAAATCTTGAATACTGCTCGCATGTATGAGGTCCGGCGGCTCCGTCAATGCTCGGAGTTCTTGATGCAATACAGAGAAGAGCAGTTCGACTAATAAACGACACCAGTATCACCAAAAACCTAGCCCCATTATCCCACCGAAGAGCAGTGGCGGATCTTTCCTTGTTTTACCGATACATAAACGGATTTTGCTCAGAAGAACTCCGCTCTATTATGCCTCCACTTGTCAGACCAGCCAGAGCAACGCAACGTGCCAACTCCATGCACCCTTATACTGTTCAAAGCCCGACATCGAGAACGGATCGATTCGATCGTTCCTTCATCCCCAGAGTCTCCAAATTGTGGAACTCATTACCTTCCTCCGTCTTCCCCACTCGTCTTAAGTTGCAGGCCTTTAAATCCCAAACTAATAAATTGTCTCTTCTGTCCCAATAGATGTTCTCGGTACATCTGTATTTAGGTCTATACCTACGAGGACATCCTTAATAAAAAAAAACTAAACCTCACAAATTGGGAAATGGGAGCAAAGTCAAAAAATTAAATATTTTGTTGTGACAGAATTTTTCCAGAGAAATCATGTAGCTAAGCTAGACCCAAAAATACTGACTCGGGCGCTATATTACTTTTGTAAAATGTACAAGACATATTTCAAGCAAGAATTGAGACAAATAAAATTGAAATGATAAAAGTAGTTTTTCTTCAAATAAAATCATTGTTAATATTTAATGATAGGTGTGAAAATTGTCATAATCTAACTATAAAGAATACATTTGTATTAATAAAAAAAATCTATATTTACCTCCTTCAGAAGCAGTTCTATATTCCTCATCGCTTGATGCAAGCAAAGATCTTGGAGTTGAAGGTGAAATGGGACTTTCAACGGTAACAACACCCTCAGTACTTAAATTGGCAGCTTTTCTTAAAGCTTGCAGCCAATTAGATCGAATTCCTTGTGTTAAGGCACTTAAAACCAGCGGAGGACCTGACCATTGAATTTCGAAACCATATTTTGAATTCGTCGATACTTCGACACAATTTTTTACTGAGGAAAGTTCAATGGTCAACTCTGGAGCGCTTTGTTCATCTTGGTCTTGATAGGCTTGCAGAGTTGGACAACAGAGAACTATCCATCTACGAACCCAATCGGAATCTGCACTTTTTTGCCACAACCAACCCTGAAAAAATAATCAAATTTGGTTGATTTAGATTTTTGTTTATGGGTATTTGAATAACTGACCTTAAGAGCTCAAAGAGAGCTCTACTAAACGTGGTGAGTTTCAAGATTTTTTATAATTATTTAATTCTATAAAAAATTTAAAAATAAAAAAAATCATCAAAATTGGGTAAAATCATTAAAAAAAAATTCGAAAAGAGGTTGACCTTAAAGGCCATCCTTGCAACTTCCCGCTAGTTTTAACCGCAAAGCTATAGTATCGTGACGTATTTTGACGTTTTTGACTTTTTTTGAAATGTTTAAAAAGCCATAACTTTGTAACGGCTTATTCGATTTTGATGTTCAAGATGGCATTCAACGCAGTTTTTTGAGACCTAAAAACGTTACCGGGAGTGCAAAATCGGTTAGTCAAAAAATCTCTAAGTTATTGAAAAAAAAAAAACACTTTTTTTGAAATTTTTCGACAACGATATCTCACGAACGAATCAACCGATTTTAATTTGCAAAACGGCATTCGACGTGGCTTTTTAAGCTTGAGAGCTGATTAGGTTATGAAATTGATCGATGTAATAGCCAAAAAGATATGCCCAAAAAACATAATTTTTAGCAATTGTTTTTTTCGGTTATTTTGAAATTTCTCGAAATCTACTGGCTCGAATCGGTTCAAACTTACAGGGAATCTAAGTTACATGAAACTCTTTGGAATGCTATTTATTTCATTCCAATCGGTCAAGCCGTTCAAAAGTTATAAGAGGTTTACATACATCCACACACACACACACACATCCACACGTACATACAGACATACAGACACCCTCGTAAAAATAGTCAGGGGAGGTTCCTAAGACCTCAAAACGTTGAGATCCGATGAAAACTCGATTTTTGAAAAACGGGGTGAAACCAATAACTTCCCGATTTTTAAAAAAATTTTAATTTTTTTTAGCGGGAAGTTAAAAAATGGCCCTTCGTAAGCCAGGCGCAGATTTATATTAATTAAAGATATTAAAAGTATACGTTTCAGAAAAAAATGTTATAAATAAAAGTTGTAGGTCTCTTTAAGACAAACAAAAAAGTCCGCTAACATTTTTTTGTACAGGGTGAAGTGAAAAAGTTACGAATTCTTTTCCATTTTGGTTTGATGTCACGCCCAAACGGCCGGACCGATTTGGCCTATTAACGAACTCGACCGAGATTTTTGGACGATTGATATTTGTACCAAATTTCATTTCGATCCGTTAAAAAATGCGACCGCTATCGTGTCCACAGATTTCGTTATATCGGAACTATCGTGACCTGCGAACCAGCTGAATAGTAGATATGAATCTACTAAAATTGTAAGAAAATTTAAAAAATAACGCCAAATAAAAAAAATGGCCCTTGGTAAGCCAGGCGCATCAGTAGATTTATATTAATTAAATATATTAAAAGTATACGTTTTAGAAAAAAATGTTTTAGATAAAAGTTGTAGGTCTCTTTAAGACAAACAAAAAAGTCCCCTAACATTTTTTTGTACAGGGTGAAGTAAAAAAGTTACGAATTTTTTTCCATTTTGATTTGATGTCACGCCCAAACGGCCTTACCGATTTGGCCCATTAACGAACTCGACCGAGATTTTGGGACGATTGATTTTTGTACCAAATTTCATTTCGATCCGTTAAGAAATGCGACCGCTATCGTGTCCACAGATTTCGTTATATCGGAACTATACATACATACATACATACATACATACATACATACATACATATATATATATATATATATATATATATAAACTTTTGAACGGAAGGTGTTTTTGAGGTCAGGGGGGCCCAAAACGAAAAACTGTAGTGAAATTTTCCCGAAGTCGTGACCTGCGAACCAGCTGAATAGTAGATATAAATCTACTAAAACATAAGAAAAATAATTGTAGAAAATTAAAAAATATCGTAAAAAATATGTTTTTTAATTAATTTGTTAAAAATCAGTTTAGAAGTGTAAATAAGTCAAAAAACCTAAGAATCATGTAAACCGAGAATTTGAATAAACTACTGAAGAAAAAAAGTGTAATATCGTAAAAAATTCAGGAGTATTAGAAAAATCATAGAAATTATATACAGGAAAATATTTATTAGGAAAATATAAAAATCATGAAGGATAAGAAGAAAACATTAAAAATTATTTAAAATCATTAATAATTATAAGAAAACGTAGAAAATCTAAAAAGTCGTAGAAAATTAAAAGAATATGAAAAAAAATTGAAAAAATAACCAAAATTAAGTAGGTAAAAAAATCATTAAACGATTGGAAAAAAGATGTTAAAATTGAAAAAAAAATGCTATTAAATAAATCAGAATTTAAGAAAAGGTCTTATAATATTCATTAAATGTGTTAGAAATGGTAAAAATACATAGAGATACGAAAAAAATGTAAAAAAATATAGAAGAACGTAAAAAATGAAAAATTAAAAAAAAGCAATCTTAAGGAATTAAAAGATTTTCTTTAAAAAAAGTGAAAAGCAGAGAAAATAAATGAAAAATTTTAAAAATGGTTAAAAAAACGTGAAAAAGACGTGGGAAAAGGGAAAAAATCGTTAGTAATTAAAAAGCAAACATACGGAATTTAAAGGATTATCTTAAAAATAAATATAGTTTAAAAAAACTAAAAAACACGCTTTTATAGCATATGAAACTAACAAGTAAAAAAATAAATTTAATTAAGGAAAACTAAAAAGCATGTTTCTGAAAAACATCGAACTAAAAAGTTAAAAATAATTTTCAAAATAAAATTAAAACAAAAATAAATGAAAAATACTAGTATTATTGTGAAAAAAGCGTCGGCGCTTGACATTCGAAAAATATGGTATGCAGAACTTTTTAGTTCGATGTTTTTCAGAAACATGCTTTTTAGTTTTCCTTAATTACATTTATATTTTTACTTGTTAGTTTCACATGCTATAAAAAGCGTGTTTTTTAGTTTTTTTAAACTATATTTATTTTTTACTTTTTAGTCCAATTTATTTTATTTCAATAGATTCGTTAATTTGCTGTGACGATTACAAGACCCTCACTCAATCATTATTCGTTTATTTAGTTGGCGCACAAATTACCCACTCCCGGCACGGGGAGATAGTGACTAAAAATAACGATACGGGACCAGCGTTGCCATGCCATAAGAAAATTTTTCACCACATCTATTGAAGACAAAATCCCCACTTTTCCCCACTTCGTAAAAAATGGCGGCAAATTTAATATAACAGTAACATAAATAAAACTATTGACTTTATTTAAATATATTTCTTTTAATATAATCAAAATAAGCATAAACACAGTTGCAGAAACATCAATACAAACATAATATGAAACGAAAAAAAAAAAATTATTAAAAAAGAACTAAATTAAAAAACAACATACAATTATTCATAAATATTGGTATATTTATCGAAAAAGTAATTTAATTTGCACCTAATAACTATTTAAAATTTATTTATAGTTACATATTTTTTTTTAAATTACCAATAGAAAGTATCTTCTGGTAATAAAGCCAAACTAGCTTACATTATTATTTGTGATACTGTAAACAATGTTATCTTTACATTTCCCGTCAATACTCAATAGAGTGCACGTGCAACATTTAGGATTTTACAGAATAGTTTCAGTCAGCGCGTCAGTGAAAAGCGACCATAATTAATAGTAGCTATACATCCAATATATTAATTTAAGGTTTTAGAATAATTATAATATACGTATATTTTTGCTGTAAAGGCATAATTTATTTAAATACCATAATTATTCCCCACTTTTATAGTATTTTTCAATAAATATCACCACTTCCCCACTTTTTCACCACACTGCTTTCATTTGTTGAACTTTTCCCCACATGTGGTGAAAAATCCCCACTAATGGCAACCCTGTACGGGACTCATCCGATGCAGCAGCCGCGTAGTGGAGAGTTACAAACAAACATACATACATACATACAGGTGAAAACTTTATAAAATAAATGAAAAATTGTAAAAATTAGAAAAAATATATATTGTTATGGTATGAACTAGTTGGTCTTTATGTAGACATGTAGAGTGTAAATATGTTTAAGACTAGTTAGATAAAAAATTTGATAATATCAATCTATGGAAGTTATCAAGTATTGATAGAAAATAATTGAAAAAAAAAGGGTTGCTACGATGTTAAGGGGATTATTGAGTTGAGTCAGAGAAAATTGTAATATTAATTGTCAAAAAGATAAAATGAATATAATTGAATAATGTAGAAAGTATCGTAAATATGGTTAATCAGAAATAGAATATGGAATAGAATGTGGAAATTGAAATTAGAAATAAATGGCATAGATTGAAATTATCATTTGGATATTATAAGAAAAATTTTACATTAAGATAAGTATTTCCGTTATAAAGGTAGTATCAGCTGATAGTATTATTTTATAATAGAAATAATTATTAGAGGGATTTTAGGAAAAGGGGCAAAATTATTATAAATTAAGAGTAGTTATAAGTCTTTGATTGAACAAATTTTGAATTTTATTGTATTGAATGTTTAAAATGTTATATTAAATGTTGTATAAAATGAAAAATGAAATTTTAGTTAATGCTAATCGATGAACCCACCCTGAAGAGTCCAACAATATATATATATTTGGTGATTGTAAATCATAACAATATATAAAAAATTGAAAAAAAACGTGAGAAATTGGAAACAAAAAATGGAAATAATATGTTTGTTAATTACATGCTTTTTCTAATCATATTCTATAAAAAAAAATGAAAGTAAAAGTATATTATATAAAATTAGAAGTGAATTTTATTATCTTAAAATATGTTAAATTAAACTTTGATCAAAATAAATTAATTTCTATTAAATTTGGTTTTCAAATTAACTTTAAAACACTTACTCTTTTATCTTCACTTTTAAAATTCATTTTATCTAATTGATACAATTTCTGGCTTCGTCAAGATTTCTATTACATTAAAAAGAAAAATATTTTCCGTTTTATAAGTACTATATTAATTTTTATTACCTGTTATAATGGCACGCAGTAAAATACTGTAAATGTTAAAAGACGTCAGAGAGTTAAATGTTGTAATTCAAATTATAAAAATTAGGATAACATCAGGTACTATTGCTAAGTATTTATTTTATTAATTTAGAGTATAATAAAAAAAAACGTAAGATATATAAATAAATTAATGTGGATCTAAACATGACTTTTGAGTTCAACAAAAAAAAGAAAGAAAATGAAAAGAACAACGAAAACAAAACGAGAAGAAATCAAGAAGGATGGAAAAAAAAAGGGTGTGGCAGTCAGTGGGACTGCCGGCAGAAGTTATACTTCTATGCACTGTTAACTAATAAAACTTAATAACTACAAACACAGGCAAGTAGAAATAATTTTTTTTTAAATTAACTGTATTCAATTAAATAAATACTAAGAAAAATAAGACCAGTTGATGTGTGTCTTTACTTCAAACACGAAAACCAAACAGTAAAACGATCAATGTACAAAAATAGTTATTTATGAAACAGTTCGTGAAGTATGCTTTTTGAGCACGCACGCGATGTTTAGAGCACGAGCGAAGCGAGTGCTATATATCGCGTAAGTGCGCAAAAAGCACTTCACGCACAGTTTCATACAATATTTTATCTACGATAAACAAATAAAAAATAATTACAAATTTAAATTTGAAAATTTAAACTACAAAACTGTCAGAATAACTTTTGTTGAAATTTAATGCTCTCATAGCAACACCATGACAACGCGAATGCTAAGGATATTTGATTATATGAAAGTGTGTCAAAAACAGTGCGAAAAAGTAAATCCCATTTAAAATACATTGTTACTTCACGCACACTTTTAATCCTTCACGCACTGCTGTCTATAATGACAGTTTTCACGAACTAAAAATTGATACATAATCGAGGTAGAGTAGATAATAGTTATTTATGCAACTAATGCGTAAAGTGACCTTTTTTGACGAATGTGAATGTTGTCGCATGAGCCGCAGGCGAATGCGACAATCACATGAGTCAAAAAAGGAACATTTACGCACGAGTTGCATACAATATTTTTTCTACAACCGAATTTCTTTACAAGAAATACAAGTATAGGACTGATTTTTTTTACGCACTACTGCAAAAAAAATATTATATTTAAAACATATTTTAGATAACAAAATATTTATTTTCTAAATTAATCTTACCTATAATACCGGTACATAGAAACGCGAAATGCTTGAATTATAAATTAATTGAAATGTCAATCAGTCAGACCCTACGTATATTTAAATAAAAATACTTAGGTACCCTTATTCATGAACTGATATTTCTGTCATATTAAAAATCAAATTAAAAATTACTGAATATAATATCTAGTTTTGTATGTATTAAACTGCAATAATTTAACAATTAAATATATTTACACAAATTTACACAATTAAATAATAAAAAAAAAGTTTCCTTACCCGGAATTGAACCCGAGTCAGCTGGGTAGAAGCCAGACACCTTACGTTCTCGGCCAATAACACACTTAAAAACCTTTGCATAATCTTATAAAAGACGGTGCTTATTTTACTTTTTTTTACTAGTTAAAAAAAAACTTTTTTTTTCACTAGTGAAAAAAAGTTAAACTTTACGAACCTTAAACCGTGCGTAAAGATAATACTTTACGCACGGTTGTAGAAAAAAGTGTTTACAAAACCTGATTTGCTTACCGTGGGCTATTACAGATTTTAAAACACTAGAAAACAATGCAAAACATTTTCTAACAACATATAGGTACACACTTTTACAAAATTTTAACGCACTTTGAACTGCACTTTTCAGTAACTTTGCTGGAATAGGTTTTATCTCACACGCATGTCTTCGACTCAAAAGCATAGTGAAGGATATAATGCAACCATGTGACGGTATTTTAGACTACAATAAAATACTCATTACTGAATATTATTATTAATATAAAATACTAAACTTAATATGTATACTTACTGGACAGAATTATAAAATAATATGTCAAACATAATGCGATACGTCAATGTAATACAATAACAATAGCTCAGACTGTTTGTTGTATATCTATCTCTTTTCAATGCAATGAATGTTTAAACGGTATTCAAAGGACTTATAGTGATGACTAATAACATGTAGTAAATATTTCATCTTTGTTTTTACCGAACAATATACCTTATATATGATTCTGTCTCTCTCTTACTCACACCATTACATATGTAATGATTTTTCCCATTTAGCTACACACTAATTCATTCCACAGAGTGTCCGAATAGAAGTATAACTTCAATAATGGATTTAAAAAATGATAAAACAAACCTTTTTGAGATGTAGTAGTCCTTCAGCTGGTAGAGTTAAAGTTGAAGATTCAGCAGCTGGTGGCGTATGGTCAGTTAGCGCGGTTGCGATATCTCGTAACCTTTCATTCCTCCAATCTTTTCTTGCTCGAGCTTTATCATCACAACGTAGTTTATCTCGAGTTGGTGGTGAGCCACTACTGATAAAATATTCTGAAAAATTAAAAAAAATAAGGTTAGAGTATTGTTTGGAGTATGTTCAAACCACAGTAGACAAAACAAATTGTGTTCAAATTACAAAAGGTTCTATTGTTTAAAAATGTCAAACATTCGAATGGCAACGTTAGATGGCGCCTGAAACTCAAGGATCCAAATATAGCTATAGTTGATTCAAATAGAAGTGTCATCAAGTAGTCTCTGGAAAATTCAAATTTGTAGTGGCAGCACCCACGTTTAGTGAAATTTGAATCGCAATATTAGCCAGCTTGTGATCAGATTGCTACATATGCTCAATACAACTATAAACATTTTGACACATCGCGATGACATATAATTCCCTAACTAAAGTTCTGTTTCCATTGAATCTAGTAATAAAGTTAAAGATGATCTCACACGTACCCAGCCCACTTGATGACACTTCTATTTGAATCAACTATAGTAAGGCACTATAAACATAGGTATTATCGTCAGCCATGTTTTGTCCAATGTCAACCACAAAACCAGAGATAATAGAATAGATGTGTTGATGCTAATATAAAGATGGCAACAAGTTCCGACTTCAGCGCACCATGCTTAAAACTATTCACTATACTTCTACACCCTTTTTATGCTTAAAGTATATACCTTAAATTTATATTAAAACAACACTACTAGTACTTACTAAGGCACTATACGATTATAACTACTTTTCCGCTTTTCGAGCTACCAGCTGGGTTAGTTCCTATTTTCACCACTACAAAATATGATTGCACGTCACTTTAATTTGTTTATGGTCTAACACGTGAATATAGTGACATTGGACAAAACATGGCTGATGATAATACCTATGTTTATAGTGCCTTAACTATAGTAACCCTAGTATTATTCATGACGATTTTTAGCCCAAATTTTTGGCCCTCTTTACTCTTTTCCGCCACATTCTTTGTATCTACTCAGGCGTCGGTCCCTCCGGATTTCAAATTGTCGTATCAACACCTTCGACTGGGAAAATTTTCATCCATATTATCAATGACTCTCTTAGCCCCTTATTATCATGGACGAGCTGATAAAACAAGTGCGTAAATTAAAAGGGAACAAAATGGGGGAAAGAGAGATAAAAATACTGTGCTACGCAGACGACGCGGTACTGATAGCTAAGGTGAAGACGATTTGCAAAGACTACTACACCAGTTCAACAGAACACCAAAAAAGTTTAAAATGAATATATCAATGACAAAGAGTAGAGCCATGACTACGTCTAAAACACCACTAAGATGCAAACTAGAAATATATGGCAAAAGTGTACAGGAAATAAAATTCAAGTGTCTCGGAATAGAAATATCCGGGTACGGTGACATTGAAACAGTGGTGGGAGGACTAGCCATAAAAGCAGCAAGAACAGCCGTACCATATGGAGCAATAAACATATAGGAATTGAAACAAAATCAAGAATATACAAAGCAGCGATCCGACCCATATTAACATATACCGCAGAAACCAGACCAGAAACCTCGAAAACAAAACAAATACTGCTAACTACGGAAATGAAAGTGGTGCGCAAAATAGCTGATAGACACTATTTGACCGGAAACGAAGTGAGAAAATCAGAAGAAAGTGTAAAATCGATAACATCAATGACTGGGTATTGCAAAGAAAAAGGAACTGGAATGAACCCATCAGGCGCATGACCGACGACAGAATAGTAAAGATCACGAGGGACCAATCACCAGCAGGACGAAGGAGTGCCGGAAGGCTCCGTAAGCTATGGAGTGACAACCTCACTGTAAACTGAAACCAGGCAAAGAGACGAAGAAAAACAAGCAAAAAAGTGGTAATATATAAGCAGGAAGAAGAAGATTATTATGACAACTTTCACATTTTATAGGTACCCCTGTATCCACTAGGAAATTTTGTTTCATAGACCACTATCAAAATTTTGTTGGATTCGGCGGGGTAGCTAGGGGGGCAATGCCCTACATTAAAATCATAATGCCCTACCTTAAAAATCCTTATCCCTATGTGAAATCTTTTTTACTTCTGCCCCACCTGTAACCTACCCTAATTTAAATTCGACTCTAGGTACAGTCTTGACCCCCTGCAGCTACATTACTACCAATTTCTAAATCACGAAAAAAAGTTAGGATTAATTATTAAATAATATAGTCGACTAAATCATTTTTTAATTAAACATTTTAGTTTTTTACTATCAAAACCAAATTAATTTTCATGCACCACCGCTTACATTTGTGGACGCCCATTTATTGTCACGCCCAACGTAGACCTCCGTCGAGTCTCTCGTGGACCCCTAGGGGTCCACCTGGGCAACTTTGGTTATTACTGCACTAGGGTACCCGTATTAAATGAACATGTTGCAAAGGAGACATGTCATATTACGGATAAAGGCGAAATTTTGGCTCTAGCTCTCCTGCTATTATAAAAGACCAAAAACTTCTAACGGATCAGGTAAATTTATAGAATTCCAAGAGATATTTAGACAATTTTGTAATAATATTTAAAATAACTGTACTACAATTTTCTTTTGAAATTAGGTTTTATAACTCTCTTCTACATAAAAATTGACTATAAAGTAAAAATATTTGTTTAACATAACATTGATATTTATTTAATAAGATATAATATAATTTTATTATAGCATGATTATTTTTCAATGTTATGTCTTCAAATTTGTCATTCAGAATTAAACGATCTAGATTTATTTTCACGGTTTTATAACACTATCTTATTCTTGATTTGCTCGAATAATCCGTAAACAAGGTCATGCGTTTAAAACCTTATTTGTTGTTGAAGTTGAAAGATGCCCCTTCACAGGTGCATACGCCTGCTTACATAAGCTATTATTGTATAATCTTTAACGGATTCCTATTTAATGATTGGGTATTAGTTGTTCTATTACGACATGATTATTGCCCATAAACAGATAATATGAATGAATGAGTTGTAATATTCGATATACATAAAATATTTTTAATGTATGTTAAATTATAATTTCATAACCATTCATTTAAACTTACATGAAATCAGCCTTTGACCTGCATAAAAATGATTTTGTTACATGCCATTAAAGTTACTAAATGTATGATTAACTATTTAGTTACAAAAGTTTTTTTTATAATATTTATTACATATTTTATTTTATTCTAATTAAATTATTATACTTAAAAAGGTAAAGTTTTATAAACGTACGAGAGATGGAAGGAATATTATCTACGAAAATCTACTGAAAGAGGAAAATGAGAGAGATATCTTTGAAGATGTTATTGAAAATATTTGAATGGTGAGAGACGTGTCTAGGGAGGAAGTGAAGAGTGAATTGAAGAAGATGAAGAATGGAAAGGCGGTGGAAGTGGCTGGGATGCAAGGAGAAGTATGAAAAATGTTTGGTGAGAATGGAGTAAAATTGGTCCTGATGACAAAACTGATAAATCAAGAGAAAATATCAAGTGAGGAGGAAAAGTGTGCATGTGTCAATCTATAACGGAAAGGGAAATGTGCAAAAATGTCGTCACTGTAGAAGAGTAGAAGCATTAAATTAATGCCGCATACTTTGAAAACTTGGAAAAGAATAGTTGAGATGAGGCCTAGAGAACAGACAGGGGCCGTTCATAAAATACGTTCGCATACAAGGGGGGGGGGTCTTGCTAAGTGTGACTAGATGTGACAAGGAGGGGAGGAGGGGTCTACGGCAACGTGACGTTCGCCGTTCCTTATAATATTTTAAATTTGTATTTGTTTCGACTTTTTTTTTCGGACTCACAGCAGCTTCAAAACAAGCACCATTATTAATGCACATGCAATATAGAGTTTCTCTTCCAGACCATGACTGGGTAGTGGCTGCTGGACATAAATTGATACCGTCTGTATACGCTGGTATTGTAATTGAACCGAATGGTTTTGGAAATCCGTCAAAAGTAACCTATTCCGGACCAACATTTGTAGCTATTCGAAGTGGCAAGCATTCTAGTTCGACTGCCAAGACACATGCCGATGATTTCAAAAAATTTTTTGAAATGGAATAATTTAAAAGTTTGGCCTACACTAATACTGGATCTACAAAACGTGTAGTAATCATATCTGCTGATGGGGGTCCTGATGAAAATCCTCGCTATGGAAAAGTAATATTTTATGCTATCCAGCATTTTCGGGGCTATAATTTAGATGCTTTATTTGTCGTTACAAATGCACCGGGTAGAAGTGCTTATAATCGTGTGGAAAGAAGAATGGCTCCACTAAGTCATGAGCTTGCTGGCTTGATTTTGCCCCATGAACATTATGGATCGCATTTAGACTCTTACGGTAAAACTGTAGATAAAGATTTAGAAAAAAAAAACTTTGAATATGCAGGGACAACTTTGGCTAGTGTTTGGAAGTCCTTGAAAGTCGATGGTTATGATGTAGATGCCGAGTATATTGCACCAACAGAAGAGGATAGTGAAAAGGTACAAATCCTAATCGATGATTGGTACTGTAAACATGTTCGTGAATCGCAATACGTTTTACAGATTATGAAATGCTCAAAAAAGACTGCTGTGGCCAACTAAATAAATATGTTTAATTCTTGAAATTTGTCAAATTCAGGGGGGGGTCTTGATTTTTGTGACGGAATATTTCTAGGGGGGTTACAGGAAGTGTGACACAACGTGACAATAGGGGGGGAGGGGGTCAAAAAAAGCTGATTTTAGCGTGACGCATTTTATGAACGGCCCCCGAGTATAAGTGAAGGCAATTTGGATTTATGCCTGGGAGAGGAGTAACTGATGCTGGAAAATGCAGATTAATATTCACGATGATGTCATAGACTCAGAAAAAACGTATGACCGAGTACCGAGACAACAAGTGTGGAGATGTATATGAGTAAATGGTGTGCAGGAAAAAAAAACATTTTAGATTAATGCAAGAGTTGTATGAGGAAACAAAAACACGAATAAAAAGCAGTATTGGGGTTATGGAAGGATTTGGGGTGTATGTGTCGGTGCTGAGTCCCTATCTGTTTAATATGGTGATGAATGTTATGACTGACGGGATAAGAGGTCATGGTATATGATGTAAGCAGATGATATTGTGATTGATTGTAGATCTTGTGAAAGTGAGACTGGAAGAAAAACTTTAGAAATGAAGAAAAACGCCTAAGAGTATAGGATTGAGAGTGGGTAGGACGAAGGCAACAGACAATACGAATGGACTTAAAATCAATCTGTAGGACCAAGTGCTGCCAGCTGTCCAAAAAATCAAATATCCACTGAACTAGAAAAGAATGGAGGGGTAAAGAGTGAGATGCATCATAGAATTAATGTGAATGGGTGAACTGGAGAAAAATGAGTAGAGTTTTTGTTTGACAGGAATGTGATTGCGAAAATGAAAGCTATTCTATGATGCACATCACTCTTTACCTCTCCATTCTTTTCTTGTTCAGTAAATATTTGATTTTTTGGACAGCTGGCGCTGGCAGCAATTGGTTCTTTAGACGTTTTAATGTTTCAATACTCGTTATAGAATATGCTATTCAAAATAGTCCTAATACAGCAAAATTGTAGGATTATCAGTTTTCATACATTCTAAATATTGTAATAAGAATCAATAGAAAAATTGAATTCTATAAAATATGATTTCAAAAAGAAATCGCAGAGGAAAATTACTAGCATTTTCATATCAACTGGTGGCATTAGAATTTTCCAAAGGTTGTTTCGTAGAGTTGTAATTTACATCATGAACAAGGACATGGTAAACACAGATGTAATTTACAATCTCTACCGGTTGGATATTACAAATTGTACTTTACTCGTGACATATAATTGTTATTTATTCAAACACCAATCCTTACCGGTCGGTATACCTACAGCACACGTGATTTTTTTAATAACACCAATTTATTGCTTCATTCCTTTTTTAATTGCTTTAGAACAATCACAAGTTTCTTTATATAAAAATAATGAGTATGAAACGTAGTCCTTAAAATAATCTGTATGACTGAATATGATATAGAAAAAGAACTATCCATTTATCAAAGCAAACTAAACTTTAATTGGACTAATAAGAGAAAATAAAGTAATTAGGAGAGGATACCTATTACTTTAATTATCTCTACTGGTACTACTTGTCGGCGTTATATAGGAATTATATTAAGAAAAATGTTTGTTTTTTTAGTTCTAAACCTATATATGTAGTAAGGGCGCCAAGTATGTTTTCGTTGACAATATAGTGTCATGATATTACCAAAGAGTTTTTTATGTATTTTGACCAGATAATTACGAATTTCGAGGGTAACCGTTCGACAAACGTCGTTTTTGGTATTTACCGTCCCTTTTTATATGTGTTTCTCACCGTTTAAACTTTCCTTGAACTTCCACAAATTTTACAGGATCAAAATTGGCCAAATCGGCCCAGTCATTCTTGAGTTTTAGCGAGGCAAACAAACTTCAATTTACATATGCACCGTGCTTCAGAGAAACTGCATACAACTTCAGACCGATGTATCTGTCAAACTACTAATGACAGAGCGCTCAAATTTATTCCAGTGACAGTTCATTATATCTTTTACAAGCGAGCAAGCATTTTTGGTTTGGTCTTACAGAAAAAAGTTATTGGTGATGGAGTTCAAGCGTGATAGTTTTATATTTGGGTGGAAAATCTCAAAAGGCTATCGTTGGAGCTCTCCAGTATTTACGTGTGAATCAATCTTTTGTTTTTCGTACCATCGCTCGTTACCGTGATACTGGTAGCACAAAAGGACGCCCAGGAAGTGGTGCAAAAAAATCGGCAACAGCATCAGAAATGATTTGGAAATTGAAGTCCAGAATTGATCGAAATCCGCGCCGCAGTAGCCGACAAATGGCTCGTGGGCTGAAAATATCAAAAAGTTCGATGCGACGCATATTGAAAAATGAGCCATTGAAGTTCCAAAAAGCGCAAGATCTTACCAATGCACAAAAAAACGTTAGGTTCGAAAGAGCTTTCACGAAAGTGGCCAGTTGCCGAATTTGGTTTTCTCTGATGAGAAACCATTCGTTATCCAGCAAGTTGTAAACAAACAAAATGATCCACCTTCGGTTGGCCACCAAAACTCAAAAGCCGGCAATGGTGATGGTGTGGGCCGCCATCACGACCGATGGTCGCTCTCCGCTCTTTTCATCGACCGGGTCAAAATAAATGCCGAATATTAGGGAAAAGATTCTGGACGGAGCACTGAAGCCTTGGGCACGCAAACATTTCGGCCGCAGACCATGGACATTCCAACAGGAGTTAGCACCATCGCACTCAGCATGTGGTTCCTTGCTTCATTTCCACCGCACAATGGCCGCCAAAATCACCGAATGCTAATCCGCTAGACTACTGCGCCTGGGGCATTTTGGAAAGTAAGGTTCGCACTAAAAAATACCAAAGTTTGGAGCATCTCAAGAAAGCGCTTCGCCGGGAATGGGCCAAAAAAAATACCGCAGAGCCACTTTCGTGCGACGTGCCATGCCTTCGTTGGCCGTCTGAAGGCCATAGTTCGCGCAAAAGGTGGCATTTTCGAACAAATTTAAATTGATTCTTAAATTTGACTTGCTTTGTGATAATTTTTATTCAATTTCAATAAGATTTATTAAAAAAATTAACAAATTACAGCGGTGTATGTATAGATTTGATTAAAGTCGTTACTCGGGAGGTTTTTGAGGTTGCTGAAAATAAATGCAGTGGGCAGTACCTGGTGCTCAGAAACAGTGCGATCAACATCTTTCTCTGGAGTTTTACAAAAATCCCTTACTTGAATTTATTACTTGGGAGGTTTTTTAGGTAGAAGAACACGATTATTCTGACGACTAAAGTACCCGAGGTACCAAGTGTTACCAACTGATATTTTAACCATCTTCCTCTGGAGTACTATAAAAGTATGTTAAATATTTGACCCAAACTCGTTACTCGTTGGTTTTTGAGGTTGATGAAAATAAATACAACAGTCGGCAGTACCTGGTGCTCAGAGACAGTGCGTATAACATCTTCCTCTGGAGTTTTAGAAAAATTCCGTACATGAATTCATTACTTGGGAATTTTTTTAAGTTGCTGACACGATTATTGTGACGACTAAAGTACTCGAGGTACCTAGTGTTACCAACTGACATTTTAACCGTCTTCTTCTGGAGTACTATGAAAATTTGTTAAATATTTGACCCAAACTTGTCACTCTTTGGTTTTTAAAGTCGCTGAAGACGAATGTGATCGCGGTAATGTATCAAAACGCATTAAAATCAGACTTGCCGTTCCAAAAATCCATAGTTCACTGCTTTATTTCATCGAATATGTTCAGCGACCTCAAAAACACATCCGGACTTATTTTTAAACCACTGTAAGTAAAATCGCCGCTGGTAATGAGGTCAAATAACTTTTTTTTAGCTTAGTCCTCCATGCCGAATATTAAAGCTTCTTTTCAAAACTAAACACATAATAAAGATTTACTACATATATTTTTTAATCATTATTTTAATTTATCTTTACTATGTTACCTTTACTTCAAACTGTGCTCTACTATATAAACGTGATAACTTGTAAGTCATCATCGGCGTTACGGCATTATAAAGCTATCGTTTGAAAAAGCTGCCGAGTTAATAAGGTCAACGTAAGTCTTTATAAAAGTAAACTCTTATCAAGCCGTTAATCTAATATAGGGTGATTATTTTGCTAACTTACTGATAGATAAAAATTAATATTACTGACCATATCTAGTTTGTATAATATTCCAGTTGAATTTTCAATAACAAACCGGATCATTGGCGTTTCTTGTGACTCTATACTTAACCATTAACATTTTTAATGAAAAAGGCAGGATCGTTCTTTTTGCCAATAGAAAAGATATATGTGAAGAAATTCTGTGTAAATTGAAAGAAGATACGATTTTGGAAATTTGTCATTTTATAGAAAATTTTTTAAACAACGCCTAATTTTCTACTTATTAACAATTTTTCAAATCAATCTAGAATAGAACTTTTCACATTTTGTTCATTTTAGGTATTTTTTTTAATTTCAGATACTGTTATTATGTAAATATTTTATGATTTTGGTTTTAAAAACTTTCTCAAGATTTTTAACATTTAAACACTTTACATTGGCTTTTAGCTCCAAACGATTTTAACAGATGGCGGGATCGGTTGATTGGATTGAGTAAATATTCAACAATGGCGCTGTGTAGATGGCGTTGTATTTTAAATTCTAAATAAATAGAAAAACGCAAAACTAAAGTTAAATGGAAAGTAGTCGAAAAAAAAGAGTGTGCGTGTAACCTTTACGCGCGATTGAAGTAAAACTTGTTGACGTACGTATCGGAAAATAAATATTTAATTACAATTCAATCATATTTATTGCCTATATACTTTACAAAAAAATGAGATGTTATATTTATATTATTCATTAGAAATAGGAATTTGAAAGTTATCATTATTTTTTTTATACCTATATGAAATAATAGGTTTATGATAACTAAAATGTGAAACATAGATTTTAGTCTATAAATACCATTAATGTATTTGAAACCGTTTGAAAATTTCATAAATAAATTTCGGAAATTTAAACTCCTCCCATAGCTGAAATTATACAGTTACTTCCATCAGAATCTTCCGTTAGAATCTACCCCTAGTCGTGCCTAAAGAAGTTTTGCTTCAATAATAGGTAAACAATATTAAAAATATACACACATTACGTTTAGAATGTGTGATTTTGTAGCTGTATCTACCTTATTGTAATACATCACAACACAAGAGCCTTCGATAGTTAGATAACCATTTCATTTTGTAGCATTTTATAGCATATTCCATAAAATTTAAAATCCTGAGTTAAGTTTGTTTCCTTCACGTCTACGAAGGATCTGTTATTGGTGGTAAAAGATCAGCCATCTTGACTAGTGGTTTTATGGCTACCTAACCAAACCTAAAATAAGTATAAGAAAGTGTTAAAATATTTTGAATATTATTATTTTATGAACAAAAACGTGCAACATGCTTCTTTACTCAACGTAAAGATTCCGTATAAACAATTATTTACTATCATAATATGTATGTATGTATATAAACTTACTTAATCAAATCATAATGAATGTGGCTGTCTAGTCATTTTTTCATTTTTGTCATTTTTCTTCAAATCTTTCTGGCGCTTATAATATCCCCTTTGACGTTCACAATTTCTTTTTCTTTTTAGCTCTTTAAGTCTATAAAACGAAAATAGCTAGGTATAAATAATAGGTATAAATAATTAGGTATAAATAGTGTAATTACACACCAAAAATAAAATTTATGCATATAGAGTACCTACCTATTCACTCATTTTCAATCAATATTTTTTCATCACTTTCTTCATTAATAAATCCACATTGTTTATTCATATTTAATACAAACACTTTATACACAAAAAACTATTTATATAAAGCAATGTATTTCGATTGACAAGATGATCAGCTGTCAATTCATACAATTACAGATTTAATTTTATTTAATATAGGAGGCAAAATCGCATGAGCGCCGCCAGGATTATTTTCAGGGGGTGCATCTGCATCTACACACTATTATGATCTAATATATATATAGAATGTAGAATGATTTGGACAGCAACCGCGACGCCTTTAGTTTTTATTCAAACAATAATTTAATAAAAAAATTAAAAAAATATATAATTTTCTGGTAAATTCAGGTATTTTCTTTCATAGCAGGGGGGTGCAAGCGCACCCTCTTGCACCCTGCTGCCGGCGCCCATGCAAAATCGTGTCAGTATTAGGTTTTGTTTCCGGTTTCTGTTATTAGAATGACGTCACGTCCGTTAGAATAACTTTTTTACTCCTAGTCTCGCTAAAGAAGTTTTACTTCAAAAAAAAAAAGAGGAAATTGCGGATAAAATAGAACTAAAACAATACTTACTAAATTAAGTACTATGACTCCAACATATATGACGCAGTTAATGTTTCATATATTTAAACGAGCAATTCGTACTTAATTAAGTACTATGACGCAACGTAAGGTAAGGCAGTTGGTATATGTTTAAACGAGCCAGTACCACTTAATTAAGTACTACAACGCCACCGTAAGGTGGCGCTGTTAATATTTCATATACTTCACCAGAATCCTGGAAAACTGCTCGAGTACAACCAGTCCCCAAGAAAGGCTGTAAAACCCAGCCTTCTAACTACAGATCTATAGCTCTTCTATCTGTTATTAGCAAAACTATGGAGAAATACGTCAATCACGAGATCCTGAGCTACCTTGAGACACACAACCTTTTAAGTGACAGGCAATATGGTTTTTGCCAACAAAGGTCAACAAACGATCTACTAGCATATGTAACTCATGTCTGGAGTGATACCATCCACCGCTATGGGGAGACTCAAATAGTATCACTAGACATCTCAAAAGCATTTGATCAAGTGTGGCATGCGGCTCTTTTGAACAAACTGCCTTCATACGGACTTTCGCAAAACCTTTGCAGATGGATATCCAACTTTCTCTCCAACAGGCACATCCAAGTTGCTGTAGATGGACATTCTTCCAACCTCTACAAGATCAACGCTGGAGTTCCCCAAGGATCGGCTTTAGCTCCTACACTATTCTTATTACACATTAATGAACCTTTAGAAGCCACTAATAACCCGATACATGGTTTTGCAGATGATAGCAACCTACACTGTAGCAAAGCGCACAACCGTCCCATATCTCTAGATATTCTGGAAGAGGACAGAAGATCCACAACGGCTTCTCTCAATCAAGATTTGAAAATTGTAGACAAGTGGGGAAGAAAGAATCTTGTTAATTTCAACGCTTCCAAGACAAAGACATGTTGCCTGTCCAACAATAGGCAAACATGCGACTCATCCATTACAATCAACAATCAGACACTGGTAGCGGGCGATTTCATTACGCTGGTTGGTATAACGATTTCCCAGGACTTACTATGGAACGAACATATTGCATCCATAGCAACTGCAGCAGGAAAGAAATTAGGCTTTCTGTTTAGAGCACGGAAATATTTTTCTCCATCCAACTTAGCTACTCTTTACAAAGCCCGAATACGCCCTAATCTTGAATACTGCTCGAATGTATGGGGTTCGGCGGCTCCGTCAAGGCTCGGAGTTCTTGATGCAATACAGAGAAGGGCAGTTCGACTAATAAACGACACCACTATCACCAAAAACCTAGCCCCATTATCCCACTGAAGAGCAGTGACTGATCTTTCCTTGTTTTACCAATACATAAACGGATTTTGCTCAGAAGAACTACGCTTTATAATGCCTCCACTTGCCAGACCAGCCAGAGCAACGCGACATGCCAACTCCATGCACCCTTATACTGTTCAATGCCCGACATCGAGAACGGATCGATTCGATCGTTCCTTCATCCCCAGGGTCTCAAGATTGTGGAACTTCTTACCTTCCCACGTCTTCCCCACTCGTCCTAACTTGTAGGCCTTTAAATCCCAAATTAATAAATTGTCTCTTCTGCCCCAATAGATGTTCTCGGTACATTTGTATGTAGGTCTATACCTACGAGGACATCCTTAATAAAAAATAAAAATAAAATAAAAAAAAACTTAAACCTTACTAAATCAAGTGCTATGACGACACCGTAAGGTGACGCGGTTGTTATCTCATATCTATAAACGAGCAATTATTACTTACTTGAGTACTATGACGCCACCGTAAGGTGGCGCAGTTGATATCTCATATATTTTAAAGAGCAATTCATGCTTCAATAAGCACCTTAAGCTCACATATTTAAACGAGCAAATTTTACTAAATTGAGTAGGTACTATGAGTCCACCGTAGAAAACAGTAAAAACTTGAAAACCAACGAGAAATTATGATGAAAACGACAAAACAAAAAAAAATAATTGAAAAACAATAAAAAAAGGCAAAATCGTAAAATTTTGAAATAACGAAATATGAGTAAAAGAGATCCGTAAAAAAGAGTCAGCTAGTAAAAATATAAATATTATCTGTAATTTTCAGGAAAAACAACAATTTATTATTGTACAAAACGTAAAAGATTATTTCTTCATCATTTTTATGAAAGATATTAATAAATTTGCGTAAAGTGTATTTTAAATATTAATTGCGAGATTTTAAGACCTCGAAAACTGCATTCTTGCATTACTAGTTCACTCTTCCTTGTGTGAATCATACTATTTTATTTTCTTTTCAAAATAATTACGAAGCATTAGTAATAAATTAACGAACATGAATTACAACTTAGTCTTGTATTTAAGTTTTATGATGAATTATTGATATACTATTGTCTGAAATTATAAAAGTATTTAATTCACTTAAAATTTTGTTATAAATTAATATTAGAAATGTTTGTGGAAAGAGAAAGAGAAACTGTCGAGTAATTCTGATTTTTTTTCATATCTTGATAATAAGAAATGATTTTATAGAGAAACTATATAGTCTAGTCCAGAAGTTGATTTCCTGCGAAAAATAATTACCAGTCTCTTAAAAATATGAGTGATAGCTCAAACGATCCAGAATGGCATTTAGAGAAAGACCATTTTTCGATTTTTTTCTGGAGATAAAAATTACAATTGTTATTAACAAAAAACTGAAAAAATAAATAGTCCTTTCGGTTTTTGTTAATATCTTAAAAAGTATAAGTGATAGCTAAAATATTAAAAACGTTTCTGAAAGAGCAGAAAATTTCAGCTGGGATGTTCTGGATTCTCGGAATTGTAGCACCAATATTTATAATTTTAATTTAACGTTGAAAATCGGCTTCCGCGCGGCAATTTTGGCATGGGCGCGTGGCCTCTGTAATGACCGCAACTTTTCAATAATTTTTTTATGCCACTAAATAATATTATAAAAATTAGAAAAAATTCAGATGTCATCTAAACACTTCAAATAAAATGGTCACGCGATAAAAATTGTTGTATCATCATTTTTTAAACAGTTATTTAATTGTTAATTAACAATTTTTTACGAATTTCTGTTATTATAAAAGGCGGTATAAAAGTTTTATTATTTGTTCTAAAAATTTTTCCTTTCTTGGAGCCTTTATTATCAATGTTTTTAACAAGATGACATCATAAAAGTTTTAAAAATTTCTTTAATTCATTAATTATTAATTTGTTAATTGAAAAAAACAATTAAAAATGAAAATAATGTTGTTTAAATATATAGTTTTTTAATTTAAAGCTATTGCTGGTCTTATGTTCATGCTGGACATTATATAAATTACCTTTATAATTTTTTCATGCCATTTGTTTATAAATTTTTTATAAACAAATGGATTAATTAAATATTTTCTAAAAATTTTTTTTCACCTTATTATTAGCGTAAAAAAATAATGATTTTTAAATAAAAAAAAATTCTTAATAACAATATTTAATTGTTTATAATCGTTTTTTTAGATATTTAATGTTTAAATTAATTATTAAGAAATCTTTTTATTTTAATCATTATTTATACTTCTAAATATACCTAATTGCTAAAAAAAAATTTTTTTTTGTTAACAATTTAGTTATTTATTTATATACCAATTTGTTATAAACATTTTTTTTATTTTTTTCTAGAACATAAAAAAATAACAAAAACAGCTATCTACAACAAAATGCAAAAAAAAATACAAAGTTCCGTAAAAAATTAATTTTTTTTTTTTTGCATTTTGTTGTAGATAGCTGTTTTTGTTATTTTTTTATGTTCTAAAAAAAATTATTGCAAATAAAAAAAATTGTTTATAACAAATTGGTATATAAATAAATAACTAAATTGTCTACAAAAAAAATTTTTTTTTAGCAATTAGGTATATTTAGAAGTATAAACAATGATTAAAAAAAAGATTTCTTAATAATTAATTTAAACATTAAATTTCTAAAAAAAAACGATTATAAACAATTAAATATTGTTATTAAGAATTTTTTTTTATTTAAAAATCCTTATTTTTTTACGCTAATAATATGGTGAAAAAAAATTTTTCGAAAATATTTAATTAATCCATTTGTTTATAAAAAATTTATAAACAAATGGCATGAAAAAATTATAAAGGTAATTTATATAATGTCTAGCATGAACATAAAACCAGCAATAGCTTTAAATTAAAAAACTATATATTTAAACAACATTATTTTCATTTTTAATTGTTTTTTTCAATTAACAAATTAATAATTAATGAATTAAAGAAATTTTTAAAACTTTTATGATGTCATCTTGTTAAAAACATTGATAATAAGGGCTCCAAGAAAGGAAAAATTTTTTAGAACAATTAACAAAACTTTTATACCGCCTTTTATAATAACAGAAATCCGTAAAAAATTGTTAATTAACAATTAAATAACTGTTTAAAAAATGATGATACAACAATTTTTATCGCGTGACCATTTTATTTGAAGTGTTTAGATGACATCTGAATTTTTTCTAATTTTTATAATATTATTTAGTGGCATAAAAAAATTATTGAAAAGTTGCGGTCATTACAGAGGCAACGCGCGCATGCCAAAATTGCCGCGCGGAAGCCAATTTTCAACGTTAAATTAAAATTATAAATATTGGTGCTACAATTCCGAGAATCCAGAACATCCCAGCTGAAATTTTCTGCTCTTTCAGAAACGTTTTTAATATTTTAGCTATCACTTATACTTTTTAAGATATTAACAAAAACCGAAAGGACTATTTATTTTTTCAGTTTTTTGTTAATAACAATTGTAATTTTTATCTCCAGAAAAAAATCGAAAAATGGTCTTTCTCTAAATGCCATTCTGGATCGTTTGAGCTATCACTCATATTTTTAAGAGACTGGTAATTATTTTTCGCAGGAAATCAACTTCTCGACTAGACTAATAAAAAATATCTGACACGATTGGAAGACAACAACTGAGATGGCATGGACCATAGACAAGCATGGACACATAAATAGAATGACGAATAAAGGACCAGTAAAAGAACTAGGCAAGCAAAAGCACAACGAACCGAAAGAAGAGAAATGATAAAATCAGGACAAGTTCAATAACAAAAAAAGAAGGGCAAAATTTGTTCATAACATAGAATAACCGTAAAGACACCTTACACCTAACGGTAATAAGGTAATAAAGTTTTGATTATAAACATATATAAGTTTATATTTACACTTTTAATTACATAATAATCTTTCAAAGAATCTAAAATCAAATATTTATTCGTGCTTGACGCAACACTAAATATTTTATATTACCTGTAATGTAAATTGTTCATATCAAGATTTGTAGAAAACCAAATATAATAATCACATTGATACACCTCGTTAAGATAAACGATGTTGTTTTTTTGATTATTATATAATGACAGTAGAAAAAACTATTACGGGTTATCGTGTTTTACACATTAACTAAATTACTTTAAACGCGGAATGTTATTAAGGCCCCGTGAAACGAGAAAATGATAAAGATTAATAGTGGGAAATACACTTGTAAAAAAAGAAGACGTAAAAAGCTGTTGACCTATATATTGTCTTATACAGTTTGGTCAAAAGCTTAATCTACAGTTTTTTTGGATAAATTCCATAGTAATTGCTAGTAATGATAGAGTTTATCTGTAGTAATGATTTTATATCTTCTGTAAAAATAGGTGCCGAAATGACATTCTTAATCCCTCATAGCTTTCCGACGCGCACTTTCCGAGTATGAGAAAAAGTTTAAATACACCCTAACCTGCTCAATTTTTTATTCAATATTTATTCGGCGCGAGCGATTTTTACAACTTCTTTATTTTAGAATTACAACGGGACACTGTGTTGCAACTGCTTGGAATTTTTGCCCAAGGACAGAACAAAACTCCGCCCCTTTCATTCCTCTCTCTATGCAGGTGTTCTTAAAAAAAATAAGTCTCAGAACTTCATTGACAGACCTCGTAAATATCTACAAATAGTAACTAGATCAAAAATCGATTAAAGATCCAGTTTCGAGAATACAAAAAAAGATACAAAAATACAAAATACTCCGTAATTGCAAAACCGTGATTTGCTTAAAAAATGTTTTTTCTGCATATTTTGGGTCAGTTTTATTATGTGTCATTTTTTTAACACCTGATATACAACATTTTGAATACGATAAGTTTTTTTATTTTTATATCATACCTGGTCGTAAATATCCAGCAGAACTAGTAGTGATGGATGGCGTTGGTGTTTCAATAGGCATGCTATTACTTCTAATAGGAGTCGGCCAATTAGTAGACGGTGTTGTAGTACTAGATTTTACTTCTTGTTCCTTAGGCGGTGATTCTCTTTCTTCCTTTAACGGTGGCGTTTCGAAATTCGTACGGGGACTCGGTCCAGTAACTGACAAGTGACGTGGTCTAGGTGGTTGAGGTGACGCACTTCTTCCTAGTTGAGGTAAACTAGGTGAAGCTCGTCCACCTGGAAAAGTCGCATTACGTTTGTGTCGACGGGGAAACACAGCAAGAAGTTCGGCCCACCATCGAGCATCTTCCCGACTAGCGGCTTTAACGAATGTTACTCGATCGGGACTCGTTAAAGCTAGCGAATGCGGATGTCCGGTTACCTGTTCGGCGCCTGTTACTTCAAGAACTTTACCCATGTCGACGGAGCCTTGGGGGACGGTTTCAGGCTATAACAAAAAAAATACCTTTTAGTTAAATAAAAGAGAAATGTTAAAAAAAAACAAAGTCAATGTAAGAAGTAAGAAAGTACCATCGAATTCCACCCACAAAGGAGGTTGAGGGGCGTGAAAAAAAAATGTAAATCTGTAAGTTCTAAAGGTTTGAAACTTTGTAAAATAGTTATTGGAACGAAGTTCCCTTTCGCGCGTTACGAACAGTTACGACTGACGCTAGGAGCTAGCCAAAAAAAATTCATACCAAAAGTTGTCACGACACTATGACACGACACACGCATGTTTCTCTATCTCACAAACCAAAAAATAAATAACTCTCTCTCCCTCTCTCTCATAGATAGATATATTACAATTAAAAAGACACTATTTTAAATTAAAAGAAAATGTACATTAAAAAGAAAATACTGTAGAAAAAATAATAATTAACTATAATAGTATTACATTTTATTTCATCCTGTTTTTATAAATTAATAAATGCATAAACATTTTAAAAATAGTTCGTAACTTGACTATTTAGGTACCTACGTCAAATTACCTTAACTGTCAGTTACTGTCAAATATTTTAATTTTAAAATTTTGTATTGAATTGTTAATTCCTGTTTTAAATTATAAAAAGTAATTCTAAAAAGATGTCAAAGATAATAATAGTATACCTAATACTATTATGACGTTTTACAGAGTCTTTGAAAATCAAAGAACATATAGACCGTTTACTAAGAACCAACAACTACTTCCCTGGCTATATGCCACGACGGACATTGAATTACAGTTCAAAGGTAAACGGGGTTAGTATATCTGCAAGATAGAACTAACCATTTTAGTTTGCAATTCGATAGGATATCACTACTTGTAGACCGGTTTCGACGTATTGCGTCTCATCAGTACAAGGCAGATATCCATCCAGAAGCTCTAAGAGCAACTAAAAAGATGTGTTATCTAAAGCTCTGGTATTGTATAAATGGACACTTTTGTTTAAAGAAACGAACTGTGGGGTAAGTAGAGATTTTATACAGACAATAATAAATGCTTATGTATGTATAAACACTCTGTTGTGTTTACAAATTACTAATTCCTTCACTAATTAATCGAAAGGAACTTCGTTCCATCCGGGTGTCCCTTGACACCTCACACCTTTTTTTTAGAATTTTGGGGTCAATTGTGTACGGATTTTACAAAATTCCACCCACAAGGAGGGTTGCAGGGGCGTGAAAAATAATCATTATACATATAATAAATGAAAACTCTGTACATTAAAGATATTTAAAAAATAATTAGCGAGGGGTGTTACTACATCGATATAGAACTTAAAAATGTGATTAGATTTTTGTTTCTGTCTGTATGTTTGTCACATTAAAACTACTGATCCGATTCGAATGCGGTGTTCACAGATGTATTTGTCTTCTTTCAACTTAACATCTGTATAAAAATTTATTCCTCCAACCCTTTCACGAAGTCGGAGGAGAAATTTTTATATAACAATCAACACGTCACGCGAAAGACGTCGCGGGTACAGCTAGTGCATTATATGCACGTATTTCGGAAAACCGTTTTTCTTTATGACATGAGGATTCCATATACCAAAGTTCAAGAGTTACAGCTTACACAAACGAAGGAAAATATGAATTATATACAGAGGTTCAAAAACCCGTTAAAATTTTAACGTTAATTTCTCCTCTACACTAGAGTTTTACAGAATACATCACATATTAAATATAAAATTTAAAATCATATTATTGGACTTATTTCCGATAAATAGTTTTATTTGCTATTTATAGTGCGGTATTTTGTTATTCCAAAATGAATATTTTGAGGTTGGTTACCACGAAATATTATTCATCAACATCGCGACTGGCTCCAGTCGTGGTTTTATGGTTAGCATTTATCGTTTCGATCTAAGACGATTAAAGTGATTAAGCGAAATTTGTTTATAAGTAGCAAAATAATTAAATAATTAATTTCAACACACAGGATTTCTTCTTAAAATATGGTCAATGTGGTTTTTTAAAAACTGTATATGCAAACTATTTCGAATATCCAAACAAATGCTATCAATGAGATAATAAATAAATAAATAAATGTTTTTATTGTAATACTATTTGATAATATTTAATTTTTGTCTTCACTTGGGGCTAAACCAAAATGCCATAATATGGTATACAGATGGCTTCAAGACAGATGAAAAAACGAGCAAGGGTTTTTGGATACTCAGAAAGCTTGGGTGCATACCCAACCATTTTTTAAGCGGAAATTCGTGCGTGAAAGATATGTAGAATTTAAATCCAAAGGAAAAGATTGTAATCAGATAGTCCAGCAGCCATCAAAGATAGTGTAGGAATATCTAGGCAAACTAAATAAACTAGGACAAAATTACGCTGTTACCCTCTTATGGGTTTCTAGGAGTAGAAGGAAACGAAGCAGCAGATAAGCTGCCAAAAAAGGAGCTGAAACTCCATATTTGGAGCATATCAGAAGTAGTACAGTCTTAGAAAAACTATGCAAAGAACTGGATTAGAGAAACATCCAAGTACTGGAAAGATCTAGAAGGACTAAGACAACCGAAGACGCTCCTGAGAAACTAAAACTAGAAGAGATCATTCAGTTGTCTGAACCGCAGTTAAAACAACCTCCGTATTATAGCGGAAATATTAACCGGGTATTTCCGATTAAGAGGACACATAAAGAATATAGGATTGGTAGATGAAGCAAAGTGTAGATTCCGTGAGGAACACGACGAAACATCAATACACATACTCTCCGAATGCATTCTATTACGATTACGTAATTGTAGCTTCAGATACCTAGGATCATACGAAATAGAAGAGAAAGATCTACCTAACTTGAGGCCCAATCATATCCTAAAGTTTTTAAGAAAGATATGACTAGAAGAGCTGAGGAAACATCAAAACTATAGCAAGAAAAGGATACCGCTGGGTGCGAAGGATAGGGTGGGAGAACCACGAATCGATCGCAGCGCTCACCGTGGCTAAAAAAGGAACTTACGGCGGACGATTAATCACTTTTTACTCAGGATTTTACATGGATTTCACTTATCCATGCGTCGATTTAAAAAGTAAATAAACCTTTGTCACGAAACCTGCTGTACAGTCAACTGCAACAACAATGGCAAAAATAGTAATCAGAAATTCTATAAATTTCCACAAAAAGTTGGAAACGAGAACAACGTGTGAAGTAGTGGATAATCGCTAACAAAAGGAAAAAGCTAATAAGCTAACTTAAAAAGCAACATTTTAAATATTTGCTATATTTAGTAGATACCTATGTTGTAGGAAGCATCACGTTTTATTTTTACGTCTTGCACATGTTAAGCCAAAACTAATTCTTTACCTTTGTTGGTTGCTTGAGGTTGGAAAGTTATGTCGTGAGTGATTGCTTGAAAAACAATTTTAATTATTAATTTGGCCATGTTTAACTGAAAATACACAAAACGTCTGCATTATTAACGGCATTATAATCATATTATTATCATCTATAATGCGATAATCGATTACATTTATTTATTTTTTTAATTACTTCACGTGAAGTCCGCCGTGATAAAGCCCATCTATACTACCTAAAATTTAATGATTTTGACATTTTAGACGGAAAATAAAAAAGATAAATATTATTATCGACGCTATAGATTTATATGATCAATACATTTGGGTAGAAAACTAATAATAATAAATTACGATGTTTCATTGGAAATAATTATTTGTTTACTTACTTTTCGTAATGACAGTTAGCCATTTGATATTTCAAAGTCCGCCGTAATTGTAAACGCAAGGTGCCGCTGTCATCGCGCACCCAGCGGGTATCTGTTACCCCTGATTACGACATACATATATACATACATACAACAAAAAAATGACATATCAAACGTAATATGTCATATTATGATGGAAAAAAGTAACAATATAGATGTCATCCAAGATCTTTTTAGAAGAGTAGTTTATTATTTTAATTTAAATTTGGTATGTTTTACATATATGTACAGTTATTCGATGCACTTATGAATTTTGAGCATACTAATTTAAATATCAAATAGTTAATAATTATATATTCCTACCTACATTTTAATATCAGAGAGTGCAGATTAATTCAGACTTTAAGGCGACAAGAAAATTCAGATGACCTTGAATCGTATCCACTTAACAATACGTACACCTAATATGCTAATGACGTTAAATGCGCCCATACGATCTCTACGTAGGATGATGGTAGAAAATGACCGCAAATTGTTTTCTTTAAAAGTCCCTACCTTCATATGGTAATATGATGGTTTGGTAAATCAAACACGTATCTGTGTTAAATTACGGGCAAAATGGAAAGTGAAAATCTTCTCCTCGACGCAACACAACGCAATACTGTAGATATGATTGTGCTGTCTGTACGTTTTTAGATAATTACTTGAAAGGTAAAATAAAAATTAGAAATGTGTGGTGAAATGATATTTTTAGAAGCCGCATAAATAGCAGTTATTTAAAAGTAAAAGTTGGATATTGAATTGATTACTATTTTCACAAATTTTGTACGATTTGATTCTGATAGAAATTGAAATGAGATTTGATAAAACAATACTAACTTTGCTCAAAAGCTATATTCAAATTATAAATTGAAAAGTTGAAGGCACACTCAAAAGTATGGTATATCATTTAAAAGCTCAACAGACCTTAGAGGTCTAGGGCAAAAAAGATTAGTAACAATTTGTTTTTTTAAGTCTTTTTATGCATTCTTTTACCACTTTCTTCCATTTACTTCTGTTCAATTCTTTTTCTTTCCAGTTCTCAATGTTACTTCTTTGCAAGTCTTCTTATACATTGTCCTTCCATCTCTTTCTTGGTCTACCTTTCCTTCTCTTTTGTATTGGTTTTCGTGAGAGTTTTATTTTCGGCATTTTCCATTCTTTCTATGTGTCCTGAATATCGTATGCTGTGAGATTTAATTACAGTCGTTATTTTTGGATCTTTATATAATTCTTCTAGTTCTTTGTTTTTCCCCTTCTTCACGGATCATCTATTTTCACACCTTCATATATAGATCTTTGTATTTTTCTTTCCCATCTGGCTATTACTGATTTGTTGAGCACCCATGTTTCGCTGGCATATGTAGCTGTGGGCCTGATAACTATCTTGTAGATTCTAGTTTTCATCTTTCTTAACACGTATTTGGATGTCATTACTGTCATTAGTTTTCGTAGTGCTTCATACTTTTTGTTTGCTTTTGCTATTGTTGTTTTTATCTCCTGCTCCTCATGTCCCTTTTCATCTTTTTCTTTTTCTATTTCACCCATTACCATGTACTTTGTCTTCTCTTCATTCATTGCAAGTCCAAGTTTTCTTGCCTCGTTTATTATATTCTTTATTAACCTTTTTAGTTCCTTCTGTTGTTAACAGTGTTAGGTCGTCTGCGAATGTTATACATTGGTGACCATTTCTTAATATTGTCTTCTGCTTCTTCTAATTATTCCTTTCATTTCCAGATTGATTAGAGCTGTTTATAGTGGATCTCCTTGTCGCAGGTAATCCTTCCTTTGTTTCAAAATTATTTGACTTATAACATTTCCATGTTATTTCGTTTGTTGTATTATCCTTAGTAATTTTTACCTTTCTGACAATTTTACTTCTTTACTTTACATCTCTTTCATTAGTTTGTACATCTGCTGTCTGTAAACTCTGTCGTAGGCTTGCTTAAAGTCAATAAACAAAGCATACATTACCATTTTATGTTCGTAACAAGTTAGTCTGAATTTCTGTTAAGGCAAAGATTTGATTGGTCGTTGACCTATTGCTTCTAAAACCAGCTTGATATTAGCCCAATATGTTTTCCTTTTGATTTAATCTTTTCCTTATAGTCTGCGTCAAGGTTTTGTAAACTGTTTCTAGTAGCGTTTCATCTGCGGGATAAGGTTGAAGGTTTGAAGTTTGAAGAATGAATAGTTTGGGAGATAAATATAAAAAAATTTAGGAATTTGGTATGTAAGAGGGCTGTAGGACTTACGTCCTTTTCAAGGAATGGATGGAAATGTTTAAAAGTAGTTAGTATCTGTCGTCGTCCCCGCTCTCACAAATTTTCCGATTTGTATTTCCCAGTGCAGATCTACCTCCAACCATGGTGCTTGAACGAGCCTTAAAAGACCTTTTTCTTTGGTAAGAGTGTAGGTGTAGTGTGGAAGTGTGACCCACGTGATCCATTGTGGTGTTGGGAGACTGACGCTGTGGAGTGTCTCCTCCGTCGTGGATCCCTTCCATTTGGCAAGGATGAAGGAAACCACAGAAACCTTCGCCAAGGGCCCGGGGTAAGGAGACTCCACGTGTATTTATGAACGGTAAAGTCTGGTGGTGGGAGTATATCTGCTGGTAACAGTAAGTTTGGTCATAGTATATATAAGAATAGTAGGTTCACTCTCAAGTTTTTCCTTTGATCTCTTTGAACAATTATATTGCCGACGAGTGCCGACGACATCTGGGGAAATATGAGTCATCTATCGCTCGCTGCTGTGTTTGCGGGCTAAAACCAGGCCGGAAAGATAGACGGGGTGAAGGGAATGAACGTGTCGGCATCCGAATGAGTGACGCTACTATTCTTATATATACTATGGTTTGGTGGTGAGAGGAAGTCCGCTTAAGCGACATGCAATCCCTACTCCACTGAAAAAATTTCTACTTCGTCTGAATCGACCGTGAGAGGGGTAAGATAAACATGGCGCGTAACAGAAAAATGTGACGCGTAATTAAAAAACATGACAGCAATTTTTTCCAAGAAGAAGATAAAGAAGTTTCACTTCAAAAAAATGTATCTTGTTCCGCCAAAAGACTTCTACATAAGTATACACACATGTTTTTTTTTTATTTTAAGATCAGAAATATTGATACTGATAACCACTAAATTAAATTAAAGTATCAAATGTCAAGTTCAACCGTAAATGTTAATTAAACTGTCAAATTCAATCGCCAAGCGTCAAATTTATCTGTCAAATGACAAATTCAATCACCAAATGTTCAATTCCACTAACAAGTTGTTCTAATTTACAAAAATTATTACTATAACCTACTTTATAGCTATTAAGCTATGAGATCATTATTTATTTTTTGTCATGTTTCAAATTCTTAATTATAAACAAACTTTTTTGTTTTTCAAATGTATAACGAACAAGTGTCCATATGTATAGATAAGTAATAACTAAAGCGAAATATGCATTTAAATTTTTGGTTGCTGAACAACGAGGTTTTGTATAGCTCCAAGGCTTGATTAACGATTTCGTAGAAATGATTTATTCGTCAATTTCAACACATATTTATTACTTCTCTTCTAATTAGTACGCTAACAAGAAAAATGTTGCATATGGTGAACCAGAAACGTTTTTTTGAGGAAGTGAGAAGATTTAAATTGGAAAAATTTATGTGATTGACATATTGCCTAATCAACTATGTATACATGGTGTTAAAAAAGTGTCACAAAATGAAATGGAAGGTAGTATGGCCCAAAATATACATATAACATATGTCCGCAAATTAACGGTTTCGAAGAACAGAGTGTTTTGTGTTTTTTTTATCATATTTGGATTATCCCTTTTTTCATTCTCAGTAATTTGCTCTTTTTTAATGAAATTTATCGAGATATTATTTGAAGCTATTATTTCGTTGTTGGTAAACAATGTAATAAATTTTCGCTATGAATCTATTACAGTAATATTGAATTAACTGATCTGCATTTCAAGTACGGTCGCTACGTCTGTATGTAGACGCTTTCCCTAATCACCACATGCCTTCAGTTTGAGTGTTTGGAAGACAACACCAAAGGTTGCGTGATACAGATTCATTTGGGAAACAGTCCCATAATTCCAGGAGACCAAGGTAGGTGTCCAACCCTGAGACAGAAGAAGCAATTTTGGCACGAATAGAGGAGAATCCGGAAACTAGTTTGCGGAGAATTTTAGCAGAGGTAGGAATTGGGGTTCCTATGGTTTGGGGGATACTCGACGAGCAGCAGCTTTACCTTTACAATGTCCAATGAGTGCAAGCTCTGAATCCACTGGATCATCGGACACGTTTGCAGTTTTGCCGCTGGTTTCTAAGAAATTATACCCAATTTTATTGCAGACATTCTTTTTACGGGTGAGGCAGAGTTTACACGAAACGAAGTTTTTAATTTACATAATTCGCATATGTGGTCCAACGAAAATCCTCATAGTATTGTGGAATCCAGGCATCAAGTACGTTTCGTTGAACATTAGGATAGGGATTTTGCAGAACACATTGGGTGATCTTTTAGACGATATTTATTCCTTTAATACAAAGAAATTAAATGTGATTCTAGCACGATGGTTCTCTAGCCCATTTTTCAATTGTCCATTTGACCATGGCCTGCAAGATCGCCTGATTTACACCCCCTTGACTTTTTCTTTTGAGGATATTTAAAAAATTGTATACACCACTCCTTGTGAATAACCTCGAAGAGCTGCAGTAAAGAGTAGAGCAGGGATGTCATCGAATCCTAGCCAATAAAAGTATTTTGAAAAGTGTTCGACAGTCCCTGCGGCGGAGATCTTATTTTACTCTACTTACGTGAAATCCACATCTCGCAAATACAACATCTAAACGTACAAGGGCTACGTAATCCTGCAGTACGCTTTCTGGGAAAACATAGGGTCTTCAACCGAAGATGATCTATTGATCATATCTAACAGTTATCAGACACCTAATCACCCATTGTGCGTTGGCTTGTTGGAACAAAACAACGCAACAAATGGCAATAGTAGAGTTTCAAAACTCGCTGAAATAGGGTTTACGGACACAATGAGATCGGGTCCTAGTGTGGCCTTGGAGGTAATTCTAGACCATTCCTGCTTAGATTTACATGTAAAGAGGATTGCTCTGGAAAGTGACTGCCGGTTAACAAGGACTAAGTCTCTAAAACGCGACAATCTTACAAGACATCTTGGGATTTTATGGGTAGGAGTAACCCAATCTCTACAAACATTATAACAAGATTACGAACAAAACTAAATGTTAGTATTAATGAGAGTGAATTAAGACAATATAAAATCGCTTAATTTACAGAAACAGCCCTTATTTATTTTACTGGACTAAAACACCAGAAAGACTAGGTATCTGGGTTAAAGGTCGAAAGTTAGGGTCTCAATAGCATGGGAAACATTTCTATTACCTTTCGAGCAGAACTTTCAGCAACAGACTTCTGTGTTCAAGACTGCATTAAAACCCGCCTCAATTCAGAAAGAATTTTTAATGCCTCCCATAGCCAAGCTGCTCTGAAGGCTATACATTTACTCCAAGCGACTGGCTAAAAAAACATACTCACACCTTATACGACCATGAAGAGAATTCTTGGAAATTCGAACAGCGAGTTGACCACGCCCAGTCAATTGGTTTTGGATAAACTATAACTTTGGTGTGCGTAACAGATCACAAATACCTTGTTGGAAACGGAAAATAAGGAGCTAATACTCATTTTATCGGACCTAGCATCACGAAAAGCTGCATCATTGATAAAGAATAAAACAGGAAAATTAAACTTATTACAGCCTACTGGAAAAAATGTCAGGCTAAAAACAAGCAAAAATATTAATACTTTTAGAGGTATAGAAACCTGAACCTGAGTAATCGCAGAAATTCTCACTGGAGACTGTCCACTTAGGTACCATCTCTCTAAAATGGGCAAAGTGGACAGTGAAACATGCAGATAAAACGGTTGAACATATTATCTGTAACTGTAATTATTCGCCAACGACATAAATATCTGGGAGAGTTCTTATTAGAACCTAATCAAGTTACAAAAGTTCATCCTAAGCGGATAATAGACTATTTTAAAAGTCTAGATCTTATGGACAAGTAATTAGAGGTAAGGTAGGTATTCAAAAAATATATTTTAGTTCGCAGTGTAGTAAGATCAGGTGAGCCAATTGTCCCCATTTATACGAGGGCTGCTGCTTTAATTTCGGGATAGAAGAAAACAAAAATATTTTGATTGAAAAAAATGTCTCTACTGGTTTTCAAAATATTCACCCTTACATTCGATACACTTTCGCATGCAAGTAAACCAATTGTCAAAGTATTCTTTCCAGTCAGAATGTGGTATAAGCAAAAATTCTTTTGTAAATGTTTCAACGGCATCATCTGGCGTTGAAAATCGTTTATAACGCAATTTATTTTGATTTGTGGAAATGTACATAAATCATTCGGACTTATGTCAAGACTGCACGGAGGAAGATACATTAATTACACGTTTTGAGTGGTCAAATAATTCCGTGTTTGTTGTGCCATATGGGTGCTTGCATTATCGTGATGCAGAATGATCCGACGTTTCTTATTGTCGGTTAATAAATGGTTGGGAAAACTGTCGGTAAACAAATGGTTCATTTACAGTTCTACGATTTTTTAATAAAATAGTAGCTACATGTTCAGATTTTGATACAAAACAGGTAATCATTTTCTTAGAAACACTTCGATATCACGTGACTTTTGATGGTTTTGCTTCATTTTGGAACATCTAAACCGTTGATTGTTGTTTCGGTTCTGAGTCGTATGCATAAAACCAACTTTCTTTACCACTTACAATTTCGTATACCAAATTTTATTTCCCTGAGATAAATCGTTACCGTATTTCTTTGCACTATGGAACACGAGTTTGTTTTTGATTTTTTAACACTTAAGTGATCGTAAAACTAGGAATAAAAAAATTTTTTTATAATTCACGTTCACAAAGTTTCTATTTCGACACTAAAAACAGTATCGAAATAGATTCATTGTAACACTGTTTTTGGTAACTTTTTGTTGTACACAATTGGTTGCACTGCACTGATTGTCAACGAAAGAGTTCAGGTAGTAAATCAAAAAGTATGTTGTACTAAATTATTAACAACATTATCAGCGTTATTTGCTAAATTCGGAATATTTTATACAAATTTGACAAACATTCAAATTTAAAATCATTAAAACTGACAAGTGTCAAAAGTGTCAAGATTGCCAACATAAATAAATATTTCGAAAAACTCTCATTTTATATATTTTTTATACTTTTAAAAGTTCATTATAAAAAATAGTATGTAACACTCGAGTTACAATGACGGTTTGTAGTACTCGTTCTTTGCGAAACTCACCGCTTCGCGGTTCGTTTCACAAACTGAACTCGTACTACGAAACCTCTGTCATTGTAACACTTGTATTACAATATACTATTATTGCTTCAAAAGTAATGCATTAGTTTATAACAATTTTTTAAATAATAGCATTAAAAAATAAAAAAAGAATATTTTCAGGTGACGCTAAATGAGAAAAAAACGAAATCATTACGAATTAAAAATATATATATATATATATATATATATATATATATATATATATAACGAACAGAGCGTTTTGTGACAGTCTAAGAATGTCCAAAGATGATACATAATGTATCTAGTGCCTTACTGTCAAAAGTAATAATTTCAGTTTTGAACTGAAATGGTGTCGGTTAGAAATTTCTAACACTTTAAAAGACACCTTGGATGCTGCGATATAAATAGATATAAATATCATTCAACCTATATCAGGGCAAAACCAAACTACAGACACGTGTTTCGCTCTTAGTTTGAGCTCATCAGTGTAGTACAGGCTATGTCTCTCAAGTCACTAATCAAGAGACATCCCTGCTATAAATTGAACGATTAGTGACTTGAGAGACATAGCCTGTACTACACTGATGAGCTCAAACTAAGAGCGAAACACGTGTCTGTAGTTTGGTTTTGCCCTGATATAGGTTGAATGATATTTATATCTATTTATATCGCAGCATCCAAGGTGTCTTTTAAAGTGTTAGAAATTTCTAACCGACACCATTTCAGTTCAAAACTGAAATTATTACTTTTGACAGTAAGGCACTAGATACATTATGTATCATCTTTGGATATATATATATATATATATATATATATAAACAATTGAAAGGATACTAGATAACCGTCTAAAAATAATAATAGACCACCAATTAGAAGAGTCACAAAGTGGATTTAGGAAAGGGAGAGGGGTACAAGATCACATTTTTACCATCAAGCAAATGATTGAGAAAAACCACAACAGTAATATATATGCAACATTTATAGATTTGGAAAAAGCTTTCGACAGTGTACCAAGGAAAGTAATATGGGACAGCCTAAAAAGAAGAGTAGTTAATATAAACCTAAGGAAAAACATTGCCAGCTTATACGCAAACACAAGAAACTACGTGAGAACAAATAATCTAGAATCCGAAGAATTTAGAACCAAGGAAGGTTTAAGGCAAGGGGGTGTATTAAGTACGACTCTATTTAACATCGTGCTAGATGACGCAATGAAAGAAATAAAAGACAAAATTAAGAAGTTACCAATTGGATACAAAAACTTAGAACCGGTATATCTGACAGAATGCGCCTATGCTGATGACCTCATGATAGCTGCTAAAAACGAAAAGGAACTCCAGCAAAACTTGATACTCTGGGATGAAGCACTAAAAAGAAGAAATCTAAAAATAAATATTGAAAAAACAAAGATAATGGTAATTGGAAAGAATGACATTAGAACAAGACTAGAACTAAACAACAAAACGATACATCAGACCGATAACTTCACATATTTGGGGGTAAAAATACAAAGGGACGGGAAAAATGAGGCTGAAATAAATACAAGATTAGAAAATGCTACTAAATTATATTATATATATATATTACTCGCTAAACAACACAGTAATAAAAAGAAAAGAGATTTCAAGGAAGACAAAATTAACAGTTTACCAAACAATTTTTAAGCCAGTACTAACATACGGTTGCGAAAGCTGGGTACTGACTAAGAAACAAGAAAGCCAAATACAGGCAGCAGAGATGAAATTCTTACGAGGTATTAAAGGGATAACTAAAAGAGACAGAATACGAAATGAAACCATAAGACAAGACCTAGGAGTCCAACCAATACTACAAAGCATTGAAAAACAACAACTGAGATGGTTCGGTCACATCATGAGGATGCAGGAAAATAGACAAACAAAAAAGGTTTGGCTGGCGAGGTCAACGCAGAGAAGAACCAGGGATAGACCCAGAAAGAAATGGAACGACGTAGTAGCCGAGTGTCTACAGACGAGAAACACGAGCTGGAATGGGGCAAAGAACAGTACAATAGCTAATAAAATAAAATATTACCTTACACCTTCGAGTATTATAAGGTTTCACGATTATATATATAATAAACAATTGCTTTATCAACGTTTTAAATTTTTTAATGCAATAGATTGTTTATAAATAACTCGAAAATTAAAAAATTTTGATTTTTTCAACGGAAATCTATTTTTTCACTTCTTCCGAACAATTCTACCAAAGGAGAAAAAATTGTGCTTTTTTGTTAAATAATTATAAAGGTTTTTATGTTAACTTTTGGTTTCAAAAATTTTGTTTATTAACAATAGCATAACTAATGGAAAAATACGTAAAAAAATTTTTTTCGCGAGGATTATTGTTAGTCAACTTATTCCAAAGGTACGTGAATTTTTTCATTCTTTAATATTGATATTTAATATATTTAAATAATGTTTTTGTTTACCGTGACTGAAATAGGCAGCGCGCGAGAACGCCAAACACCCCGTTTTAGCAATGACTTTAGCGCTCTGTTAAAATTATAAATATTGGAGATACAGTTTTGGAAGCCGGACTTATTTTTGTGAAATTTTCTGCTCTTTTCAGCCCTTTTTTTCAATTTCAAAAATATTTAATTGTTTTCGAGATTTTTCAAAAAAAACAAAACACTGATTTTTTTTCATTCTTTTGTTTATAACTATTGCAATTTTTCGAGCGCATTTTCAACTTTTTCAGAAAGTTTCCAGAGATCAATACCTATCAAATAAAAATCGTAATTTTAGGAGCCCTCTGTGAAAATTTCTTAAAAAAGGTACTTGTCGATTAGACTAGTTGCCACATCTCAGAATTAAAGCAGCAACCCTCATAATCTAAAGAAGTGACAATTACTGATATTTAACAAAAACAAGATTTCCTGATACTTAATCATATGTAAAAAAGACAGAAACTGACAAATAAATAAAGAAAAATAAGGTATCTAATAATTGGACAATTAGAAAACGTTTCTTACAGTTAAAATAAATAATGACGTTAATAACGATAATATTTAAATGTAAAACTTGTCACGTTAACCATCTAATTGCTAAGTATGTACAGATTTTTACATGTGAAAAAATTTTTGCTGGTAAAAAGGATCGAAAAGTAAATGACTAACTTTGCTATAATTGCTGGTTATGAGAAAATAATTACTCCTTAGCACATCAGTTTCTGCATATTATACAAATACCATTTCCTTTCCCACACTTTATAAATTACATTTACATGTGAAATAGATATAAAAAATACGTTCAAAATCAAGGAAATTTGATGAAATGTTATATTCTATTTTTAAAATTTTTTCTATGAAGAATATCTTTAGTTACAAGTAAGGAAATGACAAATTAAAAAAATGTTGGATCCGACAGTACTCGAACCTGCATCTTTTACCTCTAAACACGTTAGCCACAGATGCATTAATAATTAATCGGATTTTTTATTCAAATCATATCAAAACCAGGAAGAATGGATTACTTCATTCTAGAAGCTTACCGACTTAATTACCTTAACACTATTCTCATTAAAAACGCTAGAGGCTAAATAAAAGGTACATAAGGAATACAGGGATTAGTAGGTACCACACCACTACATATCAATCAACATGCATACAGAACATAGTTCTAGAGAGAATAATTAGTTCTTCTAACCGAAAAAAAATATAACACAGAGCACCAAAAAGTTGACTAAGAGTTTGAAGTTTCTTCTGTCACTTTGACAAATAATCTTTCTGTCTCTCTCTCTCTCTCTCTCTCTCTCTCTCTCTCTCTCTCTCTCTCTCTCTCTCATTAACGTCATGCATATATGTGCTAAAGGAGAAATTGACTAAGTGTCACATATGACATAACTTGAATTAATACGGTCAAAAATCCGATTAATTTATTAATGCATCTGTGGCTTAAAGGTTAGAGGAGTTAAAGCGTATAGGTAAAGATTGCAGGTTCGAGATTTTTTTTCTCTCTTTAATTTCATTTCTTTTTAAGGCAACGGAAAACCACCTCATTACTGTTTTTCCTAGTAAAATTATCATGGCAATAAATTGTGATGAAATGATCAATACTGATCACGGACTTCGGAAACCGAGATCCGGCAGGGGAGGACAGACGAATTCAAACTGTACAGGTCGTTAGCAGGCGAAATCCCTACAAGATGAGGAAGAAGACAACTCCAACACTTCAAAAGATCGCTACATGGAACGTGCAAAGTATGTACGAGGCTGGTAAGACGCATAATATCATAAAAGAGATGAAGAGACTTAATATAGACGTAATGGGACTCAGTGAAACCCGATGGCCTAACTCTGGAAACTGCACGCTTCTTAATTACAAAGTTTACTACTCTGGAAATGACACCCCTCAACATCGAAATGGACTAGGAATTATAGTCGCACCACATATCAGGGCAGCAGTCAAATCCGTTATCCCTTTTTCAGACAGAATGATACTGCTTCGACTACACGGAAACCCGATTGATCTAAACATAATACAAATATACGCACCAACTGCGGATAAAGACGAGGCCATCATCGAGAAATTCTACGAACAGTTGGAGAATTTAATCAAAATGACCAATAAACATGAGATAAAAATCATAATGGGTGATTTCAACGCGAAGGTAGGCCAAGGTAGAGTCGAAAATGTAGTAGAAAACTATGGACTGGGAGAAAGAAATGACCGAGGAAACCGTCTCATTAACTTCTGTCAAGAACACAAAATGATACTTAGTAACACCAGCTGATACTTCTGAGAACATTATAAGAAATCAAATACATAGATTATATTGCTGTCCCGTTAAGGTATAGAAACGCAATTAAATCGGCAAAAACATATCCAGGAGCCGATGTATCAACAGATCATATTCCAGTTGTAAGCAAGTTCGAAATAAAATTAAAGCGTTTTAAGAAAAAAGCTTTAAGTGAGAGAATAGACATCAGAAAACGCTCTAATGCCAATATCAGAGGAAAAGTGCAGGAATCCCTAAACAAAGAATTAAACAGAATAAATGAAAATGTATCTGAGGTAGGTAAAAAATGGGATGAAATTGAGCAGGCTATGCAAACAACATATGCCCATTTATTGAAACAAAAAAGAGTGAAGAAAAGGGAATGGATGACCGAGGATATCCTTTACATGATGGAAGAGCGACGGAAGTATAAAAACAAAAACGAATCAAAGTATCGAGAAATATACAAAAAGATAAGGACAAAAATCAGAGAAGCTAAAGAGGAATGGTTATCAGAAAAATGCAAAGAAATTGAAAAATATGAAAAGAAATACGATTACCAAAACATGCACAAGAAGATAAAAGAATTGACAAATAAAAGAAAATACAACAGCTCAACAAATGATATACCTACTCGACACCAACGGTGTTTTGATCTCAGAACCAACAAAGATTCCGGAAACATGGAAGAAATATGTTGAAAACCTCTTTGCTTCAGACCGCCCTAACGACTACTCAATCGAAATCACCGAAAACAATCCCTCCATACTCAAATCAGAGGTGGGAAAAGCAATATTGTCCCTCAAAAATAACAAATTCCCAGGACCTGACAATATTCACGCTGAAGTGCTAAAACTGTTATGCGAAACGGACAATTCATTCCTGGAAACATTAACCGCACATTTGAATAATATATATGATAGCGCCAGAATCCCAGAAAAATGGTTACAATCAACCTTTGTGGCGATACCTAAAAAACCAAATACTAAAGTATGTGACCAACACAGGCTGATAAGCTTAATTAATCATATCACCAAAGTCTTCACCAAAATCATATTTAACAGAATCTATAAAAAGTGTGAAGCGGAAATCAGCGAATCACAATTTGGTTTTAGGAATGCGCTGGGCACAAGGGAGGCAGTGTTTTGCCTGCAAGTATTAGTACAGCGATGTAGAGATATGAAAAGGATGTCTTCATGTGCTTTGTAGATTACTCCAAGGCCTTTGACAACGTAAGACATGAACAATTAATTGAAATTCTCCAAAACATAGGCATTGATGATAAGGACATCCGAATTGTGACAAGTCTCTACTGGAATCAGACAGCCAGGGTAAAGGTTGGTGATGCGTTTACAGAAAGCATTGAGATCAGAAAAGGTGTGCGGCAGGGGTGTGTTCTCTCCCCTCTGCTTTTTAACATCTACTCCGAACAAGTCTTAAAAACAGCACTGGATGAAACAAACGGAAGAATAAAAATCAATGGTGAATTGACAAATAATATCCGGTATGCGGACGATACAGTCGTACTCGCCAGCAGTATCGATGAACTACAAGATCTTATGGATAGGATACAAAACGCGAGTGAAGATAGAGGACTTAATCTTAACATAAAGAAAACAAAATGGATGCTGGTGAGCAAAACTCAAAAACCTGCCAGACAATTGAAAATAAAGAACCAAATAATTCAACACGTAGACTCATTTGTATACCTTGGAACAGTCGTCAATTCGAAATGGGATCAAACAACCGAAATTCGATCTAGAGTGGAAAAGGCCCGAGCAACATTTAACAACATGAGAAACATATTCATCCGTCGCGACATATCTCTCCCACTAAAAATACGTCTGGTAAAATGTTATGTATTTCCAGTCTTGCTGTATGGCGCAGAGGCTTGGACAATCACGGAAACACAAATGAAAAAGCTGAAGGCATTTGAGATGTGGGTGTATCGACGTATCCTGAAAATATCCTGGACAACCCACACCACCAACGAAGAGGTATTGCGCCGAATGGGTAAACAAAAAGAAATCTCTTTAACAATTAAGAAGCGGAAACTGGAATACCTCGGCCATATTATGAGACACGACAAATACCGTATCCTGCAACTAATAATACAGGGTAAAATAGAGAGTAAACGCGGACCCGGAAGAAGAAGACATTCATGGCTTCAAAACTTACGCCAATGGTTTGGACTAACGTCGATCCAACTATTCAGGAACGCCGCAAATAAAATTAAAATTGCTATGATGATAGCCAACGTCCGCAACGGACAAGGTACATGAAGAAGAAGATACTTTTTAAATTTACAAAATTCCCAGAGCGATATATAAAAATAATTAGTTTAGTATCATTAGTAATTTACTATTTAGAATTAAAAACAAATATTTCTTCAATTATGTTATCATCTTATTTCTGTCATAGTTGAATAGATCTGGATAACTTTTTAAAGAATCACATGAATTTTTTACGATAAAACGCTGCGGTTTAGATTTTTATGACTTTATTTCCGCGACAAGAGAAGGCGGTTTGCAAAAGCAAAAAATAATGTTCACCACTTACGGTATAAGCTGTCGAGAGCGAAATTTCTTATTCCGATAGCGTTAGATTAGAAAAATAAGTTTGAATGCAGCTCACTGCAATTTTCTGGTTCAAAGGTTTAACAGCAGGCAAAAATGTCAACGACCTACAAGGAGATTATAGGGAAACCAATTAATTTTGTAATGTAATTTTAAATAAAGAAAAACTATGTGTGGAGTGTTTTAATAGGAAGTTGGAAATGCTATTTAGATTTATTTCATTATCACCGAGTAAGGAAAATTAGTTAATTTAAACTGATATTATGTACTTACAAATGGTTAATTTAAGTTATATTTTATATTTGACGTTTGATATTTCTAAAATTCAATGGCAAGTGACATTCCATCATATTGACAAGTGACAGAAATTGATATTCCATTATTTTGACAAATGACAGGAATTGATATGTAATCACTTCGACAATTCAAAGTATGTTTTAAAAAGAAAAACATAATAATTAATTAATTTTCAAAAATTCTAAATTTCCAGTGTATTTATTTGATTTAAATACATCAAAGACTAGCTTACCGGCGAACTTCGTATCGCCTAACAATTGGGTTTTTAAAAAAAAAAATTTTGTGATAAATGGAAAGATCATATATAAGTTTTATAGCAAAACTATTTTTTTTATTTTTTTTTTCGCAATAATTCAAAAGTTACATATTTCAAAATAAAAATTAATTTTTGAATCCGGTACCGAAGACACGCCGACAGCTCCCGGACAAATCTGAGCGCATGTGACGTCATAATGTTAATTTTCACTCATTGCAGTTGATATAGAAATAATAAGTACAGTGTTTTGATCTATTTAATTTTTGTTGTCATTGTTAAATATTCAAATTTATATTGAAAATGTCGAACCTTAAAAGTTATCGTTCTTGTTGTGTACCATTATGTACGAATTCTACAAAAACAACTCCTGACAAAATGTTTTTAAATGTTCCCCAAGATGACAAACGTCGAAATAAATGGTTTCAAGCAGTGCACCGTGATAATCCCAAAACAAAATCGATTTTTTTTGTTGTGAAGATCATTTCGATGTAAGTATTTCTTACCACCATTGTTATTAATTATTATTTATCTAAGTATACAAATAACTGGACTCCAAACCATAACCTTTAAAATCAAACTTTGTTGCCGTAACTCTCACGCGATGCTCTACAATTTATGAAATAAATAATTATATTTAATATAATGGAGAATAAATACTTAAATATTTTCATTTATTATATTATTTTTAAGAGACTTAATTTAATGCTTTGGCACCTCGAACTTCAGCAGAATTAAACCGAACGTCATTTTTAAAAAAATTAGTTATCATAAATATATCAACATCAGGAATATATCATACTTTGCCTTAATAAATCCTTTATCACACATAGCTATTTGGAACCAACTAATAACTCGTTTTTTAGCAATAAATTTTAAATATTATTGTCTAGTTACATGAAATAGCCGTAAACCCTGTACTGTTATTAAATAGCAATAACATTATGACGTCACAACTATGGTGACTGATCATGGCGCGTTTATAGTCACGTGATTTTTTTTTAAATTTTATTAATTTTAAATTGTTTATAATTAATTAAAAAATTTTTTTTTTTAAGTTTTTTGCATCAAATATCAATATTATTAATAATAAAGTTTTAAAATACATAAAAAAATCAATAATTTTTTTTTATTCAAAATCCCAATTAATGTTTTTTTTTCATTTTCCCTTTTATACAATTTTTACGGGTTTTCTTATTTATTCGACTGATTTTCATGATTGTATGACTGTTTTTTTTTTCGTTGTAGTTTGTAATTATTACGATTTTTATATCCTTTTTTTAGTTTTTTTTTTTCGATTTTTTACATTTTTCTTTTATTTGCAATTTTTGTGATATCTTTCGTTTTTTTTTTCTTATTTCTGCTTTTTCAGTTTTTATCCATTTTACATATTTTTATCTATTTCTTTTTGTTTTTGTTTTTCGGTTTTTCGATTTATTTTAATTTTGCTAGTTTTCCATTTTTTTCTGTTTTTTCATTTTTTTACCAGTTATGTATCACGATTTTCAATAATTTTTTTATCATTTTTCTCAGTTTTTAGAATATTCAATAATATGTATTTTTGACAAATTTCATCCATTTTTCAATATTGTCAAGAATTTCAACATTTTTTTACTCATTTTCAACAATTTTTTAAGATAATCAAGCATTTTTTATAATTTTCATTGTAATTTTGTTTTTGGTTTTTCGATATTTTCCAATTTTGCGAGTTTTTAATCTTCTTCTGTATTTTACTTTTTCTCTATTGGTTTGATACCTACTCGTTTTTATAGTTTACCTACTCACTTTTTTATTATCATACTTGCTGACCTGGCGGACTTCGTACCGCACAAAACTGCTCCACCTAATGGTGGCGCCATAGTACTTTATTAAATCGTAATTGCTAGTTTAAATAATATATAAGATATTAACTGCGCCACCTTACGGTGGCCTACTCAGGGTTGGAACTTCATTACTGAACCGCTAGATTGCGTTGAAGAAGCTAGATTTTTTGACAAACAATTTTTTTAGTTTTCGTAAAAAATAAAAAGTATCCTATGTTACTTCTAATACCTCCAAGAATATGTGTACAAAGTTTCATGATGATCGGTTAAGTAGTTTTCGCGTGAAAGCGTAACAAACAAACTTACATTCACATTTATAATATTAGGGATAGGGAAGGGATTTCCATTTTCGACAATTTTTCACGTTTTTTAACAATTTTGTATGAGTTTTGACATTTTTTCACCATTTCAACAATTTTTCAAGATGCCAACAATTTTTTAGGATTTTCAACATAACTTTTAAGTTTTTATAATTATATCGAGTTTTTTCAAAAATTTTTTAATATTTTCTTCATTTTTTCACGATTGTTAAATTCATATAAATTTCAATATATTTTTTAATTGTTCAAGAATTTCTTACAATTATTCACGTTTTTCAAGATTCCTTTATAATACGACATTTTAAGATTCTCAACAAAATCTTTCACGATTTTTAACATTTTATCAGTAGGACTCCGCATAATAAATTTTATAAAAAACGGAGTAATTTTAAATATTATCCATCAAAACATTATTTGCACCTTTGGGTGGTGAATCGGTGCCGATTTAAATATTTTTTCATATAAACTTTAAACACATATTTTTAATTTTTGTAGAAATCAGTGCTGATTTAAAGATTTTTCTATATAAACTTTCGACCCTTATTTCACCCCTTCAGGGTTAAAATTTTTCAGAAACGCTTCTTAGAGGATGTTCACATTATGAAACTAAACATCTATCCAAATTTCACGTTTCTACCATTAGCGGTTACGGCTGTGCGTGCGTCTATATCTGTCAATGGGAACATCTCCTTTTATGTATACTCCTTTATGTGATTTTTTAATTTTTACTATTTTTTAAGTGATATATGACAGATAATATTGTCATTTTAACAAATGACAGAAATGAATATATAATTTGACAATTGAGAGAATGTAGTACTTGATAAGTTTAAAGTTTCACTAAAATGAACATTCATAGATAAATACATATTTGATAATTAGTTAATTATTAAAAACGTTTCATTTGTGAACATTCAGTATATTTATTTGGATAAAAAAAAATATACCAATTATATTATTTATATTTACAATCACGAAGACTAGATACCAGGAGTCTACACGGTATAGGCTTTTCCATAATATTTCTGGTCTCAATAATCAACCCAGATCATAGTTCTATTTTTGCCACTGGCGGCGCGAGTAACCATAAGAACTTATAGAGCCTTATAAGAACCGATGTTTATGACATTTAAATTTCGCGAAATTAAATTCAACATATAATATTAATTTATTTATTTAAAATTAGTTGTCATAAAAGCTGTCAATAGTAACAAAACTTCCCGCGTAAGGATTTTTTTTTTTATGGTTAAGCACAAGCACTGCAGGAAAATTCCTTTAAGGCGCTCTGAGAGCGGTGCGTGTGCGAAGAAAGCGATTCACGTTGTTCTTGAATCGTTGAAGGTTATATTCGGTGGGAAATACGGCCTCAGAAAGGCCGTTCCACAAAGAGGATGTTCTCCAGAAGAAAGAGTTCTTAAACAATGATGTTCGAGGAGTATTAAGTTGAACCACATAGGGATGGGCGGAAGTGGTTTGTCGTGTATTTCTGCTATGAATTGCTCTAGGTGGAATCAAGCGGGCAATGTCAGTAGAACACTTGCCATGGAAATATTTGTAAAAGAGGGTCAAATCACCAACCTGTCTTCGATGTTCTAAGCTGTCGAGGTTCTTGGTTAGCTCGTGGTCACCGATCAGGCGAATGGCTCTCCTTTGGATGGAATCCAACAACCGAAGGGTATGCTTCGGTGCAGAACTCCAGACATGAGAGCAGTATTCCAGTGATGGTCGAATCCGGGCTTTGTAGAGTGTCGAAAGTTGTTGTGGTGTATACAGCTTTTTGGTACGGAAAAGTACTCCGAGTTTCTGAGAAGCTGTCCTGGCGATTGTTACCACGTGATTATGCCAAGACATATCTCCTCCCAGATTGACACCCAGTAAGTTAATAGACGAAGCCAGTGGAATTGCGTGTCCTGCCATGACTATATCCGGTTCTGCAATGTTAACCTTCTTAGAGAAAACTGCTGCCTGGGTTTTTTTAGCGTTAAATTCGACTTGGTTACTGTCACCCCAAGACGAGTATCTTAGGAACACAAGCGCACTTTACCGACAATAGTTTTGTCCCCTAAATTGAGACCATTTTTTTAACATTACGTTTAAACTCCTGGTATCTATACTTCGTGTTTACAATTTTCAAGTGACATTTGACAGATAATTGACATACGACAACTGAGCAGAAACTGACAATCGATAATTTTGACCTTAAAAAAAACGAATATTTGAAACAATATAATAATTATTTAGTTAATCATATTTTATTAATGTTAGTGTTTTTTGTTGAGTATTAGTTTTCAATGCAACCATAAAATTTGAGATTACGATAAAATTTATCTCTAGACTAGTTTAACTAGTTAATATATTTATAACCTTTAAATATATTCATAATTTTAGCTTTTCATCAATTTAAACATTAAAATTTTAAAAAAACATAAATAAATCTGTTTCAATTTTGCACACCTCGACATAAAAAATCGCGTCAAATCCAATAAATTAAATAAAAGAGTCGGAACATTTTAGTTAGTAAATAATTACATTAAAATAACTCACGTGTTCGTCCACAGAATAAATCAGTTCTCCATCATCATATAGAACAAACCATCTACGTTGCCATCTCTGAAAAAAAAAAGAAAAAATATAAATTAAAAATATTCACACTCAAGCAAATAATAGAAAAAGTTATTCACCAAAACCAGACAGAGTCACTGGCATTTATAGATCTGGAAAAGACTTTCGTATTTTTATCGTGTGTTAAAATATTCTTTATTGTTGGTCCTCTATTGAGTTTATCATATCTCTTTTTTGAATTTTCACCATATTTGTTTCTTAACTTTGTACTTCCTTTTCAAAAAGTTAAATTATAATATCTGTTGAAAATATAATGAAATATTATTATTTTAATTATCTAAATGACACCCATAAGTTCAACATTATCTACGGTATAATGGGGTGGATATTATTTCGTTATGTTTATATACGAGTATAATGTCACGTTTTTGACATTTTCAAGTGAGGTATTAAATGTTTAAATTATATAACGAGATAAGCACGTGTTCCTCTCTATGAATAAGGGTCTAAGTAAGAAAGCTTGTTTGTTTGTATTAAAAGAATTAGTGTTAGGTATCAGATTACCATGGGAAATAACCCAAAACTCTAATTAAGAAAAGATATATAAATATGTCTTAAAAAGTTTTAGTCGTAGTCGTGACAGAGAATTCTGTGAATAAAGATATTCTTTTCTCTTGCGGTTTAAATAAAATAAAGTTAAATTAAAGCAGTGAAATTAATTCGTTTTAATCTTCCAGCCCCCATAAATCATAATAATATCCTTTTCAGTCAGTTACACTGCTGAAGAATTCACGACTCGCTCTCCTCCAAAAACCTGTGTCCGTTTACACTTTGTTTTTCAAATTTTCCACTAAAATCCACAGAGTTATTTACAACACGAAAATTTGTGTTACAATATGTAGGATGTGTATACCTAATTGAAAATAAATCGAATCATAATCATATTTAGTATATTGCTTATTTCACACCGCAATTAGAATATCATCATCATCAATTACGATATAATATGTAAACGAGAACAAATAGATACGAATTATCGAGAACGACAGAGACGAATGTTAAGAGAATCCTCATTTCGAAGATGGATCGTGGAAGATACGTTTGCTGTTATATAAGAGTATGAAGACGCCTTGAGAAAGTGGCTTTTAAAGACAATGCTAAGAACGGGAAAATGTCATGATGTTACCTAATCCGTGTGCCTTATCGTTATATTCGCCGTATTTTATTAAGTAAGGTTACATTGTAATCTGTCTCCGTTTAACGATCAAATCGACAACGATAAAAACTAATTTTCTAGGAAATTGTAAACATTTTATGTCAAGATTAGATTGGTTTTATGATGATTTTCCTTTAAATATATATTTTTTAGCTATTTCACTTAGATAAAACCGTAAAATATTGAACTGTGTTTAAATACAATGTATCATAAAAATAATACAATAAAAAAAATTGATAATTTCTTTCACCTTATAATAACTACAAACTATTGATAGTCAATGCGATTTCTTAAAACTCAGAATCAAAATACAAACCAAAACAGGTGTGTTTGTAACATTTTAAACACCTTACAATTAACACATACAACTTCACCTCATATGGGGCCTTTTACTATACAGCACATAAGTTACTATTTATTATCATTTAATATAAATATCTGCATACAAGGGTTGCTATTTATATTTTAAGCCTAATAATGAAAACACCTTAATTTATTACCAAAAATAGCTTTATTGTTTTTCGAAGTATTCTCCATGATGATCAATACATTTTTATCAACCGCTCAAACCAATTTTCAAAGCAATTTTTCCACCCCGATTGAGGTACCTCCAAACGATGATTTTTAATTCAGGTCGACCATGCAACCCTTAAATGGCTGATGCAATTGAAGAACCCTGAAAGACAAATAACTAGATGGATGAAACGATTGCAAGAGTATTACTTTAGGATAGAACATTGAGCTGGAGAAAGTCACAAAAATGCAGATTCTCTTACCAGAAGACCTTGCATAGCTGACTGTTCTCACTGCAATAGAATGGAATCCAAAGAATCCGTGGTACTAGGAACAACTGTAGTTAACGATTTTTGGACACCTACCTGAATCAAGGAAGAACAAGAGAAAAGTTCGTCAAAGGTTCTATTGGATAAATAGTTCCGATGATGTAAAGTGTACTATCTGCGCGCCAAACAACGGACCTGCCTCCCATGAAACAGTATTAAGTTGGTAAGTCCATTTGAGAGGATTGCGTTAGACATTACTGAAACATTTCCTACAACCGAAAATGGAAATAAATACATGCTGGTGGTTATGGATTACTTCACGAAGTGGGTAGAAATCTATGCCATCCCAAATCAAGAAGCCGCCACTGTTGCAGATGAATTAACTAGAGATTTTATCAGCTGATTCGGAGTCCCCTTGGAAATTCAAGGAAGAAATTTTGAAAGACATTCAAAATTTCACTATAACAAACGTACTATGTTGTCTAGCTCATTTCATGGTGTTGGTTTTCGGTTTTTTGGCGCGCGCATCGTAAAAATTTTTCCCTAACGCGTCAAAAGATATTAAGGATGACTTTTTATAAGTAAAGTTTTTAAGTTGGTAGCTCTGGTTAATATAGGCGTCCAAACGTCATCTGTTAAAGTGAAAAGTGTTCGGTATACTTTGCCAGTTCATCATGGGAAGTCTTACAAACAAGCAACGATTGCAAATTGTTGAAATTTATTATCAAAATGTTCTATGAAAAATGTGCATCATTTGTTACGACCATTTTCTCCAATGAGTGGCCCAGAACCATTCGGCGGAGTTGCTAATACATTCAGAAAGGCAGCCATTGAGAAATGGAGGCTAGAGAAGGTCCAGGAGTGGTGGGAAAAATCACCGTGCAAACGACAAGCCAAAGTCTTCATAAAGGGACACTCGGCGAAGTTTACTGCAGAGCTGCTATCACAAAGGCGAAACGATGTCAGAATGATTGTCAGTCTCTTGACAGGACATTGTAGGTTCAGAAAACACATGAGTCAGCTGAACTTAGCAGATGAAGACATTTGTCGATACTGCCAAGAGAAGGAGGAAACCGCATTTCATGTCCTATGCCAATGCGAAGGCCGTAAATACGGTTTCCTCGCATTTCATGTCCCATGCCAATGTGAAGGCCTTGCAAGGACGCGGTATCTAGTACTGGGAGAGGAGAAACCGGCTGCTTCAAGTTATGCGGAGTGGCCACTGTCAAGGCTATTAAGTCTCATTAAGAGGGCAGAGCTGGACAAAGTGCTCTAATCCTATTCCACAGATAATGGGTGTTCACAATAGATCTGCAAAGGTCGCAGTGATACAGGCTAACAGCCAACCCAACAAATATCTATCTATCTACGACAATTTTATGGTCACCATAATCGACCTAGTGAATCAACAATTCGTGCTGTGATCAGCAAATATATTTGGTTGGAAATTAAACCATCAACTCGTATGCGTAGAGGGCGTACGAACAGAATATTGCAGTCGTAGCAACTAGTGTTAATGAGGATCGTGAACTGTGAATTCGTCGCCGATCTCAGCAATTGGGCATGTGTTACACATGGAAAATTTTACGTGCGGATTTGGATTTGAAACCTTATAAAATAGAATTGAAACCGAATGATCTACCACAACCTCTAATTTTCGGGGAATGGGCCTAACAACAGCCCGATGAAAATCTGCTGTTTTGTCGAAAAATTCTGTTCAGCGATGAGGCTCATTTCTAGGTGAACGGAGACGTGAACAAGAAAAATTGTCACATCTGGAGGGATGAATAGCCACATGCCATACACTAAATACCGATGGATCCCAAAAAAACGACAGTTTGGTATAGTTTATGGGCTGGTGTCAACATCGGTCCATTTTTCTCCAAAGATGACTGTGGAAGAAATGCTACCGTCAACGGCGAACGATAAACGATATTGAGCCAATTGGCTGAGTTGAACTTGGTTGACATGTGGAATTGGCCGCCAAGATATGCGATTTAACGTGTCTTGATTATTTCTTGTGGGCTATGTGATGTAGTTAATTTATGTGGACAAGTTGGACACGATTGGAAATTTACAGGAACACATATCACGCGTTATTCGTGGTATACAGACCGAAATGCTCGAAAAACTGATGTAAAATTGGATCTTGCGAATGGACCATTTGAAACGGAGCCGCGGTCAACATTTACATGAACTTCTCTTTAAAAAGTAAATACCTAGCAAAGACCAATTTATCGATTCCAATAAAAATTTTGACTTTAAGATTTTATAAAATGGATTAAGGAATAAAAAATCATTTGTTTTATACAAATACTTATAAATAAATAAAAAGTGTAAAAACTTGTAAAGAAAACATTAAAACCATTAGAAAAACAGTAAAAAACATAAAAAAATGTGTGTGTGTGTGTGTGTTTTGAAGCGTTATAAAAAATTATAAAACTCTTATATCGTAAACAATTGGAAACTTAAAGACCATATTAATAATCTAATTAATTTCGATATGAACCTCATCCATTATCTCGTCTCTTTAGTTAAATATACAACCGTTTGCGTCTTCTAGCATTAAGTTTATAGTAGGGTCTAAAGTTACGAAAACAATTTTGAGAATTTCGCAATGTGTGCAAAATTGAATAAGTTGATACGATGCAACTTTAAAAGACCACCTCGTCGAGTTTATGTACTCACACTAACACAAGGTGATACCTGATTGAAATAATATGATACAGTGTGCGAGTTCAAGGTCTCCCAAAGATTTTAATTCTAGTCTCACGATTTCTTTACATGTATGGCTGCTGCTGTCGGCCGGTTGCGGAGAAATACCTAACTAGAAATCAAAAGTGTTCAACTCGACGAGAATGTGAAATGATCGCACAGCGGCGCAGGATCATTTCAAAATTCTCATATACGTACATATATATTAAAATATTTCAAAAATATAATAAAAGTAAAGAATACCGAATAGTAATTTATAAGGGACTATCTAACCCGTTGAACTTCGTACCGCCTATTAATTAATGATTTCCTTTTCCCGTTATTCTTTTTTTCTGTTTTCGTTATTTTTTTTATATTTTTTCCTTTTGTTAAAAAATATAATGCAATATTATTATTTTAATTATCTAAATGACACCTATAAGTTCAAAATTTATCTACGGTATAATGGGGTGGATATTATTTTGTTATGTTTAAGTATATTATAATGTCATAGTTTGAAATTTTCGAGTTTGGTACCTATTTAATGTTTTATTTATACAACGATAGCGCCTAATCAATAAGTGGCCCTCTTGTCTAAGTGTAAAAGACTATTTTTATTAAGGGAATTAGTGCTAAATATTAGATAAGCATGGGAAAGAACCCAAACCCTACTTAAGAGAAGATATATAAATATATCTTAAAAATAAAAATTAGTTTTAAGAAGTAAGTCGTGGCAGAGAGATTTCTGTAAATAAAGATATTCTTTTCTCTTGAGGTTTAAAAATTAAATAAAGTTAAATTAAAGGGGTTGTATAAATTCTTTTTAACATTTGTTTTCAAGTTCTCACTATTTTTTTCTTCGTTTTTATTTCCAGTTTTGACCTTTTTTTTAGTTGTTTTCGATTTCCCACATTTTTGGTTTATTTTAAGTTTTTTAATATTTTCTTTATTTAATTTTTTTTCCTTTCTTTTTATAGTTTTTTTACAATTATTTTGAATTTTACTTTAGTTTCTAGTTTGTAACCTTTTTTTTTCACTACGTTTTTTTTTCTATTCTTGATTAATTGATATTATTGATTTTTTCCCTATCGAATACTATTTTTCTTGTTTTTCCAATTCTGTTTTTTATTCAGTTTTGCTAGTGTTTCCTGTTTTTTTTTCCTTTTTGTTTTCATTATTTATAGAATTTTTTTTGATTTTTCATTTTCCTACATTCCGGACGAAGACAAATCCAAATAAGCTTTCCCTCTCTATTTAACAAAATTGAAATACAACGGGTGTTTTTAGAACCAAGTCTTTTTTTCATTTTTACTCGATTATTATTCATTTCATGGCGTTTTTTTTGGATTTTGTTATTTCTCATTTTTTCCCTTTTTCGCAATTTATGTGATGTTCTTCGATTCCATTTTCATTTTTTCCCTTGTTTTTTCGGTTTCATCTTAATTTTTCGCTTGTTTCAAGTTTCTTACCTATTTTATTTTAAAATTAAAGATTTGTAATTTGTAATTTTCCAGGATTTGTTATTTTTTTCAGTTGTTTTTTAGATTTCCCACAATTTTCCTTTATTTCTTGGTTTTCCGTTTTTTTTTATTTTATTCGATTATTTTCCATTATACTTTAGTTTGTCGTTTGTAACCGGTGTTTGTAACCATTTTTTTTTATTTATCCTCTTTTTTCAGTTTCTCCCTTTTTTTTTTGATTTTCCACTTTTTTCGTCTTTTTTGTCCTAGTTTTCCGTATACTAGATATTTTTCAGTTTTGTTTTATTTTAAGTATTTGCTTACTTTTAATCTTTACTGTTTTTTCGTACTACACAAGAAAAAGGTTAATTTTTATTATTAATAAAAATTTAAATATTATTAATTACATAATTTAATTTCTTTTAAATTAAATAGACTGAAATTTAAATAAATTTAGCTTGTTTACCCATTTTTAAAACAATAAAAAATAACTTTTATCTAACTGTAAAAAAAATTAAAACAAACATTATATTAGCACACTGAACTAACAAATTTCGTATTAAATTAAAATGCAAAAAAAAGCAGGTCATCCATATAAAATAAAATATAAAAATAGAATTTTTATTTTACTGTGAGAAAATAGAAGAGAAACTTAAAACAGATATTATATGACATTATTACACTGAAAAAAATTCCTAATTAAAAAAATGTAATACATATCAATCTTTTTTTTCTTTCTCTTAACATTATCACATGCTTAGTTAGGGTCAATGTTAACTTTTCGTATTTAGTCCACAGCGCAGAACACTTTTTTTTAAATGATTAATACATACTTGAAACTTGTTGTATAGCTTCCTATTGACGAGTCCAACAAAGTTTGAAATTATCTAAATTTAAAACTGCTGCTTTTTCGAGCTAGAAATAAACGTAATATTTAAGCTGTCGGACAGCAAAAACGCAGCAATAAATTTGTCGGACAATGTGAGCATTTGATTTAATACTTAATTATAAACAAATTGTGTAAAAATAAATTTTATATATATTATATATATTAAAAGAAGTAACCTGGTAAATTTCGCAATTGTTCTAAAAATGCAAATTTTACCAAATACAGTAAAAGCAGTATACATAAGATTCAATGAAAGAAGAAATGGAATGGTATTTGTTGAAGTTGAGTGTTACAAAAGATCAGAGCTTCGAGAGCTGTCGGATGTGAACATACCTGTATATCTTTTCTATTTCACCTTAATGTAATTTCGTGTTTAATTAAATTATTAAAAATATTTATTTATATTTATCGTGTTATTTTTAAGAACAAATATATATTGAACTAATCCATATATTATTTACTTAAGAAATATACTGAATAAACAGATAATAATTTTTCCAAGCTCGAAACTTTATCAGTTAATGACACCTGTTGTAACTCTGACAAAACTAATTTTAAGATAGCCTACTTTTAACTAAATCTTTGTCATGCTCCGTTTTGCAGACCTAATGAATTGTAGGTACTTTCAATGTCCACATGTGCAGGATTTCTTTTAATACATTTATATATACAGGGTGGACCAACGATTCGGTCAACATTAAGAAATATAATAATAATAATAATAATAATAATAATATAGCTTTATTTCGTAAAAGGTAAATTTACAATAGAAATTACAAAGCATTTAAGAAAGAAATAAAACAAAAACCCCAAGAAACCGTTAGGTTGTGTAGGGGGTGGAGTTTTTAATTGTAAAACAGCAATATTATGTAATAACTAGACAGTAAGTATAGTAGTTAACACTAAATAGAACATAGTAAGTATAAAATATAATATATAATAGAAAAGATAGAATAAAATATATGGGTTATAATTTGTACAATAGTAACTAAAATTATTGCAGAGAATTATCATCAAAGTATAGAGGGTGATTCAATGAGGTTACTTATTTCGTTCCGTTCAATTTGGAATACATAAGATTTAAAATGTTTTTTAAATATTTGGAGGTTATTAATTGAGAGAAAATATATTTTATAAATTTCTGGAAGTTTATTAAAAAAAATTGTTGCGAGATATTCGTAACTTCTTTGTCCAATGGTTTTATTTACCACTCTTACGGCAGCAAAGTTGTTATCTTTTTGTCGAGTCTTATATGTGTGGGTTATATTTACTAGTAGTGATTTATTTTTATAAGTAAATATTAGGACATTATAATAATAAAGTTGTCGAAGATCAAGCAAATGACTTTCTGAGAAAATTAAATCTGATGAGTATATTAGTGGTTTTCTGTAAATAATTTTTAAGATTCTCTTTTGTAGAATATCAAGTTTTCTAAGATGAGTATATGAGCATGCTCCCCAACTAAGTATACAGTATTGTAGACGTGATTCCACTAGAGCATGATACAAAATTTTCAACTGTTTTCTGGTAAGAACTTTTGATAAACATTTGAATTTATATAAAAGCATCCTAAGTGTTTTGGCAATCTGTTCAATATGCCAATCCCATTTCATATGAGAGTCAATGGTAACTCCTAGATATTTGATGTTACTAGCTAAATTAATTTTGGTTGCGATACCATTATTGTTAATTTTAAGGGTGTTATAATCTGGCAAATGGTTACCATAGCTCGCAAAGGGAACAAAAAATGTTTTTTCAATATTTATTGATAACAGGTTGTAATTAAACCAATTAAAGATGTTTATTAGATCTTGCTCAACCATATTTTTAAGGGTTAGCCAAGAATCAGCAGAGTAAAGGATAGCGGTGTCATCAGCGAAACTGTAAATTTTACCAATACATTTTTGGGAAAGTAAGCCGTTAATATAAAGTGAAAACAATTTTGGTCCAAGGACGGTTCCTTGCGGTACTCCATATTGTAGGGTCCGTTCAAAGCTAACGGATTCCTCAATTTTTACAGACTGTCTACGATCAGTTAAATAACTTTTAAAGAGATCAAGTGGACTTCCCCTTATCCCTGCTCCTTCCAAGGTCTCAAACAGCTGTGCATGATCCACAGTGTCAAAGGCCTTAGCAAGATCCAGAAAGACACATATTGTCGGTTTCCTCGAATCAATTCGATTATATAATGCTCCCGTTAATTTAGCTACTGAATCGTTAGTTGATAATCCTAATCTAAAGCCAAATTGCTGCTCGGAAATCAAATCGTTTTTTTCACAGTAATTATTTAATCTATTTTCCAATACCTTTTCGAATATTTTAGTAATATTCCTAATGAGAGAGATTGGCCTGTAGTTAGTAACATTCTTTTTGTCACCTTTTTTAAATATGGGCACAACAATCGCTTTTTTAAAAGACGGAGGGCAAATAGATGTTTTAAATACAGTATTAATTAAATGTGTAAATAATGGAGCTAACTCATTAGAAACTGCTTTGATTGTTTCCGATCTAATTTCGTCATCTCCTGGAGCCTTTCCCGTCTTAAGGTTTTTAATTATTAGAAGGATTTCTTCTTCTTCAGTGGGAAACAAGTAAAACGATTTCTGATTTGGGATGACCTTTGGTTTGGGAGTTGTGGGTTTTTTGATTTTTTTGGCATAGGTTCCTCCTACCGCAGCGAAGTAATCGTTAAAACAGTTAGCTATCTCTAATGGCTCGATTATAGATTTTCCATCTTTATTTTTTATTTCTTTAATCGTTTGGTCTTTGCGTGTTCCACTTATTTCATTAACAACCTTCCATAAATTTTTTGCATTGCTTCTATTTTTATTAATTTCTTCTTGGTAAAATTTTGATTTAGCTTTATTTATTAGCCGATTTAGTACATTTCTGTATTTTTTATACTCATCTTGTTTGGCGGTATTTTCTGGATCGAGTTTATGTTTTCTGTTTTAAATATGCATAATATTTAAAAAAAATGGATTTATTTTTGACTTATATGTAAATGTAATTTTTAACAACTATTAAGGAAAAAATTATATTAGTAAGTAATATTTTTTGGAAAATTTAATTTTTTATTTAGCCCTTGAAAACTAAGCATTTTTTGAAAAAATACAAAAATGCTTTTTGTAGAAAATTGTATTGTTGGTACTAAAATACTTTCTGTGACAATTAAGGTTCTCGAGAAACAGAAAAAATTCGTGAAAAATCGTTAAAAAAATATAAAAAACAATATAATATTTTGCAAGATTATAGAAATCGGAATAAATTTACGAAAAAATCTTCAAAAATAAAAGTTCACTTGTTCACTTTATTTTGTATATAAAAAAATATCATTTTTTCGATTTTCCAATTTTGTAGTAAATATTTTCTAATTAAAGTTTACAAGTAAATAACAATCAATATTTTTTTTTCATTTTCCGTTTTTTCAAACTTTTACGTTTTTTGTTTTTGTTTTTTCGGTTGATTTCCATTTTATGTATTTGTCGACTATATTTTCGTTGTAGTTTGTAGTGTTTATGATTTTACCTTTATTTAGTTCTTTTTTTCCCGATTTTTTTTTTACTTTTTTTTATTTACAATTTTTGTGATATTTTTGTTTTTTTCTAATTCTTTTTTTTTTTAGTTTTTATCCATTTTACTATTTTTATCTATTTCTTTTTAGTATTTCGATTTTTCCCAATTTTGCTAGTTTCATCATTTTCTGTTCTTCTCATTTTTTTTTCAATTCTTCCCGTTTTTTTATACCTACTTGTTTTTATAATTTACCCACATTTTTAGGATATTCCAGAATACTTAATTTATGGTTTTACACTTTTTTAAAGGATTTTCAACTATTTTTCACAATTTTCATCAATTTTTCAAGATTGTCAAGAATTTCTTACAATTTTCTACAATTTTTCATATTTTTGAAGATTTCTGTTTGACTTTCGATATTTTTTAACCATTTTCAAAAAAATTTCAAGATTATCAAGAATTTCTTATAAATTTCAACAGTTTTTCATGTTTTTTAACAATTTACTACAATTTTCATAAACTTTTTACGATTTGCAAAGTTTTTTTAAGATTCTTAACATTATATCGAGATTTTCAAATATTTTCCACCATTTTCATCAATTTTTCAAGTATTTCTTACAATTATTCAGGTTGTTTCAAGATTCCTTTATAATCTTCGAAATTTTTACAATTTGTTATGATTTTCAACAACTTTTTACGACTCAATGTTTTTCAAGATTTTCAACAAAATTTTTCACGATTTTTTAATATTTTATCAGGAGTCCGCATAATAATTTTCATAAAAAGTGGAGTAATTTTTAATTATTCATACAAAATTCCAAACCCTTATTTGCACCCTTAAGAGGTGAATTCTTATAAACTGGGAAACTCGTGTTCATTGAAATATTTTGAAGAGTCAGAATGTCAATTTTTATAAAAATCGGTACCGATTTATTGATTTTTCCATAAAAACATTTAGCTCTTATTTCACCCCTTCAGGCAGTGAATTCTAAGGAACCATAAAACACGTGTCCAATAGTTCAATGCAATATTTTTTAAGAGTGTGGATTTCAATTTCTATAAAAATAAATAAATAAATTTTCAAATACACTTTCCACCCTTATTTCACCCCTTCATGGTGTAAATTCTAATAAACCAGAAAACATGGGTTCAATGAAATATTGAATTACAATTTTTATAAAAATTGGTGCCCATCTTAAAGATTTTTCTATATACACTTTCAACCCTTTTTTCACCCCTTCAGGGTTAAAATTTTTTAAATTCCTTTCTTAATGGGTGTTCACACTATGTAAATAAACATCCTTTCAAATTTCCCTTCAATGTATATAGATTTGGATGTGGAAAAGGCAACTTTCTAATGATCGTAGAAAAAATGAGTTGTATTATAGTAGTAGTAGTAGCAGTAGTAGTAGTAGTAGTAGTAGTAGCAGTAGTAAAGAAAATATTACTATTAATACTACTTATAAATAAATAATAAATGCAAATTGATTAAAAACGGATAAAATTCCCTTTATAGTATTACACATTTACTTCGGAATTTTATCGTGAAACTGTATACATAATTACCTAAATATTCAATGAATCCTCTAATGAACCTTGAACTAATAGAAATAATACAGAGAATGTTGCATTGTTACAAATTTATCTGCGGTTTCATTATAGTTTTACGAAGAATCCTTACATTGACAGAATCAGCAAGCTATTTGTAGAGATATATTTTAGATTCAAATCGATACCACGATGATAGTTCTCATGGTCATGATACCGTTTATCGTTTGAAAATAGGAGTTCGTATTATTTTGTTACTCGTTCGGTATGCAGGAATGCTAACGCCACTTCCTACAGGTACAGTAAATTATTTGAAAAATCACAGAAACATCGGAACTCTGTTCTTGTAAATGGAATAGTTTGTAGTTATTTATTTAAATAAAAATAGATAATGATGAGAATTAACAACCTTTGAAATTTTCAGAGGCAATTTAGATATTAAATAACGGAATATTTTACACAACAACATTAACAGATAAACCTAATTCGATTTGAACCAAAACTAGTAGTATAATTATTATTTTTAATCAAAACTGAAATATATACGAGGTCTAGCAATTAAAGTCCAAAACTGATTTGTTTAAAGAACACCTGCATAGCGAGAAGAATAAAAGGAGTGAAGTTTCGTCATACATATATACTTGACCTTGGTTTATTGTCAAATGAATAGAGGGGCGCAAATCGCTCCCGTCGAAAAAATGTTTGATAAAAAAATTGAGCAGAGTGTGAGTATAAAGTTTTTGTCGGAAACCTATGAAACTTTGTAAATCTTAATATGTATATATAAATTACGTGTCACGTTGTTTGTCCGCAATGGACTCCTAAACTACTAAACCGATTTTAATCAAATTTGCACACCGTGTGCAGTTTGATCCAACTTGAAAGATAGGATAGCTTACATTTTAATTTTATAGTCGCAATATTATTTTATTGCAAATTATTTGTTTATTGAATTGTTATTATATTAAATATGATATTATCATTTTGAACGTCTTTATGTAAAGGCTTGGTAGCTAATTTGGATCAGCGGCTGATTATGACATTTCGGTTGGGTTATCGTAATGGGATCGATTACGCCAGAGGGAAGTTTTTTTTTTTGTTTTTACATGTGAAAACAGTAATTATTATTTTAATTTTAACTGTTAATAAAATAAACTATTTTAGAAAGTTTTTAGATACAACTACCCTTGATTTTGTTAACAAGGAAACAATCCTCTTTATAATCAATCACAGCGTTGTATGACTTAATATTTTTGCAATATCAAGGATGCTGTGCATTGTTGAGATGACACTTAAATTCAGTTTTAATTATTGAAAAGTTTTAACCTAAAAAGTTGTGGTATGTGCTTTGAAACTATACAGTTTAATAAACTGGGCAACTATATGTTGCATGTTCACGTGTAGGGAAACCGTCGAATTTGTTTGTGTTAACTAAAGACAGGTTAACCAAAAATATTGTGTTCCGATTAGTGCTAAATTAAACTGATGATAAAAGTAATTATAATTTAAAATAATAAGTATTATTGTTAAAGATTTAAGACTATCTGCCCTACCTACCTCATTCATAAGTTAAAGTGTTACATGTTATTTACTTTGTAATGTCACATAGGTGATAGGGTAGTTTTGCCCTACATATTAATTTATTAGTTTATATTTTACTGTATTGTTATGTATTAAATTTTACCAGGTCAAAGTCATTACGTTAGATCTCGGCACGTGTTTAAATAGTTTAATTTTTATTCTCACGTAGAATATGAAAGCAGGTTGTTGAGGTCAGACACCAGGAGTTTGTAGTCTGAGGTTGTCTGTAAGGGTCACCCTTTGGGATGTCCCTAAAACAGACCCTGGGGTCTGGGCCATTGTGACTCATGACGTATTTTCGGGAGTAAGTGTGACATGCCACCATGTAGTTTATTTGGTAAGACTCCCTATTCTTAATGTTTATTACTCATTCTTATTGCTTCTTTATTCGTTAATATATTTGTTGTTTGTTTTCTGCTGTTTATTTCATCTTACCCTTGGTTAGTTTTCTGCCTTCAGCAGGATACCTGGCCGGGAGTGCCTTTAGTAAGCTACTCCTTATCCTATAACACTAAGGCACATTTTCCCAAATCTCTCCAGGCGTGACAGTAATATACTCATTTGTTAGAAAGTTGAATAAAAATAATAAAAAATTTTAAAATTCTTTTGTATTGATTGTATTCCGTCTTAATTCGTAAATAATAATTTCATTGTATTAAGGGGTTGCAGTAGTAAAAAATCTGTCATGGAGTCGCCATATTTTTTACAAATGGCATCTATGTAAACAAGAATGGTGGTCCCCATGACTGATGTTCTCCTACTGTTTCTCTTAAATAGATTACTACAATGTAATATAACAAAAACCTTAGCCACAGCAACGCGTGGCCGGGTCAGCTAGTGGTTTATAAATGGTGGATGATTGCATAACACGAGCCAGAGTTTTTGAGTGGTACAAACGTTTTAAGGTGGAGAGGGAAGATGTTGAAGATGACGAAGCGACGTTCAAAAAGACATCGAAATAGTTAGAAAATATAGTCGATTAAATATCACAGCTATCGATGAAGATGTGAATACATATTAACAAGACAAATTTTGTATGGGGAACTTGACATGAAAGTATGTACTAAGCATGAAATGGAAAAGGTATCAAATCTTCAAAAATTTTAATCTGTTTTTTTTTGTAAATATTGAAGTAACGGCACTAGATCATTTCGGTGTATCTTTGTCGCTCACCAGAGGCGTTGCCAACCAAAAAATTGGTAGATTGATACAAAAAAATAGGTAGCAATTGGTAGATTTAATAAATAAGTTAAATAAGTATGAACGAAAATTATAACGATATATCGGTATATTACTTCCTAATTCGGTAGATATACCGATAATCGGTAGTTGCTCACCAGTTCTCACAAAAACGTCGACAAACCGAAGCGAAATATAGATCGAAGAACATCAAATACAGTGCGCAGAGTGATTCTACTATTATTGTCTATATATGAAGGTAAGATTAATCTATCGATTTCTACTTTTTTTTTGTATCAATCTACCGATTTCAAGAATTTTTGGTTGGCAACCCAGCTGGTGAGTGACAAAGCTACATACCGAAATGCTTTAGCGCCGTTACTTCAATATTTACAAAAAAAACAACTTGAAACTCTGATTTCTGAGGGCAGAAGTATAAATGTCTCTTTCTCGTTTACGCTCAATAAAATTTTACAAGATTTGAAACCTTTTCATTGGACTATAATCCGCTATGTTGGCTCTGCTCTCAAGTTGTTATCAGTGCGTTAATAACAATGTATGAGCTGTCAAGAAAGATTATTACCATTATCAATCTATCTGTCATGCTAGTTTGCTATCACTGTCAATTTTATATTATATGGCATTTTGTTATCCACTATCATAGGTTTCCTTTCATTGTAAGTGGATTCTGCTTTTAATGTCAATTTCATGTTGCGATATCTTGATATTTCATATTTTTTACACTGCGTCTGGATCTGGATCGTGAAATTTGAAGAGGTGCGATCAAGTGCTCTGCCAGCACTGAGGCCACATATGGCCCATTGTGCATCCTCCCGTGTGTATGGATATCCACACCTCAGGCTGTCATCAGGCCTAGAGATTTAAAATAGGTGATGATGCTCCCGAGGGGATCTCCCTAATGCCCGGTTCAGACACAGCTAGTAATAATTTAGTCGAGTAGCGAGTAATTTAGTAAATTAGTGCGTGCGGACAACACAAATTAGTAGAGTAGTTTAGTGTAGTAGTTTAGTTCCCTGGATCCATTTGATTCTATTTTGACGGTCGAGTAGAGTCCCCCAACTAAACAGGTATGAACGCGTGTGTTTAGTCTCTGGTTTAGTTAAGTACATTAGTAATAAGACAAAACTTCATTTCTTGTTTTCAAAATGTCACGCTGGAGTAAAGAGACGACATTTAAGTTTGTTATTGAATATTTGAAATACGAGGCATTATGGAACGTGAAAAGTGAATTATATAAAAACAGACCAGCGAAACAAGCCGCATATGCCAATTTGGAAAAATGCATGAATATTAGTGGATTTACAGAAAAAGAAATAAAAATTAAAATAAAAAATATCCGGTCAACATATTCACCCATACGCGCTTTGATTCTTTAGATATTTCTTCTTCTATCTCTTTTAAAATAATATTTAAAATATTTTTTATAACTTTATTCAGCTCCATACGACGCCTCTTCTTGTCCATTTCGACACTACTACCTGACTTCGCACTAAACTAGTCTGAACAATAATCGATTAGTAGATACTCGCCACTCGACTAAATTACTCGCTACTCGACTAAATTGCTAGCCGTGTCTGAACCGGGCTTAACATCGGCTGGTGTAAGCCAGTATTCGCCCAACACGGATCTTCTGATTTCAGAAAAAGCAGAGCAGTTATACATTATATGCTCTACTGTTTTCTCTTCTTGTTTGCAACCTCTGCATAGGGGCGATACTGCTAATTTCATCCTAAAGAGATGTCGCAATTGGCAGTGACCTGTTACGATTCCCACAGCTATTCAGACATTTTATCTGGTCAATGCTTGCTGTTTCCTCGCCAGGGTGAGATAATAACTCTCTGGTCAGTCTACAGTTCGTTGTTTCATCCCAGCACTGTATAAAGTTTTGGTTAGAGTGTTGATTGATCAGGTCCACAACAGCGGACATTGTTAGCTTGGTAGATAGGCGAGGGCTAACATATTTTTAGCTCGCAGCCGTCCTTCCTAAATTGATCCAGCTCAGAGTGAGTTTACTGTCATTGTCAGATACCATGCATTGACTGTTCTTAGCAGTGTCTGTCTTAGTTAATTGCTTACCTGTCAATTTTGAGTTTGCGGTCATTGTCAGTTACCATGCGTTGTCATTTTTTAGCTTTGTACTGTCTCAGTTAATCTCTTATTACCATGGTAGATCTGTCAATTTATAATATAAGTAAAATAAAAACGTATTATAGTTATAGTAAAAAACAAGTGTGATTTAAATACAGTGGACACAATATGGTGGATGCAACTAAGTATTTTTTAGGACCTAACAACAGATTTCATGCAAATCTATTAAATTTAGTGGTTTAGACGTCTGTAAAGCTAGAAAGGTCAAGTCGGCAGAATTACTCGTATTATATCTCAAAATTTAGTGCTAATTTAGTGCTGATAACAGATATTTGGTGCTGTGATAGGGGGACTAAAAATGAGAACACTACTAACTTTTCATTAAGCTAGCAGTGTACCATTCGTGACCGCGCTAAAACGGAAACTAATGAAATTAAAAGACGTCGCCATTTAGTGCTCAATTAGTGCTGCCAGTACAGCAAAAGATTTTTGAAAAATATTTTTTTTTATTTTTTTTTTCAAATCAACTACTGCTAATATAACGACGCCAGCAGTCTTGAGAGCTAGAAGAAGACTCTAAAACGGAAACTAATGGTCGTTTTAGCGCGGTCACGAATGGTACACTGCTAGCTTAATGAAAAGTTAGCAGTGTTCTCATTTTTAGTCCCCCTATCACAGCACCAAATATCTGTCATCAGCACTAAATTAGCACTAAATGAGCAATAAATTTTGAGATATAATACGAGCGATTCTGCCGACTTGACCTTTCTAGCTTTACAGACGTGTGGTTTAGGACTTTGGCAGCAAAAATAATATATTTTATCGAAATTAAAAGTTATGTTTTTAGAGCAATTTCATATTTTACTTTATAATAGAGGAATTTACACTGTTTATTAAGTAAAGATAATTAGAATAAATACTTACTAGTCACAGTTAGGTATAATTTTTATACCGAACTCAGCTGAAGATATTTTATTTTAATAACAGTGTACGCGTTTTAAATAAAAAAAAAAACGTAAACCGATTTTTGAGTATTCGCATGCACATCTGAGACGGTTTATTTATAATAATAATTGCTTTCATTGTATATTTTTTTACATTTTTAAGGTGGAGTCGACATCGACACCAAATCTCGAAAACCGTTAACAACAAATTGGATTTTAGGATAGCTATACAGTTATGCAAATAAATGTAAAAAAGTAATAAGCTTTTTTATTTCGCCAAAAAAACATCTGTGTGCAGTATCAAGTATCATATAATTTTAATTTATTTATTGACGATGATAAGATCAAATTTAATTGTTTTGTGGAATTAAGGTACTTGGAATGAAGTAGTTGATGCAGAAATGATTGTTTTTTGGAAATAAAATAAATAAGTGTGTTATTTATCGCGAAAAAAGTATGACTAATAATGAGAAAGTATTTTTAAGAATGTATAGTCACTTGGGAAGTTTTTATTGATATTTCGGAAGATGAACAAAATATTTAATGAATTCTCTTTGGAAGTAAATAAAACTGTTTACAATAAGTAATCTCCTTCGCCAAAAAGGGCGCTAAAATTTCAAAAATTAAACATTATGGTAGGTTTACATGCTTTGTAAACCTTGGCAAACTTTCACAAACGCAAGCGTGTAAAAGGAGTGCTTTCGTAGATGAGAAGAGCTTGTCGCCAATCCAGGTGTGTCAGTTTTCTAACACACATAAAATGAAGCTTTTACACGAGTTTGTGCCGTTTATATTTGCCTGTTACGGTTTCTATGGATTTTTAACATCCACCATCTTCTCTGCCGAACTTATCGCTTCCTTGGCTTTTATTTTTATTTAAAATAAAAATATGTCAACTTAAACGTCTGCCATCTTTGGCTGTCCGCAACACACTAGCGCACTCGCAATCGTCTAAATGGCATTTAAGCATTTGTGAAGGATTGGAGCTTGTAAATGCTTGCGGAGACTTGCCAAGCCTGTAAACCTACCATTAGTTTAAGAAAGCCTAACCTTTTTGGGTATATATGTCAAATTTTAGCACGATGTAGTCATTAGTAATATTTTTTTACAGCTGCAGAAGTTGGATAAATATTATAGAACTAATGCTTCTTTAGATTATACTGTAAAATTTTTGTTCCGGATAAACGACGTACGGTACTGCCCTCCGATGCATTTACACCGAAAAATGTGAAGAAAGTCTATGAAATCGCTTTAGATGATCGTACAGTGCATTATTGGAACTGGAAGATATTATAAACTTTTAGATTAAAAAAATTACAACCATATATTCCAACATTTCCAACACACATTTATGAACCATGCTTAGACTGCGGTTCAATAAAAGTTTCCCGAATCCATAAATTATATTTTTGTTTATTAAATCAGACGCCTTAAAGACGGTTTATTGGCAGATACGTTAAAAATTATTAAAGAACGCATTAGTCAAATTTCTGGATGATTGCCGAGGCTGTAAATGCCGATAAAGAAACGGTTAGAAAAATTTAACTCGAGAGATTACACATGAAAAAGTTAGTCCCAAAAACTTGACTCCTGACCAAAACCTAATGCGTCAACAGGGCTGCTAAGATTTCATTGAAAAGTTAAAAGAAGATCCCGGACTAATGAAAAACATTATTTGCGACGAAACGTGGATTTTTTAATAAGCTGTTGAAACAAAGCGGCAATTGATGCATTGAAAGACGCCTGAATCGCCCGGAATCATAAAAGCAAAGATGTCGAAATCAAAAATCAAGAGAATTGGTTCGTTTTTTTCGACATTAACGGTATGGTGATGACTAAATGGGTTTCAGAGGTCAGACTGGCAGACTTGTCGATTTTGCACCAAGACAACGCACCTACCATAACGCTCTATCTGTGAAACAGTATGTGGTCAATAAACGCACTCCAGTGCATAAACACGCTCTGTGCTCGCCAGATTTGGCACCGTGCGACTTTTTTTTTGTTTCCGAAGACAAAATCTGCTTTGAAAGGAACTTGATTTAAGTAACAGCAGAGCTCCTAAAGGCTTGCAGCACTGCTTTGATCAAAGGAGAAAACGTATGGGAAAGTTTGGACCAAGAAGAGGGGAATATATTAAAGGGAAGCATATAAATTTAGAATAATTTTTATAATAAAAACCTTTTTCGTAATCAGTCTAGTTATTTAATAGCCAGACCTCGTACTTTATTAAAACTTTAAACTTGATTAATCAATAAATAAAAATGTATAACATATAAAGATAAGATTATTTATTTGTATTTAGGAAGATTTCGAAGTGACCGTATTAATGTTACTTTCGGAAAAGGTGTAGCCACAAAAAATCGTCACAAAAATAAGTAACAAAATTTCTCTGGCCAGTCTATTTCTCGTTCTCCCACTTTTGAGAAAGACAACATCTCTTGTATTTCTTATTCACTAAACCCATTTTCTGGTACACCATATAAAAAAACTAGTGTGGCAGTCAGTGGGACTGCCGGCAGAAGTTATACTTCTATGCACGCGCATGGATTCATAAATTTGTATTTTGTATGCGAATGATTTAGCAAACTCATTATGTATATGATATTCGTGGTAAGCGACTCTAAAAACCTCCTAGTACCGTGTGCACACTCTTTTTGTATCGAATTTGCATAAAATTCCTGGAGACGAAGACGCTCATATTTTATTTAATAAATAAATAAGAAATGCGTTGAATTTAAAAATCCAACTAGTTTTCCTATAATGATTCAACAGTACGGGAACGATGGGGAATTTTGAAATGTTACTTTTAATTATTCTTTGAACAATATTACTCATTTTCAGCTTGATGTGAATTTATGCACCTTTGTATGTCTATTTTGAACGGAGTATAAATCACATACAAAAACTATAAGGTAAAAATGCGTAATGACATGACACAATTCGTGAACTCGTGAACTATTTCGAATATTTTTCTTTTAAATCAACCTTGAACTAATCTATTAAATTAATCACAATTTTTATTAATTATTAGTTAGTATACATACACCCTGTTACAGAGTAACGAACTCACATTTTTCATGCATCTTATCTATTGTGTACGTTATTTAAAACGTTAAATGTTATTAAGTTATCGTGTCTTATTAATTTGGGTGCTCCCATATGTAGTCACGAGTCACGAAATATTAGAAAAAATCGCATCAGTTATTCACTATCTTTTGAAAATCTCAGTTTCCCTTTTTCAGAAACCGTAAAGATTGATAGATGTCAGTAAGAAACATTTTTTTTGAAGAAAAATGAACCAAAAATACAATGCTTTTGATTTAAACGCATTTCAATAAACAAGTATACCGGATAATTTGTTCTATACTAAACAAACACCACAAAACTAGTAAAAGAAGTTGACAGATTGAAGCTGCTTTGCCCATAGAGATATTATACTGAGCAAGCCAAAAATCCTTTCCCTCTTCGTATCTTTTGAACAGCTATACCACGAAGTACTTCGTGAGCTATACTTATAGTAGTGAAATTTAAAGGGGGTTTCTGAACTAGTCATAACAGGTGACATAATAGTCATATATGACGTTACAGAGCCAGTGTGGCCGATAATTTTAAATGGGGCGTTATGCCAAGTGATATCTTGTTTGGCAGATACTAAAAATACCTATTCAATCATACTAATTTTGTTTGGGTTTAAGCTGCTTTTGATGAATAAATTTAATGAATAACGTCTTTTTAATGAGGTACCCCGATCGAGGGAGCTTCTTCGGAAGTTTAAAGAAACTGTTGTGTTCAAGATGACAAACGATCTGGTCGACCAACAATTAGTGATGATAAAAAAATTGACATAATTGCAGAAATGGCAGTGAACCCTACTTCTTGTACAGCCCAAGTTGCGTCTATCCGTAAAATCAGTCAAAGGACAGTATATCAAGTGTTGGCTAAAAATAAATTTCATCCATACAAGTGTAAAATGTTGCACCAAGTTTCAGATGATGATCCTGACCGAAGACTAAAATTCTGTAAAAAATGTTTAATCAAATTAACCAACATCCAGATTACATAAAAACAATTTGTTTTAGTGACGAAAGTACTTTCTTTCTCAAAATGTGAGGTATTGGAATGACATAAATCCTCACGTCTGTGAGGGATACTCAATTTCCAGAAAAAGTAAATGTTTGGGCAGATGTTTTGGCAAACCACATAGTTGGGCCTCTTTTCCTCTATGTTAACTCAACTGGTGTACCTGGAGATGTTACAAAACGCAATTGAGTATCTTCTTCTAAATGTTTCTTAGGTTACCTGACTTTGATCACATTAGCACTGATCTCGACTCGACCAGAAGATTTGGTGACTATTAATCACAATCAAGCAGGAAGATACAGTAACCTTTTTTTAAATCAGAAGGGCGTTATCTACCTATTTGTTAACACTTCTTAAGCTATTGATTCTCGATGTGTAAAATATAATATAAAATATAAAATTAAACTGATAAGCTACAACCTGCAGTCTTCCAAATTTCCATTTATTTAATCGTAAACTAATACGATGTTAGCGTTAGCGCTCATACTATACGGAAAAATCCTTACTTAAATGAAGCATAAAATTTAGATTGGGATAGGTCCATTCTCGATAAACATTTGACAATAATAATTTCATCGGAGGCACGCTGCCCGCTTCTGGAGCAAAAGTACTTTACAGGTTATCGACCCTGCTTCTCCGATGGGATGGGATGAGATGCGTCAATTGCCGTCGGCTTTGGCTTGTGCCTCTCTCGTACGACGAACGCATGAAATTTTTAAATTCCCTTCCAACAATAATTTTCAGTTGTAACGTTAAATGGAACAATAGGTAGCGGCTATTCCGCGAGTTAACAATAGATTGTTGCCAATTAAGAAACGCCCAAAATTATTTGTGACTGAGCAACGTTAACTACTACAACTACAGCTTTATGTTAAGTCGGAAAAGTCCTATAAAAACTTTCGATTTTTTTTTTGTTTTCACAAAGGTTAAGGTAATTTTATAAAATGGCATAAGTGTTAGTATTTTAATGAATTGTACAATTTGTCTTTTTAGTTTAGCTTATAATTGCTAACTATGGTTTTTCAAATCATATATTCTTAGCACTAGCAGTAGTCTATCGTCGACCAAAAAGATATCTTAATAATTCAGTTCTTTTTAGATTACCTTGATTAAAAAGGTTTTCTCTTTAGTCGATGATAGACCAGTGATAAGAATAAAGGGATCTGAATTTAAAAAACCTGGATCAAAGCTCAGCAATTAGAGCCTAAGTAGTGTTTAGGGGAACATAGCAATTCTTCCATTTATAAAAAAAATAGATGTTAAAAAGCTGGAATAAAATCACAAAGATTCTGACTAATGTCAAAAAAATGTCTTCATTTTGATAAGGTTGTATGAAGAGCTATTGATTAATAACAGAAAAAAATATAAAACTGTTAAAAATCGAAAACTTAAAGAGATCTCTGTAAACCCAAACGTACTAGATCCAGTAGTAGAAAAAGCCCCTATACCAAAAGATAGATCAGTTTACTGATTAGCGGTTTCTGATGTTGTCTAGGTAATGTTTTTTCCGCACTCTAGTAAACGATCAACATATGTAGAACTGAAGTCAGTACTTTTAGCCCAAAATGTTCTAAGAAGAAGATAATGAATCTTCGATTTTTAAAAAAGGATCAGTTTGAACTAATAAGATTTTTCTATATGACAGATTAATTTAGTGGTCATCAGATTTTCCTTGTTTAATTTAATCGCACACAGATCTTCATTGATAACTGTACTGTGATCATCATCTGGTCAAAGATGGACATGAGAAAACCAAAATCAGTTGTTACAACCTAAAATGTCTTGAAAAGATGATAACAACTCTTCAATTAAAAAAAAAAGATTAATTTTATCCAAATATATGTTAAATAATGACCACCAGATCTTGATTATTCACTTTGGTGGATCTCAGATTTTCCGTACTCCCGAACCTCGGGGAACCTAAGTTAATACTTATAACTTAAAATGTCTTGACAATACGATAACAAACCTCCAATTAAGAAAAAAATTCGTTTGATTTGATATGGTTCTTCTATAGCTCTGGACCAGGGTTAATGCTATAGGAACCTAGACATTAAGAAAAACTGGAATCAATTTACCAAGCTTCTGAAAAGTATATACTAAAAAATCTCTCGATTCTTAATTCATTGTGAAAAGTGATGCTTGTATTAACTACGAATCGAAAACCTTTAAGATTTTTAGCTAAGTATGTATCGTAGAGTTGTCTGTGGAACAAAATATAAATATGAAATTTGAAAGAATCGCTGCAAACCTAAGAAATGTTTAAAAGTAGATAACGGTACTGAATCTAGTAGTCAACAATGGACTAGTAGAAAGATCTATAAACTTGGGAGGAATCAAAGTCTCAAGGAAAAGATAACGATTGTATCATTCGTTTATATATGAGAGAGTTGATATTGGTGACCAGTTCCTGATTGATGACTAAATACAGTATTCTTCTACAATCTGATCAATGATTGACCTATAAAAAACCAAAGTCAATATTTCTACCCTGAAAATTGTTGGGGAGAAGATAACAACTCATCGATTTTAAAAAAGGATTATTTTAAACCAATATAAGGTTCTTCTACTTGATATTCATTGTAGTTGTCAGCAGAATTTCCTTAGTAACTGTAACGGTTACCAGACCTTCTTGTTGACAAAGTAGATACCGACTCTCTAATTTCGAAGAAGATTCGATTAAACTGGTAAGATCTCTTTGGTGGTCACTAGATCAATGTCTGCTATATGAGGAAGCAGTAGTTGTAGCATAAATGGTCTTTAAAATGGTCATAATATCTTAATTGTTCATTTTGTTAGTCATCAGATCTTCATTAATGACCACGTACATCACTCTAGTCAAATATAAATCTAGGAGAAAGCCAAGTGAAAACTTATATTTAAATTATCTTGAAACGACGACAGCGACCCTTCAATTTCGAAAATAAAATACTTTTGAACTGATAAGGTTGAGCATTTGTAGCCTGAAAAGTCTTGAGGGGACGATAACGATTCTTCGATATAAAAATAAGATTATCTTGAACTAATAAGGTTCCTCTACTTGATAGATCATTGTAGTGGTCAGCAAATTTTCCTTAATAACTTTAATAGTTACCGGAACTTCTTGTTGACCAATTACTATTTTCGTGCACAATTTAATCAAAGTTACACCTAGGGACACCAAAGTCATTCTTCATAAGATAAAAAGTCTTACGAAGAAGATACTAACCCTCCAATTTGGAAAAAGATTCGTACATTTCTTTTACGTAAGAGATCACTTTGATGGCCACTAGATCAATGTTATATAAAAGGAAGCAAAGCCAGTACTTTTAGTCTACAATGTCTTCGAGTTCGATAAAAGATTAGTTTTGCACTAACAGTAATAGATATAGGTCACAGATCTTTATTATTTATTTAAGTGGTCACCAGATCTTCTTGATGATCATTCTGGTGAACGATAAACTTAGGAGAAATCAAATGCAGTACCTACTTGGAAGCTAAAATGCTTAACGAAAAAGTTTAAGTTTATAAAAACCCGCTTCACCTCACAGATGTTTATTGAGTGGTACACCCGTTGTGAACATTATGTATGACAATAATTATTCAACGATTATCCTATACATAGAAAAGGTGTAGTAAATACACACCATACGTATCACGTAGGAGCACGCCTATTTGTTATATAAACGTGTTTCGATGCCGTCAATGTTTTTACACTTCGTCAACTTTCTTTTCGGACGCTTACGTTTCCTCACTTCACTAATGCCGTTAATGCGGTGAAAATCACTTGTAAATGGTAATTTTTACGAATAAGGTATGTTACATACGGAAGGAGATAAGTTAGATTAGGCTCGGTTATGACGTAAGGTACACTACTATTACTACTACAACTCCTGTATTATAAAGTACCAATACAAGTAGTTTTTTTTTCTAATCATTAATTATAAATGAATGTGGATGTATTAAAAATGACCGATTAGGTAAGAGAAAGTAAAGAAAAGTTCAATAAATGCGTATTAACTATACTAGTTATAACTCGTAGTTTTGCTGATAATTTTTCATTTCAAATTTTTGTTTTGTGTTGTTTTTTAACAAAAGTCGACTTATCAAAAATATTTGCCAAATTTAAAAAGATATGTAATTTGGATGCAACTATCTTACTATCTATCACATAAAACACACCACCGCCCCTTGCTATCTTAATTTTTTTTAAAGTTGATGTGTTTTGTGTTTTAAGAAAAATCGCTGTATCTTTGTTGTCATTCAGAATATTTGCAAAAGTGTCCTTTTATAAAGGCTTGGGTTGTCGTTTGCCCGGTGATTTTTCCCACTACTCCTAGGTCATTTCTGGCCGCCATTTCTCAATTTCTAGGCCAATCATTGGGATATTTTCTCCCCTCTGGCCAATTCATCAGCCTTCTCGTTGCTCCGAAACCCTGAGTGTCCTGGTACCCATGCCAGTGTCAGGGAATTCCGACTTGCAGCATGTGCCAGGGCCCTAACGAAGTCCCACACCAGCTGTGAGCTTATTTGTGCCAAAACTATCACCTTTAGAGCTGCTCGGCTGTCCGAGTATATGACTACGGTTTTACCCGTTATACACTAACTTACAATCTCCGTTGCACACTGTTGAATAACCATTACTTCATCCTGGAACAATGTAGCATACACACCTAGTCTTAGTTGGACTTGTATCCTATATCTTCTACTACCTATATATACTTGGCCCTGTGGCTTTCTCAGTCTTTGAGCCATCGGTAAACCAGGTTGGCTTCCCTTCAACTGGGGGCCATTGTTCCATGAATCTCTTTCCAGTAATTGTGTTCGAAAGTTTCTCGCAAATTTATACCTGGGGACTATCCTGTCCTGAAGCATACTCATATAGGGCCGGGAAGAAGTCGCCGATGATCACCGTGCTGGAAGACCTTCGACTTCGACAAACACCGACAATGTGACTCGTGTAAGCAAAGTTTTGAACCCAGACCGTCGACTAAGTATTCATTTAATTGGCCAGATGTTAAATTTACCAAAACCTTTGGTTCATGACATTGTGACGGAGCATTTGAATAAGCGCAAGGTGTGCGCGAAGATGGTCCTAAAAGTGCTCACTGACGACCAGAAATTGCGGCGAGTGGAAGTGTGCCAAGAAAATTTTGGAATAACGTAATTACAGTTTACGAGTCTTGGATCTTTGAGTATGATCCCGAAACAAAGAGGCAATCTTCCGAGTGTCACATGCCGGCATCTCGTCGCCCATAAAAAGGAAGAATGAGCAAATCCAAAGTCAAAACAATACTCATGACATTTTTGATATCAAAGGCATCGTCCACCATGAATTTGTTCCTCCTGGACAAACGGTCAACGCCAAGTTTTACGTGGAAGTGCTCAAGAGACTCAAACGAAGACTCAATTGGGTCGAACAGACATCGCAGCGAACTGGAAGTTGCACCACGACCACGCCTCGACTCACATCGTCTTTCTTGTGAATAGAAACCTGACCAAGGCCGGCATCCCAACGCTTCCGGACTTTTTTTTGTTTCCTCGCCTGTAAAGGCCGATGAAAGACAAGCATTTTGAGACGACAGAGCGGATCCTAGCAGCATGCATCGCGGCTCTAAAGGCTATTGCGGAGACTCCCTTCCGTGACGCCTTCAATGCTTGGCAGCTCTGCATCGATGCAGAAGAAGCCCATTTTCAAAGTTTTTAAAGAATTGTACCGATTAGCTCAATAATTTTTTTTAAATCGACTCATTCCTATTACTTTCCGGACAACCCTGCGTATATAGATATGCTGGTAAGTTGAGCAGAACCTGGCACCCCATGGCTCCTGTGCCATTCAAGCATCCGTGCCTTTGAATGATTCCCGCTCTGATGTACTATTTGACAGAGCATACGTATGAATGATGTAATCGAATATTATGAATGTTAAAAAGAAACATTATTTTAAAAGAAAGTAACATAACATTTTTATATTATTTTAATAATATCCTATTTTATTGTAAAGTAAATATGATACACCGTTGATTGTTCGGCTCGTTGGATCGTTCTTTCAGTTTTTTGAAATTTAAACGGTTCTGTGTGTATCCTGTTATGAGATAACTCTGCTTCCACAAAAAATAATAATGTGAAATTTAAAATTATTCTATACTCGATAAGTGTTCAATTTCACAATAATTAGTATTTGAATAGGCGTTGTAGCAATTTGTTTCTATCGTGCCCTTAATATTATCTATTGTTTAAAAATCGGTATGAACTTTCCCATCATTTCAATATACTTACCTTCTTTGAAGTCTCAAGAAAGTGTAAATAGTCATAGAATTTAGTTGACACATATTCTTCGCCTCTGTACGTTCATTGGGATAAATTATTACCAAGAGAACAATATACATTGTTGCATTTACTGAATATTTCTTTTCGTTTTTTTTAAGGTATAGGAATATTGATTACAATACGGTAAGCAACTAATTTATTTCGTATTGAATTCCTGATCAATGTATTATGTATGATGAAGTCGACTAAGGCATGTGTAAAAAATGAGAAATGAACAATTTATGTAAATTGTTAACTGTCGGTTACAAGATGAATAATAAAAAAATATGATAAATAGTGGTTCTTTTATTCGAAATACTCATTGTATGAATATAATAAGAAAATACGATTTTTAAATTGTATAACATCTTTGTTTCACATAAAAATAAAGATTTTTCAAGACAGTATTCTTATAAACAACAATTAATAATAACAATATATTTTGTCTTGTTTGCTACAATTAATTTAAATCTTTGTATAGTTATGTAACTACAAAGTACCTGGAAAACCGAGCTTTGCTCATAAAACATCCAAATCTTTCTGCTAGTATAATATAAATCAAGTTTTGCAAGCATCTTACTTTAGCAGCACGTGTGGGACGAGCGGAAAAATGATTATTTTCATGCGTTAAAAACAATTTTTAACGTTTTTTAACAATTTTAAACGGTTTAAACTTTTTTATTTTAACAAATTTTAACGGTTTTTACGATTTTAAAAGTTTTCTGATTTTTACCAGATTTTAAAGATTTCGACCAATTTTTAAAACCTTATCACACTTATAACAACTTTTACCAATTTTTAACAATATTTTCTTTTTTAAACAATTTTATGAATGAATGAATGAATGAGAATAAGAATTTGGAGGATAAATATGGGAATTTTTAAGGAGTTCGGAATGTAAGAGGACCCTGTTGTTGGACTTATGTCCTTTTCAGGGAATGGATGGGAAGTTTGAAAGGAGTTAGTATCTGTCTGTCGTCGGCCCTGCTCCTACAAAGTCTTACCATTTGCAATTCCTGTGGAGTTGCGTCTTCTAGTTTTTCTTCATATCTCCATGTTTCTTGAACGTGCCTAAAAGGTCTTTTTCTTTTGGTGTATGTGTGAGTGTTGTGTAGAAGTGTAACACACGTGGTGCAATGTGGGGTTGGGAGATTAACGCTGTGGTGTGTCTCCTCCGTCGTGGAGCCCTTCTATTTGGCAAGGACGAAGGGAACCACAGAAACCTTTGCCAAGGGCCCATTTCTTTTTTTTTCCATTTTATTTTTTGTATTTTTTTTTTAATTATCGTGTCCTAAGTGGGATTGGAGACACCATCTATCTGTAGGCAAGGGGGGTTTCATCCAGTAGATTTTGTAGGTCTTCAGGGAAGTCCATGTCTACAGCGGATTGGAGGAGTCTTAGGTTGGGGAGGGGGATCTTCTTTTTCGGTACTCTGGATATTCTTCGAAGTCCTCCATTCCAGTGGGTATGGAGGGTCCTCTGGGCAACGACGTTAGTGTTTTTTATCATTTGTAAAAGATTTTATTCACAATCGTTTAAAAATAGACGGTTTTCGATCCTAAAAGACAGTTGGAAAGTAAGTTAAAATTGTTAACCAGGGTGAAAAATAGCTACTTTCCACCCGTTACCCTTGGTTACGCGCCTCCAGAGATAGAGATCATTAAAATTGGCAAATATGAAAAACATTTTATATCGGGAGCCGTATATAGGCAACCAGTATAACGACAAAAACCAAAACGAAACCAACATCTGGCACCCGAAGAAAGAATAAAGTAACCTTTAAGAATAAGGCACTAGCCGAACACACATCGGAAAGAAAGGACCAACAAATAACCTCAAGCGATTACAGATTCCAAAATAATAACAACGAATTGTGTTGTAGAATCAACGATTCTGTAGATATTATATATTTTTATTAATTCCAGTGGAACTTATTATTGAGAGAAACGTAACAATAACAACAACAGAGCAAACAATAGGTAAGTAAATATTATAATAATTAAGATAAAATTCAAGACTATTTGAAGCGTTAGATATTTAGTATATAAGTAAAAATTTATCGTAGAATTGTTGTGGCTTTGATTATTAATTTTTATTTCCTCTTTAAGGTTTTCATTGAAGAAATAGGTTCTTTTTGATCATGGATTAATATGACCCCAATTATTGTTGTCTAAACACAAACTAAATATCAAACTCTAAGTCATTTTTTTAATGCCCTGTCTTATAAAGAATGGTTCCGGTCTCCTAACTAACCGAATAAAAATATAAGAAAGGCACTAAGAAAATGACTACGAATTTGATATTTCAATTGTCGATTTGACAAAATCTCTCTCATTACTGTCATACTATATCTGCTTAAGGCCCTTAAGCACATATAGTATGTGCTTAAGCTTAAGGAGAAAGTGATTGAGTGTCACATGTGGCATGAGTTGAATTTAACGACCGTTTGGCGATTTAATGGCTAGGCACCTATAGCTTAGGTGTTAGAGCGTGAGCGCGTAAAACTGAAGGTTGCGAGTTCGAGTCTCGCTGGGTGCGACATTTTTTCAATTTCTCCTTAATGTCATTTAATCGTTTATTAAAAAATATATTACTTAATTGTAGCAGTTTTTCAACGGATAAAACGACGTTTTCTAAAAAAAAAATGAAAGCTAGCTAGATCATAACTAAGTTCATATTTTTTTGTATGATCTATAATAAGTATTTCCATAAACTTAACCTTATTGCAGAATTGTATAAACGTAAATTACAGCAGTTTCCCATATAAACAATGTCGCTCAGACAGGCAGCACTTTAATGATAAAGAAAATTATTACTAGTGCTGCACGCAACTTTAGAAATTTTTCGGTATTGTCTCGTCTCAAAATTATGTACAATTAACTATTAAATTTAATGAGCAGATGAACTTAAAAGTTCATTTAAGTGTCAAAATCGAGATCATTTTGAAATCGACTTTTTTTATTATTTCTCGTAATTAAGACAAGAACAAGTCAAAATCTCGATCTCACTAATTACTAGTATTATTGGTGGTATATTATTTCATTCGTTATTTAATGAAGAATAAATCTGAATCTAAAGCAATCTTCAAATCAACTTCAATGAACCCATCATATATGAAACCTGATACCACACTGTAAACGCATCGAAGAGTAAATCTATTATTAATGCCCCTTCGGGCTCATGTAGCTGCTCTGATTATAATTTTTACGACCTATGTGAACGTCTCACGACGTACCAGCGCAATTATTTATTCAAATTACACACCTCGTACACCTAATATTAGTCTAACTGTAAACGAACTGAAAAATAAAGACAATTACGTATCTCGAGAGAGAGAAAAAAGGTATATTAGTCCATGTGATAGTGTGGGTGAGATGAATATATTATAGGTGAAGATTTTAAAGATATTTAAATTATTACTTTTTTTTTAGTTGTATTGTTGTTGATTGAGATTGTAAAAAAAAGAAGTTGTAGTAAACGTACTATGAGAGTTCGAGCGGACATTTACCCATGTAAATCTCCATAATGTAAGCAAATCTACGATTCATTTTGGTAATCAAGCATGGGAATTATGGAGTGTAAAGAAGGAGGAACGTCACTTATGGATGACACGTTCAAAATATGGTCTGTTTTTTACAGAGTAGGAGTGGCGCAGCATTGGCATCTAAAGTGACAGATCTAAAAAGTTTTTTGTCCACGACTGTTCTACAAAACGTTCATTATACTAGTGCTTCATAAAGAATAATAATACCTATTATTCACTAGTGAATAATGGTTCATTATTCACTGCATGACGTCACAACAGAACGTATGTCCAAACTTTATAAGAGAATAACTCATATTAGACAAATTTTATATTTTCCTTTGACATTTCAATCCGTATTTATATGTCAATGGTGTAAACAAACAAAACACATGTATAAAGAATCGACCTACCTTTTACCACTACATCTAAGCTACACACTTTAATCTTTAAATTTAGATCGTAGTTAGTGTAAGTCAGATACATTTGAAACTTCAATTACATTAATTATAGCGTAAATTTAGAATTTTAAAGTTGTGATTACAGCAATTGTGTCGTGGACAAAGTATAGTATTCTATTCGTGTATAATGGCTATTATACGCTCGTTGAATAATATACTATTATTTAGGTTGCATAAACTAAAGAGAACATAATATTGTTACGAGCCGGTCGTGAGTGAGTCGCGATAGGCCGTTCTTAGAATCTTCAAAAATTCTAGTGGCTTTTCGAACGATCGGATAATTCGAGAGTGTTCTGTTATAGATGTAATTTTAGAGACGCTTCTAAAAGAAACTAATTTCATATATAAGGGACCGTTTTGGGCGGAGACGGGGAATTGTAATCGTAATAGTGCCCATAGGTTAACAAGGTCTCTGAAACACGGGATTCTAAGGGTTGGAGCAACCCAATCCATGAAGATGTCTAGAGAAGTTATATCTTTAAAACGAGATTATGAACTAACAATAAATATAATTGTTAATGAGTTTAAGCTAATACAAGTCGCAATCGCTTAACCTACAAAAGAAGCCCTTATTTATTATATTTATGGTTCTAAAACATCAGAAAGAATAGGTAAAGGGGTTGAAGATCCTAATATTAGGCTCTCAATAACCCTCGGAAACACTTCTACAATCTTCCAAGTAATGCTGTTATCAATAAAATTCTGTGCTCAGGAGTGCATTTAAAAACGACTCAATTCCGACAAAATATTTATTTCCTCTGGTAGTCAAGCTGCTTTGAAGGCTCTAAAATCTACCAAGTTTAAGTAAAAACAGTCTGGAACTGCAAACAGTCTCTTGAGCAATTGGATTAACAAATAGGGCATAAAGGGATTGTCGGTAACGAGATTCCTGGTAGTTTTGCAAAAGGAGTTAGTAACTCTTTTATCGAACCTGAACCATTCTATATAATCTCAAAAAGCAGCATTATCGATGAAGTTCGTATAAAGAAATGAAAGTGTGGCATACTGGAAAACACTCCAGGCTATACACTAGCTAAAAGGTTAATCCGACCTTCATTGCGCTACTCTAAATTACTCATAGAGCTTCAGAAACCTGAACTCAGTGTAACTGCAGGAATGCTCTCATGGCGCTGTCCACTGAGGTACCATCACTGTAAAATGGATAAAGCGGAAAGTGGAATATCCAGATTCTGTGAATACGCCAACGATATTATCTGGAATAGGTCCTCTTAGAGCCTAATCAGGTTACAAACGTACGTCCTAAGCGAAAAATAGATATTCTTAAGATAGACTCTAATATAGATGAAAGGTCTTTTAGGTCGCAGAGTCGTAAGATCGCCTATCGAATCGATCCCACTTATAATCTAGAATCTATCTCTTCAGCTCTTTAACTGCTGATACTTGATGGCTTGATACTTCTTTTTTTTTATTATTGATCAGTGCGTAACCCAAAAGCTAAATAAAAACAGTAATGATTTACTAACAACAATATATTTATAACAAAAAAAAAACAGTTATACAGCAATGTTTGGCTCATGAACTAAAAATTCTATAGCAAAAAAAAATGATTAATTCAGGGTCTGTTCGGAACAATGAAGTTTTGCTCGCTGCTCTAGAAAACAATAATGTCGGTGTTGGATAATATTTATAACTGAACGATCAGATATTTCTGCTATAGTCTCTTGCACAACAATAACAAAATTTGCTAGAAATACCGTTATGTATTTGCTAGTAAATTGATAGATTATATGTACGGGATATCGGATATAAAAGAATTGATTTTCTCGAACACAACATGATACAATATCGAAACTATTACTGTTTAAATTGATAAACGTACAAAATCTTATACGTGAACATTTAATTAATAAAATTATAGTAAAGCACAATATTGATATTATATGTATAAAAAGTTAGTTAAGAAACACACTACGGTTTAATGAGAAACTTTTGTACACAATGTGAACTAGAAAGTGCGTTTTAAAAGAAAAAGTAAAAAAATTAATAATATTCGATATCTGGCAATTAAGTTCCGAGACTATTGCAACAACATCTTTATTTCCCAAAATCTTACATTTTTTCATTTTCCCCTGTTGAGTAACTGTGCCGATTTTAGTTTTATGTCCTCTATAGCATTAGTGGCGGGTTGCCTTTAAGTAGGATTTGATTTTTGGAAACAGATAGAAGTCGCACCGTGCTAAGTCTGGTGAATAGGGTGGGTGTTCCTAAGACTTTCACCTGGTTTTTTAAGGCAAATAGACCTTGACAGACAGCGAGTTATGAGCCGCTGTGTTGTCTTAATATAGAATCCAGCAGTTCCCTTTCTACATTTCGGACCTGTTTTGCAATTTTTTTCTAGGAGGCTTTATAAAACGTCTTTATATTATTGACTGACTGTCTAAACTTATGGTACCCAATCAAATTCAATTCAAATTTAAAAATGTTTATTTGTTAAGTTTACATATTTTCTTAAGATTAGATAAAGTATTGAAATTTTTCCCTATACCCTGCTATAGGACTTAGTGTCCTTTTCAGGGTAGTGCTACATTATAATGTTTCCTGCTTTTACTATAGGAGTTGTCCGTGGCAACTTTATCCTGTTTAAGAAAGACCATTTAGCAAGTTCTTCCTCAAACAGTCTGTTTCCAGACTGAGACAGGTCGAACTTGGGTCGAGGGAAACCACAGAAAACATCGGCCTACTTTATGTCGAATAAACTCCATATATCAAAGAAAACAATCAACATAGTTTTGAATATGGACTTGCTCATCCTCGCTTTTTTGGCTGTAAAAGAGTTTGGATACTTTCAGTGTATTGATTGCCTCTTGGTTTCAGATTCATACTGAAAAATCCAAGTTTCGTCGCCAGATTATGACCCTTTACACGAAATTTGAGTCTCTTTCGATGCATTCTATGGTGACAGAACAAACAGTTTAGTTTATACATAGATAGCTTTATTAAGTAGGTACAACCTAATATACAAGTATAAATAAGTATTAAATATTAACATGAATTCGGCAAAAAAAAAAAAACATAAACAAAGCAAAAAACCATTAAGTATTTGCTCCTAGGTACTAAAATATTAAAATTACATACATTCCACACTCTACACAACAACTTGGCATCCTAATCATTGATTAAGTGGTCCAATAAATTCTCCTTGAACAGAAAAAGGCTTGTAGAAGATTTTATATTTTCAGGTAGACTGTTATAATTAACGAATCCCTTAAAAATTAATGTTTTAGTATTAAACGTTTTAGTTTGATTATTTACATATAAATTATTTCTTATTCTAGTATTATATTGATGTATTTGATTATTGAAAACTACAAATTTGTTAAAATATGATGGTAAAAGATTATGTAGCATTTTGTAAATATATACCATAGTTAAATATGTCAGTCTACTTTCTATAGGTAACCACTCTAGAGTATTTAACATTAAAGATATCGGAGTATACCTGCTACATCTTAAAATAATTCTCATTGCACGATTCTGTAGTTTCTGTAAGGTTCTCATTTTATTTAAATCAGATGTATACAAAAGAGTGGGACAATATTCGAAATGCGGTTGGATGATGGTTTTATATACTGTTATTCGCGACTGTATCGTTAAATGCTGAGACACTCTTGAAAAAAAATACAATTTCTTTAAAATCTTGTTCTGTATGTAATTAAAGTGGCTACTAAGTGATAAATGATTATCTAACATGAATCCTAAATATTTAAATTCAGTTACAACCTCAATTTTGTCATTGTCAATTTTTATTTCTAATCGATTTAAATCTAATTCTCTGTATTTAAAAGGTGTAGTAATTATCATAGCCTTTGTTTTATTGACATTTAGTTTTAATTTATTAATTTTTAAATATTTTGCAATATTATTTAAAGTATTATTCATTTTTTCAACAGCTACATCTAAATTTTTATCACTAACTGATGCTAGGGCGTCATCAGCAAAGAGATGTTCATAATCGCATTCACTACATTTATTGATATCATTAATATAGATTAAGAAGAGCAATGGCCCTATAATACTTCCCTGAGGAACTCCATGTGCTACATCAATCGGTGTTGAGAGAGAATCATTAATTTTAGTTATCTGTTTTCTGTCTGTTAGGTAATCGGTGATCCAATTAAGTACTTTGTCTTTTATGCCATATTTTTTTAATTTTTTAAGTAATATTTCACGATTGACAGTTTCAAATGCACGTTTGAGATCTAAAAATACGGCTACAGTATACATGCCTTTACTCATCTTATCTTTCCATTCAGTGACAGTAAGTTGAAGTGCTGATTCACATGAGTGGTTGGATCTAAAGCCAGATTGGTTAATGAAGAGTATATTGTTTTTATCAAAATATTCCAATAACTGTTGGTAAACTACTACCTCTAACAATTTTTCAGCACATGGCAAAGTGTTGATTGGCCGGTATTCATCGCATTTATTTGTATTAGATACTTTTTCAATAGGTGTAACAGTACTAATTTTTAAATCATCTGGAAAATTGCCATTTTCTAGAGAGGTATTTATAAAGTGTAACCAGACATGTCCAATTACTTCAAAGCTGCTCTTTATAATTTTACTAGATAATGCATCAACTTGTGACCCTTTGTTTGCTAAATTAGATACAATTACTTTTAATTCTTGAAGATTTAGTAGTTTAAATTGGCTAAAACCATCTTTATTATAATAATCAATGTGACAGGTATACTTGACATCCTCAATGCCAGAAATAATATCCTCAACACTATTCACAAAAAATCCATTAAAACAATTAGCCAACTCATTTTCTTCTCTAATAATAACTTTTTGACCATTTTGTTCAAATTGAATACCATTAGCAAAATAACTAGTAAACTGTTTTGGATTGATTAATTTTTTTAAAGTTTTCCACATTAAACGAGGGTTATGTACGTTACCATCAATCTGATTAAAATAAAATTGACTTTTCTTTACCTTAATAATATTAACAACAGCATTACGCTTATTTTTATAATTTTGCCAATTAACATCATTAGAATTATTTTTAAATAACTTGTAAGCAGAATCTCTTTCTTTACTTAGTTTCCTGATTTGATCATCATACCAGGGAAGATTTTTTTCGAAAAAAGTTACTGTTTTTAAAGGTGCAATATCATTCAAAACGTTTTCACAATTTTGTTTAATATTATTATAAACCTGATTTATATTTGTGCTATTAAGTGAAAAGTTACAATTTATTAAATTTAAATTAACATTAAACAAATCTGTTTCTGTCAAGTTCCTAACAATTTTTGTTTGTCTGTTCGTAAAATTAATTCTTTCGTTGTAAAAACACTTGACATATATTAAGGAATGATCAGTAAGTTTAGGTTCATCCAAAACAGTTACTACAGTATTATCCCAATCAGTTAACACATAGTCAATTAAGGTCTTACTGTTATTGGTAATTCTTGTATAAGTATTTACAAGTTGAGATATACCATATGCTTTAAAAAGATTTTTAATTTTTTTAACATAAAATTCATCAGAAAAAAAATTTAAATTAAAATCACCAACCAGCACTATGCGAAAATTTTTACAAAAAATTTCTTCACAAATATTTTCCAAATGATCCAGGAATGTAGCATGACTTGCACTTGGTGAGTGATAAAGACTGCCTATTAGCCACTTTATTCCACAATATGTAACTAAAATAAACTTACACCAATAATTACTTTTGAGAACAAATGTTTTATAATTTGAAAATTGGATTCCTTTTCTTATATAAATAACTATACCACCCGTGTGTCTAGAGTCTGAATCACATCTAACAAGTGTATAATTGCTCAGCTTTACAATGCATCTTTTTCTTCAAGCGTATAATAATAACTATATTACTTTTTGCAACACAGACCGTAGAAATATCCCATTATTTTACTAGTACAAAAATGAATTTTCATTATTGTACTAATAAAATAATGGGGCGTTGTAATCAAGTAGGTAGGAACTGTCATTTTTAAACTTATTTAATTTGACGTTTGTCTGTTTTGAAAATTTTGTGAAAAATGTCTCAAGAATTGCAATGTACGCCTCCGGAATTAGTTGAAATAGCTAATTCCAGTATTGAAACTCTAATTCCAACGAAGTCGCGTAAACTGTATGATTTTGCATACGAAAAATTTCTAAAATGGTGCAATGAATATAATGTACAGCAATACACGGAAAACGTTATGCTTGCATACTTCACGAATTTGTCCAGAAAGTTTAAAAGTTCTACTCTATGGGCACAGTATTCAATGATTAAAAGTCAATTAAACATTAAACATAATGTTAAAATAGAAAAATATAGCAAATTAATTGCATTTATAAAGCGCCAAGGGGAAAATTATACACCGAAAAAATCAAAAGTATTAACACAAGATCAATTTGATAAATTTCTCAAGGATGCACCAAATAATGTTTATTTAGCAACAAAGGTAGGTACTTTCTTATTTCTTTTTAATCATTATTACGTTTATTAAACCGTTGACAGTGATATCTACTAGCAGATCAATAAAAACAACGGTCGTTTACTATAATTGGCGATTTTTATTTGAATTTGGTAAGACAGTATACGGCTCTTCGTCCGGATGATATTGGCCTGCAGCGATTTTTTATTAAATACCAGAATGGTAAATGTCACCGTGTGGTAATGGGTATCCACAAAATATCAAACGTACCAAAAGACGTTGCTACGTTTTTGAAATTAACAAATCCTCATGAATATACAGGACATTGCCTTCGGAGGACTTCCGCAACTATTTTAGTTGACAACGGAGGTGATATTACCGCTTTAAAGCGGCATGGTGGATGGAAATCCACCAGTGTTGCTGAAGGGTACTTAGAGGATTCCATTTCCAGTAAAACACAAACTGCACAAAAAATACTTAATTGGCAAGAACAACCAAGTAATAGTTCTGGAATCGCTGACATAATAATCGACAATCAACTTACTAATAATATGATGTATACCAATGACAAAATTGTAAATGTCGAAGCTGAAAGCGGTGGCAGTGGCTTAAATTTAAACAACTGCAGTATACAAAACTGCACATTTAATATTACTGTTAATAAATAGGTAACACTTTATGTAATTTTTCGTTTGTATTAATTAAATAGTTGAGATATAAACAAAGCCTTCTATATTTTTTATAAAATGCATATTATTATTACGCTTGAAGAAAAAATAGTATATGTTACTCGGAGCAGAAGGCCCATTATATGTTTCGCCCAGTTTGCACAGCCTCGGCTAGCGCCTCGGCAGTGCAAGAATCTGGGCTCAACAATAATGTTGGCCTTCTACTCCTAGTAACATAATATACTATTTTTTCGCGTTTAGCTGGACACTTTCCTTATGTTAAGTTCCTCATGTAAAATTTGTCTTACATTCTATGTTAATATTTACATCTTTAGCCTTAGCCGTGATACCTAATCGACGATCTTTTCTAAATATTCAGGTCACTTTTTAAACATTCAAGTCGCTTTTTGAAGTCATAGGCCGCCCTTTTCAACACCATCCCTCCCCTCCTTAAAACGTTTGTACCACTCAAAAACTGACCGCCTGGATAGGCAATCATCTCCGTAAACCTTCTGCAAAGTTTCAAAGTAATTCTCGCAAACTTCACGAGTTTTAACAAAAACTTTAAATTCACTCTTTGCTTAATTTTTTTCAACATTTTTTCGACACGAGCCATCTTTGCACCCTCTTTACTTGATAATTATAATGGGACTGTCTGTTGCTGCTGTCTGGGACTTTCATACAAGTTCAAGGGATATATTTAGAACCCTCCCTTTTAATTCTTCTCACTATGCAGGTATTCTTTAAAAAAACGGTCTCGGAATTTAATTGACAGACCTCGTAATAATTACTCAAACGGTGCAATTACAATATTGCTCACAGATCGTAATTTAAATACATCGTTTTTTGAACCGGCAGGTGGAGGAGATCCAATTCTTTATCAAAATTTATTTTGATTTTCTGGATACAGGGTGGTCAGGAACTTTCTTGTCCAAATAAAACCCCACTGGCATAATTTTATGTCGATGTAACTCCTATGGGTTCCAGGACACGTAGAAATAGAAGGAAATGAAACAGCAGATAAGCTGGCAAAAAAAGGAGCTAGAACCCCATACCTGGGACCAGAACCATCCTGTGGAATCAGCAGTAGTACAATCTTAGAAAAACTAAAGAAAAAAATGGATAGCGAAAAATCCAAGTACTGGAATGATCTAGAAGGACTAAGACAATCGAACACGCTCTTGGGAAACTATAACCAGAAGAGATCTCACAGCTGTCTTAACCTGAGTAAGAAAAACCTCCGAATTATAACAGGAATACTAATCGGTCACTGTCGATTAAGAGGACACATGAAGAAACTAGGATTAGCAGATGAAGCAAACTGCAGATTCTGTGAGGTAGAGGATGAAACCATTCAGAATGCATGGCATTAAGTACTTCTAGGGTCAAATATCTAGGGTCATACGAAATAGAAATTTAATTTAAAACCCAATGATATCCTAAACTTTCTAAGGAAGGTAGGCCTATAAGTCTGAGGAATCATCAGAAATATAGCAAGAAAAGGGGGACACAATAGATCTTATATGTCGCACGTGTATCTGTTACCCCTAACACCACACATATATACATACATACATACATACAACCCAAATTATCCTAATAAATAAAAAATTCTTCACAGGGCAGCTAGAGCTCTGTCAAGTTGATATTCTGAAGTCGAATTGCTTTTAAATATTACAACAACAAAAACTATCGAAAAGTTCAAACCATTAATAACAAAAATGATAATGTGAGAACGATTTTTTATTACTATTACTAGCATACTATCAAAGTCACTACAACCGGCAGCACTTTATTAGCAAAAATTTCAACTGAGTGTTCTCGTTCAATTAGAAGAGTTTCCTTGTAATACCTTTTTTTGTAGCTATTAATTCCACAATTTTTAATAATAAATAAATTTTATTATCGTATAAAGTTATGAAAGAATTTCATATTTCTAAGTAAAAACTAGTACTATTTCATAAAATAATGCACCTACCTACTTGCTAAGAAAAGAGGTAATTTATCAACTACGGTCTAAATATCATCATAGTAATTCTATGAATGCGGTGTATTTTCATCTTTATAATTTTTTTTCTTTTAGGAATGCCTAGAAGCGTCGACATGGAAAGCAACTTTAAGTTCCGCCTCGGACCTACTTAACTATTCTTCGAGTCGTCACGTATGTTTAAACATTTTTACTTGTAAAATAGAAATATTTGTAGAGGTCACTATCAACAAAAATACTTTTTTTTGGAACAAAAAAAAAAGAATAATAGCACTTTCGATTTTACAATTTTCTATTAAATACCTGAGATCATAAATTAGTTTGTTGCTTTGATTTTATCAGTGGGTACTTTTAAACGGTGTGTCCGGATTGCGGCGATTGATATCAAATACTAATATCAAACAACCGTTTTGCGGCCGTCTCAGATTTTTGTCATCAATACCTCATGACCGGACTGCGGCGAGCTACAGGTAAGCCAATAAAGATTAGGGTAATGACACCCTGTCGTAATGACGGTTTATAATACTTAAAATACCTGATTGGCAAAATTTCACAAAATGCAAATCATGGATTTTTTGTGAGAAATTTTATAAACGCTTTAGTAAAGGTTATATGCGCTGCGTGACCATTACATCTAAGTAACAGATAAAGTTTTGAATAGAGCAGAAAACCATACCATAAATTTAATGATTATATAATGAAAGTACCCTTACTCATACCTTGCTCCTTGTTGTACAGATATTATGGATTGGTTGTCCTGCTGGAAGGGATTGATATTTAAGTCAAAAATCCAAAGGAATCAATTTAGTTTGTGTTATAATTTCGAAAACGAACTTACTTTTCGACAAGTACTTACGAGTGTAAAGATGGAAACAGTTTTGAGTGAACGGGGAAACGAACTGATTTTTCTTAACGGCTTCAAGTACAGAAAGAAGAGTAGGTACGACGAATAAAGGAGTAATGGTGCTGTACGGTGAAAACGTGCGCTGCGAAGATTTACATGGACCAAAGCAAGCAAATTCTGTTGGAAACTGATGAAAACCACAACCACGAAATTGCTAAGAACCTATACAGAAACGTAATTTCCAACGCAGTCAAGAAAAAAGCAGTAGATGATTAATCCGAAAGGCCTCTTAAACTAATACACAAAAAGATTGTTGCTCAGCCATTATTTTTTGATCGGATGACCACCCAAGATAAAACAGCAATAGGAAAACGAATATATGATGCTCGAAGAAAAATTCTACCTAAGATACCTAGAAGGGCCAGTGAAACACACGAACTCCTAAATGAGATCGAAGTGAAAACCAACAAAAATGAACAATTTTTACTTGTTAATAATGCAGAGAGTAATTTGTTAATATTTTCAACGGACAGCAATCTACATATGCTATGCAACGTAGAGACAATATACGTAGATGGGACGTTCAAGTGTTGTCTAAAATATTTCGAACATTATCTTTACTTCGCTACGCAAAACCTCAAATATGTCAATTCTGCAGAGGATAGAAGCACATAAAGTATGTAAAGACAGTAATTCAAGGTCTGTTATAGTTTAGTATGTTTAACTTATTTCGAGAATTCTCTTCTCCATTTCAATAAACATTTGAAAATTGCCTTGCATATTTAAACTTAAGTAAATACGTCCTTAATGTAGGGGCTAATTGCCCTTAATACGTCTACCTGACGGCTACAGCCGCAGTCCGGTTGTCGTTTCATTCCTACCCGGTTCTTGGGAGCTACGAGTGCTGAATCATCGGCGCAGCCCGGTTCAGCACCTTTTAAATCCTGCATAAGTTAAGTTAAATGTGAACCAACTATACATATCGAATTTTATGCTATAAATAATAATCCAAAATTAATCTACATGTTAATCCTGTCATAAAAACATCTACAGGCAAATACAATGAAATAATATCTCTCAGGTATAATTTTCCATTTGCCTGGTGGATATGTAGGTTAATTTTTACGGGAAACTGATTAATTAGAAATTATAAGGTACACTGAGTTTCCGTATATTCACTGTAATCGATTACAGTTAGCGGCCAATTAGTTAAAAGGTACAATAATGATTAATCTAATAAATTGAGAACCATTCAATTTGTTAACCGTAAGAATTTGATTAATTTTCTGTTAATATCGTTATTTTTCATATATATAGAAATAGAAAATTTAATTAGATATAATTATTTTATGTCATCCTTGGAGAAGCACTAAATATTATTTTATTGAAGAAAAACTATATAATGAGACTGATTACTTCTTTTATTGTAAACCGAGGAATAAGTTGATTATTTTCTGCTTGAGGTTCTTTAGGAACGCCATTTATATTTTCGATTTTTTTCTAGAAATTTCAGTTTTATGTACCGGGTAATATGGAAACAACCTCCTTAACAATATTCGTGTTCAGTGACCCATTATCTACTAATTTTGAATAAACTTAACATAAAGCGCCCGACGGAGAGGTCCACTTGGGCACCAGGTACCTCGGAGACCATCAACGTTATAAAATTTAGTTTAAGGACCCCAAAAACCCCCGAGTAATAATTATCAAATAATTTTGAATAAAGTGACATAATACTCCAAGCGACGATGTTCATTCACCCTGTGCATCTTACACCTTGCAGACCATCGCCGTCGGGAAATTCGTATTTATCGACTCCAAAAACCTCTCGAATAATGATTATTACATGATTTTTATTGAATTTAACATAAAACTCAAAGCGTGGTCCTCACTGGGCACTAGGTACCTCTATGACCATCGCCGTTATGAAATTCGTGTTCTGCGGACCCAAAAACGCCTGAGTAACGATTATCGATTGATTTTAAATTAATAGGCTACTTGACACATAACTAATTTCATACAATAAATTAGTATTTCTTACAGTATTTAGCTTACGAAAACGAAATATATCGATTTTAATAACTAAATCCGTAAGATTAATTTAAAAATGCAATTTAAAAAATGTGTTTAATTTGAATCACCGAAAACGCTGTCGGCCATGTTGTGACGTCATACAAATTGTAAACAAAACGAGTAATTTGACGTGGTGTTATTACAAGTATAAATATTTCGATAAAAATTCCTTATCACGTTCTTAATTTATTTGCTTTATTGAAAAACAATAATAAATTCATTATGGACGTTGGTTTCACAAAAGCAGACAGCACAAATTTGCCAAAAATTGATACATTAATGGTTCGTAATTTCTTTGCCTTGAATCCAGATTTCTGCTCTGCCGAGCTAAGAAATGTCAAGACTTCTATGTAAGTACAGTGCAGTTGTTAAATAGTAGACATAAAAAGGAAGAATGAGTGTATTTATTCTTTTCAGAAGGGATTCAAAAGTACCTACTCATTTATGTGATAAGTATCGTAACCTCTGAATAATGTAACTTACATCTGTTTGTATTCCTTGATGTGTTTTTGCATTCTCGGACGTTGCAATAACGATAATTACTGTATTTTTTATGGAAATTAGTTGAAATCATGTTTTTAAAGTAAACTGGAAAATTGTCCGTGTTTATATGTCAAATGATTGTTTACAATACGTATGACGTCATAAAATGGCGGACAGCGTTTTCGCACCTACATGAAGAGATGGATTTTAAATTACAGTTTTGTGGTTTCATAGGTGTTGAAAAAATATAGTAATATTTTTTTACCTTTGTAGCACAAATAATATTAACTATTTAGGACCTAGTTTAAAAAAGAGTCAACTAGCCTATTTAAAAAAACCTCAGGCGACGTGGTCTATTCTGAGCTCAAGTTACCTGGCAGACTATAGTCGTCATAAAAATGCATGTTTAGCGACCTCAAAAATCTCCCGAGTAATGATTTTATCGACTGATTTTGAAAAAATGTAACTTTAAACTCTAGGCAACGAGATTCCCCATGGGCACCAGGTACCTTGCACACCATCGAATCTATGAAACTCGTATTAAGTGACCCCAAAAGATTGATTATTGGCTGTTTTGTAATTAGTTGAATATCAAACGTCAGACGAGGAGTTCCACCCTGGAAAAAAGGTAATCCTCAGACGATCGTCGTCAAAAAACTAGTGTTCAGCGACCCCAAAAATACCCGGAGTGATGATTATCGAAGGATTTTAAAAAAATCAACATAAAACTCAAATCAACGAAGTCCACCCTGAGCACCAGGTACCTCGCACACTATCGCCTTGGAAACCATCGTCTTCATGAAATTCGTGTTCAGCGACCTCAAAAATCTCCGAGTAGAAAAATTTTGCTCATTTTCATCGATATTATCCAAGTTCCAAATTTTTCCATAAACATCTCTTCGAGATGTACTTTGAGAATTTATTGGAACTAAGTTCCTTACGGCAGGCTTGGATGAGATAGGGATTTTGCTGCGTGACTGAACTGAAAAAAATGTAATAGTAAAAACCGTAACGAAAAAACCGTTAAATGAGACGTGCATCAAACGCATTCTGGAAGTTATTATACGTATTATCGGTGTTTCATTTGTAGAATGCTCGCCGGCCACGCAGGCGGCCCGGGTTTGATTCCCGGCCGATGCAGATTCATTTTTTTGTATATATCTCTTAACTTTTACCTTTTTTTGTTAAAGTAATATGAGATATAATTTTTGAAAATCTTGATAGTTGAAAGTAGTTAGGAAAGGTGAGAAAAAATAAATGTATACATTAATCTTTAAAGCTCACCTTGAATTTTAAAGAAGCTTGTTTCTTAACGCCAAGATTTCACTGATTTTGATATATTGACCGTTAAATGAGACGTGCGCAGGCGTTACAGTCGTATACACAAGCGAGTAGTGTTATGTGCTTATGTGTCGATTCTACATTAGCCGAAGGAACTTAGTTCCTACCTGGTGTCCCACAACACCATTTTAACTTGTTTTCCTTGTGCACAAAATGCAGTTTTTATCTCTCAAAAGTCAATTTAGTTCACAAATTTTCCTCACGCACTACCGAATCGAATGCAAAAAGTTGCTTGCCAATGTGGTTTATTGTTTTATTGCCTTGTTTATATCGAACTGTTAACAACTGACACATTCTAGTTTGCTTCGATAAGCGAGCAGCCTTTTACTATATAACACATAAGATAAAAATAATCTGGAATAATAAATAAATAATTATTATAGTCTCCCAAAAATATCGATAACGGTCCAAAAGGAAATTATAGCTTTGAGTTGTTAATCCCGCAACACATTTTAACATTTACAAAGCTCTTTTGTGCACTTTTTTTAAATATAAATAATTTTGTAGTACCATAGAACCGATTAAGGTATAAAAATAAAAATTTTGCACAAGAATATTTATTATATTTAAAAAAAAAATGGTTCGTGGCTAACATAACAACGAATTTATTCATCGTTTCAAAACAAATCGTGCTCTTTTTGATGTGTGCTTTAATTTCTGCCAACAGCCCGACTCCGGACACTTTCGCCAATTGCTGTGTGTTTCTTTTTTCATCGACTCGTGAGTAGACTTAATGGTTATCGTATGGGAACCGACTATGACTTGAACCCGTTCGATCTTTTCGATTTTACTTGATGGAGATTAAGTACCCTTTAATTAAAATGAAACTATCCGACGGTTTTAAGTGCCAAGAGAAATTTGCTTGATGCCACGCACTCTGGTCCATTGTCATTTACATTTTCTGATGGTCTATCGTGATTATCACAACTCTCATCTAAGTTTGATATACATATTAAACATTTAAGAGGTTATTTAATGTGAATTTTTCGATTAAAAATCTAATATTGCAGATATAATAAAAATATATTAGTGGAGAGTAGCTGTAGATTTGTAGATTTTAATTAACCAATTCGTAACAATTATATTTATAGCAAACATTCTTTCGTTTTGGCAAAAGTAAAGTACGGTTTTTTTATATAATTTCATTGAGTGGGAGTTTATACAAGAAGATGCTTTCAAATGGATATCCTGATAGGTATTGTTTTAATTTTCCCCTAAGCTTCGGTTTAGGACCCTTCTTCGAAGAACACATATCGCAGCGCTTGCACCACTCTTCCACATCCTGGCGGCAGTTTACCAAGTAGTATCTTTCACGTACTCTGGCTAATGTCCTATTCACTCCAAAGTGTCCTCCGGAACGTCTATCATGGAGCTCTTTGAGCACGTCTGGAACGCATGCTCTCGGAAGAAATATCTGGTAACAGACCAGTTTTTCACCTGGGCTTTCCCACTTCCGAGTATTAAAAACAGGTAAAGTTAATTGAAACAATTGTAATTAAAGAGATATTTCCTTAACTTTACTCTGATTCATTGTGATAATAGAACTGATCTGCATTTTGTGATTATTGTGATTATTACAACTCGCACCTACTTTTAATTTAGATATTAAACAAAATGGAATTAAAAACAGAATTTAAAAAAATTTGACTTTGATATTTACTTCTTAGTTTAAATCCACGACTCGCTCTCGTCCTGAACCACCGTACGCCGTTATGACCTACTATTTTTTTTTCGTGAATTCATGTTAGCTAAATCTATCCTGTAAAATAAAAGGATAGATAACTGTATTGTCTGTTCATTGCTTTGTAAGAACTACACAATACAATTCACTAATTTTTTTCAATTAAAAACTAAGATCTTTTTGAAGAATCATAAAAAGAATTTGCTTCCAACTAATAAATCGTTCTTCGATTATTCATGCTTCAAATTAAAATATCCGATCAATTATTATAATGAAAACAATACCAGACGTTGTTGAAATCACTCTCATCTAATACTTTCACTGCCAATCAACCGAAATCTTTACGCATTTTTATATGCACGGCAAAAAGTGAAACGTCGTACTGTTGAACAGGCCCGTACAAATATTTTATTCCTCTTTTTCCCTTTAGGACACAAATCAATTAGAAAGTGGTAAAACTTTACCGTCAAGAACTTCTATCGTTTGATCTTATTTTTTTCGATCCTTTTCTCAATGATTAGTTTCAGTATGTCATATCTTGTATTAGAAGTTCTTTATGGAATACGAAAGAGAACTTTAAACTCATATCTTCTAATTACGAATTTTGATACCTTCCAAATATTTTTTCTATGGGTGACCAATCTCAGTAAATCATATATTAGATCAGATGTAAGTGAATGATCCATTAAAGCGCCTTCTTATTAAATATAGCCACTATATTGGACCTCTTTTAAAAGTTTTCTCTTCGGTTTTTTCCTCAGTAATCAGTGTCAATACAACATATCTTTGATCAAGAACAACAAGAAAGAAAACGCTGTTTTTGCAGCTGTAGCTCTAAGGATGTCAAAGTATGGTTAATTAAATCATCTAAGACCTGTAAGTGATGTATTTTGACGTCTTTCAAATGATCTCTTCCTCAATGTTAACCAGACATTCTTTTAGAACTGAAAGATTATTCCTTTGAAAGCTGTTGTTTTACAGATGCCAAGAGATGATCCAATAAACTACATTTTTAAATCTTGTAGCCACGTATTTTGGCGTCTCCCAAATGGTGATTTTCTTAGATTTTTTTCTCAAAAATCAATTCTAGTTGTTTTACCACAATTGAGAGAAGAGCTTGGAAGATGATAGATTAAACATCTTTTAAATGATAAATTCTGACGTATTTCTAATAACATTTTTCTTCAATCTTTCTTGTTCTTTGAGTTTGTAAAGAAGGAAAATTAATCCGGTACTGTAACTGCACTGAGTTCATAGCACTTACCATCAAACTGTTTGTTATTCTATGTCTAATCTAATCAGACGTGCGTTGATTTCTTTTTTACTATAAACGGTGTAAAGTAAACACTTTCTGTTTGAATTAAACAGAGTTACCGCATCAAATCGGATTGTCTTTGAAGTCATGAAGTCTTTCATTTATCTAACACACCCATTTTTTTCTTATTATTCGTCCTCTGTCGTATTTTAAAGCTATTAGACATTGTTCCAAACCTGAAGATTGGCAGGTATAGTTTAACTAGACCCACTTGGATAGGAATTATTTTTTACGATTTTACCAGGGAAAACTCAAAAGAACGTCATTATATGAACGAACCTAGTAAAATTTCTATTTAATTTTGCATTTAACTTCCTGACTCACACCTGTATTGTTTTAAAGACCGCCCCTATAACGAATCGGCGCATGCTCTATTTGACCAATTAGTTAATGTGCCTTAATGAGACATATAATCGAACATTATTTGATTGCACGGGTGTTTTGTTTTAAGAATAATTTGAGCGGGATGCTATTGCCGTATAACGGTGGCATTTAGCATTACTGAGAAAATAATTGTTAACAATTATGTCTTATAAACGGTGTGTGTAAAGTTTGAATTTTATATAAAAAGCTTTCCTTAGTTGATAAATTTTAATACAGGAAAATGAATAAGAAGGCCACATAACAGAAATATGAAACATGAAAAACGGATTGGTTAAGTAAAACATAAAATAAGTCTTAGTTCACCGATTATAGTTTAAAAGACGCAATGGTTGATGAAATTTTATATCTCACAATAGAGCTTGCGCCTATTAAGTAAACCCACATATAATAGTCAATAGAGCTTATGCGTATTAAATGATCCTTTCTACAATCGGTGTTTACAATGTCGAATTATTTGCTTTTCTATAAGTTTCTTCATACTTTCGATTTTAAACTGTCATTTAAAAAAATATATTGCTCGATATCTGTGATCTATACATATAATAAAACTGTAGAAATGAAAATTCTGTACATTAAAGATATTTAAAAAATAATTAGCGGACGATGTTACTACATCGATATAGAACCCAAAAATGTAGTTAGATTTTTGTTTGTCTGTCTGTATGTTTGTCCGCGCATCACATGAAAACTACTGATCCGATTTGAATGCGGTTTTCACAGATGTATTTGTCTTCTTTCAACTTAACATCTGGTGTGTTAAAATATCTCCTTTCTTCCCTTTAACGGAGTGGGGGAGAAAGTTTTATACATATCTGTAAAGTCGGTTGTTGAACGTGACAACGTCATAAGAAAATACTGGTGGCATGGTTGCATTTTTCAAAAGAAAATTTTAATTTTATTTTTTTGATCGATATTTTGTATGGATATCATTTTTCATTCGGTACGCCCCAGAGCAAGGTAACGCCTCATGAGCCGTGCAATCAGCCGGCGAGGTAACGCCGCATGAGTCAAGTTTTTTGGTGTGTGCAACCGGCTCCATCGAATTATAAGATATTGTCACGTCAAAAACAACACTCCACGCAAACAACGTCGCAGGTACATCGATATAGAACCCAAAAATGTGGTTAGATTTTTTTTGTCTATCTGTGTAGGTATGTTTGTGCGCGCATCACATGAAAACTACTGATCCGATTCGAATGCGGTTTTCACAGATGTATTTGTCTTCTTTCAGCTTAACATCTGGTGTATAAATGTTTCTCACCGCCACCTCTTAAACGGAGTGAGGGGAGAAATTTAAATACAACAATAAACAGGCCACGTGAACGACGTCGCATTAGTCAGGAATAAATCCAAGAAAATATGATCCGCAAAAAGTGTGGAAATCTGTGAATTTCGATGAAAGCAAAGTTTTTAATATCTAATGTGCTTTAAAATGGAAACAACGAGCAAATAAAATATTGATGTGTGCTAAAGGATGCGTGCTGAATGGCAATGTTAATTGAACAAAAAATATCAAAACAGTGACTAAGCTTATCCAATTAGTTTATTAATATTTAAATAATCAAAAGTTTATTGCATTTTTATGTTTGGTAATTATTTTTAAGAATTTTAGTTATAAAAACATGCACGAATATGTTAATTTTTTTTATACATAAATTGACTAATAAAGTAGACGCTGGAGCCCCCTTAACTTTCTTTTAATATTTGTGCTAATGTATATATAAATAAGATAAAATAAGATCTTAATAATATTGAATTAACTCAACTCGACCTTAAATTTCAACCGAGCTGAATTCATTCATTCTTTCAATTATAGTCCAGGATATGACGGTTTTCTGCTAGCAATTCTTTTTAAATTTTGATAGTAGGTAGAAAATAGCTCAAAAATCAAAATCTACCCTATGTCAATATGTGCTTTTTTTCTGGGGGTGGTTACCACCCCAACTCGAGGGTGGAAAATATTTATCAAAAAAAAGGGTGTGGCAGTCAGTGGGACTGCCGGCAGAAGTTATACTTCTATGCACTGTTAACTAATAAAACTTAATAACTACAAACTACAAACACAGGCAAGTAGAAATAATTTTTTTTTAAATTAACTGTATTCAATTAAATAAATACTTAGAAAAATAAGGCCAGTTGATGTGTGTCCTTACTTCAAACACGAAAACTAAACAGTAAAACGATCAATGTACAAAAAAAGTGTTTACAAAACCCCATAGTACAAAAGATAATGCAAATTACTGAATACATATTATTCGCTGGGTGCGAAGGATAGGGTGGGAGAACCACGAATCGATCGCAGCGCTCACCGTGGCTAAAAAAGGAACTTACGGCGGACGATTAATCTCTTTTTACTAAGGATATTACATGGATTTCACTTCTCTATGCGTCCATTTAAAAAGTAAATAAACATGCGTCACGAAACCTGCTGTATATAGTCAACTGCAACAACAGTGGCCAAAATAGTGATCAGAAATTCTATAAATTTCCACAAGTTAGTTGGAAACGAGAACAACGTGTGAAGCAGTGGATAATCGCTATTAAGACGAAAAAGCTAATAAGCTAACTTAAAAAGCAACATTTTAAATATTTGCTATATTTAGTAGATATGTTGTAGGAATTAGGAAGCATCACGTTTTATTTTTACGTCTTGTACATGTTAAGCCAAAACTAATTCTTTACCTTTGTGTTGGTTGTTTGAGGTTGGAAAGTTATGTCGTGAGTGATTGCTTAAAAAACAGTTTTAATTATTATTTTGGCCATGTTTAACTGAAAATACACAAAACATCTGCATTATTAACGGCATTATAATCATATTATTATCGTCTACAATGCGATAATCGATTACATTTATTTATTTTTTTAATTACTTCACGTGAAGTCCGCCGTGATATAGCCCATCTATACTACCTAAAATTTATTGATTGTGACATTTTAGACGGGAATTAAAAAAGATAAATATTATTATCGACGCTATAGATTTACATGATCAATACATTTGGGTGGGAAACTAATACATTACGATGTTTCATTGGAAATAATTGTTTGTTTACTTACTTTTCGTAATGACAGTTAGCCATTTGATATTTTAAAGTCCGCCGTAATTGTAAACGCTAGGTGCCGCTGTCATCGCGCACCCAGCGGATACTAAACTTTATATGTTTACTTACGTGACAGAATTATAAAGTAATCTGTCAAACACAATGTAATACGTTACTATGATATTCCAAAACATTAGCTCAGATTGTTTTTTGTATATCTATCTCTTTTCAATGTACTGATACCTTATATGTGTTTCTGTCTCTCTCTTACTCACACCATTACATATGTAATGATTTTTCCCATTTAACCCCACACAAATCAAGTCCATGATATGAAGTGTAACTTCAAAAATCGGTTGTCTGTAAAGTCGGTTTACTGACGATAGTTAAACGTGATAACGTCATAAGAAAATACTGATGGAATGGTAAATTCTGCTCGACTGTTAAAATTTAATTTTTTTAATTCAGTTACGAAATATCATAATTTTGACACTCATTCTAGATACAAAATGTTGTTCATTTTGTCACTATTTGATAAATGTAACGGTTATCTCCATAGAAACAAACAAGGATGGCTTTGATACTGTCTAGCAGAAATAGGTCGACGTTAACTAATAACCAAGTAAAATAAATTCAAAATGAAAATGAAGCTGCATTACAAAAAATCTTGTATATAAACACGATGAAAAACACGTTCATTTTGCAACTAGTTATATAAATAGCTATTTTGTAACTCTAGCTTTTAAAAAGCCCGCCTCAATGTGTTTGATATAGGAGAAAATTGTTCCCTTTGTCCCTTTGACGGCTGGCTGGTCCAACCTCTCATTTCAGACACGTTGTCATGATATGTGGAAGATTTAACATTTAGGTATGTTTTAATTTTTTGAAATCATAGCGATCGAATAGTAAAGCCATTGATTTTTTACATATCGTGAAATAGTTTTACATATCGTGAAATAGTTCTTTTAACTTATTGTTATAGTTTTGTCAATTATAGCATAACCTACAATCGCAGCACCAGCAGACCGATGCTATTTATTTTAATGATGAAAGGACGAATATTCGACAATATATCACTGGACATATATTTAATATCGAAAGATTAATTACCTTTATCGCCACAATGACCGTTGCTATAAACAATTGACACCACATTCACTTTTCACTGCACTTGACGAAAACATGTAAATGTATTATTGTATAGCAGCTGTCCACGCGGACGCATCGCTCACTCAAGTAGGAGAGAGAGAGCTCTCGCTTGCATTTCAAGCATTAAATGGAACGCCTCAGAGCGAGGTAACGCCTCATGAGTTATGTTTTTTGGTGCGTGCAGCCGGCTCCAATCTCCATCGAATTATAAGAGGTTGTCACGTCAAAAACGAATCTCTCTTTTTTTATATATAAGCTTTATTTTATATTATGACAGTTTTCCCGATAAAATGTAAATTTTGTGATTTATTTCCGAATTTCGTTCAACAATATGCTTATTTGTCGTTTAATTTGTAAACTTTCAATTACCAATAACTCCAAAAGTATTGACTTTTCAAAAAAAAAAAAACTCTAAAGAACATTTTTGTCTTAAAATTCACTATTCTAGCGATTAACATGCTTTTTATAAATATTTTCCACCCCCCGAGGAAAAGCACATATTGGCATAGGGTAGATTTTGAAGTGGAGGGTATAATGAGCTTACCTAAAAATTTTCATTCAAATCGAAACATATAAGAAAAATTGCAAGGTTTTCTACTAATTTTACCGTCATATCTTGGACTATTAAGGTTTGAGGCTAAATTATCATCCGCTGATAATATACATACATATGTAGGTACCTACCTATAAGCTATAAGCAATGAAATTTAAACGAGTTGTCGGCCTCGTCGTATCGAATAAGCGGTTTTAAGGCGTTCTAGAAACCCCACTCGCCGCTTAGTTGTTTTTGGTTTTAACAACACAAAACCAAAACTGGAAAAGCCGCATTAGGAACTACAGAAGTGGGTTATAAGGAAATATACCGTAACAAATGTGTACGAGTTATTGGGTTTTGGCGTGTATTTATGTTGTTACTCTTGACCACAAAGACCGATTGGTATTAACTATTCAAAAAGATTTTATTGCTTTTAATAAAAATAATGATTTAATATAAGTACGATCCTGAAAAAATAGATATAAATATAATATGTTTATATCGTTTTTATTTTATTAACTTTTTATTTGTATCGATGACAATAAGATTGCTAAGCCGCGATTGGGTCATTGTTGCCCGCAAATAGTTTTTTATTAATTTTAATTAAGCTCGCTGACGACAACATATACCTTGTACTGACGAGGCCCAATAGGCCGAAACCGGTCTACAAGTTATGTTGTCCCTCTAACTGCAAACGGGAATAGTTAGCTTCAATTCCACATTATCGAATGTTACTTCTTTTTTGTGCATACTTTTGAGGGCCTGTTGATGGGAAAACTCCCGAAACTAGTAGCTCTTAAATAAAATATTTTTGTGGTACGAGACTTTGAGTTTTTCTTTGGTATGACCATTGGACCACATTTGAGATATGGATGATTTTCTCTTTCTAAAAGATGCCAGTCTGGCGATCATCATCCGTCATTTTTGTAATTTCTTTTGAACACCAAATATATGTGAATTTATTTCAGTCAAATCGATTTCTGTTTTGCAGTTGGATGTGAAGATGTCACTACTATCGCATCGTTTACATTTCCATTACTCTGTGGTAATAAATAGATCGTGATTTTAGTGCATTCTTCAGTCAGTGATTATGCCTTAAGCTCGCTGACGACAACATATACCTTGTACTGACGAGGCCCAATAGACCGAAACCGGTCTACAAGTTATGTTGTCCCTCTAACTGCAAACGGGAATAGTTAGCTTCAATTCCACATTATCGAATGTTACTTCTTTTTTGTGCCTACTTTTGAGGGCCTGTTGATGGAAAAATTCTCGAAACTAGTAGCTCTTAAATAAAATATTTTTGTGGTACGAGACTTTGAGTTTTTCTTTGGTATTACCATTGGACCACATTTGAGATATGGATGATATTCGCTTTCTAATTTTAATTTACTGAAACTCCTCTCACATGAAGCTACGGATATGCAAACCGTCATGAACAATTTCAGTGCAATCATAAGATTTGGAAGAGATTCTCTAAAATCCCGGAAATCCTTATATGTGGCCTCAGTGCCGGAGATTTTCTCAAATTTTCCAGATCCAGAAGGGTTACTTAAAACAATCTTTTACGACTTTATAAAAACAAAATTCACGTTTTAACTAATCTTGGTTCAAAATCCATTTTAAAATGTACAAATTTTAAATTGGAATTTATAAAAAAAATACTAGTTAACTTTTTTTTCTGATATATATCATAAAGTGGTGCTTTCCCAATAAGTATGTTATTATACCATTAAAGTTTCTTTAGTTATACTGTTGTAACCTTCGTTTTTGGGCCGAAATCCACCTGACTATATTTGGTATTTATTTTAAATTGTATCGCGTCGTCGTGGAGGGAGAACGGGCGAATTATTTACTTGGTTTAGAATATTAGTTCGATTCGTTCATTTTCACTCTGTTTCTTCTTCAAACCAGAAACAATTTTGAATTCTTCGGCACTTCGTTAAGTAAGAAAAATGTTTGCTTCAGAAATAAATTTTTATTTGTATTAAATTTTCCAAATTGCGGTGAATTTGTTATTTTATAACACATTAATTTCGAGTAGATTGCTATCGTAAGGTCAGTTTTTTGTGATCATAAAATTTATAAACATGTAAATATAATTAATTTTTTCTCGATAATATGGAGAACTAGATAGCGAATCTACTTGATTGAAAATTATTAAAGGTTGGAGTTTTGATTATGATTTTAATACTAGGGTAATTGCCAAATCCAGAAGGGCCCTATTAGACGAAATTTTGATTGTTGAAGAACGTGACAAGCCGTCTGCCATTTTCCTTTTTCTATTGAATTCCGTTTCGAAGACAAATACCTTATCTTTCCGGAAGGAAATCTTGGAAGATTTATAAAAAGTCAAAGCAGTTCCATCCTAGAATTTTTTTGTTGGAAAGTAATCCTTATTGGAGAATATTCAACGACTCCACCGAAAAAGAAGCCTGATTAAATAAGATAAGAGAAATAATTAATTATTTATTTTAAAATTTATTAAATTATATTTCGATAAAATAAAGCCACCTGAAACTGATTTTGAAATTTTATTTGTTTGTCTGTATTTGGCGCCCAGAATTAATTGTTTGGGGAAAACTGATAAAACTCAGAGGTAAGCCACGACCCCAGGAGATAGCCTAGGATAAATTAGGGTTACAAATTTGGCGCCTAACGCCAATTTAACTTTTTAAAGGATTAATTAAGCTACAATACTCACATATCTGTTAAGTTAATCCAAATTCAAATTACCTACCCAGAAACTATAATTTATTAGTTGAAAAATACTATCTATTGTATTTTACCTTGCCTTATTATTTGTACCACTTACCACTTTTGACATTTATTCCCTAGTATGTTACCGCGTTGTAGGTTAAAATACGTTAATAAATAATTCATAAACGTCTGTCTGTTATATATATATATATATGGCACATTATAGCATAAATAAATATTTGCATCATTTAGCCACTGTCGTTTAATTACTGATTGACCTGTGTGTGTATATAAGGGAATGTTACACTTACGCGGATCAACGGTAGCGTACCTGACCCATTTTTCATCTTCGGTTTAAGTCGCTTTCGAAGGTGAATCACTTTTCATTGTCATATTTTTAGTGGATCAAGTAATCAATCATAAAATTGTTAATGGTAGTGAATTATTTTATAAGGAGTGAAAGTGTCACTTTTTACAATGTTACCTATGGCTCCAATGGTTAATTTCACACTACATAAAAGATACCACCTACCTTTTAAAACATAAAAAATTGCTACTAGATACCGATCATCGTGGGTATAAAACCGATTAAGTATTGTTTAAGTTGTTTTTCAGAGCTGCCCCAGAGTTATTTTTGTTCTTGTTCTTCTGTCTTTTAACGTTATATCAAGCCTAGTTGGGATCGGTATTTCCCTTCCGAATCATATGTTTCCATTTGTCTCTATTTAATGCATCCGCTCTTTTTCATTTCTTCTCTTTCAAGTCCTCATTTATTTTATTCCTCCACCTCAACTTTGATCTTCCTTTCTTTCTCTTATCCCCAATCGCACATTCATCTTCTCTTTTACTCATATATTTCTCATACTTCCCCTCTACATGACACAACCGTCTCAACCTAATTTTTTTCTGGATTTTCTTGCTCTATTTCTTTTTGTTAATCCAAAACATTCAACGCAACATCTTCCTCTCCATCTTTTATAACTTTCATTCATGCTCTTTCGTTACTGATCCGGTTTCTGAGTTATACACCAACGATGGACTTAAAAATCTTTCATTTTTACAAATTGTTATTATAATGTATATAAACACTATTTTTCGATAATTTTGTTAACAAAATATGGAAAAAACTATAGATGTAAAGAACAAGTTCCCTTTTTTATCATTTATTTTATTTTATCAAATTTTGTAAGAAAACTACTTCCGTTTGTGCATTCGAATCGATCGATAGGTTCTGATAGTTCTTACAGTATTTCAGAGTTCATACGTTTCAGCGATTTAGCCGTTCTGTGTCACAAGAAAACTATGCTTCCAATACATTTGTAGTAACGTCTCTGATCTATTCTTCTCTTCTTCTTCTTTTTCTCAGTTTAAGACAATGTCTTGGTTTTTCAAAGTTGTAGCACCATCGTTTCGGAGGTCTTTCTGGTGGTCTGCAGGTCTTCTTTTGCGATTTTAGCTAGTCCAATGTCAGGCATTCTGCGGTCATGATATCTCCATGCTCTTCTTCTTGTTCTGGGCCATTTTACAACATCTGGTCTGTCACATGAGGATCTGATGTCGCTGCTTCTCGCTCTGTCACTAAGGATTTTTCACACAATTTTTATTTCAGTTGTTTGGAGCAGTTGCTTATTAGCGGCTGTGTCTGTAGCGTAGGTCGTACCATTGTTTCGGAGGTCTTTCTGGTGGTCTGCAGGTCTTTTTTTGCGATTTTAGCTAGTCCAATGTCAGGCATTCTGCGGTCATGATATCTCCATGCTCTTCTTCTTGTTCTGGGCCATTTTACAACATCTGGTCTGTCACATGAGGATCTGATGTCGCTGCTTCTCGCTCTGTCACTAAGGATTTTTCACACAATTTTCATTTCAGTTGTTTGGAGCAGTTGCTTATTAGCGGCTGTGTCTGTAGCGTAGGTCGTACCATAGTTTCGGAGGTCTTTCTGGTGGTCTGCAGGTCTTCTTTTGCGATTTTAGCTAGTCCAATGTCAGGCATTCTGCGGTCATGATATCTCCATGCTCTTCTTCTTGTTCTGGGCCATTTTACAACATCTGGTCTGTCACATGAGGATCTGATGTCGCTGCTTCTCGCTCTGTCACTAAGGAGTTTTCACACAATTTTCATTTCAGTTGTTTGGAGCAGTTGCTTATTAGCGGCTGTTTCTGTAGCGTAGGTCATAATAGGTCGTACACATTTCTTGTGAACTCGCGCCTTGTTTCCGATACTCCATATTAGATCCCTAAGGTATCCTGATAGCAAAGCTGCCGCCATTGTTTGTGTTCGAAATTTTTCTTTCAGGTTTCTATTACTTGTGACAGAAATCACAATGTTTAATTTCTTTGCGACTGTATCAGATTATCACCGCATAGGCAGTAAAGCAAATTATTTTAAATTATTTCGTACCCATCTTTTATCCTTTTCCCGCAGATTTGACTTCTTTGATGATTTTATACATAAGGACATTAAAAATTATTGGGCTAAGACTTTCCCCTTTCCTGTTTCTTGTTGTCTTTCCCCTTTCCTGTTTCTTGTTGTAACTTATGGAAACTTTTGTTGTTTGTTTTCACATAAGTTAATTTTAATGTTTTTTCTTATAATTTCAATTGTTTTGGGGTTAAAATTTCTGTCCTTTAATATTTTAAACCATCGCTAAGTCTGACCCTATCGAATGCTTTTGTTACGTCAATAAAGCACATAAAGGCAGGTTTGTTATACTCAATTGATTTTTCCGCTATTTGTCTTATAATGAATATTGCATTTGTTGTGGATCTATTTTCTTGAAACCACTGCTGTTCTTCACTAATGTCAGTCTGTAGAATTTCTTCGGCTTGAATTTTTGTGAATAGTTTTGAAGGTGCGCATTTGTGGATCCAACTTTTCTCGTAATGTAAAAATTGGGATAGTTATACTCTGTTTTCACTCTTCTGGGACCTTGGATATATTGTATATTTGGTTAAATAATGTTTGTATTATCCAATCCATGCTTTATTACTATTTATTACATATTGCCAGATGTCTTCATTTACGAAACATTTCAAGTATTTTAATTATATTCAGTGTTTGTTGCTATCACAACTTTTTCATTTATTTTTTAAATCCATGTGTTTCTATACGTTAATATGTCAAAATATATAATAAAAAAAGTAGTAAACCTTTCTCTACCATCAATTATATATAAGAAAATAAACAACATATCACCAGGAAATTGATTTTTTGAAGTACTGCCGACATGTCGTACAAAGCGGAAATAAATAAAACCCAGAATAGCTCTTCTGGCTTCTTAAATCTAAATGTAATACATATCTAAAATTATCTCAAAACACGTGTGCATGGCCTTGTTTAACCATGAATATATATCAAAACCCGTTACTTTATATATTTATGTGCAGCCTACAGTAGATATTTTCTTTTACCAAAAAATTTATAAACCTCGAAATGAACTAAATATTTTTATATCTTAATTTCCAGTGTTAGAATATTAATAACACAATTATCTTTTAATTAATTTATTTTTTTAATTAATTTTATGACACTCTCATAAGTAGAATACAAAATAAATTAGGTAGAGTAACAATAGTCGAGGCAATGAAGCACGGATTTTAATGCTTCTTTATGCATTCGATTCGTGAAAGCATCATCGTGAAACTTTGCTTTCATGTAATATTGGAAAACTGTATTTGTGCATACAAAAAAACAGAACTCGTTGTTTAATGGCAACTGAGAAAACGTAGAAACAGTGAAGCAAATGGTTTTGGAAAATCGTCAAACTAAAGGGTGAGTAGGAATTCCTGGCCCAAAAATCAAACGAGCGCTGTAGAGACGCGCATGCGCATTTTTCAAAAAAAAAATAGAAAAAGGTAAACAAAACATGAGTTTTAAATACTCTGCAAAATGAAGACAATTAAAAATCAATTAAAAGAAATCAAATAGTTGAGTTCAAACAAGAACGAAGTCAGCTGCTCCACTATACAAAAAAGGTCAGGCGGAAAGGGTAAACAGCTGGTGTAATCTGGTGGTGGGAAATTCATAATAATAGATGATGAAACTTATGTGCCCTGCGATCCCAGTCAGATTCCATGTAAATAATTTTGGAATAATATTCCTGGAGTGCAGATTCCAGCTGATTTCAAAGTGAGACGAAAAGAGAAATTTCCCGCCAAATTTCTGGTTTGGCAAGCAATAACACAAGACGGTGTCCTCAGCAAGCCTTCCATTTGCAAGCAAAGTTTGAATGGCGAAAGGTACTTTCTTAAAGGTCCGTTTTTAAAAAATTTCAACTGGCAGAAAGACAAAGGATCACTTGTATTCTGGCCTAACTTGGCTACAAGCTATTATTGTAAATTGTTCAATCATTTCTACAGGACAATAAAATCGAATATGTTCCTAAGGTGGATAATCCACCCAATGTGCCACAATGCAGACCAATACAGACATTTTGGGCCCTCTGCAAGCTCGAATACTTTCGGAGAGGCAAAAATCTAACAGATTTGGCTAAATTCACCAAAGAATGAAAGCAGATTTCAAAGATAATATCCGAAAAACATAAGAAAAATCTGTTTCGTAACTTTAAGAAGAATATTCGACTGGTGGGTGATGAAGGCGTAGATTCTGTAAACTAATCATCAACGTGTGACAGCGAAGATTGTTCCAAAATTGCTTAATTTTGACCCAAAACAACGTCGCAGGAATATCTCTCAGAAGCTGTTTATTAGCGTTAACAGCGATCCAGATTTCTTCAAAAGAACTATAACTGGTGACGAAACATGGGTATATGGCTATCGAAACCCAAGCCCAATCATCCCAATGGAAGCGGCCAGAAGAGCCAAGACCAAAAAAGCACGTCAAGTTCGGTCGAATGTGAAGGGTTTTGCTCACTGTTTTCTTCGATTACATTACAACTAAAGAGGCCGATGAGAGGACGACGTTTTGCCACAATCGAGGAGATAAAGGCCACGTCGAAGAAAGAGCTGATGGCCATATCCAAAATCGAGTTCTAGAAGTGCTTAGAAGACTGGAATAAAATGTGTTATATCTGAGGGGTATTACTTTGAAGGAGACAAAATAGATATTGATAAATAAATAGTTTATGAATTATTAAAAAATTCTTTTTTTTTAACATGCCTCGTAGGTACATGATTTTTCACTTTTTGGGAGATGCAGACATTTCTGTGTAAAATGTCTTGATTCTCGAATGATATCGTCATCAGAATGATGTTTGTGGACAAACTGAGGCAGTTATCAGTATAATTCTGACTACTTAAAGCTTAACCGCTCACTATTCCCACAAAAAGTTGAGATAGAAAACAAATTATGTAGCAGACAAGGATTATATCCAAAACTTTTATGACATACGATAGAGTGCTTGCTTGACAGGCAGAATATAATATAATTATATAAAAATATGTATACATCAGTACGTCTTTGGAATCTTTTTTCCCCATACAAAATCTTCTATGATAGACAGGCCAATAAAAGACTTACCTTCAAAAATTCCAATACCATTCACGCTGTATAATAAGTTATCGGTTATAGACCACATTACATAAAAAAAGCCTTACCTCTACACACATAAGTTTTATGTTCGCGTATATCTTTTCAGGTACATTGGGTGGGTAGATATTTGAAAGGGCACTAAATCATTTTCTGGTTGTGTTTACAGACGCTAAAGGGTCGTAAATTTCAACGAACTCAAATAACGTCAAATCAAAAGTATTTATAAATACTGTTCTGTCAGTTATGTAAATGACAGACCGAGAAAAGCGCGCCATGGTCTCTATTTGCCAATTTAAATTTTTTATTTTTAATATTATAAAGCAGCTTTTGTTCGTTACGAAATGATATTATTGATATATTATTATGTAGTTCTTTTTTTATTATTATTTTTTTAGTTTTTTACGATGTCCATCAACACCATCACGAAAAACCGACAAGACACAATTAAATTAGCTAATCAACATTTTAGTTTTTATTTACGTTTGTGATAACGACATTACGAATTAGATTTAACCTTTTTTTATTAATTTTGTTTATTTTTTTAATATTCATATTCACATTTTAATATTTACATAATATTTATTGTTATTTACCTTTTTTTATGACAATTCTACTCTAAATGACAGTTTCGCCGAAGAATATATACAACCACAGTAAAAGGTAATTAATGTGAATATTTCAGAATTAAAGTATTAGGTATTAGTATAAACTGTGTATAAACTGTTTTTTTTAATTATATACAAATAATTTGTCCAAATAATATATTGCGGTGACTTGCAAGGTTTGAATGAATCGTAGTTGCCAGGTTTAACTTAGATAGACCTAGTTTTTTGTCTTATTAACGCGCAATAGAAAGAGATACTTTTAAGACAAATGGCAAGCAGCGCTAGCGTAGTTCATTATTTTCTAAAGTGTTGCCATTTTCTTAAAAGTATCTCTTTCTATTGCGCGTTAAGCGTTTTTTTAAGTTAAACATGGCAACTAGCATTCATTCGAACCTCGCATTGGTTCCAACTGCATTTACGTTACAATGACGTCAGTGATATGCAATTGCATATCGAGGTATAATGGTCATTATTCACTAAGCAGGAAACTGGGAAATGTCTACCATGGCTCAAATTTTAGGTTTTGAGCTGAAAAATAATATCTAATAATTATTTTCCCCATACAAATAAATTAAGTGGGTAATAAATGCGTATGAACAAATTAAAGTAGGAATAAATAAAAAAAATGAGTACTTTCTCATATTTAATTGTCAAGATAATTGTTTAAACTTAAAAGTAAGAAATTGTAAACTCTTTTTGAATGACGAGAACCAGATTTATTGCGAAAAAAAAATGTGTGATGCTATGTGCGCACGTACAAAGTTATACCTTATAGACAAGAATAGTAGGATCACTCTGCCTTTGATGTTCTTTATACCATATTCCGCTATGATTTGCAAACGTATTTTGTGGAGTTTTGTGAGAACTGGTGAGCAACGATGCCAACTGTATGGATTTATCGGTAGATCTATCAGTTTAGGATTTAATCTACCGATATAACTTTATAATTTATTAACGATTTTTCGATAGATCTACCGATTTAGAAAGTAATCTACAGACATACCGTTATAATTTTTTTTCATAATTATTGAACTTTTTGTATTAAATAAACACTTTTTTCATTTTTCCGCCATTTTTTTAATCTACTGATTTCTACTTATTTTTTTTTTTTTGTAACAATCTACCGATATCAGAAACTTTAGGTTGGCAATGATGCTGGTGAGCGACAACGATGCAGACCAAAATGCGGACCGAGAGCTTCGAGGCATTGAACAGTTTTAGCGAGAGTGTCTATATACGGTTGTTATACTTCACTGACCAAATACCAACCACAAAGTTTAATCTTATGTCTAAAGAGTAAAAGCGCACTTCTTTTATTTCGTAAGTTTGACAAGATTGGCAGTTTGTTTTACTTTTAAGAAAAATGAGAACACCGGACAACATTATTAAGTGTCACTTGACATTTTTCTTAAAAGTATCTTTTTTTATTGCGCGTTAATAAGATAAAGATAGTAAGTCTTTCTAAGTTAAATATGGCAACTAGCATTCATTCGAAACTCGCATTGGTTCCACTTGCATTTACGTCACAATGACGTCACTGACAGACAATTGGGCCTCGAGCTATAAGGTTTGTTCCAACAAAGCTCCTGACAGTCAAAAGGACGTCAGACGCTTGCGCAGTAAGATTAGACCGTTCCAACAGAACACCGAATAATCCCATGTACTGTCAAAGTGCTGTTCCAACAAAGTTTCTGACTCGTACATGAACGCGTTTATGTACGGTCAAATCTATCCTTGGGTCGATGCATGGATAATTTGTCAGGACATGCGCAATAGGTACTTTGTTCTCTTTACTCTTTATAACACAGATTAAATTAAACTTTGCTTTATAATGATAAATTTTGCAAGCTTAGAAACTTCTGTTAAAAATATTATTGAAATGAAAAATATTGTGTATAAAAAACATTGTTTATTCTCTGAAATTTTTCTTCTTTTTTTAAATTATGTTATAGTCAATATAAACATCTCACACTATTCAAAATCAAAAACTATTGCGTTACTCAACAAAGAATAAATTTATTATTAGTAATTAAGATAAGAGAAAGTAGAAGAATAAAAGCGTTCCAACAAGGACCATCAACCATGAACTAATACATGTACTGGACTTGCGCATTTTATAGTTCATGAACGTGTTCATGTACTAGTCAGAGTGGCTCTGTTGGAACAAACCTATAATAATTTTACCCTGTCAGTTTTTGTCTTTTTGTGAAGGAATGCGCGCATCGTAAAAAATTTACCCTCGTCATTTTTCCCTAACGCGCCAAAAGTATAACTTATAAATTCCTAAACAATTCTATTTGTAGAAAAAAAGTGTGAAGACTTTTATATATTATTATATTATATTACTAGGTGTACCTGCGACGTCGTTCGCGTGGCGTGTTGATTGTTGTTTAAAAATTTAGTCACTCACTTCGTTAAAATGTTATGTTGAAAGAAGACAAATACATCTGTGAAAACCGCATTCGAATCGGATCAGTAGTTTTCATGTGATACGCGCACAAACATATAGGTAGACAGACAGACGTACAAACAAAATCTAACCACATTTTTGGGTTCTATATCGATGTACCCGTGACGTCGTTCGGGTGATGTATAGATTGTTGTATTGAAATTTCTTCCCCCCACACCGCATCGGATCAGTAGTTTTCATGTTATGCGCGCACAAACATAAAGATAGACAGACAGACAGACGTACAACAAAAAATCTAACCATATTTTTGGGTTCTATATCGATGTACCCGCGACGTCGTTCGCGTGACGTATAGATTGTTGTATAAAAATTTCTCCCCCACACCGTAAAAGTGGTTTTCCCAACATTTCCCTTCACTGCTCTGCTCCTATTGATTGTAGCGTGATGTAAAGTATCCTATAACCTGCTCAGAAGTATGAAAAATTATTGTACCAAGTTTCGTTAAAATCCGTCGAGTAGTTTTTGTTTCTATAACGGTTATACAGACAGACAGACAGACAGACAGACAAAAATTTTACTGATTTCATTTTTGGCATCAGTATCGATCCCTAATCACCCCCTGATAGTTATTTTGGAAATATATTTCATGTACAGAATTGACCTCTCTACAGATTTATTATAAGTATAGATTATTATATTATATTATTTTAAATATTATTTGTAACTAGTGGGAAGTACATACAACTTTATGAACGTACTCAGTATATCGTTATTGTTAATTATTATGTAGACCATATTTGATGAATTTCTACAAAAAATATATCTTTATACTCATCATGTGTCTCTATCTAGAAGCCCGATTACCGTCTATGACCTTCGAAATCGTTCCATATCCCATTAAACCCATTAATTTTAATCTGTGTAGGTCGTCGACAAAATCGCAAATACCGGTTATGGGTAATTTTTATCACCTGCAATAAACGACATTTCGAAACTAACTTGTTTGTAACAGGTGGATATTTTACTTCAATATACGGCAATTTGTTTTGGTGCCTCTCGTTTTTTTTTTCGACGTAAGTCACGAATTTTATATTCTCAGAAATGTTTCAACACCAAATGTTGCTCGTTTAGATTTCGGTATTTTAAATAAATAACAGAGTAGAAGATATTTATACTTATACCTGACTGGGTTACAATCATCGGAAAGTTTTGTGCCTATAATATTACAATAAAATATCTAGATATACGCAAAATAAACCGTTTCCAAAAACGAATGGTTATCGTAGCTTGACAGTCAAACTAGCATAGCCACAGTTGTATAAATATAATGATCCAAAAGGACTAACAAGTTCGAAAAGGTTGGATATTTTATTGCTAATATATTGCACAAACAAATTATTACTCTAACCCTTTACCAGAAACACTGATTATGCTAGCTTGACAGTCAAGCTAGCATAGCCATAGTTGTATCTCGGGAAATAAGGTCTACGAGGGTTCCTAAAGGTGACATATTTGATTGCTAATTTATTGCTCTCGAATGGTACGAGGGTTGTCTTTTTAGTTTTGCATATAGCCACTTAGAAAGCGCCACCTTCAGACACAAATCTAACCTCAAACTAGTGTTGACATAAATCTTGAGTTTCATTCCGATACAGGAAGTGGTGTAGGTACAGTGAACTTTTGAAATTAGCAAGTCGGTCGAAAAATGGATCTTAGCTAAGAACATTTTAGATCAATATTTTTTTACAATTTTCGGAGAGGACTATCCCGTTGAAATGGTTTCTGTGTTTGGGAATGAAGCACCACAACAGTCAACTGTTTCCCGTTGGTATTGGGCAGCAGTCACATAGCAAAACATTGATGCGGTTCGTCAGCTAATTAAGAAAGACCTCCGAGAGATAGAGGCATCGTTGGGCATTTAAAAGACCTCGATTCATCAAGAACTGGGTGTTACGAAGTTGGTTCCCCGTTGGATCCATCATTTGCACATAAAAGAGCAAAAAGCGGGTCGCGTCAATTGGTGTCGAAAAACATTGGAAACCTTTATAGTATTGTTAGTGGCGATGAATCTTGCATTTACTCCTACAAACTGGAAAATAAACGCCAATCTGCAGTGTGAGTGTCTCACCATGAAGAAGACCCAACACAAGTGATCCGTTCTAGAAGCGTGTCTAAGAAACTGGTCGCAACTTTTGTGTCAAAATCTGGTCATGTGGCAACAGTTGCATTAGAAGATCGAAGAACGGTTACTTCCGATTGCTATATAAACATTTAATGGCCAGAAGTTATCCGAAAAAGCAACACCCAACGGTGAATCATCCTACATCAAGACAATGCGCAAAGGAGTTTTTGGAGTTTCAAAACATCGAATTGTTAGACCACCCACCGTCTAACGATTTCTTCACGTTCCCAAAGATCAAAAATTCAATGCATGGGCAGTGATCCCAGTCGGTAGAAGAACCCATCGATGCCTTTAAAGCAGCGATTTTACAGGTGTTAACTAAAGACTGAAATAACTGTTTTACCAATTGGTTTGAACATAAACAAAAAGGATCGATCTTGTTGTGACATATTTTGAAAGGCATTAAATTACTATATGTCCATATTTTTTGTCTTTATGGCTATATTCAAAACTAAAAAGACAACTCTTATATATAGATTAACCCAAAGAACCTAACATCCCTGACGTAAATCTCACCCCAAAAAAATTAAAAAATGTAGAAATCATTTAGCAACCAATCAAGCAAATCAGATTTAATTATGAGTTTGAAGTTTGCAACGTTGCTGTCCACTGATTTTATAATATTAGTGATATTTGGGTTGTTATTGAAGTGCCATATATAATTAAGTAAAAATAATTCTAAAGTGTAAGAAAAAAAAGTCCTGTTGTTACTTTAGGTAGACAAAATTCATAACACAAGCAAATATGGCTCAGATCCTAACCGATGAGATAATCGTTTTTTTTTTCATTTCCAAAGCAATTTCTTTACACCTTTCGTTGTTAAGACTGAACCAATAACTACGTGCAAAAAAATGGAACTTTTTTGTTGGATTCTGACGTGAGAGCCAAAAAATGGGAAAAACGTGTTTGCAGTGGATCTTCATCAATAAAATAGGAATTAAATCTGGTTTGCTAGTTGTATTGTTACTAATCGATTTCCCTGTTTTTGCATTTTATTTTCTTTTTTTGGTTAAAATTAACGTTAGGTAGTTTTTGAGGGTTAATCGATATACCATTCGACAACAATAAAACGAACCTCGTAGTCCTTTTGGTTGACAAGCCCTGAGCATAATGATTGTTTGTCGAAAAGAGTTGGAGCAATTTTTTTTTCGTAGATCCTCAGCAATAAAATAGGAATTAAATCTGATTTGCTTGTTGTTTGATTTCTATTCGATTTCTCCATTTCCGCATTTTTTGGAGATGAGATTCAGTTTGGGGAATGTTAAAGTAGTTTTTGGCAATAAATTAGCAATAAAATATATGTCACCGTTACGGCTATGTTGCTCGAAAAGAATTGGAGCAATAATTTTGTGCGTAATAAATTAGCAATAAAATATGGATGTGGTTAAAATGAAATGGATATGCTAGCTTGACATACATAAAGTGTTGCTATTTTTTAATATATTTTTTTATATTTTCAGTTAAAAGAGACGTATTTTTCAAATCTTTTTATTAGGTATTATTTTTTTAATCTTGAGATATTTTTATATTTCGTACAAAATCTTTTTTACATTGAGGATGATCCTATCTCATTATTATTTTGTAAATTTTTTATAATTATTTTTTCTTACATAAAAAGCTCTATAAAATAGTTATTTATGTATCAAGGGCGTAAAACAGGCGTTTATGGACCGTAACGTGTAAATAAGAGCCGCAGGCGAGGGCTATTAACACATAAGGTCCATAAACGCTGTTTACGCCCGAAATACATACAAACTTTTATGCACGACCGATTTAATAATCATTTATAAAAAAAATTGCACTGTCAATTGAAAAAAGTCAACTGTCAAATGGCAACTGTCAATTGACAAAAGTCTACTGTCAAATGTCAACTGTCCAATGCCAACTGTGAAATGTCAACTGTCAAATGACAACTGTGAAATGTCAACTGTTAAATGTCAACTTTCAACTGTCAAATGGCAACTGTCAATTGTCAACTGTCAAATATCAAACGTCAACTGTCAAATGCCAAATTTGAAATGTCAAATCTCTACTGTCATATGTAAAATATTATCTGTCAGCTGTCAAATGTCAACTGTCAACGATTGTTTTAATAATAAAACTTATAAAGGATATTTTTTTTTGTGAACAATGTAATATAAATGCCATTTCAACTTGCATGAATTTTATACCTCGAACCTCGATATTATTAACAACTTACCCTGTATAACCATTCACCTAATAATTTGTATTCATTCGTTATTTAAAATAAATAATTTGATTGAAAGTAATATGCACAGAGGCTAGAGATAATATTTTAAAACAATAATCTATATACCTATGTTGTCGTCACCCTAACAACAAAGTCAAAATAGGTGGTGGCCATTTTTATTTAGACTCATTGTCAGTTTAGATGATTGCAAGTATTTCAATATTTAAGACAAAAAAATTACTTTACCGCCCGCCATTTACACGTTATCGCCCGGCGGGCGGTAAAGTAGTCCACGGGCGCTAAAGTGGCACTTTACGCCCGCTAAATGTATGTAATAATCTGTACTTTACCGCCCGGTCGTGCATAATAGTTATTTATGTATCAAGGGCGTAAAACAGGCGTTTATGGACCGCAACGTGTAAATAAGAGCCCGAGCCGCAGGCGAGGGCTATTAACACGTAAGGTCCATAAACGCTGTTTACGCCCGAAATACATACAAACTTTTATGCACGACCGATTTAATAATTATTTATAAAAAAAATTGCACTGTCAATTGAAAAAATTCAACTGTCAAATGGCAACTGTCAATTGACAAAAGTCTACTGTCAAATGTCAAATATCAACTTTCAAATGGCAACTGCCAACTGTCAAATATCAAACGTCAACTGTCAAATGCCAAATTTGAAATGTCAAATCTCTACTGTCACATGTAAAATATTATCTGTCAGCTGTCAAATATCAACTGTCAATGTCAACGATTCTTTTAATAATAATACTTATAAAGGATATTTTTTATTTTTATTTTTTATGAACAATTTAATATAAATGCCATTTCAACTTGCATGAATTTTATACCTCAAACCTCGATATTATTAACAACTTACCCTGTATAACCATTCACCTAATAATTTGTATTCATTCGTTATTTAAAATAAATAATTTGATTGAAAGTAATATGCACAAAGGCTGCTAGAAATAATATTTTAAAACAATAATCTATATACCTATGTTGTCGTTACCCTAACAACAAAGTCAAAATAGGTGGTGGCCATTTTTATTTAGACTCATTGTCAGTTTGGATGATTGCAAGTATTTCAATATTTAAGACAAAAAATTACTTTACCGCCCGCCATTTACACTTTATCGCCCGGCGGGCGGTAAAGTAGCCCACGGGCGCTAAAGTGGCACTTTACGCCCGCTAAATGTATGTAATAATCTGTACTTTACCGCCCGGTCGTGCATAAAAATAATTACGTACCTAACAAAACAATAAAACGCAATTACATAAAAAAATATGTATTCTCATACAGGAAACTGGATTTATAAATTATATTTTTGATAAATTTCACAAAATAAATCAACTACTTACCTTGGTTCGATTAAGTGGTACCGAAAAGTCCCAATCTGGTGCAACAAACAGGTACCCACGACGAGCTATAGAGCGACTCGCCTACAAAAAAAAAATAAAGCAAAAATTTATTACCTGAAAATACACTGGTTCGGTTTTCGAAGTGTAAAAATGAATATATAACAACATTGTTGTTGGTTCCAGCAACTACCTCATTTTAAGCGATTTTTGCTGATAAGAAAACAGCTACCGTTTAGGTTTAATATTCCAGGTGTTCAAGAAATGTATGGAAAATTGATATTCAAATTTTATATTTTATTTAATTAAGAAAGTAAATAATTAAAACATTGTTCAAGATAAGCGAGGTAATTGTTAAATAAATCGAGTATTTGTAGTATTTTGTTCACTAAATATCTCAAATATAGTAGAAATGGTAAAAAATCTTGTGGAAAAATAGTATATTGTGTGGCAAGGGGTGAAACAAGACTATTTCTGACTAGGGCGAGAGTTGACTTTGTTTCATCCCGTGCCACACACTATATTTTTCATATCACATGCATTGAAACAGCGAGTTAAGCGAGTTTTGATCTCTGTAGCCAGTCGAAGTAGGATTTATTTCAGATAAATAGCGTAGTACCTAATATCTTGATAACGATTTGACGACAGCTGTCAGACGATTATGATTTTATTCGCTTTTGTTTATTACAAATGCGATTCTGACAGACTTGAAATAAAGACAAAAATAATAAATAAATGAATGTGCCGGGCAGAAATAACGTTGTTTCTCCCCTAGGGCAAAAAAAACTGTCAGTTTCTGATTGACAGTTGCATTGGTCTGAAATTGTCTTGTTTCGACTGACAAAACAGGGATCAAAACAAGCTGTTTCAATGCATGCGATATGAAAAAGATTTATTTTGAAATAAAATACTTTCATAAATAGTTTGTATTTTGAACAAAAACGTGACCACCATTTATTCAGCAAAAATGATCCACAGCGTTATCCCGTTTTAACCATAATCTTTGACTTATTCCCTAACTCTCATTATAACTAAGCAAGGCAATAAAGCAATAAACCTACCAATTTGTCGAAGCAAAACGAATCGGCAAAGTTTGTGAACTAAATTGATTTCTGAAAGATGCATTTTTTGCATATATGAATTTTCAAGAGATGGAAAATGAAGAATTTGGATCTCTGGAAATATCAACGTAAATGAGTTAGTTCAATTTTCCTACTTGAGGGTTTTAAAGTTGTTGAACACGAATTTCATTACGGGGATGATCTCCGAAGTACATGATACCCAGGGTGGGCCTCATCGCCTAGAGTTTTATGTTAAAATCAGTCGATATTCATCACTCGGAGGTTTTTGGAGTCGCTGAACACGAATTTTATGACTGCGATGATCTCCGAGGTACCTGGAAAAAAGGGTGGACCTTGTGCCTGGATTTATCGTCGTCATTTATTTGTGAATGGAGTAAAAAAATATATTAACTGCTCTATGTCTTATTTGTTCCAGTTTCCGTTTACTAGAGGGCACTTTTAATGCACTTACACTCTTAAAGAGAAGTAAAATGAAACTATTTTTATGTCACCTTTGTCTTGCTCCACGCTTTAATTGGTGGATAGTTAGTATAAGTGCATCCTCCACTATCTTAACTACTACCTTAACAGAGAGATATAGTATATAATTTCGTCTTGCGCCCAACGAATTGAAGGCTACCTTTAGTTGGTATAGGCTCCAAAGTTCAGTCAAACTATTTGATAATTTTATAATATTAAGCGAGCAACTGACTGTGCATGGATTTCCATAGGTTCTCGAAAACGGCTCTAACGATTCCATTAAAAATTAAAACATAGGAGCACACGGAGGCAAAAAATCGGTCTAGATGGATACCACGTTTGGAAAAATTCGTTGTTTCCATTTTTTCATCCAAAACCATTTTCCTTCATAAGATGCTTGTTGGAAACAATAATATGAAATACTTAGTACCTGGGCGGAGTTTGGTCGCTCAAGAACTAAAACTAAAACGAACATACACGTAAAGAAGAAAACGCTCCATTTACATTCTCTTTGTGAAAGCACAGTTTTCCTAAGACGGGTTACGCATAGAGCAGCTAGATCTCTTAGGCTGGGCGCAAACGCTCGGTTTCCTGATTCGGTTTCCGGATCAGGAATTCAGATTCTGAAACCTTAATGCTCCATTTACATACAAATTGTTTAACAAGGCGCACACGTCCTAACTATTTCCGAACGAAAAAAACCTAATAACGTAGTTTTCTCTTCTTCATTTCTAGCGCCAGTAAAAGTGCAATAGCAATCAATTCATCGTCGTCGTCCATTTATGCTTTCACAGCAACGTCGCTATTTGAACTGACAGTATAAATTCCTAATACAAAAAAAACGGATGTATGCGCTAGGCACACTGAATTCCGAATCTGAATTCCTGATCCGGAAACCAATTCAGGAAACCGAGCGTCTGCGTCCAGCCTTATACGTGTGAATTCCGAAAATCTGAAAGAACGATTGAACGTACTGAACGATCCGCAAAGTTTTTTAAATGTTTTTTGACTTGCTTAATCCGAAAATTCAATCTGCTTTTTGACCAGTTGCCTTTGGAAATTTGTTATTAACATTTTAATTGTTTAAATAAATATAAATAACAAACTTTGTTACTTATATTTATTTAAAAAAAAACCTTTGCTCCCTTACTAAATGGCGTTTGACGTTGATTAAGGCGGAAACATACTATCTAAACGTGACACGACGCCACGCCACCCGACGCATGTTAGTACCTCTCAATTCCATATATTTAATACAGTTAGAAGCACATAGACAACACGCTATGTGACCACACGCCGCAACATAAATATATGGACTAACATGCGTGGCGTCGTGTCACGTTTTAATAGTATGTTTCCGCCTTTATTCCCAAGGTGACGACATGCGCAAAGTCGAACCAAAATCGGTTTCGTTTGTAACACACCATATAATCACGTTATGATCGTTCTTTCATGTTTTCGAAGTTTATGCGCCAGAGCCAGAGCGAAACAGCGCGTAACCCGCCATAAGAAAGTTATGCTTCCCTTCCACTGTAATTTCTATCTCGTTTTTTTTATGATAAAAATGATGCGCATAAAGTATTTCTTTTATAAAATAAAGAAAGATTTCTAACACAGGTGTTCAATCCATAGCATAAATCTCAATAATTATAATGACAATTCTCACAGAGGTTGCATCAAAGAGGTGTGTCGAAGTGGAATTTTGCAATTCTTTGTTTAGTCTATACACAACAGATATAATTATCTTGGTCCTATATTGTAACCATCATTATTAAATATTAATTACAAAATTAGGTGGATATCTTTTCTTCTTGATTTCAATAACAATTGTCTTACCAATATTATTCGTGAGGGAAGTTCGATTGTTTCGTACAATCATTGTTAGATGATTAGTTAATCAAATAGATAATTATATCTTATTATAATTTAATTACGATACGCATATTTTACAAATAATCATAATCCAATAATTTTTTAGGTGAACAGAAAGCACAGAAAGCTACGTTTTTAGCTGAGCTAAACGAACTTTTTGCATTCGATTCGGGAGAGCGTCAGTAAGGTTAAATAAAATTTATTTTTTTAAAACCGGCCAGAAATTAATACTTTCCGGTTTATTTTTAGGTCAGAAAATCTCATTTTGTCGGACAAGTTCAGAAAATAAAAATTAGTCCGGTAAAAGCTTTTACCGGACTCATTTTTATTTACTTTCCGGCCTATCTTTAATGAAAAAAACAATAAAATAGTTAGTCTAAGGTAGCGGTCTATTGGTTTCAATGGTTATATATTTAAAACTATAAAATAACTTGACATATTTTGACGTTTAGTTGAAAACGTGAAAATTATTATAAAATGGATATTTAAAATGATGCAATTGATTGTGAATTAATGGAAGATGAAATTATACCAGATGAAATTGTTAAGGCGGCCCAACAAGGTTTGTTAAAAAAAATGTTAAAATTAGTTAATAAAGAGCTCTTGTTATAAAAATGTAAACTGAATAATATGAAGTTTATGGTACAACAATGGCCGTTTTAAAAAAAGTATTGTACGTAATACGTCCCAAAAGTGCTTTTTACTGGACTCGCAGGCTTGCAGGGCTCGCCCTGCGATTTGCCCACTCGTCCAGTAAAAGACCACTTTCGGGACTTGTTACGTAAACTACTATTCTGACCGATGAAAATTAGATTTTGCGCATCATGAGTCCTGCAATATTCATAAATTGATCGATGGAATAATATCAGATACTGCGCTTCCGTGGGATAATGGGGCCAGGTTTTTGGTGATACTAGGGTCGTTTAATAGTCGAACTGCTCTTCTCTGTATTGCATCAAGAACTTTAAGCCTTGACGGAGCCACTGATCCCCATAAATGCGAGTAGTGTTCAAGATTAGGTCGTATTTGGGCTTTGTAAAGAGTACCTAAGTTGGATGTAAAAAAATATTTTCGTGCTCTAAAAAAGCCTAACTTCTTTCCTGCTGTCTTTTGTTGACAATGTTTAAAATTCTTTAAAATGACGTATTGTAAAGATTTCTAAGTTAATTAGAACCCGACTTATGAGCGGAAGATCTCGGGAAAGTAATTGTATTTTGTAATTGATTAATTGATTGATTAACAATAAAATAGCAATATCTTCTAGTAAACCGATTTAAATTTCTCAAAATGGGTTTGGTTTTCTTTTACCCATCAATCAAAATTATTTAAGTGAACTTTTGTATCTTACTTTTACGAATTATAGGCTTATAAACAATTAAATTGTTAATAACACTTTTCTGACCAGTTTTTCGGTAAAGCACCCAACAAAAATCGATTCAGTGTAACAAAATTCCATGGACCTTTCAACTTTTTCAGAATCCTCCTCAGCGTCCGGACTAATTAAGTGAAGCTCATATACTATATCTGAAAATGTCTTAACTATTAGTCTGTTATCTACATTTTTAAAATAAGCAGGTCGTCAAATATTTGATGTTTTGATTGAGTAAATAAAGCACTCGGTGAAAATAGGCTAGTTACAAATTGTCAAACAAGAACTAAGTAATTTATAATTTCCTGTTTGACATCAATTAAGTATGATAGTACAAATCTTCCACATTATAAACACATTTAAAATCTGGTTTTATTAAAACATAAATTTTCATTGAAATTTTATTTATAATATTAATAAGAAAAAAAACAATCAGTAATAACAATAAAATGCTGCTGGACAAAAATTAAATGCGTGACATAAAATTCTGTTTTCAAAAATTTTTATTATTAAGTTTTTAAAACTTTGCTCCATTTATATAATATAAATTGATAATTCATCATAAATCTTTCTAATTGCAGTAAAAATTTAATCTAAGAAAAATTATTAAACAAAACTTTGAATATTAGATTCGGAAGAGTTGTTGCGACCATAGAAGTATTTATAAATAGAGTAGGGGAGCCAGGCTTTCAGTTGTACCTTGGTTGAAAAGAGGGAAAAGATCGCGGTACCCTCACTATCTCTCTCTATGTGTCTTATCGTGCTATTTATTTTATAAATCGTCTTAAAAAGTTAAATCTTTGTGTTAAATATATAACATATATTTATATATAATGGCTATCTACCCCAATCTGGGGCTAAGCCGTCAAAGTTTTCTAGATCCTATTTCTAATCAGTCCCTTGAATTAATTTACCTTTCCACTTTTTTTGACCTTAGTTTGTAGTTCCCATTGCTTTATTCCTGTCCTGGATAGATCCTCTTCAAATTCTTTTAACCATTTTGATCTGGGTCTTCCGCGTTTTTTCTTTCCCACTAAATTCCATTGTAGCATTTCATATGTCATTGCCTTCTTTCCTGCTCTTCAAATATGTCCCAGCCATCTAACTTTATACTGTTTTATTTTGGTCACAATATCTTCTTTCAATTGCATAGTTTCTGTATTTGTTCTTCTTCTATACACGTTTAGTACCATTTAATTTGGTCCTAGTATCGTCCTCACAATTTTTCTCTCCACTATCCGTATCTTCTTCGTCTTTTTTAACCATAGTCATTGTCCCAGCTGCATACAGTTGTATTGGCCTAATTATTGTATTATATTTATTTATTTTAGTTTTTTTGACTACATTTTTCCTTTGAGTAGTTTTTTATTTGCGAAATATGCCTTGTTTGCTGCCATTATTTTCTCTTTTATCCCAGGTTGTCCAAGTATTCCAATGTTCGAACTCGGCTATTTCCTATTTTATTTTTTTTTGCTGCTAGTTTATTTTCTTGTCTTATTATTTTAGTAGTATGTAGCAATAGATCAATTAGTTTATGACTGCTTTTGTAAAACAAGAAACAAAAATGTTCCACTAACTGGGACCTTAATAAAGAAGTCTCAGAAAATTTAAAAACGAGGGACATTAAGGCTTCTAATAGTTGGTTGGTTGGTTAGAGAGGTTTTATAAAAGACACGAAATTAATTTCAAAAGGATTTATAGTGAGTTTGGAGATGTAAGTGAAGTGAATGTACAAAATTGAACAACGAAACTATAAACTGTAATCGACAAATATAATCCTAATAAAGACATTTTTAACGCAGATGAAACTGAAGTTCATTTTTAATGTGCGGAATAAAATCTTTGCATTCAAAAGTGATAAATGTAGAGAGAGAAAATCTGCTAAACAGGGAGTGACAATTCTCTATTGTTGCAATATGAATGGTGAAAACCCCAATGTAATAGGAAAAACTATAAATCAACGGGGTTTTAAAAAGAAAAGTTGGGTACCCAATAAAAGTGCATGGATGACTACAGATATAATGTCTTCTTGATAAAAACAGTAACATAAAAATGCAAGTGCTGGGTAGGAAGAATGTTCTTTTATTTTTGGACGATGTTATTTCGCTCCCAAATCTAAAATTTGTGTTTTGACCTCCAAACAAAACATCTTATTGCCAACTGTTTGACCAAGCAATTTTACAAAATTTAAAAAAATAGACTCTTAAGATTTACTAATACAGAAGATTGCTTTTAAAACGAGGATAAAGTTTTAATTTGTCAAGTGCTATGGTATGAATAGCCTTGACATATAAAAATGTATCAGCTTTTTTAAAAAAAATAATTTCAAAATGCTGGATGTGTGGAAATTATTCAGAAAGAAATAATTAATAAAGAAGAAGACTTTTCACTAAGCCAGTTTATTAACAGAAAACCTAAACATTCAGGAAATTATACACGAATACATCAGCGAAGAAACCGAAAATATGAAATTGTTGAAGAGCAAATGCTTTTAGTTTCATCCATAAAGAACATGACAGAAGTATGAGATTAACTAAACTTTTTTATTACATAACGAAATTAGATCTACTTGAAGACGAAGTGGCTAAATCAAAAATTAAGAATTTGAAACAAACTTAAATTGAAACTTTTTATTTAAATGTAATGTACCTATGTATACAATAAAAGTGTACATTTTTAAACGAATATTTAATAATAACATAAAATAGATTTCTAAATGGGTGTTTTTAAAAATTCCTGGACTCAAAAGCGGTCACCCCTCTACACGGCCAAATATTCATGTCAATTTTACTGAGAAATTTTAATGTATATATATTATTTTTCAAATTCGACAACGAGACATTATAAATAACATCTCATAAAATTATTATTATCCTCTGTCGGTTCTTAGTATTGGATGTAATAAAATTTAAATATCCACGTACATAACTGACAAATATGGGTCAAATTTCAAAGCAATAGCACAAGCAGTTATTTTTATGTAGATGGATTTATGAGTCTATGAATATTCAACATCTATCTGAAACATATGCAATACGAAGATTTGTTTAAATTTAGCAAAAATATATATTTCTATAGAATAATTTACAAAAATAAAGATCTTCAAAATATTGCATATAATCCGATCCTAATGTGACGTGTAACATTTTATTGCTTTAGTTAATTAATATCTAGAAAACCAATTTTAATTAAAAAAAATCCAATGTATCTTTAAAACTATTATTAGCAATATAATATTTATCTTTTAAGTTCTTTATTGATGTTTCTGCACATTTTCGTATTCTTAACTGAATATTTTTACTAACTTTAAATAACCAAATTATATTATTTACATTTCCAAGAAAGCGTTGATAATTCTTCAAAACAAATTAAATTATCAGAGATTGGTATCAATAAACTCTTATTTTGAAAACCATAGATCAAATCTAACGTGAATAAAGTAAGCATAACTGTTGATATTATTAGATTAACTTACATTCATGAAGATATTATTTTTAATAAAAATTAGATTGTTAACAATTTGTTAATGCCTCAATGTTAATAAACATTTACATTCTTATAGAAAAAAGTCCTTTTCCAAATATTTTCAATTTTTAGTACAACTTTTCAAGTTCTAAAAATTATTGTAGATTGATTATAAAAAATAATTCAAAAGGTTTATAATTAAATTGGAATTGAAATATAAAACTATTTAAAGACATATTCATAAATGCACACCACTTTACCTATAATATAATTGCTCTTTTATAGTTTTCTAGTTATTTACAAAAAAAAATCTTGTTCGTAAATTTCATAAAAAATTTCGATAACTATGTTTGAAAGTTAAAAAGAACATTAGTTTAGAAATAATACAAAAAACAAATTAAAATTTGATCCATGTAAGTACTGACCTAGAGACTATTTGTATGCTGTATATTATTTTTAAAGAACTTACGCGGTTACATTCCAAAGCTTCGGCAGAGTGTTCTTCTTTTTGTCGAAAACAATTGGAACATTTCGTCTTATGAAATATGTTAGGATCAAACTTCTTGCACTGCGACATGTTGTATTTCACGAAAACTTTTAAACAAACCTCAGCCGCATGAAACTAATAAAGCGCAGATTAAATTTTTATAATAGATATTAGCCATTGCACTGTCGTCACTTCAGTCCGTTTGAATATTTTTTTATATTTTAAAAAATCGCACAAAAAGTTTACAAACACTATAAACACATGTACACATACACGTTGTACAGAAACTAAACTCATAAAATTTATTTTACGAATGAATTGAATTGAAGTAACTTTTTACCGAATGGACACGATTTATTCCGAAATTCTTCTTTTTTAACAGTCTCCACTTTCTTAACTAATTATCCAACAGTAATTCTACTCTTAATTAAATTTAGTCCTTTAATTTTTTTATTATAAATATTCTGAATATACAATAAAAATAATTTTACTTTACAGTTTAATTTAAACATATAATAAACTGAAAACAACATACAAATTTGATTGACATTTGAAATTTGAACTACTGAATAGATCACTGTCATTCTTGAAGTTTGAACTCTTGTGTTAAGCGAATATGCAACTAATAATGTCTCTAATTCAAATATATTTTACAGGCATTATATAACTAATCAAACATTTAGAAATATTTCACGCACCATTCGTCTGTTCTCAACTTTTGTATTATCTGTGATTTAAAGAAAATGTTTATGTTTTGAATCGTGCATTAAAAATTTTGTTTGTCTTTAGTTATTATATTGTATCCAGAATGGATGCGGGAGGTGACAGGTATTGTTTACAATTTATATAAAATAGAAGTAGGATTAACTTCGTTATCTTACTCTTAGAGCCCTCCATCCAACCAACATAGAAGTTATACGTGAAGTATATGACAATGAATTTTCTCAAGCATGTTTTTCTATGGAACTTGAAAAAGCCCTGGAAAGTTGTTTCGCTATTATTGTGATAGAACCTACCCAACTTGGTGAAGAAACGGCACGATGGATTACATTTGGAAATTACTTGCACAAAACAGCAGTAGTTTCTGGTATAACTTCAATAATATCTGGTAATATACAAAAAAATATTGTTCATAATTTTCTAATTATACTCTTATAGGATTCGCATGGCCAGATAATTTTGCACCACAAGCTCCTTTAAGTATTATATCTACTCTTTGTACGGGACTTTATACAGCTTCTTGGCAATTTGATCACTGTGTTAAGTATCAGGTATGTTGAAATTTGTTGGGTAATTTACTCTTTTATAAGAACAAAAAATTGACACCAGGCATCTATGAATTGATAAAATTAAGTAGATTATATTTGTCCATAGTTTACATGTAAGTTAGGACCTTCAAAACTACTTAAAGAATAAATGAAATAATATAATAAGAAACAAAAAGAATGGAGTTTAAATAGACAGATATAAATATCATTAATTAGTAAAAATAGATTACAGATAATCATGATTATTATTGTATTTGTTATAGGTTGAGAAAGATATTCGAAGGTTGGCAAGGTTACCTATTCCAGGGATTGGATCTTCGCCGGTTGTTTTAGTGCGTAAAGACGATACAAAGCGTAAAATACTACATTGCGGGGTGACAATACTTGCAGCTACACTATGCATATATAGGTTGTATCGTACAATGAAATAGGTAGCGATTTTGAATAGAAAATAGTAAAAAGCAGTTATTGTATTGCTGCATTTAATGGCATTTATAGAATTTCATAAAAATTCTCTAAAACCATTGATGTAGATACATTGTACCTAAATTTTCTCGTATTCTTTTATATTCTGTCGTGATAAAAAGGGTATTGAAATAAAATAGTTTCATTGTTCAATTATTTATATTCCTAAAAATTAATACCCAATAAATACAAAATATTTTTCACATTTTCTTTGTCTTTCACTATTTTCACAATAATTTTCTTATGACACAATGTCAGTCACAATTATGAAAAATAGTGAAGAACAATTAAAAAGTGAGTAAACCCGCCCAAATCACTGTAAATGTTTAGTTTTAAAATATTTACAAAAGATTTTGAATAAATTTTATAACAGTAGAATTAATAAGTTTAGCTACAATTTAAACACGGAATTATTTCAGGTTTTGGTGTCAAAAAATCTATTTTCAATTTTAAACCAATATAAATTTATTGACTTACAGCCTTATAGACATCAACAAGTGTTTGTTATGAATGTATATTTTATAATAAATTACGTTATAAATAAATCACAATATTTGTGTTAAAAATATTTATACCTTTTACCAGATGGACCTAAGAACTATAAAAGGTGTCATAATACAAATATGAAAAGTTACATAAAAGACTAGAAGTATGTGCATATGTGCAAGTACACCTTAATGATTCTTTAAAGTACTATTAGCTCTCTTTACCATTATAAAAAAGTACAAAGACGGTATAAATTTTCTTAAAAATATAGCGAACTTCGGTACAATCGTCGAGACTATAATTTCTTTTCTTTTTTCAGCAACCGCTTTGATAACCTTTTTAGCCACATATTCTGCACTATAACCATTTTCAGTTGTCTTATCCATTTGTCCATAGTTTGCTCCTGAACCAGTTAAAGCATTTTTTGATAAATCAGTTTTTATGTAACCTGGACTAACAACCGTTACAGAAATATTATTAGATGCCACCTCGGCCCTTAAACTATCACTGAATGCTTGTAACGCGTGCTTTGAAGCACTATAAGCTGACCTTTCAGGCAAGGCTATCAAACCTTGAATGGAACTGATAAACACTATGTGGCCATTTTTTCTTTTTATCATATCAAGCAATACAGCTGAAAAGGCATAATGGCATTAAAAACTAAATGATAACATATTACTTATATAAAATTTAAATTGTTTTCATCAAGACACACAACCAAACTTATGAGGAATCACCCAGTAATTTCCAGTCTAGTTTTAAAAAAACAGTGATTGTTAATGTAAGGGCAGTTTATCGAAACGAAGTTCATTACAAAAATACATATATTACAATTTTCACAATAATAGAGCAAATGACAAAAGTGTAGATGTCTATCAAAATGATATTTTAACGAGAAAGATATTTAAATAAAATCGGTATTGAAACCTCTATCCTCAATGCAAGTACGGATTCGACGAGTCATGCTATTTATTACACTGCTAATGTCTTCTTAAGGAAAATTACTGCTCTAAAACCGCTTGTATAAGTTCCTCATTTTTACCAGGACCACTTGACAAGCTCAAATCTTTTTTTGATCTTATCTCATAAAGATTAAGATCCTGTAGGCACTCACAACTATCACCTCTGGTTTCTAAGAAATATTTTGCAAGTCTGCTGGTATGTGAAGGGGATTATCTTGCATAAATAAAAAAGGATTTGACCTGTTCGGGTTTTATGCCAAAATAATACATTTTTCCTATCTTTATTAGTCCAATTTTAATGCTTCATCAATTTAAAGGGTCAATTTTATTTTGCCTTGATAGTTCTAGAACCCTTAACTGTCTTTAGAAACACTCACACCCGTAGCTTGCAGATGTTGCATTTGATGCACTGGATGTGATTTCTTCTTGCTATTTGAGCTAAAAAGCGATCCTGCCATTCTGTAGTCACGACTTCTCCTCGGACTGTTCTTTAAGGTTCCTAATGAAACAATCCCCTGTGCAACCCCCACTTTTCTTGCTGTCTGCCC